>CM073509.1:30782500-33282500 GCA_037074495.1 Acacia confusa | reverse complement strand
TAACTGGAAAATTTCATGACTTTTAAAGCTCATTTGATACATAAAATACTAGCCTCTTTGTGACTGACTTAACAGCTCATTTTTCTAGAAATTTTCACAATCTTATTCCATAATTATCAACAATTATTTCCTAACATGTTTTCATTCTAATTTTTGTTTTAAAAACATTAAACACCTTAAAAACATGTAAATAACTCTACTTTACAATTTCCTAGATTAAATTACAATTTTACCAAAAACTAAAAGCTTTAAATCAAGAACTTACCTCTTGAAGTTCTTGCTTCTTCCTCCTCCTTGCTCCAGGATTCTCCCTCACTCTCACTTCTTAGAAATCATCTACTTGGAGTATGATTTGGTGTGAAGAGAAATGAAGAGGGAAGCCCTCTATTTATAGGAAAATGTCTATTGCATAAAGGGTAATTATCTTAGAGTTTCAACTTGGCTTCTTTCTTCCTATCCATTAGATCTTAAAACACTTTTTGAAACATCATCCTCTTCCTCCATTGTGCTGGCCGACCACCCCCTTCTTCCTTGGACTTTGATCAATTTTTCATGTGTCATTAATCCCATGGTCAATGATTCCCATTGGTTGATTAATTTACAAGAGGATTTAACTAATTTAGGGGATTTAATTTGGACCTTTGGATGGCTTTCTATGTGCACCAATCCTAGCCCTTGGATGTTGTAACGCCCCTATTTTCTAAGCCATTTATGGAGTCCAATTATGATCCTAGATCTCTTATTAAACTAATTTACGTGTACTTATTTAAGTGATGACGTTAACATATCAGAGTGAGTCACAATAGAGAGCATGCTTACCATTTGGACGAATGAGTAACTGATTTTATATGTGCAGACATATGCTGGTTAATTAAAATTCCCGAAGGAATAAAAGCGAGATACAACTTACATTCATTGCGGTGATCTTGGTTGATGTTTTAGGTTATAGTAATTTGGAAGGTTCAACAATACATACTTAAAACATGTCCCAAAATACAACTCCTTCCGAGACTTTTCGCGTGCCGCTTACCCTTTTCTCCGGCTCCCGATCCTCCAGATCTTGAAGCTAGGGTAAATTCTGAGATTCAATGCCCATTGAATCTCAGGTAACAGTTAATCTTATACTCAAGTATAAACAGTATATTTATGACAAATATTCATTACAAATCAGTATATAACTATACATAGCACACAACATATGTAATAGTTTATATCTCAACAATACTTCTACATAGCACACAACACATATAAGGTTCACTTTATATAGCACACAACCTATGTAAGGTCCACATAATATGCATATAAACCAGTGCCACGCCCCGGGGCGTGTCCTCAACGCTAGGAAAACACCCATACGACATTACCAAGATTGTAACCGTTTTTAAATTAAAACTGAATGTATTTAAAATGGTCACCTAAGAACCAGTCTTAGCCACAATCTATGACCCAAGACCCAGTCTTGTCCATGACTATATGAATTATCACATCAAATATAAAGCATACAAGTAACATAAGAGTTAGAGTTACAATACGTGTTCGTACCTTAGTCGACCTTGGCGCTAGTGGTACGTTCATCTTTCAGTACTGGTTCCAAACCTTTCCGGGTATCCCATAATACCATCACTGTATTATTTCCCGTATGATTAATATCTTAAAAAAATGGCCTTAGCATCCTAAGAGTTGGCCTTCCCCTATTGACCTTTCTACTCCTGGTAAATTTGTTATTTCATCTATATTTTCTTAAAGTATTATTGGTTAATAATAATACTTTCTATTAATAATTGCCTTTAACATTTCTCATTCTTTTTCCTAATAATATTTATTATTAATTATTTTCACCCCTTCTCAATAATAACATTATCTGTTATTATTATTATTATTATTAATCCTAATAACAATAATAACGCTTCATATGTTTGCTTTACTTTTTATTAATTAATCATTCCCTTTTCTAATGATACTAATAATTTATTATTATCATTATTATTATTCAATTCCCTTAATCTCCTATTAATTACTTATCACAATTTATTGATTTATTTATTTCCCTTAATTTATTATTAATAATCAATTAAAATTAATAAATGCCAACCATTATATAAGAATATGAGTTTATGTATTTATTTAATAATTCTCATGGTTTTCCTTAAAATCTCAATTACACTAATACAAACATAATTTATGCTTCACACATTTTGAACAATGCATTTTGCAAATTAATTCCAAAAAAAAAAAAAATCTTATTAACATAAATTTTCTAATTATTAATTTGAGTGCAATTAGCTCTAACACATGCATTCATTTTCATTTAATCATGCACCTAAAATAATTGGGCTCCATAACATATATGATTATTTAATTATACATACACTTAAAAATATTAGTGGTTTAAAAACCTTTGCAACTTCTCCAACATCCATTCTCATAAATGATACACATATACCATGAAATAAAACTATTTCATTTTTTTTCTTTTTCCCTAGCAGCAAGATAAAATCACGACATATATGTGTCAAAAGCTTTCCTTTTGCAGCAATTATGTATACATACAGATACCATATTTTAGACACAAAGTAATATATATTATTCACATGCAACACGTTATCCATAGATATTTGTAGAGAAAATTACTCTTCCCTTTTCTTATGCATATAACAGCGAAGTTTCAAATCATTTCCTTCACATGACAGCAAAATAAACATTTTATGCGGCAAAACCGATCCTAAATGCAGGAAAAGAAAGCACAAGCAGCCACGACATGACTATATATATATATATATATATATATATATATATATTGCCTAAGTCTTATATTCAGTTTCGGTTTTTAACTCCCTGTTCTTGTTCAGTTTAAGCGTAACTTTCAGTAGTTTAAGCTCTTCTTAAACCATCGGCATACACAGAACCCATACGCAGAGGAAAAATGCAGACAACAAGCTAAACAAGAAGTAACATATATATATTCACACCATAAAACCCAAAAGACCCGATGACAGCAAGTAACACAGAGTTTTTAGCGCGTTTTCATGCAACCTCATTTCTTTTTTCATCATGAAACCCGATGATAGTCTCTGTTTTATGTTCCATTTTCAGTTTTAGTTTTCAGTTTCGGTTTCTTTGCATGAATATATATATTTATACATATTGGATAGCAAAGAATACGCAAAGCATATCCTGGACACAACCCAACACCACCCTCTGTTTTTCAGTTTTCGGTTTGTTTTCAGCAAGCATCGATTTTATTTTTTTCTTTCTTCTTTCATTCTATATATATATATATATATATATACACTCACACGTACAGTAAGATTCCTTTCTTAAACACACGCACACACACCGACGCAAAACCAGTCTCTGTTTTTATTTCAGTTTTGAGTTTCAGTTTCTCGCCTAAAAGCATGGTTCCTCCTTTTTGTTTAGTCTTCCCAACCACCGATAGAGACAGATAGAAAACGAAGGAGCAAAAGGTTGATGCTTACCGTGAAGGACAAGCAGAGATGATGAGTACCGAGTCTGGATCCTTTGCTCTGTTTCAGCGACCAGGAGCAGAGAAGGATGAATCTCGGTTTAGTCTCTTACTATGACTCTCCTCTCTCTTTCTCTCTCTCAGTTTTCTCCCTGCCTATTTCTCTTACAGCCAAATGCCGTGGAACTGAGAGGAGGGAGTATTTAAATAGAGCTCACGTTTAGTCAATGCACGACGGTTCAGAGGCATTAACCGATGGATATTCATCTCAGGGCTCGAGAAGCATGGAAGGGTCTGATATTTCTGTTTCCTGGCCAAGTGATCTTAACTGATTAGAGGATAAAAGATAATGGATATTGGAACTAGAGGAAGTGTGGGCCGAACGAATGGGCTGAGATCCAAGAGAATAAAACTGTTACTGCTCTCTTTCTCATCGTGACTGGATGAAGGAGAAAATGGTTCTTGGTGTATTATTCATGTTTCTTCACGTGTCTAGTATCATCTTTTGCTGAATTATGATTTTGGGCCTTGCATATTAGGTTTCTGGGGTGTTTCAATGGGCTATAAATCTGCTGAAACCTTCTCATCACGTGGCCCATTTGTAAAACATGGTCTTGCCCTTTTGGATTGCAATGAGTCCATTCATTTGATTCATTCATTATCTTAAAACAATATCCTAATTGCAATTAAATTTAATTGCAATTATTGAATACTTATGAAAGTAATCCCTGATTAATATAGGGATTTTTCCTTCTCAAACTTATTTTTCCTAGGCCATAAAATATTAATCCAATAATATTTAAGCCACAATTATCTCTTTCAATTATTCTTTGAATTTTATTCTTTCTCCGAAATAAATTAAGGGAAAAATATAGGCCTCAATTCCCAATAATTATTCTCATAAATATTTTGGCCTAAATTTCATAATTTAACTTTCCATACTATTTCAATATTCAAATCCCAGAAATTTGGAATGTTATAGATGTAGTTGCAATTGTTGACTTTTCAAAGTGATTAGCAAATTTTAATTAACATCCTAATCAAGTGCTTAAAGGCTTCTTAATTATTGTTACTTTAATTAATTGAAGGCTTAAGCTTAATCTCATAGAAAATATCTCAAAAATACTTGACTATCCTTGCTCCACAAGCCCTAGCCGAAATTGTTGACATTTGAGGCACAAATAATTAGTCTTAATCATGTGCTTAATCTCCCTTTTTATTGCTAATATCACATGTTAATTGATTTGCTAATTAATCCAAATTATTAAAGTATTATTAGCAATTTAATCTTCATCAATTAATCTCTTCATTTTTTTCCAAATAACAACAACTTTTCTTGATGATTTAATTATCTCCTAAATAATGTCTTATAATTAACCCTTTGTTAATTAATTCTAAAGTGAAATTTGGATAAGAATATAATCAATAGATTATAATTCTTTGAGACACATATTCACCTTTGTATTTTGCTAATCTATTTACCAAAATACAATGTTTACATGTATTATGAAAATTAAGGTATTACAATTCTTCCTATTAGTTCTCAAGTATGTTTTACCTCATCACTATCTTTAAAAGATGATTGATTTTGTTTTTGGCCCTCTAGCATTTCCCCCCCTAAAATTTTCATTTTCCTCTTTACTTTTAATTAATTTTGATTAGTCACAATGAGTTTTGATACACTCTTTTTTATATTTTATATTGCTTTAAATATTGATTATCATACTTTTATTTCTCTAGAAAATATCCATATTTGTTATAGGTATTGTTTTCCGCTTGTTAACTAATTTTTTTCTTGTTTCATTCTTATATAAGTTCCTAAGGGTGTTGAGAACAATAAGGGCAACATTTGCTTGGCAAGCACGAGCCCTTTAAATGTTCAAAAAGCATACTACCACCAATTTCAAAGAGATTTCTCGTTATTTCTCAAGTGCCATGCTGATCAAGAACTTATTGATGGAGGTGCTAGGTTTTTAAGTGTCGGTAGATCCGTGACTACTTCACCAAAGAAACATAGCTCTTCCTTTTTGAGGAGACAAGAAAGATTTGCAGCTGAGGGTTACAAGGAGAAATTGGAAAGAACAGTGATTGGAATTTGGAAAGAACAAATTGGATATTTTGTACAACAGCCTATTTTTATTAGTGTATTGAACAAATCTTGTGCTCATATAGTGTTCAATAATACAATGAACAGGATAGTGTGTGCAATATGGATCTCATTAATATTTATTAATAGAGACGTAGATGTTTAGCCTGAATTTATGTGTTGCTGCTACAGCAGAAGGAGATCAATTGGCAATGGGAATTAGCAAGAGCCACTCATTTTTGGGACTGTCACAATCACAAAAAAGTGTATATAAGCAGGTCTTCAACTAAGAAACAAAAACAAAAACTTATTTTTCTTCTAAGTAATAAAAGAGAATTAAAAACGTGCTCAGAACTTGTCAACACGAAAAAGGAAATGATTGGTTTAAAGAAACAAACAAAGGAAGTGTCCTTGTCCGACAATTCTAGAGCAATGCCGACCAAAGTAAAGTTGGAATCGAAGAGGGGCCCTCACTTAGTTATCTACTATTGACCAAATACTAACATGCCAACCACCACCAATGACATCCCAACCACCACCGTGCTTGGTGGGTAGTGGTATGATTACTCTCCATTAATTGGGAGGTTGCGGGTTGGATCCCAATTCAGATTATTAGTGTTTTATGTAAAAAGAAATAAAATAAAAAATACTAACATGCCACATGATAAAACTATCCACCTTACATGTAACCATATCTCCAACCCAACCATTTATGATTATACTCAAATGTAAAAATATATAATTTCTCATTATATATATTCTTTATAATTATTTCTTACTATACACACAGATATATACCTATGTGTGCGCGCGCACACATGTGTGTAGTCAAAAACTTGACTCCGCTGGTTTTATACTAATTCCGCCCTTGAACAATATATCCTCGCAATGCCAAGGAAGGGCATAATGCCCCTGTCGATGCAGATGTGATACTTATTCTAACAGTTCTTGTGGGGTGTAGGGATATGGTGTTGAAGGACCAATTAGCTTGCTGGGTGTAGCCCGTTACTTTTGTGTTGTAGTTAGGGTTAGATTTACATAGTCTGGTTCCTATTTTCCATCTCAAGCTTCGGCTTGCCTGTGCTTCTCTAAAAAAAAATATATCCTCGCAATGCATCATATATGCATAGATAAGTCCCTGTCCACAAACGATTGGGAAAAGAAAAATATGTGCGTGAAAGAGTTCATTAATTGAACAGTATTTTCATTTGGAGTTGCTTTTTTGGATGTTTCCCCTCCTATCTCCACCACACACAAAATAGCCCCGTGTGAGGGTTGTCATTTTTCACCTAACCATAATTTTTTTGTTTGTTTGTTTTTTTCCCCAAATAAGAAGGTGGGAAAGGTCTTTTATTTATACTTTGAGAATATTAAAAAATTAGTTAAGTTATTTATTTACAATAAATAATGGGTATTGATTTTCCTAAAATACCCTATTTAATCATGAGTATTAATTTGTGCAATCAATAGAGATACTTTGCGACAAAAATTATAAATTTAGGAGATAAAATAGATTGAGGTTTTATATTTTTATATTTGAAAGTAAGTAAAATGCATTCCAAAGAAAATGATAATTAATACATAATAACTCTTAGCTTCAAATATCAGCGTGGACAGTGATGCAAGAGTATAGGAAAGCAGAAAAGTTTACATTAAAATGATCCACTAAAGTTATTGAGATCTTGTTTTTAAAACCAAAGTAAACTCATTGTCTTGCTCTTATATTAATATGAACTGAATATAGTATTGTCAAGCATTTTATGTTCTTTTTCCTTTTCACAGTCCTTCAATGTCATTTTCTTGCGTGAGTGTGTGAGTGAGAGATTTAAGCTAATTGGTACTTATCAACAAAAACGTTGTTATATAACATAAATAAAAATGCCTCTTACAAAAATTGAAGAGCATAAAATTGACTTTTGTATTCATAAATAAAATGTCAATAAGCTATTGATTGATGTGGCAGTGACCTTACTCTTGTAGGCAAGATAACACAACCCAAGTTCAAATTTTAGAAAGAGTACTTATTGGTAGAGATGAGAACCTTTTAATGCCCTTCAAGGCTTTAAGCTTCAAAAGGAACTTAAGCCAAAGTAGCTCAGGAATACATTTGGCAAGTAAAAAAAAAAAAAAAAAATTAATACACCTAGATAATCTTTACTCCAATAAACTATATAATTTTTTTCTTTTCCATCTTTAGTTTGTTACTTTTTTATTATTATAAATAAGATAAACCTTAAAATGGAGAAAAACAAGGAATCTTTTTTGTTTTTGTAACTTAACATTAAAGGTTGATTTCAGGAAATGTAAACGTGAGCAACATTGTCTCCCATGTCATGCTCCCACCGCAGAAGGCGTAGATCCATTTACAATGGGAAGCAGACAGCTAATAAGAGCCACTCCTTTTTGGGACTGTCAAGTGTCAATCATCACTCTCCCAATATATATATCCACGCCTTTTGGTGTTGTGACTACAAAATATTTGATTCTACGAGTGAGTATCATATATAGTCATATAATCATAAGTCTGAGAATGGATGTAGCTTCAGTGCTGCATATGAATGGAGGCACTGGAGGAGCAAGTTATGCCAACAATTCCTGGTTACAGGTATGTGTGTACATATAACATATTGGTAGAGCCGTCAAAACGAGCCAAACCTGTCTAAGTGGAGGGCTGGGTTTGTACTTTATATATGGGGTGCAAAAGGAACTCGTTCTTAAACGGGTAGCCCATTAATGCTAAAAAATAAAGGGGCCAGCATGTCATGGCGAAGGCCTTGCCTACCTATATTTTGTTTATTGAAATAACAGTTCTCACTTTTGTTATTCAACACCTCTTAATTAATTTTTTTTTTCGGTACTCTAGTTTATACACACTTGTGCCCTGATCAAAGCTTAAAGGTTTAGGTTAATTTGTTTAGCTTTAACTACTTCCTATACGTCGCTCTACATATAGGATAATCGAACTTTTTAAAGTAAAAGGGCATAGTAGTTTTCTTAAAACAATATAATCATAGCCTAACTTTTCTTAGATTTCTTTTCAAGACTTTCTCAAATTGAATTTTAAATTAAATAATATTAAAAAAATTTCATAGTCACAGTTAATTTTTTTATATGCAATAACAATGATATTTTCTTTATCTTTTTAACTATTAAACTATTTTATTGGTCATGAAAAAAGAGGTAAATTACATAGTTTTTCTTATTTTTGGGGTGGGACAATAGTATATTAGTGTTTGAAGTTTGATTTGTATTTATTTTTAAAGTTTAGACAATAGTTAGTCATTTTATTTTATTAATATATATATGATTTGAATTATAAATTTTAAGAGACTTATTATTTTACTTTTAGATATTTTAAAATAATTAGAAAATTGAATTAAGGCCGTAGGCCGCATTTTTTAAAGTTAGGCTTCAATAATATAATGATTTTATGGAACGTGGGCCCAAGTTTTTTAAGGCAGGCCCTTTTAAATCTGGACCCATTAAGGACCATCTCTTTAAAGTCGGCTAGCCTATTTTAACAGGTTTATTTTCATCATAAAATATATAACTATAACATATACTTACTGATAATATATATTTGTTTATATATTTGATCAGAAAAAGGTAATGTCCATAACAAAGCCCATTAGAGATGAAGCAATAAAGAGTATCTATAATGGAAAGCTCCCTAAAACCCTAGCAATTGCAGACTTGGGTTGCTCTTCTAGACCAAACACTTTGTATATGACTTGTGAACTCATTGAGACTGTAGAGATGCTTTGTAGAGAGCTAAACCTTGTATATGACTTGTGAACTCATTGAGACTGTAGAGATGCTTTGCAGAGAGCTAAACCTTGAATCTCCCGAATATATCATCTTCTTGAACGATCTTCCTGGCAACGATTTTAACAACATTTTCAAGTCTCTTGAATGCTTCAAACAAAACTTAAGCACTCGAGTTGTTGGTGGGATTGGTAAATGCTACATCACTAGCCTTCCAGCTTCTTTCTATGAAAGGATTCTTCCTACTAGTTCTCTGCATTTTGTTCATTCCTCCTATAGTCTTCATTGGATGTCTCAAGTATGTAATATTATTTAGTCACTCTCTTTTAAATACTTTTTAGTAATTATTTTTATATTAGACATAGTTTCTTCCTCCACTTTCTAATTTGTATCATTTCGTTCCCATATAGGTTCCAAAAGGTATAGAAAACAATAAGGGCAATATTTGCATGACAAGCACAAGCCCTTTAGATGTTCATAATTCTTATTACCACCAATTTCAAAGAGATTTTTCATTGTTTCTGAAATGTCGCGCTAGAGAACTAGTTGAAGGAGGTTGTATGGTTCTTACCCTCCAGGGAAGAAGCACAAGTAGCCCATCGAGCAATGAATCTTGCTACATTTGGGAGCTTTTAGTTGAGGCTCTCAATGAAATGGTTTTGGAGGTACGTAATGTACATAGTTTCTTGTAATATATCCAAAGATTTGATCATTGAAAAAGCACAACGGTTCCCTTCTATCCATATAGCTGAGTTGGGATAGAACAAGATTGATAGTCATTGTTGACTACACTCACTCAGAGTTAGAAACATACAATTTTTTTGGAAATTTGTGACAGAAGAATTTTTTTGGTGTGTGGTGTAGGGAATCATAAAGGAGGATCAAATAGATTCATTCAACATTCCTCAGTACTATCCATCCTCATCTGAATTGCAATTAGAGATTGAAAAAGAAGGCTCATTCACTTTGAATCACTTGAGGTATTTGAAGTAAGTTGGAAGGCTGCATGTGGTAAGGAACACAATGATAATTGTGATGGACACAATGTTGCACAATTGATAAGAGCTGTGGTTGAACCTCTTCTTGTGAGTCACTTTGGAGAAGCAATCATTGACGATGTTTTTCATCGTTACCAACATATATTAGCTGATCGTATGTCTAAGTAAAAAACTGTGTTACTCAATCTTGTTGTATCTTTGACCAAAACAACTTGAAGCAACTAGTAGACACATGTTTCTACCACATACATGAATTGGGGATCCATATTAGTGTAATGGATAAATTATTTGTTGTCTTCTTGTTCTTTTTCCGATATTGTGTATGTTCGATTTGAGTAATCCCCTGTTTGAGCGATGTTGTATCTTTATAATTTTATGAATAAATTATTCATCAGTCTTGTCGCAACTTTATTATATATACCACAAATAACAGTGTATATTCTGAGGCATAGCTAACAAAACCGAATATAAACCATAAATTATGTATTCCAAATTTCTATTATTTCAAATGTTTATCAATTTTCCTAAATTAACCCTGTTGATATTCTCTCTAATAATTGAGTAGGAGAAGGAGAGAAGGAATCAAGAAATATAATTAGGGATTAACCTATAAACTAGTCTCTAACCAATCCAGTGAGCTAGCTTAAAGTTAACCCAAAGTGTAAAACCAGTTGGGAATAAAAATTGACATATAATTGAAATTATAATTATACCATCCAAATACCAAATATCAATGTTGATTGTGATTTTTTATTTCTAGTTTTGATTTTTACTTACCGTTTCTAGTTTTTATATCAATGGTGTAGATTATACTGAAGGATTGGATTGGATTGGGTCGGTTCAAATTTATCAGGATTTCAATTTTTATATGTAGGTCACCTGTAAAATGATAAAAAGCCAAGTGAGAACAAATAATCTTGGGAATCAAAATGATTGATTAAATCCATTCACAGTATGACAAAAGCACGAAAATTACCAAATTACTCCCTCTACGTACTTTGGCACAATTAAATAAGGGTTAAAGTCCAAATTAGCCAAGAAAGTTTTGCGAATGGAGCATCAACACCCGGAAGTTTTTTGGGTACCAAATTTACCCTGAAAGTATTAAAATGGTACCAAATATACCCAAAACCGACGTGACAAACGGACATTTGACGTTCCGTCAGTTTTGCGTATATTTGGTCCATTTTTAATACTTCCGAGGTAATTTTGGTACCATTTTATAGATATGTTTATATATCATTTCAACTATCACCTTCCCCTTGGCATGCACACACATATACTTACTCAACTATTCTTCTTTCTTTTTAATGCATATGCAGCAAAACACACACCCAATAACCACGTACACCCATATATATATATATGTATATATATACATATATATATATATATATATATATATGTATATATATATATATATATATGTATATATATAGGTATGTAAAGACCCAAAATAACTCTCCTTCCCACGGCTTACACACATAGTAACTATTTTTTTTCCTTCTTTTTCTGTCATGTAGCAACACACACACACACACACACACATACACACACACACACACACACATCTATGTCTAGCATTCTTTTATGTGGCATAAACATAACCCATGTACAAGAAGAAACACAGACAACAAGCTTTCTTATATAACCTCACACATGTTAACAGAAAAAACATAGCTCACAACCCTTTGTTTTAGTTTAATATCTAAAAACTACCGATAAAGATGCTGATGAAACTAGGCAAAAGAAGCTTGGAAACTCCTCTGTTTCTCCATGCCAAAACAGAGGTAGTTTTAAGCTCTTGCACTCTTGGTCTCTCCCTCTCTTCTTCACTCTCTCGTTTTCTGTTCCTCTTCACGCATGAACTTTCAGATAAAGAGCACAGGGCTCGAGAGGTAGGCTTATCACAGATCAGCTGCTCTTGCGCGTTTGGTTGGTTTGTGTTTCACCGTGATCTCCACTGATTTGGTTATTGATACGCGATCTGCTCTACTTCACATAATGGCGCTAGATCTGCTTCACGTAATGGCGCTGGATCTGTTTTGTTTATGTAAAGTTGCTGGGTCAAAACGAGAGGGAGTGAGGATGACAGAAGATCAGTAAGTATATGGGTTGGATGTATGGGCTGAGAAGAATGATGCTGGGATCCAAAGAAAATGAAGCTTGCTAAAAACAAAAATCTGACATGACTATATGATGTGGCAAAAATCCAGGGTAAATTTGGTACCCAAAAAAACTTCCGGGTGTTGGACGCACCATTCGCAAAACTTCCGTGGCAAATTTGGACTTTAACAAAAAAAAAAACATTTCCGACGTGGCCAACAGACGTTTGATGTTTCTGTTAGTCTTGGATATATTTGGTCCCTTTTTAATACTTCCGGGGTAAATTTGGTACCCAAAAAACTTCTGGGTGCTAGACGCTCCATTAGCAAAACTTCCGTGGCAGATTTGATATTTAATCCATTAAATAAAAATAGGGTGCTAAAGGCTTAGAATTAAGTGGGTAAAACCATGAAAATTCTGCAATTTATGTAACACCCATAATTCCATACTATTTATCATGTATATAAACATATAGTAAATATGAATATCATTAGAGTAGAGCGTTAGAGCATATGTGTCGGGTGACTATTGATACATATTTGTGGCTATAATTTAAACTAATTGTGGTATATTTGGTTGGCATAATAACAGTACAATAATCTGAGTATTTAAATACTGAATATCTAACAATATAAATACAGTTCAAAATAAAAACTCCAGTTGAGTCTTCATGTGTGCATCTTACCCTTTATATCGGCTTCTTTTGATCCTCCAGATCTTGAAGTTAGGGTCAAGTCTGAGATTCAATGTCCATTGAATCTTAGGTAAAAGCTAACCTTATGTTCAAGTAATAACAATATATATAACATATATTTATTACATTCAGTAAACAACAATACATAGCACACATCATATGTATGTCAACAACAACAACAACAACACATAGCACACAACAAATGCATGTCAACAGTGTTTACACTAACTAGTGCCACGAATCCAAGTGTCCTCAATGCTAGGAAAACATACAAGTGGTAGTACCAAAACTATAACTCACATCAAGCTGAATCCACAACTAAATTGAATGTATACAAACAAGTGACCTAAGACCAAGTCTTAGTCACGGTGTATGGCCCAAGACCTCATCTTGCCCATGACTTCATGAATCAAACAATCATATATAATCATACAAGACACATAAGAGTTAAAGTTACAGTATGCATCCATACCTTTCTCTGTTTGGTATGATTCTCTTTCGGTACCGATTCCTGACTTTCTCGGATATCCTATAATACCATCATCACATTATAATATTATAATAAATACCATATGACTTAGAATGATATCCTAAGAGATATTCTTGCCACTATTGACTTTTTTACCCTTGGTGGATTTATTATTCCCATTTTACTCTGACATTTCCTTAAAACAGAATTTCAGCATTTCTGCCTAGATTTTTCACTAACTTTGAAAAATCATAACTAATTGTACAAAAATCTCAATGATGTGATTCAAAATAAAAAAATTCCCTTGACAAGTCTAGTTTTAGGGAAAAATAGCGCCTTTAACTCGAAATCCCTAGGTCATTCCAAGTTGTAATTTCTTTAACCACTGTTCTAGTTTCCAGTCCAGAAACATAGGCTAACTTGGAAAATTCACATCTTTTTGTACAAAACTCAAAAAAGTACATGTTAAACATGGATGGAAAACCCTTCATGTCTATTATATCCCTGATAAATTTCAGGATTTTTAGATGTAGGATCCGGCTGAACCCAAGAGGGGGGTGAATTGGGTGAAGATGAAAATTTCCAACCTTTAAAAATCTTTTCGCAATTTAGTAAAATCAATTTATAAAATAGAAAAGAGTTATAAAAACCGTTGACAATTATTCAACCGTAAATGCTGGAAATAAGGAGTTGAGGGAAGAGGATTGCAAACTTTGATTTATACTGGTTCGGTCCAACCTTGACCTACATCCAGTCCTCAGGCACCCTGAGCTTTTCACTATTCTCTTTTTTTAACCAGGCACAAGAGACAAGCCTTTACACCCACAAGTTTATCCAGGTACTTGTGCAACCTTTACAATCTCACTCTGAGACTCTCCTTACTACCCGTAAGGTTACAAACAATTTCCCACTCAAAGGTCACCCAACCTTGATTATCTCTCAGAGAAATTTGATTTACAATAATTCTTCTCTCATAGAAGTGATTATGATAAACACTGAAGTTCAATATACATCATTTCACTCTCAATATAATAGACTCAGTAAGCTTCGAAAAACAGAGAGTGTTGGAGGTTCAGAAAATTGGCATTATGATAGTATAAGATCACTCCTCCACCTTTTTGCGTTTTGAATCCAGTTCTATTTATAGATGAAGGTCTTCTAACTGTTGGAGAATAGAGCCTTTGTGAATAGATCCGTTTGAGAATGAAGCAGTTGGAAATATAGCCGTTATTTCAGCTTTTCACTTGACAGCTTAGTAAATATTGATCTTCATGAAATCCTTCGTTTGATCATCTGAAATGTGTCCACAAATGATGTAAATGATGATAATAAATGTTATAGATCATTTGGGAAAACTTCTGGTTGTTCTGGATCAGATTCAGGATTTTCATCATTTCGATTTTTCTGATGCTTCGCTGTAAACTCGAGTTTTGACTTCAATACTGCGGTTTTGAGCTTGTTTTGATACCTCAGATTTATCTCTGTCTGATCTATACTCGAGTTTTGCTTCCCATACTCAAGTATTGAGGATCCACTGACGATCATTGCTCTCTATTTGAGCTATACTCGAGTTTTCATTCGTAAACTCGAGTTTTCAACTTGATATGGCCCTTGGTTGCTTTTTAACTTGATATAGCTTCTAATTTAGCAAAACATTTATCCTCATACAGCTTTTTGATTCTTCTTTCCACAGCAACAATAATCAGATCTTAATTCGTTGGATTCTGTCCATTCTAATCCGATGATTGAGAGATGTTCTTAAACTAACGTTTTTGCAACGTTCTGAATCTTCAGTCAACTTTCGAAGATCATATCTCTCTGGTTAGATCTTCATTTTAATTGAATCAAGTCTTGATGGAAAGCCTTTTGAGTCTTCTTTCGAATGCCACCGATTTCAGCTCATTTCGATTTGTAGATTATGAATTATACTCAAAACACTGAAGCTCGCTCTGAAGTGTGGCGTTGACATTTGATTCAATTTTGAAAATTCAAAGCTCTTTGATCTGATCTTCTTTGGACTTGAAACTTGGTCGAGATGACGCATTGGATGTCTAGTTTCAGGCAAATTTGATTTCACCTCAATCCGATGTCTGGTTCAGTAGGTATCATCGAATTACCAGACCTTGCCCATTCTGATCGTGGAACAGAGGTGAACAAAGTTGCTGTAAGAGCTGGAAACTCGAGTATTGAAGGGGAAACTCGAGTTTTGTCGAGTCCAGACACACGAGAGAAGTTGAAAACCCCCAATACTACGGTATGTAAGTTCCATACTCGAGTATTGACTCCCATAGTCAAGTTTTGACTCTTTGACGCCCAAACCGTGGTTTTCCAAAACTATAGTTTTCAATACTACAGTTTTCTCTGTCTAGAAGCAGATTTTTCCAGTAAGCTTGTATACTCGAGTTTTGACTTGGAAACTCGAGTATTCACTTCCAGAACCCGATTTTCACTGTCTTTAGCCCTAAAATGAGTTTCTCTAACATCCATTTAATCGTGAAGATTTATGATATCAATCTAAGATCTTGTATATTGATTTTTCTCTATCTTTTTGACAAGATCTTCCTTTTCTTCAATCTCTTCACTTGGTCATTCATTATTCAACTTTAGCTCATCATTCTTTATGCCTTCTTCATTTTTCAATACTCAGAGAGCCAAACCTATGCTGAACCTCTTCCTCTTTTTCTTCTCTTCCTTTTCCTTATCCTCATCTATATCATCTCCAACCTTGATTTTCTTCTTTTCATCATTCAATACTTCTTGATCATCTTCTTCTTGATCATACTTCATGATTAAACTTCACATCATTGATTCTACATGAAAATGCAAGAATTAATCAATGAAGAAGATAAACATACTACTCAATCTTTTTGCTTTGAATCAATGACATATGTATAAGTCATCATCAAAACTAATTATATTCAACATTAGACACCATTTGAATGCCCAAAATCTATTCATAACAACCATTGTACAGATTAACATCCAGAAAACAAGGCTTAACTTCCAAAATTTGTATCTCCTTGTATAGAGCTCAAAACGTTACAAATTTTATATCAAAAGAAATCCCTGGATGTCTCCTTTATGTGTAGAAAATTTCATGATTTTTTAAAATCATTTACTATATAAAATGATATCCTCACAGTGACTGATTCAAGAAAACTGAAATATGGGATTTTCCCTACTTTCACCACTTGGATCTTTCGACTCCAAAAATTATTTCCCAACATGTTTTCCACTCCATTTTGAATTTTAAAAGCAATGGAGACTTTTGAACATGAAAGGAAATTTTTCCTACAATTTTCTAGATTAAATTCCTATATTTACTAAAATCTAAAAGCTTAGAATCAAGAACTTATCTTTGATTCTTGAACTCCTCTTTCTTCTTGCTCCTATGAATTTCTCTAACTCAATCAGCTGTTTAATGAGTTTTTGGTGTGAAGAATGAAGAGGGGGAACACCTCTATTTATAGGAAAAATCCAAGCTCATTTGGTCCCTAATTACATGGAATAAAATTCCACTTCCTTCTTCCTAACCATTAGATCAAATATGCACTTTTTGAAATCAATCTCCTCCCTTTAAATCAACTGCCGACCTCCTCCTTGTTTTTGGCCATTAGATGTGCTTTTCATGTGGCAATAATTCAATGATCAATTGATTTCATTGGTTCATTTAATTATCTGAGGATTTAGCTTAATTAGAGGATTAATTAGGACCATGGATTTAATTACATGTGCAACAATCTCAACTATTGATCCTAGTTGCAATTGTTGACTTTTAGGGCTGATTTGATTAAGCCTAATCATCTCCTTAATCATGTGCTTAATTGCTCTTTAATTGCATCTCTTATTGGTTAATTGGTTTACTACATAATCTAAATCATTAGAGTGAAAATGGAAGAAATCACCAAGAGGGGGGGTGAATTGGGGATTTCAAAAATTCTTTTGAAAGATGTCTGAATTCTTTTTCAAAACTTGAAAAACAGATAACGAAAGAGTAAGAGAAGAAAAGCTGGTCATAAAGGATTTATACTGGTTCGGTCTTAAACTTGACCTACGTCCAGTCCCCAGATATCTTCTGGGTATTTCCAGTAGTTCAACAGGCTTTAATTACAACAATGTAAATCACATGCAATCCTAACCACCTAGTACTTGCTCCCCCTTACACTTTGTAATTAAACAACCCAACTCACAGGTTCTGCAACCTTGAGTTCTCACGAAACAAGTAATCAGAAATGATTTTTGAAATCACACTCTCTTAAAGAGCAAATAATCATAAACACTGAAGTTCAAAAAATATTTCGCATAAAAGAGCTTAAAAATCAAAGAAGCAATCAGTTATAATTCGGTTGTGTATGTTGCTCTGCATCTTCATGGGTATTTATAGGCTAACTAGTGGAACTAGCCATTGCATTTTCTTCTCTAACGTTTAGCTGTAAATCTGGAAAATGACTGTTGCATATTTTCCTCCATTCTTTCAATTCTCAGCTGGAATCCTGGAATTCGTTGATGTAGATGGTCTTCCAGATATTCTGTCATTCCATAACCTTTATTTGACCGTTGGAGAGTGATTTAGTTGATCCATAATGGTCTGTGCTAAACCATTGGGATAGAGGAGAAGTTTCAGCCTGGTTTTTGGTCCTGCATTAAATGCTCTTAACCCAGATTTGATTTGTTGTAATCTGAAGCTTGAAACGTGTTCAATGTAGTCTGTAACTCATGAACAAACTTATTAAACATATATATGATGATTCATAATTTCATTTAAGTACAAAACAGATCATGAGAGTGGATCAGAAAGATGAAAAACACGAAGAGTGAAACAAAGATCTGACAGGCTCGAGTCTAAGCTTAGTAGGCTCGAGTTTGTTCATGAACTCTCAAGCATAAAATAAGTAAGCTTGAGTTTATCCTTTAGAGATCAGAGTTTATCGCCATGAGTTTTTTTGAAATCATTTTGATAGAGTGCACAAACTCGAGTCTATTAGTGACAGGCTTGAGTCTGGAATTGTTTGGAATGAAAATAAACTTTGGTCCAAAGGTGTAGGCTTGAGTTTGAAAACTTAGGCTGGAGTCTGATCGGGTTGTGAAATTTGGTAGCTCTCTGTCTGAGCCAAACTCGAGTCTGTAAGTGTTAGGCTCGAGTTTGCTTCAGCCAAATGCTTTTGAGATTTCTTTCAATCTGAAATAGGCTTGAGTTAACAAAGTTATCCTTGAGCTTATTTTTGAGTAAATCTTGGTTTGCTCTTTGGAAGAGACAGGCTCGAGTCTAGCTTCATAGGCTCGAGTTTGTTCATGAAAGTTTGTTTGAAGAGCTCTCTGTAAGACTTAGGCTTGAGTTAAGAAATGTATGCTCAAGTGAAAAATGCGACATGTTCTCTGTAAGGCACAAGCTCGAGTTTATTTAGGTAGGCTTGAGTCTAACTGAAAGCCAATAACTTAATTTGCTCTTTGTAAGACGTAGGCTCGAGTTTACCATAACAGGCTAGAGTCTGCCTTAGTTATAAACATGAAACTTGCTCTCTGTCACGAGCAGGCTCGAGTCTAATAAATTAGGCTCGAGTTTGCCTAAGTTCAAAAAACTTATTTTACTTTCTGTTAAGTGTAAACTTGAGTTTATCAATCCTAAACTCGAGTTTAACTAACATCATAAGTTTTAAATCAATTTGAACAATCTTTAAGCATGTTTGAACTTTAGCAACAATAAAAGACTTTTAGTTTACAATTGTTAGTTATTATCAAAACACATAGAGAACTAACATAGAGCACTATTAGAAAACTTAATTTCATCTCTTAGGCCCTTGATATTTTCAAAAACAAGCAGCTCCATTTTTAATTATTTCTAATCATGTTGCAATTAATTTTTAATTAATACAAGCTTAAGTGCCTTTTAGTATTTGCTAATTTTCTTTAATTTTCTTGCGTGTCTTTATGACATTTTCTTGCCTTCTTTGGTCATAAAATAACCATTATTTTATATGTTATTCATCTCACATTTTATTGCCCTTATATGGGGTCTCAAAACCTACCATTTAATTATAAATTCCATGAAGAAATTTGCCTAACATTATAATCACTAGATTAAAATTCTGAGACAAATATTCACCTTCATTTATCCTAATTATTCATCAAAATAAAATATTTATGATGAATTGGAATTTTAAGGTATTACATTTTATCAGTGGGTACTTTCTCATGATTTCTGTAATTTCTACTACTATACTTGGTTTCATGGGTTTTAAAATTTTTTTTCCTACCATGATTTCTCATGGTTTCATGGTTAATTGCTTCTGGTGGTGGTTGTTTGGATCATGGCGGCCGGTGATGCTTTTTTTTTTTTTTTTGGGGGGGGGGAGGTGGGTTTTCTGGAAGGACATTTTGTTAATTTCAGATTCTAAACACATATTTAAACTAATAAAGATTAATAAAAAAATTTAATAGGCCTAGCAAGAGTATTTTAAAACCTTGACTCCGTTCTATTTCCAATTCTAATTCATGCACAACCTCCTTCAAAATGCTCAACGGAGCATAATTACCATGGTGACGAGGCCGCCATCCCACCCTCTGGCCCCGCCAGCTAATATTAACTTTTGCTGGTTATATTAATTTGTATGTAAAATTACTACCTAAGAAAACCTTGACATGATAGCCCCTTAAAATTTCGTTGTTTCCAACCCTTACATTATGGGAAAATTATGTAAGTCCCTATGTTCTTACCTCATTTTTAATTAATTCTTCCTAGTTTACTACTACAAAGAGAGGGAATGGTGGCACATATTTTGTAGCACTTCCTTAAAGAAGTGTCACTGCTTCCAACTTCCTTGGGATTTGTGTGTGTTTTTTTAAAAATAAATTGGGATGCTATGAGGCTTTCTCTTGCAAGTGCTACAACTGCTTAAGGGCCTTATGTGGCATTTGCTTGACCAAACGCCACATAATGTTTTTAAATTAAAATACACTAGCAATTGTGCCATAGTTACTGATGACTTTATGTGGCACTCGCTTTAGAAAGCGCTACACAATGTATTTTTTTAATATTTTTTCCCAAACACACACTTCCTCATCAGCTCCCACTTTAGCAATAGCATGTCCCTTATTTTCCAACAAATCTCTCACCGATTTCCTCCTTCCTTTTTCTTATCATATTTTTTCCACTCCCATTGGCCACTTCATTTCCTTATCCTTGTTCCCACTCCCCTCCTTCTCCATATATAGACCCCAACGCACCCACTTTATCCCCAATGCATGCACCCACTCTGTCCCCACTCCCATTATTTTCTTTGGGGTCCCATTTTCTCCACCCATCCCCATTCCAAAGATCCCATAAGTACACACTCACTTTTTTTTTTTAAAAAAAAAATTTAAAGCTGCATGCAACCTTTTCTTTTTATTTTTCCTATATTAACTTTTTTTTAGGTATTGTGCTTGAAGTTTTAGCTTACTCTAGTTAAGCTTCCTATACACTAAGTTTTTTAATCTTTGAGCTTACAAATCAAATTTATTATTAGTTAATACTTAAATTTGCTCAATGTATTTTATATTTAATTTATTATGAAATATGAAAAAAATATTCTCATTTTTATATGCTAAAAAATAAATGAGATAAAATTAAATGTTATTATATATAGTTTGTATGTGAATATATGTAGTAGTTATAATTTTTAGTTGTTGTAGTAATTGTTATTGATAAGTTGAATAAGTAAAATAATTATTTATTTTTAACCTTTGTATTTTATTTGTTGGTTGGTAATGCTTTTTTAATTTACCTATGATATGTGTTGACAAATATGATTTCTTTCATTATGAGCTGTGAAAAATTATTACGACGTTGCGGGATTAATTTATTGATTATTGATCAATTAAAAGAGATGGTTTAACACCTAGGGAGCTTCAATTTTTAAGATGCTATGCTATCGATTTTATTTTAAAATAAATAACAAAAGATAAAAGTAATTAGTAAATGCAATAGTCAAGAAACTAACCACTTGTTAAAAATAGGTTAAAGGTATGGATGGATCGAAAATGGATGTCATCTGATCAAAGTTCAAGGAATATATAGATGGAGTGTAAGAGTTTATTAGATTTTCAATCGAGCTTACAAAAGATCCTAACAAAATCTTGTGTCATTGCTTGTGGTTATGGAAAGCAGATTAGTCTACTTAATTTGCTCAATCATTTAGTGTGTCATGGAGTTGATAAAAAATATACATGATGGACAAGGCATGGTGAAATAGATGATGTATGTAGTGATCGGGTATGAGTGGTGTTTCGAATGAGTTTGACACAAGCATGTGTGATGACGACGATGGTCTTCAAGAAATGATTAATGCGGTCGAAGGGGTGCTTCAAAACTGTTCTTAAGATTTTGAGAAAATGAAAGGTGATGCAAGAAGCCATTATATGTAAGTAGTACTAAATACACAAGATTGCTAGTATTATTGAAATTGTACTTTAAAGTGTGCTATGGATTTGAGTGATTTAGGTTTCACCACATTGCTTGAACTTTTGCAAGATATGCCTTCAGAAGAAAATGTACTTCATACCAAGATAGAGGCAAAGCCAATTCTTTGCTCTATAGCTAGTGTGGGTTATGAGAAGATATATGCATGGCTTAACGTTTTGCAAAGTTAGAGCAAAAAATTGTAAGAACTAATGATTATTTCATATGTATCTAATTTGTATGACTAATTTTTAACTTAAACTAACTTTGATATGTAGCTAGAAGAATCAAATTCAAATATTACACAGGTAGCATGACATAATTTGTGGGTGCCCAATTGCACTAATAAAAAAGGTGAAATTCATAATGAAGAAGCCAGAATAGTTGCAGAATATTGTGTAAGTATTGGATTATGCATATAATAAAGAATTAGATTTACTTAAATGATTCTATTTTATAATAACTACTGGTTTTGTAATTCTTTTTGTGATGCCAATTAATGATGGTCATGTTCCGGGTACTAATTTTGTAGTCCCACAAACATCGTACTTCGGATGCCAAATGTGCTCCAACAAAATTGACTTTTTACAGTTGAGAGTGGAGATGAATTGCTTCAAGCATCAAATGCAAGAACAATTTCATGAACAAATACATTTGATGCAAGAATAAAATGTGCAGTTGAGGACTCAAATTGATAACTTAGTGCAGTGTAGGGCAACACAAAGTGTTCCAACATATGATAGACCAAGTGTGAGGGATAGTTGTACTTCTATGCCTAAAGTCCCTCTTCATTTGGTAATTAATTTCTTCTCTGATTAACCCTATTTTCTATAGGGCGAATCCACATGCAAGTTACATATGGATCAATCTTTTAAGCACGCAATATCTATGGGCATTGCCTACAACACCAATAATGATACGTTGCACAATTCATCATTTCTTGTGAACACACTCCGAGTAAGGGTTGAAATATGCACGAATGAAGATGTGCTCTTACCAATCCCTTGTCGAATGAAGAAACAATGGTGAAAGATGTTGTAGGTGGTTATGTTGCATGGCTAATAGGTTGAAAGAGGCACATGAAAAGGTAGTTAATTTACAATTTATGCACTTTCATCTAATTTTTAGGTTTCACATTCTAAAGGAAAACAAAATTCAACTGCATGATAGGAATTTAAGGTGTTCAACAACTCAACCAAAGTCTAAAGCATTTGCTAGAAAACAAAGCAAAAGATAAATTACCTCATATCGCGATCAATTGGAATCGATTGCACCTAATTTGATCCGCAAAGGAGGTCTGGAATTGCATTTTGATAGACACATTTATAATGCAAGTGGTAGAACTCATCATGTTAATGGTGATGTGCTGGATGAAATACTTAATTGTAGATGGCTTAGTGCTTCGATTATCAACATCTGGATTTGATGCTGATAATTGTTTATCATTGGTATTATTATTTGTCACTTGATTTTTGGTTTTAATCACATTACTTGTTTTCTATAAAGGCTGTTGTATCATGACATCTTACTTGACATAGAGAGGGTGCAAGATCCATTTATCAACCCATATCTTGTTGGGTAGCATGCATGGAGGAGTATATTTGAGTAAACAATCTAATGTTCTCAAAGATTACTTTAGAAAGAAAGCAATACCTAATATGCTATTTTTAGTACAATACAATGTGAGGTAAGTTATTATTGGTAGTATTTTAGTGTATGCTTTTTTATTGTTTCATTTTTACCATAACATGATTGTTGACTAAAATTTTCAAAATATTTTAGGGCACATTAGATGTTGATTGTTATCAATCTAGTGGAACCTTCAGGCCCATGCACTTACTATGTGAATCCTCTAATTGGAGGTCTTCCAGAAAACTGTCCTGATATGTTATGGTTGTTTAATAGGTAAGTATAAGCGTATATGTGTAAATTTACGTGTGTGATTGAAAAACCAAAAGTAATCAGTTTCAATTTGTTTTGTTAGTGCACTAACTAACTATCAAACCTCTGCCTCATTAAACTATTCTAAAGTTCCTGACCCTATCAATATCTATGTGTGGAAGAAGATACGGTACATATATATGAATTTACTCAAATTTCTATTAAACAATTTTTATTTGAAAATTGAGTTAACCATTTCATTATATTGTTGCACTTCCATTTCCAACTGTATAACAATTTTTATTTGACACTCGTATTCATTTTGGGAACAACAAAGGTAATACTCGAGTTTCAAGGTAATTTCTTTTAAAGTTATTACATGACACTCGATGATGAATTAAGGCTTTTTGTCACACTTGAAGTGTCATTCATTAACATTCGAGTGTGATTCAATGAAACTTGAGTGTCTAGTAGAGATTAATGTATTCTTTCTAAACTCTATCTTTTGAACAGTCTCATACTAGACACACAAATCATCAACACTTCAGTATGTAAAAAGGACACTCGATTGGTGAATGACACTTGAGTATGTAAAATGGACACTCGATTGGTAAAAAGGACACTCGATTAATGTATTCAAAATGCTTTGAATTGTTATGAAACATATTGGCATCTAGGTTTGCATTTGATTGGTGATTTGAGGTGTCGTCTGTTGCCATGCTGATAATTGCTTGTGAAAATGGGTTTTGTGATTGTTGGTGCATTTTGAACATAATGGTATGAAAATTTTGGTCTGTGATTTCAAATGGAAAGAGTTTAACTCAATTTTTGTATCACAATGAGCTTTGAAAATCACTAATTATTTGGTTTTATGCAATTATTGATGATTGCATCTGTTGAAACCATGGGGGAGTAATTATGTTAAGTGAATGCACCCTGAAACAATTGATTTGCTCTTTTGCTCATTGGTTTGTAGTTGTATCTGAGTTCTTGGTTTTGGAAATTATGTTTTGTTGCACTCTAAAGGTCTCATGACTTATTTCTAAGCTTGAATGACTATTCTTGATTTTGATCATCCTCTTGATTAGCATGAACATGCTAGAGTTTGTGGAGTTTCTCCAATGCTAGAATTAGATTGAATGAGAGTGTGGAGCTCTCAAATTTTTCAGATTCCATGGGGAGGTAGAAAGGTTAGGAATAGGCTTGGAATCGTAGTTGGAAGCCTTGGAATTAGATAAAATCTAAGTTGGGGGATCTTTTCTTTTCTTTTTAGGATAGATTAAACTAGTTCCTTTTTGTTTGGCATGTTTGTTGATTAGTATGAATTGTGCTTTGGTTTGTTTGCCCTTTCCATGTGTGCAGATCATAAAAACCGCTGGAAAGAAGCAAAAGCTTGGATCCCATAAGCCCCCTAAAGTCACCTTGGCCAATATTCAACAAACAATTAGTGGCAAAAAGCTTCACAAAAAGCGTGAATTTCAGAAGACGAAAACATATGCTTTCTATCAATAAGCCATTGATCATCGTCTAGGGAAACTGATGAAAAAGAAGCAGAATGTGAATATTGAGTTTATATGGCAGTTTTACACTTAACACAGCTTTTATGATGGTATTGTGAACTTCTGTGGGAAGAAGATCATCATTGATACAGATAAGATGAACCAACATTTCAATTTGCCTAGAGTTTACAAGGAGGATTGTATGTATTAGAAGCTTATAGTCGACAAGGAGTCATTCCCCTATCAAGATGTAGCGAAGTAGTTGGTAATAAATGGTGAGAACACATGGTTTATTCGTTTCCACCAAAAGAAATACCTAGCTCGGGTTGATTTAACACAGGATGCAAAATGTTGGCTCCATTTGGCAGCCAACAACATTAAGCTCACCACCCACCTCATTGACATCTCTAGAAAATTGGCCCTCCTTATCTTTCTCTTGAAAACCAACCAGCCGGTCAATCTTGGCCATCTCATGTACAAAGCCCTCTACAAGTGCCAGGAAAAACATTATAGAAGCCTCATTTTTCCACATTTTATTACCTTATTTTTCCTTCAAGCCAAAATTGAACAATTGCCTACTAACCCCCTTGTTGAACCTGGCTGCCCATTTACCTACATAAATTTGGGGTCATAGCAAAACCCTGAAAAGAGAGAGAAAAAGAGGGCTCGACATGAAGGCCCTCGTTATAAGCTTGAAATTCAAATTGATGCCGTGACTGAACGAATTGATAGGCTGGAAAATACTCTCACTACTACCATTAGTATTGTCACTACTACTATTAGCAACCTCACTACCCTTGTTACTCACCTGGCCTATCATCAGGGCTTACCTATGTTAGTTCTCTATGTGTTTTGATGATAACTGACAATTGTAAACTTAGCATGAGGTTTGTCTTTGGTAAGTTGAAAAACTTATTGTCAAAGGCAAACTCGAGTTTAGGGATGTAAACTCGAGTTTGAGACTTGACAGAGAGCTGCTCAATTTTGCAAGAAAGCCAAACTCCAGTCTGCTTAGTCAAACTCGAGTTAGCGAAGTCATAGAAAGCAATCAAAGTTTTTCTCAACAAGCCAAACTCCAGTTTGTGAAAACAAACTTGAAGTCTGGGAGATACAAAGAGCACTCAGAATTTTGAGCAAGACAAACTCAAGTCTGGACCATGAAACTCGAGTTTAGACTAAACAGAAAGAATCCAGAAAACTTAGTATTTTCATAAGTCTTGCAAACTCCAATCTGTGTTTCCAAACTCTAGTTTACACTTAACCAACAAAAATTTCAAAGTTTCAGCTCTTACTGAAACTCGTGTTTGCTTCCCCAAACTCGAGTCTGAGTCATACAGAAAGACCACCAATATGCTTGCTTTGCAAACTCCAGTTTATGCTGCTAAACTCCAGTCTGGAAATTCTTGAACTTAGGCTCATCCTCTTGACATAGCCCCAAACTCGAGTTTGTCATTAATTGACTCGAGTTTAGGTACATATCCAAAGTTCCATTCCAAGTCCAGAGCCCGACAGTCTTTTCTGTAAGAACCAAACTCGAGTTAATATTTGTAAACTGCCAGTTTAGACCGTTGATCAACATTCATGCTCTCTGGTTGAACCCCAAACTCGAGTCTAGGATTACAAACTCGAGTTTGCATCGGTGATTTTGAAAAACCAAATGATGTTGATCTGCGAAATCTTTATGGGTAACCTGGAATCATTTTATCATATAATACTATTGCTTCTAATGTATTTGATGAAGTTTTGAGTGATTTTCAGATAAGTTCAGCTAAGATCAAGATGGAATCAAATCTGGAATAAAGTGCATTAAATGAAGAACCAAGAACAGAGCTGATCCTTCTCCTCTATCCCAATGGTTCAGCACAGACCGTTATGGATCAATTAAATCTCTCTCCAACGGTCAAATGAAGGTTATGGAATGACTGAATACCTGGAAGACCTTCTGCATCAACATATTCCAAGATTCCAGCTGAGAATTGAAAGAACAGAGCAAAATATGCAACTGTCATTTTCTAGACTTGTAGTTGAACGTTAGAGAAGAAATTGCAACGACTAGTTCATCTAGTTAGCCTATAAAAGGTTATGAAGACTCAGAGCAAGACACACACAATAAAGCTACTTTGATTATATTTTGCAATTTGAGTCAGTATTGTGATTTTAAATTGATCTTCAGTGTTTATCATTATCTACTCTTTTTGAGAGTCTTGATTCTTTGAAATCAAAAGTTGTTGGTGTAAACTCAAGGTTGTGGAAATCTGTGAGTGGGGTAGCTTAATTTCAAAGTGTAAGGGGGAGCAAGTCCTAAGTGAATAGGATTGCTTGTAGTTTACATTGTTGTAGTTAAAGCTTGTTGAACTAGTGGAAATACCCAGATATTTGGGGACTGGATGTAGGTCAAGGTTAAAACTGAACCAGTATAAATTCTGTGTGTCAAGCTTTTCTTCCCTTACTCTCTTGCTATTTACTTTTCAAGGGTTTTGAAAAAGAGTTCAAAAAGAATTTTTGAAATCCCCAATTCACCCCCTCTTGGTGATTTCTTCCATTTTCAACCTATGAATGCCCTAGCACTCCCCTATACTAATTTGAATGAGACCAATAATGCCAGGGTTGGAGGGGATAATTTCTAGGTGCATCATAGAATATAAGGGTTAAACAATGCAGATAGTGATGAGCAAGATGAGAGTGAAGATGATGAGGACATATGCAGCATAGATGCTAAAGGTACTGCAAGTGATAAGGAAATGGGGGAGATAGGATCGAGCTTGAGAAAGGTGCCTAAAGAGCATTCAAACTCGGACTATGAGCCCTTTGACAATGATTATTAATATTATTCTTTTTTGCTCACAATTAGTTTGATGATGTTGCACTTGACTTGATTTTTGTTGTGGTGATATTGAGCCTCCTAGATATAGGAGTTCTCTATTGGCATGTATCATTGTTTTTTTTGTCATGCTATGAATGATCTACATATTGGTTGTACACTGTTATAGCTTGTGTTGTGGTGACCACTGATGGTCATTGTGATCATTCCTGATATGTTTGCCTTGGGAACTTACTAATATGCTTCTGCTGAAATGAATGCTGTACATGTTTTCATGCTTATTAGATTGTTTGTGGCTAGCAAAGTTTTAGGATTACTCCTAGCCTTGATTTATTCATTATACATTTCAGATGGCTATTGATAGCTACTGTGTAGGTAGCTTTATTTCTTTGCTGTGAATACTCTGAAATTTTCATGTACAACAAAGTAACCATTGACAGGTTTTGATCAGACCAGTGTGCGCTTTATTTTCTTTGTTATTGCTGTAGTTATGAGGTGACTCAGACACAGGTACAAGTTCTAAACTTTCCCATCCTTTTTGTTGACAATAAGGACATTGTCAATTTTAAGTTTGGGGGTATGAGATTTGCTGGAATTTTGTTGCAATTTTGAAACTTTGATGAGTGCATAATAAAAAATTTTGAACACTTTTTGAAAGAAAATTGTTGGAATGTCTAAATTTCACATGCTTAAATTTATGTTTGTGAAAAATGTGAGAAATAAACTGAAATTATGTTATTTGTCAAAGTTGCTTGAATGATTTGATGATATAAATCACTGCTCAATATTTTATATGTGATAGGAAATTTTGCCTAATGTGCATTGATGAATGTATTGTAGTGATAAATAATGTTATTCAGGAATTTTCAAACTATGAAAGCACTATTGGAGTTGCCTTTATTTTGGATGTTCTCATTGAAGGGCTTTGTGGCAAATTAAGTTATATGCCTTTGTTTCAAACTATTGATTTCAAAATAATCTTCAGACTTCTTTAAATCTTTTGATTTATTTCATAAGATTTAAAGAAAGGATTAAGGCACTTCATAAAATGCGATTGAGCCTTTCAAGCCTACCTAATTCATCTTCCTTTTGTACCCTTATTTTGAGCCTCATTGAAAAACCATTAAAGATTCCTCTTGAAAGACCTAACATCTACCTACCTTAGCCAATGTGAAAAACTATGATTCCTTTTTGCTTTGAGATAGATGATAATTGATTGGGTTGTGGAATATAGTGATGTGTAGAGTTTCAAATGAGTAGAAAAAAGAGTGTACAAACTAAAAAGGTTCACTATGTATTGAAATCAAGCCAAAAAAATAAAAAATTTGTGTATACAAAAAAATTGATAAAAAAAAGAAAAGAAAAATAGTGTTTCAAGAAGGCTTGATATGGAAAAGATCAATTTGGTTTAAGTTTGGGGGAGTATGTTTAATGAGAAAAGGAAGAAACACTTGGAATGGTTATAATCTATCTTAAGGTATTTGTTGATTATCCTTTACCTTTTCTTTTGAGAACCTTAACCCTTGGCCCCATTACAAGCTAAAAAGTCCCTTTGATTTTTAAGTCAATTAAAGTGAATTAGAAGAAAAGAGGAAGAAATTAGAGAATGATGGAATTGGTCGTTTGAATATAGTTATATGATTTGAAGTGTTGCTTTTAGCTTTAGCAAGTACAAAAAAAAGTACATGTTAACTCCATTCACACACTCACATTTGAAAATTCTTGAAAAGCATGTTTTAAATCTATGAAGTGTTCATTTGTGCATATTTTCTTGGTTTCTTGTTTTATATAACTCCTTGAGCAATGGATGAGGACAAATTTATTCATGCAATTAATGACAAATATTGAAGACATTTATTGATAATACATGTTTTTGCTTGAGGACAAGCAAATATTTAAGTTTGGGAGTGTGTTAACTCTTAGAAATTGACAACATTTCAAGAAATTGTTTTGTCTCTTTTTACCTATTTTAGGTTCAAAATGTGCATAGGAAATATAGTGTATAGAAGTAAACATGTATATCAAAGTATCAAACAAAATTTTAAAAAATACTTGTTATATTTTGTAGAGTTTGAGATTTATTTGTAAATTGATAACTCCTCCCTCTTTTGTAGGAGGATCAAGACAAGATTTGAAGCTCTAAAGAATCAAGAAACAAGGAAAGAAATGAAGGCAATGAAGAGATATAAAGTTTGCAGGACTTGTACAACTAGCTCCAGCAAGTTGACAAACTTGTTGTGGCAAGTCGGGGAAAATAGCTCTCTGTATGAACTAGCTGCGGCAAGTTGACAAACTTGCTGTGGCAAGCCGAGTTAAATAGCTCTCTATTTGAACTGGCCGCGACAAGTTGTGAAACTTGCTGTGGCCTGTTGTGAAAAAGTGTAGCTGTTCGTTTTCTTCAGAAACAGAAAAACACTATTTAATCTAAAGGGAAGGGCCGAAAAACACACTTCTCACACTGGGGAACCTTGGAGCAGCCATTGAAAGAGCTTGAGAGAGAGATTTGGAGCATTTTGGAGGCTTGGGCATTCTTTTCAAGAGTGATTTTGGGCATTTTTCCTTGGTTCTTCCTCTTTTCTTCTCTTTTCCATTTTGTTTCTTCATGGGTTTTGTAACTTTATGTAGAATCACTTTTTATTTGGATATGAGTAGCTAAATATTTTATTCTAGGGTTTTTTTTGATCCCTTGTGTGGATTAATACTTGGATATTCGTCTCTTTTGGTAGATAAATATATGTGTGTGTTGATTTCAACCTAAGCTTAATGTTTCTAAGTGATTGGCCTCCATTTAGATGATTTATTCACTTGGGTTTGACTTGAGAAAGCTAATCTAGGTGTAGAACTTGATTAAAATCATGTTTGTCTTGAAGTTTACTTGATAAATGGATAGTTTGTTGGTAAAATAGAGATATATTTACTAATCTTGCATTGTCACATTAAGGTTGTTGCTTAAATATTGATTCTTATTAATTGTGGCAAGAAATTGTGCATTTTAGTGAGAAGAGAAACTTGATATTGACTTGAGAGAGCTTGTCAAGTGTTTGTAAACCTTAGATTAACACATATATGTATTGAAACACTAATAGAGAGGAAACTAATCAAGTGTTATGAAATGCAAAAGGGGAAGAAGAATCCTAGGTTTTATTTAATCTTTGAAATCCAAAAATCAATTGCTTTTATCAATTTTTAGTTTTAGAAATAGTCTTTAAAAATTCTCATTTCTCATCAAAATCTTTGTTATAGCTCAACTAGATTAAATTCACTAAGTCTATTGTTTGACCAATTTGTTATACAAATCCTCATGGGAACGATACTTTACTTATCACTTTATTACTTGTATGACTCGTACACTTGCGAGGCGAATAGAAACCCCAAGAAAAAAATCAAACAAATCTAACCAAATGTCTCCCTCTTTCAATTCTTCCCCTTCTTCGTCTGAAACACAATCCATGCACAAATAAATCCCTGGCAAACCTATATATCATGCTCATTATCTTAAACTCAACAATCCAAAAAAAAAAGCATCAACGAAAGCAGAAAAAATGAGTGCAAAATAACCATTTCCGTGTGTTGTAAATTGAAGTAGCTAGTATAACAACAGAATGGATTTAGTGCAGTAAAATTGAAGCGTACAAAATCAGTAAAATCCAATGCAAACCCATTCTTTGAAATATTCATCTTCTAACAAGAGCATTTTTAACTTTGATGCCTTAGAACCACTCTGGTGCTTGATATGGCATTGACTGGGTCACACTAGAAGTTGAAGAGGATGTTGGATGCCTTGTGCTTTTCCTCTTGCCATCTTCAGCCCAGCCTCCAATGCCTAGGGTCTTAAGTAGTTAGAGAAAAATATATATCTTGTATATTCTTTATGTATTATATTGTATTCTCTAGAATAATCTTGTAGGGACACTTGTCCTTGTATCATTGGTTGAACACTTATATAAATATAATCATGGAGGCTCAAGCTAATCATTGAGCTTGACCTAATTTTCTACCAACTTTGTCTTGGTATCTAAGCCATTAAGGCCAGAAATGGCATCCTCTGGGAATTTCAGCAATCTTTCAGATCAGACAACCACCACCACACAAATACCTGAAAATCCTAACCCTAATCCTACCATTACTCACTCTGTACAATCTCCAAGGAATTCGACTGTCACCTCTGTCCTCCCTATGTCAGAATTTGCCACACTTGCTCCTCACTCACTATCCTCATCAACTTTTCTGCCTCAACACTCTCCACATTTCCCATCGTATCCCCATTTTCCTTCATATCACTGCCTCTTTTCTTCAATCCAAGCTCCTTTGCCTCATCCCACACCTAGACTCCGGCAACCACACTCACCTCACCTTCACTCACCTAGTTGACGACCCTATTTCTGTCTACAGTTGTACCCATCTCCACTTTTCTTGCCCCCTTTCCTTTTTCTTGAAGGCGGAAGAAATCACCAAGAGGGGGTGAATTGGGGATTTTAAAAAAACTTTCTGATTGCTTCTAGAAAACGAACATAGACTCAAGTATGATAGAGAGAAGGAGAAGAAGCTTGACACAGAAGATTTATACTAGTTCGGTCTCAACTCTTGACCTACGTCCAGTCCCAGACTCTCTGGATTTTCACTATCACTTCTTCAACTGATTACACACTTTGTACTCGAACTAATCCTCTCACTAGGATTCACTCCCCCTTACAAGTTGTAATCAATAACCCAATCTCAAAGTCCCACTACCTTGAGATTATTACAAAGCAAATGAATCAGTAACAAACTCTCTAGAAGAGCAGATTGATAAACACTGAAGTATATATGTATCAAAGATACTTTACAGAAGAATAATGAATAGAGATTTGAACGTTGGTTTTTGCTATCTGTTTCTGTGTCTCTTCTCTTCGTTTTCTTGGCTTTTTATACTTGAAGAAATCCATTTGAATGTTCTATCCAGAATATGATTGTTGGAGATCAACTGAGAAGATTGACGTTGGAAGCCCACTGAGAAAGTTGTAGTTGGAAACCCACTGAGAATAACGCAGTTTGAACATTCTTGATTTATGCTCTTGGTTTCAGTAATAGTGGGCAGTCTTATAATCTGGAGGATTTTGAGGATAATGTGGATCTTTCCTTTATGGTCCTATTTGTTTAATCACAGACCATTTCCCACAAACACGCCATAGTGCATATTCGACTTTATAGCTAAGCATACGGATCTGAATGTTTTTGAATCATAGCTCCATTTGATCATCTGTGACTTAGCAAACTTGGTTAAAAGCAACTGAATATAATAGAGTATGTATAAGATGTTTATCAATGACGAAGTCTGATCAATTTCCAGAAAGATGACTTATTGGCTAGCCTTAACTGGATTCACCGAGCTGTCTTTGTTTCTCTGTCAGTTTCGATGCTTGGAAGTTCATCAAAATTCAAACATCAATTAATCATCTGAAAATCACTCAAGAAGATAATTAGTAATATCATAGATAATATTGAGTAATATAGAAGATGAATTAATTCACTCGAACAATGGTGCAGAAATGTTTTGTGTGAACTGATATCATACTCGAGTAGCTTCTTCGAGTATCCTTGCAAAAACACTTCACAGATGCTTGATCTTCGACATTACTCGAGTAGAGATTGGAGTTACTCAAGTATTATTCTTCTGAGTAATTCAGCATCGCTTCTGTCTTGCTTCTCTCGAGTATTACTTGTGGTGTACTTGAGTAATCATAATTCTTCACTTGATTGAGGCCAGTTCCAGAATTCTGAACAGACACTGAACTTCCAAAAATCATATCTCTCTCATTTGATCTTTGTGTTAAGTGATCTTGATGTTTTTGGAAAGGTATTTGAGTCTAGTTTCATATGCCGCTGATTTCACCTCATTTCGATATGTATTTTGTGAGATACACTCGAATTACTAAAACTTGCTCAGCTGTGTGACGGTGACAGATGGGGTAACTTCAAAAATTCATAGATCTCTCATCTGATCTTCTTTGGATATGAAATTTTTTGAGGAATACGCATTATGTGTCTAGTTTCATTAAAAATTAATTTCATCTCAATACGATTCCTGGTTTGGGAGATATGATCGAATTACTGAACGTTGCCCGAAACAGAGTTGAGCAGAATAGCTGAAAAACACACTGTTACTTAGTATTGGTACCATACTCGAGTATATAAGTGTAATACTCGAGTAATAATGGGATTTTGGCCTGAATTAGTGTTGTTTGATGAACCATACTCGAGTATGAATGTAAGGTACTCAAGTATTGCTTCAGGATTAGTAGCATACTCGTGAATTGCAGTATCATACTCGAGTAACACTTCATGAATGCATCAGTAACCAATTTGAACTCTGTCATTTCAACTTCCATAGAGATTTTCATGTTGATATTCTCCTTTCTTCAATCTCTCTTCTTGATCATTCTTCATTATTTAAACTTCATATTTTGAGGTACTTATTAATTGACTAGAGGCATATCAAGGAGAAGCAAAATATGAGACTTCAAATTTTCATAGGATATCAACGATTAATTACATTATAATTGTAATAATCAAAACATCAAAAACATGAGAACTAACATTTCTCTCCCTCACTGTCAGCCTTTCCATATCACAATCCTTCTCAGTTTCGCAGCCATTACTCTACCATTCACTAAGGTCCTTAAGTGGCTTCTCGACCCACGCCGTTGTTGAGCTCTTTGAACCAGGGCAGTCCCATCAAGTTGGATGGCGACAACTTCCTTACATGGGAATCGATGGTCATGCCCATCATTTGAGGCCATCATTTAGATGGTCACGTTCTTGGCACCAAGCTGATTCCCTCTGAATTTATCTTTTGATTCGGCTGAACAAGTGTGCCCTGTAACATCCCAAGTGTCGAGATTTAGAAATTAAAAAAAATGATGGAAATAATTTCTGGGAGTAAATGTGTTTGGAAATAATATTTTAAGGCTTAGGATATTTATTGGGACAAATATTATCTCAAATTACACTTCTCATTTGGCTTAATATCTACAAGCTATATACTCCCTTATTCTCCATTATTCCCATTTAATTACTCATCCAAATCGGTCAAGCACTTGTGTAGTGTGAGAGAGAGTTTTCATGCAAGATATATATAGTACTCCCCATTTCTTATTGGTTTCAAAGGTAGCTATGTAATCACTCTTCCCTCCACATGCAACAATTAATCATTCAATTTTCTTTGTTCATTAAATAATTGGCCGACACATGCATTCTTTCCAATTAGATTCATATGCACCCTCATTTTGTTTCCGGCTATCTTCTTTTGGTAACACTTTAAGCACACCCACTACATTTCATTCATTTCTTCCTTTCACACTCTCTTACCTTTATTTGCGTTGAAATCTTGCATAAATAATTCCCTTTCTTAATTTATTTGATCAACATGCATGCTCCATCATTATTTTATATTGAATATAATTACTCCTTCTTCTAATGCTTCATTCACGGACAATCTCTTTCTTTCCTTTTTCATTTTTGTCAACATGTACATACTCTACCTTCATACTCTCTTGTCAAAAATGGTGTCTCAACAACTCCATCTCATTTCTTCATCTTACCTTCTATTGTCAACCATTTCGGCCATAGCATATATTTCTTCCTTTCACATTTTTCTTGTCAACCATTTCAGCTATCATTTTCTTTCATTCAACTTAAACACATGCATACATTCTTACTTTCGGCTAGACATTTACCTACTCTTTATTTTCATTGACAACATGTTTCAACTTTGAAATGCTTCTCTCACCTTATATTTTATCAATTCACACGTCTTTGCTCACCGAACATACACAACTCTCCTCTTATCCCAATGGTTCACTTTCCTCTTCAAGCACCGAATCATCAACTTCATCCTCCAACACCAATATTTTGCCATCTTCTACGGATCATCTTCTTCAACGTCCAACTCATAAAGAAGGTGCTCACTCGATCAAGATTAAGCATTGGTGGTGAGAATCTCAACCCTTTTCTTGAGATTTTAAATTCAAAGTTTAAAACCCAGATTTGGAAATCTGTGGTAAACTCAAGAAAAACGTTGGAATTTGAGAAATCTGAGACTACCATTATATTCCTTACACAAAATTGTGTGGGAATATGTTGATGAATGAATTTTTAAAAGGTATTTTGGAAAATAAGATCATAAGCTTCACAACACGTTGACACCGTCAGTTTTAAAGGTCTGGAGTCAGTTATCTTTCATGTGTGGTTTGACTAAGAAGATGGGCTCTAAAAATTATGAAAATTTAGATAGTACACTTCTAAGCTTTAAAATGAGCTTTGGTTCACCCCAAACGAAGGTCTAAAACTCCAGTTATGATTTTTGAAAGTTGGGTTACAAAACAGGAAGTATTCTTGACTGTCTCTGGAGTGTCAAAATGACATTGGATTTCGTGCTAGGCAAACAAATTCTAAAAATTATGAACATTTCCAGATTTGTAGTAGACATATAGAGCTTTAATTTGATAGGTAATTCGTCTTATTTCGATAAGTATACAGAAAGATATGAATTTTGGAAGATGGGTTACACATCAGCAACTGTTTTTGAATAGCAATTACAAGTTCGAAACCTGGGAATTAATGGCATATGATAAAATGCTGAAATCAATTTTCCCAGAAACTAGACCTAATAAAGAGTTCATAAAATTTTCAATCACCTAAATCCGATGTCTAGAACTCCAGATATGAATTTTTGAAGTTCAGTCACTGTTACTGGAATTTTCTGTGCAATCCAAAAATAAAAGAGATTTTCACCAATAAAGGATTTTCATTTAAGAAGAAGGAATTGGAGATGGTGGAAGCTTGGAAAGTCATATTTCAAATCAAGAAGTTAGATATTTACTTCAGTGAATTTCCATAAATAATGGGAATTTATTTGTGTTACTATTTGTGCTAAGTATATTTTCGCCATTTGTGCACCAGGAAAATTATTAATATTTGTAGTCGACAGTCAGGTAGTAACCTTAATCTTCATATGCCTTGTGTTACATTGTATGTTTGATTTTCCATGGTTGTGGATCCGTGTCTCGTGAGAGACATGCGTTTATTTGTGCATTCAGTGTAGTCTGGGTTTGGCGCCCGACTACCATGTCTTTCCTAGCGCTATGGATCCGGGGTTTGCTATCTGAGTAGCCTTGCGTTTATTAGGACTTGGTCCTTCCGCAGTAAATTTGCATATGTGTGGTATGTCTTTATTATACTGCGCGTTGTTACTGAATGCTTTGTGTTTAATTATTTTCATGATTATGGTAACATACATGCATTACATACACTTTTCATATGAGATTAATGGTTACTCTGGGATTCAATTATGAATCCCAAGCATTTGCAAAGCTTCAGGTAGTACTACTAGAGCAGCGATAGGTGATCACGTAATGGTGCAGAGTAAGACTGAAGTTTATGGTGGTGACTGTTGGAGTTTATTTAAGTTATGCTATTTAAGCTTGTATGACTGTAATATTATTTTGGATATTTTAAGCAGTATGAATTTGGATGACTGTATCTAATCCCTTCAGGGAAAAATTTACTATCCAGTATTTTATTTTACCAGTATATTTGTCCAAACCAATAAGTGCTCTGCTGCTAAAACTCTGATATATGACGTAATTAACTAAGGAAAATATTTAAATTAAATTGGATTAAGCTTAAGAATCACAACACCCGCCACCTGAAAAGGCGAGGTGGGGTGGGGTGTTACATGCCCAAATCCAACGTATGATGATTGGTTAGCCATCGATTGAATCCTTCTCAGCTGGCTTCTCGGAACGTTGACGGTTGAAATCGCTAGTCAGATGACGGCTGCAAAACTTCTACCTCTCTTTGGAAGGCCATTATGGAGTTTGTTGGCGCCAACACTAGATCTCGAATCACTTTCTTGAAGGGGGAATTCTAGCCACTCAAGAAAGCCTCTCTTAAGATGAGAGACTATTTGGCCATAATGAAGACAGTCTCCGATAATTTAACACTTGATGGATTCCCGTTGTCCCTCACTGATCTTGTCACTCAAACATTGGCTGGCTTAGACAGTGAATACACACTGATTGTCGTTCTGCTATCCGAGAAAGAAAACCTGACTTGGTTAGAGCTTCAATCCAAGCTTCTCACATATGAATCACGACTGGACCAGTTGCACACCACAACCTCTACTAATGTGTCTCATGCATATACTGGTTTGGCCATTTAGTTTGAACAAAATCAACCTCATTGAGGTCATGGTCGTGGCGGCAGGAGAGGCAGGGGATCTTTCAATAAAGAAGGCAGAGTATTCTCCTCACAAACCAAAGCAGAACATTCTTCTCATATACCGTGGTATTATCTCTGTGAAAAACCTGGTCATGAAGTCTCAAATTATTTTAAATGATTTGACAAGAATTTTAAGCCACCAATATGGAAGCCTGAATCTACATCTGCCTACATTACTACTCCAGAGACAACTATAGATCAAGCGTGGTACTTGGATATAGGAGCCACTCATCATGTTACCAACACCTCTGATGATGTTAGGCCTATTGTGAACCTAGGTATTCATTCAATCACTATAGGCAATGGCTCATCTGTTCATTTGGTTGGATCTGGTCATGCTAAATTAATCTGTGATAACTTTGCTGTTGTGAACTCTTTGAAATTGAATGATATTCTTGTTGCTCCTAGAATGTCAAAGAAACTGATCATAGGTTACAAGTTGACCAATGACAATAGAAATGTTTCTGTTGAAATTAACTCTAATGGCTGCTTTGTGAAGGACAAGAGTCTGCCTAATGTCTTGTTGCAAGGAAAAACCACCAAAGGATCAACCCCGGGTCTCTATCGGATTGACAACCCTGTTGTTCTAGTGACAAGTTATGCTACTAGTTTTATTTCTTTTGCAAACAGTCCAGTTAGGACAAATAGAACAATGTCTTTTATAGAGTCTTGGCATATAAGATTAGGACATCCTAGTAAAGTTGTTCTACAACAAGTACTTACTGATTGTAATATTCATTCACCAATCAATGAGAATCTTCATTTTTGTGACTCTTGTCAATTAGGCAAATCCCATAGACTCTCTTTTCCTGTCTCTAATTTGCGAGCCTCTTGTGTTCTAGCTTTGGTTCACACAGACCTTTGGGGTCCCTCACCAATTAAATCAGTTGGGGGTTATGAATATTACATCAGTTTTCTTGATGACTACAGCAGACATGCATGGGTTTATCCATTGAAAACTAAAGGAGAAGCTCTTTCTGCTTTCAAAACCTTTAAGAGCCTGTTTGGATGAGCTTTTAAAAAAAGGGCTTTTTGGACATTGCTTTTTAAAAAAGTACTTTAATTAAAAGTTGAAGTTATGTTACGTTTGGATACATCATTTAACAAGCACTTTTAAATAAAATAGTTGTTTGGATGTTAAAATAGATAAGCACTTTTTTATTAGTAAAATTACTAAAATGGGCATATAAAAGCACCTTTTTTTTAACATTCATTTGGATAAAAAGAAAGCATTTATGTTAAAATTTTAGAAATAATTGAATTTAAAATTATAATGTAATTGAAGTTTAGTGATATTAAAATTAAATTGTTAATATAATTTTTCATAAAAACATAATCTAAGTTGTTATCAAATATTTCTTTTAATTTATGTACAAACAATGACTACAAAACAAAAATCAAATAGTATACAACAACGTAGCATAACTTAAAACTTCATTATCATTACTGAATAGTAATTTTGACTTACCAATGCATTAATTTTAAAAAATAGAGCCACATTGTACCATATCCAATAATAGAAATAATATCCATTATACTACAAGTTACTAAAAACTAACGACGCACTCGACCTCTATCTAACAATTGATCTCTAATAGCATTCCTTGTTTCTTCCATCAGTTTAATAGAGTCTGGAGTTGGCCCTTCCCATTCATATTTTCTCTGATCATCATTATTATTTTCAAACTCAGCAATATTTTCAAATCTTCCAAGTATATCTATATCACAAGAATCTATTCTCCTTATATAATTATGAAAAGCAAAGGTTGCCTATATGATAGCAAATTGAGTTTCAAGCTCAAAGTTGGTCATATTTTGCAATATCCTCCACCTTGCTTTGTGTGGAAAGATTCCTATTCATTCCTCTTCCTATTCATTCCTTGTAACTATTCCTTTTCTCCATCCTTCCTATTCATTCTTTGTAAGTCTATATATATTGTAGCTTCTCCCCATATGAGAATATAACTTTGAGATTCATCAGATTACATGGTATCAGAGCCTAGTTGTTAATTTTTCGTCCAGTAGCTTAGTGTGTAACAGTCCTTATTCTTCATTCTACAAAACCGTTGAATAGTGAGAGAAGTTGAAAATTCGCGTTCCGCTCTTGATCGTTTCTTTGAACATGCGCCACCTCACCGTCCTCCCCATCCTCAGATCGGCATTCGCCTGAAGTTTGGTGATTGTCCGATGCCTCCGTGATGGCTCGTGGATGACACGCGCTTCGCCGGCAACTTTACGGTGATGACGCGTGAAGGCGCGTATGACGGATTCTTCGCCGATAGTATCTTGATTTGGCTTCCTCTCCTCATTTCTGTATATTTCCCGAGGCTTGGTGTTCTCCGGCAATGTTTGTTATTTTCCGGCGAGTGTTTCCAGTTTCCAGCGAACGTTTCCAAATTCCGGAGACTCTGCTATCAGATGGTGCTCTACATTTCCAGCGAAGTTTGCAGGGTCCAGCGAGTGTTTTGAGTTTTCTGGCAAGTGTCTGCATTTCTGGCGAAGTTGGAAGATTCCAGCGAGTTATTTGCAGACTTATGGCGCTTTACTCTGTTTCTTTCGTGGCTGCTTTGTTTCTGGTTTGGGGGAAGAAGGTCTGAAAACTTGGAGGAAGAGGATGGTGAAGAAGAGGAGATGATGATGAAGGTGAAGGTGGAAGAAGGTTTCTTCTTCTCTTGTGTCTGTGGTGTTGGGTATGTGCTCTGATTTGGTTTGTTTAGCACAGTGTTCTGCAATCTGATCTATGAAGTTTGTTTTGTTTTGTGGAGTTAAAAAAAATTATTGGGTGAACGTTTGGAAAAGAAAATGGTGGGGACCATTATGTGCAAGAATTTCTTTTGGTACTATTCATGTGTATTGTTTTCGTATTATTCATTGTTACTGTTCATCTGTTACTATTCATGGGAACTATTCATCGATGTGCTTGGTCATCTTCGTTCCAATGCCATTTTAATGTGTTTTCTGATCAATCTATTTCTCGTTCGGTGGTTATTTGCTTCCTGGTTGTGGAAGTGTGTTATTTGGTCACTAATGTGACGTTTGCTGTGAAGAATCCTAACGTTTCAATTTGGTGTTGTAATCTCGTGTGAGATTATTATGCTGCATTCGAAGAGGTTTTGGTATTCTTCACTTTTTGGCTGCTGGGATTGTGTTTTAATCACGCAGGTGTTGTTTGGTTGCTATTCTCATTTTCTGGTCGTGCTATAGTCTCCGACATCGAATCTTCATTCTCGGTGTGTGTAGGCCGTTTCTTTGCTTCGAAGGTTGCTTTCTGAGGCTTAATTATTTTGTTTCGTACACGTTCACTTGTTTCTAGTGGCTGGATGTTTTGTTTGTTATGTTTTCCAGCATGTTCATGGAGTGCTCGTTTGTATTTGGCGCCGTACTTGTGGTTGGCTTCTGTGGGTTTGCTTGATTCCATTTGGGTTTTAGGATCTGGGTTCATCATTCCAGATTGTGAGTTTGGTTCTTCTTGATTCAATTGGCTATTCTGGGCAATTAGTTGTTGTTTGGTGGTCCTTGTGCAACCCGTTTGCTCTTTGCCTCTTGTGAGGTGTTTCGGTTGTTGGTTTGGTTTCTTGTGAGACCGTTTGCTGCAACTTCAACTCTGGTTTGGTACTCTTTACTGATTGGGCTCTTGGTGAAGCTGTTGGATTGTTATTCTTGGTAAAGTTGTTCCTCACATTCAAGTTGTGTTCAGCTTGAGGGAGAGTGTATGAAATAAGTTGTGAAGTTGTGTTTTTTATCAGTTTTTATCTTTGTAACAAGTTGGACATGATTAACATCTATGCTCCAACTTGAGGGGAAGTGTGGAAAGATTCCTATTCATTCCTTGTAACTATTCCTTTTCTCCGTCCTTCCTATTCATTCTTTGTAAGTCTATATATATTGTAACTTCTCCCCATATGAGAATATAATTTTGAGCTTCATCAGATTACACTTTGCAACCTCCAAAGGTTCTTTCAATGACACTCCTTAAACTTGAATGATGATAATTGAAGAGTTCATTTTGTGATTTAAAAGCTGGGGCCAATCTGAATTGAGGAAGATGATATCTTGTATTTCTATATGGTCCTAAAAACCCTTTGAAATTTGGATATCTAGAATCAACAAGGTAGTATTTACCTATAATAAAATGTCGTTATTTTTGGAACAATTGTATAATAATCATTACTATCATTCACAATAAAATTAAATAATTAAATGTAGTACATAATTACCTTCAGGAGGTTAAGGAAAATGCAATTGCGGCTTTTTGAGAGTATCCATAAAAATCTTTGTATCATGTGCAGAGCCTTCCCAACCCACTAATGCAAATGTAAAGCACATATTAAAATCACAAACAGCAAAAACATTTGTGGCAGTTATTCCCTTTCTGCCAGTAAAAGGAAACTTTTTATTAGCAGGAACATGAATAGCAATGTGAGTGCCATCTATAGCTCCTATACAATCCTTGAAGTATGGCCAATATCGTTCATCATCCTCAATAAATCTGGAGCATCCCTAAACATATTATCACCAAATTTAATAATTTGAATTCCTAAACTCGTAACAGAACTTAATACACGATGAAATTGCCTCCACACTGTCTCTCCAGAATGTTGAAATATCTCCTCAACGTCTCTATAAGTGGCTCCATGACCAATCATGTACAAAAACATGGCCACAGCTTCCTCAGCGCCAACACATTATGTTGGCTTTAATCCAATTTGTTGAGTTAATTCGCTCACCAAATTACTAAACACATGCTTTCTCATTCGAAATTGCTCAAAAAATCGATTTTCATTTCCTCTCTTCAATTCTTCTACCCATCCACTTCCAGAAAGAATTGATGTTCTCTTTTTCTGTTTGTGTACATATAGAGATCGATAATTCGAGATAGCAACAGCAACTACTCTAGTTCAAAGTAATGTATTCTTCTTCTTAATATATAATCTATTTGCATTTTCATTGTTATCGTTGTTTGTGTTAGAGGTATCAGACATCCTGTGCAACGAAACAAAGTGTATCAATAAACTAATATGACCATATTGTCTAAACAAATAAGGTTCAAAAATTGAAAAAAAAATCTCATGTTCAACATCAAATTGAAATTCATGTTCAAATTCAAACATAACACTATACTCTAAACTATCTATAGTGTTGCACATCTTCAACTTTAAATATGATCAAATATGAAAGAGCGTGCTCAGGTTCATTTTCCATGTAATGAACAAATGCCTCCCTATTTTGTTTGTTGATAAAGATTCGAGAGGCCAACATATATGGAGGGCTACCATTCACCAAACTTGGCACATTTTTTAATAGAAGAAGACATCTACTCATGCTAAAATGGTCATTTGCACTTGATGTTGGCCTAGTTGTCTGTGACATTTGGTCAATATTTTCAAGGATTCGATCAAGGGAGTGTTGCAATTTGTCAGCTATTCCTTGCCTTTTCTCTCCTTTCCTCCCTCTCTTCCTTTTTCTTGCACTTGGCCTCTGATTGTGATCAGAGGGATGTTCCTCAATAGCCCCTTCACCTACTTCATCATCCTCCGAAGCATGATCATTGTCATTAATTGGCTCATCATCTATAGCTTCCTCAGGTGACAGAATGTGTTCGCGCGGCATAAAAACAATATAACCAGTAGCAACTACATCTTTAAAACATTTTTCCATCAAACTCAGGAATTTTGGACCTTGTTCCTTCCAATTCAAATATTTGGTATTCTCCTGTAATGAAAATAAACAACCAATTAGTAAATCAATTACAAACCAGTGCAGATATAAGACTTGCAATATTGTAATTAATTGGAAATACATACTTTACCCTTGGCTGCCCACCACTCTAGAGGTGCTATTATAGTGTTCTTTACTGAGTCCCATCAAAGGCCAGTCTCCTTTTCAACCAACATTGCCCACATGTTAAATTCAAATTTCAATGCATCCCATCTATTTTTCAATTGTTTCTTATCATAATTCTTCCCGGTAATATTATTAAACTTCTTAACTAGATTGGCCCACCCCTCTATTGTAAAATGTGTATAAGGCCTATTACCAGCTTGAACCTCCTCAACACAAACTTTCAAGAAAGTTTCAGTATCTGAATCATTCCATTTTGCCTTTTCAGAACTGTCACTAACATTCTCAGATTGAACAAATGTTTCTTGTGTAGATGTTGTATGAGCTACTTTCAGTGCCATTCTAAAATTAAACGAAGGAATAATTAAAACTAGCATTAATATAATTGAAACCAAAATCAACCTATATAATTTGAACAAATACAGGAGGCAGAAATATTAGTTCATAAAATAAAGATTCAGAAACCAAGACTGTAGTTATAATGAATAATGCATCAATCAAGAACATGACACTACGAGAATGATACTAAACTATTTCCTTAATCATAAAACATTAGGGCAACATTAGAGAATAAGCAAAAAAAATTAGATGTTATAATGAACAAGACAGGCACAGAAAGGTTGAGATTGCAGGGGAAACTGCAAATTTTATTGCTAAAAAGGACCTAAGCTAGAGCAAGGTTGCTCATGTGCACAAGTTTCATAGAACAACTTTGCTTTTTGTACATAAAAAATTTTCTAAGTACCAAAAAAATTGCCGGTGGAGAACTTCTCTGCAAATTCTCCATGAGAACAATGCTCTACAATAGAAATTTGATTCAATATGTATCTAACACTCAATGAAGAACATCTCATACTACCGAGTCATAAGGGCAAAATGGAGGTTTGACAAAAAAAACTTGTACCTCTAGAAAATCAAGATAACTTTGAAAGACATTACACATAATCTTTTATACCACTATACTATAGGAATCTATTACGTTTAATCAAGATTTAAAAGCACAAAACAGGATTATAAAATGTCTGTGCAATATCTGTGCCAATGAAGAAAAAAGGAAAAAAGAAAACAAGACAAGCAACCAAGCTAAAATCAAGATTACATGTTTTTCTTTGCAATATCTGTGCCATGAAGATTTATATCTGAAGTATTATTCTTTTTATCCATTCCACTTTCATTGAGACTATGTTCTTTTTCTTAGATTTAAAATGTCGTGGGTCTATCGACTATGACTGATGGTAGGACTCAATTTATAAATGGCCTTCATTTCATCATAATTCACGTCCTTCTCGACCCACTCCTTTCTTTAGTTCAAAACATCTGCGTTCAACTTGATGATGGGACAAAAGTTTCGGTGGAATAGGAGGGGATTTTTCATATTTTTGTTCTGTGTCGCCAAATAGGAGTTATAATGAACAAGACAGGCACAGAAGAATGATGATGCATGGATCAAGAACGATGATCAAGAACATTGATTAGAATAAGCAAAAAATTCCAGATCGCAACTTTTTAAATAGCTATAAATTCAGATCCCAATTACGCAAAACCCATAAAATAAAAATCAGAAACAGAGATACAATCTCACAATCCTGAGATTTACCGAACAAAACCAATTTGGACTGATTAATCACCAATTAATTAAGACTCAAGATAAACCCAGGAAATTGAAACCTTGATGACTATCCAAAGAAGAATCAATTTGTCGAAATAGAAGAGATTGTTTACCTGTAAGAGAGGAGAAGGAGAAGAAACTATTGCTGAAATTGCTGAAGATGAAGATGGCGCGAAAGGATGGAAGAAGACGGCGCGGACAAAGAAGGAAGGAGAAGCTGGAGGGTATTGGCTGTCAAAAATAGAAGAAAACCAAAAGATCAGTCATTATCTTCTTATTCTCTCTCTTCTATCGCAAGTACTTTTATCCGAAGCTACAAATGAAAGCTTAAAAAAAGGAGAATTTTGGGCTTTTTTGTTACTTCTGCTTTTTCTTAAAGTCGTCATCCAAACACATACATTAATAAAATAAGTACTTTATTTTTTTTAAAAAGTACTTTTTTGATTAAAAAAGCCCATCCAAGCGGGCTCTAAGAACATAATTGAAAATTTGTTTGACAAAAGAATTAAGACCCTTCATAGTAATTAGGGAGGTGAATTTATAAGTTTTAGGAGTTTTCTTTGAAAAATGTGGCTGAACCAAGAGGGGGTGAATTGGGTGAAGATAAAAACTTGCAACCTTTTTACAAATCTTTTCGCAATTCGTTGAAATTAGCTTGAATGATATTAAAGAGTTATAATACTATAAACAATCATTCAAACATGTATGCTGAAAATAAAGAGTTTAGGGAAGAGAATTGCAAACAGAGATTTATACTGGTTCGGTCCAATCCTTGACCTACGTTCAGTCCTCAAGCTCCACTTGAGATTTCCACTATTCTCCTTGTTTAACCAGAACCAAGAGACAAGCCTTTACACTCTACAAGTTTGTCCAGGCACTTGTACAACCTTTACAATCTCTCACAGAGACTCTCCCTTACAACCCAAGGGATACATTCAACTTCCAACTCAAGATCACCCAATCTTGAGTATCTCTCAGAAAATAGAATGTTTACAATGTATCTTCTCTCTAAGAAGTGGATAAATGATCACTGAAGTGCATTACAAATGATTTCACTTTTCAAATGATAATCAGAATAAGTATCAGAGAACAGAGTGAGAAGGAGCTTCAGAATTTGGCATTATGACCGCATAGTGAGAAGGAGCTTCAGAAAACGTAGGTCCAATCCTTGACCTACATCCAGTCCTCAAGCTTCAAATGATTTCACTCTTTTATAGATGAGGATGATCTGAACGTTGAGAAATTTAGCCATTATGAATAGAGACTTTGAGAGTATGATAGTTGCAAAAATATAGCCGTTAGAATGCTTTTTTAATTTGACAGCTCAGCATTTTGGATCTTCATGTAATCCTTCGTTTGATCATCTGAAATATGTCCACAAATGATATAAATGATGTTAAGAAGCATTATAAATCATTTGGGTAAGCATCTGGATGATCTAGATCAGATTCAGGATTTTCGCAATGGTGATTTTTCTGATCTGAAGGAGAATACTGCAGTATTGCTTTGCATACTCGAGTATTGAGCTTGTTTCATAACTTTAGATTTGTCTCTGTATGTCTGATACTAGAGTATTGACTTACATACTCGAGTATTGAAGATCAACTAACGTTCATTGCTCTTTGTCTGAGCTACACTCGAGTATTCACTTGTAAACTCGAGTTTTCGGGCTGTTATGTCCTTAGGTGCTCTTCTGACTTGATATAGCTCCAAATTTGGCAAACAAATCATCCCCATTCAGCTTTTTGAGTCCTCTTTCCAATGCATTGAGAATCAGATCCAAACTCATTGGATTTTGCCCTTTATGATCTGATGAATGTAAGTAGTTCTTTTGACCAACGTTTTGCATCATTCTGAATCATTAGTTAACTTTCGAAGACCATATCTCTCTAGTATGATCTTCATTTTTGTTGAACCAAGTTTTGATAGAAATCCTTATGTGTCTTCTTTCATATGCCACTAATTTTAGCTCATTACGATGTGTAGATTGTGAGTTACACTCAAATCATTGAAGCTTGGTCTGATGTGTGGCGTAAATATTTGATCCAACTTTCAAAATTCACTGCTCTCTCATCTGATCTTCTTTAGATTTGAAACTTTTTCAAGATAACGCATTAGATGTCTAGTTTCATCCAAATCTGGTTTCACCTCAATCCGATGTCTGGTTTAGGAGATATCATCGAATTACCAAAGCTCGCTCAACCTGATAATGAAACAGAGGTGAACAGAGTTGCTGTTAAATTCTGATACTCGAGTATTGAAGTGGATACTTGAGTATTGTCGGGACCAGACACACCAGAGAAGCTGAAAATACCCAATATTGCAGTATAGAAGTTCCATACTTGAGTATTGACTCCTATACTCAAGTTTTGACTCTTTGACGCCCAAACCGTAGTTTCCGAAACTGTAGTTTTCCAAACTACAGTTTTCTCGTCCAGAAGCAAATTTCTGCAGTAAGCTTGTATACTCGAGTTTTGATTTGGAAACTCGAGTTTTCTCTTCCAGAGGCTGATTTTTGCAGTTTTTGACTCTGAATTGACCCATCCAACATCCAATTGATTATGAGCACTTCTATAATCAATCTTGGAACATGAATAATGATATTTTCAGCAAATTATTCCTTTTTCCAAGTTCCATCTTGATCAATTTTCATCATTCAGCTTTAGCTCATCATTCTCTACACCTTCTTCATTCTTCAATATCCAGAGAGCTAAGCCTATACTAAACTTCTTCTAGAATCTCATGTGTCTTTTCTCTGTTTTCCCATCTTTTGATCATTCTTCATAACTGATCTTGAATATTGATATTCTCATTCTTTTTGTCAAGATCTTTTCTTTCTTCTTCTTGATTATCCTTCATAAATGAACTTGGGCTGATCTTGAACAAAGATATTCCATTTACCAAGCTCTTTCTTCTTTAATTTCTCTTCTTTTTCTTTTTCTTCTCTTTCTTTTCCTTATCCTCATCTACATCCTCGTTCTCCTTGATCTTCATCTTTTAAACATTCAATGCTTCTTGATCATTCTTCATGATTCAACTCTTTCATTCTGAAATCTCTTGTCTTCAAGTCTTTCTTTTCGAAACTCTTATCTCCTTTTTGATTAATCTTCACAATTCAGCTTAGATTAATCTACATTAAATATAGCAGTTAGTCAATGTAGGAGATAACTATATTACTTAATCTTTTTGCTATTTAAGAATGACATCTATATAAGACATCATCAAAACTAATCATATCTAACATTCTTGATGATTGTGGGATTGTTTTTCGACATTCTTGTCCTCATACGTCTGCCCAAAACAGTAGAGTTGAGAGGAAGTATCGCCATATTGTTGAAACGGGCCTAACATTATTGGCTCATGCTCATATGCCTACATTTTATTGGTAGGAGGCCATTTCAACTGCTGTTTATCTGATCAACAGACTCCTTACGGCTGTTCTAAAGAATGTCTCACCGTTTGAACTCTTATTTCACAGAAAACCAGATTCTAGGAGTTTCAAGATATTTGGATGTGCTTGCTTTCCTTGCCTTCGCCCTTATAACTAGCATAAATTGCAATTTCATAACACTAAATGCACTTTTTGGGTTATAGTGGTTCACATAAAGGTTTCAAGTGCTTGAGCTCTACTAGCAAAATATATATATCACGGCATGTTGTTTTCAATGAGATTGATTATCCTTTTCCTGATAATTTTTTATGACTGCAGAAACCTTTAGCAATTGACATTATATCTTTATCAAGTATGTCGGATTTGGCTCCCATCCATTTCTCTTCCCATCCTCTTCTTCATCTCAACCGTTAGATTGAAATATGAATGGTTTAGATTTTATCTTTTAAAAAATATTAATAAAATATTAAAGAATTAAAAAATAATATTTTTATAAAAGACGAAATCTGAACCGTTGATATTTCGATCCAACGGTTGAGATGAAGACGGGGATGGGAAGGGAAGTGGATGGAAACCACTTCCAAGTATGTCACCTTTTCTCCCAGACACAATTTCTTCATCTGCATAAGTTCCTACTTCTGATGATTGTTCATTGCTGCCTCTTACTCCACGGGTTCCTTCCATTCACCATGATTCTCATAAGCCATATGCTTCAACACAAGTCACCACCTTTCTCATATCACCACCTACATACCCATTTCTCTCAACTTCAGCCAATACACAAGCTTCTTCACCATTAACTAATCACTCTTCACCTCTCATTTTAGATTCCTCACCTTCATCACTATCCTCCTCACTATTGCCTCGTACTCATTTTTCCTTTCTAACCCTCTCAGCCGTACCTCTCTCTAATCTCCTACAATCTTCATCAGAAAATTGTCCTACCATAGCCACCAAAAACCACTCATCCTCACCTAATGATAACTCGGAGCAAGCTAGGGATTTCCAAATCGAAATTTCCCTACATAGGCCTAACCGTTGTATCAGATTCAGTACAACAAACAACAAAGCAAGCTCTACCCTCCCTTCTTTGAAAACAAGCCATGATAGAAGAATTTTCAACTCTTCAAAGAAACTCCACCTGGACTCTTGTTCCCAGACTCAAGACACAAAATGTTGTTGACTGCAAGTGGATTTTTAAATCCAAGTTTCACTCTGATAGTACTTTAGCCAAGCGAAAAGCAGGACTGGTTGCAAAGGGTTTTCAACAAAGTCAAGGTATTGATTTTTATGAGACTTTCATCCTTGTAATTAAAGCCTCAACCATTCTCATTGTCTTGACTCTTGCTGTTTCCTTGAACTGGGACATAAAGCAACTAGATATAAACAATGCTTTTCTCATTGGTTTCTTGTCTGAACCTATCTTTATGAAACATCCGGAAGGCTTTGTTAATTTATACAAGCCTGATTATGTCTGCAAATTGTCTAAAGCTCTTTACGGCTTAAAACAAGGTCCATGAGTTTGAGTTGATAGACTTCGTAATGTCCTTCTTGATTAGGGGTTCACTAACTCAAGGAGTGATATCTCTTTGTTTGTTTATTCTGACAAGACCTAGATACTGCTGATTTTGATATATGTGGATGACATACTTGTGACTGGTAGTAATTCCGATAGTCTCAAATGCTTCACCTCCAAACTTCATTCTATTTTCTCATTGAAGGATCTTGGTTCTCTTTATTATTTCCTTATAATTGAGGCTCATCGGGATAGCACAAGATTCTATCTCACCCAAGGGAAATATATATGTGACTTACTTGATAGGTTCAACATGACTAATACTTTCTATGTCTCACTCCCATGATTGCCACCAAGTCTCTATTAGCATATTCAGGTGAATTGCTTTCAAATCCAACTGAATACAGGAGTGCCGTTGGTGCTCTTCAATACTTATGTAACACAAGACCTGATATTTGTTTTAGTGTGGGTAAGTTGAGTCAGTTTTTGTCACAACCAACTACTGACCATTGGAAAACAATGAAGAGAGTGTTAAGATATCTTAGGGGCACCATTCACTATGGTATTCATGTGAAACCAGCAAGTGTTCTTGCTCTTTCAGCCTATTCAGATGTAGATTCACGGGTACAAAAAAGGCTTTTGAGACCGGACAAAAGAGGCATCGGAAGATCGGACTCGCGACCGGTCTTGTTCCAGCTGATATTAAAAGTATATCTTTAAGACCGGACTTAAACCGATCTTAAATAAACTCTTTTAAGATTAGACATTTAAAAACATCAGGTCTTAAAAGTGATACTCAATATAACTAAAATATTTTTTGTGTCGGTCTTAAAACTCAATATTTAAGACCGGACAAAAATTTAGCCGCTCTTAAAATGTCTAATTTTTAAGACCGATCAAAAATAAATGCGCTCTAAAAAATAGTGGCTTGTTAGACCGACGATTAATTATACGTGATCTTAAAAGACTCACTTTCAAGGCTGGATAATTAATACGTTCAGTCTTAAAGATTATCTTTTAGACCGGACGTATTAAACCATCGGTCTTGAAAGACCAACTTTTAATACCGCACTAATATCAAATATTTTCACCTGACCTTTAAGACCGCGCATATAAGTACATCTGAGTACATTCGGTCTTAAAAGTTGAACTTTTAAAACCAGCGTTTCTGTTTTATCGGTCTAAATTTTCCTGAATTTTTCCCTGTTCTATTCTTACTGATCATATATATACACAAATCCATACCAGCCAATCCAGCACATAAAAGGGTATACTTCAAGCTACAAGGTATGAACAATTATGGATAAATTGAATGATCTATACACAAATTCATGCCAGCCAATCTAGCACAGAAAATGCTATACTTCAAGCTACAAGCTATGAACAATTATGAATAAATTGAATTGGGAAAAAGCATATCGTAGAATACAAATATTATTGACCATGAGTTACAAATACAAATACAATAAGCTGTTACAATAAGATATACCACACTTAAATCAACATACATGCCTAATATTCACCATGCCTTCATTTGATTCCCATCCAACAACATAACATCCTCTTTTATAACATGCGTGCTGAAAATCAGAGCAAATCACCAAGAGGGGGGTGAATTGGGGATTTGAAAAAAATTCTTTCGCACAATTCTGGAATTTAATCGCTGAAACAGGGCTATGTAGAGAAGGAGAGAAGATAACAAGACACAACAAGATTTATACTGGTTCGATCTATCTCCTTCACCTACGTCCAGTCCCTAGACTCTCTGGGATTTCCACTATCACTTTCAATCAGTTACACACTCTGTACTCGAAAGTTATCCTCTCACTAGGATACACGCTCCCTTACAAGTTGTAAATTGATATTCCCAATCTCCAAGTCCCCAGACTTGAGATTCTTACAAAGAAATGATTTTAATAGAAACAATCTCTCTCTAAGAGCAGATATTGATAAACACTGAAGCTTAAAACTCTCAGGATAATTTACAGAAGAATGAATACAAAAATCTCAATGTGATTCACTGTAAATATCTTGTGTATTTCTCTCTTTCTTCTTTGAATCTGAATGATATTTATAGCAGTTGAGGTCTATTTTGAATGAAGAACATGACTGTTGGAGGAGCACTACGAATTTGGTTGTTGAAGCTCCATTTGCAGCAACTAGCTGTTGAGAATCCACTCACAATGTTCTTGATGGATGGATTCTGCTTTTGTCTATACTGTTGTAGACATTCTTGCAATGTGGGACTTAATTAATATGAAGATAATGTTGATGTCCCTGAGTAGAATGGGCTGTTCTCAAAGTTGTATTAATTTAATCCAAGTCGAAGTACTTTATAAGACAGCATATTCTCTCTCTCTCTCTCTCTCTCTCTTGCTTTACAGCTCATAGTCTGAGTCTTCACTGTTTCCTTCAATAATTTATCTGAAACTTGCTAACAAACTGATTAAGTGACATTAGGAATAGTAGCTATTAAAGATATGAAGTATTAACATCTTCCAAGTGGTTTTCGCAATTTGGCGCTATCTGGCTTTACAAATCTATGCGTTATAAACTCGAGTTTATAAAGCCAGACTCGAGTTTGAAGTTCATCCAGAGAGCATCTTATTTTGAAAAGCTTCCTAAACTCGAGTTGATAAGTGACTGACTCGAGTTTAATTCTTACAGAGAGGAAAGTCGTGAGTTGCTCTTGGATGAAGTTTTGAAACCATGCTAAACTCGAGTCATTTAGTGACTGACTCGAGTTTGAGGCTTTTATGAAAATCTTGAGTTTAAGTTCAGAGCTTCAAAACTGGAGTTTAGAGAACGCAGACTGGAGTTTACAAAACTTGAAATGTTACATAACTCTCTGTATAGTCCAGACTCGAGTTTTGATATTCAAAACTCGAGTTTCAGTGAAAACTGAAACTTTCAAATAATTTAGCCAAATGTAAACTGGAGTTTCCATTTTCCAAACTGGAGTTTTCAAAACAGTCATTTACTCGAGTGCTTTCTATTTGAGCTAAACTCGAGTCTCCAAAACCCAGACTCGAGTTTTCAGTGAAAACTGAAACATTTGAAATATCTTTGAAGGCTCAAACTGGAGTTTTCATTTTCAAAACTGGAGTTTAGAAATCAAGTAATAACTCGAGTGTTTTCAGAAAGTCCTAAACTCATGTCTCCAGAAACCTGACTCGATTTTCAGCGTATTTTGAAACTTTGAAAACTTTTTGTTAAGTGCAAACTGGAGTTACTGAAAACAAACTTAGAGTTTAGAAATCAAGCAACGATATGAGTGTATCTGTTTGTTCCAAATTCGAGTCTACATAACCCAGACTCGAGTTTACAAGACTTTAAACCTTTTAGTTCTTAAACTTTCTTGTAAACTGTGTTGGTTATATTTAGTTTTGATGATGTCTTGTGCCATTAGTAAGAGCAAAAATTTCATATTGTATACATTGACTAATTGCTACAATTTAATGCAAGGTTTGCTCATATGGAGAAAGAACAAGAGAAGAAAAGAAATAATGAGTTGATTCATGAAGAATAATCAAGAAGAGAGAAGAAAGAAAAGAAGAACTTGTTGAATGGATTGAGAAAATCATTACACAAGTTCATAGATTGATTCTTGAAGTTTCTACGATCAAGTGGAAGTTGGAATGGGTCAATTCGGAGTTAAAATAAGTAAGTTGAAGCTTTCGGATGATTAATGAGCGAGTTACTCCAGTCATCCATATGTTAGTCCAGTAATCTTGTGTTTCAGAAGGTCTATTTGCGTTTGTCTGATGGCTTACTCCAGTAATACACGCATTACTCCAGTAATACATGTGTTCTTGAGCTCATTACTCCAGTCGTCACTTAGTTACTGCAGTAATTCGCGTGTTTCAGCTGCTGGTTTTGTTTCTGTCAGATGGTTACTACAGTAATCATTAACGTACTGCAGTAATGGCTCAGACAGAAAGCTTCTTGTTCGACATTACTGCAGTAAATCCTGAATTACTCCAGTAATAAGTGTGTTCTAGTAGTTTTGTCAGCGTTTCACTTGGGCGACGTTCAGTAAATCGATGATATCTCCCAAATCAGATATCGTATTAAGGTGAAAAAATTTTTGGATGAAACTAGACACCCAAGGCGTCATTCTGTCAAAAAGTTAGGTCCAAAGAAGATCATATCAGAGAGCTATGAATTTTTGAATTTGACCCACCTGTTACTGACATCCAGCTGAACAAGGTTCAATGATTTAAGGATATCTCACAAACTACACATCCAAATGAGTTGAAATCAGTGGCATATGAAACTAGATTCACACACCTTTCCAAAAATATCAAGATCACAGAAAACAAAGATCAAATGAGAGAGATATGATTTTTGGAAGTTCGGTGTCTGTTCAGAATTTTGAACTGATCCTCAAACAAGTGTAGAGTTGATGATTACTCCAGTCAACATAAGTCACTCCAGTAATATGTGGTATGTTCGCCTCTGTTTTCACATTACTCCAGTAATAAAATGGCTACTTCAGTAAGACTTACTCCAATAGTCACTCACCTACTCCAGTAAGGTGTCATTTTTCAGTTGTTTCTAAGTCAAACCCGATAGCCAATCTAAAGTGAAACACATTACTGCAGTAATCATTTTGTTACTCCAGTAACGTTACTCCAGTAATCATTTAAATACTCTAGTAATGCTTCACTGTCAGACACCTCCAGAGTCTCAGCCTGATATTACTCCAGTAAGAAAATAGTTACTCCAGTCATATGATAGTTTTTACACTAAGGTTACTCCAGTAATCAAAACGTTACTCCAGTAATGTCAGAGACAGAAACGAAATGAACCTTAGTTACTCTAGTAACAAGGTTATTACTCCAATAATATAGAAGACAGAAACAAAGATGAACCTTTGTTACTCCAGTTACCAAGTAGTTACTCCAGTAACCTCGAGGACAGAAGCAAAATTAACCTTACACTACTCCAGTCACTCCAAGGCTACTCCAGTAAGTTGAAGACCGAGAGGAACTGACTCTATTTCTACTCCAGTAACAGAAGAACTACTCCAGTCATATCAGAATATTTTCAAAAGAACTACTCCAGTCATCGCTAGGCTACTCCAGTCAAATTTGACACAGAGACGAAATGATCCTTAGTTACTCGAGTAACTAAGTAGCTACTCTAGTAATGCGAAGACAAAATTCAAGGAAGCTTTTGAAAATCACCGTGCTCATAAAATGGAAATCATGGATTATGATTTCATTACTTCATTACATCACTTACTATTATTCCTAACATTGTTTCAACAATTTTCTAGTAAGTTTCAGATGTTCAAATGGAGAATTTCATGAAGAGTCAAATGTTGAGCTATAAAGTGGAAAATGCACTATTCCATATTTGCTGGAAGATGTCTATGATTAAACAAATAGGATTATACAGGAAAGATCAACATTATCCTCAAAATCCTCCAGGATAAAAGAACTGCCAGCCATTATTGAAACTAAGAGCAGAAATCAAGAATATTTCTAGTGGATTCTCAACAGCAAAATTCTGAAGTGGATTTCCAACAGCTACACCCAAAGTGCTCTTCTAACAGTCAAATTTCGAAATGCTCTTCCAACAGCTAGTTTCTACACTCAGTATGTTCTTCCTTGCCTATATGAAGCCCAGAACGAAAATCAGAAGCAGTAGAGGACACAATTCAAAAGAACAATACTTAAGTTACTGCATTCTTCTGTTTTCATATCTGTAAAGTATCCTGTGATACTTTTGAGCTTTAGTGATTATCAATACCTACTCTTAGAGAGAGTTTGTTTCTGTAAAATCACTTATTTGTAAGAATCTCAAGTCAGGGAACTTGGAGATTGAGAATATCAGTGTACAACTTGTAAGGGGGAGTGTATCCTAGTGAGAGGATAACTTTCGAGTACATAGTGTGTAACTGATTGTGAGTGATAGTGGAAATCCCAGAGAGTTTGGGGACTGGACGTAGGTCAAGAGTTGAGACTGAACCAGTATAAATCTTGTTGTGGCTTGATTCTCATTTCTTTTCTCTGTTTAGCTCTGTTTTAGCATCAACATTGCAGAGCATTGTCAGTATAATTTTTTTAAAATCCCCAATTCACCTCCCTCTTGGTGATTTCCTCCACTTTCAAACTGGAGTTTTAGAAAGATTGAAGGTAGAGTTTGAAAAACATGATAAAACGTTGAAGCTTCTATTTGATCCTAAACTCGAGTTTCCAGAACATAGACTCGAGTTTACAACTCTTAAAACTTTGATTACTCTCTGTGACTCTGCAAACTTGAGTTTGTCCACACAAACTGGAGTTTGGTTTGCTTTGTAAAAACTGAGCCATTGTCTTATCAAGTCCAAACTCGAGTTTGGCTATCAAAACTCGAGTTTGCCTTTAAACAGAAAGTTTTACAATTTTCCAAAGACAAACTTCAAATTAAGTTTACAATTGTCAGTTATCATCAAAACACATAGAGAACTAACATTCTCCCCCTTTTTGATGATGACAACACTTGTAAACTGAATTTTCAAAGAGTTTGATTAAGTTTATTATTTTGAAATGAATTTTGCAAAATGTGGTTTATGAAATGCATGAAGATATCAGAGTCAAGCACAAGCAGAAGCAGAATGCACGGAAGAGAAACATATCATATAAACCATTAAGCAACAGTGCATAGACATAAGAAAGTGAATTCAAAACAAAGTGCTTACTTAACATAAGTATAGACTCAAAAACATACTTGAAAATGAATAATGAAACACAATAAAACAGATAGACTCAAGACTCAGCAGTTTTCTCTCCCCCTTGATCTTGCTCTTCAGTTTCCTCTCCCCCTTTGTCATCAGCAAAAGATGATGTAGGATCAACAGGAGGGGTAAAAGGATTAGTGGTCTGAGAGGGATTAGGGTCAACTAAAGTAATGATGGTAGTAACTGGGGTAGGAGCAAAGGTAGAAGCAGGGGCAGTAGTGGGGCCAGATGAAGATGCAGGCACATGAATATTCAATTGTCTCATAATCAGATCCAATTGAACCTTCATGGCTTCTTGAGCCTCAACCATTTCTTGATTTGTCTTGGTGAGCTCAGAAACTATCTTCCCAACCTCCTTCTCAATGTTTGTGGCCAGATTTGTAATGGCAACATCAACTATCTCTTGGTTTTTGGCAGTTAAATCCGAAGGAAGAAAGGACTGAGAGGGTGTAGCAGATTGAGCTTCTTGAGCTCGAGCATAGGATCCTTTTGCCCTTGAGGGAGCCTTTGAGTGTCCAGAACCTTCTTCATTGAAGCTGATCTTCATTAAGTGCAGTTGGGGCTTTCCAAATTCAGGGATTTTTTGGATAGTGTCAGCACCACCAAGAGGCCAGATCTTGAAGTAGTAGAGGATCACAGAGATTAGAGAAGGAAATAGGACATGAGAAGATTTTCTAGAGCCAAACCTGAATTTTACCATTTCATCGAAAATCCACTGACCCACATTGATTTGTTGTTTATCCACAATGGCAGTGAAGGGTTGGTAATCTCTCTGAGTGAAATGTGTGAAATTCCCTCCCTTTTGAACTAGGTTCCTCGAATAAATATACCATAAGACACGGTGCAGAGGAGACATAGAGGCAGGAGAAATGTGAAGGGAGATCAATTGAGCCTCAGAAACAGGTTCATTTGGTTTTAGAATTTCGAAACACTACTTATTGGTATAGTTAAATGTATGTGGAGGTGGGGGATTTTCAATTTGCAGTATGGTATTGAGGATGGCAGCAAAAATCGTGATTTTTACTCCTCTCACAGTAGTAGATAGTCTCTCTTCAACCAGAATATCATCACTATCTTTTAAATTGTCCCAGTCCATATTAAAATAAAACACTCGGACAAAATTGGGTGTAAAAGAGGTAGAAATTGAAAGAAGGGATTCAAACTGGTTGAGCAAAGGCAAAAGATCAAGATTACAATCTTTCTTCAGATTTTCAAAGTTTATGGATACAGCTGGGCAAATAGGTCTTTTAACGTAGTTTTCTTTGAATTTGGTGCCCAATTCATCTGATAGAAAAGTATTCACAGTAATAAAACCAGGTGGAGGAATTTCATGGTTATAGATTTCCAGAAGGGGATTCGGTACCGTAGTGGGTTCCTTAGAAGGTTGATCAGTTTGTGGTGCAGAAGAGGTTGGAATAGCAGCGGATTGAACCTTGGAGGCTACTTGACTTGTTTCTTTTCTCTTCCTCTTGGGAGTTTTTGATTGTTCTGCAACCTTCTCTTTTCCTTTGCCAGTAACTGGGTCTGGTTGCTTTTTCGTATGTTCCTCAGATGGTTCTTGAATCACAACCCCTTTCGATTTGGGAGAAGCGGTATGAGGAACTACTGGTATCTGTTTATCTATCCCTGAAGCACATTTTCTGGGTATCATTTTGCTTCATGCAGGTTTGTGGACATGGATAGATTTCTTCCTCGATTGTTGTTGAAGAGGAGATGGAGATGAAGATTTATCACCTTCTGCATCTTGGAAGGATGGATTGGAAGGTTGATTGGAGGCCATTTTCGATTTGAGGAAAGGAGATTGAAGAAGATGAAGCAGAGAGGGCGAGAGAAACCTTAGGGCAAAACTTGAGTTTTGAGAACAGTAAAATGAACAGACACGAAAACCCATATATATAGTTTTTGCTAGACTCGAGTTTCACACTAACTAACTCGAGTTTATATGAGTTTTAGGCTTACCTGGACTTCAAGGATGTATCTGTGAATCCTTGAGACCCCGACAAAACTCGAGTTAATACTTACAGACTCAAGTTTTGATTTTCTTCAAAACTTCATGTTGCTTTAGGCTGCTCCAGACTCGAGTCACTCACTTAATGACTTGAGTTTTGAACTGTTTCAAAACTTTAGATGGCCTCTGTTTGACACAAACTCGAGTCAATCACTTAATGACTCGAGTTTGTGCTGGTTCCTCAAACTTAGTTGCTTTCTGTCCCCGATAAACTTGAGTTTACTTCTTCAAACTCGAGTTTGCTTCACACTGATAGCAAATGTTAGCAGACAAACATCCTGCAAAAACACATCTAAACACTCCGATGCTTAAGTTAGTACAATTTAATCATCAAAACCCTTAATCAACTAACATTGGGTAGAGAAGAACTTACAACTCATTGGGATTTACCATTCCCAATTCTCTTCTTATGAAAGTGAATTGCTCTTTTGCTAAAGGTTTGGTGAAAATGTCTGCTAGCTGTTGATGAGAGGGAATGAAGATCACTTTGACATCCTTTTTCTGTATATGATCTCTTATGAAGTGATGTCTCACATCAATATGCTTGGTTCTTGTATGATGGACAGGATTCTTTGCCAAGCTTATTGTGCTTGTGTTGTCACACAAAATTGGGATTTCTTTGAAGTATATTCCCAAGTCTTGAAGTTGTTGCTTTAGCCATAATACTTGAGAACAACAACTAGAGGCAGCAATGTATTTAGCTTCTGTTGAAGACATTGAAACAGTAGTTTGTTTCTTGCTGAACCAAGAGACAAGTGAACCACCAAGAAATTGACATTGGCCACTTGTACTCTTTCTATTTGTCTTATATCCTGCATGATCAGAGTCTGAACATGCTACCAAATGTTCAGGTTGACCTTTGGGAAACCACAATCCCAATTCTTCTGTATCATTCAGATATCTGAAGATTCTTTTAACATACTCAGCATGAAATTCTTTTGGAGCTGATTGGAAACGAGGACACATCCCACACACTGAATTGGATGTCTGGTCTACTTGCTGTCAAGTAGAGCAAGGATCTAATCATGCCTCTGTATCTGGTGATGTTGAAATTCTTTCCCTTCTCATCAGCATCTAAGGCAGCAATTGAACTCATTGGTGTGTCAGCATTATTGCAATCTTGAAGACCATATTTCTTAAACAAGTCTTTCAAATACTTGATCTATGAAATGAATATGCCATTTTTGTGCTACTTGATTTGAAGACTAAGAAAATAGTTGAGTTCACCCATCATTGACATTTCAAATTCTCCCTACATAGTCTCAGAAAATTCCTTGCACAGAGCATCATTAGTAGCACCGAAAATTATGTCATCTACATAGATTTGTACAATGATGACTTCATTAAGCTTATTGCTTTTAATGAATAAAGTAGTATCTGCCTTTCCTCTTACAAATCCATGATCAAGGAGAAATTTGCTTAATCTTTCATACCAAGCTCTAGGAGCTTGTTTTAATCCATATAAAGCCTTTTTCAATTTGAAAACATGATCTGGATGAAATTCATCTTCAAAACCAGGAGGTTGTTCAACATACACTTCCTCTTAAATAAAACCATTTAGAAGAGCTGATTTTACATCCATTTGATAGAGTTTAAAACCTTTAATATATGCAAAGGCTAGAACAACTCTTATTGCTTCCAATCTTGCCACTGGAGCATAAGTTTCTTCATAATCAATTCCTTCTTCTTGATTATAGCCTTTGGCAACCAACCTTGCCTCATTTCGGATAATGATTGCAGATTCATCACCTTTGTTCTTGAATACCCATTTAGTGCCAATGACTGGATGGTCTTCGGGCCTAGGTACCAAGTCCCAAACTTGATTTCTTTCAAATTGATGTAACTCCTCTTGTATTGCTATCACCCAATCATTATCTGAAAGGGCTTCTTCAATATTAGAGGGTTCTATTTCTGAAATGAAGGCTGAAAAAGTAACTTCATTTAAAATACTTCTTCTGGTTCTAACTCCTTGATTTGCATCACCTATAACTTGGTCCAGAGGATGACTCCTACTGTACTTCCAACTTTTGGTTGAGTTTGACCAGAGTTTTCATAATCGTGTTCAATTTCAACTTTTGGTTCTTTTTCGAAATCGGTTAAAACAGAAGGAATTTTTGAAGAAGATTGTTTTTGAATTTCATCATCATCATCAATCATGGATTTGTTAGGATTGATCTCACAGAAAACTACATGGATCGATTCTTCTGTTGTTCTAGTAGAGTGATTAAATACTCTAAATGCTTTACTTCTAGATGAATAGCCAATAAATATACCTTTATCAACCTTAGAATCAAACTTACCCAAGTTTTCCTTACCATTCTTGTGAATAAAACACTTACATCCAAAGATATGCAGATGGGCAATATTGGGCTTTCTACCTTTATATAATTCATATGGAGTCTTGTTGAGCTTCTTTCTAAGATATGCTCTGTTGGAGATGTAACAAGCTGTGTTCATTGCATCTGCCCAAAACACTTGGGAGGTCTGATTTTCATTCAGCATTGCTCTTGCCATTTCTGTGAGCACTCTGTTCTTTCTCTCCACAACTCCATTCTGTTGAGGGGTTCTTGGAGCTGAAAAGTTATGATCTATCCCCATGTCATCACAGAACTTCTCAAAGAGATGGTTTTCAAATTCTCCTTCGTGATCCGTCTATATTCCTGCAATAGATAAACCTTTCTCGTTCTGGACCTTCTTGGCAAAAACAGCAAACTAATCAAATGCTTCATTCTTAGTAGACAGAAACAATGTCCATGCATATCTTGAGAAATCATCAACTATTACTAGAGTATATAAATTTCCACCAAAACTTTTTACTCTAGCTGGCCCAACCAAATCTATATGCAATAATTGAAGAGGTCTATTAGTTGAAACTTCATTTTTTGATTTGAAAGATGATTTAGTTTGCTTCCCTTTTTGGCATGCATCACAGATCATATCCTTTTTAAAATCAAGCTTTGGCAAGCCAATAACTAAATCCTTCTTCAATAATTTATCAAGTTGAAACATATTAACATGAGCTAAACGTTTGTGCTACAACCAACTTTCATTTAAATTACTCATGAAACATTTTCCAGAAGGTAAGTCATTAGAAAGATCAAGAGTATAACAATTACCTTCCCTTGGAGCCCTGAATAGAGCTTTTGACTTTACATTGTCTAAGGAGAGATCATCCTTGTTAACAATCAAACATTCTTCTGAATTAAAGTTAACTAGATTACCTTTATCTGCACTTTGACTTACACTAAGAAGGTTATGGTATAATCCTTCCACAACATAGACATCTTTTATTTGTGGTCCATCATTGTTACCAATCTCACCAATACCCACTATTCTTCCAGATTGGTTTCCACCAAATGTCACCTTGCCATCATCTTTGTGTTTGATTGTTGTAAACTTGGATTGATCTCCTGTCATGTGCCTAGAGCATCCACTGTCTATGTACCATTTACTGGATTTTGATGCTCTTAGACATACCTGCGAAATATGGAAGATCAAGTCTTAGGTACCCACCTTTTCTTGGGTCCTTTTGGGTTAGCTTATACCTTAGGAAACATATATGTTCCTTTAGGTACCCATTTATAATTTCCTACAGGTTTATTTTTCTTTTCCCTTTTATGAAAACAAGAAGATGTGGAGTGACCTTTTCTATTGCAATAGTTGCAATGTGCAAAAGGATTAGAAGTGTGAACAGTTTTTTGAAAATAGTTCAAATATGACTTTTCTCCAAACTTCTTTCTTCCTTTCTTTTTATCAAGATAAGGTCTATAGCCAATACCAGATTTGTCATTTGTAAACCTTTGCTGTTTTAAAATAATGTTGAGCATTTCACTTCCTTGAGTGAATTTTTCAAGAGTTTTCGTAAGATACTGAATTCTTTTCTTATACTCAACACATTCTTCACAATCAATATGTGAAAGAAAATCAATCTTTTGTTCAAGGAAAAAATTTGTCATTTTCAAGGATGTATATTTCTCACTGACTTCTTCAAATTCTGATTGCAAGTTATTATATTCAGCAAATAATTCATCATATGAAGGTTTGTCTTGAAAATTATAACATCTTTTGCAATTGTGAGAAAAATCTTTACTTTGTTCTTCAAGAGATTTGATTTTCTTTCTGGATGCAATGAGTTCCTTCACAATTTTTTTAAACTCAAAATGTAGTTCATTATATTCAGAAAGTAATTCATCAAAGGTTGGTTCTGAATCACTTACCTCTTCACCTTCTTGAGCAACTAAACAGATATTTGTTGTTTGCTCTTCATTATCTTCATCTTCATCAGATGAACTACCTCCCCATATGGAAGAGACATATGCCTTCTTTTTGAATTTGTTGAATCTGGTTTCTTTGTTTTTCAATTGAGGGCATTCTGACTTAATGTGGCCAGGCTTTTCACATTCATAACATATGATGGGTTTCTTTGATTCTGAGCTTGAGCCACCTTTGTTGTCCTTTCTGAATCCTCGATTCTTTTTGTAGAATTTTCTGAACTTTCGAACCATCATGCCAAATTCCTCTTCTTCATCCTCATCATCTGATTCATTAGAGTCATTGATGGTTTTGAGAGCAATTCCCTTGTTTTTACCATCAATTTCATTAAGTCCTTTTCTGAACTTGATTTTTCCATCATATTTAGACAGGCTTCCAAAGAGAGCAACAACTGATGTCATTGATTCACCACGTGATTCTTCAATGGCTGCCACCTTTGTTTCCCATTCCTTGGTAAGAACATTCAGAATTTTTCTTACTTGAACCCGTTGATCATATTCTTCTCCCAAGGCAGCAAGTTGATTAATCAGATGAGTGAATCTAAGCTGGAATTCACCAATGGATTCTCCTGACTTCATACGAAGTAAATCATATTCAGTCATAAGAGGGTTGATTCGGTTTTCTTTGATTCCAGCAGTTCCTTCGTGAGCAATCTCCAAGGCCTTCCACATATCTTTTGCAGAAGGTAGAGTACAAATACGAAAGTATTCTCTCTGACTAGAGCACTTTGAAGGACATGAATGGTTTTGCTGTTGAGGGTGACAAATCTTCTATCATTCTCAGTGTACTCCTCTTCTAGTTTAGGAGTTCTCACTCTATCCTCTATTGTAGATGGAGCATAATCTCCTTTCTCAAACACATTCCATAGATCGAATTCAGTTGCCATAACATAGACTTTGAATTTCGATTTCCAGAATGAATAATGTTCCCCATCGAAACCTAGAGGTTTATTGATGGAAGCTCCTTCAGGTAGAATTCTCTCCATTGGATCCTTCTCGGGATGTTAATCCTTTAAGAGAAGACTTTCCTCTGATACCAAATGAAAAACCGGAGCAAATCACCAAGAGGGGGGGTGAATTGGGGATTTGAAAAAAAAAATTCTTTTGCTCGATTCTAGAGATTAAATGCTGAAGCAAGGTAATGTAGAGAAGGAGAAGTGAGAACAAGACACAATAAGATTTATACTGGTTCGGTCTAACTCCTTGACCTACGTCCAGTCCCCAGACTCTCTGGGATTTTCCACTATCACTTATAATCAGTTACACACTCTGTACTCGAAAGTTATCCGCTCACCAAGATACACTTTCCCTTACAAGTTGTACATTGATATCACAACTACACACTCTGTACTCAGGATGATCCTTTCCCTAGGACTCACTCCCCCTTACAAGTTGTAGTTGTACAACCAATCTCCAAGTCCCCTGACTTGAGATTCTTTACAATCAAATGATTAACAGAAACAAACTCTCTCTAAGAGTAGATATTGATAAACACTGAAGAACAGATAAAAGAATCACAATATAGACTCAAATGCAAATGTTTTCAAGTGTTGCTTCGTTGTCTGTCTTGCTCTGAGTCTTCAGCCTTTTATAGCCTAACTAGATGAACTAGCCGTTGTAATATCTTCTCCAACGTTCAGTTGCAGATATGGAAAATGATAGTTGCAAATTTTGCTCTGTTCTTTCAATTCTTTGCTGAAATCCTGGAATATGTTGTTGCAGAACGTCTTCCAGATTCTTTGTCATTCCACAATCTTAATTCAAACGTTTGAGGTGATCTTAATGTGTTTCAACGGTCTGAACTAAACATCTGGGATAAGGGAGAAGAATCAGCCCTATTCTTGGTTCTTCATTAAATGCACTTATTCTAGATCTTTGATTATCTCTGATCTTGTGATGAACCTGTCTGAAACTTATCAAAAACTTGATCAATAACGTTAGGAATAATAATGCAACAAGATATGATAATTTCAGATTAACCCATAATGATTTCGCAGATTGATTTCATCTGGTTTTCAAAAGTTACTGAAGCAAACTCGAGTTTGGTGTTCTAGACTCGAGTTTGAGGTTCATCCAGAGAGCAAGATATGTTTGAAAGTTTCTTAAACTCGAGTTGACAAGTAATTGACTCGAGTTTGGTTCTTACAGAGAGGAAAGTCGTGAGTTGATCTTGAATGAGATTTTGAACACTTGGCTAAACTCAAGTCATTTAGTGACTGACTCGAGTTTGAAGCTTTTATGAAGAAACTTAAGTTTAAGTTCACAGCTTCAAAACTGGAGTTTAGAAATCATGTAATAGTTCGAGTATTTTCAAATAGTCCTAAACTCGAGTCTCCAGAAATCTGACTTAAGTTTCAGTGTATATTGAAACTTTGAAAAACTTTTCATTTAAGTACAAACTGGAGTCACTGAAATTTAAACTGGAGTTTAGAAAACAAGTATCAACTTGAGTATCTCTGTATATGCCAAACTCGAGTCTACATAATCCAAACTCGAGTTTATAATGAAAACTGAAAACATGAAGGCTATGGCATTTTGCAAACTGGAGTTTGTAAAACTGAAATTGGAGTTTGGAAAACTTGATAAAACGTTGAAGCTTCTGTTTGATCTCAAACTCGAGTTTATAAACACAGACTCGAGTTTACAATTCTTGTAAACTTTGATAGCTCTCTGTAACTCTGCAAACTCGAGTTTGCCTATACAAACTGGAGTTTGGCCAACATTGTATCTATCTGTCAAGTCCAAACTCGAGTTTGCCTTAAATAGAAAGTTTTACAACTTTCCAAGGACAAACTTCAAATTGAGTTTAGAATTGTTGGTTATCATCAAAACACACAGAGAACTAACAACATTCAGATAGAAAGGTTTAGAAATCAAGATGGACATTTGAGCAAATATTCCTAATTCCATAATCAGAGAGATAAGTACAACGATCAGATTTAGGAATAGAAACTGGATTACAGATAAAATCCTTTGGAGGAATTGGATTCCTAGCTATGGCTAAAACAGATGGAGTACCAGTATTCAGTTGGGACCGAGATGGAGTTGCTCTGGACGATGGATTTGGTCCTTGGGATGCAGTGGGAGTGGACTTGCGAGGAGGTTCACCCACCTTTTCTTTCCCTTGACCCTTAACAGGAGTAGCAGTAGACCTTAATTGTTGTTGGGACTCTGTTGGTTCACGGATTACTACTCCTCTTGTTCGGGGGCGAGAAGATGGAGATTCAGGAGGACCCACATTCTTCGTGACCTTAGGCCGGTAGCGAAGAGGAGGAATTTTCTCACGGTGAGGCCTTTTGGGAGCTGGGGATTTTGGTGGAGATGTGGAGTCACTGGACGCAGATTCTGGTGTAGAAGATGTGTCGCGTTGACTTGGATTTTTGGTTCTTATTGAAACATTTTCAGAGAGAATAGGGTTCTAGGTTCTGAGAGAAAATGTAAGAAAGCCAAAGGAATGGGAAGAGTTTTTTGCGAACTCGTATATATATGCCCTACAAGAACTCGAGTTCCTTAGTGAAGAACTCGAGTTCTTCAAGTGACTGCTCAGAACATCTGTATGAGAACTCGAGTTTTTGGAGCAAAACTCGAGTTCGAGAACTTGAGTTGTTGTTTAACAACTCGAGTTCTTGAATTTCCTGCATAGCACGATGGTCTGAGCTTCAAGAAGAACTCTAGATCTTGTTCATCAACTCGAGTTCACAAACTCGAGTTCTTTTCTAAGAACTGGAGTTGTTATCATTAAAACGTGAGATGAGAACTGAGAACTCGAGTTTTTCCTTATGAACTCGAGTTCATGGTCTATTTGCTTTCAGAAGAACTTGAGTTCTTGGATCTGAACTCAAGTTCTGATCTCCCCTGATTTAAGCGATGGAAACAAAGACCTGCAAAACAATGTCTAGACACTCTGAAGCTGAAGTTAGTCAATATTTAAATGGATTAAACTCAAATAGACTAAAATAAAATGTAATATTTACAACTCATTGGGATTTACAATTCCCAATTCTCTCCTAATAAACAAAAATTGTTCCTTGGGCAGAGGCTTTGTAAAAATGTCAGCAAGCTGCAGATGTGTTAGAATGAACATCACTTTTACAACTTTTCTCTACACATGATCTCAGATAAAGTGGTGTTTAACATCAATATGTTTAGTCCTTGTGTGTTGAATCGGATTCTTTGCTAGGCTTATGGTGCTTGTGTTGTCACACAAGATTGGAATATCTTTCAGATGAATCCCTAAGTCTGATAATTGTTGCTTCAACTACAGGACTTGGGCACAGTAACTAGAGGCTGCAACGTACTTAGCTTCAGTAGATGAGACAGTCACAGTAGTTTGTTTCTTGTTGAACCATGATACCAGAGAGCCACCAAGAAACTCACATTGCCCACTGGTACTTTTTCTATCAGTTTTGTAGCCCGCGTGAGTTCGAATCAGAATATGCAACTAGATATTCTTGTCCTCCTTTTGAAAACCATAGTCTAAGCTCTTTTGTATCAGCTAGGTATCGAAATATTCTCTTCACATGCTTTGTATGAGATTCCTTTGGTGCAGCTTGGAATCTGGCACACATGCCCACACTAAACTGAATATCTGGTCTGCTGGCTGTCAGGTACAGTAGGGATCCCATCATTCCTCTATATTTGGTGATGTTAAAATCCTTTCCTTTTTCGGTGTTAGCATCTAAAGAGGCAGTTGAGCTCATCGGTGTGTCTGTACCATTGCAATTCTCTATGCCAAATCTTTTGAGCAAATCTCGCAAGTACTTGGTCTGAGAAATAAATATCCCATCCTTTGATTGCTTAATTTGCAAACCAAGAAAGTAGTTCAGCTCACCCATCATAGACATTTCGAATTCACTCTGCATTTTCTTTGAAAATTTCTCACACAGAGATTCATTAGTAGAGCCAAAAATGATGTCATCAACATATATTTACACAATTAATAATTCATTAAGCTTATTATTCTTAATAAAGAGAGTAGTGTCTGCTTTTCCTCTAACAAAACCATGATCTAATAAAAATTTACTTAATCTCTCATACCAAGCTCTAGGAGCTTGCTTAAGACCATACAGGGCTTTCTTCAAGCGATAAACATGATCAGGATATTGGTCATTTTCAAAACCAGGAGGTTGTTCTACATAAACTTCCTACTGTATAAAACCATTAAGAAAAGCACTTTTAACATCCATCTGATAGAGCTTTATTCCCTTGATGCAAGCAAAGGCCAGAAGAACGCGTATGGCTTCCAATCTAGCTACAGGAGCATACGTTTCTTCATAATCAATTTCTTCTTCCTGATTATAACCTTTGGCAATAAGTCTAGCCTTGTTTCTGACTATGATTGCGTATTCATCTCGTTTGTTCTTGAATACCCATTTAGTGCTAATGACCGAATGGTCTTTAGGCCTAGGTACCAAGTCCCAAACTTGATTTCTATCGAATTGATGTAACTCCTTTTGCATTGCGATGACCCAATCATTGTCTGATAGGGCTTCATTAATTTTTGAGGGCTCAATCTCAGATATGAAAGAAGAGAACATAACCTCATTTAAAACACTATTTCTAGTTCTTACTCCTTGATCAATATTTCCTATAACTTGGTCAAGAGGATGATTCCTAATAATTTCCAAGCTCTAGGCTGAGATTGATCAAGATGATTTTGAGAATCATTTTCAAAGACATCTTGAAAATTTTCAATAGAAGCGGGAGTAGATTTTGAAAAGAATTGGTTTTTTTGAATGAGTTCATCATCCTCATCCACAGAATTCATTATCTTTGACTCACAGAACACAACATGTATTGACTCTTCAACTTTACACGTACGTTTATTGAAGACTCTATATGCTTTACTCCTACTAGAATAGCCAAGAAAAATACCTTCATCTGATTTAGAGTCAAACTTACCCAGATTATCCTTACCATTGTTATGTACAAAACATTTACAGCCAAAGATGTGTAAATGAGCTAAGTTTGGTTTTCTCTATTTATAGAGTTCATAGGGTGTCTTGTTCAATCTCTTTCGCACGTAGGCTCTCTTTAAGATGTAGCTGGCTATGCTCATGGCGTCTGCCTAGAAGACTTGTGAAGTCTGATGTTCGTTTAGCATTGCTCGAGCCATCTCAGTCAGTACTCGATTCTTCCTTTCCACTACACCATTTTGCTTGAGGTGTCCTTGGAGCTAAGAAATTATGGTCTATACCATGATTTTCACAAAATCCTTCAAAGGCTTGATTCTCAAATTCACCACCATGATCAGTTCGAATAGCTGCAATACATATACCTTTCTCATTTTGCACTTTCTTGGCAAACACACAGAACAGATCAAATGTTTCATCCTTTGAAGATAAAAATATGGTCCATGTAAAACGAGAATAATCATCTACTATAACTAAGGTGTATAAGTTTCCCCCCAAGCTTTTCACTCTGGCAGGTCCAACCAAATCCATGTGAAGTAGCTGAAGAGGTCTATTTGTTGAAATCTCATTTTTATTTTTGAATGATGATTTAGTTTGTTTGCCCTTTTGACATGCATCACAGATCATATCATTTTTAAAATGGATTTTGGGTACACCAATAACTAAATCCTTTTTCAACAGCTTGTCCAGTTGGTGCATATTCACATGAGCAAGATGCTTATGCCACAACCAGCTCTCATCCAAGTTACTAATAAAACATTTTTTTGAAACAATTTTTGGTAAATCTAATGTATAACAATTACCTTCTCTATGAGCTTTAAATAATACATTGAGTTTATTTTTGTCAATGGAAAAATCATCTTTGTTCACAATGAGACATTTTTCTGAGTCAAAGATAATTCAATTGTTCTTATCGGCACTTTGACTCACACTTAGAAGGTTATGGCATAGCCCTTCTACTAGATAGACATCCTTGATAAGAGGTCCTTCTTTAGTTCTAATTTCACCTATACCAGTGATTTTCCTAAATTGATTTCCTCCGAAGGTGACTTTGCCACCATCTCTTGAATTTAAAGCAATGAACTTCTCTTCATCACCCGTCATGTGTCTTAAACATCCGCTGTCAATGTACCACTTGTTTACTCCGAGTGCTTTCAGACACACCTACAAGACAAGAGAGATTAAGTTTTAGGTACCCATCTTTTCTTGGGTCCTTTGGGGTTAGTCTGGGGTTTAGGAACATAGGTTCCTTTGGGTACCCATTGATAATTTCCTATAGGTTTATCTCTTCTTTCCTTTTTATGAAAACATGATGATGTGCTATGACCCTTCAGATTACAATAATTACAATAAGCAAAAGGATTTGATGAATGCACTGACTTTTTGAAAATAATTTAAGTATGATTTTCCGCCAGTTTTCTTTTTGCCCTTCTTCTTGTCAAAAATAGGATTATATCCTATACCTAATCTATCATTTTAAAGCGTTGGGCATTCAAGATCACATTGAGTATTTCACTCCTTCTGGTGAACTTTTCAAGAGTTTTTGTGAGATATAAGTTCTTTTTCTCCAAATCAAGACAATCCTCACAAAGTATGTTTTTGTCAGTAAAGTTTTTAACTTACATTTCAAGAGAAGTATTTTTTCTTCTCAGATCAAAATATTTATCAGCAAGTTTTTCAAACTCAGATTGCATTTCATTGTATTCATCAAACAACTCATCGTAAGTGGGTAATAAATCGTTTACCTCACTATTTTCTGGTTGTTCTTCTTCCGCAACTAGGCAGACATTTGCTGTTTATGCTTCTTCTTCACTTTCTTCTTCTGAAGAATCATCTCCCCAGATAGCTGAAACATATGCCTTCTTCTTGATGTTGTTGAACTTCTTCTTTTTCTCTCTCTCATTGCCCTTCAGTTGAGGACATTCCGATTTGTAGTGACTAGGCTTCTCGCACTCATAGCAGATGATTTGTTCTTTCTCCTTGGATTCACGTCTGCTACTGGAACCTCCTTTTTGGAATCGATTTCTGAAGCCTTAATCTCTTTTGTAAAACTTCTTAAATTTTCTCACAAACATGCCCATCTCGTCATCCTCATCATCCTCATCATTTTCTTCCTTTTCCTTAACAGTATTGAGAGCCACTCCCTTATTTTTTTTTTTGTTGATCTCATTCAGATCTTTCTTGAACTTCAACTTGCTTTCGTATTCAGACAAACTTCCGAATAAAGCTGCAACTGACGCCATTGATTCACCCCAAGCTTCTTCTATTGATGTGACCTTGGCTTCCTAATCTTTGGTTAATACGTTGAGGATCTTCCTGACTTGGGCACATTATTCATAAGCTTTGCCCAAAGCAGCTAGCTGGTTGACCAAATGGGTATACCGAAGTTGGAATTCGGCAATTGATTCTCCGTTCTTCATTCTTAACATATCATACTCTATTGTGAGCGTGTTGACACGGTTTTCCTTTATAGTTGTCGTTCCTTCATATGCAACCTCCAAGGCCATCCACATTTCTCGAGCTGTTTCCAGATTGCAGATGCGAAAATACTCTCGTTAACTAAGTGCACTCTAAAGCAGGAGTATGGCCTTACTGTTTAAAGTGACATTTTGTCTATCATTCTCATCGTAGTCTTCTTCCAGCTTTGGAAGTCTAAGACCATTCTCCAGGTATGTTGGTTTGTAGTTTCCTCATTCAAAAACTCTCCATAGTCCGTACTCAGTGGCCATAACAAACACCTTGAACTTGTTTTTCCAGAATGAGTAATGCTGCCCGTTGAATCCTGGAGGCCGATTGATTGAAGCACCATCAGGCAATATTCTGTCCATGATCGAACTCTGGATGTTAATCCGATCTGAGCAACGAGGCTTTGCTACCAAATGAAGATGGAATATCACCTAGAGGGAGTGAATAGGTGATTTAAAAAATATTTAATCACTTAATCAAAATTTTGCGAATTAAGGAAGAATAATAACTGAGCAGGAATTTAAGTAAGAATGGACACGAGGCAATTTATCCTAGTTCGGTCTAATCCTGACCTACATCTAGTCCCCAAGAACTCCTTGGGATTTTTCACTAACTTTCCAGAGATTACAAATACAACTTGGGATGATCATCTCACTCACGGACTCACTCCCCCATACTACTTGTAATCGTACACCCACACTTAAGGTTCCACAACCTTAAGATTTTACAACTAAATGAAATGAATGTGTTTATAACTCCTCACGAGTAGATGATAATTGATCACTGAAGAGCAGGAAAAATATCCGAAGATATTGAAAGTAATGAAACAGATAAGATCAATAACCCAGAGTAAATGCGCAGAGTTTCGGTGGTTGGCTGAAATGAATGCTTGGACATTTATACTCTTTCACCATTAATGCCGTTAGGAGGAACTTGAGAGTTACCGTTGTGACTTATTTAATTTTCTGGTAGGCACAGCTCTGTTCCTCGTTCAACCGAATGGACTGTTGAAGCTTCATTAAATGAAATCCGTTCCTTCATTAAATGCATTGATCGTTGAGATTGCTTTTGCAGAAGAATGTCTTGTTTAAATAATCCTTGAAAGAATGTTTCTCTCTATTGTAGAGCTCATTCCATTTGTTGCTCTGTTTCTGCTGCTATGCATTAAATGTAGTGACGTGAGCATCAGCTTTATGTTGTTTTTTGAAAAATACGCCGTTGAAATCCCAGAAACCACTAGCAAACGTGATAAAATCATTTCATATATTATACTAATTGATTCGGGAAGTCATGAGCCAAAGATCATCTCTTTCGCAGAATCAGAAATCTCAGACAGCAACAAGAACTCGAGTTTTCAAAGTAGAACTCGAGTTCATGAACTTGAGTTCTTAAACAAGAACTCGAGTTCTTTTGGTTTCCTTTTTAACATCTCAGATTTGCAAGATAAGAACTCGAGTTGATAACAAAGAACTCGAGTTTTCATTTCAGGTTCAAATTGACTTTCAAAGAACTTGAGTTCTTAATCATGAACTCAAGTTCATGAACTTGAGTTCTCTTTTAAGAACTCAAGTTCTTAAACTTTGATCAGATACTTCATGAAGGAACTCGAGTTCTTCACTGAGAACTCAAGTTCATGAACTTGAATTCTTTCCCAAGAACTCAACTTCTTAGTCTTTGGCCGAATTTCTCAAAATTAAGAACTCGAGTTCTTTACCAAGAACTCAAGTTCTAGAACTCCAGTTTGGTACTAAGGAACTCGAGTTCTCATGCTTTTGAAAATTTTTCGTCACCAAGGGTCGAGAACTCGAGTTCTTGCCCAAGAACTCGAGTTCTTCACTTTGGTTGTTTGAGAACTCTTCTGTCAGGAGACGCGAACTCGAGTTCATCATCCAAGAACTCGAGTTCTTCATTTTGCTGATATAAGAATTGGAGTTTTAAAACATGAAATTGAGTTCTTATTTAAATCATTAGTGTTTAGTTATCATCAAAACTTGATTGAGAACTAACAATAATTTCACTATTTCTTTTCTCTAAATGCAAATATATCATACCTGGAATTTGTGACAGCAATTTACGATATTACACCAAATTCCACAGTGTTAGGAAAGTAAACGTAGAACCTACCTGGTTCTGAATTCCATAGTGTTAGAAAAGGATAACGCAGAGCCTACCTAGCTCCAAATTCCGTTAGCACAAAGGAAGACACATGTTATTGGCCAAACAACATAATATATGAATGTAATCAACCATGTGTGTAAGACATAAATCCATAAGCATGACAATTACATATAAACATACATATGTCACACCGGTACAAAAAAGTATTTTAAGACCGGACCAAATAGGCCCTGTAAGACCGGACCAGCGACCGGTCTCGTTCCAGGCAGTCTTATAAATGTGTAACTTTTAAGACCAGACTCGAACCGGTCTTAAAGAAATATTTCAAGACCGGACGTAAGAAACAATAGGTCTTAAAAATTGCACTATATAGACCTTACATATGTTTTGTTCGGTCTTAAAACCAGAATTTATAAGACCGGACAAAAAAGTCCGGTCTTAAATACCACACTTTCAAGACTGGACTAAATGTCATCAGGTCTTAAAAGTATGTAACTTTCAAGACCGGTCAAACATATACACCGGTCTAAAAAATAAAGAATATAAGACTTTGCTTTAACATATAACCGGTCTTATAATTATAACTTTTAAGACCGGACTAAATTAATAAGTGCGGTCTTAAAGGTAAATTTTAAGACCGGATAGCATAGAGTCCGCTCCTAAAAGTCTCACTTTTAAGACCGGAGATCAAATACACCAGTCTTAAAGAACGTCTTTAGGACCGTTATTAGTAGTTTTAAGACCGTAAGGAATAGCCTCCGCTCTTAAAAGTTTGACTTTTAAGACCGGACCTTCAATAGACTAGTCTTAAAAGTGGACATTTCCCCTATTCAAAACAAATTCGCCACAAAATCCAGCATCTAAAGACAATACTCTAAGCTTCAATTTATAATTGAATTGAGAATGGATTACAAATATTATTCACCAGGCATCGTAATGAATGACTAGCTATTACAGTACAAACCTAATAACAAATGAATGTAATTAATACAATAAGACAAATACATATTACAATGCGTTATAACAGTGTACAACACCTAAATGAACATATATACCAATTCATCACCTTGTCTTCATCAGATTCCCACCCAGCCAATAACAATGAACATAACTAAAACAAACATATATGTGATAGCAATTTTGATCGGATCTTAGCCTGCCAGAAAAATAAAAACAAGAACAAAACACAGTCATCAGTGACATTGTTTAAGAACATAAATATTTAAGAAGGAAATGAATATAGTTAAAACGTAAATTAAAACCTTCAAGTTTTCAAATAATTGTGCAGATGAATATTACCTCATGAATTGATGACTCTTTTATAAAGGGATATCTTCCCATATCCCTTCTTGATGATCATTTCTTATGCCGGGTTCATTATCCGCTTCATCTTCTTCGTTGATGTCCGGTAGACCCCTTGAAAAAGGAGTACTCTCAGGAAGACCATAATTTGCATCATTTTCCTCATCAATATCAATGACCCTTTTTCCTTGGAGAGCTACAGACCACATTTTATTTGCTTGATCAGTGATATAAAAAACTTGTTTCGCCTGGTTTGCCATAATAAAAGGTTCATCTCCAAAACTTGTACTATTGAGATCGACTAATGTAAATCCCAGCTGATCGATCTGAACTCCATTATTGACATTAACCCACTTGCATTTGAAAATGGGAAATCTAATGAAGACATACACTTGCTCCCCAGTCAATGCCATCGGAGCATCTTTATACTCTTGGCCACCAAAAAAGGCTTTCTTTAATCGATGATATGGGTGGCCCCGTCTAAGAAATCTTCTATGTCAAAGATAAACCGTCTTTCTTCCATGTTGAAGTTGATGGTAGCATGTGCCTTCTTCACAAACCGGACATGCCTTATGGCCTTTTATACTATACCCTGACAAGTTGATTGTAGCTAAGGCTTCTATAGGGATTCATGTCATCTGTGCTAAGGATAAGCCTAAGGTTCCTAGGTTCTTCCCTGAAGGTTGGAAATAGTTGATCGATTTTCCTCCATTGAGAAGAATCGGCAGGATGTCGAATCTTTCCATTAGAAATCCTCTCATCTGCATGCCACCTCAAATTTCTTGCATCATTTTCATTAGCAAACAACCGCTTGAACCTTGGTATGATTGGAAGATACCACAACACTTTTGCAGGCCACTTATTTGACTTGTACCTTGGGGTTTCACATACTGGACATTTCTGCTTATCTTCAAACTCATTCCTATACAACACGCAATCATTCGGGCATGCGTGGATCTTTTTGTACTCCATCCCCAGTGGACAAAGAATTTTTTTAGCATCATAGTACCGATGAGGCAACACATTATCATCTGGAAGCATGTCCTTAAAAGCCTTAAGCATTTCTGAAAAACTCTTGTCGCTCCATCTATGACGTGCTTTCAAGCTGACCAATCTCAAAACGGCGTTCAACAATTGGTATTTTTTACACCCAGGGTATAGCGGGGTCTCAGCATCACTGTACATATTACCATATGCATGTGATTGCTCAAAAGCTTCTTCTCCCACATCACGAATAATGTCCTCTATGTGATCATCCATATCCGTGTCATTATCATCAAAGGACACTTCACTATGTTGAGATGCACTTGGAACTTTTTCACCATGCCATATTCATATTGTATAAGTCTTATAAAATCCTTCACAAATTAAATGTGTGTATATAACTTCTGGACTTACTTGCCACTCATTTAAACACTCTACACATGGGCAATAAAACTTCCCACTACCATCATGGGCATTTCCTTTTGCAAACTCTATAAATTCCCTCACCCCATTCTCATATTCAACACTCGTCCATCTCGCATTTATCCAACTTCGATCCATAGTATAATTCCTATATAGAGACGGAAAGATTTAACATACATTATCTGAAAAAATTGAAAATTGCACATAAACTAAGCCAAGTCCATTAAATGTATATGAGTGAGACTTTTTCCATTGAATGCAACATAAATGTATCACGTACAGTCAATCTAGTATTGTTCCAAAAACAAACAAAAAAAGACTTTGGTCATTAAATGCAACATGAAGAATCACTCGTGCTCATAAATGTATCATGTACAGTCGAGACAAGAAGCTAAGTTCAATAAATGCATGACGCGGAAAATAAATGCAGACAACAAAAGTAACCCTAAGTGCACTTGTTGGTCATTCGGATATGTCTCAAGTAAAAGTGTAAAACATAAACTTCAAAGTACAGTATCGAAATACAACAGAGTAACCCACGTCAACATTTCACCGATTTTGTGCAAACCATGAATAACCCAGAACGAAAGGAGGAAAAATAAAATATATATGTAATTGATGAAATACACATCTTACGTACAAGTCTATCACCGTTTAGCTAAGAAAGCAACTAGAAGGTGATAAGCTGACCAGTACTAGCTTGTCGAGAGATCTGTCTCGCGGCAGCAACAAAGCAACACACAAATACTTGAGAGTTGAGAGTGAACAGGAGTTATTATCACTTTCGGCGGGACAAGAGAAGTTCAGAGAGGAAAATTTAACTTTTCCGCGCGACAGAATCATTTATATTTAATGTCATTAAGAACGGTTAATTGTAAAGCATCTGGTCCTAAAGGTATAGAAGTTTTAAGATCGGTTATATATTAAGCATACGCTCCTAAATAATTCATTAAGATTGGTTACTTATTAAGCATCCGCTCCTAAAAGTCTCAATTTTTTTAATATAAGAATTTAGTGAAAGTCCGTATTTTCTTTAAAATTACACTACGAGATAGTACGTTGAGAATAAGGTTTTTTCCATTAATAAGCTTAGTTCATTTTGATTTTTACATTAATGGAGAATGTGCAAGTACAAAGGAAAAATAAGAACAACAAACTTACAAATAACAAAAACAACCTACAATGTGACTAAAAGTCCTAAAGCTAATTATCAGCTAATGTCTTGTCGATATCGGCTTCAGCGGCATAAATTTTACGCCGGATATCAGCAATTTCATGTTGTATGCGCATCAGTATCACTTCTTCAGGGTCAGGACCAGGAGGCTAGAGAGGGGGAGTGGGAACCTCTTCATCATCCGAAATAAAAATGGGTGCAACGACCCGAAACTCCTCCGTCTAAACAGAACGCATTTTCTTGGTCTGAGTATGACGTAGCCCAATGAGTTGTCTCAAGATCTTCCAACAAGCTTCAGGAGTAGTCCTGCAAGGGGTTATCTTGCATCTAACCATTGTCTAGCTTGGTTTAGGGTAGAGGGGAGCAGAGGGATACGAAAAATGAGAATGTGAGAATATGGGATTTGATTTGAACATAATATTAGTTGATTCAGTTCTGTATAAAATCTTGAGCAAATAAAGTTCTGTATAAAAGAAATAGAATAATTAATTATTTTTTTATTTTTAAAAGACCTTTAGGACCGTACACATATAAAATGCCGGTCCTAAAGGACTTTTAGGACCGGACATTTATTAAAACATCGCTCCTAAAAGTCTAGCATATTTTTAAATTATTAAAAATGTATTTTTTAAAAGCCATTCAACACTGGACTGTTATGAAATAGATGGTCCTAAAAGTCCTTCAATTTTTATGTTAATAATATGGCAACTTGTGAAAAACTTCATAAATGCTTATTATACAGCATTTGAGAAGGCCAAGTTAAGTCTTTCAATTTTTTCCATTTCATCACATGGCAAGACATATGCTTCACTGTCTCAAACATGGGAAAGTGAGAATATTGGATACAACTGGTAATAAATAATTAGTAATAATATTTAAGACCTAATTTTTAATTTTTAAAAATTAAAATCGGCCTATAGATTACTAATTTTTAATTTAAACCAATCAGAATTTAAGTTGAAATTTGTAATATCTTTAAAAGTGTCGTCGATACAAATTCCGATATTGGGCGTTGCATCCAAAATTTAATGCTTCAGTTAGATGAATCTCTTCGTATTCTAGAGTAGTTGTGTAAGTACTTAGATCCTTAATTAATCGATCTTAAAAATACATATAAGACCGGTTATCTTAGAATATGCGATCTTAAAAGTTCCTTCGTTCCAGATTCCAAGAGGTGCAGTCGTGTCTATCCTTACACTCTGTCATGATGATTGATAGTCTCTTCGGCTTCGAAAGACAATCCAACGATGGTGCTCCATCTATTTAAGCCCCTCGTTACTTTAGTTTCTTCACATTATTCTCCACATCCTCATTTCTTCTACAATCTTCGATTCTATAATAGCTGCCCCACCTCCTCGTCCACCATCGGGTCCTCCTTTTCCTCCTCTGTCTCTCTTACCTGCGAGACCTCCCCTTCTACCGCCAAATCCAACGGTGAAGCAGATTGTGGAGCATCTGCTAGCTCGCGTCCATCACATGGACCGACACATGGGCAGAATCTGTGGCCTCCTTCATACGATCAACAAGAAGGTCAACCTGGTCCTCGACGAAAATGATGTCTGAAGATGGAATATCACCTAGAGGGGGGTGAATAGGTGATTTAAAAATCTAACTGCTTAATCAAAATTTTCACAAATTAATGAACTAACTGAGCAAGAGTTTAAAGGAGAAGGAACGCGAGAGAATTTATCCTGGTTCGGTCTATCCTGACCTACGTCCAGTCCCCAAGAACACCTTGGGATTTTTCACTAACTTCAGAATACAATTACACAACTCGGAATGATCCCTCAGACTTACTCCCCCTTAGTACTTGTAATTGTACACCCTTACTTAAGGTTCCACAACCTTAAGATTTTACAAACGAATGAAAATTGAATGTTTAAGTAACTCCTCACGAGTTGAATAATAAATGATCACTGAAGTACAAGTTGAGAGTAATGAAACTGATAAGATAATCACTCAGAGTAAATGCGCAAAGTTTTGGTAGTTGGTGATATTGAATGCTTGGGCTTTTATATCCTTCGCCATTAATGCCGTTGGGAGAAACTGGAAGGTGACCGTTGTCACTTGTTTAAATTTCCGTTAGGCTCAAGTTCCTCGTTAATTAGAATGGACCATTGAATCTTCAGCTTCTTACATTTAATGTATTGTGCCATTGGTTGTACTTGAAAGCTGGAATAAGAATGTCTCGAAGAATGTCTTTGTTCTGCTGCAGCGTTTATTCCATATGTTGCTCTGTTTTTCTGCTCTTTCTGCTGTGTAATAAATGTAATGACGTGAGCATTCGCTTTATGTTGCTTTTCATTTATTGCTTCGTTTTGAATCCTGAAATCACTAGCAAACATGTTGAAAGTGTTTTATAAATGATTATTTATCAATCTGGCAAGTATCTGCTTAAGTTCAAAGCATTTGGAGAGTTCCAGAAATGATTTGCAGTTTTTTCCGTATAAGAACTCTAGCTCTTATCACAAGAACTCTAATTCTATGTAATGGCCCAGACCAGGTTTCAAAGGAACTCGAGTTCTTGAAGATGAACTCTAGTTTAGAACTCTAGTTCTTGTACTTTCCAAAAAGGTTCGAGCGTTTTTCCTTATGAAGAACTCTAGTTCTTGATAAAGAACTCTAGTTCTTGTGTTTGCAAAGGAACTTCGCTGTTTTACAAAATGAAGAACTCTAGTTCTTGTTTAAGAACTCTAGTCATGAACTGTAGTTCTTGTTCAAGAACTCTAGTTTTTATGTTCCTGGAGAATTTTGGATAGAACATAGTTTTGCGAACTCGAGTCTTATGCCAAGAACTCTAGTTCTTGACCAGAGAACTCTAGTTCTTAAGTAAGAACTCTAGTTCTTCACTTAAGAACTCTAATTCTCATGGATTGAAAAATTTTTATATGATGCAAAGGCCACGAACTCGAGGTCTACTCCCAAGAACTCAAGTTCTCAATTTGATAGATTGAGAGCTTTCTTATCAGAAGGCGTGAACTCGAGTTCTACTCCCAAGAACTCGAGTTTTCAACTTATCAGATTGAGAACTTCCTTATCAGAGGCCGCGAACTCGAGTTCTACCCCCAAGAACTCTAGTTCTATGTAATGGCCCAGACCCAGTTTCAAAGGAACTCAAGTTCTTGAAGAAGAACTCTACTTTAGAACTCTAGTTCTATATGCAAGAACTCTAGTTCTTGTACTTTCCAAAAAGGTCCGAGCGTTTTTCCTTATGAAGAACTCTAGTTCTTTCTCAAGAACTCTAGTTCTTGAATGAGAACTTTAGTTCTTGAATGAGAATGAAAAAGAACTCTAGTTCTTGTGTTTGCAAAGGAACTTCGTTGTTTTACAAAATGAAGAACTCTAGTTCTTGTTCAAGAACTCTAGTCATGAACTCTAGTTCTTGTTCAAGAACTCTAGTTCTTATGTTCCTGAAGAATTCTGAACAGAACATAATTTTGCGAACTCGAGTTCTTATGCCAAGAACTCTAGTTCTTGAATGAAGAGCTCTAGTTCTTGACCAAAGAACTCTAGTTCTTAAGTAAGAACTCTAGTTCTTTACTTAAGAACTCTAGTTCTCATGGATTGAAAAATTTTTATATGATGCAAAGGCCGCGAACTCAAATTCTACTCCCAAGAACTCAAGTTCTCAATTTGACATATTGAGAGCCTTCTTATCAGAAGGCGTGAACTCGAGTTCTACTCCCAAGAACTCGAGTTCTACTCCCAAGAACTCGAGTTCTCAACTTATCAGATTGAGAACTTCTTTATCAGAGGCCGCGAACTCGAGTTCTATAACCAGGAACTCGAGTTCTTACTGCTCAACTTTTCTAAAACCTGAGTTTTAATGCTTAGAACTCTAGTTTTAAGAACCAGAACTTTAGTTCTTGTTAAACCAACAACTAACAAGTGTTTTTATCATCAAAACTTAAGTTGAGAACTAACAATGTCGAGGTCCCATCCTCTGAAGCTGACTCTACTTGCTCCTCCTCCTCCTCCTCCAGCAACAAGACGGAGGATTAATTAGTCTTTTTTTATTTTCTTGTATGCTTTTTTTTTTTATTTTCTTGTTTGTTTTTTATGTTTTTATGTTTTTTTTGTATGTATCTGGTTGCTGCCCTTAGGGGTAGCATAAAAAATATATATATGATGATGGCCGCTACGACCATTTTTTTGTCAAACCTGATTGCGTACGCTTGAGAAGTTCCAAAAATGGATTCGAAATTAACATAATTAAGTTATATAATGACAAATAATTTGTAAACAAAAAATATAATAACGACATTAATTAAAAACATAAAAAACATGCAAATTAAAGTCATCGTGAGTCTTCGCTAATTGACTTTAAAATTAAGCATGATATATTTTCTTAGTTGATTTGATTTGAACATTAACATCATTTCTGTATAAAAGAAACAAAAAATTATATATTTTTATTTAAAAAAGACCTTTAAGACCGTAGACATATAAATAGCTGGTCCTAAAGATCTACATATTGTTTAAAAGCCCTTCAGGATCGAACTGTTATGAAATAGACGTTCCTAAAAGTCTCTTGGTTTCAGATATTAGTCTTCTATTTTGTGGTTCGTGCAGGAGGCAACCTGTGAAAAATTCAACAAATGCTTGTTATACAGCATTTGAGAAGGCCAATTTCCTTCAATTTTTTCCATTTCACATGTCCTAAAAGTCTCCAATATTTTAGTTTAAATTTCTCAGAAGAAGAAGATTCCTACATAACGAATGAAATGGTGGGATAGACTTTTAGGACTGGTCATTTAATAACTATCCACTCTTAAAGTCTTGCATATTTTAAAATTAAATTAACGTATTTTTAAAAAGCCCTTCAGGACCGAACTTTTATGAAATAAACGGTCCTAGAAGTCTCCAATATTTTAAAAAATTATACTAAGACTTTTAGGACCGGACTTATATGAAATAGACGGTCCTAAAAGTCTTTGAACTTTTTAATAATCTCACCATTCTACAGCATCCTATCCTAAAGGTTTAAGAACTAATTCCATGCAATACATTCAATAACAAAAAAAATAGAAAGCATCAATATAATTTGTTGGAAATGAATAAACAGTTTTATTAATAATTGATCATTAAACTATACAATTGTTCAATTATTATTTACAGAAGATCAGATGTAATATAGGTCTACAGCACATGCATATTTACAAATTAATCCTGGGGGGCATTTGTGATTTCCTGAATGACAAATTCACAAATGACTTGCCGTATGCGCTCAATATCACCATCAGGAAAGGGGTTAGCGCAATCAAACGTCTGTAACATCAAACACAAAAATATATATTAGACTACCTTAATTCCTTTCATCAAAGGGGTCAACACGCTAAACGTATGTACATATAATATCATATACATTTACCTTTTCAATGATAGACAGAATTCTTCTCGTGATAATATCATACATGTGTCGCATGACGTAAAGCCTACATAAGTTGGAAGAATGTGGTTGGCGACATGTCTAAAATCAAACAAGAAATATATATATAAGAGCGCATACACAGTGACAGTTCACAAGGCAGTGTCCATGCGTACTAACCTATGGTTTAATCTATATAGTATCTTTGACCTGATACCCAGCCTTTCTCTTGGCCTTCTTTTGGTATTCTGACATGGCCCTATTATTGAAATAAAAAATTTCAATTATCAATATTGGTAACTGAAAATTCATAGAAGAGATTTCAAACAAAAATCAGTGACAAAATGACATGCGCTACTTACTTATCAACCATCTGCTTTAACGTAGCCACTGGTTCGTGATGAAGGGAGCATAGAAAGACTACTTTATTTTCCTCCGCGGAAAGGAGGACCAACTACCAATGGTTAGAATGGTTGAATGGTGCAAGGTACCACCTTCTCATATTGTTAGACAACCTCTTAGATATGTATGATGTTCTTTGAGCCACGGTTGCCACACTTAGGTACTGTGGGCACAAGAATCCAAAATCATGTTCTTTGCCCTGTACTCCCATCTCATGATACATCAACCTACAATAATGACATGCATAAGTGAATTAGCTAGTATATATGTATGTGTACGTGTATAAACGACACCTCTTAAAATTATATACGTACTCATAGAAGAAGATACTACTTACTTCATGAATAACAACACAATTGCATCAGTTAACTCCTTTTTAGGAAAGATAAGGGAGATTAAATCTTCCTGGTCAACGAAGACTGGTAACTTCTCTTTTAGGCCTACTTCAGCATTTAGAGGCCACGATCTGGTTTCAAAAGTTTGATTGACTACCATGTTGGTTATGATTAGGTTTGATGATGTCTTATGCCATTAGTAAGAGCAAAAAGTTTATATCATATACATTAACTAATTGCTACAATTTAATGTAGATTTGTTCATGTGGAGAAAAAAACAAGAGAAGAAAAGGAAGAATGAGTTGATTCATGGAGAATAACCAAGAAGAGAGAAGAAAGAAAAAAAAAACTTGCTAAATGGAATGAGAAAATCATTATACAAGTTTTTATAATGATTCTTGAAGTCTCTATGATCAACTGGAAGTTTGAATGAGTCAATTCGGAGTTAAAATGAGCAAGTTGAAGCTTCCGGATGATTAATGAGTGAGTTACTCCAGTCATCTATGTGTTACTCCAGTAATATGTGTTTCAGAAGCTTCTGGGTGATTAATGATCGACTTACTCCAGTTACCATGCATTACTCCAGTCATACATGTGGTTCTTGTGCTCATTACTCCAGTCGTCACTTAGTTACTGCAGTAATTCGCGTGTTTCAGCTGCTGAATTCAGTTCTGTCAGATGATTACTGCAGTAATCATTAACTTACTGCAGTAACGGCTCAGACAAAAAGCTTCTGGTTCAAAATTACTGCAGAAAGGCCCACGTTACTCCAGTAATAAGCATGTTCCTGCAATTCTGTTAGTGTTTCACCTGGGCGACGTTCAGTAATTCAAGGATATCTCCCAAACCAGAGATCGTATTAAGGTAAAACCAATTTTGGATGAAACTAGACATCCAAGGCGTCATCTCGTCAAAAATTCAGGTCCAAAAAAGATCAAATGAGAGAGCTATGAATTTTTGAAGTTACGCCACCTGTTACTGTCATGCTTCTGACCAAGGTTTAGTAATTTGAGGATATCTCACAAACTACACATTGAAATGAGTTGAAATCAGTGGGATATGAAACTAGACTCACACACTTTTTCAAAAATATCAAGATCACCGAAAACAAAGATCAAATGAGAGAGATGTGATTTTTGGAAATTCAGGTTCTGTTCAGAAATCTGGAACTGATTCTCAAATAAGTGAAGAGTTGATGGTTACTTTAGTCGACATCTTATTACTCCAGTAATTTGTGGCCTATTCACATCTGTTTGAACATTACTCCAGTAATGAAATGGTGACTCTAGTAGGGCTACTCTAATAGTCACTTAGTTACTCCAGTAACCCTTCATTATCAGTCACCTCCAGAACCAAAACCCGATAGTCTGTCGAAGTTACTCCAGTAATGAAATAGTTACTCCAGTCATGTAACAGCCTTTGCACTAGCATTACTCTAGTAACCGAGAGGATACTCCAGTAAGCTCGAGGACAGAAACAACCTGAACCTAAATTACTCCAGTAAGCAGGAGCTTACTCCAGTAAGATCACAGACAGAAGCTAAATGAACATGAGTTACTCCAGTAACAAGGTTATTACTCCAGTAATGTGAAGTCAGAAAGTAACTGATTCCATTTCAATCCGAAGCTACTGCAGTCATACATAAGCAACTGCAATAATGCGAAGACAGAATTCAAGGAAGCTTCGCAAAACACCGTGCTCGTAAAATGGAAATCATTGATTATGATTTCATTACTTCATATCATCACTTACTATTATTCCTAACATTGTTTGAACAATTTTCTAGTAAGTTCCAGATGATCAAATGAAAAATTTCATGGAGATTCAAATGTTGAGCTGTAAAGTGAAGATGCAATATGGGATGCCAGCGCATATGTCGGAGAATATTTGCAACTTGGAATTAAACAATTATGGACAATTCCTCTGCTGCCCATTCTGACAAAGCAATATAAATAGTATCTTCTAATTGTTTATATTCCAGATCAAAGGGTTGTCTACTTCTGTTGAAACCAAATTCAGAGATAATCTTCAAATGAGTCTAACAGACATATTCTGATCAGCTACATTCTCAAGTTGGCTTCAAACAGAAAAATTCTCAGTGAGTCATCTATATTGTTTATACTTGAGATAAGAGCACTAACGGCTACTATTGGGACCAAAAAGCAGAAATCAATATTATCCTCCAGATCAAAAGACGATCAGCCATTATTGGGAGCAAAAAAACCAGAAAACAGAGACGCTCCAAGAATCATACCCTCAGTGGACTTCCAACAACAATTTTCTCAGTGGAGCTCTAACAGACATATTTTGATAAAAGATTCAAACTTCTTCATCTATATAAGGAGCTCAGAAATGAAGAGTAGAACATACAGACGCAAGAGGGAAAATACAGTGAAAAACAAGGACATGAGCTTATTCAGTAAAAATGCTAATATTCTAACGTCTGCTTCATCTACTCTCTGAATATTTCAATGATCATATATTTAGCTTAGAGAGTGAGATTATTTGTATTGTGCTTCAGTGTTCATCATATTCACTTCTGAGAGAGAAGATTGGTTGTTAATCATTCTATTTGAGAGTTACTCAAGATTGGGTGATCTTGAGTGGGAAACACTGTGTTGTGATTACAGCTTGTAAGGGAGTGAATCCTAGTGAGAGGATTACTTCGAGTACAGAGTGTGTGATCAAACAAGTGTATTGATTACAGTTTGTAAGGGGGAGTGAATCCTAGTGAGAGGATTACTTTAAGTACTGAACGTGTAATCAAGCTGAAAGCAAATAGTGGATTGAAAATCTCAAGTGAAGCTTGGGGACTGGATGTAGGTCAAGGATTGGACCGAACCAGGATAAATCACAGTTTGCATACTCTCTTCCTTACACTCTTACATTTCTAGTATATGCTTATCTTTGAATATCTAACTGTCAATCTATAAGTTGCGAAAAGATTTTTAAAGTTCCTAAAGTTTTATCAAACACCCAATTCACCCCCTCTTGGGTGTAGCCAAATCCAACATACCAGAAGTCCAATCTCATCTTTGGCAGTCAACTTAGGAGCAGGCAAAATATCACGTGGGGCTGCATCTTCATCAGCAGGGGTTGGGGCTTGAGGAGGAGTACAAACACGTACAAGCTTCACTGGCCACGAGATGAAGCCTCCCAAGCAATCACTCATAAGTTTCATTTGATGGGTTTGAAGAGGGATAGGTGCATCAGCGATGATCACCTCTTCAACTGACACCCTGACTTCATCATCAGTCATTTTTCGGTGGTGTACAATTGATCCAAAGTTGTGGACATTCCCTCTTGCAACCAATCGTCTACCAGGATCCTCCACGTAGAGTTCACAATGTTCTGCCGATTGTCCAACAATGCAGCTCCCTTTAGTGCTCTACTGGACAGGTGGAGGTGAGTGTGGGAAGGGAACAGTGCTCTCTCCACGAGAGCTGACAATCTTCTTCATCTCTTCCTTCATCTTTTTCAGCTCGTCTTGAAACTTTGCACTTAATGAAGCTTCTCGCTCAGCTGCTTTCTTCTCTACTCTGGCCTCTGCTTCCTCAGTTGCTTTATCCAGAGTGAGTTCCATCTCCTCCCGGGTAACCATTGCTTGTCTTTGGCATTTGGATTTACCAAAGTATTCCTTTAGGCCTACCTATCCTCCAATTCCCCTTACACGCCCCGCGTGATCCGGTTTTCCAGTCGCAACGGCAAAGATATCTTTCCTCCCGTCCGACACAAATGATCCCTCTTGTTCTTGCATTTTGAGTTCTTCTTGTAAGATATAGATAACAAGAGCATAATTAGTAACGAAACATGTTTAGTAACTAAAAAGTAACAAATAACAAGAGCATAATAATTACTTACAATTCTCTCAGCAACTGTACGAGTTTGTTCACTAGAGTACGCCCCGCCTTTCTTTTTGCGAATATAGAGCCATAACTCCTCACGACGTATTGGAGATGGCGGCCGCAGATCACATATCTCAGAAGGATTGGCTTGAGCTTCATCTTCCAATCTCTTTCGCTTGGCGGCCATCAACTCTTTTTCAGCTTTTTCATATCCGCCACGAGAAGCCATTTGTGGGCAATCATTCTTTCTCCCAATCTCTTGTGCTTGTTGCCTTCTTATCTGTAAATCAGGAAAACAACTATTCATTATGAATTATAGACCTCAATTCAAACACTAGTCAAACTTACTTCATCAAGTTTTAAGACTTTGTTAAGGAAGATGTAGAATTGTATGTATAATAAATAGGGAGAAACAGAGGAAGGGGAGTTGCAGAACTGCTGCCAACTCAGTCAATTCATTCATTCATCATAACGGGTTCAAACTCAGTCCAGTTTCAATAACAGCATGCACATATACCATTACACAATTAACATACTAACTAACTAACAGCAATGTCTACGTGACCTAGTTACTATAACAGAATAGCTTCCTAAGCAAGCAACTTGACTAACGGCCTCATAAATGAACACAATAATATTAACATATCTACACAGGTTAATAAGTATACAAGAAGGGACAAAAAAAATTAAATATAGACTCACCAAAGCTTCTTAAGTAGTCCGCATCTAAACAAATTGTTGCCATGTTGCTTCATCAACTGGCATTTTAGGAATAGGACTACACTCGTTTCCTCCGTTCATTTTCGAAACAAGAAAAGAGGTTGAGAGAGGTGGTGCAAGAAAGGAATGCCAGAGCAAATGAGGGAGTAATAGAGGATGGTGGCGGTTTGCAAGGAAGAGAAGTAATGCAACAGGAAGAGGTGTTTGAGTGTTTCACAACAAGAACAGGGGTTTCAATGTTCCGACAGAAAGACGTAAGACACAAGTTAAGGTTTCACGCGAGTGGGCATTTTTAAGACCGCCGAAACATAAAACGACGGTCTTAAAGGTTACAGTGGGAATTTTTAAGACCGGACAAACTAAAAACGACGATTTTAAAGGTTAACATTTCAAAACGTCCTTTTATTAAGTCTGGTCTTAAAAGTAATAAACTATTAGTTTAAATTTTTCATTATTTAGTACCGGGTAAAAGTCACGTCCACTCTTAAAAATATTAACTTTAAGAACGTCATTTACATATGTCCGGTCTTGAAATTTTTTTACCATTTTTATATATCTTTCCTTATTATTTTGCATCGCATAAAATATAAGTCTGGTTGTACGGGATTTCTCAATAATTTCATATTATTTATAATTATTTTTAATGACAGTTTTTAAGAGAGGTTATTTATATATGTCCGGTCTTAAAAGTTTTTTACCATTTTTATATATATTTCCTTATTATTTTGCACCGTAAAAAATATAAGTCTAGTTGTACAGGATTTCTCAATAATTTCATAATATTTATAATTTTTTTAATGAATGTTTTAAGAGCGGTCATTTATATATGTGCGGTCTTAAAAGTTTTATACAATTATTTTTAAAAATTTCCATGTTATTTTTAACCGCATAAAATATAAGTCGGGATGTCTGTGATTTCTCTTTAAAGTAATTCACATTTCATTTTTTTTATAAATGTTTTAAGAGCAGTTGGTTTTACCAGCGGTCTGAATAATATATTTAAGACCTATCAAAAAAGATACGGTCCAAGTTGATCTTTGATATTTAGAAAATTGCCACCGGTCATATATTTAAGACCGGAGATTTATTCATCCGCTCTCACTAAGGCGGTCTTAAAAATTGATGCGGTGGAAGAAGTTCTTTATATTTACAAAATTGTCACCGGTCATTTCTTTAAGAGCGGTGCGTCGATTCTCCGCTCTAAATGAGGCAGTCTTAAAACACCTTTTTGCACTAGTGTCATAAAGAGTTAGAGTTACTACCTGAGTGTATAGCAACTTCAAAACTATTCAAGTATTTGCGGTGCAGGCGAGCTTGGGAATTCCTGTAAATTTTGGGATAATTTGTTATTAATTTATCCATATATGTAAACATGATAAAATTACCTTTGATTATTATGTTTATTTCCCTTTTTAATCCTTATTTCATTAGGGTATAATTTAGTCACTTAAATTTGTTACTTTTTGACTTTACCCTTGATTGTCCTTAAAATCCAATAACTTCATATATGTTCCCTTAGGCAAGTCCCCTTTCATATAAAAATAATACCTTAGTTCAGAACTTGTCATATTAGCACTAGTTTTCAATTTTCCCTTCATTGCCCAGATTGTTTTCCAAAAAGTTTGTTTTACTCTAGAAATCGATATTTCACTGCTCAGAGCTCAGAAAAACACTCATTTTATATCCAATTAAATATCGGTTCATCCTCTATAAATTTTAAAATTTTCATATTTTTATCTTACACAATAAATTCCTGGTTTTTATAAATGTAAGCGTTGCCCCAAAAAGTTTCTGAAAATTTAACCGAACATCAGAAGTTAATATCTCTTGGCACAAAACTTTAAAAAATTTCAATTTTATATCAGTTTAAAGCTCTGCATGTCCTCTTTAATTAGGGAAAATATCATAATTTTATAAGTTCATTTACCCATTCAAAAATATTGAATAAGCTCACTGTCCAGTTTTAGCTTCCAGAAATTAAGGTCATTTTGTAAAACTCATAATTCTACTAAAATCTTAGAAAATTACAAAATACCCACCAAATTAAAACTACATGTCTCTAACTTCTTTCTAAAAAATTTTATAATTTTTAAAGTCCATTTACTCTGTCAGCACCCACGCACAAGTTAGCTGACTCCAAAGATCATGACTGACGGTTTTTTATATTTTTGAAGAGCTTATGATTTTAGGCTTCAAAATGCTTTTAAAAATTTATCCACCACCTTATTCCCATTGTGTTTTTTGAAATAAACCATTGGAGGCATCAGAATCATGAAAATCCTAATGGTTTCCTGAGTTTCCAGCTCAGCCAAAAATTTGGGGTTTCTTTTTAAAAAAACAAAAAAACAAGAACCCCATTTTCCAAAAAAAAAAAAATCACAAGAGGAGGTTCTTACCACAAATCTTGATCTAGCTCTTGGGTATTCTCCTTCTACACATTTTCTTCTTCTTCTTTTGGCCTAAATCCCAGAAAATCACATGCATGTGGTTTTTCATTCACCTAAAGCAACATGTAAAAAGGTAGAAGGGATTATTGCTAGCAATATGATCTTATCCTTCTTTGGTTTCTTATTCCTTTGGCTAGACGAAAGATGAATGTTGGAGACGAGTTGCTGACCATGGAGATGAGAGAATGGTTGAAGAAGAGAGGAGGATGATGGTTGAATGAGAGGAAGAGAAGAAGGAGCCGAATGGTTTAGAGGAGAGAAGGAGGGAATTGTTGAAATGTTTGAAGGAGGGGTAGTGTCATATGAATTGAGGGAGGAAATGGGAAACAATTTGTGCAAGCCGTGAGGTTAATAGGAGAGGAAAGTTAATTGGTTTTTAAGTGTTGGATACATGGCGTTACATTAAAGAAGAAGAATGAGGTGTTATACAGTCAAACCACTTAATGACATCTATTATACTTGGGTGTCTTGCCATTAAACCATAAGATGACACTTGTGTTTTTAAGTGCTAATCCAAGAACATAATTACTTATTTATGCATCCCTTTCTTGGATCACCTTACTTCCTTGCATTTCTATTTGGTCCGAAGTGAAACACCCGTCTAAATTACACCATTTTTATACATAAATACGTACACGGAAGCGTTTCTTTAAAAAATAATTACTACTGAAACTACTATTCACGTACAATTAATTTAACCTTCGGTAAAATAAATCTGAAAGGTAAAATCTTTTCCCATCTTAATATAATCCTCTGGGATCTCCTTCTTAGTTCTCGAGCTTCTTACCCTAGTTGCAAAATTAAACTATTCCAAAAATATTTTTGGAATTCAAATGAATCACAGTAGTAACGTCAATAATCACTCACATAAAATGCATATATAGTACATGGGAAGCAGATTGCCTCAGTAGCTGCTCTCTCCTCTTCTCTCAGTAGCATGCAATCCCAATCGTCCAGTGCATCCGATCGCCACAAAGTGACACGTCATGAGTTAAAAACCCAGACCAGATTTGTGCTCACAAAAATGCTTCGACTCTTGTTGTTTATCTTCATTTGCGCTGTCGCCATTTCAAACTCGTTCATCTTCATCTCTTCCGTATTGGGTGAATCGGTAACATGCGAGAAATGGCAAACGTATTTTTCTCATAATCTTATTTTAACCTTTTTTAATTCTGCAATTTTTTTGTCAAACGTAAAACATTTATAATACATGCTCAGACAGAAATAAACACGTCATACACTTTAAGACCAGAACTAGAAACTCTGACTTTTCATCCGTGGCGGGAAAACTTCACGCAATCTCGATTTCTCTGAAAAACAAAGAACAAACGGTGGCTCAAATTGAAAAATTAGTCACTGGCTTAGTTTTGTTGCTAAGTTTTGATCAAATTAATTATAAAGAACATGATATCCATTTCTCTGATTCTATAAATTTGTATGTTAATGCTTTTTTATGTTAATAATATGCTTACTTTTGTCTTTATTATTTATAGGCTCCCTTAGATTGTCTGACACCATCATTGGAAGCATTAGAAGAGGAAATTTCGTTGTCAGGAACCACAAAAAAAAAAGCGGAAAGCAAAGATAAGAATGTGCACAAGTTGAGGGGAAACTATCACTTTTATTAAAATTAATGTGTATAGTACATGAAGATGCCAAATACAAATCTCATTTTCTAATACACTCTATACAATATCAAATACATAGCATTACAACTTGTTATGACCATATACTAACATCTACATTGCTCTTGCTTCATGCTTCTTGTTTCTTCTTTCTTCTTAGGGGAAGGTCAAACTTCTATAACAACTTCATCAATATCCCATCAGTTCCTAGCAGGTGAATCGACAATGTTTAATCAACATGAAGGATTTTCCAACCAAAACCTGCCATAACAATTCAAATTCAATCAATTTAGTCATTCAACCATGTTTTCATTCTATTTCAAACAATGTAAGACATCATTTTGTTTTGGCAGAATCATTGTGAAACTTATTTTGGTAGCATTATTCTGTTTTAATCATTGTAAGACAACATATTGGCTATATGACAACAACTTAGTATTTGACATCAGCAAGTATATGAAACTTGTTTTGACAGCATCATTTTGTTTTAATCAATGTAAGACAACATGTTTTCAATGGTATTTTTATTTTAGAATGGTTAAATAGCAAGTATATAAGCAGTGTAAATGCAATGTATTAGCAACTTGGTATTTGGCAGCAAGAATTTAGTGTAAATGTAATGTATCAACATTTAGAGTTGATGTAATGTGTCAACATTTAGAGTAGATGCAATGTGTCAGCATTTAGAGTTGATGCAACATATTAGAATTTAGTGTAAACTACATCATTATGCTTGTTTTGACATCCATAACGGTCAAGGTGGAATATTGGAATACAAACACTAGACTGCTTGATAAAGAAAACAAACTCAAATAACAAATATTAGTTAATATGTTAATATGGTAGGTGGTAGCTCAAATAAAAAGAACAAACTCTGATGAATGACCCCCAGAGTTCACCAATAAGATGCTTCGTTGGACCCATACAACTAGTAAAGATGTGGTGGAATTAAATATTCAAGAATGGAATAGTGGTTCTAAACTAAACACCCAAAAAATCAATGGAACAGTGGCTATAAACAATGCCTTAAAGCTTTTTTTTTTTGTATTGCTACACTAGAAGTCTAGAACAAAATCGACCTTGAGAAGCAGTGGACATGTACCTCTAATTTGAATTATCCATATACAAGGAATTACAGCAGAAGCAGCTAAACATTGAATTATACATATACAAGGAATTACAAATTAAGGAAATATGCATAATCATATTCACAACTGTTAACAATCATATTGCATACATTCACCTGACTTTATAGGGCACAATAAAAAGGTTGAAATCAATCCTATCATACTAGTTCATATATAATTATGCATGCAAGATATATATGTTGATGTTCTTAATTGCCTATGTATGTTTGTTCAGATTTACTCACTTTGGTTAAAAGGTTGAGCATCTATACTGGTAGAAAATTTATGAAGCCTAAATTGAGGTTGGGGATACTTGTACTATTTCAAGTATAATAATGCAACACATAAGTCCAGGAATAGCTCTTATGGGTTCCACCACTTACAAACTAGTAAAATAGTCCAATACTGAACAGTAGTAATGATTCTTTAGCCATAAGTATTGCTTGCTCAACTCGACATAACACAAGGAATGGAAGTATCCAATTCAGGTTCAAATTTATTTAAGTTGTAAATATGTTTTAATCTCCCAAATTTCTATGGCAAGACAATTATATTAGAATGAGCCTACTCTATCATACTAGTTCATCTTCCTCTCTTAATTGTAATTTCTCATCAGTCTCTGAATGGGAATAAATACCTTGGGAGGAACTTTATGTGAAATATCATTCACACGTGATTTTGGCACAGGGTTTAGCTTTTTAGCATTGTGGACCCAACCTTTCTTTTTATGGCCACAATTACTGAGCTTTTCCTTAGCTTTACTTGATGAAGACTCGTCATGTTGCTCTCCTAAAAGTTCAAGTCTTGTAGAGTCAATTGAAATAAACATCAGAAACCCTCTCAACTTTCTTATTATACAATCAGATACGGTACTGACAGAACCTAAGGAACTAAAAAATAGCTTTTCTATATCATAATCACTATTACAACATAATGACATCATTTTATTAAGATCCTGAAGCACTAATAATGAATTAAAGGCTCTGTCTAAAGAAGCAGGTCTCCTAGAAAATGTGGGTGGCCTAATGACTGTTCCAAATTCTAAATCATCTGGAAATATTTGAATCATCCTTTCAGCTGATGCAGAATAGTTGTATGGCAGTGTTTTGTTCTATTCTTTTTTTTTTTGGTCCTATATTACATTCATAACAACAACCATTATTGGAATATCATCCCAAATTGGTCAGACAACATTATTTGTCAATGGATTTGGACTCAAACCCGTTTTTCATAATTGGATTTGTTATTGACTTCTATTTTGTTTTCATTCACTTATTTATTTATCAGCAACAAAACAATTCTTGTAATCTAACCATGCCTACGAATGAGAAATCATTTTCTAGTAAATCAAATGTCAAGGCGTAACCATAGGAAACAAGAGAAGAAACAAAAAAAAATTGTCATGTTTCAAGTAATTAATTCACTAGACAAGTTAGTGTAAAGTGAAAAATATGAGATAAGATTTGCATGGGGCATACATGATCAGAAGGTCAAATCATGAAACCAGAAAAACCCAAATCAAACCTAGGTGTGTGGCTTCGATTCACGATTTGATTTCGGCTCAAACTTGGAGTCTCTGGTATCGGATCTCAATGGAATTAGAACTCGAATAAAACAAAGGGAAATCGATGTATAATAGAATCCGCTGCCATATTCTCACATGTTACCGATTCGCCCAACACGGAAGAGATGAAGATGAACGAGTTTGAAGTGGCGGTAGAGCAAATGAAGATAAACAGCAAGAGTCGAAGCATTTTTGTGAGCACGAATCTGGTTTGGGTTTTTTACTCATGACGTGTCACTTTGTAGGCGCTCGGATGCACTGGACGGTTGGGATTGCATGCTACTGAGAGAAGAGGAGAGAGCAGCTACTGAGGCAATCTGCTTCCATAGTACATGCAAGACAACCATTATTTATACATATGATTCACTCAACACATTCAGCATTCATGCATCACATATATAAACATACAATGGTGGATACATGCATATAAAAGGTATACATAGTATGTGAGAGAAGAGTTACTACCTTAATCTTTCCTTCCTTCTGCACCCACGAAACACACACACACACACACATATTGTCTTTATTTTCTTTCTCCCCTGGCAAATCACGACGCACCCACGAAACACATACATACATACATACATACATACATACATATATATATATATATAGACACACACACTTTTATTGAATAAGCTCTCAGAATTCTTGGCATACACATATATACACATATATATCATTTCTCTCCATTGTACACTCATTTTCAGCCGAAATGAAGAAGGCAAATAGGTGTATATATATTAGGTTATACGTACACATGTGGCTTGATTAAAGGAAATGGGAGTAAATGGAAGACATGTGGGTATTTAGGTGTCAAAACATTAGATTAGTTAGTGGGCAAGGGGCATTGAATGGAAAAGGAGATTATTACGTGGAGCATGAAACATTAGAGATTTGAAGGGAAAGACATCACGTACACACACATATTTTGCACATTACACACCCGTATATAATATACTCACACCTCACATTCTCCACACACAAACACTTACAATATATTTTATACTTCCTCCTTCACTAATTATTCCACTATCACACATTAACTATATAATGTATTATTTTATTTATCATGCATCACACATACACACACTCACATTTAATTTTCCCCTTAACAATATTTAATAATCTTTCCCAAGTCTAAAATAATCCTGCTACTTATCTTAATCTCTTCCCCATAATAAGCTCAAGACTTTGAACTCTTTATAAATAGGGCCTAGCAGTTTCTTAAAAATAGGCTAATTCTAAAGTCTTTAGACCCAAAATTTGGGATATTACACAAAGTATATGGCCCAATTAAAAGTCAAAATATTTTCTTTCTTCCTTTTTGCTTTGGGCCGTGTTCAATAGCCAAACAAGAGTCTAATATGCATTTTTCTCTAATTTTAGACTTAAACCCTTAACCCAATTGTATCTTTCCAAGTGGAAAATATTTAATAATTAATAATATCACAATGAATATTCAACCTTGGTATTTTATTGAATATTTCATAATGCATAGGAATTTTTGTGAAGCAAAAGTTAGGATATTACAATTCAAGTGTTTCTCGTCCTCTCTCCTTTACACGCAAATTGGCGCCGTGAGTGAGGAGTCATTTTCGTCTAACAATAATTTGTTCCCCCCCCCCCCCGCCCAAAAAAAAAAAAATAAGAAGCTGAGAAAAGTCTTTTATTTGTACCCCATGGGGTTTTTAAAATAATAGATAGATAGCTACTTTGTAGATATTAAAATATTAGTTAAGTTATTTATTTATAAGAAACAATGAGTGTTGATTTTCTTAAAATATTCTATTTAATCATGTACATTAATATGTGCAATCAATAGAAATAATTTGGGATAAAAAGTATATATTAGGAGATAATTAAAGTGGATTGAATTCTTGTATTTAAAACCAAAGTAAACCTACTGTTTAGTCCTTATAATAAAGACTGAATGGAGTATTGTCAAGCATTTCATGTCTTCCAAGGTATGTTGTTTTATTTTCACAGTCCTTCAATACCTTTCTCTGGCGGGCAGGCCGACGGGCGTGCGTGTGAGAGATTTGAGCTAATTGGTACTTGTCAACAAAAATGTTATTGTATAATGTCCTTCTTTTTATTTTTCTTGCTTTACATTTGTAGTGACTCTGGTCCATATCAAGTTAGCGAGGCTATAAATACGAAATCATCTCAATTTACAAGTCATAAGTAGGAATTTACACAATTCCTTCAAATGATTTATTTACATGTACGTGATCCTTTACATGTAAAATATGTCGGAGGTATGATTACAAAAGATTTTACACCACAACCAGAGGCATGAAGGGAGAGTACGTACTAAACACATAGAAACACATTTCCATCTTTCCAAACTATTTTTCTTTATAATTAAGGATCCGAGTGCCTTATTCTATTTTCAAAAATTTCATGAATACTATTTATGATGTCATTTTTGTTTCAAATATATCCTTATTTATAAAGATGATGATGAATGAGAGGGAACGAGTGAAGAAATATATGAGAAAGAAATGTCATTAATTGGGGTGAAAATTAAAAAATATATCAATTTTTAGACAAACACAAATTGTTAATTATTTAAAGGACTAACTCGAGAGATCCATTTACAATGGGAAGTAGCAAGAGCCACTCAAATTTTGGCCTGCCAAAGAGACATGTGCCGCATGATGAAGAGCAATGCCAAAAAAGACATGTGCAGCATGATGATGAGGACATATAGAGGGAGTCGTCTTAAAGACTTACTTCTAGGGTTCCTTCCCCTGCTTTTTAGTAGATCCTGTAGTAACTAAATTGAGAACTCTCATATTTAATTAATTTGATCACTTAAATAATTTCTTGATCCATTTCGCAACACATTTTTATAACATCCCAAATTTTCAAAAGCGGAATATTATTTTTTCATCAAAAATCATTTAAAATCATCAGAGTAGATCATTTGAGCGGAAGAGTAACTGATACTTGTATTTCAAAATGTCGTAAGTCTGGCTGGATACAATAGCGATACATCATACCAAGTATTTCAAAAGTAATATTCAACAATAAAAGGAAGGCTTCCGCCGGAACATCAAAAGGAAGTCTTTAGCCGGGTCTTCTATGCGTCCTATTTGCGCTTCCCCTTGTCCTCTGTTCTTGGTTCTCCTGACCCTGACGCTATGTTAAGAGCTGAGGTCCCATGCATACGGACCCCAAGTAACGGTTAACCTCATATTTACATATACGGTACAAAATCACAGCAAATGAAACACTTCCAAACATGTCACTCCCAGTGAATGCAAATGTACCGCTCCCAGCAAAAAGTACCACTCCCAGTGAAAACAGATATATCACTCCCAATGTATGCAGGTGTATAGTGTTTTCTTACCAAACAAGTATTCAAACAATACACCACAACATGCACACATACCACATATACACATACTGTAAATATCAAAGTTAGTGTTACAGTACGCGAACGTAGCTTTATTGACGCTATACGGTATTTCTGGCAGGATACGGTGTGACAATTAGTTAGAACGTATTCAGGGATATCCTATAAGGATAATATCGCATATAATCAATTACTAACATCATAACAATCATTTTAGTCACAAATGACCATTTTACCCCTGACTTCTCTAATTGGCGAAATTTCACCAGAACTTCGTTACTTTGACTCTAATCTTCCAGAATTTTAGCATATCTCTTACTCCAACATATTTCCCAAAATAAATATTATATCTATCCTAAAACATGATATCTAAAATATACTGGAAGATTAAGGATCAAAACAACATCTATCCTAAAACTCTAAGAACTACCGAACTAAAGACTAAGGATTGAAGAACTTACTCAGAGCTTCGCTATAAATTTCTTTGGACTCCTCCTTCTTCCTTCCTCTCCCAATTTTTGAAATTCTCAAGAGAATTTGGTGTGAGAATTCCAAATGAAATGGTGGCTATTTATAGAAAAAACCAATGGCATTTTCGTAATTTCATTGAACTTTGTCTGGTTAAATTCTGACCATCGGATCGCACTTCTTGGAGGTGGCAAGATCTTGGCCATACACCTCTCAAGGATGATGTCATCCTTAGTCACCAAGGTGATGTCACCAACTTTCTCAAGAAGTTTTCTACCGATAAAGTCCCTGTTCGGTGTTCCGATCGCGAAATTTTGTAAAATCTTAAAATTCCGGAAATAACACTCTGAAGGTCTTTTCTTCCTCTTCGAGAATACCGGGTTTTCCTAACCTTATACTCTCATTAAGGACATTTTGTTACCTGCTGAAAATCCTCGGTAATCGCTACCGGTTACGGAAATATCGTCTGTCTGCGCCAACCTCTGGATAAAAATCCACTGATCAATAATATACTTTGGTTTTTCTCAACTTATCCCCGGATTTCAATCTATGAATTATTTTCCATCGGTTCTCATTTCTACTATCTGCTTTAATCCCACAAAATATCTTCCTGGCCGGATCTCCAAATCACTCCGTTGGTTACAGAAATGACTTCGGAGACAGTCCACTCCGAGATAGAAATTCACTTGTTCTTAATATACTCTGACTCAAGAAACCTAGTTCACAGTTTTCTAGGTAGGATTTTATTTCTATCTGTGATCATTTATCCTGTTCACATTTTTACTATTATAATATTACTTAATTACCACATGTCTTAACTTATAATGTTATTTTAATGCAAATATCTAAATATTAAATTCTTAATTTTCATTTCATTTTTCTTTATTTTTCTTCTAATTTTCGTTTTTATTTATATATGTATATTTATTTTAAATAATTTCCACCTTTTTATCTTTATCTTATGTCTAAACAATTAGCCATTAATTATCTAATTAATCACTTACTAATTGTTGACAATTTTCTTAATTAGTAATAATTATTATCTCACAACTATTTTATTGACATTAATAATTTATGCTCCATGCATAATATTAAAAATCATAGGGTCCAATATGGTCCCCAGAATACTTTTTAATTTTCTATTCTTCTATTTTCAAAAGAGATAATTTAATAAATTGTCTAAATTAGGGACAATATTCCTTCTAATTTTTAATAATTATTTCACAACCCTTTAGGATTTATCATCACATTTTTAGGATGTTTTATGGCCCTAAAATGCATTTTTCACATTTTTGGCAATAAATTCCATTTAATTTTCTTAGTATTTCCCTTTGAAAATAGACCAATTATACAACATTTTGAGACCATATCTATCATAAATGGACATAATATTCCAGATAATAATTATCCGGGTATTACATTTCACAATTTCAAATCACAAAAGATAATCAACATACTTAAACACATATAATGCACTTATAACCTCCTTTATAACACCTTCAATACTTAATTATCCTGCTGACTCGAACCATGCGCCAAGACACACACACATGTATATAGATATATATATATATATATATATATATATATATATATATATATATATGGGCTTATGGTATCTTGTCACTGGATGTAAGCTTTTATCCAATGAAATATATACTACGTCATTTGGTCAAGTAAACAAAAAAAAAATCACAAAATAAACTAAAAACAAATTATGAGAATCACTGGCAAAAAAAAAAAAAAAATCACAGAATAAATTCAAAAATCTTTCATATTAATTGATAACTTTCGGGAGAGAATCACAGATAGAGTTGAGCGATTAAAATAAAACCTAATTCCTAAATTTGGTGAAATAAAATCGGTTGTTTAATCGGGAAAGATTTTATTTCACCAGTTAGATAACCACTCAACTTTGAATTGGGTCTGATAAATCATTGATTAAACAACCGGTTTTATTTTTGGCAACAGGAAAGATTTTATTTCACCGATTAAACAACCGTTCAATTCTAAATTGGGTCCAATGAATCACAGATTAAACAATCAATTTTATTTAGCCAAATTTAGGAATTAGATTATATCTCAATTGCTCAACTCTATTTATGATTCTCTCCAAGAAATTATCAATCAATATAAAATATTTTTGTCCAAGCAAAAATATATATATCTATATAAAATATTTTTGAGTTTATTCCACAATTTTTATGTTCACTGGGAAATTATTTTGTGGTTTTTTTTTTTCTGCATGTGATTCTCTTAATTTGTTTTTAGTTTATTTGTGATTTTTTTGTTTACTTGCCCAAACGATATAGTATATATTTTACTAGACAAAATGTTATATCCAATGACACAGGTTATATCATAAGCCACACACAAACATGTATGTATGTGTGTGTGTACATATATGTCCTTGTCCCATAATACCAAATCAATCCTGACATAAGATATATAAAACCAAAGGTTGGTATAGAGCTTAATCAAGATTAGGCCATATAGCTCCCCACTTTCAAGAAACAAACATAGGAAGTGTCCTTATCCCATGATACCAAATCAATCTTGACATAAGATATATCTAGCCAAAGGTTGGCATAGAGCTTAATCAAGATTAGGCTATATAGCTCCCCTCTTTAAAGAAACAAACATAGGAAGTGTCCTTATCCCATATTACCAAATCAATCCTAATATAAGATATATCCAGCGAAAAGTTGGTCTAGAGCTTAATCAATATTAGACACTATATATATCTCCTCTTTAAAGAAACAAACACAGGAAGTGTCCTTACTCCATAATACCAGATCAACCTTGACCCAAAGCGGGGAAGAGGGGTCTTAACAGTGTCATATGTAAAATATGTAGGAGGTATGATTATGGTATCATTTTTTTCAATTTTTCGTTCATAATGTATAACTCCATTTCACATAACTTTTAGTGATTTGTAAATAAAACTCGCGGAGTTACAAAACATGAGGCCACAAAAATGGCCATTGAAATTTTTAGATGATTAATTGTTTGTAATAAACATTTATTTTTACCATGCCTGAAATGATCTTCTACCATGTTATTTCAACAGAAGTCATGTCTACTTTTTCTTACTTACATTCATTATCAATCTTATCTATTATAGTATGATCACACATCAATATAAAAATTGCTACCCCAACTTTAGGAGGCCCTTGTTGTTCTTTTAAATCCTAACATTTACTATCTTATAGAATTATTGTGTCAATTCAATTACACTTCCTTTCAAATTTATATAGTCCCTTTCGAAAACGTACTTGTTGGCAGAGATGAAAACACTTTAATGCCCTTAAGCATCAAATGGAACTTAAGCTCAAAGTGGCTTTGGGATACATTTGGTAACTAAGAAAAAACACACACACACAATTAATACACCTACAGAACCTTTTCTCCAATAAACTATATAATTTTTTTTTTCATTTTTAGTTTGTTAATTTTTAATTATTAAAAATAAGATAAACCTTAAAATGGAGGTACACGTGCAATCTGTTTTGTTTTTGTAACTTAACATTAGAAAACAAAGGGTCGTGGGGCCAACATTGCCTCATATGTGATGCTTCTACTACAGAAGGAGATCCATTTACAATGGGAAATAGCCAGCTAATAAGAGCCACTCCTTTTTGGGACTGTCAATCACCATTCCCCCGATATATATCTCCACCCCTTTTGGTGTTGTGACTACAAAATACTTGATTATAGGAGTGAGTATCATATATAGTCATATAAACATAAGTCTGAGAATGGATGTGCCTTCAGTGTTGCACATGAATTGGGGCAGTGGAGAAGCAAGTTATGCCAACAATTCCTTGTTACAGGTATGTGTGTGTGTAGGTAGAGCCGTCAAAACAGACCTGGTCCAAGTGGAGCTGGGCTTGGATTTTATAGGATGCAAAAGGAACTCTGTTTTAAACAGTTAACCCATTAGTGCTAAAAAATAAAGGGGTCAGCCGGTTAGGGCCAAGGACCGGCCTGCCCATTTTTTATTTATTGAAATAACATTTCTCACTCATATTATGCAGCACCTCTTACTTTTCTTAAATTTTTTTCAAGACTTTCTCAAATCGAATGTTAAATTAAATAATATTATAAGAAAGAAAATTTCATAGTCACAGGTAAGTTTTTTATACATAATAACTATGATATTTTCGTCTTTTTAATTGTTAACATTTTTTTTATTTTTCATAAAAAAGGACGTAAATTATTTAGTTTTTCTTAGTTTTGATATGGGACAATAGTTTATTAGTGTTTGAAGTGTGATTTGCATTTGTTTATAAAATTTAGACAATAGTTAGTCACTTTATTTTATTAATATATATGATTTGAATCATAAATTTTAAGAGCTTTATTATTTTATTTTTATATATTTCAAAATAATTTAAAATTTTAAAATTTAATAAAAAACATGAAAGCCTATGGGTAGGCCTTCAGCCCATATGTCTAAACGTCAGGCTTCAATAATATAATGATTTTATAAAACATGGGCCCGGTCTTATCAAGTAAAGACTTTTTAAGCCTAGGCTCATTGAAGACCAACCCTTTAAGGTTGGGCTAGCATGTTTTAACAACTTTACCTTTTATCATAAAATATATAACTATCACATATACTTGGTGGTAATATATATTTGAATAGCGAAAGGTGATGTCCATAACAAAGCCCATTAGAGACGAAGCAATAAGGAGTATCTACAATGGAAAGCTCCCTAAAAGCCTAGCAATTGCAGACTTGGGTTGCTCTTCTGGATCAAACACTTTGTTTATGACTAGTGAACTCATTGAGACTGTGGAGATGCTTTGTAGAGAGTTAAACCATGAATCTCCAGAATATATCATCTTCTTGAATGATCTTCCTGGTAACGATTTTAACAACATTTTCAAGTCTCTTGAATGCTTCAAACAAAACTTAAGCACTCGAGTTGTTGGTGGGATTGGCAAATGCTACATCACTGGCCTTCCAGCTTCTTTCTATGAAAGGATTCTTCCTACTAGTTCTCTGCATTTTGTTCATTCCTCCTATAGTCTTCATTGGATGTCTCAAGTACGTAATATTAATTAGTCAGTCTCTTTTAAATACTTTTCAGTAATTATTTTTATGTTAGGCATAATTTCCTACTCTTTCTAATTTGTATCATTTCATTCCTGTATAGGTTCCAAAAGGTATAGAAAACAATAAGGGCAATATTTGCATGGCAAGCACAAGCCCTTTAGATGTTTGTAATTCTTACTACCACCAATTTCAAAGAGACTTTTCATTGTTTCTAAAATGTCGGGCTAGAGAACTAGTTGAAGGAGGGCGTATGGTTCTTACCCTCCAGGGAAGAAGCACTAGCGGCCAATCGAGCAATGAATCTTGCTACGTTTGGGAGATTTTAGCTGAAGTACTCAATGACATGGTTTTGGAGGTACGTGACGTACATAGTTTCTTATAATATATCCAAATATTTGATCATTGACAAGGCACAATGCACAACGGTTTCCTGTTATTCATATAGTCAACCCCACCACCTGGTAGAATAAGACTTATAGTCATTGTTGACTACACACACTCAGAGTTTTAAACATACAATTTTCTCTGAAACTTGTGATAGAAGAATTTGTTTTGGTGTATGCTGCAGGGAATCATAAAGGAGGATCAGATAGATTCATTCAATGTTCCTATATACTATCCATCCTCATCTGAATTGCAATTGGAGATTGAAAAAGAAGGCTCGTTCACTTTGAATCGCTTGGATGTATTTGAAATAAGTTGGAAGGCTGCATGTGGTGAGGAACACAATGATAATAGTGTTTTACACAAAGTTGCAAAATTTCTAAGAGCTGTGGCTGAACCTCTTGTTGTGAGTCACTTTGGACAAGCTATCTTCGAAGATGTTTTTCATCGTTACCAAAATATATTAGCTGATCGTATGTCTAAAGAAAAACTTGTGTTCCTCAATCTTGCTGTATCTTTGACCAAAACAACTTGAAGCTGCTAGCAGAAACATAATTCAACCACATACATAAATTGGGGATCCATATGAATGTAATGAATAAATTATTTGTCAATCTTCTTGTTCTTTTTCTTATATTGTGTATGTTGAATTTGAGTAATCTCGTGTTTGAGTGATGTTGTATCTTTATAATTTTATGAATAAATTATTTGTTAGTCTTGTCGCAACTTTATTACATATACCACAACTAACAGTCTACATTCTGAGGCATAGCTAACAAAACCGAATATAAACCATACATTATGTATTCCAAATTTATATTATTTCACATTTCACATGTTTATTAATTTTCCCAAGTCAAAAAAAATAATAATAATAATCATGTAGGAAAGAAAGAGAATGAATTAAGAAACATAATTAGAGAATAACCTCTAAACCAGCCTCTAACTAATCGAGGCTATTGGGTCAGCTTAGAGTAAAGCCAAGAGTTAAACTGGTAGGGAATAAGAAATTCTCATTATTTCTGTAATTTCTATTACTCCTAGGTTTCATGGTTTTGATCGCTTCATCGTTAATGATTCCAATTGCTTCTGGTGGTGGTTGTTTTGATCATAGAGGCTGGTGATGCTTTTTGGTGGGGGAGAATGAATGAGTTTTCTGGAAGGATATTTTGGTAATTTCATATTCGAAACACATATTTTAATTAATAAAGATTAATAACAATTTTTAATAGGCATAACAAGAGTACTTTGAAACCTTAACTTGGTTCTATTTCCACTTCTAATTCATGCATAACCTCTTCCAAAATACTCAACGGAGCATAATTACCAAGGTGAGGCCGCCTTCCCACTCCACCGGGCCCTGCCGGCCAATATTAACTTATCTCAATTATATTAATTTGTTTTTATAATAACTATTAAAAAAAAAACCTTGACATGATGGCCCTTAAAATTTCATTCTCTCTAACCCTTACATTAAGGAAAATTTATGTTAGTCCCTATGTTCTTACCTCATTTTTAGTTAAGTCTTTATAGTTCACTACTACGAGTAGAGGGAATAGTGGCTCATGTTTTGTGGCACTTCTTTAAAGATGTTCCACAACTTCTTCGAGTTTTTTTTTTTTTAAAAAAAAGAAAAAATTGGAATGCTATGGCGCTTTCTCAGGCAAGTGCCAAATAAGGTGTTTTTTTTTAAAAAAAGAAATTAAATACACTAGCAATTGTGCCACAACTGCTAATGACTAACACAAACACCACAAAAATATTTTTAATTTTCCCAAATCCTTCTTCATCAACTCCCACTTTAGCAAAGCATCGTATCCCCTATTTTGAGCAGTTCTCTTGCCGATTTCCTCCTTTCCCTTCCTTATCCTCTTGTCTCTATTCCTATTGACCCCTTCCTTTACTTATCCTTGGTCCCCACTCCCATTGGCTTCTTCCTTTCCTTATCCTTGTTCCCGCTCCCTCTTATTCTCCATGTATAGACCCCAATGCACCTACTTCGTACCCAACGCATGTGCCTACTTCATCCTCATCACTTCCATTATTTACTTTGATCCCATTTCCTCCAGCCATACCCATCCCAAAGATCCCGTAAGCACACAATCGCTTTTTTGTTTTTAAATTTTTTTTAACGCTGCATGCAACCTTTTCTTTTTATTTTTCCCATACTAACTTTTTTTAGGTGTTGTGTTTGAAGTTTCAGCTCACTGTAGTTAAGCTTTATATATAGTGTATGCTTTTTAATCTGTGCTTACAAATCAAATTTTATTAGTAGTTAATAGTTTAATTTGCTCAATGTCTATTATATTTAATTATTATGAAATCTGAAAAAATTATTCTCATTTTTATATGCTGAAAAATAAATGAGATAAAATTAAATGGTATGATATATAGGCTGTATGTGAAGATATGTAGTAGTTATAATTCTTAGTTGTTGTAGTATTTTGTTTGTTGGCTTGTAATGCTTTCTAATTTACCTATGCTATGTTTTGGCAAATAAGATTTCTTCCGTTATGAGCTGTGAAAAATTATTATGATATTGTGGGATCAATTCATTGATTATTTATCAATTAAAAGAGAGGGTTTTAGACTTGGAAAGCTTCAATTTTTAAGATGTTATGTTACGGATTTTATTTTCAAACAAATAATAAAAGATAAAACTAATTAGTAAATGCAACAATCAAGCAACTAAACACGTTTCAAAAATAAGTTGAAGGTATAGATGGATCAAAAATGGATGTCATGTGATCATTGTTCAAGGGAATATACAGATGGGGTGAAAGAGTTTATTAGATTTGCAATTGAGCTACAAAAGATCCTAACAAAATCTTGTATCCTTGCTTATCTTGTTATAGAAAGCAGATTAGTCCACTTGACTTGCTAGATCATTTAGTTTGTCATGGAATTAATGAAACATACATGATGGATAAGGCAGGGTGAGACGAACGATGTATGTAGTGATCAAGTGCATACCACGAGTGGCGCTTCCAATGAGTTTGACCCAGGCACATGCGATGAGAACGATCGTCTTAAAGAAATGCTAAATGCAATTCAAGGGGAACTTCATAACTGTCCTAAAGAATTTGAGAAGTTGAAAGGTGATGCAAAGAAACCGTTATACTCCCTCTGGTCCCTCTGGTCTTTATTATAAAGCACCAACCACCAACATTTTTTGGTCCTTATTATAAGGCACCAACTTCTTTAACTACCTCATTTATTACTTTTCTCCCATTATGCCCTCATTTTTAACTAACTCATTAAATCTACATCATTAAATTAGGGGTAAAGTTGGAAAGATTTATTAATTTTGGACCTAATTAATGAGTTAACTTCCATTCCTTGGTTTGTGAGAAAAAGTAGTTGGTACTTTATAATAAGGACCAGAGGGAGTATGTCAATAGTACCAAATACACAAGATTGCTAGTAGTGTTGAAACTGTACAACTTTAAAACACGCTAGAGCTGTCAAAATGGGCTGGACCCTATGGGCCAGCCCATTAAACCCCATTGATAACCCCCTCTTTTTTAGCCCCATATGATGGGGTTATTTTTGGCCCTAACCTAAAATAACCCCCAATCCTATGGGGTTACAACAGGGCCAACCCGTGGGCCACCAATCAAAGCCTTTTTTTTTCCTGTTCTTTTTTTAAATGCTACATTCTTTATTAAACTGTCGGCGCTCGACACATCATAGTATACGCCTTTGCCTCTATTTTTAATTTTCATCTTTAGTGATCTTCGTCGATGAGAAAGGGTCTGGCGACATCCTTATGAGCGCATTTGCTACTCCTTTGCCTCGTTAAAATGCCATCGAGGATCACTCAAAAATCAATGCAACTTCAAACTGAGCAATGGAAAAACTAATACCTGCATTTGAATTACTGTGGATTTTGAGTTGGATTAAACAAATTAATTTGGTTTTCATTTAAAACCAATCTAATCTTTTATTACAATTTTTTTAAAAATTTTGAATGACCAGTTTACCCTTATTATTTTAAATATTGACCGTCTTCTTTTAATACTCACTGTTCAGACAATGGGACAAACTCATTCTTATTGCAGTAGATATTTGTATACTAACATAATTTACATACACGTATACCTCGCATTAACTTATTTTCAAATTATCTTCAGCCTGATAAAAAAAACTATTTTCTTCCGCATAGCAATTAAATCAAGGGTTAAAGGGTAGTTTTATTTTGGAATTTTTTTAGGGACAATTTTATTTCAAAAGTGTAAATAAAAGAGCATATTTGGTTAATTAATAATTAAAATTAATTGAGATAACAACTAAGATAAAATTTCGACAGTCTTCGTGAGTCTCGTCTCCTTCATAATATTTTATATGTACATGTAATATTGATTGCTTATGTTGGAATTGATTGCCTAATTGAGTGATTGTATTTTAATTGATTGTGAATTTTTGATGAAGATGATTGTAAAATTACTCATCATGAAGCACTAATAGTAGAATTGTAACACCCTAAATTCCATGCTTGTAAATCGTGTCAGTTGACACTTAGTTTTAGGAAAATCAACGGTGTTTGAGGTGCTACAGCTTAGAGTAATGTGGAAACGGATAGCGTGCGCTAATATTTGGACAATGAGTATCTGATATAAAATGCCCAGACATATGATGATGTCTGATATAAGCTGGTACATTAAAATATCCTGAAAGATTATTCATGTGATACAACTACAGAAACATAAATACAGTTCTCTCTCTGATAAATCAACTTTATAACTAGACATATGGCTTGGAATCCAACGCAGTTAATCAAACAAATTGGCCAGATCGGTGTTTAGTCTAATGGGAGTCTCCCCATCTTTCACGGCGACTTGTGACAACCCACTGACAAACCCTTTCTTAGTTTAAGCACCAATTAGTTTGAAATAACTTTATCGAATTCAGACCATAGACTAACCTTCTTCAAACTCTACTCTCGATCGGTGCCTCTTCACGGCTTCATCTACATCGTCCGTATCGCTTACTCAAATCCAGTATTCTTCCTTGAACCTTTAATCAAGTCTGAGATTCAATACCCATTGAATCTCAGGTAACAGTTAACCTCATATGAAAATTATAAGCAATATATGATAGATAATCACAACATACATTCAGCATTATCATATAAGCACAACAATCCACAGCTAAATGAATGCAGATACTCATGATACAATTAATCATATCATAGGAGAGTTAAAGTTACAGTATGCGAACGTACCTTTCACCACATAGTTACCAATATGTTCGACTTTTGAATCCAGCCCCGGACTTCCTAACATATCACCATATCACTTAGAATAATATCCTAAGAGATATTTCCACCTATATTTACCTCTCTACCCTTGGTGGCTTTGTTCTTTACAATTCTGCCATTACATTTAATAAAAAACGTAGTGCAGTATTTTCTGGGCAGATTTTTCGGTAACTTTGAAAAATCATAACTAATTCTACAAAACTCGAAATGAGAATCCGTAAAATTTACTGAAATCCTTAGGATGTCTATTTTTGAGGAAAAATATTCATATTCACCCAGAATTAGTGAGTCATTCCCAGTTTTTACGTTTCTCAACGTTGCCCAGATTTTATTCCAGTAAAAATGGCTTAACTTCAAAAATTCATAACTCCTTATCTAGAGCTTAAAATGTTACAAATTATATATCAATAGAAAGCCCCGGATGTCTACTTTATACCTGGAAAATTTTATGATTTTTAAATATCATTTACTATTTAAAATAATTCCCACAACGTGACTGACTCCAGAAAAACTGAAATCTGGGAATTTTCTCAACTTTCACAATATTATTCATTTGATCTCAAAAATCATTTCCCATCATGTTTTCACTCTAATTTTCATTTTAAACTCATTAGAGACGTTAAAAATATGTACAGAAATTTACTTTACAATTTCTTGAATTAAACTACAATCTTACCAAAAATCTATAAGCTAGAGCTCAAGAACTTACCTCTTGAAGTTCTTACTCCTTCTTCTTGCTCCTATCTTGCCTTACTCTCTATCTTGATTTGAGTTTTGGTGTGAAGAATGAAGAGGAATTCAAGCTCTATTTATAGAGTTTTGGGTCTCAAACTTCTTTTCAAAATCACATGATAAACCAACTACTCATCTACCATAAATATGTCTATCTACTTGTTCATCTACCATACAAAAGTTCATCTACTAAAACTCATCTTCCAATCAAATATCACATGTAAATCTACCTTCATCTACCATACACGTACACATGTCCCTCTACCCATCTACCAATCAAATATCATATTCTTATGAATTTCTTAATTAAATTTGGAAGAAAATATAATAAATAAATTATAATTCTTTTTCACAAGTAATTTTTACCAATTATTTTAAGCCTTTTCTTATAATAAACTTAAGAATTTGGACTCTTATGGGGCTAGTAGTCCTCTTATTTTAGTTTTATTTTGAAACTCTATGCCTCAAAATTGGGATATTACAAGAATCCCAACGGGCATCAAGAATTTCAAATTGAAGCTACAGAGATGAATCAATTTTTCATGTGTTAGTCAAATGTGGATGTTACTTTTACAAATGTAGGGAATATCATTGCACCGCGAGTGTTACATTTCTGTTTTTATTATACATAGTACTGAATATGAATGAATGGATGTGTTGTAGATATAAAATGATTTTTGGCCCGTGGGCTGGCCCTAACCCTTAGGGCTACATAATTTTTTGGCCCGTGTGGCCTGTTTAACATGCGGGTTTTTTGGCCCTGTGGGCTTTTTGGTCGTAACCCACATGGGCTAGGGTCTAACGGGCCAAGGTGTCTCGTTTTGACAGCTCTAAAACACACTATGGATTGAGTGATTTGGGTTTCACCACACTGCTTGAACTTTTGCAATATATGCTTCTAGAAGAAAATGTACTTCCTACCCATACATACTAGGCTAAGCGAATTATTTGCTCTACAACTAGTATGGTTTATGAGAAGATACATACATTTCCTAACAATATGCAAAATTAGAGTACAAAACTGTAAGAGATAATGATTATTTCATATATATCTAATTGTTGTGACTGATTTTTAACTTCAACTAACTTTAATGTGTAATAGAAGAATCAAATTCAAATATTACACAGGTAGCACAATATGATTTGTGGATGGCCAATTGCACTAATAAAAAAGGTGAGATTCGTAGTGAATAAGTTAAAAAAGTTACAAAAAATTGTGTACTATTGGATTATGCATACAATAAAGAATTATCTTTACTTGAATGATTCTATTTTATAATAATTAATTATTTTGTAATTGTTTTCGTGATAGTGATCAATGATACAAGAAGTGGCAGAGTTGGTGCGATATGTTGGTTGTGATGATCTGCTAAGCAAAGCACTAGAAGTACCTGAGTATGACACTACAAAAAAGGTCCTTTAGTAGTGGTTAAAATTGCGTATTTGCTACAAATGTTTGTAGTAGCGGTTGGAAGAACCGCTACAAAACACACCGTGGCAAGATGATTTATAGCGGTTAAAAATAACCGTTACTACATATCAAAAAACCGCCATTGTTTTTGTAGCGGTTACAGAAAACCGCCATTACATGTGGCTGAGCTGACATCCTCGTGATGACATGGTAGCGGTTCACAAAACCGCTACAAAATGATATCTTGTTGTGATTTTAGAACCGCTACAAAATTACAAAAATGCTTCACCAAATATGGCGGGGAAAAATATTTTGAAATTCATTTGTAGCGGTTAACTAACTGCTACAAATGTTTCCCGCCATTATTTTAGTCGTAAAATTTACTCCCGCCCTTTTTAAAAAATTTTGCACTTTGTAGAGAATTTTTTTCGACCGCTACTAGATATTTAGAAATTTTTTAAAATTTTCTTTCGATTGCAAAAATGTTACTTGTGCTTAGTAGCGGTTAGATAACCGCTACAAACGTACTTATTCAATTAAAAAAATTAGTCAAATATTTTATTTTAATATAAATTCGTTAATCATTATATTTAATTAGTTAAATGTTGCATTATCAATAATTTATATTTAAATTTAAATTATTACTGATTTTTAATTATAAATTTTTATTAATTAACTTTAATTTATTATGGTTTGATTTAAATAAAATAATGTGTGTGAAAATTAATGGAATAATATTTGTGAAGATATATGGAATAATTTGCGTAAAGGGAAATGAAATAATGTGTGTGGAAGTGCAAACAGAGAATAAAAATAATAAAAAAAAATAATTAATGTTGGTTATGATTAGTTTTGATGATGTCTTATATAGATGCCATTAGCAAGAGCAAACAGTTTATATCATAAAGTTTATATCATATACATTGACCAATTGCTACATTTAATGTAGATTTATTCATGTGGAGGAAGAACAAGAGAAGAGGAGAACGAAAGAGTTGATTCATGGAGAATAATCAAAAAGAGAGAAGAAAGAAAAAAGAACTTGCTGAATAAACTGAGAAAATTATTATACAAGTTCTTAGTTTGATTCTTGAAGTCTCCAGGATCAAATGGAAGTTGGGATGTCTCAATTCAGAGTTAAAACAAACATAGATCAGGTTCTGGATGAGCAAAATCGAGTCAGACACTCAAAAGTCAAGTTTACTACATTACAGGAAGTGATCTGCCTCTGGATTACGAGAAAACTCGAGTTTAGAACATAAAACTCGAGTTTGGAACTCAAAACTCGAGTTGGTCACTTAATGACTCGAGTTTGTAGTGTCTTCAGCAACTCTGGCGTCTCTGGATCAGCAAAACTAGAGTTAGACAATGTAAACTCGAGTTTGGAACTCAAAACTCGAGTTAGTCACTTAATGACTCGAGTTTGTAGTGTCTTCAGCAACTCTGGCATCTCTGGATCAGCAAAACTCGAGTTAGCCAATGTAAACTCGAGTTTGGAACTCAAAACTCGAGTTAGCCACTTAATGACTCGAGTTTAGCATGTTTTCAGCAACTCTGTCCAACTCTGTTTCACGTTCAGCACGGGCGACCTCTGGTAATTCGATGATATCTCCCAAACCAGAGATCGGTTTAAGGTGAAATCAATTTTGTATGAAACTAGACATCCAATGCGTCATCTTGACAAAGTTTCATGCCCAAAGAAGTTGAGATGAGAGAGCTATGAATTTCAGAAGTTGGAACAGGAATTCACGCCACCCAGCCGACTAAGCTTCAATGATTTGAGTGTATCTCACAAACTACACATCGGAATGAGCTGAAATCGGTGGCATATGAAAATATAGACTCACATACCTTTCCAGAAACATAAAAATCTTGGGAAAAAAATATCAAATGAGTGAGATATGATCTTCGAAAGTTGACTGTAAATTCAGGATGTTGCAAAAACGCTGGCAAAGAACAACCTTCATTCATCAGATCATAACTATCAGAATACAGTGAGTTTGGAGCTGATTCTTCTTGCAATGGAAAGAAGACTTAAAGAGCTTTATGGAGATAGGTACTGGATTCCAGGAATTGATCTTTATTAAGTTAGAAAGCAAAGAACTTGTGAGAAGAATATTTGATTGAGTCATGGAGAAGAAAACTCGAGTTTGTATTAACAAACTCCAGTTTTGCACTTGACAGAGAGCAAGATATTTTCATCTCTTAAGGAAACTCGAGTTTGAATTAGTAAACTCCAGTTTGTGGCAGATAGAGAGCTCTTCAATATTTTGAACGTCGGAAATTCCAGTTTGCATTTGAAGACCCCAGTTTTGAGTTTTTTGGACTTAAGCTTCTTTTCACTTCAAAAGTCCAAAACTCGAGTTAGTCACTTAATGACTCGAGTTTAGCCTTATGTTCAAGTGTGTTTCAAAACTCAAATTGTGACATTCCTCTCTGGAAGACCTAAACTCGAGTTTGGATTTCTAAACTCCAGTTTAGCCCGCTGAAAACTCCAGTTTGGATTCTAAACTCCAGTTTAGCCCATTGCAAACTCCAGTTTCAGTAGCTGAAGTTTTAAAAATCAGATTGGGGCAACTTGTGAAAACTTCATGATTGATCTTAATAGTTCATATCATCTATTGCTATTGTTTCTAATCATAATTAATCAGTTTTCTAGCAAGTTTCAAATGATTAAAAGCTTGAGATAACATCAAACTTGACAGAAATCAAAATCTGTCATAAGCATGAAGATGAAGGTTGCTGCAGATTTTCAGAAATGGCAAGGAAGGCAGAACCAAATGAGAAACTTGGAGAAACGAAGCTGAATGCTCAACTGTAATGGATTCAAACGTTCTACAATCTTGATATGCTTGAGTTTCAGATTTTAGAAGATATATATTTGCTTTAAAATCAATAAAGCAACTCCATGAACCACTTGTATTATTTTAATATATCTTCTCAACCAAAGCAAATAGATGATAGCCTGGAAAGAAGCCCAACCATTCTTCAATACAGACACTAAGGCTCCTACCAACAAAGGCTGCTGACCACATGGGAGACATTATTGATAAGCCAACATTCAGATATTCAAATCTGAATTATTCCCAACAGTCATATTCAAACAGAAGTGGTCACAACAGCTAGATCCATGGAGAAACACTCACAACAGCTATATTTTCGAATGGGTTCAAGTCTCAACGGATCTACAACGTTCATATACTTCAAATTAGTATAAATACCTGAAGACTTGAAGACTCAAGTGGAGAAAAAAACGCAGAGACACAAGCTTATACCTTCAAGATGCTAATACTTTGATTTTCACATCATTTACTCTCTGTTCTCAATGCCTACATAGTTTATCATTGAGAGTGAAATGATTTGTATTGTGCTTCAGTGTTCATCATATTCACTTCTGAGAGAGAAGATTGATTGTTAATCATTTTATTTGAGAGATACTTAAGATTGGGTGATCTTGAGTGGGAAACACTTTGTTGTGATTACAGCTTGTAAGGGGAGTGAATCCTAGGGAGAGGATTACTTCGAGTACAGAGTGTGTAATCAAGCAAGTGTATTGATTGCAGTTTGTATGGGAGAGTGAATCCTAGTGAGAGGATTACTTCAAGTACAGAACGTGTAATAAAGCTCAAAGCAGATAGTGGATTGAAAATCTCAAGTGAAGCTTGGGGACTGGACGTAGGTCAAGGATTGAACCGAACCAGGATAAATCACAGTTTGCATACTCTCTTCCCTTATCTTTTACATTTCCAGTATATGCTTATCTTTGAATATCTAACTGTCAAACTATAAGTTGCAAAAAGATTTTTAAAGTTCCTAATGTTTTATCAAATACCCAATTCACCACCCTTTTGGGTGATAGCCAGATCCAACAATTAAGAACACAGATGTTGAGCAAAAAAATAAATATTGCGATAATAATCATATTTGATCCGGGTTAACAACACTTACCTTATCAAAACAATTAATCCCCTTGAGAAAATGTAGAAGTTCGAGAGAAAAAGAGTAGAAAACGTATTAGAAAACGAACGTGGAGTGTATTAAATGAGGTTTGATAAGGGTTTTTATATTGGTATTTGCGTATTTGTTTTGTAGCGGTTGATGTTTCGTTTTTGCAGAGTTTAGTGTTAGTAGCGGTTAGTATGTCGGTTTTTGTAGCAGTTGTATATTTTGTAGTGGTTCTTATGTCCTTTGTAGCTGTTTATAACCGCTAATACAAACAATTTTCTAAAATTTTTGACAAAAAAAAAGATTACAGATTAAATTATAACTACAAAGTAATCTTTTTTAAAAAAACATATATATATATATATATATATATATATATATTATAGATGAAATGTTTTGACAAAAAAAAGATTACAGATTAAATCATAAGCATAATTTTTTCTCTAGCTCTCAATCTTCGTCATGATCCCTACAAAAAAAAAGGATAAAATGTTACCTTTTAGTTGAATATGTTGGAATACAAATAACACTTTAATTAAATGTTATTATTTCATAAAGCGTATATTAAAAACATACCGAACTATAGGTAAATTGTCATCACCGTCAGGGAAGAAATTCTCGAAGCTGGCTGGCTGGAACGGCTCACTCTCGTAGGCGACATTATCAGCATCGCCCATGTCGTAAAGGTCCTGAGGCTTCAAGTGAACAACCATATGCCAATCCCTGTGCCTTTCATCAGTGACATAATAAACCTGATGGGCCTCTGAGGCTAGAATATACAGCTCATCATATTCATACTGACAAGTGTGAATCGGCCGGGAGAAATTCACTGATGTGATGCCTAAGTAGTCAGTCGTGAGTCCCCGGGACGTTATTGTATTCGCCCACAAACACTTGAACAACGTCACGATGAAACGACCCTGGTAATTTATCTTGACCACATCAAGGAGCTTTCCATAATATGGGACGTCACCGAACTGCATGTTCCCATCACTGCTGCTTGCATAACTCCTCGTCCCAAACGTTCCATATACACCCGAGTTTTGGGTCAGCAATCCCTGATGTCGTGAAACGGTGCAAAACTTGAAACTGTAGACATTGTATGTCGTAAATCTTTGGGTTTGGTCAAGCGAGCCGAGTGCGAGAGCTCTAAAGTTTGGTGAGTGCGGGTTGTGGTCATTCATTATTCTCCTCCTAAACCAACCCGAGAATTCTCTGTGGACCTTTCTATCAGTCTCAGCTACTATCTGTGTGGACCTTTCTATCAATCTCAACTACTGTCTGTGTTCGGATCCTCAGTTGATGCTTGACATGACTCCTGAATTCCCTACAATTAAACATGCGAAGAAGACCATGAAATGTGAGTATAAAATGTAAGGAAATATAAAGGATACCATATATCTATTTGCAATCCTTACTGAAGGTATGGTTCAACTTTAGTGCAATTTATCAAGACATGTCTTTGTGCTTAAAGCTTCTCAAGTGCCATCAATTTGAAGTTCTCAGTTCCTCTAACTGGTCTACCAACATGAGGGATGAACAACTCTGTTGCTGGTGGCTCTGGCTCTTGCTCTGGACAATCATCGACACGTGGCGGTCGGTTAAATGACGTCCCAATGTCATCAAAGTACATGGAACATGCTTAATTAAGAAACATAACCTACCTGCACAATATCAGTAAATGCATCATTCTTGTTCCTATCCGGAACATGCTTCTAATTTATGAAGTCGAACGGGAACCAAGCCCAATTCCTGCCGAATTCCGATAGATACATGTTGGACAGGTGACCATCGTTGCCGACTAGCTGGTCTGATAGGTACCATCTCAATGTCATCATATTGGTTTTTCTTGTTTATTGCTGAAGACATCAATATTTAAATCTGGGAATGTTTGATTAGTTGTAAACTTACTATGTATTAAGACACAAATTAAGCATGGAATTGATCTAATATGATTAAAAAAGCTAAAGAATAATAAGTAAAAAATATGGATTTGATGTCAGATATACCCTCACAAGTATTCTTGTGTTTTTGCAGATTTTTATCCATAAGGAGATAACAAATTGGAAGAGCTCAGGAGAAAGACAAGAAGAGAAGTTGAAAGAGCAAACAACTGGCGCCAAGGGCGCCAACTCACTGAAAAATTGGCGCTTAGGGCGCCAACTCTTTGAAAGCCTACTGAAGACTGGCGTCGAGGGCGCCAACTCTCTGGATGCTCGTTGGGATGTGGCGCCCGGGGCACTAGAAGTGTGAAAGGGCTAATTTTTAATTTTTAGAAAGTTTCCAGAATAAAAAAAAGGAAAGAAAATTAAGGATCTGTAGGGGATTTGAAGGCATAATTGGACCTGGAATAAAAAGAGGAGAAACCCTAGCAACCAAAACAACTTCGACGACATTAGAGAAAGAGGATCAAAGCATTTGTGGAGATCAACCTTCCCCAATCTTTGAAGAATAATTCTGATTTTCATCTCTTTTCTTATTTTGTTAACCTAGCCATGCTTGGCTAGTTTTCTTTTGTAGTTAGGGCTAGGATGAACCCTATGAGAATTTAAAGTATTTGTTTGGATTCTCTATTGATCGTTATTTTCTTGATTGAATGAATTATCTTTGCTTAGAGCTTTCTTAAAGATTGATCACCTTTTAGATTGTTCATAGGTTGGTGTATGACAATAGAGATGTTGGTGCATTTAACTAGAACCGTTAATTCATCATAGAGTTGCATGACATAGACATAGGCTTACAAGTTTATGCGATCTCATAATTCTGGTTTAAAAATATGATCTTTCTAAACAATACTAAGACATTAGGTTGTTTTCAATGATAACAGACTAAGGTAGCAACAAGACATTGGGACTTAGTATAACTTTAGAGAATTGATCGTCAATCGTGGGAATGATAATCAATTAAGGATTCAATTCAAATACTTAGAGGAGCATAGGGGGATTCTAAACCTTAGCTGCGTTTTTCTTAATTACGTATCTTTTCTAAACATTGTTCTTGAAATTCTTGATCTTGGATTCTTGTTCTTTATTTAATTCTTCAAATTCTGTTTGGTTACAACTCAACCCATATTACTCGATTCATCCAACTAAAGCGAAAATAACGAATTAGTGATTGGACTACTATTCCTTGTGGGACAATCTTTTTCTCACTACTTTATTGAAACTCTAGATTGGATTTTTTCCTTTTCTTTTGTTAATTTACTCTGTTTATGAGAGGTACCACGGACAGAAATTCGCTTCAGTTTGATCCTGAAATCGAAAAGACAGCAAGGAGAAACCAAAAACTTGCTAAACAGAGAAAAGGAAAGGCTTTTAACTCTAATACTGTGACTGAACTGGTTATAATGGCAGAAAATGGTGTAGATCATCTTCTCCTTCCTCCTCCAAGAAGGACCATAGGTGACTTCATGACACTTAATCCTACTAGGGCTACAATTTCCATTGTCAATCCTGCTGCTAATGCAAATAATTTTGAAATCAAGCCATCCCTCATTAGCTTGGTTCAACAAGGTTCTTTTAGTGGGAGTGATTTGGAGGATCCTAATCAGCATATTGAGACTTTTCTATAGATTTGTGATACCATCAAGATGAATAGGGTTTCTGAAGATGCTCTTCGTATGAGACTGTTTCCTTTCTCTTTGACGGGGAAAGCAAGAGCTTGGCTTCGTTCTTGTCCTACTGGAAGTCTCTCCACTTGGGACATTATCACCACAAAGTTCCTTAAGAAAGTTTTCCCTTCTTCGAAGTACACAAAGCTGATGTCAGATATCTGTTTCTTTACTCAAGGCAATGGGGAATCATTATGTAAAGCTTGGGAAAGGTTCAAGGAGTTTCTTAGTAAGTGTCCACAACATGAGCTTTAAGACTATGATCAAGTGAGAATATTCTTTAATGGGATGCTTCCATCTTCTAGGATGATGATTAATGCTGCAGCAGGTGGTACGTTGAAAAATAAAACTCCAGATGAATCATTGGAGTTATTTGAGGTTATGGGGTCCCTTGAGAATGAAACTGCTACTCCACAACCAAAGAGGGGAGTTCTTCAGCTAGATTCTTACAATACAATTTTGGCCCACAATGAGAACCTTGCCCTACAAAACAAGGTGATCCAACAGCAGTTAGCTACCCTCACTAAACAGCTTGCCTCTTCTTAGGTCTCATCTATCACTTCTCAGCCTCTTTTGCTTTGTGATTTTTGCAAAGGGGAACACGCTAATGGAGATTGTGAAACTGTCATTACTGGAGAAACAGCTGAGGTTAACTACATGGGTAATCCTCCTAGGAATCAATTTAATCAGTATGGCAACAAGTACAATCCTGGTTGGAAATCTCACCCAAACTTTTCCTATAAACCCCAAGTAGCACCTCAATAGTTCCACCAAACCACCACTACTGATCTGGAAAAGGCTTTGACAGAGTTGACTCGTACCACCACTGAATACATACAGGGTTCAGAAGCTTTCTGGAATGAAACAAAGTCTTCTCTCAAAAATCAGGAGGCTTCAATCGGAACTTGGAGAATCAGATTGGTCAGTTATCAAAGCAAATAGCAGAAAATGGAGCCAAGGGTCTTTCCCTAGTGATACTGTGGTCAATCCAAAGGAGTATTATAAGGCCATAAATACAAGGAGTGGTATAGTGGTTTAGCCAGTTGAGAAATCTGTTCCGATGAAGGAAAAGTCTGAAAAAGGGGCGAAAGAACATGAAAAGGCTTTAGAAAAAGAGGACGAAAAGGCTGGGGTTGGTGATGTGCAGCAGGTTCCAATGGAGGTAACTATAAAGAAATCTACCATTCCTTCTTATGCAAAACCTCTTTACCCCTAAAGGTTGAAGCAGCAGATTCAGAAACAACAGTATGATAGGTTCTTGGATATTTTTAAGAAACTGCAGATTTCCTTTTGCAGAAGCTCTTGAAAATATGCCTAATTATGCAAAGTTTATGAAAGATTTTCTTTCCAAGAAGCATAAGTTGCAAGAGGCCGAAACAGTGGCTTTGACTCAGCAGTGTAGTACCATTATTCAAACAAAGTTGCCACTGCAGCTTAAAGATCCGGACAACTTTAGCATTCCTTGTGCAATAAGGAACATCAATGTGGGTAGAGCACTTTGTGATCTGGGAGCTAGTATAAATTTAATGCCCTTATCTGTTTCAAAATCTCTCAGCATTAAAGAGATAAAGCTTACTATGATGTCGTTAAAGTTGGTGGATAGGTCGATTAAAAAGCCAGAAGGTGTCATTGAGGATGTGCTTGTGAAAGTGGATAAATTCATCTTCCCGGTGGATTTTGTGGTTCTTAACATGGAGGAAGATGCCCTTCCTTTGCTTTTGGGAAGACCCTTCTTGGCTAATGCTAGAGCGGTAATTGATGTAGCTGCAGGAAAAATGGAATTCCAAATGAATGATGAGAAAGTCACTTATAATGTGTTTCAATCCATGAAATACCTAGCTGATAATAGTGACTGTTTCAGAATTGATGTAGTTGATGAAGTCATTCATGAGGATCTTTTTCAAGAAGATTCAGATGAGTCCTTGGAGGACGCTATTGCTCAGTTGTTGCAAGTGGAAGAAGAGTTTTCTGCAGATGAGAATCCTGATTTACAAGCTGAGGAGCTAAAGAGGAAGGATTATGATACACCACCTGTTACTCCTAAGGTGGAACTAAAGGAGCTCCCTTCTAATCTAAAGTATGCTTTTCTAGGGAAGCATGACACTTATCCCATTATTATTATTGCTGATTTGTCACCTACTGACGAAGAGAAGTTGCTTAAAGTTTTGACTACCCACAAGATTGCAATAGGGTGGTCTATATCTAATTTAAAGGGGATTAGTCCTTCATTCTGCACTCATAAAATTCTTATGGAGGACAATGTGAAACCGGTAAGGCAACCCTAAAAGAGGCTTAACCCGACTATGAAGGAAGTGGTGCGAAAGGAGGTGGTGAAACTATTAGATGCAGGTATGATTTATCCTATCTCTGATTCAAAATGGGTTAGTCTAGTGCAGGTAGTACCAAAGAAGGGTGGAATCACTGTAGTGCAAAATGAAAATAATGAATTTATACCCACTAGAACTGTCACGGGCTGTAGAATGTGTGTGGATTATAGAAGGTTGAATGATGCCACTCGCAAGGACTACTTTCCTCTGTTATTCATAGACCAAATGCTTGATAGGCTTACAGGTTACTCTTATTACTGCTTCTTAGATGGCTATTATCGTTACAATCAAATAGCAATGGCTTCAGAGGATCAAGAGAAGACAACTTTCACTTGTCCTTTGGTATTTTCGCTTATAGACGAATGCCCTTCGGTCTTTGCAATGCCCCAGCTACTTTTCAGAAGTGCATGTTGTCTATCTTCTCTGACATGACTGAGAGTTTTATTGAGGTATTCATGGATGATTTCTCTGTTTTTGGCACTTCTTATGATACTTGCTTGGCTAATTTGTCTTGTGTGCTCTAAAGATGTCAAGAGAGTAACTTGGTGCTTAATTGGGAAAAGTGCCATTTTATGGTGAAAGATAGGATAGTCTTGGGTCATAGAATATCTAAAAAATGGATAGAAGTGGATAGAGCCAAGATCATAATCATCAAAGATTTGCCTCCCCCCACTAATGCGCGTAGTGTTCACAGTTTTCTTGGTCATGCAGATTTTTACCAGAGGTTTATCAAGGATTTTTTGGAGATAGCCAAACCACTTAGTCAGTTGTTGGTCAAAGATGAAGACTTTAACTTAAACAAAAATTGTCTAGAGGCATTTAACTTATTGAAAGAGAGATTAACAATTGCACCTATTCTGACAACACCTGATTAGGAGTTATTGTTTGAGCTAATGTGTGATGCCAATGATTATGCTATAGGGGCTGTTTTGGGGCAAAGGAAGAAAAAGTTGTTACATGTTATTTTTTATGTGAGTAAAGTTCTGAATAAGGCACAGCTGAACTATGCAACAACTGAGAAGGAGAAGCTTGCAGTTATTTATGCATTAGATAAGTTTAGACAATATTTAATTGGTTCCAAAGTGATTGTTTTTACAGATCATGCTACTTTAAAATATCTCTTTACTAAGCAAGACACTAAGCCAAGGCTTCTCTGCTGGATGCTACTACTCCAAGAGTTTGATATTGAAATCAAAGACAAGAAAGGGGTGGAGAATGTGGTAGCTGATCACTTGTCTAGGATACAGGTTAAGGAGTTGCAGGATGATTCAAAGATGGAGATTCGAGATGAATTCCCAGATAAGTATGTCTTGGCAATCAGTAGTGTACTTTGGTTCTCTGATATTGCTAATTATAAGGCAATTGGGATGATACCAGATGGACTAACATGGCAGCAGAGGAAAAAGTTAATGCATGATGTTCGGTGATATATCTGGGATGAGCCTTTCTTGTTTTTTAGGTGTGTAGATGGAGTGCTCCGGTGATGTGTCTTAGAGGAGGTAAGGTCTTATGGCATTGTCATGGTTCAGATTATGGTGGACATTTTGCTGGAGAACGCACTGCTGCTAAGGTATTACAAAGTGGTTTTTATTGGCCTACACTGTACAAGGATGCTAGGAAGTATGTAGATCATTGTGATCGTTGCCAAAGAACCGGGAATATCTCTAGGAGATATAAGATGCCACTCAACAACATTCTTATTATTGAGATATTTGATGTGTGGGGGATTGATTTTATGGGGCCCTTCCCAAGTTCTTTTAACAACAAGTATATTCTTGTAGCTGTGGACTATGTCTCAAAGTGGGTAGAGGCAATTGCTCTTCCCACTAATGAAGCTAAGGTGGTGGTATCCTTTCTCAAAAAGAATATATTCAACAGGTTTGGGGTACCTAGGGCCATTATCTATGACGGATGCACTCACTTTTGCAACCAACAGTTTCAATCGGTGCTTAACAAATATGGTGTCACTCATCATGTCATTACTCCATATCACCCACAAACTAGTGGGAAAGTGAAGATGTCTAATAGGGAATTGAAGCTAATTCTGGAGAAGACTGTTGGGAAGTCAAGGAAGGACTGGTCTAAGAAGCTTGATGATGCTTTATGGGCATACCAAACAACAATCAAAACTCCTATTGGCATGTCACCGTTTCAGCTGTTATATGGTAAGGCTTGCCATCTTCTAGTGGAGCTTGAGCATAAGGCGTTTTGGGCAACTAAGCTGCTGAATTTTGATGCTAAATCTACTGATGAAAAGCGGTTACTTCAGTTGAATGAGCTTGATGAATTCAGAATTTTTGCATATGAGAGTGCTAGCCTCTACAAGGAAAGAACCAAGAGATGGCATGATAGGAGGATCATTCCTAAAGAGTTTCATCCAGGACAACAGGTAATACTTTATAACTCTCATTTGAAACTTTTTCCAGGGAAATTGAAGTCTAGATGGTCAGGACCTTTTGTAGTCAAAGAAGTCACACCTTTTGGTGCAATTGCCATTGCACCAATAGGTTCAGATGAAGCTTTTAAGGTGAATGGGCAGAGATTGAAGTCTTACCTTGGTGGAGACATTGACAGAGGAAGAACCTTTATGGCATTGGAAGTTGAAAATTAACGTGACATCCGTCAGGCTCGAGACGTTAACCAAGCACTGATTGGGAGGCAATCCAATATGTTTTTCTTTCCATTTTTATTTAGTTTTAGTATTATTAGCGAGAAAGGAAGGCTGTAAAAAGTGTGGATCAAGTTATAAGGTCTATACTTTAAAATAATAATAATAATAATAATAATAATACGAGAAACTTGGCGCCCCTAACGCCAGAGTTGGCGCCAACTCTCTGCTTCTCCTTGCAAAAAAAAAAGGTTCCAGAAACTTTGCACGTGGGCGCAAACTCTCTGCTTCTCCTTGCAAAAAAAAAAAACCTGAAAAAAAATTTAGGGTTTTTTTTTCTTGACCTCCCCCCTCTCCCGTTTTGGCCCCCCTTCACCAGTCCTCCCATTTTCGCATTACTTTACCAGCCCCACTCCTCCTCCTATTCCTCCACCATCTTCAACCTCTCTCTCTTTTTCTCTCTCTCTCTCACTCTCCCCACGCCCCCCACCTCCATTCCCCACCACCGAACCCCCTTCTCTCTCTCTCCCTCTCATTTTCAACCCCTCACCTCTATAACCACCAAGAAAAGCCCATACCCCCGACTCCCATACTGTCACCTACCCCCACCAAATAACCCGATCCCCCTCCTCTTCCTTTCGGTCCCAACATCCCCATTTTTTCTTTTTCTTTTTTTTTCTTTTCCTTTTCTTCCTTTTCTTCTAAAAAAACAGGGGAGAGAGCACGATGGGCAGGGACAAAGGCAAGGAAAAGGCTATCCAACCATATTCCTCTTAAGCTACTAGTACCAAGAGGGCACGAGCTTCTTCCTCCTCTCATACCACCTCTTGAGCTTCCAAGTTTCAATCACTGGAGAGCAGGGAGCGATACAGGTCCTGGTTTCTTCCCGAAAGCTTTGTCCCTGAGCGGGTGATTGCCACAGTCCTGCCTGATGAACCCTCTGTGAAAGAAATTAGGTGGCGCCGCAAATGGATGAAATTGGTAACTTTCCCTACTGATAGCTCTAGTAAACTTTGTAGAGAATTTTTTGCCAATACTAATTGAGCTCAGGTAATGGAAACTCGGGTTTCTTGGGTTCGCGGTATCTCTGTCCCTTTTGATGTTGCCACCATTGAGAGTTTTTTAGGCACTAGTTATGATCCAGGCAGAAGTTGTTCATTTCAAGATCATATGCAATTATTTTCCCCAATACGTCCCAGACAATTTAGAAATGATATTGATGTTTCCGCTGAATCTCTGAGACTACAAATTGCCCATTCTTCTTCGGTTTGGTGCGAGAGGCACAAATTACCTGGCATCCCTGAAAAACTGGCTAGGACTGATCTTACTGCGGATGCCCGTCCCTGATTCCATTTCATTAATAGTAACATCCTTCCCTCTACCAACCATAGTGATGTCAACCTGGACAGGGTTGTTGACAAGAGATACCAACCTCTTACAAAATAACCAAGTTCAGTAAAAAGATTTGCAGTATAAGGAACCTGGATCGTTTCCCACGAAATTCACAGTAGGTTCAATAGAAGCAAAAAGATAGTAACAAAATGGGGGAAGAGTGTTTCAATGCAATTAAGAATGAAAGCAAAATGAAACAAATAAGGAAAACGAGATTAATTATACTAAAAATGACTAACATAGAATTAGGAATCCCAAAACCTTCATTAGACTAAAATAATACACCAAACTCGTGATTGATTTTGGACAAACAGAAATCTCTGTGTTGTCCAGAAATTCCCTCTACTGAACGATTGTGCATAATATATTCAAAACAGTGGCGTGACACCGAGCAATCGCCCAGTAATTACTTAAACCCAGTTCGAATTGTATCCTTGGGATAAATCAATCTGGGTTTTTAATCAAAAACCCAATCCAAATTCAGAAATCGAATCCGATAAAAGAAGGTAGAAATGAGTTTAGACGTTACCGGTTAAGCGTGAGTCTTTTGGAATATGGAATCCTTAATCCTTGGGTTAATCAAAGAGGTTTAGCCGAGCATGGCTAGGTAAAACACAGAAGAAAAGATGAAGAAGAACAAGAACATGATGAACAATTCAAAGAAAATAATAAGCTTCTAATTTAATCCCAAAAATCTTATATAAGGTAATTGAGAATATGTTTGTAGCCACCATCCAATTTTCCTTATACAGGAAGGATGAATCATGATGATTGACAATTAGGAATCAATCCCCTAATCATAGGAAAACTCTAATCAATATGAAATCTCTAATAAATTAGGAAACTTCTAATAATTGGTCCTTTATTACAAAATTCATCCAAAATAAAAATCCAGCAAAATGAGTATGTCTTTAGCTCCAATTTCGTCCATCTTCTTGTCCAAATTAGACTTTGAGATCTTCATGACAATTGTAGCTCTCTGAATCATCTGAAAAACAAAAGAAGAATGAGACTAATCCGATATCTAGATCAAAAGTTATGACAAAAATGGTGAAGCATTGTAAATCTGAAATTTTATTACCAAAAACGAATTTAATCTAATTAAAAGCTTAAAACCCAATTCAGTAATAAAACCCATTATTTCTCAATTAAACATTCCTAAATTATTAACCAAGAGATAAAAATAAGTGAAATAATATTTAATTATCAAATTCCCCCACACTTATGTTAGTTCTCAATGTGTTTTGATGATAACTAGCAATTGTAAACTTGATATGAAGTTTGTTTTTGGCAATATGAAAATCTCACTGTCAAAGGAAAACTCGAGTTTAGGTATGTAAACTCGAGTTTGAGGAGTTACAAAAAGCAATCAGAAATTTTCACAACAAGCCAAACTCCAGTTTGCAAAACCAAACCTGAAGTCTGGAAGATACAGAGAGCACTTAGAATTCCAAGCAAGCCAAACTCGAGTCTGGATTCCTAAACTCCAGTCTAGACCAAACAGAAAGACACTCGAGTTCTAGGCCAAGTTATAAACTCCAGTCTAGAGTTACAAACTCCAGTCTAGACCAAACAGAAAGATTTGAATAGTTTCAGCTCAAACATAAACTCGAGTCTGTCATTGTAAACTCGAGTTTAGGACAAATAGAGAAACACTCGAATTTCTACCATCTTTCCAAAACTCCAGTCTGTCTCCTAAACTCCAGTCTGGAAAATCAGGAACTTAGGCTTGTTCTTCAAACATAGACCTAAACTCGAGTCAGTCAATAATTGACTCGAGCCTAGGAGCAGGACCAAAATTTCATGCCAAGTCCAAAGCCCGATAGTTCTCTCTGTAAAAGCCAAACTCGAGTTAGCTTTTACAGACTGCAAGTTTGGACCTCTAATCAACGGACATGCTTTCTGGATGAACCCCAAACTCGAGTCTGGAAGAACAAACTCGAGTTTGCATCGGGGATTTTGAAAAATCAGATGATATTGATCTGCAAAATCTTAATGGGTCTTCCTAAAATTATTTCATGATATGATATTATTGTTTCTAATGTCCTTGATGAAGTTTTGAGTGTTTTTCAGATAAGGTTTAGCCAAGTTCAAGGTGAGAACAAGATCCAGAATAAGTGCATTAAATGAAGAACCAAGAACAGGGCTGATTCTTCTCCCTTATCCCAGATGTTCAGTTCAGATCATTGCAACACATTAAGATCACTTCAAACGGTCGAATTAAGATCATGGAATGGCTAAAAATCTGGAAGACATTCTGCAACAACTAAATTCCAAGATTCCAGCTAAGAATTCAAAGAACAGAGCAAAATATGCTACTGCCATTTTTTCAGAATTGCAGCTGAACATTAGAGAAAGAATTGCAACTGCTAGCTTATCCATTCTGTCTATAAGAGGCTGTGAAAACTCAAAGCAACACATACAATGAAGCTATCTTGATTATACTTTGAAATTTGAGTCTGTATTGTTATTTTCAACCTGTTCTTCAGTGTTTATCCTTATCTACTCTTTTGAGAGTTTGTGAATTTTTGAAAGCATTTGTTTGTGAGAACTCAAGGTTGTGGAACCTGTGAGTTGGGTTGTTCAATCACAAAGTGTAAGGGGGAGCAAGTCCTAGGTGATTAGGATTGTGTCTGGTCTTCATTGTTGTAATTGAAAATATGTTGAATTAGTGGAAACACCCAAAAGGTATCTGGGGACTGGACGTAGGTCAAGGTTGAGACCGAACCAGTATAAATTCTGTGTGTCTAAGCTTTTCTTTTTCTACTATTTTATTATCCATTTCTTAAGCTTCATTTTTAAGAGTTGAAAAGAATTTTTAAAATCCCCAATTCACCCCCCTCTTGGTGATTTCTTCTACTTTCAACTTATTCTTTTGCGCTCTTGGGCAAAATCAAAGAAAAGTAAATGGAAGAAAGAAATTCTCATTTCTAGCAATTGCCAATAATGTAAAAATTCAAGGAAACACATGAGGCTTCAAAAGACCAAGTAATCAAGACTAAAATCCCTTCATCTCAAATTACAAAGCATGGTAATCTCAATCAATGATGCTAATCACACGAGATGATCTCTCAAAGGATGCTCTCAATCAATCTCTCAAGTGTATAAGGGAATAAGTGTATCACTCAAATTCTACTCAAGAAAATTGTTTGACCATAGGCTTGCTCAATTTCTACTTCTCCACTACTTATTATTATTCATGGTTGTAATGGGGTTAAGGTGAAGGTATGTATAAGTATGAAAAAGAGAGGCTAAGCACCAAAGAAATACAAAGAGTATAGTTCAAGAAAATGGAATCACTAAAATGATATATGTAAAATTTTTATTTCTTCTTCTTCTTCTTCTTCTTCTTCTTCTTTTCTTTCTTCTTCTTCTTTTTTTTTTTATTCTTTCCTTTCCTCTTTTCTTTTTCTCTTCTTTTTTCTCTTTTCTTTTCTCTTTTTTTTCTTTTTTTTTGTTTCCTTTTTTTTTTGATGAAATGGTTCAAAATCAAATATCTCTCCCCCACACTTAAATTATTGCACTCCTGAGCAACCCCCATACTTAAACACAAAACAAAAGTGAGACTAATACTCAATACATTTCCAAGGTGCTGTAAGATTGATTGTACACTTAGGCTAGTAATGTGGTTTATAAAAGAATGAGTTAAATAGGCACAAAGGGGCTAGCAAAGGGAATAGAATGCAAGGGAAAAGCTATTTGGCCAAAGTAGGAAAATGAAAGAAAGAAAATAAGCCTCCATCATATTTATGCATGTAAGTGAAAAATAAAGTTTCAAAAAGAAAGGGAGCAAGTTCTAGAAACCAAAGATCATGAGTAGATGCACATAGGAAAGAAAGAATGGTAAAAGATGAGTTCCATTCGAATAGGCTCAAAATCTCACATAGGTAAATATCAAATCATGCAATCAGCACCACAAAATCAACTACCAAGACATATAATCCAAGAGTTCAAAATCGCAATCCAGTCATAATGATCCATTCAAGCCCAAAATCTCCCAGGTCATGATATGTGGCAATCATAGAAAAAGACTTCTTTTGCTTTTTTTTTTTTTTTTATTAAACAAAGTAGGAAAATGAAATAAATAAAAGAAAAAAGGGAAATAGAGAGAGAAAGAAGAATACTCCCCAGGGGTTTATGGAGAATAAGAGGCATCAATGAGGAGGGTCTCTTCTTCCTCAGGTTGCTTCCTGTCTCCCTCATGAAATTGATTGAGGCGGTGTCCATTGACTTTGAAGGTTTGTTTGGTGGGTGGATCACACAATTCAACAACACCAAAAAGGGAACCATTAGTAACCACAAAAGGGCCATCACATCTAGATCGAAGCTTACTTGGCATAAACTTCAAGCGAGAATTGAATAGAAGAACTTTCTAGCCCACAGAAAACTCTGTCCTCAAGATGTGTTTATCATGGAATGCCTTTGTCTTCTCCTTATACAACCATGAACTCTCATAGGCATCCAATCTAAGCTCATCTAACTCTTGCAGCTGCAACTTTCGTTCCATACCAAATTTGGCCAAATCTATGTTACACTGCTTAATAGCCCAATAGGCTTGATGCTCCAACTCAACCGGAAGATGACATGCCTTACCAAAGACAAGCCGATAGGGAGACATCCCAATAGGAGTCTTATAGGCGGTGCGATATGCTCACAAAGCATCATCTAATCGCTTACTCCAATCTTTTCGGGTAGAGTTAACAGTCTTCTGAAGGATTTGCTTAATCTCTCTATTTGAAGCTTCAGCTTGGCCATTGGTCTAAGGGTGGTATGTTGTGGAGACCTTGTGAAGTACTCCATACTTGTGTAACAAGGCACCCATGCTTTGATTACAAAAATGGGAACCTTAGTCACTGATAATGGCTCTAGGAATAACAAACCTGCAGAAAATGTTAGACCTAACAAAATCCACCACCACAGAAGAATCATTAGTCTGGGTGGCTTTCGCCTCAACCCATTTTGAAACATAATCCACAGCCAATAGTATGTAAGTATGACCATAAGAAACAGGAAATGGACCCATGAAATCAATACCCCAGACATCAAAGACTTCACAAAACAATATAGGGTGCTGGGTCATCTCATGCCTACGAGAAATAATCCCTGCTCTCTGACAGTAATCACAAGACTTACAAAACATATGGGAATCATGAAATAAGGTAGACCAAAATAAACTAAAGTCTAACACTTTCCTAGCAGTTCTTTGGGGTCCAAAGTGACCACCACAAGCAGAAGCATGACAAAAATGCAAGATAGAATCAAACTCATGATCAGGCACACATCTCCTAATTACTTGGTCACTACAAAATCTCCACAAATAAGGGTCATCCCAAACATAATATTTAGAATCACTTTGCAGTTTCAGAGTCTGGGCCCTAATGGAATCAACAGATAAAACTCTAACAACCAAATAATTAACTAGGTCAGTATACCATGGAATCTTATCTTGCAGCTGAAGAAGCTGCTCATCCGGAAAATCATCCTGAATAGGAGAGGGATGAGAGGGAGAATGAGAAATGCGACTCAAGTAATCAGCTACCCAGTTTTGTGCTCCACTTCTATCTCCAATCTTAACATCAAACTCTTGGAGTAACAACATCCACCGAATGAGTCGGGGCTTAGCATCTGCCTTTTTCAAAAGAAACTTCAATGCAGCATGGTCAAAGTAAACAATAACTCTACTAGCTAACAGATACAATCTAAAGTTATCAAAGGCAAACACTATATCTAACAATTCCTTCTCAGTGGTGGTGTAATTAGACTGGGCAGAATCCAAGGTCTTGGATGCATATGCAATGACATGAGAAGCTTTGTCAACCCGTTGAGCCAAGATAGCAGCAACAGCATAGTTGGAGGCATCACACATAATCTCAAATGGAAGCATCCAATTCGGTGGTTAGATCACAGGGTTTGTAGTCAAACACCACTTTAAATGGTCAAAGGCCAACTTGCACTCATCGTCAAATACAAAGTCGATGTCCTTATGTAAAAGGTTGGACAAAGGTCGAGCAATCTTACTGAAATCCTGGATAAATCTCCTGTAGAAACCTGCATGACCAAGAAAAGAACGAACTTCCCACACAGATGTGGGGTAAGGTAAAGCAGTAATAACATCAATCTTAGCAGGATCTACCTCAATGTCCTTACTAGACACTATATGCCCCAAAACAATCCCTGACTCAACCATAAAGTGACACTTCTCAAAATTCAGCACAAGATTAGACTCTATGCACCTATGCAAAACTCTAAACAAGTTAGCCAAGCATGCATCAAAACCAGACCCATATACAGTGAAATCATCCATAAACACCTTCATGCAATCCTCAAGAAACTCAGAGAAAATACTTACCATACAACGCTGGAAGGTGCCCGGTGCATTGCAAAGGCCAAAAGGCATCCTTCGGTAGGCATATGTTCCAAAAGGGCATGTAAAGGTCGTCTTCTACTGGTCCTCTAGAGCAATATGGATCTGGAAGTAGCCCGAGTATCCATCAAGGAAGCAATAGTGAGACTTACCAGCCAACTATTCTAACATCTGATCAATGAATGGTAGAGGATAATGATCCTTGCGGGTGGCTTGGTTGAGTCTCCTATAATCAATGCAAACCCTCCAACTGTTCTGGACTCTAGTAGGAATGAGCTCATTCTTCTGATTGGCCACCACAGTCACTCCGGACTTCTTGGGAACCACTTGAACCAGGCTAACCCACTGACTATCAAAGATGGGATATATAATACCAGCTTGCAGAAGCTTGGTGACCTCCTTCTTCACCACATCAAGGATAAAGGGATTGAGGTGTCTTTGAGGTTGCCTCACTGGTTTAGCCTCATCTTTTAATAAAATCCGATGCATACACACAGAGGGGCTATAACCAACTATATCAGCTAGTGTCCATCCAATCGCCTTCTTGTTTGCCCTCAATAAACTTAACAGCTTCTCTTCTTGCTCTGGTAGAAGGTTGTTCGCCACAATGACTGGCAACTGTTCATCCTCCTCCAAGTAGGCATACTTCAAATAATCCAGAAGGGATTTCAACTCTAACTTGGGTGGTTGCTCAATGGAGGGGCGAAGCTTGAGTGGTTGTTCCACCAGTTCTGTAGTGTGCACACCTGCAATCTTGGAAACCATACACAAAGAAGCAGAACTGTGTTTAGGCAACTAACTATTAGAATCAGAATTCAGCACATTATGCAAAGAAGAAGTCCCACAGTCAACATCACAAAGGGCATCACAATCAATATCAGAATGCAAAGTGACACTCTCACAATCAAAATCAATGTCATCACACAATGCAACATCAATCTCAGTGCATATAGGGCACCATGTATCATCAGAGCAATCACAAATAGAATAATCACTTATAGATGCAATATCTGGAAAATCAGTATATCAATCGGCAACGACATCATGCATAATATCATCAATAACATCAATGCAGAAAATAGAGTGCTCCTCCTTGGGATGTTTCATGGCATCAAAAATATTGAAATTCACAGAAATATCACCAAACTCCACGGAGAGAGTACCAGAATGCACATCTATTTTAGTCCTAGCTGTTTTCATGAATGGTCTACCTAATATGATTGGTGACCTACTATTAGGAGACTCATCCTCCATATCTAAGATGTAAAAATCAGTAGGAAATATTAACTCATTAACCTTGACCAATACATCTTCAAGCAAACCAGAGGGGTGAGCATTACTCCTATTAGGTAATTGAACAATAACACCAGTAGGACGCAAGGGACCAAGACCAAGAGATGCATAGACAGAAGCAAGCATAACATTAATTGAAGCACCTAAGTCTAGCATACAATCATCAAATCTATAGTTACCAATGATATAAGGGATAGAAAACATTCCTGGATCCATGAACTTCCGAGGCATGGTAGGTTGGATGAGTGCTGACACATTCTGGTTCATGCTCACTCGCTCGTTGCCCTTCAATCGCCTCTTGTTAGTGCACAACTCCTTTAGAAATTTGGCATATTTTGGAATTTGCTTGATTGCATCCAAGAGAGGAATGTTGATCTCAACCTTTCTAAATGTCTCTAGAATATCCTTCTCTTGAGCTAGGGCCTTTTCTGTCACTTTCTTAGATTGAATGGGTCTTTGAGGGAAAGGAAGAGGGATAGAAATGTCCACGTCACCTTGGTTCACTGCCTCTTTATCTCTAGAGTCATTCTTCGCATTTTCTGACCCTTTACCTGATGTAATCACATCTGCAGCTTGCTCAGGTTCTTCCAATTGCTTACCAGACCGTAAAGAGATAGCACTCACATTCCCTTTAGGATTGGGAATGGTCTGTAAAGGTAGGGTGTTGGAACCTTGAGGTTGGAGCTGGTTCAATGTAGTTGCCAATTGGCCAATCTGAGTTTGCAAACTCTGAATAGAGGTTTCAGTTTGCTGCTGGAATTGCAATGTATTCTTGGCAAATTGTTTCATCATATCTTCAAGTGAGGAACCAGAGGAACCACTACTACTGCTACTAGGCTGCTGTGTCACTAGAGGGGGTGCACATATGGCTGGTAAGGGAGGAGGAACTGGAAGAGGAGGTGGTGCAGATTGTGGGAAACATGGTGGTCTAAACTGCCTCTGCTGGTAACTTCCAAAATTATGATTTTGTTGAAACTGGTTGCCTTGATTCTGGTTCCAACGGAAATTAGGGTGGTTTCTCCAGCCAGGATTATAGGTATTAGAGAATGCATTGTTTTGTTGCTGATATTGTGGCTTTCCTGGAAACACACCAACTGCAACTACTGAATGGTCCTGGTAATTGGGATCTTGCTGGGTAGGGCAGGAATCAGTAGGATGGTAGGGATTGGTACAAAACCCACATGAATACCCAATCTGAGGAGGGGAAGTCTGTACTGTATGTGTAACTGCCAACTGTCTCACCAGAGAAGTCAAGTCATCAAGCCTGTTCTTAAGTCTTTGTTGATCTGCGATCTGAGGTGTTTGAATCTGGTACACAGGGGTATTGTTTGCTCTAGTGCCAAATTGCTATGAGTTGGCAGCCATGATGGATATCAAATCTCTAGCTTCTTCAGGTGTCTTGTTTTGCAAAGCCCCACCACTAGATGTATCAACCAAATTTCTGTCATTAGGCAATAGACCTATATAGAAGTATGTAATAAGAAGCTGCTCAGTAATTTGATGGTGTGGACAGCTTGCACACAACCTCTTAAACCTCTCCCAATACTCATGTAGGTTCTCCCCATTCACTTGTTTAATGCCACTGATTTCTTTCCGGATGGATGTGGCTCTTCAGGATGGAAAGAATTTCTCCAGAAACAGCTTAGCCATATCATTCCAGCATGCAATAGATTAAGGTTGAAGGTAGAACAACCAGTCCTTAGCTCCCTATTCAAGTGAGAAAGGAAAAGCTCTCAGTTTGATATGCTCCTCATCAATTGCTTGTGGCTTCATTGTGCTACAGACCACATGGAACTCCTCCAAGTGCTTGTGAGGACATTCACCTGCAAGACCATGAAACTTTGGAAATAAATGGATAAGATCAGATTTCAATTCAAAGTTAGCTCCAAGTTCAGGGTATTGGATGCATAAAGGTTGATTGACTACAGTAGGTGCAGCTAATTCTTTCAAAGTGGGACGAATTCCTTGTTCAGCCATATTCTCGAAATTAGCAAAAGTACTACTAGAATCAGTAAAGTCAGCAGATTCAGGAATAAAAATAGAGTCAAACTAAGAATCTGAAACAACCTCTGTAGTGACTACTTGACTTGACCTGACAGCCCTTCTAGCAGCTAAGATAGTCCTCTCAATTTCAGGATCTCCTTCTAACAAATCTTCTGGATTGGTATTATTCCTAGTACTCATACATCAGCATATGACAGAATGGATGGATTCACACAACAGCAAAAACACCTACAAAACAGCAAAAAGCCCTGCAGGAGAACATAAACACTAAATGACACTAGAAGACTCAAAACACAAAACAGAAAAATCACACTAGAAATTAGCCAAAACAAATATAGAAACACTACCAAATGATTTTTAAAATTTATGGGATCACTACAAAAACACTCCTAGACCATTGGGGGACCCAAAAATGCAATAAAAAAACTTAAAAATTGAAAAGGTGGTCAAAACAATGGAATTTGGCTTTAAAATGAAGACCACATGGTAAAACAATGTATCTTGATATTTAGCCCAAAATCCTAAAACAATTTCAAAAATACCGGCTATGTCCCACCGAGACTAAAAACAGTGAAAAACAGGGGCTAAACGATGGAATTTAGCAATTTCAAGTATGACCACATTCCTAAAGGGGTGAATTTTGCTTAAAACGCCCAAATCCTTGTGAAAAAGCTCTGATTCAAGTGATCTGGGTGAATTTTTTTAACGTTTTTTTTATTTTTTTACCTAGTACTCCTTATTTGTTACTAATCAAACCGATGTGAACTCCCCGACAACGGCGCCAAATTTTGACAAGAGATGCCGACCTCTTACAAAATAACCAGGTTCAGTAAAAAGATTTGCAGTATAAGGAACCTGGATCGTTTCCCACGGAATTCGCAGTAGGTTCAATAGAAACAAAAAGATAGTAACAAACTGGGGGGAAGAGTTTTTCAATGCAATTAAGAATGAAAGCAAACTGAAACAAATAAGGAAAACGAGATTAATTATACTAAAAACGACTAACCCAGAATTAGGAATTCCAAAACCTTCATTAGACTAAAATAATACACCAAACTCGTGATTGATTCTGGACAAACCGAAATCTCTGTGTTGTCCAGAATTTCCCTCTACTGAACGATCGTCCAGAATATATTCAAAACAGTGGTGTGACACCAAGCAATTGCCCAGTAATCACTTAAACCCAATTCGAATTGTGTCCTTGGGATAAATCAATCTGGGTTTTTAATCAAAAACCCAATCCAAATTCAGAAATTGGATCCGATAAAAGAATGTAGAAACGAGTTTAGACGTTACCAGTTAAGCGTGAGTCTTCTAGAATATGGAATCCTTAATCCATGGGTTAATCAAAAAGGTTTAGCCGAGCATGGCTAGGAAAAACACAGAAGAAAAGATGAAGAAGAACAAGAACATGATGAACAATTCAATTTTCCTTATACAGGAAGGATGAATCAAGATGATTGACAATTACGAATCAATCCCCTAATCATAGGACAACTCTAATCAATATGAAATCTCTACTAAATTAGGAAACTTCTAATAGTTGGTCCTTTATTACAAAATTCGTCCAAAATAAAAATCCAGCAAAATGGGTATGTCTTTAGCTCCAATTTTGTCCATCTTCTTATTCAAATCAGCCTTCGAGGTCTTCATAACAATTGTAGCTCTTTGAATCATCTGAAAAACGAAAGAAGAATGAGGCTAATCCGATATCTAGATCAAAAGTTATGACAAAAATGGTGAAGCATTGTAAATCTGGAATTTTATTACCAAAAACTAATTTAATCTAATTAAAAGCTTAAAACCCAATTCAGTAATAAAACCCATTATTTCTCAATTAAACATTCCTAAATTATTAACCAAGAGATAAAAATAAGTGAAATAATATTTAATTATCAGCTGTCCTGATTTGTGAGATCTTGAGTGATCGAAATCTTGATATAGCGTCAATTCTTTCATATAAGATTGTCCAAACCATTACCTAAGGAAGGAAGGAGAGCAAATTGGGACATTGTTCGCTTATTATGCAATTGTGCCTTCGGGCAGGGGTCACAATTCCAGTAAACGAAGGCATGGATGTTACGTTGGCTTCCCCAATTAAGTAGGGCACCATCACAAACTGGACCACAGAAGCCCTCAGGTACGAACTGATAAAGACCCCAATCTAGACACAGCCCTCCACCAATCCTGGATCATCCACCACTCCAACACCTTCTGCTGCCACCAAGGAGCCATCAGCTGACCCCACCACACTTAGGCGACTGCAATGCCAAGTGCGTGCTTTACAACGTGGGCAAGATTATTTGACACGAATGGTAGAGGCCCTTTGCATCCAACAACATATCGACCCGATTCCAACGATGAGGCCGCATCAGGTGACGACGATGACAACTTCGATGACTTTTGACTGAGCAACCCCCCATCTTCAAGTTAGTCAGAGGACAACAACATTTTAAATCTGGGAATGGTGGCTAAATTCTGCAAATACCAGGGAAGATATCTCAATTTTATCTATGTCCTCTTATTTTTGCTGCTCTTGTATGAGATTTGCATGGTCATTATGCAACTAATTCTAAGATAACATGAGCTTAACCGATCATTACACTTGAATAGCCTGTATAAAGCACTAGTGATCATTTGAGATTTTATATATATATTGCTGCTATGATGTTGCATTGAAATTAATTGGAGAATATGATTGCTCGTTTGGATGTAGCTGTTGGATTGTGAATATCTGGATAGTATTTGAATGATAAATCTGGGAATAGTGTCTTAGCTTGAGTCAAAAGCCATGTGAGGATTTAGGCCTAAATAGTAAAAATTTTCTTCTTGAAAGACCTCACTGTAGTAGTACTCTAGAACTTGCTCCATTTCTCTCTTGATGCATGCATAGATTGGGAAGACAAAGGCGTTTTTTTTATTATAATACCCACTTGGCCAAATAGACCACCTTAAAAGAATATCTTCTATTGCTAGCCCTTTGAGCCTGAGACTTATTTTTTTCTATTCACCCTACATTGTTACTTAGCCCATGACCCCAAATACATTATAAGCATAGATTAATTTTATATGCAAGTATAAAATATAAATGATGGCATAATACATTATAAGCATAGATTAATTTACAATAAACAAGTCGCACCGTAACCGCAGTTATCAGCTAAAGACCGCAGTCATTCAATTTAGCTGAAATTGTTGGTTGTTGAAATTTTGAAATGTCTTATTTTTAAGGCGAAATGCAGCCAAATTTTGATAAAAAGATTGAGAAAAAGCATGTCGGTCTTGAAATTGTTATGAACTTCACTGTTGTTGGAAATGTCTTAGGTGATAATAAAATGGGTCATAGTTGGATGAATGCTTTGAGAACCAGTGAAGAATATGAGAATGCGATGGAAGAGTTTATTGAATTTGCAAGAAGGAATGTGGTTACAAAAAATGGAATGTATTTTTGTCCGTGTGTTAATTGTTTAAATGGGGTTCGACGAGATATTGCTACTATAAGGGATCACCTAATTTGTGATGGAATAAACCTAATTTAAATGGCTACAAAAAATGTGCATCTGATAGTGCACTTGGTAAGGGAGGTAAGGCTTTGTAGTCCAGTTTACCTAAAGTGGATGTACCCTTTCGAGAGATACATGAAGATCTTAAAAGGGTATTCTAAAAATCCTTATCGTCCGGAAGCTTCAATAGTTGAGAGATATGTAGTTGAAGAGGCTATGGACTTTTGCAAAGATTATCTATCAAGGGCGACGATACAATCTCAGCATGACGAAGGGATAACCGAGGGAACTCGAGGAATCAAACTGATGAATAAGCCTCGTGAAGAGGTATTGCAAGCACACCGTACATCTTGAATAATATGGAAGACGTTCAACCATACATTGATGAACGCATAAAGAGTTTGAAAAATAAGAATCCAAGGAAGAATGATATGCAAATAGCTCATGAGTAAAAGAAGACATTCATAAAGTGGTTCGAGGAGAAGGTATCACACGAGACCGGAGTGTCAGATACAATCGAGTTGTTGACCTGGGGGCCTTCTTTTCAGGTCATCACTTGGCCCAATTATGACATAAACGGGTATACCTTCTATACAAAAGACCAAGATGATAAAAGTTCTGTGCAAAATAGTAGGGTGATGGTTGAAGCTGAATCCATGCACTTTGCGACTACGAAAGACAAAAACCCGGTATTAGCATCAATGACTTATTATGAAGTTATTGAAGAAATATGGGAGATGAGCTACACCACGTTCAAAGTTGCGCTATTGAAATGTAAGTGGGTTAGCAATAATGTTGTTGTAATAGATCCTAAATTTGGATTTGTCTCCGTTGATCTTCAAAGAATTGGTCATCGGGATGAGCCATTCATTCTAGCAAGCCAGGCGAAGCAAGTGTTTTATGTTACAGACCCTGCAAATAAAAAAATGTCCATTGTGCTTCAAAGTAAAAAATAGAGGTATGGTGAAGAATCCTTAAACCTTGACGATACACCCCCTTTCACAACAAATCCCCATACAACACATGAAGTGGAATTGGTAGATGATGAAGAAGATGCTGCAAGAAAAGATCATTGTGAAGGAATATGGGAAACCATATGAAGTAAGATTTAATTAATGAAATAGTAATATGTTTTTTTTTGTGGTTTAAAATTTAGGTCATTTTATTAATATGTTTACTATTTAATAACCTATCTAACATTGATTTGTCCTTGATGAAAAGGAACATGTATAGCTCTAGCTCTAGCTTTGATGAGTCAGGAGGTGATAGACTTAACGAGCCCGTTATAAGAAGGGGTAGAGGTTGCACATAGATGAGCGGGCTAGTGGCCCGTCGTGAAAATCAAAAGAAGAGGATTCATGTGGATTTTGATGACCAATTGAATCCAATTGGCCCAGAGGAAGACAATTTCATCAACTATATAGGCTATCTGGCTCGAAGCAAAATTAGCATTCTAATTTCGTCATGGAGGCTAGTTCCTAAGAAAAGCAAAGAGTTGATTTGGGCACAAATACTAGTTCGTCACTTTCAATATATCTGCATTTGTATCATCTTTGTTTATTACTTGAAATCTGATTATCTTTCATTTTACCTTGCAGCAAACGTACGACGTCCCCAACAATACGGCAATGCACAAGAAATGGATGAGTTTGGTCCGTAGACGTTGGAAAGACTTCATGAATAAGTTGAGTAAAAAGTTTATTCGAGGTGAAAGGAGGGGCGAGGATCCATGTCAGATATATCCTTATATTTCTCCCAAGGACTAGAGGGCATTTGTGGCATCGCGGCAAAATCCACAATTTATTGTAAAATTCTGTTATTTGTATCATTTCTTTTATTTGACAACTTAGGCTCAATTTTACTTGTTTTCGTGTCACATGAAGTAAGTGAAGCCAATAAAGAGAGGAACGCGGCAAATAAGTATCCGCAATGTCTCTCCCGTGGTGGGTATAGAAAGCTGGTCCAGAGAATGATGGCAGAGCAGTTAGAGAGAATGAAGAAAGATGCCGAATCCGATCCTTCCACTGTTGTCCAGCCCCTTGCACCTCCTCCTCGTCACAAAAAATGGCAAGCTGCGAGGAAGAGGGGTGACAAATACATAAATGCAGATGTTGTGGAGGTTGCCACGAAGATCGTAAGTAGTAAAATTAGACGTTTTAAATAGCCTTAGTTGTTTCATATTATAGGGTTTATTTGTTATTTATGAAACATCTTATGATACAGGATGCACTTGAGGAGCAGAGTTCCCAAGGTTCATTTACGCCGGGTCCACGGATGGACATTTTGTCAACGGCGATTGGGAATCTGGATTACCCTGACAACATTCGAGGGGAGCCTATCGGAGTTACTACCACAACATATTTTGGATGGCGTTCACGATTTGATGAAATCATGGCACAAGTATGATCTGAAGTTCAAACTATGATAGATTCGAGGGACATTACGGTTCAAGCAACCCGCGAATCCCCGGCTTTTCCCAGTAGTAAAGAGAGTTTTAACCCTCCGGATGTTGATCTCTGCGGACCTTCTTACATTCCACAGGGAGGACAACCTTGCACTCTCTTTTTGGATGACCCATACCGGTGTATTGTTGTTGATGCTCTTATTTACACGGATCGCACCACCCACCATAATATTGACATTCCAAAAGACCTACGCAGGGTGACTGTGAATTGTGTTCGAGAGGGGGAAGCCAAAACACACATCCCGATTGAAGATGATGAGGTTCCTGATTTAGGCCAGGCCATAAGATCGTTCATCCTTTGGCCGCATCATCTTATTCAGATGGCGGCGGCGACACCTCCAATGGTAAGGAAATACATTACTTGAACTTGCTTTTCATTGGTAACTCACTCATAATATGTTTATTCATCCTTTGTTTATGTTTTCATAGAATGTACAAGATACAGGCAATTTTCCACACTTAGCACTATTGTGAGAAATGTACAAGGACATCAGCTCTCTCTCCTTCAAGATGCAACTGAGCATTGTCGGCACAGACAAGACATATGAGTTTACAGTTGACAAAAAAGATATTCGAGAATTTATGCATATGGAGGATTTAGATTTAGTCATTCTTGAAGTTGCGATAATATAAGTTTTTTTCCCTTTAATTATTGCATTGATCTTTTGTTGTTTTCTATACTCAACAACGCTTATCATTTTATTTCGATCATAGTGCCTGCTACGACATATGCGTCCAGAACGGCCGAACGGGTTTGTATGGATTCTTAAGTCCAATAAACACAACCAAGACTCACAGTACGTTTTTCAAAAGGACGCTTTATGTTGGTGCTACAATTGCCGGGGAAGACGATCGTTGTTATCTAGCCCCAATACTTGAAGGGTATGTATTTAAGATTTTTCTATTTAAGATTTTTGAAAACAAATTCCTTTCTTATCTTAATTAATATTAAAATGTATATGTTGTAGTGGTCATTGGACCCTGTGTGTTGCATGTCTTGACAAGAACGTATGTTATTGGTTTGATCCCTTACGTGGTGGCAAGCCAAACGAAGAAATCAAAACCATGTTTGCCAAGTAAGTAAATTTTCGTATAAGTCATTGATTCTTCATTTATATGATTTTTTTTCATGTCTGTTAACTTCCATTTTAATGATAGTGCATTCAAGGCGGCTAGATCGATTTTATCAAAAGCAAAGCAAGGTGGACCGAAGTGGTATTATCCGAGAGTAAGTAGTTTCAATTCAAGTTATTTCATTGACACAATGGTAGCTTTCAATATGCCTTCAGTTGTTTTAACAATTTGCTTTTGATTTATAGTGCCCTCTACAGCCAGGGACTTCCAAGTGCGGGTACTACGTTATGTTTTATATGTATATCATCGTTTCGAGCGGACGTATTACAGGTTTTCAAAACGTACGTGATCGCTCTATGTTTCTCAAATGATAATATTTTTGGTTCTACTTGAGTTAATTATTTCATTAGCTGCATTGGTTTAACTTATACCTTTTTTTTGAATTTATAGTTTTTTGATAGTCAGGATCCGTGCTCAGAGGAAGAGATCGATACAGTTCGGGAAGCTTTGGCTGCAAATTTTATTCAAGATATATAGATATGTACATCATATGTTGTGTTATTCGCCTTTAATACTCCTGGTTTCTGCAGAATTGATAATTGTTAATAGCCTTGAAAATCATATCAATCATTTAGAGTTTTGTTGTTATTGTGATCCTTGTTCTGTATTGGAATTGAAACTTGGAGCAATACATGAATTTTTGGTCAGTTTAAGTAATAGTTTGTTGTTGAAGTTGTTGGTCACTTGCTGCTGAATTTGATGGTGACTTGTTGTTCACTTGATAAGAATATGATTAATCATATGAATCTCTAATTATTGTCTTTTTACCGAATTCAAGTTATAAACTTTGTTTTGTTGTTCCTGTTGTTGGTGACTAGTTGTTTTTGGTCACATATACATATCATGTACATCATGTTTTGTTGTTACTGTTGTTGTGGGATGCTCATTGTTATTACACAAGTTTGGAAAATAAAATTTTGAAGTTGTTGGTCACTTTTTGCTGAATTATGTTCCTTAATTGCATTAGATGAAAACATTAAGTTGAATTCTTACCCTGAAACTTTTGCTACTGCATTATGCATGGAACTTTGATCTGGATTTCATGAGCTACTATGATCAGTTGTGGTCTTCATGGTTGCCAAGTGCATTTTGGTCTAAACCGATCTGTACATGAATTTCTGAATATGTGAAAGAGTTTTGCGTGCTATCACAAATCACTGTGGTAACCTGCACTTGTTTTGATTTGAAATCGGATTGCATGCTTAAAATACCATTACAGGTTTCAGTTTATCAATGCCCACAAAGTAGCACATTTTTTTTAAAAAAAAAATTCTAATATAAGGTGTCCTATACTTAGTATAAGACGCCTTATATGGAAACAGGACGCATTAAAGGCGTCCTGTTTGAAAGAAAGGACGCCTAAAAAAGGCGTCCTATGGGAAAAATAGGACGCCTTTTTTAGGCGTCCTTTATACACTAAAGGACGCCTTTTTAAGGTGTCCTATAATAATAAAGGACGCCTTAAAAAGGCGTCCTACATTTTCTATAGGACGCCTATTTAAGGCGTCCTATATTACATAAGGGCGTCTTTTTACTACTTCCCCTGCAACAACGCCCTACAAAATAAGGACGTTTATTGCCTTTAATTTAGGACGTTTTTAACATTTTTTGTAGTAGTGCTAATATCTTTAAATTATTAATCTAGCTCTTTTATTAAGGAGATGTGGTAGTGTGTGCACGCACTAATGCTATAATGTTAGAAATACTGTGATTGATTTAATAAAATGGCCTGTAATATTAAAGTGAAACATGTTAAATATTATTGTGCGGTCTTATTAAGTAGCAAAGAGAGTTGCTTGGTCAGTAAGGAGAAGGAGATGATGCTAAACTAGATTTGTGAGAAAGAATAGATTCATCTGGAATGACCTATTTGGGCTAGCTGTACAAAGAGTTATTACGTCAAATATTGGGTTACTAGAGAAATAGTAAAGATGTTGAAGATGGAATATCACCTAGAGGGAGGGTGAATAGGTGATTTAAAAATCTAACTGCTTAATCAAAATTTTCACAAATTAATGAACTAACTGATCAAGAGTTTAAAGGAGAAGGAACACGAGAGAATTTATCCTGGTTCGGTCTATCCTGACCTACGTCCAGTCCCCAAGAACACCTTGAGATTTTTCACTATCTTCATAATACAATTACACAACTCGGAATGATCCCTCAGACTCACTCCCCCTTACTACTTGTAATTGTACACCCTTACTTAAGGTTCCACTACCTTCAGATTTTACAAACGAATGAAAATTGAATGTTTAAGTAACTCCTCACGAGTTGAATAATAAATGATCACTGAAGTACAAGTTGAGAGTAATGAAACTGATAAGATAATAACTCAGAGTAAATGCACAGAGTTTCGGTAGGTGGCCGAATTGTATGCTTGGGTATTTATACTCTTTCGCCATTAATGCCGTTGGGAGGAACTTGAGAGTTACCGTTGTGACTTATTTAATTTTCCGTTAGACATAGCTTGCTCTGTTCCTTGTGCAGCTAAATGGACCGTTGAGGCCTCATTAAATAAAATCCGTTCTTTCATTAAACACGTTGATCGTTGAGAGTGCTTTTGCAGAAGAATGTCTTGATTAAGTAATCCTTGGAAGAATTTTTCTTCCTGCTACTCTAGCTTCTTTCTATTTGCTGCTCTGTTTCCTGCTTCAGCATTAAATGTTGTGACGTGAGCATCAGCTTTATGTTGATTTTGAATAATAACCTGTTGTAATCCCTGAAACCACTAGCAAATGTGATAAAAACATTTCATATATTATATTAAGTGATTCGGAAAGTTATCAACCAAAGATCAGTTCTTTCGCAGAATCAGAAATCACAGACAGCGCCAAGAACCCGAGTTGTCAAAGTAGAACTCGAGTTCTAGAACTTGAGTTCTTATCAAGAACTCGAGTTCTTTTGACTTTTCTTCACACACCTCTGATCTGCAAAATGAGAACTCGAGTTGATCACGAAGAACTCGAGTTCTTCATTTTTCTTCAATTTCATTTCTCAAAGAACTTGAGTTCTCAGACAGGAACTCAAGTTCATGAACTCGAGTTCTAGTCTAAGAACTCGAGTTCTTAAACTTGATCAGTGCTTACAAAGGAACTCGAGTTCTTTACTGAGAACTCGAGTTCTTTGCCGAGAACTTGAGTTCTGTCTTGTCCGAGTTTGCAACAAAGAGAACTCGAGTTCTTAATTGTGAACTCGAGTTGATCAACTCTAGTTAGCTACTAATGAACTTGAGTTCTTTCAGAGCATTTTCCACAGACCAAGCTCGCGAACTCGAGTTCTTAAACCATGAACTCGAGTTCTTAGCCCATGAACTTGAGTTCTTTACCCATGAACTTGAGTTCTTCATTTTGCTGTGATGAGAACTGGAGTTTTAAAGCTTGAAATTAAGTTCTTATTAAAACATTTAAACCACTAATTTACAAGTGTTTAGTTATCATCAAAAACTTGGTTGAGAACTAACAGATGCTTACCATATTTGGATGGGTGAAAGAACAAATATAATTAAAATGGTCCATCCATATATATCCAAATATAATGAAAATCAAAATTTTATTTCTCTCATCGTTTTTGGCTTCTTTTTGCTAAAATATATGTAAATACAATCCTTATCCATGATGATGGTTCCCAGCTATTACTGGCCACCACAAGACAATAACATGACCAATAGCTCCTGTTACAACACTTTATTATTTAAACAAAAGTCATGTAACAGAAATCTGACGTCAGTATTATTAGTTCTCTATGTGTTTTGATGATAACTGACAATTGTAAACTTAATTTGAAGTTTGTCTTTAGTAAGTTGCAAAACTTATTGTCTAAGGTAAACTCGAGTTTTGGTAGCAAAACTCGAGTTTGGACCTGATAAGACAATGGCTCAATTTTTACAAAGAATGCCAAACTCCAGTTTGCTTAGGCAAACTCGAGTTTGTAGAGTTACAGAGAGCAATCAAAGTTTAAAGAGTTGTAAACTCGAGTCTATGTTTTGGAAACTCGAGTTTAGATCAAACAGAAGCTTCAGCGTTTTATCAAGTTTTCAAAACTCTAGTTTCAGTTTTATAAACTCCAGTTTACAAGAAAGTTTAAAGAGCTAAAGAGTTAAAAGACTTGTAAACTCGAGTCTGAGTTTTGTAGACTCGAGTTTGGCATAAACAGAAACACTCGAGTTGTTTCTTATTTTTTAAACTCCAGTTTTATTTTCAGAGACTCCAATTTACACTTAACTAAGAGATTTCAAAGTTTCAAAATTACACTAAAACTCAAGTCAGGTTTCTGGAGACTCGAGTTTAGGACTATCTGAAAACACTCAAGCTATTACATGTTTTCTAAACTCCTGTCTTGAGAATGAAAACTCTAGTTTGAGCCTTCAAAGATATTTCAAAAGTTTCAGTATTCACTGAAACTCGAGTCTGGATTTTGGAGACTTGAGTTTAGCTCAAACAGAAAGTACTCGAGTTAATGACTATTTTGAAAACTCCAGTTTGAAAAATGGAAACTCCAGTTTACAATTATAGAGATATTTCAAAAGTTTCAGTTTACACTGAAACTCAAGATTTGTATATCAAAACTCGAGTCTGGACCATACAGAGAGCTGAGTAATATTTCAGGTCTTGTAAACTCCAGTCTGCGTTTTCTAAACTCTAGTTTTGAAGCTATGAACTTGAACTTAAGTTTTACATAAAACAGCTTCAAACTCGAGTCAGTCACTAAATGACTCGAGTTTAGGCATGTGTTCAAAACTTCAATCAAGACCAACTCGCGACTTTTCTCTTTGTAAGAACCAAACTCAAGTCAGCCACTTATCAACTCGAGTTTAGGAAGATTTCCAAAATGCTTTGGTCTCTGGATGAACTCCAAACTCGAGTCTGGCTTAGTAAACTCGAGTTTGTGACGCACAGACTTGTAAAACCAGATGGCGCCAAATTGTGAAAATCACTTGAATGATGTTAATACTTCATATCTTTCATTGCTACTGTTTCTAACGTTATTTAACAAGTTTGCTAGCAAGTTTCAGATGATCTAATGAAGAAAACAGTGAAGATTCAGATTATTAGCTGTAAAGCAAGAGAGAGAAAAACATGTTGTCTCTTAAAGTGCTCCAACTTAAATTAAACAAATACAACTTTAAGTACAACCTATTCCAACACAGGGACATCAACATTATCTTCATATTATTTAAGTTATAGATTGCAAGAATATCTGCAGAAGTTAGAAGCAAAACAGAATCCATCCATCAAGAATACTTTCAGTGGATTCTCAATAGTTACTTTGCTGGAAGTGGAGCTTCAACAATCAAATTCGTAGTGCTCTTCCAACAGCTATATTCTTCATTCAAATTGATCTTCAACTGCTATAAATACAATCCAGATTCGAAGAAGAAAATATATACAAAATACAAGAGACTTACAGTGAACAATATTAACCTTTTGTATTCATTCTTCTGTAAATTATCTTGAGAGATTTGAGCTTCAGTGTTTATCAATATCTGCTCTTAGAGAAAGTTTGTTTCTGTTAAATCACTTGTTTATAAGAATCTCAAGTCTGGGGACTTGGAGATTAGGAATATCAGTGTACAACTTGTAAGGGGGAGTGTATCCTAGTGAGAGGATAACTTTCGAGTACAGAGTGTGTAACTGATTGTGAGTGATAGTGGAAATCCCAGAGAGTCTGGGGACTGGACGTAGGTCAAGGAGTTAGACCGAACCAGTATAAATCTTTCTGTGTCTTGTTCATCTCTCACCTTCTCTGCACTATCCTATTCCTGCGATTAATTTCCAGAATTGAGAAAAAGAATCTTTCAAATCCCCAATTCACCCCCCTCTTGGTGATTTGCTCCGATTTTTCAAGTATTTATATTTGGGAAGCATGCACAGACAATATTTTATTCTATCATGATGCTGGGAGCATGATCAAATTCCATAAGAACCTGACAGCCAGAGGATATTGGGCACTTATATACAGGTACTTTATTAGCTTAAAATCATTGATACTTGAAATTTATATCTTTAATCCTCTGAATTCAGTAGATGATTTTTCTAGGGTAGTTTCCCAAATAGATTTTGTATGTTGCAATCCTGGTCTGAGAACTTGAAAATTCTGAAAATCTTGAAAATTCTAGCTAGATACATTTGCAAAAAAAATAAAAATAAATAATGCACCCATTATGTGCAGTATGTGCAATACATTGTACAAGCTAGATACATTATCGAAAACATTAGATACTAAGTCTTCAGTTCTTCTTTGTTTAAGCAGGTCTTGAAATCGTGCAAATATGAACAACAATTTCTATTCCTTTTGCTTATATCTTGCAATATCCATCTGCAAATAAAACTTACAAACTTTTCATCAAGTTTAAAGAGTCACACACAAAATAAATAAATAATAACTTCACACATACCTTTTGCTTCAAACAACCAGTTTTATAATGACCCTTTCCTTGACAATAACTGCAAGTCCTTTATTGTTTTGTCAACATTTCTATGCTTGATTTTATACGTGTAGCAACCCTTAGACACCCTTTAGTTTTGATTAGTTGGGTGGGATCACGGACATCATTAATGAGTGAAACTTGAGAAATAGTACTAAGAATTGGTGGAGGAATAATTTGGGGAATAGGTTCGTCTTCAATTGTCTTTCTCTTTCTTTCCAGTTGTTGTTACAAAAATTCAGTAATCATAATGTCTAGCCTTCTAATCTCAAAAATAGAATTTGAGGCTTTAGAAACAGCAATGTTGAATTTGGAGTGAACTCACCACAAAGACAATGCACTAACTTCATTAGTAGTTGTTTTTGCATGAACACCTACAAGATTATCAACCTTGTAGCTTGCATTCATTGTCCATGTAGACAGAATATATTTTTCAGGTAAGGTCATTATTTGTTTCTTCTTCATGATGTATAAAATATGTTTGCACAAAATCCCTATAGTCTTAAATTTCCCACAAGAACAATGAGCTGTGAATATGTCAGTCAAATGGTAGTCGACAGTTGCCCACCACTTTTTATCAACTTCAGGAGACCCCACTCGATATTTGATCATATATTTGTCTGTTGAAGTCTTTTCATGAAAGTAATCATGTATGGCAGCCTTCCACTCTTTATTAAAGACCTCAAAAAATTTTCTTGTGTAACGCTCTCCAGCTATTGCTTCAATTGGATGATTGGTCTCCAAAATTGCTTTTGTATTTCTAGTTTTGAAATCCTCATCTTCTTCTACATCCCTCCTAGACTTGATTGCTTTGTCATATTTGGTAACAAAGTCATTTAACATCGTGTTAGAGTTGACGTATCCATCAAAAAATGAATTGATGCTCTCACTTCGGCCACTTGTGGTCATTCCAGCAAAAAAGGTATCTTTCAAGTATGTCTTTGCCCAATGATGACGTGAATTATACATGTTGGACAACCAACTACCTGCTTTAATATCATATTTAGTCCTCAATTCTTCCTACTTGCCTTCAAACTCATCAATGTTTCGACTTTTATACCACTCACGGAAGTCAATATCAAAACTATCTTTAAATTGTGTGCTCAATGCTTGACTATGCTCCATAACATGTTTTTTATATGCCAAGAACAAAAATGGTGTCGTGCTTTTAGAAATATATTAGCAATTGCTTTTCCCATAGCTTTGTCTTGATCAGTGATAATAGCAATAGGAGACTTGTCAAACATACATGTCCGAAACTATTCAAACAACCATGTAAATGTTGCCTCTATTTCATCTTCTAACAAAGATGCACCAAATAAAATTGACTGCCCATGGTAATTAACCCCTATAAAAGGGGCAAACGGAAACCTAAACTTGTTTGTTTTATAAGTCACGTCAAACACAAGGACTTCACCAAAATGAGCATATTCAGATCTCGACTTGCCATCCGCCCAAAAAACGCTTCTTAGTCTACCATCTTCTACCAAATGCATATCAAAATAAAAAGATCCATCAAGAGCGGACTTCCTTTGAAAGTGTTTAATGATGCCTTGACATTCTCGTCCTACATTATGCTTTTTTTGTCCTAAGAGAATAGTGCTGACTTGAACGGGAGTAATAGTAACTTCTTTGTTCATAGCATTGACCACCTTTGAAATTTTGGATGATGTTAAACCCTCCTCAAAAAGCTTAGTAACAAGTGATTTAGTGAAATTTGAGCGTCATAAATCACTATGAGAAGGAAACTTCTTCACCTTTGAAGGAGTCATAATCAATGGATGATTATGTGCATCATTAAACTTCTCCATGATCCATAATCCATCTACTAACTTTACTTGTAACATTACTGAACAATTTGTCCTTGAATCCCTTTGCCTTTTGACATTGTGATCACCAACTCTTTTATCATTTTGTTTCTTGACACCTTGCTTTGGGCACACATAATTCCACCTATATTTTTGCTGCGTTTTCATATTCCTACTAGTATATTGCTTACGTGTTCCAAATCCTTTACCTTGTGCATAATCATTATAGAAACCATAAGCTTCTTTAGCTGTCTTGAAGACTCTCCCTAAAATAGGGGCCTCACTGAATCCACTATCATCATCTCCCACAATTTCTTGTACATTATCTTCACCATAATCACCATCTTCATCTTCTATGTTTGACACTGCTCATCTTCTCTGAATTCATCATTGTCTTTATCCAAATCAACAACGGCATCAACATATTCTAAACTTCCACTTGTGTCAATGTCTTTAATAGTTGTTATTTGGGAGGGATCCATTATGAAGATGTGAAAAAACTGATCATTAGCCTGTACAATATTTACATCATTAACCAAAATAAGCATGATTAAATTTGATGAAGATATCCAAATCTCACTAAATAGGAAAGAAAACCAAAATAAAAACATATGTGTAAGTTCCTATTTTGTTCTACTCTATATTAAGAAAAAAGAATGAAAGTGTATGGGTGTGAATGAGTGTGGCCGGGGTGAATTATGAAAAATTAGAGTGATTTTAATAACACGAGAGAGAGAGAGAGGGGGGGGGCATGTGCAGATGCTAAGTGTTGTGCCAACAATGGTACTAGAAATTGTAGATAAAAAAACAGAGAGCAAGGAGAATTTCTTGGCCAACAATAGTTGAATAAGTTCTTTTTCCCAAAATGAATGAGTTAAGAGAAGAATAGTCCTTAACTTCCAATTATAATTATTCTTGGCCAAAATTTATAATAAACCTCCATATATTGTTCAAACATTAAAATCCAAAAATTTGAGATGTTAGGGGGTTTTATGAGTTTGTGTAATAGCTGAAGACGCAAGGAGAATTTCTGGTGCCTTCATATTGGGGATTGTCGTTTTGAGATAGATTATAGGATCCACATGCTACCTTAATAAAAAAAAATTAAAAAAAAAAAAAAGAAATTCAACGACACACACATAGTTTAAAATCAGACATCTATTTTAAAACTTTCAACAATATTTTCATATATTATCTTCTGAAAATAATTGTCTAAAGATCCTAAAAACAGACGTTAAAAGTATCTTTTATAGTAGTAGGGACAGCAATCACATGATTGAAAACAATTTAATTTATAAAAATTATAATTTGAGGGGGAAATGTATGAATAATACTTGATTTTTCATTAATTTCCTTTTAAAAAATCAAAGAAAGAAAATCGTATTTTATTTCTAATATAATTTCTTGTCCTTCTTTATTTAAAATCCTACAATGATACACACACTAACACAGAAGAATCCTTTGACATTCTAGACATCACAAATTATTACAAAATTACTTAATCACTAGATTAATTATGAAATCAAGCGTAGACAATACTCGATGATATCATCTCCGAAGTGGCCCACAAGCAGAGTGGTTCCCCTGCAGCTCTTATAAGCTGTGCAACTTTGAATCCACAATTATCATTGAGTTCCTCACCAAATGCTTCCCTCCAACTTAATTCAATTAATTTTATCAAATCAAGACGCGAATCGTGTATCAGAAAGCCTATTTTCAGAATCTTGAATCTAAACGTATTCGTAAGTCATAAAATTCAAGATCATAGCACTAGAAAAGAAATTCATAAATAAACGTGGACAAAAAGTGTACTGTCATGAATGAGCCTGGCTACAATTATTGACTCCGATTATAAGAATAGAATTAATAGGATGAAAGGGCCCATTAGACGTGCGTGGAGTGAGTTAAGAAAGAAATTGGAATAAATAGAAACAAGGTTTATTGCTGCCTCTGACATTATGGCCTGTTTGTTTTCTTGTTTTGAATTTTTTTAATTAATTTCTCTTTTTAAAAAAAAAAAACTTGTTAGTTGTTTGCTTTTCATTAAGTATTTTGTAAAAAAAAAATAGATATGCTTTAAAAAAAAACATTAAACATTGACTTTTATGTTATGAATATACTTATTATGTGGATGTCCATTGACTCAGGATCTCCAAATATTACAAGATGACATGGGACCCACGTATAGTATCATACATAGTACCACGCATAGTAATTTACTATTTGGTGAGACCCACATGCAATTATACAATCACGGATTGCTTCACGGGAGAATTCACGGGCGCATAGTAATTTGGATTTAGGAGGAAATTACACCAAATGACCCATATGTAGAAATTACACTAAAGGCCCATTTTCCTTCTATAAATAGAGGCCTTCTATAAACATTCAGAACACACTGAAATAGAACCTCTTTCTACTCTCTCTCTTTCTATCTCTAGATTCTCTTGTTATTATTCTCTATTTTCATCAGTTTTATATTACGTTATCAGCACGAAGACTCTACCAAGGTAAGATTTTATCACCATCTTCTTTACTATTTGTTTATTTTATCTATCTGAGATAATCTTAACCACAATATGGAATTAATGATATACTTTTACCGATTATTTTAAATATCGGGTTCCATGGTTAAGATTTGAGATTATTTACTATTTTACTACAGTAAATAGTAATTTACTATTCATAGTAAATTTACCCTTTTTCAGTAATTTTACATTTTTTTATTTGTAAAATCAAACATTTTCTGACACAGTATTGTATAGATTTACAAGCATCATGATATAACTTGATGCGAGATCCTGTATTGACCTATTTGAAAAACCGGAGCAAATCACCAAGAGGGGGGTGAATTAGGGATTTGAAAAAAATTTCTTTTGCTCAATTCTAGAGATTAAATGCTGAAGCAAGGTAATGTAGAGAAGGAGAAGTGAGAACAAGACACAACAAGATTTATACTGGTTCGGTCTAACTCCTTGACCTACGTCCAGTCCCCAGACTCTCTGGGATTTTCCACTATCACTTACAATCAGTTACACACTTAGTACTCAAAAGCTATCCGCTCACCAGGATACACTTTCCCTTACAAGTTGTACACTGATATCACAACTACACACTCTGTACTCAGGATGATCCTTTCCCTAGGACTCACTCCCCCTTACAAGTTGTAGTTGTACAACCAATCTCCAAGTCCCCTGACTTGAGATTCTTTACAATCAAATGATTAACAGAAACAAACTCTCTCTAAGAATAGATATTGATAAACATTGAAGAACAGATAAAAGAATCACAATACAGACTCAAAAATGCAAATGTTTTCAAGTGTAGCTTCGTCGTCTGTCTTGCTCTGAGTCTTCATAGCCTTTTATAGCCTAACTAGATGAGCTAACCGTTGCAATATCTTCTCCAACGTTTAGTTGCAGATATGGAAAATGACAGTTGCAAATTTTGCTCTGTTCTTTCAATTCTTTGCTGAAATCCTGGAATATGTTGTTGCAGAACGTCTTCTAGATTCTTTGTCATTCCACAATCTTAATTTGAATGTTTGAGGTGATCTTAATGTGTTCCAACGGTCTGAACTAAACATCTGGGATAAGGGAGAAGAATCAGCCTTGTTCTTGGTTCTTCATTAAACGCACTTATTCTGAATCTTTGATTCTCTCTGATCTTGTGATGAACCTGTCTGAAACTTATCAAAACTTGATCAATAATGTTAGGAATAATAATGCAACAAGATATGATAATTTCAAATTAACCCATAATGATTTCGCAGATTGATTTGATCTGGTTTTCAAAAGTTACCGAAGCAAACTCGAGTTTGGTGTTCTAGACTCGAGTTTGAGGTTCATCCAGAGAGCAAGATATGTTTGAAAGTTTCCTAAACTCAAGTTGACAAGTAACTGACTCGAGTTTGGTTCTTACAGAGAGGAAAGTCGCGAGTTGGTCTTGAATGAGATTTTGAACACTTGGCTAAACTCGAGTCATTTAGTGACTGACTCGAGTTTGAAGCTTTTATGAAAAAAGTTAAGTTTAAGTTCACAGCTTCAAAACTGGAGTTTAGAAATGCAGACTGGAGTTTAGAAATCATGTAATCGTTCGAGTATTTTCAAATAGTCCTAAATTCGAGTCTCTAGAAATTTGACTCGAGTTTCAGTGTATATTGAAACTTTGAAAAACTTTTCATTTAAGTACAAACTGGAGTCACTGAAATTTAAACTGGAGTTTAGAAAACAAGTATCAACTCGCGTATCTCTGTATATGCCAAACTCGAGTCTACATAATCCAGACTCGAGTTTCCAGTGAAAACTGAAAACATGAAGGCTATTGCATTTTGCAAATTGGAGTTTGTAAAACTGAAACTAGAGTTTAGAAAACTTGATAAAACGTTGAAGCTTCTGTTTGATCTCAAACTCGAGTTTCCAAATCATAGACTCGAGTTTACAAGTCTTTAAACTTTTAGCACATAAACTTTCTTGTAAACTGGAGTTTCTCAGAATCAAAGGTAGAGTTTGGAAATAAGTTGAAATTCGAGTGTCACTGCCTTTGATCTAGACTCGAGTTTATAAACACAGACTCGAGTTTACAATTCTTGTAAACTTTGATAGCTCTCTGTAACTCTGCAAACTCGAGTTTGCCTATACAAACTGGACTTTGGCCAATATTGTATCTGTCTATCAAGTCCAAACTCGAGTTTAGCAACTCAAACTCGAGTTTGCCTTAAACAGAAAGTTTTACAACTTTCCAAGGACAAACTTCAAAATGAGTTTACAATTGTCGGTTATCATCAAAACACACAGAGAACTAACACTATTATGAGGTCCTTTGTGTTGGTTCGGAATGGACAAATAATCCAAATGAACCCCGCGGGAGTTCATTTCAAACCAATATTGAAAATCCATTAGATAAAGGAAAACAGCCCGCGGTAAATATTCTATATGATATTTCATCCCTTAATCAGGGTGAATTATATAGATTAACAATGGAGCAACGGGAAAGAATAAAGAGAACAACGCTCCATGATTTAAGTGATTATTTTCACTTAACCCTCGATGATGCGAGTGAACAATTAAATATGTCTACTCACACCATACAAAAGATCTATCAAAAAGGAGGGTTAACTGAGTGGTCATACAAAAAGCTTAAAAAACTTATGACGCAAATCTCGATATTACGAAGAGTTTTGCCTCATCTTGATCTCATCTCAAGAAAAGAAAAAGAACAAGAAATTATGTATCTTCAGAATGAGATGATTAAGGTTTGTAATGGAGTTGAGCCACTCGCTATTAAACTTTATTGAAATAATATTTCCTTTTGTTTAATTATTTTGTTTATGAATATTTCTCTCTCGTATTTACAAAAATTGTTATAATTATAAGAAACACAAAACAATAGTAAAACAACAATAATGACAAATTTATTTCTTACTTCATTCACTTCTGGAAATGAAGTTGGATAAAATTCATGATCCATACTTAATCACAATATTGCTACTATAAGAGCAAATTGGATATATTTATTTACAATAAACCATGATCATACAATCCCTTGTCTCATAATTTGAGGGAGTATTAAATGTCAAATATACAATTTTAAGGCCTTTATACAATTGATGATATACAAAATTTATGGATCAAGCCTTGTATCATAACTTGTCTCTTGGCTTCAGGCCAACTTGTCTAATTAGCTTCAGGCTAATTTATCACTTGACTTCTAGCCAATTTATGTCTCCTCATGGTCTCAGGCCAATTTAAGCCTCATATCTCCATGGCCTTTTAACAATTTATCTTCAGGATAAATAAAATATAAACATAATAAAATAAATAGATGGAACCCACTAATAGTGTGGTTGCCATAAATAATAAAATGGGAAGGGTATATATAAAGCAGTAAATAAATAAATGAAAATAAAAGGGAAGAGGGATATAAAGAAGTAAATAAATAATAAATAAATGGAGTCCACTATACTAGTGTCACCGCCATGAAAAATAAATAAAGCAGTAAATAATAAAATAAATGGTGCCCACTATACTAGTGTTGCTACCATGAAAAATAAATAAAGCAGTAACGAATAAAATAAATGGGGCCCACAAATAAATAGTGTTGCCGCCATAAAAGATAAATAAATGTTAGTAACATAAAAATAAATGTTATGTTAGGAACATAAAAATAAATGTTAGTAACATAAATTTAAATGTTAGTGGCATAAAGTAAATGTTAATAAAGTCAGTATGGAACTTAGTATCGCCACCATGAAATAAATAAATAAAGCAGTAAGTAAAGAATTAGAATTAAATTACAAATGGAGCTTAATGTCGCCACCATGAAATAAATAAATAGGGAGTGGGAAGAATATATAAACATAAATAAATTACTGTAAATAGTAAAATATAAATTTACCGTGAATAGTAAAGTTACTATTCACTGTAAATAGTGAATAAATAAAATTACTGAAATATTAAATCTAGACTTCTATATAGGAGTCTAAATGAATAAAAATGTAAAATTACTGAAAAAGGTAAAATTAACATGAATAGTAAAAATTACTATTTACTGTGAATAGTAAATAGTAAATAATCCCAAATCTTAACCATGGAACCCGATGTTCAAAATAATCGGTAAAAGTAGAACTTTAATTCCATATCATGGTTAAGATTATCCCAGATAGATAAAATAAACATATAGTAAAGGAGATGGTAATATAATCTTACCTTGGTAGAGTCTTCGTGCTGATAACGTATTATAAAACTGATAAGAATAAGAGAAGAGATTATAGAGAGAGAGTAGAGAGAGAAATTCTCATTTCAACTGTATCTTGAATAGTTACAGAAGACCTCTATTTATAGAAGGAAAATGGGACTTTAGTGTAATGAAGATGCTGATAAAATCTTACCTTGGTAGAGTCTTATAAGTAAAAGTCTTGCAATAAGTTGCAATCGTTTAATCAAAGATTCTGCAAGTTCATTTTGCATATGAACATGAGCTACAGGATGTTCAACATCAATTCCAAGGGACATACAATATTCATTAAAAGCTTGTGAAGTAAATTCACCAGCATTATCAAGACGTATTTTCTTGATAGGATAATCAGGGTAATGTGCTCTTAATCGAATCAATTGAGCAAGTAATCTCGCAAACGCCAGGTTACGAGAAGATAATAAGTAGACATGTGACCATTTGGTTGATGCGTCAATTAAGACCATAAAATATCTAAATGGTCCACATGGTGGATGTATTGGTCCACAAATGTCTCCCTGTATCCGTTCTAGAAATGTAAGAGATTCACCTCTTACTTTGCTTGGTGAGGGTCGAATAATCAACTTTCCCTTGGAACATGCATCACATAAGAAATCATGGGACTGTGGTATTTGCTTACACTTCAGGGTATGTCCACATGAATTTTCAATTATTTGTCGCATCATAGTTGACCCAGGATGGCCTAACCGGTCATGTCAAACATTAAATTCATGAGTAAACTTCTGGTTTTCATTAGCAAACTGCTGGTTTGCATTGACAAACTTATAGTCTGTATTAGTAAACTTCTGGTTTACAATAGCATGTGTTTCAATTGTGCTTATAAATGTATAATACAAACCAGAAGAAAAAGCAGGAAAATTTTCTAATATGCATTTCCTACCAGAAATTATGTTTGTGATAGCAAGACATTCTTGATTATATTTAGTTGTTGTTTCTATATGATATCCATTTTTGCGGATATCTTTGAAACTCAACAAGTTCCTTTTTGACTTGGTAGAATAAAATGCATTTTCAATGCATAACTTTGTTCCTTCAGGTAACAAAATATTAGCTCTTTCGGAGCCTTCAATCAAATTTATACTACCAGATATAGTATGAACATTGGCTTCTTGCATTACCAATGAAGAAAAATATTTATCATTTTTTAGTATGGTGTGCGTTGTTGCACTATCAACGAGACACAAATCTTCAGGATTGTTGTCAACAAGATTCATTCTTCATTAAAGATACATGAAAATAAAAATAAAACATAATTAAAAGAAATACATATAACAGAAGAAAGTTTCAACATATTAAAACATAATCATTAATCATGAAAAATGATTTATACTAAGTAATCAGCAATATCAAAATGAGCCATCTCAACATCTTCTTTCCCAAAATTCTCAGCCTTATCCACATGATTTGCTTCAATCTTTGGTCCTTTACCATTATTTTTCAATGATTCTTGGTAAAGGTCAACCAAATGTCTTGGCGTACGGTAGGTACGTGACTAATGACCTTTGACACCACAACGATAACATGCATTTTCTGCATGTTTGTTATTTCCACTTGTTTCCCTTCTGGGGTTCTTATCACACTTTCCCGATTTAGGGCGAGAATTTGATCCACCATGATTTGGATCACAACCATGGCCACGACCACGACCACGCCCACGCCCACGATTGTAGCCACCTTTACATCCACGTCCTCGCCCACTTGAAAATTCATTAGTTACTACATTCACTTCTGGGAATGGAGTTGAACCTGTTGGACGTGATTCATGAATTTTTAATAAAGGTTAATTATTCTGTTCGGCTACTAAGAGACAAGATATTAAATCTGCATATCTTTTAAAACCCTTCTCACGGTATTGCTGCTGCAGGAGCAAGTTAGATGCATGAAATGTGGAGAAAGTTTTTTCTAGCATGTCTTCATCAGTAATATTCTCTCCACATAATTTCAGTTGAGAAGTAATCCTGAACATAGCTGAGTTGTATTCACTTACAGATTTAAAATCTTGTAAACGCAAATAAATCCAGTTATATCGAGCTTTTGATAGAATGACCATCTTCTGGTGGTCATATCTTTCCTTCAAATTGTTCCAAAGAACAAGTGGGTCTTTTACAGTCAAATATTCAACTTTTAGATCATCATGCAAATGGTGGCGTAACAAAATCATGGCTTTGGCCTTTTTTTGATTGGATTCCTCATTCCCTTCTTTAATTGTGTTTTCTAGCTCATGAGCATTCAGATGGATTTCCGCATCCAACATCCAGGATAAATAGTTCTTTCCGGTGATGTCAAGAACCGCAAACTCAATTTTGGAAAGGTTTGACATGATTCAAACTAATTAAAGAAAATAAACATGAATTAAAAATATGAATAATAATAACAATAAAATATTAAAGACAATAATTATAATTAAAGCATTACGGCTTCAAGCCATTTATATCTCTTAATGAGAAAGTTAAATTTATATGGCTTCTGGCCATAAAAACAACATGACTTCTGGTCATAAAGGCAATATGACTTTTGGTAATATAATTTCAGAATAATAAAATATAAGTATATGGCTTCTGGCCATAATAACATAACATAAATGTTAATAACAATAAAAGTAAATGTTATGTTAGCAACAGTAATAAGTAACTATATTTGTGCGAGCTGAGGTTACAGACTAGCGCATTCTACGTTGGCGCAAGGTAAAATAGACGTGAAGTAGATATCGATGACGAGGTGAGAACATGTTAACTGATCTGATAATGCCACGTAAGGCTTTATGATGTCACGAATAATGCCACGTAAAATATCTATTTGCGGATAAACCGCCAGCGACAATGCCTGGAACTGATGAGATATCCAAATATAGAAGAGATGGGGTTTTTGTGGTGAAGAAAATGCTTCTCGCCATTATGAAGAAAAGGCTTCTCGCCATTATTTGAAAGAGAGTTACAGGTGACCGCACAGTTTCAGTTGAGATTGGGAAGAACTACTTACATGCTGAGTGGAAGCAAGAGCTAATTCCGAGTTTCTTCAGCGGATTGAGTCTCCCGGTTGCTCATCCTGGGGTCTTACATATCTAGCTCGACATCTATTATTTAATCAGATAACCCAATCTGGACGTGCAAACGTAGCATTTATGAATCAATCAATGTTTGATGAGTAAATCAACCTGGGACTTGAAGACTTGCAGCTGGACATCTTTAAAGAGACTTATTAAATGCTCAAAAAATTTTAGTGTTGAAGCATCAATGGAGCAGGAGAGCATTTGCAAATCTACAGAAAATACCAATGGCAGAGAATTTCAGGATGAAGAAACAGAGGCTCCGAATGAAAAAACTAAGTACAAGGGACTGACAGTCGACGAAGACAATCGTGAATAAGTTAATATTTTGAAAAAATTTGTTACGCAGACAAAAGACAAGTTCGAAGCAACTCACCATGCATCAAAATTTAAATCAAAGCCCCGACGAAGCAAAGGCACAAAAATATCATATTTAGCAACAAAAATGATGTTGGGATGTGGTACTGTGGTGATGCTACCCTGAGAAGCATGGCGGAGAGATGTCATTATTGAGGAAGTCCATGATGCCTTGTTTGGCACGATCATAGTCAGAAAGCTGGTTTCCCTATTTATTATGGATTCAGAACAACAAAATGAGCACGACTCTATTGCACAGATTCTGAGATAAATATTTTGCACAAATCATGTTAGCTTGTTCTAAATTAATATAAACTGGGACAGTGCTGACCGAGCTGTACTTTAGTGCATTCAACATTGGTGTGCAGGTAAGTTGCTTTTAATATAATATAGCATTATGAAGAACAAGCTCCTCCCTGGTATGTTTTGAATGATTAAATCATTCACATTCACGCAATTTCAGGTCCACACATGAAGAAAAATTCAAAAAGGACAAAATGAAAGAGGACAAAATTCCTTTTGACCAGGGACCTTTCTGCAAAGTTTAAAAGTTTCATTGAGGGACTAAACTGAAAATATTCAAATTTTTTTGGGGCAGAACTGCGCTTTAGAAAGTATACTATTGTCTCACAAGTTGATTTTTTCTTCTGACGCTCTACATTATCTTGAAACATCTGATTGCTATTATGGGCATGCTGGTATATAAAAAGGATGTTCAAAAAGCTTGTGAAGGTATGTTTTTAATGAATATTATATGTCCTTTACAAGACTTGATATATCGTTTGCTGTAAATTTATTAGCAAGATATAGTTCTGCACCAACACAAAGGCATTGGAATGGTATAAAGCAAATTCTTCGTTATCTCAGAGGTACTATAGATATGGGATTATACTACTCAAATGTATTGAAGCATGAACTGATTGGTTATGCAGATGCTGGATTTATGTCTGATCCACATGATAGAAAATCACAAACAGTCTATCTATTTACATGTGGAGGTGCAGCTATTTCATGGAGATCTATGAAACAGACTATAACAACCACTTCAACTAATCATGCAGAAATTCTAGCAATGCATGAAGCAAGTCGGGAATGTGTGTGGTTGAGGTCAGTAATTCATCATATACAAACTACTTGTCATTTATCTTCTGATAAAATGGTTTCAACAGTTTTATATGAGGATAATCCTGCATGTATTGCCCAATTCAAGGAGGGTTATATCAAGGGTGATAGAACAAAGCATATTTCACCAAAATTCTTCTATACTCGTGATCTTCAACAGAATTGTGAAATTGATATCCAGAAAATCAGTTCAAGTGAAAATCTAGCAGATTTATTTACTAAATCTCTTCCATGTACAACCTTTGAAAAGCTTGTTCATGGTATTGGTCTGCGAAGATTCAGAGATCTCAACTGATGTTGTCAACAGGGGGAGTCGATACACGTTATACTCTTTTTCCCTTATCTAGGTTTTGTCCCACTGGGTTTTCCTAGAAAGGTTTTTAATGAGGCAGCACTCAACAGTGTATCAATGAATGATGTACTCTTTTCTTTGGCTAGGTTTTTATCCCATTGGGTTTTTCCTAGTTAAAGTTTTTAACGAGGCACATTCATAAATGGACATCCAAGGGGGAGTGTTATGAATATACTTATTATGTGGATGTCCATTGACTCAGGATCTCCAAATATTACAAGATGGCATTGGACCCACGCATAGTACCATGCATAGTACCACGCATAGTAATTTACTATTTGGTGGGACCCACATGCAATTATACAATCACTGATTGCTTCACGGGAGGATTCACGGGCGCATAGTAATTTGGGTTTAGGAGGGAATTACACCAAATGACCCATATGTGGAAATTACACTAAAGGTCTATTTTCCTTCTATAAATAGAGGCCTTCTGTAAATATTCAGAACACACTGAAATAGAATCTATTTCTACTCTCTCTCTTTCTATCTCTAGATTCTCTTGTTATTATTTTCTATTTTCATCAGTTTTATATTATTTTACAAGTTTTATTGTTTTCTAACTTTTTTTGATTTTGTTATTTTTCTTGATTTTACTTTTCATTAATTTGTGGCCACGTTCCTCACTTTGTCTCTCACGCTTGTTTACATCATCTCTCAATCCTCCAATTCTCCTCCATCGTTGCTGTACTCTCCACTCTGTCTCTCATCACCTCTCACTCAAAGTTGATTTTAAGAAAAATCGTTACAAACAAGTTTTTATGTTTTTTTTTTTCACATGTAATTTTTTTAAGAACAATTATCCAAGCAGATTTTGTTTCCCTTTTCAAAACAATTTTGAAAAACAACTCTATATTACTAATCTAAAACAGAAACAAACAAAGTCTATGTAGTTTTACTAAAATCGATTTCTTAGAGTAATATATTGGTGTGACCATTACATGTCCGCAATGGCATTTTTGTAAATGAGCGAAATTCTTGACTAATTTTTGACAGTGTAAATAATTATTACATGTCGGTAGTGAAGGAGGGGCAAGGGCAACACTGTGGTGTTGGGTCATGCTTTTTATTTGGTCGGAAGAGATGGCGTAGCCACAGCGGGACCCACCTACCTAGAATGAGAGTATAAATGAAGAATCATATGAATCATATGAATCAAATGAAGAATCTGAATATTCATCTATAGAGAAAGAACAATATAAACTATATATGATGAATACAACTGAACTTGAAATAGAAGAATAAGTAACTAGAATATGAAGAATACGATGAATATAGAAAGGGTGAAAGGTCAAAAATACATACGACCTTTGCCCCAAAGATCGCCCAACACCACGATTTTTTTTCTGGATAAAAAATACACACGATGTTACGTTTTAGGGTCAAAAATACCATGGGCCGTTAGTTGACCAACATTGACCGTTAACTTGGATGGAAATAAACAGTATCTAGAGTGAAATTATCATTTTGCCCCTAGTTTTAAGCTGAAATTACCATTTTACCCCTAGTTTTAAATTTTTTCTTTAAAAAAAAACACTAAAATAACCCCTTCCCGCCGGTAGGCCCCACCACTGGCCATACCACAGCTGGCCGCCGCCCTCCCCACCGCCGGTGGCCACCTTCCACAACCTCCTCCGATGGCCTTTTTTTAAAATAATTGTTTTTAAAAACAAAAAACTAAAATAACCGCTCCCCGCCGGTGGGCCCCACTACCGGCCACATCACCACCGGCCGCCACCACCGCCATCCAGAGGTGATTTCCGGCCGCCGCAGCTGGCCGGAGGCAGTTGCGGGGGGTGGCAATGTATTTTAGTATTTTTTTAAAAAAATTATTTTAAAAAAAAAAGCCACCAGAGGAAGTCGCCGGGGCGAGGAAGGGGTTATTTTAGTTTTTTTTCTAAAAAAATTATTTTTTTAAAAAAAAAGGCCGTTAGAGGTAGCCGGCAGCGGCCAGCGGCCGGGAGGGCGACTACTGGCAGTGGTGTGGCCGGTGGTAGGGCCTGAAGATGGAAGAAATCACCAAGAGGGGGGTGAATTGGGGATTTAAAATTTCTTTTGGACTCTGTTTTTAAAAAAAAAACCGTGAGAAGTAAATGATGAGAGAGTAAAAGTAGAAAAGCTGGATACAGAGAATTTATACTGGTTCGGTCTCAACCTTGACCTACATCTAGTCCCCAGATATCTACTGGGTATTTTCACTAGTTCAACAAGCTTAAACTACAACAATGTAAACTACAAGCAATCCTATCCACCAAGGACTTGCTCCCCCTTACACTATGTAATTAAGCTTCCCACCTCACAGGTTTCCACAACCTTGAGCTTTCACAAATACAAATGATTTCAAAGAATCAAAACTCTCAAAAAGAGTAGATAAAGATAAACACTGAAGAACAAGTTAAAAATAATAATACAGACTCAAATTTCAAAGTATAGTCAAGATAGCTTCGTTGTGTGTCTTTTGCTTTGAATCTTCACAGCCTTTTATAGACTAAATGGATGAGCTAGCCGTTGCAATTCTTTCTCTAACGTTCAGCTGCAATTCTGGAAAAATGGCAGTTGCATATTTTGCTCTGTTCTTTGAATTCTTAGCTGGAATTTTGGAATTTAGTTGTTGCAGAAGGTCTTCCAGATTTTCAGTCATTCTATGATCGTAATTTGACCGTTTAGAGTGATCCTGAAGTGTTACAACGGCCTGAACTGAGCATCTGGGATAAGGGAGAAAGATCAACCATGTTCTTGGTTCTTCATTTAATGCACTTATCCTGGATTTTGATCTCACCTTGATCTTAGCTAAACTTATCTAAAAAATACTCAAAACTTCATCAAAGACATTAGAAACAATAATATCATATCATAGAATAATTTTAGATTGACCCATTAAGATTTCGCAGATCAACATCATTTGAATTTTCAAAATCCCCGATGCAAACTCGAGTTTGTTCTTCCAGACTCGAGTTTGGAGTTCATCCATAAAGCATGTCGGTTGGTCAGTGGTCTAAACTTGCAATCTGTAAAAGCTAACTCGAGTTTGGCTTTTACAGAGAGAACTGTCGGGCTCTGGACTTGGGATGGAACTTTGGGCATGAAGCTAAACTCGAGTCAATTAGTGACTAACTCGAGTTTGGGTCTATGTTTGAAGAACAGGCCTAAGTTCGTAATTTTCCAGAATGGAGTTTAGGGTCATAGACTCAAGTTTGTAGTGTAGTCAAATGGATGATCTTTATGTATGATCCAGACTCAAGTTTGGGGAGCAAACTTGAGTTTCAGTGACTACCGAAACATTTGAGGTTTATCTGGGTCAAGTGCAAACTAGAGTTTGGAAGGCCAGACTGGAGTTTGGGAGTCTATTGAGTTTTCTGGGTTCCTTTCTATTTGGTCTAAACTCAAGTTTGAAAATCCAGACTCGAGTTTGGCTTGCTTCGGATTCTGTATCTTCCAGACTTCAGGTTTGATTTGCAAACTGAAGTTTAACTTGATGTGAAAATTTTGAATTCCTTTCTGTGTCTGCCCAGACTCGAGTTTGTCTATGCAGACTCGAGTTTGGCTTTTATGCAGAATTGAACATCTTTTTGTCAAGTCTCAAACTCGAGTTTATATACCTAAACTCGAGTTTGCCTTTGACAGTGAGATTTTCATATTGTCAAAAACAAACTTCATATCAAGTTTACAATTGCTAGTTATCATCAAAACACATTGAGAACTAACAGGGCCCACCAGCGGGGGAGGGTTATTTTAGTTTTTTGTTTTTTTAAAAAAATTATTTAAAAAAAAAGGCCGCCAGAAGTGGCCCCTGGTGGTGGGGCCCACCGGCGGAGGAGGGGTTATTGTAGTTTTTTGTTTTTTTTAAAAAAAAAAGGCCGCTGGAGGAGGTCGTAGGTGGTGGGGAGAGCAGCAATCGGCGGTGGTGGGGCCCACCGGTGGGGGAGGGGTTGTTTTAGAGTTTTTTTAAAAAAGAAAAAATTTAAAAATGGGTGCAAAATGGTAATTTCAGCTTAAAACTAGGGGCAAAATGGTAATTTCACACGAGTTACTGTTCATTTCCGTCCAAGTTAACAGTCAACGTTGGTCAACCAACGGCCCGTGATAGTTTTGACCCTAAAACGTAACGTTGTGTGTATTTTTTTTTCAGAAAAAAGGTCGTGGTACTGGACGATCCTTAGGGCAAAGGTTGTGTGTATTTTTGACCATTCGCCCATATAGAAATATAAAAGAAGGAACAATAGAAAAAAGAATCAGTTTTAATAAAAATCAATATAAAATAAAAGATAAAACATTAGATATGACATCAGGAAATATAAAAAGATGAAAATTTTATGAAAATAGTAAGTAAAATATGAAAACGAAATTTGATCACTGATGTCTATTATCGTTCCAAACTCTTTCTTTATTGTTTGTTTAGTTTTTTTTTTTTTATTGATTGTTGAAAGATTTTATGAGTATACTCTGTAGTTACAGTGAAATGTGATTTGCTACATGAGAAAAGAAATCTTATTTTCTTCGTCTACTTTTATAAAATATTTATTTGTTACATTCAATTTTCTACTTATTGGTTTTATTTTTTTAAATTTTATGTTATTGGTAATTCTGCTAATAAATTTCTTTGGTAATTTTCATTACTACTTCTTAAACTTCTTAGACTTGTTAATCCTTTACACGTTGACGGTCTATTAAATTATGAATTTGTTCTTGGTTTAATGTTAATATTTAGAGTTGTTGGATATGATGTATTTATTATTAAAGATCTTTGTCCCATTCTATCATTTCTTATTATTTTTCTTGGAATGTTTTCAATTGTTATTATTTTTCTTGGAATGTTTTCAAAATAATTACTGTATTATCTAAATCTATTTCCAATATTTTTTGTACTGTTATACGGGTCTATTTCAATTTTTTAATATTGTAATATTGGCATAAAATATTTATCTATAATTATTCTCCCTTTATATTCATTGTATATTTTATGTTCATTTTTAAAAACTAATCCTATCATTGTTGTCACACTTATACTTCTAGCTCCTGGTAGTAATTTTAGATTATGTGATTTGTGGTATATTAGAATTGATTTATCTATGTGTTCATATGCTCTACTTATAGCAAAATTAGTATTTAAAGTAAATTTTTATTTTTTCTTATATTAAATTTCCTGCTATCGTTCATAATATACTATCTTGTACCTTATTTATTATTCTTCCATCTGTTAATAATAATTCTATAGGTGAGTCTATTCCACTATGAAAATATGATTTTACTATAATAATTGTAATCCTGCTATATAAATTTTTAAAACTTCATCTTTAAAAAAAAAATAGATATTTCATGTTCTATTAAATTTTAACTTATTAAAGGAATTCTTAATGCTAATTTAGTTAAACTTGATTCTATAAGATGCTTTTTTCTCTGATATTACATGTAATGACCTGATTATTTCAATCTACTAAGATTCCTTGAAGCAATGTATATTATTAGTGGAAATTTATTAATTATGAGGCTATATTTAAATAGTTAAATGCCACATGAAAGTTATTTTTCCAGTGCCATAATTGATTAAGAGTGTGAATGGCAAGAAGGAATAGGATATTTATCCAACTAGAATTTTTTTTAATAAATGACAAAATAAATGTAAGGAATTGACATGCATCTGAGGATGATATAAGACGACTTGTGAATCCTTTTCCTAGAATCATTTTCGGCTAAAAGTGAGCTGAGAAGGAAAAGTAATAAATTGTATAAAGACATATGATTTAAAGTTAAGAAGCGTCATTTTTAAGTTATTTATTTAAGGTTTGGAACAAAAAAGAAAGTAAAATGATAAAATAAAAAAATAATGAAAAATCAGCATGTGTAATATTAGGAAAAAAAAATCCTATATAATCAACTTTAATGAGGTTTGGAATAACCAAGAAACATGTGGAATTTGAACAAGAACTCAAGGAAGAAATTGAAGATGAAAGAGAATTCCAGTAAAAAATGTTCAATATCAGAGTCCAGGATTATCATATAATCTACCAAGAAATAAATAGATTTACAACAAGAGTAGAAGAACCATGGGTTTATTCCTATAGATTTACAACATGTATAATATCTCTTGAAAAAACTCTAAATATGAAATTGATCAGTCAATCATATAATCGCCTGAAGAATAATACTATGGAAAACACTAAAGAAACAAAAGAAAAGGCTTATAATTTATTATCTAAATATATAAATTATAAATGTAAATATTGTGAAGAGAGAGAAAGAGCGATCAAAAATTTTGAGGAACCTGCTCTAAATTCTAATATACTAAAAAAACAAAGGGACATAAAAAAGAAGATAAAGAAGTCTGCAAAGAAAAGGAAGCCAGGTTGAGCCAAAAAAGAAAAAAGAAAGAAAAGAAAGCGAGAAAAGCACAGGAAAAAGAAGTTAACAAAAGAGTAAAGAAGAAAGAGAAAATTGTTTACGGTAATATAAACCAAGATTATTAAAACTGGATCGGTCATTGAACCGGTCGGGATACTGAGTTAAGAGTTGGTAGGTCAAACCGAAGTCAAACCGGGACCAAATCGATAAGAAAATAAAAATCTTAATATTAATATAAAATTATAACTAGGATACTGAGTTAAGAGTTGGTAGGTCAAACCGAAGTCAAACCGGGACCAAATCGATAAGAAAATAAAAATCTTAATATTAATATAAAATTATAACTAAAATAATTTTCTTTAATCAGTATTAGTCTATTACCCACTGGATAAAAGATATGGGGTTACAACATTGAATAATAAGTAAATTATCTTTTCAATTTTCACTCCCTCCAAGCATTTCACGTCACGTCATGGGCTTTTTTTTTATTAAAAAATTTGACTCAAAGCTCAAAAGCCTCCTTCCCTCTAGCATGTCACGTGATGGTCTTCTTTTTGATTAAAAAATTTCACTCAAAACTCAAAAGCCTCCTTCTTCTATACGTTTCTTTTTCTCTCCTCTCTCTCTTTCTTTTCTCTTTGTCTCTTCTCTTCTACAAAGCCTGGCTTCTCCGATGGTCTCCCTCCCTCCTTCTCTCTGCCAGTATGTTCTCTAGTCTCAGAGGTTGTTCACCATCGATCTGCACCTCGACACATTTGCCATCGTCGATATCCGGTAACCTCCCTCCTCTTTGATCTCCGACTGAGAGGAAAGAAGTAGCTATCACTCTGATTACGGTGACTTCTATACTTCATTGCTCCTCTTTTTTTCACCGATATGAGCCTTGGCTGCCAGATCTATACATCCCTCTCTTTCTTCATCTCTTTCTCTCTATTGGAATGTAAAAAAAAAAAAAAAAAAAAAAGACCTGACCCTGGTTTCTATGGTTCTCAGGACCGGTTTCACGGCCGGTTCGCCGGTTTCCGGTCTGAACCGACCGGTCCCGTCCGGGTTTAATAAGCATGATATAAACCCTAATACAATAATAGCAGGAAGATGCTTTACGTAAGATATGGTCTTGTAAGGTAGTGATAAGTCTTCTATAATAAATTAAATGAACATTTAGAAGATGGTACAATAATGAAGAAGGTACAGTAAAGAAGAAAGAGAGTCGTTTCCCATAATAAAGTCATTGGACATTATTGGAAGGAAAGGAAGATGCTTTACGCAAGATAGTCTTGGAAGGTAGCGAAAAGTCTTCTATAATAAATGAAAAAGTAGAAGATTGTACAATAATACGAAAGGCTTTGTTTTCCAATGTCACGTAAGGAAAAAAAAAGTTGTCTGTGAATATATATATATATATATATGAATATATATATATATGTGGGTCCTATCATTCTATGTGTGTTTGACATGAGAAAATGATTTTCCTACGAGATGAGAAAATGTTTTCCCTAATAAAAAGAAGGTTTACAGAAAGGTGGACAACTAACCATGATCAATAACTAATATTTATCTGTAGTAGATCTTCTATGCAAATAAACAAATAATCAAATAGTACTCTTACGGTGTGTGTGTATTGTTTCACATTAATTGTGCATTTTTATTCTTAAAAAATAATATATAATTTTACATATTTTGTTATATAACATTTTCAAATTATTTATAAAAATCAATTATGATAAATATATGAAAACGGAACAATTTATATTGTCAAAAGCTTGCCCCCACTGGTGTCATGTTAATTCCACCTCTAAACAATATGTATATATCCTTGTTCACCTTCTAAGTTATAATAGTGAAAGTGAAAGTCACTTTATTTTTTGAGGAAAATGAGAGGGGAATCAATAACATGTGCATAAAAGTGTTCATTAATTGTCATGCCGTGGACATGATGAGGATGTAATCTACTTCAATTTTGAGTTTTCTTTGTGGTGTTTGATGTCACACCCTTCCAATATAGTTTTAAGAAAATTAACAGAGTTTGAGATGTTACAGCTTAGAGTACTACGGAAGTGGATAGCGTGCGCTAAGATTCGGACAATGAGTATCTGATATAGAATTGCCCAGACATATGATGATGCCTCGACATAAGCTGATATATTAAATATCCCGAAGGAATATTCATGTGATACAATTTACAGAGATTAAATACAATTCTCTGATAAAGAAAGTCTTAAATGAGACCCATGGCTTGGAACCTAACATCAGTTAATCAAACAATTTGGCTAGGTCGGTGTTCAATCTAATGGGAGTCTCACCAACTCTATGGTGACTTGTGACAACCCACTGATGAACCCTTCCTTAGTTTAAGCACCAAATAGTCCAAAATAACTTTGTTAAATCCGTGCCAGAATACTCTGCCAGAAACTAAGTCCTAATAACTTCTACCGACCCCGTCTTCTATCGCTGCCTCTTCACGGCTCTTTCCACTGGCACCTTCTTTATCCCGGTTTCTTCCCTGTACTATTCATTAAGATTGAGATCCAATGGCCATTGGACCTCAGGTAACGGTTGACCTCATATTTACATATACGGTATACAAACACAGCAATTAATTCACTTCCAAATATGTCACTCCCAGTGAATGCAAATGTACCGCTCCCAGCGAAAAGTATCACTCCCAGTGAATACAGATATATCACTCCCAGTGCATGCAGATGTACAGTTATCCTTTAACAACAACATATATTCAAACAACATACCACAACATGCATACAACACACATACCACATATACACATACTGTAAATATCAGAGTTAATGTTACAGTATGCGAACGTACCTTCGTTGTCGGGTTACGATACGTTTTGGCGATTAGAATGTTGTCACAAATATCCTATAAGGATAATATTGTATTTATTAATTCACAAACAATATCCTAAAAGATATTTTGGCCACTACTGACCATTTTACCCTTGGTGGATTTATTTTCAATTATTTCCTCATAATTTTCAAAAAAATCGCTGGTGCAGAATTTCGCCTAACTTCGAAAAATCATAACTAATTCCAGAAAAATCGAAACGAGGATTCGTAAAATTTCCCGAAATCCTTTAGATGTCTAATTCTGAGGAAAAATACTGGAACTTACCCAGACTTCATGGATAATTCCCAGTTTCAACATTTCTAACCGCTGCCCAGAATTTCGCCCAGAAAACGTAGCTCAACTTCTGAGATTTTTATCTTTTTGCACAGAGCTTCAAATGACACAAAATTTATATATTTAGAAAGCTCTAGATGTCTACTTTCACCATGAATTTTCTCAGAATTTTAGAACATCATCTTCCTCATAAAATATCAACTTTTTTGCTACTGACTCCATAAATCACTAATTGATGAAATTTCGTCAGAGCTTCGCTATTTTGATCATAATCTTCCAAAAAATTTGCTATAACTTCTTCAACTTTTCGAAATAAATGCAATGGAAACCATAAAAATATGGAAATACAACTATATTTGGAAGATTATAGATCAAAATAACATTTAAGCTATAAACTAAAAGCTAAAGCTTAAAGACTAAAGAACTTACCCTTGAAGAATCTTGCTACTCCTTCTTGCTCCCCACTAACTCTCACTTTCACTCTATTTTCAGATGCTTCTTGCTTGTGTTGGTGTGAGTTTTGTGAAGGCCAAAGACCCCTATTTATAATAGTTTTTCCCTTTGCATTTTAACCATTGGATTTTACTTGATAAAGAGGGTTTAATCTTGCCCCTCCACCTCCCCCTTCTTCCTTAAGCTTCTTTGCTTTGTCCCCAAGTCATTCTACTTCCTTCCCAAGTTGTCTTAATTTCTCCCAAATGCTAATTTAGTTAGGTGTAAGTGAGTGTTTTAATTCATAATCCAATTTCACTTTTGAAATCCTAATTTCAAGATTAGATTTATGGTGATTTTTAATTCCTGAAACACTTAGGTATGAATCTTAAAAGTATACGAAAATGACTTTGGGAATAGCCAAGTTGAAGCTTATATTTCACTGATCTCAAATATGTACTTATCTTCAATACTTAGTTTCAATATTTCAAGTTATGATTTAATTCCTATGGATTCTCATCTAATTTAGCTAATTAAACCACAACTTGCTCTCCAAGTTTAAGTAACTTGCTCCCTAAGTTTAACCTTGGTAACTTTGACTCCCCTTTTACTACACTCACATACTCACACAACATTTGACCACACACACACTCCCTCACCACACACACACATATTTCGCCCCACACACAACACACTCACACTTGTTTTAGCTTCTTCCATACTCTAAACTACTTATCCCATAAGTTTGCATATTTGAAATAATTTATTCTTCTTAATTGGTGCCCAAGAAACCGTCCCCTACCTCTAAATCCTCTTTAATCAATTATATTTTAGTTGCTCTCACATGTTTAAGAAGAAAATTCTCTCATTGGTCCACTTAGATTTTAGGATTTAAGGTTAATATAATGTGTTTTTTCCATTAATCGAGTAATTTATTTATTTCTCATTATATAAGGATTTTCGCCCCTTATAATAACCTTAGGGGTTATTAATTTAATCCAAGTTATTATCCTTATCATAGTGTTTTAGATGTTATTAGGCTTAATTGTAATAATATAATTGATTATCAAATCAATTATAATCTTTATAAATTCATTTGACTTTTCATTGGCTAATTCATTCTCTTTGGCTTTGGCTTAATTATTTTCCAAATATAATTATCCCTTATTTGATTCTTTTAATTTGTCTCTAATCATCTTGAAGAGTTATGCAACCAATTTCAATTAGTGCAAACTTTGTTAAGGATAATTGTGAATAAATAACAATTAAACTAAATACTTCCCTATAAATAAGAAATCAATTAAAATTTAGAGACAACATACTCTCTTAAATCATGTCCCATAATTAACCTTTTATTAATTAATTCCAAAGGAAAATTGCCTAACATTAAATTAATAATTTACACAAATTTTGAGACCACATATTCACCTATTGTAATAGGTGTTATTTATCAAAATATAATATTTACATGTATTATGAAAATTGGGGTATTACACCCTTAAGCATCAAAAGGAACTTAAGCTCAAAATCACTTTGGGATACATTTGGTAACTCAAAAAAAAAAAAAAAACACACACACACACACACTTAATACACTTAGATAACCTTTTCTCCAATAATCTATATATTTTTTTTTCATTTTTAGTTTGTTAATTTTTAATTATTAAAAATAAGATAAACCCTAAAATGGAGAAAAGGGTGCAATCTTTTTTGTTTTTGTAACTTAACATTATAAAACAAAGGGTCGTGGGGCCAACATTGCCTCATATGTGATGCTTCTACCGCAGAAGGAGATCCATTTACATTGGGAAGCAGCCAGCTAATAACAGCCACTCCTTTTTGGACTGTCAATCATCATTCCCGCAATATATATCTCCACCCCTTTTGCTGTTGTGACTACAAAATATTTTATTATAGGAGTGAGTATCATATATAGTCATATAAACATAAGTCTGAGAATGGATGTGCCTTCAGTTTTGCACATGAATTGGCGCAGTGGAGAAGCAAGTTATGCCAACAATTCCTTGTTACAGGTATGTGTGTGTGTACACATATAGGTAAAGCCGTAACCGATCTAAGTAGAGCTAGGCTTGGATTTTATAAGATGCAAAAGAAACTCTGTCTTAAACGGTTAGCCCATTAGTGCTCAAAAATAAAAGGGCCACTTACTTTTATTTATTGAAATAATAGTTCTCACTCATGTTAGCAACGCCACTTACTTTTCTTAAATTTTTTTCAAGACTTTCTCAAACTGAATGTTAAATTAAATAATATTATAACAAATAAAATTTCATTGTTACAGGTAAGTTTTTTATACATAATAACTATGATATTTTTGTCTTTTTACCTATTAACATTTTTTTATATGTCATAAAAACGGAGGTAAATTATTTAGTTTTTCTTAGTTTTGAGATGGGACAATAGTTTATTAGTGTTTGAAGTGTGATTTGCATTTGTTTTTTAAATTTAGACAATAGTTAGTCAGTTTATTTTATTAATATCAATGATTTGAATCATAAATTTTAAGAGCTTTATTATTTTATTTTTATATATATTTCAAAATAATTTCAAATTTTAAAATTTAATTAAAAAAAAACATGAAAGCCCATGGCAGGCCTTCAACCCATATGTCTAAATGTCAGGCTTCAATAATATAACGATTTAATAAAACGTGGGTCTAGGCTTATCAAGTCAACTTTTTAAGCATAGGCTCATTAAGGACCAACCCTTTAAGACTATAACAACTTTACCTTTATCATAAAATATATAACTATCACATATACTTACTAATAATATATATTTGAACAGCAAAAAGTGATGTCCATAACAAAGCCCATAAGAGATGAAGCAATAAGGAGTATCTACAATGGAAAGCTCTCTAAAAGCCTAGCAATTGCAGACTTGGGTTGCTCTTCTGGACCAAACACTTTGTTTATGACTAGTGAACTCATTGAGATTGTGGAGATGCTTTGTAGAGAGTTAGAATCTCCAGAATATATCATCTTCTTGAACAATCTTCCTGGCAACGACTTTAACAACATTTTCAAGTCTCTTGAATGCTTCAAACAAAACTTAAGCACTCGAGTTGTTGGTGGGATTGGCAAATGCTACATCACTAGCCTTCCAGCTTCTTTCTGTGAAAGGATTCTTCCTACTTGTTCTCTGCATTTCGTTCATTCCTCCTATAGTCTTCATTGGATGTCTCAAGTATGTAATATTATTAGTCACTATTTTAAACACTTTTCTGTAATTACTTTTATATTAGGCATACTTTTTTCCTACTCTTTCTAATTTGTATTATTGCATTCCCGTATAGGTTCCAAAAGGTATGAAAACAATAAGGGCAATATTTGCATGGCAAGCACAAGCCCTTTAGATGTTCGTAATTCTTACTACCACCAATTGCAAAGAGATTTTTCATTGTTTCTAAAATGTCAGGCTAGAGAACTAGTTGAAGGATGGCGTATGGTTCTTACCCTCCAAGGAAGAAGCACTAGCGGCCGATCGAGCAATGAATCTTGCTACATTTGGGAGCTTTTAGTTGAAGTACTCAATGACATGGTTTTGAAGGTATGTGTCGCACATAGTTTCTTGTAATATATCCAAATATTTGATCATTGACAAAGCACAACGCACAATGGTTTCTCGTTATTCTTATAGTTAACCCCACCTAGTAGAATAAAACCTATAGTCATTGTTGACTACGCACAAGAGTTTTAATCATACAATTTTCTCTGAAACATGTATAGAAGAATTTGTTTTGGTGTGTGGTGTAGGGAATCATAAAGGAGGATCAGATAGATTCATTCAACATTCTTGTATACTATCCATCCTCATCTGAATTGCAATTAGAGATTGAAAAAGAAGGCTCATTCACTTTGAATCGCTTGGATGTATTTGAAGTAAGTTGAAAGGCTGCATGTGGTGAGGAACATAATGATAATAGTGTTGTATACAAAGTTGCAAAATTTCTAAGAGCTGTCACTAAACCTCTTATTGTAAGTCACTTTGGACAAGCTATCTTTGAAGATGTTTTTCATCGTTACCAAGATATATTAGCTGATCGTATGTCTAAAGAAAAACTTGTGTTCCTCAATCTTGCTATATCTTTGACCAAAACAACTTGAAGCTACTAGCAGATACATGTTTCTACCAAATACATAAATTGGGGATCCATATGAGTGTAATGAATAAATTATTTGTCAGTCTTCTTGTTCTTTTTCCGATATTGTGTATGTTCGATTTGCGTAATCCCGCATTAGAGTGATGTTGTATCTTTATAATTTTATGAATAAATTATTTTGCAGTCTTGTCGCAACTTTATTACATACTCCCTCTGGTCCTTATTATAAGGCACCAACTACTTTTTCTCACAAACCAAGGAATAGAAGTTAACTCATTAATTAGGTCTAAAATTAATAAATGTTTCCAACTTTACCCCTACTTTAATGATGTAGCTTTAAATGAGTTAGTTAAAAATGAGGGCATAATGGGAAAAAAGTAATAAATGAGTTAGTTAAAGTAAGTTGGTGCCTTATAATAAGGACCAAAAAATATTGGTAGTTGGTGCCTTATAATAAGGACCAGAAGGAATATACAACAAATAACAGTCTACATTCCAAGGCATAGCTAACAAAACCGAATTTAAAACAGACATTATGTATTCCAAATTTCTATTATTTCCATTTCACATGTTTATTAATTTTCCCAAGTTAACAACAATAATCATGTAGGAGAGAAAGAAAATGAATTAAGAAAGATAATTAGAGAATAACCTCTAAACTAGCCTCTACCCAGTCGAGGCTATTGGGTCAATTTAGAGTTAACCCAGGAGTTAAACTGGTGGGGAATAAAAAATTGACACATAATTTAAACTATCATTATACCATCCAAACACCAAATATCAATTCGATACCTTGATTCAATAACAAAATAATCATATATTTATCCAATATTCTTTTCAATCTTTAACATATTGACATTAGATTATCATTCCAACATCCAATATGTAGGCCTATAAAGTGACACAGCTCTTTATTCTACAAATTAAGGGATTTCTAGTTTAGGACCACTTGACACCTCCTGTACTCTTGTTTCAGTTTTCAATTTTTGAATTCAAGGGTTTTGTTGATTGTGATTTCTGATTTCTAGTTTTGATTTTTACTTACCGTTTTCTACTTTCTGATTAGCTTAGCAAGGGAACTCATCATGTTATTTTGTTGTCGCTTCTTATTAATTATCAGGATTTCAATTTTGATATGTAGCTCACCTAATAAAAATGATAAAAAGCCAAGTGAGAACAAATAATCAAGGGAATAAAAATGATTGATTAAATCCATTCCAAGTATGAAAAATGCACAAAATTCCCAAACTACCCCCTCTTCATAATTTGGCATAATTAAATAAAAATAGAGTGCTAAAAGCTTAGAATTATGAGGGTAAAACCATGAAAATTCTGAAATATATCGGTTGGTACTTTCTCATTATTTCTGTAATTCCTATTACTCCTAGGTTTCATGCTTTTGATCGCTTCATCATTAATGGTTTCAATGCTTCTGGTGGTGGTTGTTTTGATCATGCAGGCTGGTGATGCTTTTCGGTGGGAGAGAATGAATGACTTTTCTGAAAGGACATGTTGGTAATTTCATATTCTAAAAACATATTTTAATTAATAAAGATTAATACCTATTTTTAATAGGCATAGCAAGAGTATTTTAAAACCTTAACTCCGTTCTATTTCCACTTCTAATTCCTGCCTGCCAAGGTGAGGCCGCCTTCCCACCCCACTCCTGCGCCTGCCAATATTAACTTAAGCCAATTATATTAATTTGTTTTTATAATTTCTACTTAAAAAAAGCCTTGACATGATGGCCCCTTAAAATTTCATTCTCTCTAACCCTTACATTAAGGGAAAATTATGTAAGGCCCTATGTTCTTACCTCATTTTTAATTAAGTCTTTATAGTTCACTACTATAAGTAGAGGGAATAGTGGGGCATGTTTTGTGGCACCGCTTCTTCTGTTTTTTTTTTTTTTTTTTTGACAAAAAAGGGGATGCTATAGCACTTTCTTAGGCAAATGCCACTAAGGGTTTTTTTTTAAAAAAAAATAAAAAATAAAATACACCAGCATTTGTGCCACAACTACTAATGACTAACACAAGCGCCACAAAAATTTTTTTTCCCCTAAACCCTTCTTCATCAACTCCCACTTTAGCAAAGCATCTTGTCCCCTATTTTTGAACAACTCTCTCACTGATTTCCTACTTCCATTTCCTTATCCTCTTGTCTCCACTCCCATTGATCACTTCCTTTACTACTTATCCTTGGTCCCCACTCCCATTGGCTTCTTCCTTTCCTTATCCTTGTCCTCACTCCCCCTTATTCTCCATGTATAGACCCAATGCACCGACTTCGTCCCCATCACTTCCATTATTTGCTTTGCTCTTATTTCCTCCATCCATACCCATCCCAAAGATCCTGTAAGTACAACATCACTTTTCCTTTTTTTTTTTTAAATTTTTTTAAACCTACATGCAACCTTTTCTTTTCATTTCTCCTCTATTAAATTTTTGTAGGTGTTGTGCTTGAAGTTTCAGCTCACTCTAGTTAAGCTTCATATATAGTGTATGGTTTTTAATCTCTGTGCTTTCAAAACAAATTTTATTAGTAGTTAATAGTTTAATTTGCTCAATGTCTTTTATATTTAATTATTATGAAATCTGAAAAAAATTATTCTCATTTTGATATGCTGAAAAATAAATGAGATAAAATTAAATGGTAGGATATATAGGTTGTATCTGAAGACTTGTAATAGTTATAATTCTTAGTTGTTGTAGTGTTTTGTGTATTGGCTTGTAATGCTTTCTAATTTACCTATGCTATGTTTTGGCAAATTTGATTTCTTTCATTATGAGCTCTGAAAAATTATGATGATGTTGTGGGATCAATTCATTGATTATTTATTAATTAAAAGAGAGGGTTTATGGCTTGGAAAGCTTCAATTTTTAAGATGTTATGTTGCGGATTTTATTTTAAAACAAATAACAAACGATAAATGTAATTAGTTAATGCAATAATCAAGCGACTAACCACTTTTTGAAAATAAGTTGAAGGTGTAGACAGATCAAAAATGGATATCATGTGATCGTTGTTCAAGGGAATATATAGTTGGTGGGTGAAAGAGTTTATTAGGTTTGCAGTTGAGCATACAAAAGATCCTAACAAAATCTTGCATCCTTGTTTATCTTGTTATAGAAAGCATATTAGTCCACTTGATTTGCTAGATCATTTAATTTGTCAAGGAATTGATCGAACATATATGTAACATCCCAATTTTCAAAAGCGGAATAAATTAACTTTTCATTTAAAATTATTTAAAACATCAGAGTAGATCATTCGAGCGGAAGAGTAACTGATACTTATATTTCAAAATGCCGTAAGTCTGGCTGAATACAATAGCGGTGTAGTAACCGCGTGGTTCAAAAGGGATGTACAACAACAAAAGGAAGGCTTCCGCCAGAATGTCAAAGGAAATCTTCAGCCGGGTCTTCTACGCGTCATGCTTGTGCTTCTCTTCGGTCCTCGGACCTCCCGAACCTGAAGCTATATTAAGAGCTGAGGTCCCATGCATACGGACCCCAGGTAACGGTTAACCTCATGTTTACAAACACACTATATGAACAGCATTTACCACACATCAACAGCAAACAAACTTTCTATCATAACAAATGCATATGTATCGCTCCCAGCATGTAACCATATCACTCCCAGCATACAGACATATCGCTCCCAGCACATAGGCATATCGCTCCCAGCATATGGACACATCGCTCCCAGCATTACAGATACTCTCTAACCTTTATATATACACATACCACATATATGCATCATATAAACATCAAAGTTAGTGTTACCAGTACGCGGACGTACCTTCGTTGACGAGCGTTTAGTACGTTGATGGTAAACCGTACTTTTGACGGAAAACAGCGGAACGACAGCGAAATGACAGCGGGACAAGATTACTGATATCCTATAATGATAATATCACATTTATCAATATTTGATATCATAACAGGCATTTTAGGTACAAATTACCATTTTGCCCCTGATCCCCTAATCGGCGGAATTTCGCCAGCACTTCGCTATCTTGACCCTAATCTTCCAGAATTTCCACATATCTCTAACTCCAATATATTTCCCAAAATAAATATCATATCTATCCTAAAACATGATATCTAAAATATACTGGAAGATTAAAGATCTACTCTAAAACTCTAAGAACTACCGAAAGAACTTAAGACTAAAGACTAGGGACCGAAAGACTTACTCAGAGCTTCGCTATGAACTTTTTGCTCCTCCTCCAGAGCTTCTCTCTCTAACTTCTCTCTAGGATTGTGTGAATTGGTGAAGAATGAAGAGGAATGATGGCCTATTTATAGAAAAGCCCAATGGCATTTTCGTAATTCCTTTGAACTTTGTCTGATCAGTTTATGGCCGTTAGATCGCACTTCTTGGAGGTGGCAAGATCTTGGCCTTACACCTCTCAAGGATGATGTCATCCCTGCTGCATCATCAAGCCTTATGTCATCTTGCTTTATCAGGTAAAATTCCTGATTCGGTATCCTGATCGCGAAATTTCGTAAAATCTTAAAATTCCGGAAGCAGTACCCTGAAGGTCTTTGCTTCCTCTTCAAGAATACTGGGTTTTCCTAACCTTATTCTCTCATTAAAGACATTCCGTTATCTGCCAAAAATCCTCGGTATTCATGTCCGATTATAGAAATAACTTCGGCCGATACCAACTTCTGGATAAAAATCCACTGACTAATAATATGTTCTGGTTTTGCTTAACACATCCCCAGATTCTCGCAACGGAATTATTTTCTATCCGTTCTCATTTATCCTGTTCACCTTTCTTTATAATAATACTTAATTATCACATGTCTTAACTTATAATGTTATTTTAATGCAAATATCTAGATATTAATTTCTTAATTTTCATTTCATTTTTCTTTATTTTTCTTCTAATTTTCGTTTTTATTTATATATATATATATATATATATATATATATATATATATTTATTTATTTATTTATTTTAAGTAATTTTCACCTTTTTCTCTTTATCTTATGTCTAAACAATTAGCCATTAATTATCTAATTAATCACTTACTAATTGTTGACAATTTTCTTAATTAGTAATAATTATTATCTCACAACTATTTTACTGAAATTGATAATTTATGCATTATGCAAAATATTAAAAACCATGGGGCAATTTATGTTCCCCAAAATGATATTTAATTTTGCCTCATTATTTCCCAAGGAAAATAATCTCATAAATTACCTAAATTAGAGACAACATACTCTCTAATTTTTAATAAATATTTAGTTGCCTTTTAGGATTTATTATAATATTCTCAGGGTATCTCATAACCCACAAATTCACTTAGGGATTTTTAGCTCTTTATTCCTCCTAATTTCATGAGAAATTACCTTTAAGAAATAAGGTAATTATTTCTTTAGTTTTGAGACCACAAATTCACCTATTTTCAATAGGTATTTATTTGTAAATATAATATTTCAGATAAATAATTATCCGGGTATTACATTTATATGATGTATAAGGCATGGTAAGACAAAAGCTGTATGTAGTGATCAGGTGCATACCACGAGTGGTGCTTCTAATGAGTTTGACCTAAGCACATGCGATGAGGACGATGGTCTTGAAGAAATGCTAAATGTAATTCAAGGGGTGCTTCATAACTGTCCTAAATAATTTCAGAAGTTGAAGGGTGATGCAAAGAAACCATTATATGCTAGTAGTACTAAATACAAAAGATTGTTAGTAGTGTTGAAATTGTACAACTTTAAAGCGTGCTATGGATTGAGTGATTTGGTTTTCACCACACTGGTTTAACTTTTGCTATGCTTCCAAAAGAAAATGTACTTCCTACTAAGACATACTAGGCTAAGAAAATTCTTTGCTTTACAACTAGTATGGTTTATGAGAAGATACATACATTCCCTAACAAAATGCAAAATTAGAGCAGAAAATTGTAAGAGCTAATGATTATTTCATATATATATATATATATAATTCTTCTGACTAATTTTTAACTTCAACTAACTTTGATGTATATATAGAAGAATGAAATTCAAATATTACACAGGTGTCACAATATGATTTGTGGATGGCCAGTTGCACTAATAAAAAAAGGTGAGATTTGTAGTGAATAAATCAAAAAGGTTACAGAAAATTGTGTACTATTGGATTGTGCATACAATAAAGAATTATCTTTACTTGAATGATTCTATTTTATAATAATTAATTATTTTGTAATTCTTTTTGTGATAGTGATCAATGATACAAGAGGTGGCAGAGTTGGCACGATATGTTGCTCGTGATGATTTGTTCAGCAGAGCGCTAGGAGTACCTAAGTTTGATGGTTGTGTTTAGGGTACTAGTTTTGTAGTCACACAAATATCATACTTTGGACAGCAAAAGCACTCCAACAAAAGTGACATTTTGCAACTAAGAGAGGAAAGGAATTGCTTCAAACATCAAATGCAAGAACAATTTCACAAACAAATGCATTTGATGCAAGAACAAAATGAGTAATTGAGGATCAAAATTGATAACTTATGCATTATAGGGAAACACAAAGCGTTTCAACATGTGACTACCCCAGTGTGAGGGATAATTGTACAACCATGGCTAAAGTCCGTCTTTTTTAGGTGATTAATTTCTTCTCTAGTTAACTTTTTGTTACATTATAAATTATTGTACTTTAATATATTACTCTATTTTCCATTAGGCAAATCCATCGCAAGTGGGTCAATCTTTTAAGCACGCAATAGCTATAGGTGTTTCATACAACATCGATAATGATACGTTGCACAATCCACCATTTCCCTAGAAAACACTTTGATTAAGGGTTGACATTTACACGAATGAAGATAAGCTCTTACTTATCCCTTCTCGAGATGAAGAAACAATGGTGAAAGATGTAAGTGGCTATGTTGCATGGCCAATAGGTATAATAAAGTCAGGTTAAAAGGTAATTAATCTACAATTCCTTCTAGTTTTCCTATGCATTTCTATCTAAAACTACATGATTTAATTTCATGAGTTTTGTAGCTTGTACATTTTAAAGGAAAACAAATTCAAGTGCATGTCAAGAATTCAAAGTGTTCAACAACTCGATCAAAGTCAAAAGCCTCAGCTAGTCAATAAAGCAAAACACAAATACCTTATATCATGATCAATTGGAATCAATTGCACCTTTTGATCCCTGAAATAGATATGGAATTACATTTTGATGAACACATCGACAATGCAAGTAGTATAAATGGTCACGTTAATGGTAATATGCTGGATGAAATACTTAATCATAGATGGGTTAGTGCTTCAATTATTAACATATGGATTAAGTACTTTATCATTATCATTTATCACTATTATTATTATTATTATTATTATCATTATCATTTATCAATAAAGGAACTTGATTATGATGTCTTACTGGACACAGAGAGGGTGCAATTCTCATTTGTCGACCCTTATCTCATTGAGCAGCATGGGGGGAGAGTAGGTTTGAATTGTAATACCCTAAAAAAAAAAAAATTCTACTTAGGATAAGTATCATAATTTAGTAAATAATATCTATTGCAAATAGGTGAATATGAGGTCTCAAACACCTTGTATTAAATTTACCTTATTATTAGGACAATTTCTCCTAAGATTAAACAATGTGCGAAAAGGGCCCTAAAACAGTAGATAATTTACAAATAGGTCCTTGAAATATTTGTGGGTCATAAAATACCCTGAGAAAATTATGATAAAATCCTAAGAGGCAACTAAATATTTATTAAAAATTAGAAAGTATGTTGTCTCTAATTTAGGTAATTTATGAGATTATTTTCCTTGGGAAATAATGAGGCAAAATTAAATATCATTTTGGGGAACATAAATTGCCCCATGGTTTTTAATATTTTGCATAATGCATAAATTATCAATTTCAGTAAAATAGTTGTGAGAAAATAATTAATCCTAATTAAGAAAATTGTCAATAATTAGTAGGTGATTAAATAAGTAATTAATTATTGATTGTTTAAACATGAATAAAAGGGGATATACAAAGTTAATTATATGAAACTCCTAATTTGATATTAATGACCAATGAAGGGTCAAGGTTGGCATAAAGAGTGTTGCTAATTAATTTAGCATAATTAAGAGGTATATTAAGTGAATTACAATTATCCTTAACAAAATAAGCTTGCACTAATTGAGATTAGTTGCATAATTCTTCAAGATGATTAGAGACAAATTAAAAGAGGACTCATTATATTTAAAAATAATTAAGCCAAAGAGAATGAAATAATATCTCAAGAAATTAAGTCTAAATCTTCATATAATTGAGTTAGCTAATGAAAAAAATATAATTAAGGAGCATGTAAACACTTGATTAGCATGATAATTAAGAATTAGTGTTGAAAAGTCAACAATGACACCTAAGCCTTGATTATGTCATCAAAATGACATCACAAGAGCACATGTGTATGTTGTGAGTGTGTGTGTGCCTAAGTGTTGTGCATGTGTGTGTGTAATGGAGGAAAGAGAAAAGATGAATCTAGAAAAGGGGGGATGTGGCATTTTTGTAGGAGGTGTAAGGGCTAGATTTAAACTTCCTAGTTAAGTTTAATCTAAGGGTTAAAATAGAATGAAAGTTGCTAGGAAGTTAACCAAGGATTGCCTATAAATAGAGAGCTCTCCTCTCTTCATTCTTCACACCAAACTCATACCAAAGATTGGAGAGTTTAAGAGGAGAGTGAAACAAGAAGGAGGAAGGAGTTCAAGAGTCTTCAAGAGGTAAGTTCTAGCATTTAAATTTCTAGTTTTTAGTTTTTATAAGTTCTTAGTATAAATGTTAGTTTAATCTAGAAAATTAGAGAATGAATTCCTATACTTGTTTTTAGGCCTCATTGCATTGAAAAATGCCTGAAGAGGTAAAAACATGATAGGAAATAATGTTTGGGAGTCCTTAGATTAAATTCGTAAGAGTTCCAGAATTTTCGGTTCTTAAGTCCTTATCAGGCAGCGAAAAAGATGCTATGATTTTATGAAGCAAATGAAGTTATAAAATCATGAAATTTTCCAGAAATAAAGTAGACATGTAGGGCTTTCCAAATATATAAAATATGTAACATTTTGATCTCTGGTCAAGGAGATATGAATTTTTGAAGTTAAACCATTTTTGCTGGAATAAAATCTGGGCAACGTTGAGAAAATTTAAAACTGGGAATGATTCATGATGTTCTAGGTTCTGGGAATATTTTTCCTTGAAAATAGACATGCCAAGGGTCATGAGGAATTTTACAGCGCCTCAAAATGATTTTTCTAGAATTAGTTATGAGTTTTCAAAGTTACCGAAAAATCTGCCCAGAAAAAACTGCACTGCGTTTTTGAATAAATGTAAGGGCAGAATTGTAAATAATAAATCCACCAAGGGTAAAATGGTTTTATATAGCCAAAATATCTCTTGAAATAATATTTTTGAATTAATAGAGATGATATTACCCTTATAGGATATCTGTGATCGCTTTCTGTCGAAACGTACAGAAAGTCATCAACGAAGGTACGTTCGCGTACTGTAACACTAACTCTGATGTTTATGTTATGCATATATGTGATATGTGTGTTGTATGTATAGAGTGTTTATACTGTGAAATGCATATAAAAGTTAGAGGGTATCTGTAATGCTGGGGGCGATATGTCCATATGTTAGGAGCGATATGTCTGAATGCTGGGAGCGATATGTCTATATGCTGGGAGCGATATGGTTGCATGCTGGGAGCGATACATATGCATTAATTGTGATTGATTGTTTGTATATGTTGTTGATGTTGTGGTATGTGTCATCCACATTTTGTGTATGTAAGCATGAGGTTAACCGTTACCTGGGGTCCGTATGCATGGGACCTCAGCTCTTAACATAACATCAGGGTCAGGAGAACCAAGGACGGAGGAGAGGGAAAAGCAGCACGCTTAGAGACCCAGCTAAAGATTTCATTTTGACGTTCCGGCGGAAGCCTTCCTTTTGTTATTTACTTCACTTTTGAGCCACGCGGTTACTATACCGCTATTGTATCCAGACAGACTTATGGTATTTTGAAATATAAGTATCAGTTACTCTTCTACTCAAATGCTCTACCGTGATGATTTGAAATGATTTTAAATGATGAAAAATTTATTCCGCTTTTGAAAATTGGGATGTTACATGAATGAATAATCTAATGATCTCAAAGATTACTTTAGAAATAAAGCAACACCTAATATGTTATTTCTATCACCATCTATGCAGGGTAAGTTATTTATGGTAATATTTTAAAGTGTTCTTTTTTATTGTTTCACTTTTACCATAACATGATTGTTTGAAGAAAAATTTTCAAAATATTTTAGGGTACATTGGATATTGATTGTTATGAATCCAACAGAACCTTCTAGCCCTTTTACTTATTATATGGATTATCTAGTTGGTGGTCTTCTAGAAATCGTCTTGATGTGTTGCAATTGTTCAATAACTAAGTGTACGTTTATATGTGTAAATATTTGCATGTGTAATTGAATAGCCAAAAGTAATCAATTTCTATTTGTTTTGTTAGCACATTGACTACCTATTGAGCCTTTGCCTTATTAAACTATTTTAAAGTTGCTGACCCTATCAATAACTATGTGTGGAAGAAGATACAAGTATTTATTTATGAATTTACTTAAACTTTGTTATTAAACAATTTTTATTCAAAAATTGAGTTAACTATTTCATTATATTGTTGCACTACCCTTTCCAACTAAACAACAATGATTGCAGGTATTACATCATCAAATTCATGAAGGATGTAATTACTCATGATCAGCCTATTGTTCCTCCAAAAGTAAGTCATTTTAGTTACTATTCATATAGTGTTTAAATTTAATTGAGTAGTGTCTGATAAATAATTTTTAGTGATTTTTGTAAGCTAAAGAGGGAAAACATAATACTTTCATATAATTGTGTACAACTATATTTACAAGGATTGCCTAATGCCTATTCATATAGAAAAGAGGGGACATAAAGTAAGCACAAAGGAGGGAATTAGGAAGGGAATCAAGGAGGGAGACATTCCCTAAATTAGGGAGGGAATCATGACACTAACACTCCCCCTCAAGTTGGAGCATAGATGTTAATCATGCCCAACTTGTTACAAAGATAAAAAAACTAATAAAAAACACAACTTCACAACTAATTTCATACACTCCCCCTCAAGCTGAACACAGCTTGAATGTGAGGAACAATTCACCAAGAATAACAATCCAACAGCTTCACCAAGAGCCCAATCAACAACCCGAGTTGAAGTTGCAGCAAACGGTCTCACAATAGACCAAACCAACAACTGAAACACCTCACAAGAGGCAAAAAGCAAACGGGTTGCACAAGGACCACCAAACAGCAAATAATTGCCCAAAAATAGCCAAATGACAGAAGATGCCAACTCGCAACCTGGAATGAAGAACCCAAATCCTAAAACCTAATAAGCAAACCACAGAAACCAACCACAAGTATGGCGCCAAAGACAAGAGCACTCCACAAACATGCTGGAAAATAAAACATCCAGCCACTAGAAACCAGTGAACATGCACAAAACGAAATGCCGACTTTGTTGAAATAGTGGACACAACTGAACTAAGTCTCAGCAACTCAATCTTCGAAGCAAAGAACCGGCCTACACACACTGGGAATGAAGATTTGACGTCGGAGAACATAGCACAACTAGAAAACAAGGACAGCAAACATCACATTAGTGACCAAATAACACACTTCCACAACCAGGAAGCAAATAACCACATAACCAAAAGCAGATTGACCAGAAAAAATATTGAAAATGGCACTAGAACAAAGATGACCAAGCAGACAGATGAATAGTTCACGATGAATAGTGTCTATGAATAGTGCTATATGAATAGTAGCAAATGAATAGATAGATGAACAGTGCCGTCAGATTTGAAATATTTTGCCGAAATCATGGTGCAGCAAGATTGTCCGAATTAAACTCAAATCGCCCTGCAAAAGTTAAGAAGAGTTGTTGGACTTTTGCACTTGTGGTCCCCACCACTTCCTTTACTAATAGGAATCTTGCACATGGTGGTCCTTACTATTTTCTTTTGTTTCCAAACGTCAGGAAGTAGAAATGGAAGGAAACTCTTGCACGTGGTCCCCACCACTACTAACTTCTTTGACTTTCCAACTCCCCTTATTTTCATATTTGATTCCTTCTTTTCACCACTCCAACCGATCACCTTCGGTGACATCTCCACACCTCACCTTTTTTTTTAATAAAAAAAACCACAAACCAAACTTCACAGATTAGATCACAGAACATTGTACTAAACAAACCAAATCAGAGCACATACCCAGTACCACGGACACGAGAGAAGAAGAAACCTTCTTCCACCTTCACCTTCATCATCATCTCCTCTTCTTCACCTCCTCTTCCTCACTTTCTCTTCCACCAAGTTTCCATACCTTCTTCCCCAAACCAAAAATGAAGCAGCCACGAGATTGGATTTTATTTTGAGGAAGAAAGGAGCAGAGTAAAGCGCTGCAAGTCTGCAAATAACTCGTCGGAATCTTCCAACTTCGCCGGAAATGCAGAGACACTTGCCAGAAAACTCAAAACACTCGCTGGACCCTGCAAACTTTGCTGGAAACGCAGAGCACCACTTGATTAAAGGTCGCCAGAACTTGGAAAAGTTCACCGGAATCTAGAAAACAGCTTGCCAGAATCTGGAAAATCTCGCCGGAAAATAATAGAAGTAGACCTAAATTGGTGGGCTTGAAGGAATCTGGAAAATATGGAAATGTCACCGGGATTTGGAAAGTTCGCTGAAAACTGAAAATCCTCTCTGGCAACGTCGCCGGAAAATTCCAAACATCGCCGGAAAACGCAAAACCTCTGGAAATAGCCGGAAATGAGGAGAAGAGGGTAAATCAAGAAGTCACCGGACTAAACTCCCATTGACGCGCCATCACGCACCGTCGGAATTTTCTGTCGGTGAAGCGCGTGTCGTCCACACGCTGTCACGAAGACATCGGACGGTCACCAAATTTCAGGCGAATACAGATCGGAGGACGGGGAGAACGATGGGATGGCGCGTGTTCCAAGAAGTGGACTGATACAGAACTCAAATACTCTCTTCTCCCCCTTGTGAACAGTAACAAACCACGGGAAAAAACAAAGAACTGTTCACAGTATACTAGCAAATGACCACTGTTCACAGAATAGTACCAATAATCAACCAGAAAATCGACAGAAACTGAAATGACACGAGCTCGCAAGCTGGAGACTGGCCACTGTTACTGTTCACGTGTAATACTGTTCATGCTACAGTACTTCTGACGCTACAGTAATAACGGCCACCGGAAAACTCAAATTGCCCAAGAACAATTCCTAAGCTCTGATACCATGTAAGCTAAAGAGGGAAAACATAATACTTTCATATAATTGTGTACACCTATATTTACAAGGATTGCCTAATGCTTATTTATATAGAAAAGAGGAGACATAAAGTAAGCACAAAGGAGGGAATTAGGGAGGGAATGAAGGAGGGAGACATTCCCTATATTAGGGAGGGAATCATGACACTAACAATTTTAATTCGTTGTATGCATGATTGCATATGTATTATTATGAAGATCAACGTAGTGACAATTTGATTGACCATCAAGTGAATGAAGTCATTGAGGAATGATGTGAATATGTGCTCAGGCAATGCTCTAGCTAGCTACTATTTAAGTAGCTAGGTTGTTTCTTGCCTATTGTTGTGTAGTTTATTTAACTAGAATTAACTGTATTTCATTCACAATTGTTGTAAACATAATTAGTGGTGATTTTATTAATTAGTTATTTTTTTGTATCATTTTGGATTTATTTAATTGTGGTTTGCTTTTCTTCATTTTGTTGTAGATATACAAATTTATGTTTAAAGTTTGTTGTTGATTGTAATTGTAGGGTTCTAAAGAAAAAATATGAAAAAAAAAATTAAAAATGTTTCATGTGTCACTTCCTTGGAAAAGTGCCATAGGAAGCAAAAATTTGATAAAAAATATATACACACTACTACATAAGGCAATTTTAACAACTGATATTGCTCGCATACTGTTTAAGTATATAGTATTAGTCATCCTATGAATGAAGTAATTGTAGATGGTCAACGGTTCGGCTCCTGGTACAAAGATGACTTCAGGTGCATCAGCTCGATTTTTGGGATGGAATTGTAATAGTATATCAGTTTCTCCATAATTAATACAGTTGTCCCAATATTGGTAGAATTTTTCGATGGTAACTTTCTTCATCTCTTCCCTCTCCTTAGTTATGGGAATTTATGAAATTGGTACAGGAGTACGTAATACACGCTTTTTCCTTTCTGGTTCAACCGATGGTTCTTGAACAATTGTTTTGAATGCTATTTTATATGCTTCTACAGTCTCTTGTTTTGATTTATAGCTTTTGTGGATAACATTTTTTACCTTGTTATGTTGTGTTACAATGTGCCAGTCACTATATATTCCTTTAAATGATCCTGTGGATGACACTGTCTTTTTCACTAATAGTAACAAGGGCTGGAATCCCAAAGGATCCTAAAGTAACAAATTAATCTCACAAATAGATTATAAGCAGTATATGAAGGCCAATCAACATAACATAATAGTCCACACATCATAAAGCATTTAGAATCCATAATGCAGATCACATATAGCCAAAACAACATATAGATATATTATAACCATAGTGTTAGGCATACCACATGGCATGCACCAAGAGTCCTTCCATTAGAGTTTTCCATTGAACACCCAACCAAAACAATCGACTAGAACCCACTGAGAGTCTTATCTGGAACTTCTAGTGTTCTCAATCAGAAGTGTTCAAGTCGTCTAAATACAATTGGTTAGCCACCTAAGAACTTCTGTCCAATAAGCCCTACTCCAATTATATCCACTGAGAAGGTACTCCATGGTTGGCCCTTCCACTTAATCAAACCATGAGTAGTGATGGCTTATACGAGATGAGACATTCACATATATTATTCAAACATACATACACATCCATACAAAGTATGTGAGATTTAGAGTTACTACCTAATTGCTTTAAAACTGCAATTGGCTCCAAGTCCTTTTAATTGTCTTAGGCAATTGTCACATCCTATAAACTGAGAGAAATAGAGAGCGTATTAGTTAAGCGTGTATTGACATATTGACAGTGAAATAGTAAAATCATTTCATTAGTTTTCGTTGAGTCATTCATCAATGTCACTACTTCTGGTTTGAAGACTTCACTATTTATAGGTAATTGTCTTTCGACTGTTGCGAGCATTCGACCGTTGGAAACCCATTAGTGTCTATTGGAGCTTCTATAATTCCCTGTGTGTTATTCGTCATTTAACTTCATTAAATGTCTGTTATGGCGTTTATCCACTCAAAAAGAAATAGCCGTTGACGAATTTAAATGCTTTGTCGTTTAACTCGTTCCATAAAGTGTTTTGCTAGATAAAGTGCTAAGCTATTTTTCCACATCTTGTGTACTTTGTTCATCTGACAGTGCATTCTCACGTGGTATTTCTTCATTGGCATTGAACTTTAATTTGAGCTTTTGATCATCTGAAACTTGCTCACAAATAACGTTAGTAGCATTGAGAGGTGTAATCAACAATAATAATACACAATCAAATGTAAACAATTAATTTAGGAATCTCAGACACATTCTGGTAGTTAAACTAACGATATATACTCGAGTACACTGAAGCTTCTGCTCGAGTACAACATTGTCTTGTGTTTTGCTTCAGTGTTCCAAATTGCTACATGCTCAAGTATATAATGACTTACTTGAGTAGACTGCTGCAGGAATGTGATATTAGATGGCAAAATATATATTTCTTGAGTAAGGAAAACTTTATGCTTGAGTACGCTCTATCCAATAAAGTAACAATAGTCATATAGAGAGGCTTTGCTCAAGTATGTTGGAAAGTTTGTTCGAGTAAGATTGTGAAAGGAACTCATTACATTGTGAGCAAATGAGCTTACTTGAGCAACCATTTTATTTGCTCGAGTATAATAACTTACTTGTTTGAGTAAGACATCTTGTCTGCTCGAGTAACATCTGAGAGAGGCAATACCAACACACGTTCTCGAGTACATTACTGCCTTACTTGAGTATCATACTCAAGTAATACAAAAGTCTACTTAAGTATCCTTTATGATTTTTCATCAAGCCTTTACTCGATTGATCTTGTTCAAGGATTAATCTCCACAATGTCGTGAATCTCAAGACATAAGAGTATTAGCAGCATAAAGGTCAAATTCCAGTAAGCGTAACGTCTTCAATATAGCTTCAAATTTGATAAACCAACCATACCCAGAAATCTCTTTAAGTTTTCTTTCTAATGCAACAAGTTTCAGCTCCAAACTCATCGTATGTTAAGTGTTGTGATCAGATTAATAGAAGTTGTTTTGGACCAATGTTTTTGCATAATTCTGAACTGACTATGAACTTCAAAAAAATCATATCTCTCTTATTTGATCTTTATTTTCTAATATCTAGTTTCATATGCCACAAATTTCAGTTTATTTTGATGTGTAGTTTATGAGATATATCTAAATTATTGAAGCTAGGTCTGCTTTGTGATGTTAATTGATGGGGCAACTTCCAAAATTCATATTTCTTTCATATGAACTCATTTAGGCCTGAACGCTTGTCAAGATGAAGCATTGGGAGTCTAGTTTCTTAAAAAATTTGTTTTACCTCAATCGGATCTCTGGTTTAAGAGATATCATCAAATAACCAAACCTCGCTCAAGTGAAACATGAAACAAAGTTGAACAGAGTTGCTGAAACACGATCATACTTGAGTACAACAATTTCATACTCAAGTATAACTAATTTTATACTCGAGTATGGATGTCCTTTTGCTCGAGTAAGATGGAAATAAGAAGGGAAATCATTATAGCTATCTACTATTCATCGTGGAGCTTCAACTTTCTTATTTTAACTCTGAATTAAGCTATTCCAACTTCCATTTGATCATAGAGACTCAAATATTGATATTCTCATAATATTTGATAAGTTCTTCTTTCTTCAATCTCCTCTCTCGATCATTATCTATAACTCAACTTGTACTAACCTATATTATGTTGGATATAGTTAGCTTTGATAATGTCTTGTATATATGCCATTTGTAAGAGCAAAAAGTTTGTATGCTATATTTATCTCCTCCATCGATGAATTCTTTAATTAATTGTAGAATTAAAGGTGTAAAGTTCATTCATGAAGAATGATCAAAAAGAAGAACCGACAAAGAAGAAAAAGAAAAAGATCAAGGAGGACGAGGATGTAGATGATGATAAGGAAAAGGAAGAGAAGAAAAAGAAGAAGAGGAGAGATTGAAGAAGAAAGAGTCTATTGAATGGAACATTATCAATTAAGATCAGTTCAAATATATTTGTGAAGAATGTTTAAATAATTGAAAGAAAGAAAGAGCTGAATAATGGAGATTGATCAAGAGATGAGATTTCATAAAGAAGAAATTGAAGAAAATGTTGAGTTCAAGAAGAAGAGGAAATATTGAAGAACTTGCAGAAAAATGATGAGCTGAAGTTAAATGATGAAGAATGATCAAGATGGGAGATGATGAAAGATGGAAGAAGTTGATGAATATAATGAGAATATCTTTATTCAAGATTAGCTTAAATACATCTATAATGCTCTAGAAAAGAAGAAAGAAAGAATAAAAATGTGAAGAATGTCCAAGTGGAAAGAAGAAAGAAAGAGAAGATCTTGATAAAGAGAATGAGAAAAGTCAATATTCAAGGTCTTAGATTGATATTATAAGTCATCACAATCAAATGGATGTTGGAGAGGGTCAATTCAGAACTAAAGACAACAAAAATCAGGTTCTGGAAGAGAAAACTTGAGTTTCCAGGTCAAAACTCGAGTATACAAGCTTATTGCAGAAATTTGCTTCTGGATGAGAAAACTCGAGTTTGGGAAACTCGAGTTTCCAAGTCAAAAATCGAGTATGGGCATACTCAAGTATGGAACTTAATGACTCGAGTATTGGGTGTTTTCAGCTTCTCTGGCGCGTCTGAACCCAACAGTACTCGAGTATGCTCTTCAATACTCAAGTATCCAACTCTTTTCTGCAACTTTGTTCACCTCTGTTTTAGTTCAGCTTTAGGCAAGCTCTGGTAATTCGATGATATCTCCTTAACCAGAGATTGGATTGAGGTAAAACCAAATTTGTATGAAACTAGACATCCAATGCATCATCTTAAAAAATTTTCATATGAGAGAGCTTTGAATTTCTAAAGTTGGATCAAATATTCACGCCACACAGTTGACCAAGCTTCAATGTTTTGAGTATAACTCATAATCTACAAATCGGAATGAGCTAAAATCAGTGGCATTTGAAAGAGGACTCATATGGCTTTCCATCAATACTTGATTCAACAAAAATGAAGATTAGACCAGAGAGATATGGTCTTTAAAAGTTGACTGACTGTTCAAGATGTTGGAAAAACGCTGGTTAAAGAACGATCTTCATTCAGTGGATCATAACAAATGAAATCCAAAGATCTTTGAGCTGGTTGATGTTGAATTGGAAAGAAGGCACAAAGAGCAATATTAGGATAATTGGTTTGCCAAATATGAAGCTATATCAAGTCAAGAAGAAACCAAGAGTCAGAACAACTTCAATACTCGAGTTTACAAGTCAATACTCGAGTATAGCTTAGACAGAGAGCAATGAACGTTAGAGGATCTTCAATACTCGAGTATGTAAGTCAATACTCAAGTATCGAACAGACAGAGATGAATCTGAAGTAATGAAACAAGCTCAATACCACAGTATTCAAGTCAATACTGCAGTATACATCGTCATTTTAGAGAATTCAAAATTTTGAAAATCACGATTTTGAGCAAGATCATCTAGATGATTACCCAAATGATTTATAACACTTATTATCATCATTTATATCATTTGTGGACATGTTTCAAATGATCAAACAAAGGATTACATGAAGATCAAGTTGCTGAGCTGTCAAGTCCAAAAAGCAGAACCAACGGCTATATTTTTGCAACAGCTATATTCTCAACGTTTTTATTCACAACGGTCATATTCTCAACGTTTAGAAGATCTTCATTTATAAATAGAGCCAGATTCAAAATGTAAGAAGATAAAAAAAAAAAGCTTGCACAATCAAAATGCCAAAATCATGAATCTTCTACACTTTGTTTTTCCATTGCTTATCTTGCTTATCATATAGAGTGTAAAATGAGTTGCAATGCACTCAGTGTTTATCATAATCACTTCTTAGAGAGAAGATACATTGTAAAACCATATTTTCTGAGAAATATTCAAGGTTAGGTGACCTTGATGTTAGCTTCCATGTTTTGATGATGAGTCAACATTATAAGGAAAAATGGAATTGAACTTCTCTATAAAAAATCATAAAAATTGGAACCAGAGCTTTGCTATCTAATTACCTCGAGGTTGAGAATTTTGCCTCGAGGTTAATCCAAAACTCGAGGCTGAAAGTTAAACTCGAGGTTTTCAGCTTTCGTTCTTCGAAATGATCCTCTTCCCAACCTTGAGTCTCAACCAATAACCTTAAGGTTATATCAAAACTCGAGGCTAGGTTTGTAACTCGAGGTTGAGTGTATCTTGTCCAGGTATCCGTTACTTGTGAATTGAATATACAAAAAATTGAGGTAGGAAAATGAACCTCGAGGTTGAGGCAAAACTTGAGGTCGTCCACGAAACTCGAGGTTATATGGTTCTATCATTGAGAATGCATTTGTTTCATAACCTCGAGGCTGTTATCTTGACTCGAGTTTACTAATAAACTCGAGGTTGTTCTCTTGACTCGAGGTTAAAATGTTCTAAACTGATATATGATTATGTCTAATTTCTGCGATCGATTCTGTTAGTTCTCAAGTGAGTTTTGATGATAACTAAACACTTGTTAATTGTTGGTTTACCAAGAACTTGAGTTCTGGTTTATAAAACTCAAGTTTCTGAAAAGTCTAACATTGAGAACTCGAGTTCCTAGTCATAGAACTCGAGTTCGCGTTTCCTGGCAGAAGAGTTCTCAATCAACCAAAATGAAGAACAAGAGTTCTGGGATGATAAACTCGAGTTCGCGACCCTTGGTAATGAAAAATCTTCAAAAGCTTGAGAACTCAAGTTCTTTATTACCAAACTCGAGTTCAAGAACTTGAGTTCTTGGTAAAGAACTCGAGTTCTTATTATGAGAAATTCGGTCAAAGTCTAAAAACTCGAGTTCCTGGAAAAGAACTCAAGTTCATGAACTTGAGTTCTCAGTAAAGAACTCAAGTTCCTTTTGTGTGGTACTTGATCAAAGTTTAAGAACTTGAGTTCTTAGAAAAGAAACCAAAGCTCATGAACTTGAGTTTATGATTGAGAACTCAAGTTCTTTGAGAACCAATTTGCTCCTCAATTGAAAACTCGAGTTCTTGAAGATCAACTTGAGTTCTTGGCTAGACCTGAGACGTTCAGAAAGAAAATCAAAAGAACTTGAGTTCTTGTTTAAGAACTCAAGTTCATGAACTCGAGTTCTACTTTGAAAACTCGAGTTATTGTCGCTGAGCATGATCTCTGATTCTGCGAAAGAAAAGATCTGTGGCTTATGGCTTCGAAAATCACTTAGTATGATATATAAAATGTTTTTATCACGTTTACTAGTGATTTTAGGGATTTCAATGTTGTATTATTCAAAAACAACATAAAGCACATGCTCACGTTACAACATTTAATGCTGAACAGAAAACAGAGCAACAAATGGAATGAAGTTGTGCAATAAAGAGAAACATTCTTTCAATGATTACTTAATCAAGATATTCTTCTGCAAAAGCATGCTCAACGGACTATGCATTTAATGAAAGAACATATTTCATTTAATGAAGTCTCAACGGTCCATTTGGTTGAATAAGGAACAGAGCTGTGTCTAACAGAAATTTAATTAAGTCTCAACAGTCACGTCCCAGCTTCTCCCAACGGCATTATTGATGAAGACTATAAAAGGCAAAGCATTCAATTCAACCAACTACCGAAACCCTACGCATTTAACTCGAATTTATTTCTCTCAAGTGTTTCATTCATTACTCTCAATATCTTCGGATATTTCCTGTACTTCAGTGTTTCATTTATTATCTACTCGTGTGGAGTTGTTAAAACACTTATTTCATTCAGTTGTAAAATCTTAAGGTTTTGGAACATTAAGTGTGGGTGTACAATTACAAGTAGTAAGGGGGAGTAAGTCTGAGAGTGTGAGGATCATCCCAAGTTGTATTTGTAATCTCTGAAGAGTTAGTGAAAATCCCAAGGAGTTCTTGGGGACTGGATGTAAGTCAGGATTAGACCGAACCAGGATAAATTGCCTTGTGTTTACTTTTCTTTAAATTTCTGCTTAGTTAGTGCTTTGTCTTAATTCGCGAAAATTTTAATTAAGCGAATAAATTTTTAAATCACCTATTCACCCCCCCTCTAGGCGATATTCCATCTTCAGATTCCTATCTAATCCATTTATATTTGTTCTTGTGTTCTTACTGTGACTACACCTTTTATTACTAACTATGTTTCAAGTTTGTTTTACCATGAAGATTTCAGGAATTCTTTCCATTCTGATAAAAAGCAGATCATGATGCTAGCAGCATTAATGTTGTAGCAGATATCAGCCGAAAAGCATTATTTGAAAATAAAGAGTCACAACATTCCGTCTGCTTGTACTCTAACGGTCAACTATTGAAGAATGAAGCAGAAACATTCTCCTGGAATATTGGTCATGCTTGGTTATCCTCCCAAGGTCAACCACTAGCATTAAATGCTAATGGTCATATTACCTTCGCCAATCTACCAGGATTACGCAAGACAACGGCTAGTTTACGACAACATTAATGGCAAAGCTATAAATTGAAGAAGCATTCAATTAAGCCAACCACCAGAATTTACTGTTATGCTACACAAATTCAATAGCACTTGTTCTACTATATCTTTGTAACAGTTTCATTTAATATACGCTTCAGTGATTATCTTATCTACTCCTTAGGAGTTCTACATTTTCTACTCGATTGTATTGTAAATCTTGAGGTAGGAACCTCAAGTGACTGGGTGAAACAATTACAGCCTGTAAGGGAGAGTGATTAGTGAGATCTTTCTGTAATTGTGAAAAGAGTTCTAGTGGAAATCCCAGGAGTATTCTGGGGACTGGATGTAGGTCAATTTGAGACCGAACCAAGATAAATTGCTTGTGTAGAAGTTTTCCTTTCTCTGTTATTTCCTTTATTCCACGGAAAAAATTACCTGAGTTATAACAACATCACCTATTCACCCCCCTAGGTGATTTTCACTTGAGTGGGAAATTGGTTGTAACCTTACAAGTAGTAAGGGGGAGGATCTTGATGAGAGATTTGGCTGCACAAGTTCCTCGATAAACTTGTGAGGTTGTAAAGGCTTTTCTCTTGTGCCCGGTTAAACAAGGAGATAGTGGAAATCTCAAGTGGAGCTTAAGGACTGGAAGTAGGTCAAGGATTGGACCGAACCAGTATAAATATGAGTTTGCACATTCTCTTCCTTAAACTCATTTATTTCCAGCATATATGATTGAATAATTGTCAACGTTTTATAACTCTTTCCTGTCTTACAAATTGATTTCATCGAATTGCAAAAAGAGTTTTAAAAAGACACAAGTGCTCATCTTCACCTAATTCACCCTCCCTCTTGGGTCCAGCCTGGTATTTTCATATTAAACAAAGTAGTTAGTCAATGTAGAAGATAAATAAATTATGTAAAACTTTTTGCTCTTAATAATGGCATCCATATAACATCATCAAAACTAATCATATCCAACATTGGAAGTTGTTTAGATTTTTTATTAAACTTTGGAAAATCATAACTCTCATTATAAACATCCATTTAATATGTTATTTGGCTCATGTTAAAGATTATTATGTTACTATTAACACACCAAAGTTCATGGAAAACTCAAAGGTCTCCCTATTCCAAACCAGAGCCTGAAAATGATCATTCATTTTTGGAGTCTAACGTTTTCTGATGCACATGGGTCAACTTTGAAAAATCATAAATCCCATTTTACATGTCCATTTAATTTGTTATTTGGCTCATGTTAAAGATTATTATGTTACTATTAACACACCAAATATCATGGAAAAACTTGAAGGTTTCCCATTCAAAAAAGGAGCCCGAAAATGATCACTCATTTCCAAAGTCTGACATTTTCTAGCGCACATGGATCAACTTTGAACATAAATACCTCCCTTTATACTCGTCCAACTTAGGTGTTTGTTGGCATAGTTTAAAGCTTAAGGTGTCTACTATGTTTAGACCACATTTCATGGAAACACTTGAACGCCTATCATTTCAAAATTAAGCCCGAAAATGATTATTCATTTCTAGAAATTGACGTTTTCCAGGTTTCAACTTTTAACTTTGAAAATTATAACTTCCATTATACATGTTAATTTTGGGAGACCTTAGGCTCATTTTAAAGCTTATTGAGTCTAATATTTTATGACCAAATTGTACAGAAAAATACACTACTAGAAAAGAGTGAATTTGCGACGGAATTTTTTCCGTTGCAAAAATCAAACGTTTTTCGACGGAATTTATAATCTGTCACAAAAAGTGGCATTTTTGCAACGGAATTCAAGTTCCATAGTGAAAATCCCACTTTTTGTGATGGAATTAAAGTTCCATCGCAAAAGTGGGATTTTTTACGACGGAAAACAAATTCCGTCTCAAATTTTGATAGAAAAAAGTTTTAGAAAGAAAAATTCCGATAGAATTCAAATTCCGTCGCAAAATGTTTGATTTTTGCGATGGAATTTAAAAAGTTGGAATTTTGCAACGGAGAACAAATTTTGTCGCAAAAAGTGGGATTTTTTGCGACGGAAAACAAATTCCATCACAAATTTTGACTGAAAAAAATTGTGAAGGAATTGAAATTCCATCATAAAAATGTTTGATTTTTGTGACGAAATTTAAAATTCGTTGCAAAAAGTGAAATTTTTTACAATGGGAAACAAATTCCATCTCAAACTGAAATCTTTTGCGATGGGAAACAAATTCCGTCGTAAAAAGTGGAATTTTTTGTGACAGAAAACAAATTCCATCACAAATTTTGATTGAAAAAGTTTCTGAAAAAAAAAATTTGCGATAGAATTCAATTTCTGTCGCAAAAATATTTGATTTTTACGACAAAATTAAAATTCTATCACAAAATTCTGCGATGGAAAAAAAATTTCCTTCGCAAAATTTTGTTAAATAATTTGGATATAGTCCCAACTGCCCTTCCTTGTCATTATTATTTATCAGGTTAGAATTACGGTTCTTCATCTTCAAGGAAAGCTTGTCTGTTATCTCATGGCTTTTTTCCCAAAGTGCCCCTTTTTAGGAAACTATTTACCAAAATGCCCCTCTTTTGAAACTATTTCCCATTATGCCCCTCCTTAGAAACATATTCCCGGTATGCCCCCCATTTAATCAACTAAACCAGGGGTTTAGTCGACTAAATGTCGTGGGTTCAACTAAACTACATTGTTTAGTCGACTAAATGTCGACAATTGGCTTTTTTTGAAAGCCCATGACATTTAGTCGACTAAACAACAGTGTTTAGTCGACTAAACACAGACAGAGGGCTTTTCTAAAGACCCCAAACCGCAGCAACTTGAACCCTAATCGATTAAAAACCTCTCCCCACTCTCTTTTTCCCCAAATCCTTGCTGAATTTGTTGGTGGGTTGCGTAGGAAACTTTAAACTAGTGGCATTTGCGTCGATATCGGTTTGTTTTCATCTCCATTTCAGATTTCCACTATCTTTTTATGTGAACACCATTTGGGTTTTTTTTCATTTTTTGATTTCATTGGGTTGTTTTGTTGTGCATCTTTGATTCATTTGAGTATTTATTCCTATTTATGGAGGAAAATGATGAATGTACATGTGAAAGTGAAAATATTTACATCGGTTGAGAATTTTTTTATTTTTGGAAGAATATCACTTCGTTTTTCATCAACTTTTTTTTATTTGGTTAGCTGAAACCCTCCATTTTGCAGCTAAAATTCTGGTGTCAAGGATGACTTCAAGTTCAAACACTTACATGACTGTAATCTACCACAGTGGGAGGCATTTTGAAGGTCTCGACAGTGTTATATTTGAAGGAAAAATGAAAATGATGAAAATCAAACAGGGTACTACATACAACGAGCTGAAAGAAAGAATTTACCAAAAATTGGGGCTACATGGAAGCCAATGCATTCATCGGTTAATTGCCAAAGTGGAGACTATAATGGGTAAGGATAATGTATACTACATTAGTACCGATGTATGTGATGATGAAGATGTAGATTGTGTCATAGATGCATTTGCTAATCGGATAGCACAAAATTTTATTGAGATATACGTTGAACTTGAATCTGGTGAATCATCATCTATACCTATGCATACAAGATCCCCACAGTGTTTTGGTGAAGAAGACAGACATGTTAGTGTATCTGCACCTTCACAAGTGTTAAGTCAGGTAACATTGATGGATGAAGAGGAAAATGAGAATATGCACAACGATGAGGAGGATGAATTTGAGAGGTTTATTCCACTAGTTGACAGCTTAGATACCGATGTGGAGGGTGATTTTGATTCTTGCTCGAACCTAGTAAACCCAGGGACCTCAACAATGCCATCACTTCGTGTTGACCCAATTAGTACTGGTAATTTAAAACTTGTATTTGTGGTTGTATTTGTAATGTTTATTTACTGGTTCTGACAGAAAATTCATATTAACAGATGTTGGGCCTGATAGTGAGCCGTTTTAGAGCGAAAGCCCGCACTACTCTCAAATTAGTGCGGTGGACTGTGACGATGACTTAGAGATGTTGTATGGTGATGATGACAGGCAAAGTAGATGGCAGTTAGGCGATCCATTGTATGTGTATCAGCAGTTTCCTTCTAAGTCTGAAATGCATCATGCCGTGAAATTGTATTACATGAAGACTCATCGTTCAGCCAAAGTTGAAAAAAGCAATGAGCAGAGGTTTGTGATGAAGTGTCGAAATCATGTTGACGGTTGACCCTAGTATATGAGGGCAGTGGAAGACAATAATGGACGTTGTTGGGTGGTCCATAAGTGGGTTAGAGATCATACTTGCCTGAACCAAAGTCTTGCCCGGGATCATAGACAACTAGACTCAAATGTCATATGTGTAGGCATTATCAGTATGTTTTTTATTTTTGTTGCTCTCAAATTCGATTTGTTTATTCACATAATATTTACAAGTTTGTTTGTTATAACTAGGTATGTTAAGAGAAGATCCAGCTTTAAAACTAGTGCTGATACAAGAGAGGATGCAGCATCTGTATGGATATATTATAACATACAAGAAGGCTTGGAAGGCGAAAATGAAGGCCATTGTGAAGTTATTTGGTGATTGGGAGGAATCATATGCATTCTTGCCCAATTGGTTGACATATATGACGCAGGTTAACATGGGTTCTGTTTTCAGGCTTGATACAGATGAATGTCCTGACCATCGTCGTTTTTATGTCAACTTACGCGCCTTTCGTAGAGTTTTTTGGACATTTAACCAGGCCATTGAAGCCTTCAAATACTGTAAGCCCATACTGCAAATTAATGGCACCCACTTACGCGTCTTTCGTAGAGTTTCTTGCCTACGTCATGTCGCGAGCAACTTTAATACCAGATTCAAGGATGTGCATTTGAAGAAAAAAGTAATGAGCTTAGGTATGAAAGTTCACATTTTATTCACTTCGTACACTTATTTGCACTTATTTGTAATACACCTATTGTTGTGAGTTACTTTAACATGTTATGCAGGGTACATGAGTTCAAAGATCCAGTTTGACCAGAAGTTTCGAGAATTTATTGATTGTAACCTACAGGTTGTAACCTGGTTTGACCGGCTTCCAATGGAGAAATGGTGCAGGTCCTACGATGAAGACGGATGGAGGTTTGGTCACATGACAACTAACTTAGCCGAGTGTGTGAACAAGGTCTTTAGGGGTGCACATAATCTGCCGATAACGGCTTTGGTGAAGATGACTTGTAATAGACTGGTCGAATATTTTGTCACCAGGCGTGTTGAGATTAACAAAAATATCGCTGCAGGTAGGATAGTCTCAAAAAAGGTTGAAGAAGAGTTACAAAGGATGGACTATATGACAGTCACATACCGTGTCCGGCTTTATGACAGAGATTTACAATTATTTGAGATTGAGGACGCATATAATCAATCTACACATGTCACCGATGACATAATGAGGGTTGACTTAATCAATCACAAATGTCAATGTGGGAAGTTCACAGCAAGAAGGTATCACAGCAATCACATATTAGCAGTATGCAAGATGGATAATTTGAACCATTATGATTACGTTGACCCGATATTCACTGTCCCATACATTAGTCAGGTATATGCAGCACACTGGTATCCTATAGGCAATGAATTGTTGATTCAACAAAGAGAGGGCCCAACGGTTATCCCAGATGCAACTTTGGCACACACAAAGGGAAGACCAAAGTCTACAAGGATACAAAATGAGATGGATTGGGTGGAGTCTCAACCATCAAGCAGTCAGCAAAGATGTAGGAATTGCCACCAAGTCAGTCATAATATGCGCACATGTCTAACGAGGATTAGGCAAACTTGAATTCCATGTAAAATGTTTTGTAGTTAGATTACAATGACTTGTGTTGTTAATGGCTTGGAGATTTGGACCATTCATTAATTGATATGTTGTATGGTATCATTGACTTGTTTTGGGACATTAGCAAACCAAACGTATGAATCGCCCTTAATTGTTGCCCAAAATACCTTCCCCGAGTCACATTGATATGTAAAAATGATTTGGTATAGGTTTAGGGCAAGCAGCAAAACGAAAATACTGATTGTGTGTGCCTCTGGACCTGGTTTAGTCGACTAAACTATATGGTTTAGTCGACTAAACCAAGTCCAGAGGATCATAAAATGCTGAAAACGTTTTGAATCTTGCACTAAACCATTACCAACTCATTTTTACATATCATTGTGACTTGGGGAAGGTATTTTGGGCAACAATTAAGGACAATTCATATGTTTGGTCCGCTAATGTCCCAAAACAAGTTTCATCAATTTATAAACTATCTAAAATGAAATGGACAAACTTAAACCACGTAAACCAAAAGCATCAACATTCATTAAAAATAAGCACCAATGTCAAATCAAATTCACTAAGCATAAGCCGACAATAAATGTCATAAAGTCAATGTGCGAACATAAAACATAAAGTCAATGAAAATACTTGAACTCATGAACAACCTAAATCTAATCTTCATCCTCTGATGCCCCAACATCCTCCTCGTGCTTATCAGAAACATCACCACCCTCGGCTTCATCTGGCGCTCCTCTAAGCTACAAATGACCAAGTCTATCCTCTATCCCCTTCATCCGAGCTTGCATCCACCTGCACCTTTCATTCTCTTTCTCGATGTGGCTCTTCCACCTTTTTTTCTGCCTAGCTTGCATCTTGGCCTGGTGTTGGAGGGCTTGCATGACATCACGAAGGGAGAATCCACCATCCGGCTCAACAAAGTCCTCCATGTGAACATCGTCGTCGTCGTCATCATCATCATCGACCTCAGGAGGAACAATGGGTGGACCCTGGCCAACATCGGGAAAAATGGGTGGACCCTGGCCAGCATCAGGAACAACATCCTCTTCACCAATGTAGTGCCACACACCATCTGCCCCCTTGGTGATCTTGCACTGCTCTAGTAGGCGCTGTCCAAAATTGACATTCCATGTTTTCTGATTCACCATCACCTCATTATCCATAGGAACATGAAATTTCTCCAAAATCTTCTGAACTAGGTAGTCGCATGAGAGTGCACCTTTATGTTTTGCCTTATACATATGCCAACATATATAATGTCTCCAATTAACCTCAATGCCATTCCAAATCGCCCACATAACAGGGATGTCACCCTCTAACACCCATGAATGATTGTAGGCCCGAGGAAACAAAATGTGGGTGATGACATAAAATAGGATCCGAGAACTAACAGTCAATTGACCCACAATAACAATAGGTCTATGCTCTCCTGGCCTCCTGGACTCATACACAGCCACATCTCGAGAATAGCCCTCCATGACAAAAATGTTGTCCCCATCAAATTGGTATCTATCCCCATCATCAAAATCAAATCCCAGCAACTCTGTCCACATGGGAGCTGTCACCAGTATGTCAACCTCGTTGACACAAGATTGCAGATCACCATTGATATAGCTCATGTTATGGTAGAAAGCTCTGACCATAACCTCAGAATAAGGACAACTCATCTCCACCATCCCGCTCAAATGCGAAGTCTCCAACAACGGTACAATCTCAAGGCCCTCACTTATAAAGAATGCCATGTCTAATGACTTCGGCTTAATGATGGGTCTGGTTGCAAAATTTTCATGAATCGTTCATGCTCTGCTTCATTGTTATTAAACAAATATCCAAACAGGAGATCAACAGCAGGCTCAAGCACAGGGTCCGGTTCTTGCTATGTCCTAGATGACGATGCCCCACGCATTGCTTGGTGCTTGATCCGTCTCCTACGCTCAACGCCGGTGTCAAAAGGAGCTTGTCTACGACGCATGGTGACAACAAAGACCTACAAATAGACATTACAAACAATAAAGATACAAGAAACATTGAATTATTCGAACAAATTACCATCTAAGCAACACAAACAAATATCAATAACTATAAGCAACAAACAACCATCATTTTAATAAAAAAACACAATCAAGTGACATTTATGAAAAACAATGTAAAATTCATCCAAAAATAAAAAAATTCTCATAAACGCACAAAAATTCTCATAACGCATACATTCATCGTTTTCCCCCACCAATAACAATGAAATACTCAAATCAATCAAAGATACACAACAAATCAACAAATATTGATGAAAAACGAAGTGAAATTCATCCAAAAAAATCTCATAAATGCAAAAAACAATCACATAAACATGTACATTCATCGTTTTCCTCTACAAATAGCAATGAAATACTCAAATCAATAAAAGATACACAACAAAACCATCAAATCTAAGCACAAAACAATAAATCTATAATGGGGTTCGCAATAACGCAATGACGCAAATGAAACTCCGAAATTGGGACAAAAACATACCAAAATTGACGCAAATAAAACTAGATTGAAGTTCTCTCCGCAACCCACCAACGGCTTCAGCAAGATTTTGGAGAAAAAAGGGAGGGGGGAGAGGTTTGGGGACGGCTTAGTTTGGGTTTATGCCGCGTTTAGGTTTTTTAAAAACCTAACTGTCGACATTTAGTCGACTAAATCCCAGGATTTAGTCGACTAAATGTCGGGTGTTTTCAAAAAAAATTGAACCCCTGCATTTAGCCGACTAAACCCCTGGTTTAGTTGACTAAATGGGGGTATACTGAGAATATGTTTCTTGGAAGGGGCATAATTGGAAATAGTTTCAAAGGAGGGGCATTTTGGTAAATAGTTTCCTAAAAGGGGGCACTTTGGGAAAAAGCTGTTATCTCATATCAATTTGCTCTACAAATCTTCTCTTGTTTCAACCTTATTTTCGTCCTATGATCATGGAGATGGAGCGCATCTTTGAGTTTCCTCATACTCACTTGGATCGTCGGCCAAGGAAGAGGCTACGTTTAGGTTGGGACATCTCTGAGGCCCCGAAGGTAATTTCTTTGATCCTGAACTTTTAGATCTGATATGTTTTCCTACTGTTTTTTTTCCTTTCTTGTGTAGATCTGGTGGACTTTGTGTAGATTAGGCATGTATGATCTAACCATTGATCTAATCCTATGCCCTTTCTTTCCTTCTTTGACTAATTTCCATGGCGGATCCTCCTCTCATCATCTGAAATGTCTTGAAAAAGGTGATCAGCGTGGTAATCCTAGTTAACAATAGGATTTTCATGTCATTCACTTCCATTTTTTTTTCTATCTTAATTTCCTTTTTCCTTTTTGTGGACGCCTGTTTTGGTTTCTTCTTGTTTTATGTTTGCACGTACGAGCTGTAAGGGAATCCATGTAGAGATTGGCGATCAAGGATTGATCTATTCGGTTTCTTGGTTTCTTGCTTCTTTCAACATTTGTGAAAGCTTGCTACAACTTTTTATTCTAAGCATCGTTGATCTGAAAGCCGTCGCTCAAGGTATATTTGCATTTGCTCGATGTAGACTTATCTTGTCTGATTCATAAAATTTTTGAAGGCTTGTCATAGGATAGACTAATTGTTGATTGATCTCTGTATTGAAGCGAGTATAATTTCTACCTAATTTTTAATTCACTAATTTGTGTCATCGGTTTCAGATTCAGTGAGAACTTCCCGCTTTGTCTTCTCAATTCACTTTTTTAAGTTATAGCTATTGTAACACCCGGCCTTTGGGGCCGATATTCATCAGAGTTATTGCGGAATAGGAATCGAAGAGATTTGGACCACCTTAAATTATAACATAAAAGTTTTCAAAATTACAATAATAGGAAAATATGAGCTAATTTTTCGCGATTCATTATCATCCTACACCTGGATGTTATATACAGTAATCCAAAATTTAAGCGTATGATAAACAACTATTACAAGTTTCAACTAATCCAAAATATCCAATAGATCTAGTCACTGTATCTCCTACAGCTACTTCTTGCCTTTAGACCCCGAACAAGTTCCTGTGTCTTTCACATGGTCTAGAGTCCAAGTGAATAGACCTCAGGGTAACAATTAATCTTATGCACATGTATGAAATTAAATATGACATTTTAGCACATGCAGAAACATGGAAGAATTTACAAACAAACTGTAATTGCAGTTAACAACCAAGAACCGCAGCTCTTGTCTAGGACCGTAATCCCATGAGACCGCAGCCTCAATATCCATTGCCAGGAAAATAAAAACAGGAAATTCTACCAACATACATGATTAGCTAAATGAAAACATATACATTTGCATACATGATTATAGGATTAATGTTACCCACCTCGACCGTGTATCCCTCTCATTTGTACTGAAGTCGTTAGGATCATATTTATGTCAAAGTCTTCCTAAAAGTGTTTATCATCGCTGTCAGTCAACTTAATTGAATCGCAGATAAACTAATTATGTAAATTAGTTTAAAGGGTTAATAATAATTAATCCCTTAATTTTCCTCTAATAATAATAATAATAATTTTTAATTATTATTATTATTATTATTATTTTATTATTATTGTTGTTGTTGTTTTTATTATTATTATTATATATTTTTTAATTATTTTATTATTATTATTATTATTATTATTTCGAATAATAATAATAATAAGCTCCCCATAAATTATTGGTCACTATCACTAAATATTAAATAATAACATTGTTTGTTATTATTACCAAACAACAAATAACACCAACAAATAAATATCTATCTTTAATTAAGAAGATAATTAATTAATTTTTAACATTTCTTAATTATTAATTTACTAATTAATATTACTTACCAACCATTTATTTATCAAAACCACTAAATGTCCATTATCATACAATATAATTTATTATGTTCATTTAATCCCTAAAAAACCCAACCTTACACATTATATATTTTTCCTCATACTCTCTTATTCATTTTCGGCACATATACACATATGCATACACTACCATGATATAAAGTTACTTTATTTTCTTTCCTCTTTTTGCTTTTTTTATAATATTTGTGTCTATCATACTTTATTCCCTCTTCACAGCATATACACAACACACACTTGCATAAAACATAAACAAATCTCATTCATTTCTTTTCTTTTTACAAACAAACTTCACACACACATATATGTTTAACTTTTCATTCCTTTAGTGTTTTACCATCAGCATACATGCGATGCACACTTATATATACATCATGAAAACATGCAGCAACCAAGAAAGAAAGAATACAAACAGTAAGCAACACTCACACACCCAACATACACATATATTTATATAAGCTTCCTTTTCTTGGTACATACACAAACAGAAGCAGGAATCCGACATGCACAGAGACACTACACATACATATATACTTAACCTTTCATTTCTTAACTATTTCATCAACAAACATGCGATACACACAAACAGAAGCAGAAAACCGATACTTGGAGACATTTTTAACAGCAAAATCATGTGTTTACATGCAGCAAAATTAAACTCAAGAAACTGGACCAAATACCCAACATGCACAATTACACTTCATACACATACTTATCTTTTTCTTTCCTTTAATATTCCATCAGCAACATGCGATACATACTATCATATACATATGCACATATTTATTTCTTTCTTGACAGTAAAGAGGGCCATTTTTCGCACTCATATATTCATATACACCTCTATCTTTGTTTTTCTTAAACAACCACACATGATTAGTAACGGCAAGCAGCAATATATACACAAGAACAGATGCAAAACTCGACATGCATAGAAACAACAGAATACTTTCTTTCTTGTTGCATGCACCGAAACATATATATACATAAACCTATTTTCTTCTTCTCTCTACTAGATCAACAGCGGTTTCAATCAAATATGTAACAGCAAAATAAACACCAAAAACCATAATGGAATCCAACATTCAGAAGCAATTTTCTTAACAGCAAAATGAAAACATCACAGCAAGCAAAGATAAGACCCGACAGTAAAAATACAAATATAGATGCTTTCATACAGTGAACTCACGTGGTCTCTCATGTTTCCTTTTCCTTCCACGGCGTGCACACACAGAACCATTTCACCGAAATAAGTATACATGCAGCAAGCCAAAAATATCTTAAACATAAGCAAAACCCGACAGCTCTTATTCTTTGATTCATCTTTTAAATTTCTATTTTCATTTCGTTTTCATATACACATCAACATGAGACACTTCATGCAGCAATCACTGAACCTAAATGCAGGAAACTTAAACATCTAAAACAACCCAAATAACCCCTGTTTTTCGTTCTCTTTTCTGTTTCAATTTCAGTTGTTTTTATTTCAGTCTCATCTTAGTTGTTTTCAAGCTCAAACAAGGCAGAAACGAAGGAGGAAGGAAAGATGAATGTCACCTTCGGTTTTTGATCCCCAAAGGTGATGAACAGCCGCTGATTCCCTTGCTCTGTTATGCTTCGGCCAGAACAGAGGAAAGAACTCTCAAACACTCTCTCGGCCTCTCTACTCTCTTTCTGTTTCTCTTCTCCGTCTCTCACTTTGTGCGTTTCCGATGGAATGAAAAAAAACGAAGGAGTAGAGATGGGTTTATATAACCTTAATGATCATTTCATGCATGCTGATTTTCAGACACCTGTACACTTACGTGTTGATTTGCTACTGATGGTGTTTTTGATGGTTAATGGATGATTTCCTATCTGTTAAGCACTGGATCGGTTTGGGCTTGATGATGAAAGGGTCTGGGCCGAAGGAACACTTATTAGAATTGAGATTAGCTTTCCTCATCTGCTTCTTATGCTGTCATGTTCGGTGGAAGAGAAGAAAACAAAGAAATTGATTTTTTTGTCTTTACTACTACCATGCGTTTTGTTTAATGCTTTGCTGGACAATTTTTTTTTTGGAGTTCACTTGCTGTGTTTTGGGCCAGCCAATATGGCCAAAAACCGTGGCCCAATCTGCATTTTTTTTTAATTTCATTTCTTCATTTGCAATTAGACTATACAAATTGCATAAATCAAAAATTAATTTCCTAAGTCATTCATCAATTAATCTTATCACATTATGATTATTATTTAACCATAGTGATAATTTATTTTATCACACTAATTTATTTGCAATTGGTCTTTAATTGTAATTTATGGAAATAAGTTTATTAATACTTAATCCTACAATTTTCATTCTCTATTTTCCTTGAATTTATTTTTCTTCTCAAATAAATTAAGGAAAACCTTAATTGCAAATAATTAGTTTTGCTCAAATTTATCATTTCACTCTCATATAATATTCCAATGTTAAAATCCCAAAAATTTAGGATATTATAGCTATTGGTTTTGTGATGTATGTTAGTTGTTTCAACTTTTCAGTGCTATATAAACCGCTGCTTTAGAGATGAGCCATTTTTATTCAATTTTCATAGTTGACAAAAAGGTTTCTTGTTCACTATACTACCCTGAAGTTTGGATAGTCCAACTGATATGTGGCATATAGAAAATCCACACTTTCAATTTCCTCAGGAATTAGGGATAATTATAAGATATTAGGCTTGATCCAAGAAACATGGAGGCTTTACGAACTACTCAAATGTCTATTAACAGACCACTCCTTGGTTATGAATTGTCTTCTAAAAAATAAGACTGTGGAACCTCTGTCTCAAAATTATGTTGAATAGGAGGTTATAATTTGTAGTCCTTTATGGTCAGGTAGCAATGGAGACACAATAGAGTGCTCACTTGATCTTCTCCATCTCTTACAGTCATACTCAATATATTGTGGTAAACTGGCTTGTAGCACCTTAATGATACTTATATTTGGCTTATTCTTGTGATTATGCGTGTATACAAATCCTGACGTCCAATTTTACCACCTCATTGCTATTTAGATTTTTTTAAAAAAATTTCATTCCATTTAAAATTTCATGCTTATCAATTGGTTATGCATATATTTATCCATAAAATCTCTATTACATCATGTGGTCTTGCTCACTATCTTTAGCTCATTCATATCTTCCTGGCCTAGCCTTTTGGTGAAGCATATAGTGATATCATGCTATTTTTAAAAAAAAAAAAAAAAATCCATATCATTGGTAGTTATGTTAGAATCATTTGTCTTTATCTTATTATAATAATTTACCTTCTCTTCTTCACTGCAGCACTTGATGCAATCAATGGACCGACACTCTTCTACTAATGCTGTGGACAACATTTTTATAGACACCCTTGAAAGTAGTTTTAGCGAGTCATTACATATTCAAGATGATCAGAAATTAGAAAATCTACTGGATGGAACTGGTAACTGTGATGTGGTGGAGTGACTGTGTGGAGGTTTTGAGGAGCAAGATGTGGAACTAAATAAGAAGTGCTTGAATAGATGTGCAACATTGCCTGGTCCAGACATGATGTTGCCTCCAAGCTCTTCAGATGAGAAGGCTAATACGTCAAATGACAGAGTCCCTCTATCAGCAGTCTGCACCATCAAGGTCAAATTGTAGTTTATTGTCTCACAGCCTTGCCATTAAAATTATACATTTGTATCATTTAGTTGGTCTCCATTCTCTTTAAAATAATGTGTTATTTTATCTGAATATCTCATAAGTAAAAAATTTGATGCAATTCTAAATTTTTTTACTTTGTAAAAAAATTTATATATTTTTTATTTTTTAAAATTTTAAATGCAATTTTATTATTTTTAAATATTTTTTTAAAAAAAAAGAATTTTGTGATGGAATTAGATTCCTTCGCAAAAATTCAGAATTTTGCAAAAATGTCGGAATTTTGTGATGGAAATGGATTCCGTTGCAAATTCTGACATTTGCAATGGAATTTATTTCCGTCACAAATTTCTGACATTTGCAAAGGAAAATAAATTCCATCTCAAATTTTAAAATTTGCAACGAAATTCTCTTTTTCTGTCGCAATTGCGAGGCAAAATTTGAGACTGATGAATTCCGTCGCAAAACTATTTTGCGACGGAAAATGCCTTTTTTGCGATGGAAAAATTCCGTCGTGAAAAATGAATTTTTTTGTAGTGATATGGTCATTTGCTCCTGGAACATACACGCCAAATATACTTTGTTTTCGACCAAGAAAATAAAGTTACATGTGCATAAGCTAAACCGTGATTTTCCTCAACATGCAAACATGAGTAGCTAGATAGGAAGAGATTCAAAGACTCACCTTGGTCAACACTCAAGTTTTCATGCAATGATTAGCTCCTTTTTCTTCCTCTCGATCTTGGATTCTCTTTCCCCGCTTTAAGCCTCTGTTTCTCGTTCTCTCTGTCGTTCAGTTTCACTCTATCTTCTCTTTTGGTTTCTGGCCAAAAGAAAGAGAATGAGAACTTTAACTCCCTCCATCTCATACTCTTCGTCTTTGCCTCTGTTTTTCTAACAAGGGAGATAGAGGAGTATGGCTGCTATTGTCATGTCATAACTAAAGAAAAGCAGGGGTGTATGGTGTAGCTGCTGGGATCGAGAGGAATGGGGTTATACTACTGCTGTCGTGAGAAGCATGGTGTTGCTAATCTTTCGCTACCTTTGTGTGGTTACGGGATCTGGCCGAATGGAGAAGCAATGGAGCTTGGTGTGATCTCTAGTTGGTTTTGTCACGTTTAATGGATCAAAATACGGTTGAGACGGAATGGGTTTTGTTAAGCCGAATGGAGAATGAGAAATGACAGTAAAAATGGCACTGGTTTGGTCCTGTGGTATATGGGCTGAAGAGTTTAAGAATGAGAAATGGATATTGAGACTATGGGTGCTAAGTATATGGGCTATTTAATATTCGCTATTTCTTCTTTTCTCTTTGTTTAGGTGTTGGGCCAATGAATAATGAATGGAGTGAAAAATGGGATTTACTGAAAGTGTATGGCTTGAAGAACTGGCCAAAGAGAGTTGTCACAGATGGTAAGGGATCTAGGATTAGGTCCTTGGGTCGTGGGTTCGATCCCCTCTGCCGTCGCTGGGACTCCTTTGGTAGGCGATCTCGTGAGTCCCCAGTAAGTGGTCATAGAGCCCGGGGCCGTGCCCTGGCCTTGGTGGGGGACTGGTGTCGAACCCTCTAAAACTTTTTCTTTTACCAAAAAAAAAAAAAAGAAAGATGAAAGAACTGTGATGAGTGTTGTGGGACCCAATCCACATTTATCCCACACTAATTTTCCTTAGATTTATTATTTTCTCAAAAATTTCAAGGGAAAGAAGTAGGCCTTATATTTCCAATAATTAATATTATAATTATTTAAGTCAAATTTTCACATTTAATTCTCATTCAACATTTCAAATTTCAAATCCCAAAATTTGAAATGTTACCTAATGTGATTTATATAAGTTTGAATTAGCGATAACAAAACTGGATTTTCTCAAAATGAAACTTTTATAAATGATTATTCATAAAAGCAACTTTAGATAGACATAAATCTTGTTAAATACTCCATCCTTTCCTTGTTACTGGATACTATTTAAAGAAGTCTAAACATTTAATGCATTTTTTTCTCCTTTTTTACACCCAATTAATTATATGTCTTTCTCCTTACTTTTGTTTCACACATTATTTCTCATCACTTTTTTTAACTCATTCTCTCTCCTACATACATTCTTTATAAATAAGTGTGTTTTTCGGGAAATGAGTTGTATTTTTTACATATTTATTATTGTATTTAACTAAGTTTAACTAACTTTTTTATCTACGTAATTTAGTTATTGGTATCTTTAAAATAGGAGGTGGATATATATTCAATAGTTTATATGTATAAATTAAATAGTACATATAAATTTATGTATATACAATAGGGTAATAGAGAGTAAAAAACATAGAAATCATGGGGAAAACTTGTTAGGCCCCACTGATCGTAACTTTTGCATCCTGTAAGCAACAAAATGTTGTTTTTGAATATAAGTCAGATTGACAGCTTAAACTAGATTCAGAAAACACAAAGCCAAACATAAATAATTGGTACAATCTTGCTGCACCGTTCTTTTCATGTTAATTACTTTTGGGATGGCGTTTACACCCCCAATAGTTTAATAGGATTTCATTTTTGTAAATGGATTTATCAAATGTCATCCATAAATAAGATATATCTAGCCAAAGATAGGTATAGAGCTTAATCAAGATTTAGACTATATAGCGCCCCTCTTTAAAGAAATAAATGCAGGAAATGTCCTTGTCCCATAATACCAAATTATTCCTGACCATAGCAGGGAAGAGGGGCCCTAATAGTGTCATATAACCAATTTTGCCTATTTGGGAATGTGTTTGAAGCCCCAAATTGATAAAAGCACAATGGAAATCTTTTTACATTATTTAAGAAAGTGTTTTATTGATTTTACTTTATTTACTTATAAAGTAGCGTTTTTCTAAATCGAACTGGCTACTAGGGCTCATGATACTGCTGTGATCTCCGCCATCGCACCTGTGAGCTCCGTCGCCCACTGCGGCAGAGAAAATGAGTGGCCCCTCCGATCATGCAATGCGAGGAGGGGAAAGTGAGGTAATGCTGGATGACGATAGAGAAGAGGCTAATCGAAGGAAGCGCAAGGCAAGGTTGGCTACGGCAGAATTTATGGGAAGTGAATTGGTAAAATCTCGTGAGGAAAAATGGATTCAACCTGAAGCTAAGGGGCCAACGCCTAAATCCTATAGAGAGTCGCTGCTGAACAATGTGAATTCGCGTGTTTGCTGGTGGGAGTGGTCGAAGAATGAGGAGGAAGAGGATGTTGCAGATTATGGTGTAGAGACAGATTTTGAAAAGGTCCTGAACCCTGGGGATGGAATCACAGTGGACCTATCTAATCCATTGCGCCCTAAATTATTACTTGAGGAAAAGGAAAGGGAGAGACTCATGAAACCATTTCGTCGGACTTTGGTTGTGAAATTATTAGGAAGGCAGCCTACGTATGGATTTATGGTGAAGAAATTGAGACAGATTTGGGAAAGGAAAGGGAATATTGACATTTTTGACTTAGAAAATGACTTCTACCTAGTCAATTTTCAGAACATGGAAGACTATATGGAAGCTCTAATTGGAGGTTCGTGGGTTATTAATGACGTTTACTTGAATGTTGCACGCTGGAGGCCTGACTTCTGCCCTAAGAAGGAAAAGATTGAATCTGTTGTAGCATGGGTTAGGTTTCCTAATCTACCGGCTCCTCTCTTTGATAAGAAGTTCCTGCTAAATTTGGGGAACATAATTAGGAAAGCAATCTGTCTGGATATCCACACAGCACAGCGAACAAGGGGAAGGTTTGCTCGTATGTGTGTCGAATTCGATTTAACTAAACCGCTAATTCCTGAATTTGATGTTAAAGGTCAGGTGTTAAGCGTTGTGTATGAAAGCCTGGGCAATTTGTGCAGCAAATGTGGTTGGTTTGGGCACAATAGAAGTTTGTGTGAGGACTTTCATAAGAAGAAGTCGGAAGAACAAATGGAAGTAGATATGGTGAAGGAAGGGCAGATGGAAGGAAGTAGTACCACAGGGGAAAGGGATCTTTGGAAGATAGTACAGAGAGTTAGGAAACCAAGAAAGGTTCCAATGACTACTCAGAATTTTCAGGCTGGATCTAGATTTTCTGTTTTAAATGAGCAAACTGGGCAAGATGATGAACTAAGAAGAGGTACGACTGTACCAGAGGAAATACCTATTGTTACAAAGTCGGAGATGGAGCAGGAAGAAGTGTCAGTGAGCGTTCAAAAGAAAAAAGGAGAGCAGGATGCTAGGAATGAAATTTCAAGAGGACAAAACAGGCAGAAAAACAACAATACGGAGGAACTGTGTAAGGAGGGAAAGAGGGGAACTGAAAAGAAAGAACGCAATGTTCTAGCTCCCATTAGTGAAGGCTATAGCAATTATTCACAAAAAGAAAACCAGAATGTGGATGGAAAAGGGGGACATGTGAGTGGAAGTAACCCTGTAATGGCTAAATGGAAGGAGGTAAGCATAGTAGAAAAAGAAAATATCCACCCAGGCGAGTCTGGAGGGTACCTGAGTAACTATATTGAAGAGGATCTAGTGGGAAACGCGAATTTACGTGATGAAAAGGGAAGGAAGTTTGCTGAACTAAGTGCCTGAAGGTAATTGTTTCTGCAAATATTTTGTAATCATGCTAAACATTTCAGTTTGGGATAGTAGGGGAGCTGCCAGTAAAAGCTTTGCAACTATTTTAAGAGACTTAAGATCTAGATATAAACTAGATGTTATGGTTATTTTGGAACTGAGAATAAGTGGACCTCCAGCTGAGAAAGTTATTAAAGGTTGGGGTTTTAAAAAATCGATCAGGAAGGAAGAGTTAATGAGGTAAGGTGTAGGAAATTCAACGACTGGATTCAAGACTGTAGATTGATTGATCTAGAATCTAATGGACCTTATTTTACTTGGAAAGGTCCAAACTGGGAAGGTCTGGAAAGAGTTTACAAGAGACTTGATAGGTGTCTTAGTAATGTGGTATGGCAAGAAAAATTTGCCAATGCTGAAATTCGAGTGACTCCAAGATTAGGTTCGGATCATCATCCTATTGTGATAAAACTAAACGTGGATAATGGAAGGCATAGAGTAAGACCCTTCAGGTATGAAGCAGCCTGGCAATTACACGAGGAATTTGAGGAAGTCATTAGAAGTAACTGGAAGGGCTTAGGAGATGTAACTGATGACTTATCTGAATTACAAAAGGAGTTACAGAGGTGGAACAAAGAGGTTTTTGGGAACATTAAATATAGAAAAAGGAGGTTGTTAAATCGTCTGAATGGTGTACAGAAGCGGTTGGAGACAAGGAGCAATCCTTACCTTGTTATGCTAGAAAAAGAATTAGAGGAGGAACTTTTGCATACCTTTAAGCAAGAGGAAGTGTTGTGGTTCCAAAAGTCAAGGGGGCAATGGCTGGAGGAAGGGGATCGTAACACTAGGTACTACCATTCTAAAGCTTTGGTAAGATGGAGGAGGAATAAAATAATGATGATTAAGAACAGCAATGGTGTGTGGGTGGAGGATGAGGAGGAAATTGTTCAGCTATTCCAGAATTTTTATGATAATATGTTTCATGAGGAAAAGGAAGATAGAATATGGGTTCAGTCAAAACAAGGGTGGGGGAAAGTAACTGAAATGCAATTGAGGAGGCTGGGCAATGAAATTAGCAGTGAGGAGGTAAGGAGGGCATTTTTTCAGATGGGGAGTTTCAAGGCTCCTAGAAGTGATGGTTTTCCAGCGGTATTCTACCAACATAATTGGAGAGTGGTTGGGGCTTCGGTTACTAACTTCATTAAAGAGCTTTGGAGATGTCCTGAAAAAATAAAAGAAGTCAACAATACACTTGTGGTGCTCATTCCGAAAATAGAGCAGCCGGAGGAGGTTAGTCAATTTCGCCCTATTTCATTGTGTAATGTAATATATAAAGGGCTGACAAAACTGATTGTAAATAGATTAAAGCCCTTGATGGATAAGTTGATCTCTCCATTTCAATCTAGCTTTGTGTCTAGGAGAAGTATCCATGATAACATCATAATTGCTAAAGAAGTGGTACATTCTATGAATAGGTTACAAGGTAGAAAAGGATATATGGTCATTAAAATTGACCTAGAAAAGGCATATGATAGAATGTCCTGGAGTTTCATTAACAATATTTTAGATGAGATTGGAATGGATGTTAAAGTAAGAAGAATCATCATGAAGTGTGTAAGTACAGTGGGTCTATCCTTAATGTGGAATGGAGGTAAAAGAGAGGAATTTTATTCTACAAGAGGGTTGAGGCAAGGGGATCCACTATCTCCCTATTTGTTTGTATTGGGCATGGAGAAACTCACTCATCTAATAATGGATAGCGTGGAAAACAAAAACTGGAGGCCACTGAAGTTAGGAAGGGATGGGGTGGAGATTTCACATCTTATGTTTGCGGATGACTTACTACTTGTATGTGAGGCATCCTTGGATCAGATGTGTAATGTGGTCAATATTTTGGAGAAATTTGGAGAAATGTCTGGACAGAAAATCAGTGCACAGAAATCCAGTGTGTATTTTTCAAAGAATGTGGAAAGACGAATCCAGAATGAGTTATGTGCGTTTTCTGGTTTTAGAAGAATGGAGGATCTTGGGAGATACTTCGGTGCATATATGTCTAATGGAAGAGATAGAAGAAGCAAATTTCAATTTCTTATTGATAAAATGCAAAAGAAATTAAGTAGCTGGAAAAGGTAGACGCTTTCCTTGGCTGGGAGGCTGACATTGGCTCAATTTGTCACTAATCAATTGGCTATATACTCCATGCATCATTCATATATACCTGCTGGTGTTAGACAGCAATTGGAAAGATTACAAAAGGAATTTATATGGGGAAGTGAAATGGGGAAAAGGAAATTACATGCTGTTAGCTGGGATTTACTATGCAAAGAGAAGAGAAATGGTGGTATGGGACTTAGAAATCTTGAAGTGATGAATGATGCTATGCTAGGAAAAGTGGCATGGGGTGTCATTGCCCGACCTAATAGCTTATGCTCAAGGGTCCTATCTGGAAAATATGGTAGAAGAAAAGACTTGAAGAAGGAATGTAAAAGTCTGGTTTCAGACTCTGAGATGTGGAGGAATTTATGTAGATTATGGCCATCTATTTTAGACAACTTGTGTTGGTCTATAGGCAATGGAGAAAAAGTTAGCTTCTGGAATGATAAGTGGTTGGACGATGGGAAAACCTTGAGGGAGAAATGCATTCAGAACAGTTTGGAGATAGAAGATGATATGATAGTAAAGGATATGATCTCCAGTGAAGGGGATTGGGATCTGAGGAGATTGAAGAAGTGTGTAAGTGAAGAAGGCACGAGCCTTATATTAGTTGTTCCTACCCCAAGTCGGATGAAAGGAGAAGATGAAATCAGATGGGGATCAAGTCTGCAGAACAAATATATAGTTGCTGACATGTATCATCAATTGAGGAAGGAGCAGGATGTAAGGGATGAATTATGGAGCAAATTGTGGAAGTGGAAGGGTCCTAGAAGAATACAAGTTTTCTTGTGGCTAGCCCTTCACGGAAGGCTACTGACTGGAGAAAGAAAAAGCAGAATGTTAGGGGGCAATGCTAACTGCTATCAATGCTCAGCAGTAACCGAAGACCTGATGCATGTTTTGAAGGAATGTAATATAGCGAAGAGTTTGTGGTGTGAGTTGAAAAATGGATGGTTAGAGCCTGAATTTGTGTATCTGCAGGGGAAGGAGTGGTTAGGCTGGAATTTGTTTCAGACTAACAAGGATTGGAGCCTAAAATTTGGAATAGCCTGCTGGCTATTATGGAACTGGAGGAATAAGAGCATATTTTGTGGAGGATTATGAGATGCCTATATGTCGTGGGGAAATGGTGTTGAAATATGTGAGGGAAGTACATGAAGCTAGACGGGAGTATGGGAAGGTACATGGAACAAAGAAAGAGGTCTTGATCAGGTGGAAAGCCACACAGCTAGGGTAGGTGAAACTGAATATTGATGGGGCCTCAAAAGGGAGAGATAAAATTGCTGGGTGTGGGGGAGGTCTAAAGGACAGTAGGGGTGCGTGGATTGATGGGTTTGTGAGGAAGCTGGGGAGGTGTACAGCTATAAAAGCAGAGATTTGGGGTGTACTGCAAGGACTTGAAGTAGCTCTAGCTAACAAAGTTGACTGTCTGATTGTGGAATCTGACTCTGAAGCTGTAGTAAATATGGTAAAGAGCTTGCAAAATGGAAGCTGTGATGGTAATGCATCAGGTCTGTTGTCTGAGATTGCTGGTCTCGTGATAAAATTCTCAAGTATTATGTTTATGCATGTGTATAGGGAAGGGAACTCATGTGCTGGTACTTTAGCTAATCATAGTTTTGTACAGGAGGATTTATTGGTAGTTTATAATACCCCTCCTCCTTTTATTGCTGTATTTTTGTTCAGAGATTGTGTGGGTGTATCATACCCCAGTTGCGTTTTGACAGATTAATATAGAAGGGCATCTGCCCCGACACTTATCAAAAAAAAAAAAGTAGCGTTTTTCTAAAGTCACTCACCCCTTTGCTTTTGGATCCGGCTCCCATCCACTTCCCTTCCCATCCTCTTCCATCCTCTTCTTTATCTGAACCGTTGAATTGAAATATAAACGGTTCAAATTTTGTCTTTTGTAAAAATATTATTTTATTTATTTATTTAATATTTTATTAATATTTTTTAAAAGACGAAATATGAATCATTCATATTTCAATCCAACGGTTGAGATGAAGAAGATGATGGAAGAGGATGGAAAGGAAAGTGGATGAGAGTCAAATCCTTTACGTTAATGGTGACCTAAGTAAAGTGAGGTGAAATTTTTCATGGCCCCATAAACACTTCTCTATTTTGTCCTATCTTATCCAAAAGCATTACGTTTGAGATCAAAAAAATGAATTTTAATTTTAGTTATATATAAGAGTGTTATTCAGTTAAAAATTTAATATTGTTATGCTTTATAATATATAATTTTATGCCAAAATATATGCGTATTAGATATGTCCATCAAGATATTTTCAAAATATTTTAATTATTTTCATATTTATTATATTTAAGTATTTTAGTGGTTTCATGTTTTTTTCCAATAATAATTAACTATTTTTATTTTTTATAATTATAATTTTTCTCTTAAAATCATCACTATATAAACATATAACATATATGTATTACTTAAAAACATTCATGTATTTTTTTAATAAATTTTCACCTAAACTTATTTTTTAAATAATCATCCAAACAAGGTTTTACTTCAAAAGAAAAACCAATTTTAGCATCACCAATCCAAATATAGATCGCATTTCACTATCTGACTTTTGTAAAACCCTAATTTTCATAATTTCGGTAAGCATTGTATTTTGGTAAATAAATTAGCAAAATACAAAGGTGAATATGTGTCTTAAAGAATTATTATCTATTAATTATATTCTTATCCAAATTTAACTTTGGAATTAATTAACAAATGATAAAATGTTAAATAAATAGCACATAAAATAGTAGCTAATTTATAATCATATGAGATAAGAAAAGGGTTATGAAGACCCTTAGCCAAATTGACATAAATTAGCAATTAATATTTAACAAATTAGTTTGTGCTAATTGAGATTAGTGGCTTATGTTTTCAACTTGATTAAGGGCAATCAAAGACAGTGGGAATAAGTAAAGATTAAAATGCGTAAAGATTGTTTAAACAAGCACCAATTACCATGATTAGCTAATAAACCAATTATACAATGACACTTGTGATTAAAGTGCAAATAAACACTTGATTAGGAGGTTAATTAATTAAGCTTAATTAAATCTGCCCAAAAGTCAACAATAGCAACTAGCACATGGAGGAAGATTGGGTGGGATTGTGACACATGTAAATGCAATCCTATGGTCTTAAATTAACCTGGAATTAAGTTTAATCCTCATGAAATTAGTTTAACCAATGAGAACATTTGAGCTATGGATTTTTGCCACATGGAAGACTAATCCAAAGGGCCCTAAAAGAGTCCCTCAAATTTTTCTAAGCATTAAAGGGGAGAGGATTGAATTTCAAAAAGTGGAATTTGATCCAATGGTTGAAAAGAAAGAAGAGCAAATTAATTTCATGCAATAAGTTTCACATGAGCTTGTAATTTTTTCTATAAATAGGACTTGAACCCTCTTCATTCTTCACACCACAGCAAGATCAAATCAAAGTTGATTGAGTTAGAGAAAAATACATAGGAACAAGGAGAAGAAGGAGTGAGAACTTCAAGAAATAAGTTCTTGAGTTTTAGTTTTTATATTTTGGTAGAATTGTAGTTTGATCTAAAAAATTGTAGGGTAAATTTTCTTTCATGTTTTTGAAGTCTGCATTGCTTTTAAAATGTAAAATGGAGTGAAAACATGTTGGGGAATAATTTTTAGAATCAATAGATCACTATGTTGAAAGTTTGGAAAATTGTTGGTTTTAAATTACGTACTAGCAGCGAATGTTGTGGCTACTATTTTATGTATAAAATGATCTTAAAAAATCATGAAATTTTTCAGACATAAAGTAGACATTTAGGGCTTTCTTTTGATATAACATTTGTAACGTTTTGAGCTCTGTACAAGGAGATACGAATTTTTGAAGTTAGGCCTTTTTCTTAAAATCTGTACAGTGTTGGAAAACTTCAAAATCGAGAATGATCTGTAATGTTATGGCTTCTGGAAATATTTTTCCTTGAAACTAGACATGTCGAGGGTCATGTAGATTTTTTAAACACTCAAATTGGATTTTTATAGAATTAATTATGATTTTTCAAAGTTGTTGAAAAATATGACCAGAAAATATAGCAATGTGTTTTTAAGAAGATGTAAGGGTAAATTGGATAATTAATGCACTAGGGGTTAAAAGGGTAAAAAAAGGTGAAAATATTCCTTTTGATAATATTCTAAGCAATATGATATTTATCACAATATCATATAAAATATGGAAAAAAGAAATAATCCGACAATAACGTTATAGGATACCCGAGAAGTCCATGGTCAGATTCAAAGGTCAGGCATATTGCTAACTACGCAGAAAGAAAGTAGGTTCGCGTACTATAACGTTAACTCCTGTGTATATTGTATGTCTATATATGATTGTTTGATTCATAAGTTATGGACAAAACTGTAGATTTAATCATTCGTTTACATTCAATTACGCTATGAATTTAGCTTAAAGTATATTATAGTCATGATAATGCTACATGTTTTCCTAGAGCTGGGAACACGTGGATTCGTGGCGTTGGTAAGTGCAAATGCTATTGACATACATTTACTGTGTAATATATATTGTGATGCTGAATGTAATGTTGTTATGAAAATCTGTCATATATATTGTCATTACTTGAACATAAGGTTAAGTGTTACATGAATTCAATTCGATTGAATCTTAGAATTAACTAAAGGTTCAGGAAAAGAATCTAGATCTGGGAAGACAATGTGGATTCATAAAACTATGAAGAGGCATCAGTTAAGACGAGAGTCTAGAGAAATTTAATAGGGCATAGTTTTTGGTATGAATCTGATAAGTTATTTCAAGCCATTTGGTGATTAAATTGAAAAAGGTTAGTTTATGTGGATATAATAATTGGTCACCATGAAAGACGCATTACTACAAAAAAAAAAAAAAATAGATATTATTTCCCTTAAAGACATCATTTTTTTCAAAAAAAAAAAAAGAAGTAAAATTATGAAGGTGGTGGCATTTTGGTAATAATTTAGAGGAAATTTGACATATTAGCCATTTCTTTATATTTTAAGACACCAAAAATGTACTTACAGTGTTTTAAAAAAATTTAAGACGTCAAATACATCAAAAAGTTTCAAGTGCTTATGGTAGCCTAAAAAAATTTAAAACGCCAAAACGGCGTCTTTAATGAAATGAGGAGGCTAATAATATACTTCCCAATCAATGCCCGCGCGCCTCCCCCTCTCTTCTCCCTTCTCTCTTCTTTCGTCTCTCTTCTCATCCCTTTCCTCTAGGTCTGTGCTCCGTCATCTCTCTTCTCTCACTCCGCCGTCCCCCCTTCTGCACCGTAGTTCCTCCGTCTTCTGTCTTACTGTCCTCCGTTCATCTCAACACTGGCTAAGTTTGTGCTCTGAGCCGAGACCGAGAGAGGTAATATCTTCATTCCCCTTCTCTTCTCATTTCATTGTCCGCACACCGATAGGCACTCACGCAGTCACTTTCCTCCTTAACAACTTGCCCTTGAACTAGTAGTTTCTTTCCTCCTTAACCACTTGAGATTACAATTTTTATGTTTGGTTTTGCATCTGGTGAAATAGGTAGCCCGAGAGAGTCCAACACTAACTGAATCGATGTGTCGGTCGGTGGCTTGGTTTGTGTCGACGCCGACATGGGTCTTGGTGGCCTGGTAGGATAATGGGTCTCGATGAATTGTCTGAGGGTTGCTTGGTTTCGCCGAGATCAGCTACTCCAGTTAAGCCGCTGGGTTGCGGAAACGCAAGTGTGAGTTTTGTTCTTGCTGTGTTTCCACTTTCCACTTCTTCTGCTCAATGACCTCGCTCATCTCTGGTCCCTTTCTTAGTTGATTATTTTCTTAAACAAAATTTCTTATGAAATTCTTAAGGTATTTACCCCCCCCCTTCTTGACCAGTACTATGACCACGCTAGTTGATATAGAGCTTGTTAAGTGTTTTTGAGTGATATTGGTTCAAGTAATGTATTTGTAGGTTTTACCGTCTGATTATTGGTGCTGGTTATTGGTGTGGCTGTATTCTCATTGCATTTTGCTTCAGTGGTTCTTTATTTTGGTTTTCACTAATCATAATCTTGATTGTCTTTCTGTTGTTTGATTGATTGTGCTAAATTTCATTGTTGTGTTTTATTTTCCCTTGGAATTAGAATTAATGTTCACAAGCAGACCACTTTTTTCACATTAAGGCAAGTACTAGTGTTATGTGGTATATGGCATATTCTTTACATTTGAATGACAGGCACTTTGGGCAGTTGTTGAGCGCTACATAGCTATTTCCACCACTAAGATATATTCCCGATGCTTCACCCCTAAAATATATTCCTAATTGGGCTATAATATCTGCCTGCCTATGTATTATGCAGTTATGTTATTGGTAGGGAGGGAAGGAGGGGAATTAGGATTTAAATTTGGCAATACATGAAGACGTGCTATCAATCTGCTGCTGATATTCCTGTTTAGCTCCATTTCTCCAAATTGCATCTTTAACTAGCACATCCTTGATGTTCGGAGTTCATCTTGCTATGTGATGGAGCTATAATGGCTTGATCATACTGTAAATTTTAGGGGATTTTTTTGTGCGGATAAAATGCTGCCTTTGCTTTGGACGGTAGGTTGTGATCTTTTATTTTAAACTCAGTATATTTTGAGAGATTTGGTTGCCTCCCAATATCATGAAGCTTTTTTTTTTTTTTGATTTTTTATTTTGTGCTTAGGAAGGGAGAAAATTTTCTGGACATGTGCGTTGCAGCCTGACATGGTGATTTTGGTTCTGTACCATCGAATTCATATTATGAGGTAGAATTGTTTTCTTCCCCTCTCAATCTTGTTTGGCTCATGTTCTTTTAAGGGGTATGCCCTATGTGTTAAGGCTTCAAGTGTATTTATGTGCAAATGTTCGAGTACCAAATATGGCATATGGATTTACATGCCAATGTTATCAATCCTGTCCTTTCCTGGTGTAGCTTTTATAGATTCTAAAATTGACATGCGTTTGTTGCCAGAGTGGAAATTTGACTTTGTTAAGGTTGTATTTGGAGTTGGTGATAAAATATAGTTTCAATCTTATAGAGGCATGTGAGTTAGTTCTGATTCTAATAAACTAAAAGATCTGGGATGCAGTTCTGTGAAGTTCAAAAATTTGGTTCATCTTCCCAATCTAGAAGGATTTACTTGCCTCATTCTCCTCTGGAATGTTTTAATTGCTATGCACTGAGTTTGGGTAAGTCGCACTATTCATGGCTTTTGAATGGAATTACTATAGATATTATATTATGTATTGATATAGATTCCAAGCTTTATATGAAAAAGACATTTTAATTTTCCTTAGAGCAGAAAAGCCTAGGTTTAAGTTGGTTTTGAGTGTAGTGCAATAAGCTAGATAATTCCTGGTGTGTTGCATGTGATTTATTGCTAGTACAGAACACGTATAAAATTTTGCTCTAGCTAGTCACCATTTTGTGCTTGCTATCAAATTACAGACTTGTACAAGTCCATCTCAACCCATGCTTGATTTTCCGTTCAATGAAAAGTCCTCTATCTTGTGCTCAGTTTGTTTTCCAATATTTTTCAATTGATATTGGAGCTAGTGGCCGATGACTCTAGAAAGGGCTGCTTATGAAGAGTTTTCGCTGGTCGACGGTTCTAGCTGGCGAGGAAGTTGAGTGGAGTGTCATGAACTAAAGTCTTTTAGAGTGCAGCAGTTTATTGATGTATTTGAGTCATTTCATAAACGTTATTGCTTCATACTATAGTGAAAGTTGCTTTCTGATATGTAAAAAGGTTTTTGTAAGAGATTGTGGGTAGTAAAAAATATGAAATAGTTTGTTTTTGTAAAAAAATACTTATGACAGCCTAAAATTATTTTAGGACACCATATGTGGTAGTTTGTTTTTTAAAAAAATATTCTTATGGCATCCTAAAAGAGTTTTAGGGCGCTATAAGTTTGGCATCCTACTTTTTGTAGATGTTGTAAGGTCTAATTTACTACACCTCTTAGATAGTTGACCCACTAGAAAAGGACTTTAAATGTGCAAAAAACTAGACGCCATAATCATTTTTTGTAGTAGTGATAGGGAGACTCTTACTAGACTAAACACCAATTTGGCTAATAGATCTGATTAACTGTGTTGGGTTCTATGTCATAGGTCTAAATTATAATTGTAAATTGTATCACATAAATATTCATTCGGGATTTATAATATAACCTATATATGTTGGGCGTCAGCATATGTTGGAACATATGTTATCAGTTACATATTGTCCAAACTGTAATGCATGCTCTCTGTTTCACTTTATTCTAACCTATAGCACCATCAACCCGTTTAATATTCTTGATACTACATGTTACTGGACACAATAAGTAACATGGAATTTAGGGTGTAACAACTTCTATCATACTTGACTTTACAAAAGTTAGATAGAACAAAAAGTCGTTTCTAACATCACTATCCAAACTTTGGGCGGAAAAAAAAATCACTATCCAAACAAGCCCAAAAAAACATGCCACATAAGAAAACAATTCCCCATAAAAATATTTTTATAAAATCACCACCAAAATCTCCAGCCTAACCATTTATTAATATATTCAAATAAAAAAGTATAATTTCTCATTATATATATTCGTTATAATTTTTTCTTACTATATGTGTGTGTATTGTTTCACATTGTGAATTTTTATTTTTCAAGAATATTATATAACTTTACATATTTTGTTATATAATATTTTGTAGCTTTCAAATTATTTATAAAAATGCATTATGATAAATATATTAAAACTGAACAATATATAGGTTCTTGTTCACTATATAAGTTATAATTAGTGTTGTTAAAATCGTGAGTCAACTCGCTGAGTTTAAAGAGTTTACCTTCTTACCTTAAGAAAATGTGTTAACTCAGAGATAAAATTGTTTTAGGCTCAAACTTAGTCAGACTCGGTCAAACTTGTTCAACAAAACGATTTGAGATTGAGTTAAACGAGTTTTGTAGATTTGAGTGGAGAAAGGCTAAACAACGTTTGAAAGAAAAAATAAAAAACATGAGTTTAGAAAGAAGTTAAATATTACTTCTTTAGGTGACCTATTTTCATGTTGGGAACTTTTGTGTCGCTGACGCCATCTTCGATTTGTTTCCAAGCTCACACCTTTGGTTTTTCTTCTTCTTCGTGCCTCTACCTGTGACTGTGCTTCATGTATTCTTTGTTGCTCCTTGAACTAGAGATTTGAGACGGGATGAAGAACAGGAGAGAGTGAAGAAGACAAAGACAAAAGGTTGAAGAAGAAGAGAGAAAGAGGGGTAGAGAATAAAGTAGGTTTGTTGGAGACTCGAAATACCGTGATGTGAGAACTGTGAAGCAATTCTTAAAACCATGAGTTTATATTTTTAGATTACACAAAACAAAAAAACTGGTGGTACAATGAGTAGGTTGTGTGTTAGAGAAATTATTACACTTCTTATCACAGGTCTATCCCATGGCTTTGTGGTTTTATTCTTATTGAGTAACTTTTTGTTTTTGACAACATCACGTCTTGGGTTTGAAACCCCTACACGAACACAGGAATGCATAAGTATAAATTTCTTCTTTTGACTGACCAATCTTAAAAGTGTGAACGGTGAAGCAATAATTCTTAAAAGGGAAAATTGACCTGGATGTTAGAACAGGTTAAACCCAAGAGGGGGGTGAATTGGGTGAAGATAAAAAATTTGAATCCTTTGAAAACTTTTCACAACTTTGCTCCCTTTAAAATCTTTTCGCAATTCGGCTAAATACAGTTTGAATGATAATAAAGAATTATAAAGGTTTAAACAATCATTCAAACATATATGTTGGAAACAAAGAGTTAAGGGAAGAGGATTGCAAACTGTGATTTATACTGGTTCGGTCCAACCGTGACCTACATCCAGTCCTCAGGCACCTTGAGTTTTTCACTATTCTCCTTGTTTAACCAGGCACAAGAGACAAGCCTTTACACCCATAAGTTTATCCAGGTACTTGTGCAACCTTCACAATCTCCCTCGGAGACTCCCCCTTACTTCCCGTAAGGTTACAACCAATTTCTCAATTCTAGGTCACCCAACCTTGAGTACCTCTCAAGAAAATATGATTTACAATAATTATTCTCTCTAATAAGTGGATAAATAATCACTGAAGTATATTACAATTGAATTCACTCTCTAAATGATAATCAGAATAAGCATCAGAAAACAAAGTGAAGAGAGGATTCTGAATTTCGGCATTATGACTGTGTAAGCTCACTGATCGATGGTACTTTTGTCGTTAAAGTGATCAATTAAACTAGGTCCTAATTAATTATGCAGTTTAGGGTCAACCTAGGTCATTCTCCCAAGGAGCAAGCTGTGGGTTTTCTTTAGGACTAATTTTCAAGTGATAAAAGATGCAGTAGAATGTAAATGGACCTAAACTAGAATGCAAAATGTTACTACCTATATGCAATTAACTAACTAAATGTAATAATGCAATTGACTCTTAAACCTATATGAGAATGAGACTAATCTATATGAGTTGAATGCAATTTTTGGGGGGTTTTCTTATGAGAAAATAATTAAAATCCTACTAAAAAGATTGATTAAAAGCAAATAAAATAATAAGATTTAATTCAGTGATGATGATGAAGGGGACAACTTAGGAATTGCATGGAGTCAACTTTCTTAGCCTAAATCAATTAATTAGACCAAAAGGAGATTAATGAATTTAATTACCTAATCGAACATGGGAAACCCTCTAGCTCAATAACATCTATTCCATTAGAAAACTCATAATGGAATAAGTGGTGGCTAATTAAACCCGTTAAAAACCAAACACAAAATAATCTTGGAAATCTTGTTTACAATTATCTAATTGAACAACCAGATAATTTATCAACCCAATTAAACAATTAAGATGATCAACCAAATTAACAATTAAATTAATAACGAAAACTCAATTACTAATTTAATTGACAATCCAAAGGTTGCAAACAAGAGTCCAACAATAAGCATAAAACTTCGAATTACCAGTCTAATCCAAAAGAAATAAGTTTACAATCTAAAACTAGATTGTTCTCAATTAACACAACTCAGAATTATTTAAAACTAAATAATCTCAAGTTTGAATTAAAAAGATAAAAAGAACAACACTCCCTTATGATCTTCATGTGCAAGCCCTAGGCCATAGTTTCCTCCACACTCCTCCTAAATTGTCTCCTTAAGAGCTTAAGCTGCCATGAAAATTGTCCTCTTTTCTCCTAAAGCCAAACAATCCCCTTGCATGATGAATAAGCCACGAAATCAACAATCTGTGCGTCTGTGGTGTAAGGAGAATGAATGGAATTAATCACTTGGATGGTGGGGTCCACGCGTCAATTGGAATGGAAGAATTAATGGGTATTGATTGAATCAATATCTTGTAGTGCGCCTCTTTCTCTCCGTCTTCGGTCTGGTGATCTCGCGCGGCGTTCAACCTGTTTTCTTTTCAATCCTCAACGTGTGGCGGCCAGCTCCTTGGCTCTCCTTTTTATCTTGCGGCTCATCCCCTAAACCTAGCAGCAGTTAGGTTATTTTAAAAGGGAAAGGGGACTTTTGGGTACCAACTCGAGCCCAATAAGATTTAAGGAGCCCAATAAAATTCTACCGTCAGATTTCCTTTTAGCTTCCCTAAAAAATTCTGCACCATAGGATCTTATAAAATCACAATATATCATATATCAAGAGATATATTTGATCAGAATATTATTAATTTAAACCCAATATCTTATAATTAATTTATATTTACATTATTTCCTAAAATAGGTTAACAATCTAAATATTATCTAATAATTCCAAATTAGCCTAAAATAATCCCCAAAATAAATGAATAAGGTGGGATAAAAATATGAAAATTAGGATTTATCACTCACTCTTCCACCTTCTTGCGTTTTGAATCCAGCTCTATTTATAGATAAAGGTCTTCTAACTGTTGGAGAATAGAGCCATTGTAGTCAGAACCGTTTGAGGAAGTGACAGTTGAAAACTAGCAGTTATTTTAGCTTTGCTTTTTAACTTGACAGGTCAGCAACTTGATCTTCATGAAATCCCTTGTTTGATCATCTGAAACATGACCACAAATGATTTAAATGATGTTAAGAATTTATACAAATCATTTGGGTAAACTTCTGGTTGATCTGGATTAGATTCAGGATTTTTGTCACTTTGTTTTTTCTGACGTTCCGCTATAAACTCGAGTTTTGACTTCAATACTGCGGTATTGAACTTATCTCATTTCTTCAGATTTGTCTCTGTATGTCCTATACTCAAGTTTTGCTTCTTATACTCGAGTATTAAGGATCCACAAACGTTCATTGCTCTCTGTCTGAGCCATACCCAAGTATTCATGTATAAACTCGAGTTTTCAACTTGTTCAGGCCCTTGGTTGCTTTCTGACTTGATAAAGCTTCATATTTAGCAAACCAATTATCCCCATATAGCTTTTTGTCTCCTCTTTTCACAACAACAAGAATCAGATCTTAATTGTTGGAATTCGCCCGTTATGATCCAATGAAAAAAGATTGTTCTTTAACTATCATTTTTGCAACGTTCTGAAATATCAGTCAACTTTCGAAGATCATATCTCTCTGGTCTGATCTTCATTTTAGTTGAATCAAGTCTTGATGGAAAGCCTTATAAGTCTTCTTTCATATGCCACCGATTTCAGCACATTCTGATTTGTAGATTGTGAGTTACACTCAAAACACTGAAGCTTGGTCTGAAGTGTGGTGTGGATATTTGATCCAACTTTGGAAATTCACAGCTCTTTGATCTAATCTTCTTTCGACTTGAAACTTTTTCAAGATTACGCATTAGATGTCTAGTTTCAGCCAAATTTGATTTCACCTCAATCTGATCTCTGGTTTATGAGATATCATTAAATTACCAGAGCTCACCCAAAGTTGTATGTGAAACAGAGGTGAACAGAGTTGCTGAAGGAGTTGGAAACTCGAGTATTGAAGAGAAAACTCGAGTTTTGTTGAGTCCATACACGCGAGAGAAGTTGAAAACTCCCAATACTGCGGTGTGTAAGTTCCATACTCAAGTATTGACCCCCATATTCAAGTTTTGACTCTTTAATGCCCAAACTATGGTTTCCGAAACTATGGTTTTCAAAACTTCAGTTTTCTCTGCCTAGAAGCAAATTTTTCAATAAGCTTGTATACTCAAGTTTTGACCTAGAAACTCAAGTATTTACTTCTAGAACTCGATTTTCACTGTCTTTAGCCTTGAATTGACCCTCTTCAACATCCTTTTGATTGTAGACACTTCTATAATCAATCTTGGAACATGAATAATGATATCTTCAGCAAATTATTCCTTTTTCCAAGTTCCATCTTGATCAATTTCTACATCTTCTTCATTTTTCAATATCCATAAAGCTAAGGCTATACTGAACCTCTTCCAAAGTCTCTTGAGTCTTCTCTCTATTTTCCCATCTTTTGATCATTCTTCATTCTGTCCATCAACTTCTTCTTGATTATCCTTCATAAGAGAGCTTGAGCTAATCTTGGATAATGATGATCCATTCAATAGACTCTTTCTTCAATAATTTCTCCTCTTCTTCTTTTTCTTTTCTTCCTTTTCTTTATCCTCATCTACATTAAATTCAAGAATTCATCAATGGAGGAAGATAGACATATAACTCAATCTTTTTGCTCTGAATAAAGGCATATGTATAAGTCATCATCAAAACTAATTATATCCAACACTGGAGGCCCAATATACAAAGATAAATGCAGAAAAGGCCCTACAGACTTTCCCATACCAGAAAAGGCCTTCTGGTATTAACTTACAAGAGAAATGACAAAAACGCCTCTGGTGTTAATTGACAAATGAGAATGGAAATCTCAATCTCCCTCACTCTCGTGTCTCTGTGCTCTTCACTGTCTTCCACTCTTTCACTTTCTGTGCTCTCAATACCCTCTATCACTTCGCCAGATCATCTTTCCCTTTTTTTCCTTTATTTTCTTCGTCGTTTTTTTTCCGAAGCTTAGATTGAAAAAAGCCATCCGCTTACTTTGAAATCCAGAAGAAAATCTTCTGGAATCATATTTTCAGCGAAAGGCCCAATTAGGAGGGTTGTGGTATGGATCTGTCTGCTGTTCATATTAAGAACATTACTCAAAGCCCTCTTTTGGTCAGAAACTTGTTTTACGAGAGACCCGCTTCTGGCTGGACTTTGGGAAAGACGAGAGTTTCTTCCAGAGTCAAAGATGGGAGGATTTTTTAGATCAAAATTTTGAAGTGCAAGGGTTGCTTTAAAGGGTATCAACCATTTTATGTGAAAGCTATGGGGAAGAAGAAAAATGACAATTCATCGTCTTCAAGTTGCTTTATTTCCATATATCCGGAATTTACTTAATTTCCTTTTTGGATTGCTTGAATTCATTATTTTGGTGGCTTGAAACTGCTTGAAGGGTGGCATTACAGTGTTCATGCTTGTCTGTAGAAGTGCTTTTATCTTTGAAGGATAGGGATTTTCTGAAATACTTCATTATTGTTAGGCCGAAGAAGATCTTTTCAGTCGTTTCGTTGGTTACTAAAATTCTATGAAGATAGCCTGTTGGTTATGATTAGTTTTGATGATATCTTATACAGATATTATTATTAAGAGCAAAAAGTTTTATATAATCTATTCATCTCCTTCATTGACTAACTACCTTGTTTAATATAGGTAAGTCTACAGTTGAATTATAGAGAAGGATCAAGAGAGGAGATTGAAGAAAGAAGATCTTGACAAATATAACGAGAATATCAATATCCAAATCTCTATGATCAAGTGGAAGTTGGACAATACCTGAGTTGCTACAGTACAACGAATTGCTACAGTACCTGAGTTGCTACAGTACAATGAGTTGCTAAAGTGTCCGATTTGCTACAGTAATTATGCTACAATAATCCAGTTGCTACAGTGAAAATCTTCAGAAATCCGATTATTCTTGAGAATTCATTCTTCATTCTCGAGAATGTGTGCCAATTCTTGAGAATCCAGTGTCTCTTTCTACTCTGTTTCACGTCTCAGCTGGGCGACCTCTGGTAATTCGATGATGTCTCCCAAACCAGAGATCGTATTGAAGTGAAACCAATTTTGAATGAAAGTAGACATCCAATGCGTATTCTTCACCAAAATGCAAGTCAAAAGAAGTTCGGATGAGTGAGATTTGAATTTTGCAATCCACCCCATCTGTTACCGTCATATAGATGGACAAGGTTCAGTACTTTGGGTGTATCTCACAAAATACACATCAGAATGCGCTGAAATTGGTGGCCTATGAAACTAGACTCAAATAACTTTCCAAAAATATCAAGATCACATAAAACAAAGATCAAATTAGAGAGATATGATTTTTGGAAGTTCAAAGTCTGGTTCAGAATTATGCAAAACGTTGGTTCAAGAACAACTTCTATAAATTCGATCATAATGCTCGACATACTATGAGTTTGGAGCTGATTCTTGTTGCATTGGAAAGAAGACTTGAAGAGCATTGAGTGGTTTGTCATGAAGTTATTAAGTTTACCGAAAGTTACTGCTGCAAGTGAGAATGTTCTCGAGAATGCTTCGACGAATCAAAATGATGAAATGATATTGCTGATGTGATTCTTGAGAATAAGAAATCAATTCTCAAGAATAGCTCTCGAGAATTAGCTATCAGTTATCGAGAATGGCTCTACGGAGAAAGTTTGCTGAGATGACTCTAAGAATAGAGATCAATTCTTGAGAATGGTTCTCGAGAATGTAAGTCAATTCTCGAGAATAAAAGAATACAATTTGATCTGTCATATTCTTCTGAAGTGATTCTTGAGAATCCGAGATCAATTCTCGAGAATGGTTCTCGAGAATGTAAGTCAATTCTCGAGAATGAATGCAGTTCGACATTAACTTGAGATATTCTACTGAAGTGATTCTCGAGAATCAGAGATCAATTCTCAAGAATGATTCTGGAGAATGAGAGAGAATCAACGAAAAAGACTCTGATCTTATTATTTATCCAGAAAGCTTCGCTGTAACAATGATTTATCATTGTTTGAATTTTGAAGCACCAAAACTGACAAGGAACTGTGAACCAATTAAGGCTGGTCCATATTAGTAAAAGTGCTGAACCAATATTTTTCCTTCGTTCAAAAGGATCGAGCAAGAGCGAGACGAGCTGTTAAATTCCTGAACCATCTACTCAAGCACGAAAACACCATGCCCGAGCAAGGTTAATTTCTCAGATCAAATGATAATGATTCCTTGTCCTCTGATTATTACTCATTACAATTCTTAAATGCTTCTAATCAGTTTGCTAAGTAGTTTTCAGATGATCAAAATGAGAATTCCTGAAAAGCATTAAGAATCGGTTGCTGAGCTGGAAAGTGACAACTATAGTATGGTGTGCCAGTTTATGTCAGAAATTTCTGCACCTCGAATGAAGAAATATTACAGTCCAAATATTGCCCATCCTGGACATTGGACCTATGCTCAAGCTAATTACTCTGCAGACCAAAAAGAATGTCGGAAGAATGTCGGCCACCTATGAAACTGTGCCTAACGGCTCGAGGAGACACAACAGCTACATTCAACTATCGAACGATGGACAACACACAACAAAGTACAAACGCTCCAAGAAACATGAATGGCATTGGAGAATGTTCACGGTTCAGCAATTCCCTCCGCCACTCACAACGGACACATATTTGAACATTCTCATCGGACATATTCAAAATCCTCCAACGGTCGATTCCTTGCAACGGTCAAAAGGCAATTACCTATAAATTGCAAAGTCTTCAAACCGATGAAAGATATGGGATCACAGAGGATGATTGACGAATGACTCAGCCTAACCAATAAAATAATTCTCACAGTCAATATGTCAAAATACACTTAGCCAATATACTCTCTGTTTCTCCGTGTTTTATATTTTACAGTAGAGAGAGTAAGAAGATTGATTATGCACTTCAGTGTTTATTTATTCACTTCTGAGAGAGAAGATTCTTTGTAAATCAGCTTATCTGAGAGTTACTCAAGATTGGGTAATCTTGAGTGGGAAACAGATTATATCCTTACAGTGTGTAAGGGGGAGTATCTCGGTGAGAGATTTGGCTTCACAAGTGCCTGGGTAGACTTGTGAGATTGTAAAGGCTTTTCTCTTATGCCCGGTTAAACAAGGAGATAGTAGATTGAAATCTCAGCAGGAGCCTGGGGACTGGACGTAGGTCAGGATTCGGCCGAACCAGGATAAATCATAGTTTGCATATCCTCTTCCCTAAACTCTTTTATTTCCAGCATATATATTTGAATAAATGACTATTGATTTACAACTCATTACTGTCATATGAATTGCTTTCTGTAAGTCACGAAAAGATTTTCAATAGTTCATAAGTTTTAATCGAACACCCAATTCACCCCCTTCTTGGGTGACAGTCAGATCTAACATAGCCGAAACAGACATGGTTGTAACTGACCGTGGATCTCAATTGAATTCAATCTTAATGAAAAATATCATATTCTATAGAAAATAGTCAACTTAAAGTAGCTCAAAATTAGGTGCGATCTGGGGTGGTAGAGAACTCCATCATATATAGTGCATTAGGAAATGGTGTGAAGGAAAAAAGAAAGTTTATTTTCCCTTGCAATGAGAAGTTTAATCTTTCTATACAAAGGAATTTAGGCATTTCATCAATATATCATGCCAAATAACGAGGCTTCCCTAGATATTTCACATGTTGGCTAAATATGGAACTGAGGTACACTAATATTACAATTAAATCTTCTATCCTCATTTGAACTGCAAATTTTTTAGTGTGTATGTGTCGGTTACAGCTGGATTCATATTTTAACACTTGCCCTTGCTGGTACAAAGCATAGATTGTTATGTGCTAAGGTGGATAGATACTTCTTGTAGAAGTTCATAAATCTTATTTACCATTTTCTCACCCAGTTGGAAGTTTATATAGATTTGACATACTATCTTTCTTTCCTTCGACAGAAGTGACTTGCTGAAAGTCACTCGTATCTCTTATACTTGTCCTTTTTCATCCAGTTTGCCAAATCTCTGTTCCTATACTTTTTTATCATTAAGTTAGTTGTGCTGAAACTTGAAAATACAATTGTAAGCTGGAAGGAATAAATCAAATGAAGGGTTCCAGAAGCAAAGTTTTCTCGAAATGCATTCCAGAAAGTGAGTTGGACTTTGAGTTAATGATGTATAGAAAAGTGTTTTTTTGGGTGTGGGGGGAGGGAATAGAGAGATATAAATGTAGATAGACCCGGGGTGGGCCCCAGGGGGATTTACTCAAAATTTGCTGTAATATCATAAGTGTCAATGGTGGCAACTATGGTGAAATGGTATGGTGATTTAGGGACTGATTGAGTCCCTACTACAAAGCCCTCAAATCATGGCAGATGTTATGGCTGTGGTGGCCACAAACTATGGTGGTCGCCATATTGTTGATGATAGGAAGACAAGTCTGTCACCTTTGTCCTTTGAACAAGTTATTTCTATGATTAAATAAGAGGGGTTGAAGAGATCAATAAGGTGATTACCCTCGTAGGTAAAGAGAACTCCTTTTTGTAGTATGAGGCTGGAAGAAACAGTTCCTATCATTTTGTTTAACCACAAATTAGATTTTGCCCCATTTTATGTCAAGATTGCATGATAAGGTTTTGATTGTTTAAGAATATATTGCCGGTGCTAGTTAAAGTATGAGAGAATTTTATCTTAAAATTGTTGTCATTCTTGATGCACTAGTTGCTTACACTGGTGATATTGATAGGTGATCTTGTTCAGTGAGGTGGTTTCTTTTATCATCTAATTCTCTCACTTTTGCTTTGGACAGGGTCATGAAGACAATAGATAATGTCTTTCATCATTCCCAGATATTTGGCCTTACACTGCATTTCTTTTGAAATATTATTGTCTAAATGCAGTTTTGATTATGAATTCAATCATATCTGAATTATTTATGATGGCATATCCTACTTTTTTGGTATCCTACTTTTTTAGCTTTTGACCTTGACTGGGAATGTATGTTTTGGTTTTAAAACTATGGCATTTTTATGTGTTAAGTTATGGCTATTGTGCTAGTAATAGGACTTTGGAATATTGAATTTTTTTTGGGTCATTGTGTTCTGCTCAATGATGAATTGTTGTTGTCTTTGACTATTGTCAAGTAGAAATGGGTGATACAAGTGCCTATTTTTTAAGAAATGTCAAGAGTTGGAGCTTTTAGGATTGAGCAAAGTCAGTTGTAGGTGCCCATGCTGGTGAAGTCCTAATGGGTAAACAAATTAAATACACTGGTTTTTGACTTTGTGCGTATTGTTCACACATGTGTATATTTCTTGTTTTCAAGGACTCATATGGTGTTCATGTCCTGTCGTGGTTGCAATCATGGGACAACACAGAGCAAGAGGATGGGTACACAATGCCTTCATATAAAGCCAATGATATCCGAGAACTAAAGATTGGCATGTTGTGGTGGTTGGTCAATCATTGAAACAACACACAACACACAGCGAGCGAAGGTGTTGTCTATGATCCAGGACTCTCAAGTACGGAAGATGAGCCGCTAGTTTGTGTATCTGAATTGGTTTTATGGACATAGGCTGACTTGGTTAATTTTGTATATGAATTTCTAAATTTTGATGGTTGTTTGTTAGATTAGATTTCACAACTTGTACAAAACACTTCAGTTCATTGATAGGAGCTACTTTTGTAAATTTGCAGATGTAGCTGACTTGACATTTTAATATGAATGACAACCACAATTGGTTCTAGCAGATATTCTCTTTGTTGGTTATGTATGTAGGAGCAGTAAAAATGAATATGATCAGGTACCCTATTGTCAAAACCATCAGCCCCCTTTAACAACACCATCAGTCAGATTAGCAACACCATCAGCCCCCTTTAACAACACCATCAGTCAGATTAGCAACACTATCAACCCTCTTTAACAAGACCATCATCCCCATTAGCAACGTCATCAGCTCCATTAGCAACATAATCAGCCCCTTTAACAACCCCATTAGCCCCCTTTAAGAAGACCATCATCCCCATTAGCAACACCATTAGCCCCCTTTAACAACACCATCAGTCAAATTAGCAACACTATCAACCTCCTTTAACAAGACCATCATCCCCATTAGCAACGTCATTAGCCCCATTAGCAACACAATCAGCCCTCTTTAACAACACGATCAGCCCCCATAACAACCCCATCAATTAGATTAGCAACACTATCAACCCCCTTTAACAAGACCATCATCCCCACTAGCAACGTCATCAGCCCCATTAGCAACACCATCAGTCCGCATTAACAACACCATCAGCACCCTTTAACAAGACCATCATCCCCATTAGCAACACCATCAACCCCCTTTAACAACACCATCAATCAGATTAGTAACACCATCAGTCCCCTTTAACAACACCATCAGCCCTATTAGCAACACCATCAGCCCCCATTAACAACACCATCAGCCCCCATTAACAACACCATCAGTACCACTAACAACACTATCAACCCCCATTAACAATACCATCAGCACTACTAACAAGTATATTAGCACAATTAACAACACAATCAGCCCCATTAACAAGTATATCAGCACAATCAACAACACAATCAGCCCTTATTAACAAGTATATCAGCACAATTAACAACACAATCAACCTCCATTAACAAGTACATCAACCCTTTTAACATCAGTATCACTGAAAAATAACACCTAAATCAACCCATTTTGACAGCAACATCAGCAAACAATAACAAGCATTTTGCACCATCATTTACATTTGTAACAATATTAATATGTCTACATAAATGAAACCTGGATACAATTGTGTCAATTTGTGTTATATCTAACTTTCATTTCCATCAAAATATATGCATATAAATTGGAGCTTGCAACTTGACACACCACCTCCAAAAAATAACACGGTGGGGATTCCTATCTATAGCCATTTACAACAAAAGAACGTTACACGCCCAAAAAATAAACAACCAAGGCAACAACAATCATCAACTTGGGTTTGGATTCTTGCAAGTCCTGACAGAGTGTCCTGCCTCCTGGCTCATGAAAGAAACATAATATATTCTTCCCTGAACTACTTGTCATCTGTAATTAAAATATGCAATATAGAGTTAGTATTAACAACTTTAACAGCCAAATTAACAACTACAACTGAAGGCATTAACAACTAAGACTGTAGGTATTAACAACTATCTCATATAAGTGTTTTCACATTCAACCATTCCCACTAACAGACCTCCCTCTGTTTCAATGCCCAAAAAACAGAGCAACCTTCCTCCCCTACAACGTTTTCACATTCACCTCGTATTAACAAATTAAACAGCCATATTAACAACAAAAATTGATGGTATTAACAACTAGAACTGTAGGTATTAACAACTATCAAATTTCAGAGTTTTTCAATCTTCATTCCTTGATCACTTTCAACCATTCCCACTCAAATACAGAAATTTCCCTCTGCTTCCATGCCCAAAAACAGAGCAAAATTTTACTCACCCACCCTTAAAGATAAAAGCACTTCTACAGACAAGCATAAACACTGTAATGCCACCCTTCAAGCAGTTTCAAGCCACCAAAATAATGAATTCGAGCAATCCAAACAGGAAATTAAGTAAATTCTGGATATATGGAAATAAAGCAACTTGAAGACAATGAATTGTCATTTTTCTTCTTCCCCAAAGCTTTCATAGAAAATGGTTGATACCCTTTAAAGCAACCCTTGCGCTTCAAAATTTTGATCTCAAAAATCCTCCCATCTTCGACTCTGGAAGAAACTCCCGTCCTTCCCAAAGTCCAGCCAGAAGCGGGTCTCTCGTAAAACGAGTTTCTGACCAAAAGAGGGCTCCAAGTAATGTTCTTGACATGAACAGCAGTCAGATCCATAGCACAACCCTCCTAATTGGGCCTTTCACTAAAAAGAAGTTGATTCCAAAAGATTTTCTTTTGGATTTCGAAGTAAGCAGATGGCTTTTTTCAATCTAAGCTTCAGAAAAAAAAAACGACGAAGAAAATAAAGGAAAAAAAGGGAAAGATGATCTAGTGGAGTGATAGAGGGTATTGAGAGCACAAAGAGTGAGAGAGTGGAAGACAGTGAAGAGCACAGAGACGCGAGAGTGAGGGCAATTGAGACTTCCATTCTCATTTGTCAGTTAACACCAGGAGCGTTTTTGTCATTTCTCTTAGAAGTTAATACCAGAAAAGGCCCTAGGGCCTTTTCTGGTATGGGAAAGTTTGTATGGCCTTTTTTGCATTTATCTTTGTATATTGGGCCTTCAGGTCAATTTTCCCTTCTTAAAACCGTGATTTTTTTTATTTTTTCAGATTACACAAAATAAAAAACTGGTGGTACAGTAGGTAGGTATGTGTCAAAGAAATTATTACATTTCTTATCACGGGTCTATTCCATGGCTTTGTGTTTTTATTCTCATGTAGCAACTTTTTTTTTAAAGTCAACATCACGTCTTGGGTTTGAAACCCGCACACAAACACAAGAATGCATAGATATAAATTTCTTCTTCTACCTGACTAATGAAAGGATTTCCTTGGCCCTTGGGGAGAATATCAAGGACAATCAAATAAAAAAGATATATATTAGGCATTATGTATATAATAGAGTAGTAGTAGAGTAAGTGTTTGAGGTAAGTGTTTGAGGTAAAGCTTCCATAGCTCCTTTCTTTCTGAATTTCTTACTAAAAATTGTTTTTGGTTTGGGTGAAGGGTTGACATGTGAGGCTAAAGTGTTGGAGTATTTTGAAGTAATTCAACAAAGCGGACCAGATGCTGTAGCACTTAGGTGAAGGTATTTCTTCCTTCCTTTCATCTTTTCATTACTTTTAATTAATGAACATTTCATTCTTATATTATTTTCATGAATATCATGAGGGAGTAGGGAGCTCGCTTGGGATACTAGCTCAATCTTTTCTTTTTGACAGTGAGATATTAAAACCTTGTTTTATCAGTGTCTAATGTGATTCCTATAATAGTACTATTTATTAAGCACTATCCTACATTAAACAAACTATGTCCTTTAGAATTGATAAACTAATGTGAAGGGTTTTTTTTTCACCTTAAGATATTAGATGTCTTTTTTGGATGCTTATTGTTTCTTAATTTGAGAATTTCTTCTTAGTGCTTATTAATTAGGTAGTATGTTAAACTAAAGATGTTTTCAAGCACAAAGGAAAATACTAGGAAAAAAGTATTGCTACAAGAAAAAAATTTCCAGATAATAGATCTGATATAGGATGGAAACATGGGATGAATGTTGATGGGAATGGCAAAAAAGTGAAGTGTTATTATTGTGAAAAAATCGTTAATAGGGGTATTTATAGATTTCAAAATCATCTAGCATGCACTAAAATAGATGTTGAAGCTTGTATCAATTTTCTTGAAGAAGTAAAGACCACAATACTGCTTGTTTATGATGCAAAATGTGCTTCATCTAAAAGAAAAAAAAAATAATGGGTTGATATCGGTGATGAAGATAATCAAGGTGCATATGCACAAGTTGAGTCTCAGAATTCGAAGGAAGGGTAAATAAATTTATTGAGAAATACAAAAAATAATAGCAAAAAGGTAGGCAACGTATAATCAACCATTAATCATATGTTTAAGAGAGATTTGAAGGAAGAGGCTTGTTAACAAGTAGCTAGACTTTTTTATACAAGTGCTATACCTTTTAATTGTATAAAAAAATCCTAAATTTATAAAGATGTGTTAAGTCATAGAAAGATTTAGTCTAGGATTTAAGCCTCCTATTATCATGAGATCAGAGAAAAATATTTAAACTTGGAATTTTTTTTAAGGGAAAAAAAACACAAGCCTTACATGAGAACTTTAAAAGTGAATGGACAACAACATATTGTTCCATAATGTCTAATTGGTGGACTGATAGAAAAAGACGTTCAATTTGCAATTTTCTAGTGAATAATCTCAAAGGGACGGTATTTTTATATTCATTAATTATTTCTGAAACGTTAAAGATGATTGATAAAGTATTTGAGATGCTTGATGAGGTTGTGGAAAAAGCAGGTGAAAAAAATGTGATGCAGATAATAACTGACAATGCTGCAAATTACAAAGTAGCTAGGCAAAAGTTAATGGAGAAAAGAAAACATTTACATTGACTTTATGTGCAGCCTATTGTATTGACTTGATGTTGGAGGACTTTAAAAAAAAATTTATATTGCATAAAGAAACCATTAACAGGGGTAGAAAAATGACAACATATATTTATGTAAGATTAATGCTCATTAGCCTTTTGAGAAAATTACGAATGGAAAAGATTTAATCAGACTTACTGCAACTCGATTTACCACTGCATATATGACTTGGTCATGTCTTAATGAGTGCAAAATACCCCTGGTAAATTTGTTTAATTCTCAAGATTGGAAGGATAACAAATTTTCATCTACCAAAGATGGAAAAGAAGTAGCAAGAAGTGTTATGGACAATAATTTGTGGAAGAATATAGTGACATGTCTTAAAGGTGTTGCTCCTCTTGTTAAAGTTCTTCACTTAGTAGATTCAGAAGAGAAGCCAGTTGTAGGATTCATATATGAAGCTATGGAAAGTGCAAAGGAAAAGATCAAACAAAATTTTAATAGTGTTGAAAAAAGGCAAGTATTAAATTAAATTTTTGTACATGATTTTATTATGCAACTTTTATGTTTTTATAATTTGATTTTCTTGGTGGAATAACTTTTTTTTTATTAACTGTGATTAGTGATAGTTTATGAGCTTATATGGAATATCATTGATGAAAGGTGAGAAGCTCAACCACACATGGCTTTACATGCAACGTCATACGACCTCAATCCTTATTTCCACTATTACACTAATTTTAAGCCTCATTATATGATTAAACAGAGGTTATATGACTGGTTGTCAAAGATGGTTGGAGATGAAGATGAGTTTAACAAAATTGAGTTTCAATTGATTGACTTTCATAATGCAAGAGATATGTTTGGGCGTGAAACTGCACTAGCATTAAGAAAAAAGCTAACTCTAGCAGAATAGTGGGATTCTTATGGAGATGGATGTCCAGAACTTAAAAGAATTGCAATTTGTATTCTTAGCTTATGTTGTAGCTCTTCTAGTGATGAACGTAATTGGAGTGCTTTTGAGATGATAAATTTTCTTTAAAAAAAAAATCAATGTAACTTTTTTTAAATGTTAGAATAATAATGAAGTTTTTTTTCTTCAACTTTTTTGTTTTTGTTTTTGTAGATTCATAAAAAAAAACAAACAAACAAACCTTTTGCATAAAAAAAGGATGAATAATTTGGCATTTGTCATGTGTAAATCCAAACTCATAAGGAAGCAAAAGAGTTGAGCTTTTAATTATGATTTTGATGATATATATTCTAATGATGAATGGATTGCTGAAGGAAGGATAGATAGAGACAATGTAGAGGAAGAGGATGATGAGGTTCTTCAACCTTATGGAATTAATGATAATATGGGTAATCTATTATTTGGTGTCGACCTTAATGTTAGATTTTAACATTGATGATGTTAGGGCAAATTATAATGATAATGATGACGCGGGCGATGCAAATGGAGATTATAAAGGTGAAGGTGAAGAATTTGAAGACAATGAAGATGATGATAATCCGGCATTTGAAGATTTTGTTCAATTTATAATTATTCTTATTTGATTATGTTAAGTGGCTTTATATTAGTAGATGAATTTCATATAAATTTTTATATTAAGTATGATAAATTACGAATGTTAATGAAATTAATTTTAGTTATTTAGATTTAAAATATACTGAAACTAAATTGTTGTCATTTTTAGTAATTTAATTATTTTATTATATAATTTTAATTATTATTTACTAATATAGGATAAACTCTTATGATTTTATGATACGGGTTTATGTTCCTCTCATGAGTTTACTAAACTAACGAGTTTAATAACATTGGTTACAATAGTGAAAGTGAAAGTCACTTTATTTTTTGGGGAAAATGAGAGGGAAATGGATAACATGTGGATAAAAGTGTTCATTAATATTCTTGTGGACATGACGAGGGCGCAAGGCATTTCTATTTTGAGTTCTCTTTTATGTGTTTGTTTCCCCTCCTTTCTCCACCACACACAAACTGGCGCCGTGAGAAATGTCTTTTATTTTTACAACATGGGGTCTTTAAAATAAGAGATAGATAGTTACTATACAGATATTAAAATTTTAGTTAAGCTATTTATTTATAATAAATAATGAGTGTTGGTTTTCTTAAAATACTCTATTTAATCTTGTGCATTAATATTTGTAATCAATAAAAAGTATAAATTTAGGAGGAAAAAAGTGAATTTAATGCTTGTATTTAAAATCAAAGTAAACATATTGTCTAGCTCTTATAATAAAGACTAAATGAAGTATTATCAAGCATTTCATGTTCTTCAAGGTATGTTCTTTCCCCCACAGTCTTTCAATGCTCTGGCTGGCTGGCGGGCGTGTGAGAGATTTGAGTTAATTGTCAATTTAATTGAGAACTCTGATATTTAATTAATTTAATCACTTAAATAATTTCATGATATATTTCGCAACACATTTCACAATTGCAAATCAAAAAAGATAATCAGCACGCTCAGATACACATGATGTACGTACAACCTCCTTGGTTCAAGTCAAGAGAATAATACTTAATTATCCTATTGACTTGAACCATGGAACTGGTTCTGCCTATCCCAAAGATAGGTAAGGAGAGCCTAGCCTATCTAGATCGTCTAGATTTAATTTTTTAATTTTATTATTTTTAAATGAAAAATTATTTTTTGAAAAAACATTAGTTAAAAGATTATCTTTATTTAGATTCTCTACCTATTAAAACAATTTTTTAAAAAAAAATAAAAAGTAAAAAAAATTAAATCTGGACGATCTGGATGGCCCAGATCCGCTGAGCTCTCCTTGCCTGTCTTTTGGATAGACAAAGAACCCAGTTCCCTTGAACCACGGGCCAACATGTGTGTATTTGGATAACATGGATAAAAGTTTTTTTTTTAATTCAATTTTCGCAAACTTAAAATAGTATAAAAGTGAGATTGTGCAATTTGATTTATAGATGTATAGATGAGCATAAGTAAAAGTGACTTTTCTCAAAATGAAACTTTTTTAGATGATTATTTGGAAAATCAACTTTTTTTTGTATTTTTGGAAAAGCAACTTTAGATTGATATAAATCTTATTAAATACTCGCTCCTTTCCGTTTTAGAAGATACTATTTAGAGAAGTTTAAATATTGGGAAAACATTTTCTCATGTTGTAGGAAAATCATTTTCTCATGTTACACACACATGAAATGGTGGGACCTACATATACATATATTAATTCATATATGTACATGTGGGTCCCACTATTTCATGTGTGTGTAGGAAATTTTTTTTTCTCATGTAACATGAAAAAACCAAAGCCCTTAAATATTTTATGCATTTGTTTTTTTTCATTTTACATCCAATTAATTATATGTCTTTCTCCTTACATTTTTCCACATATGTCACATCACTTTTTTAACTCATTCTCTCTCATACCCCATCTTTATAAATAAGCGTGGTTTTTTTAAAAAAAAATGAGTTACATTTTTAACATATTTATTATTGTCTTCAATTGATTTTAACAACTTTTTTATCACTGTAATATAGTTATCGATCGGAATCTTTAAGAAAAAAGGAAGTGCATATATATTCTATAGTTTATTATATGTAATATTGTATTAAATGGTTCATGTATATTGTTGTATATACAGTAGGGTCATAGAGAGTAAAATAAAAAACAGAGAAACAGAGAAATTAATCCGTACAAAAGATATATATAGCCAAAGATAGGTACAGAGCTTAATCAAGATTAGACTATATGGCTCCCCTTTTAAAGACACACACATGTAAGTGTCCTTGTCCCACAATACCAAATCAATGCTGACAAAATCAGGGAAGAGACGCCCCAACAGTGTCATATACTATTGATCAATTGTATATGTTTTTTTTTTTTTTGCTCAACTCAATTGTATATGTTGGAAGGCGTTTTGAAGCCCGATGATTTGGCAAAAACACAGTGAATTTTTTTTTTCCTTGTCGGACAAAGTGTATTTGTTTTTTGTTTTCCAAAAGCCACTCACTCCTTGCTGCTTTTACGGTGATCTAAGCACGGTGGGGTGAAATTCGTGGGCCCCACAACGCTTCCTTTTATCATATCTTATCCACAAAGCATTATGCTTTTTATATATTGTTTCTTTTTACTTTTAAAAAATATTATATAATTTTACATATTTTGTTACATAATATTTTGAAGTTTTCAAATTATTTATAAAAATAAATTATGATAAATACATGAAAACTGAACAATATATTTTTTTTAAAAAAAAAAACGCCCCATTGGTGTCATGCTAATTCCACCTTGAACAATTTATATGTCCTTGTTCACCTTATAAGTTATAACAGTGAAAGTGAAAGTCACTTTATTTTTGTGGGGAAAATCACAGGGAAATGAATAACATATGTGTAAAATTGCTCATTAATTGTCATGCCATGGACATGATGGGGAACCACTTTCCCTGCTCGTTGATATGACTAGCAGGGAGCACTCATCCCCTTGCGATGAGCGCTAGGGTGATCTGGGTGGTTCAAATCTCTCCATGAGATTTGGACTGTCCATTTTTATTTTATTTTTATAAAATTTGTTTTTAAATTTTATCAAGATTTTTTTTCAGTATCAATAAGTACCCCAAAGTATCTTTTTAGTCTCAGTCAGTCCCTTGAAAAATTTTATCATCTTCATAAAAATTTTTTGGGGACTGACTAAGACTAAAGAGATACTTCAGGGTACTGACTGATACTGTTAAAAAACAATTCCTGGGTACTGACTGAGACTAAAAAAATACTTCAGGATATTGACTCACACTGAAAAATATTTTATATTCTTGAAAATAATTTTTAGAATCTTAAAACATTATTTAGGCTACTGACTGGTACTAAAAAGATATTTCAGGATACTTACTGGTACTGAAAAAAATCCTGATAAAATTTTAAAACAAATGTTATAAACATAAAAATTATTTGAAGCTACTAACTGGTACTAATATTTGATTTCATATTATCATTAATCCATATCTCTGGTACATACATACATACATACATACATACAATACTTGAGAAAATCTTCAAGGTAGTAAAATAAAATGAGATTTAACAATATCAAGTAAAAGGGATCAAACTTTTATTTCATATTATCATTAATCCATAGCTCTAATACATACATACATACACACACACATATGTATGTATGTATGTATGTATGTATGTATGTACGTATTAGTATATGTCTGTATCTATATGTATGTATCTGTATATGTGTGTATATATGTATACATGTGTGTGTGTTGGTATATATATGTGTATACACACACACATAGTGAGCAAAAATTATAAAGAATATATATAATGAGAAATTATATATGTTTTTATTTCAATAAATTCACAAATGGTTATGCTGGAGTCTTTGGTGATGTTGTTATAATTATATGTATAGGGCAATTGTTATCCCATGTGGTATGTTATTAGGGCCTGTTTGAATTAATGATAATAGAAGTGACTGTTTTTGTCTATCTAATTTTTGCAAACTCAATGTATCATAGAATTTATATAGCGAAATGTGATTTATGTTTGGATTGATAGTTATAAAAGTTTTTTTTTCTAATTAAAACTTGTTTGGAAGATTACCTTAAATGCAAGTTTAGATGAAACTTTAAACTACTAAAAATAGTCGCTAAAAAAAATCTAATATTTATGAGATTCAATTATTATTTTTTATAAAATAGTCGTTGAATCTCTCAACAAGTTTGGTGTCGTGATGCAGTTGGCTAGAGCCTTTGGTTATTTTCATTAAAGTTGAGTGTTTAAGCCTCCTTTATACCCATGTAATTCTTTTTTATTTAGAGTTCCAACAACTATACGATATAAATAGTTGTAGAATTTCTCAACAAATTTTGATATTGTGGCATAATTGACTAGAGCTTTTGGCAATTTTCGTTGAGGTCGAGTGTACAAGCATCTTCAACCCATTTTTCTTTTTCTTTTTTAAAGTTTGAACGACTGGTTTCTTGTAACCAAATTTTTTCAAATATGGTTTCTTGCACCTCCACGTTTGGTTCAAATATTTAAGACACTCCCTTCTCACTTGAAATTACTGACCCCTACCTGTAACATCCATTTTTCCATTCCTCATCCACTCTTATTTTCTTAATGAATTTGTATGCCCCACATACACTCATTTTCTTTATTTCACACTATCTTTCAATTATCATACCTACCGTAAAGAAAATGAGGAGCAAGGCAACAACATACATATCATTCCTTCTTTCCATTTCAATTTAGTGGGACCACATGTTTTCTCTCTTGTCTATCTATTATCACTTTATCTCAATCTATAATTAAACACTTACGACAAAGGAGACATTCACAAACACCCATACTATTCTCTTTACTAGTAAATAAATCATCCACTCATTCACTTTCAATATTTTAATATATATCCATATGTCCTACATACATTCATTTTTCTCCATCCAGATAGCATTTCAAACACACACACAACTCATTTTCCACTCACTTTCCTTTTTTCCACAACCATCCAAATAACATCTCTATTCAATTGACTCCCTTACCCAAATATTGCATTATCTGTCTAATATTCTGCATGGTTTGTTCAACATTTTTATCTTATTGTTTATTATTCATTCACATGCCTACATACTACTATCCTTATAATTACAAGATGACGGATAGCGTGATACATGTTTGCACCAAAATTTCCTTTCACTCTCTTAATCAATTACACATTATATGGAGTCCAACCTGAAAAACGGAGCAAATCACCAAGAGGGGGTGAATTGGGGATTTAAAAATTTCGTTGACAATGCTCTGGAAAGTGTGCGTTAGAACAGGGATGAACAGAGGTTAGAAGAGGAAAGCAAGACACAACAAGATTTATACTGGTTCGATCTAACTCCTTGACCTACGTCCAGTCCCCAGACTTTTTGGGATTTTCACTATCATTTAAAATCAGTTACACACTCTGTACTTGAAGTTATCCTCTCACTAGGATACACTCCCCCTTACAAGTTGTAAACTAATATACCCAATCTCCAAGTCCCCAGACTTGAGATTCTTATAAAGAAATGATTTTAACAACACAAAACACTCTTTCTAAGTGTGGATAATGATAAACACTGAAGTACAGATTTCTCTCAAAGTATATCACAGAAAAACTGAAATGCTAGATGTAATCTTGTATGTATGTGCTTCTATGTATTTCTGCGTTTCTGGAGTTCTTTTTTATACTTGAGGAACTTCATTTGAATGATTCAAATCAGAATATAGCTGTTGGAGCTCAACTAGAAATTCTGACGTTGGACACCCACTATGACCTTGATCGTTGAGTCATTTCTGGATCCCACGTCTACTGGTTCAGTATTGTCTGTTGCTTTCTTATCTTTCATTGTATTTAATCTTGAAAATATTTTATCATCTTCCATCAAAATGGGCAGCAGAAGGAATGTCTGAAATTGTTTAATTCCACTTGCTCAAATTCCCCACAAAGTGCACTGCTTCTCCATGCTGTACATTTCACTTTCCAGCTCAGCAACTTGAACCTTATGATTTCTTCTTCAAAACTCAACTAAATCTTACTGAATTAAACGATTAATCATAGATAAGCATAATAATGAATGGAAACAATAAATATCCAAGTAATTCACATCGATTGAACCAGTTTTCCATTGATTTCAGAATGAGTTACTGCAATAGGATATAAGTGACTGGAGTAGTCCATAACTATTCAATGTTTATTGCATAAAGGCTTACTGGAGTCATTGCTAGGATACTGGAGTAATATCGCATCTTTGATCATTCATGACTCAAGTATACTAGAGTAACTGCAAGTTACTGGAGTAACTATGGCATATTTTGCTTCTGTCTTCAGTTTGACTGGAGTAGGTTATTTATTACTGGAGTAATCTGAAGGTCTGTTCAGTTTCTATAATCAAGACTACTGGAGTAGGTCCTTGGTTACTGGAGTAACTAAGGTTCATTTTGCTTCTGTCTGCGATCTTACTGGAGTAAGCTATTTGTTACTAGAGTCATTTTAGGTTCAGGTTGTTTCTGTCTGGGAGCTTACTGGAGTAGCTACTGGAGTAATGCTAGTGTAAGGTCTGCACATTACTGCAGTAACTATTTCATTACTGGAGTAACTTCGACAGGTTATTGGGTTTTGGTTCTAGAGGTATCTGAGAACGAAGGGCTACTGGAGTAGCTAAGTGACTACTGAAGTAACATTACTGGAGTAACAAAATGCTTACTGGAGTAACGTGTCTCACAAAAGATGGGGTATCGGGTTGGACTTAGAGACAGCTAAAAAAATGACTAGAGCACAGAGACTTACTGCAGTACATTAGTGACTACTGCAGTGCCTCTTACTGGAGTAAGGTGTCATAACTGGAGTAAGTCTGAACTTTTGGATATTTCACTTAATCATGACAGACTTACTGGAGTAGCATTGGTCTTACTGGAGTAAGACATATTGAAAAACATTTTCAATCAAAACACATTACTAGAGTACTTCATGCATTACTAGGGTAACATAATTTTGAAAGACGTTTTGAATCAACATACATTACTGGAGTAGTGTAACATTACTGGAGTAATATGTCTTTAAAAACAGCTTGGATACATGCGCATTACTGGAGTAACGTAAGACCTACTGGAGTAATTCAAGTTCAAAACATGTTATCTTACTGGAGTAACGTGAGCGTTACTGGAGTAATGTTTTTCCAAAAAAAAAAAACTTTTGCAATTTAATTCAAAATCTTAGTAGATGAGTAAAACCAAAATCTTCATTATTTACAATTGTCAAGTTATCATCAAAACACATAGAAACTAACACAACTATCCGACAATTTTCTTTAATCATCCACGAGTGCAAGCACGTGGAGACTATATATGTTATCCTATATATTTCCTTACATTTTATATTCACATATCATGGTCATCTTCGCATGTTTAATTCATGGAATTCAGGAGTTATGTCAAGCGTCAGCTGAGGATCCGTACATAGACATCATCTGAGATTGATAGAAAGGTCCACAAAGAATTCCTGGGTTGGTTTAGGAAGAGAATTATGAATGACCACAACCCGTACTCCCTAGAATTCCTCGCACTCGGCCCGCTTGACCACACCCAAAGATTTACAGCATACAATGTCAATGGTTTCAAGTTTTGCACTATTTCACGAGATCAGGGATTGTTGACCCAAAACTCGGGTGTGTATGGCACGTTTGGGAGAGGAGTTACGTGAGCAGCAGTGACGGGAACATGTAGTTTGGTGTCGTCCTGTATTATGGAAAGCTACTTGATGTGGTCAAGATATCTTACCAAGGCCTTTTTGCAGTGACGCTGTTCAAATGTTTGTGGACGAATACAACAACGTCCCGGGGACTCACCACTGACGACTTAGGTATCACATCATTGAATTTCTCCTGGCCTATTCACACTGGTCAGTCTGAAGATGATGAGCCATATATTCTTGCCTCATAGGCACATCCAGTTTATTATGTCGTTGATGAGAGGCAAAGGGATTGGCATATGGTGGTTCACTTAAAGCCACTAGACCTTTACAACATGGGTGATGCTGATAACGCGCCTATGAGAGTGAGCCGTTGCAGCCGGCCAACTTTGAGAACTTCTTCCTCGATGGTGATGACAATATACCTATAGTTCGGTATGTTTTTTAATTTACGATTTATTAAATAATAACATTTAAATAGAGTTTTATTTGTGTTCAAACATATTACACTCACAAGTGGCATTTTATCCAATTTCTTTTTCTGTAGGGATGGTGACGAAGATTGAGAGGCAAAATCTATAATATGTAATTTTTTTTTTGCTTTTTAAAAACACTTATCTATAGCTTTTTTTGTTTTGTGGAAAAAACCAAATTTCTATGAACTAATTTGTAGCGGTTTAAAACCGCTACAAATAAATAACCGCTACAAAAACCGTCACATTAACTGCTACTAGATTTAAATGATACAAAAATGCTACATCAACCGCTACAAAAAAGGTACACATATACCAATATATAAACACCACCACCAAACCACATTTAATATTCTGAACTCTCATTTGCTAACATGTTTTCTTCTCCTTCGCTCTCAAATTTATACATTTTCTCAAAAAGATTAAGTCTTTCAAGAAGGTAAGTGTTGTTCAACCGGATTAAATACGATAAGTATCGCAATATTTATTTTTTTCTTCTAATTCTCATAGTTCTTAATTAACAATAACAATTGTATATATTTTTTTTTAATTATCTTCCCAATTTTACTCCCATTTAATTTTGTTCTACTTCTCATTTTTCTTAATGTGGATCAAATATTTGTTTTCTCTAATCTAGATTCACACAATATTTAATTTTACTTGTATACACATTATCTTTATTGATAAATATTATTTAAATTAATCTATAATAAACTATACATATACATTGAATATATATAATCAATTTATTATATATATATATATATATATATGTATATGTATATATATATATATATATATAATCAATTATCACATTCTAATATTATTTATTTTAATACAAATTGAAATCTTAATAATACTTAATATAAATATTATAAAGAAATCTATGATAAAATATAAATTAGTTAAAAATTTAATTTTAATGAGGAATGGCGATTTTTTTTCCTTTTATGAATTTGTAGCGGTTACAAATAACCGCTACAAATTTGAAGTACAAAAATTTGACTAAATATTTTGTCGCGGTATCAAAACGCTACAAGTAACAAAAATGAAAATAGTGGGAAACTAATTTAAACTGGCGGGAACTTTTGTCTCGGTTTGTAACCACTACAAGTGTGAAATGAATTTAAAATGGCGGCAAACTCATCCACCCTCAAATCAAATAATGGCGGGAATATTTGTCACAATTAACAAACCGCTACTACATATCGAATATTTACAAAATTAGTAGCGGTTTTACAGCTGCTACAATTGTTCACTGAGTAGCGGTTTTGAAACCACTGCTAATATATGTCACACTTGTATAGTTGCGGTTATGGTAAACCGCTATAGTTTTAGTAGCGGTTGTTATTCATGTAGTATCAGTTTTTAGTGTTATATCAACAAACTCTATGCAGACAATCTAGAAAAGAGGACTGCAAGGCAACAAGCTGAGGAACAACAGGTGGAGGATGATCAAAAAGCTAATGCTGGACAAGCGGAAGCTGAGCAAGGAGATGATCAAGAAGAATAGACTAAGAGGTAAGTACGATATGAGACGCCTCTTCAGAATGAAAGGGCGATAGTAATGCCACCCCGGCCAGTTAGAGCAATTGAATCATCACAATACTGGATCATCCAATTCTGCAAACTTAAGCCACCAGCCTTCCATGGCAAGATCGACTCCCAAGTTGCAGAGGAATGGCTGATGAGATTGGATAAGATCTTTGAAGTCATGAGATTCCCAAAGGACAAGAAAGTTCAGCTGGCCATTTATAAACTTGAAGGAGATGTTGATCGATGGTGGAGGAGTGTAACGACAACTCTATGAGTATGATATATCCCTGTTACTTGATATATATATCAACACACACACACACACACATATATATATATTGACATGCACCGACTCACACTAAGTATATACCATATACATATATACCGCAAGCAAATATCCTTTTCTCTTCATATGCACGTTATATTTATAAGATAACAACAAAAATATTCCTTATTGGTTTCCCATATGCAGTGGTGAATAACAATGAAATAACAAGGTTTTGGGCTCTTTAAATATCACTCAACACGTTACTATGCTTCCAGCTGGTACACACACACATATGTTATCTTAGTTTCCTTTTCTTTCTTTCGGGTGCCACGGTCATAATAGACAATATAATATCTTATGATCTTTCATGTGATGTGCAAAACTCCAAGCTTCATAAGTAATTTTTCTACATCAGTAAGGTTATGTTTTTACTCTTTTCCTTCTTACACACACACACACATCGATCACACACACACACACACACAAACTTTTTCCCCAAGAGCAAAAATACACATAAGTTTTTTTTATAGCAAAAATACACACGTCGTCACCATTTTGGAGCAAAAGCCACATCCCACCGTTAAGTCACTGTTAACCGTCGTTATATTACTGTTCACTTCATCTCATTCTCTCTCATCACGGTGAACAGTGACTTAACAGTGGGATGTGACTTTTGCTCCAAAATGGTAACCACGTGTGTATTTTAGCACCTTAACCATTATGTTATATATATATATATATATATATATATATATATATATATATATTCTTTTTAATTTAAAAAAATATTATATAATTTGACATATTTTGTTATATAATATTTTGAAGTTTTCAAATTATTTATAAAAATCAATGATGATAAATATATGAAAACTGAACAATATATATTTCAAAAAAAAAAAACTTGCCCCCATATGTGTCATGCTAATTCCAGCTCTGAACAATATATATGTCCTTGTTCACCTTATAAGTTATAATAGTGGGCCTATTTGAGTTAATGGTAGAAATGGTGGCTTAAAAACTATTTGATTTTTATAAAAGTCCGGTGGGAAAAATGTCAGGTTAAACTATCTGATTTGTGTTTGGATTGCTCGTTTGGATTTTTATTACAAAAAATGACTTTTTTCTAACTGATATGTGTTTAAATTATATTCAAAAAGTCAGTTGAGATAGAAAATAACTGAAAAGGACATGAACTATATTGAATACTACATATACATATGTTAGTTGTCTTAGACTCTTGGTTGGACTTAAAAGGCTCTCTCCGATTTTTTTAATTATAATTTTATATAAAAAAAGAAAAGAAAAGAAAAGAAATTTTAGGGAGTGTTTTGGGCTCAATCCCATACAAGATCCTTCTGCGTTTTTAAGGGTGGCCTGTAGAACTTAAAGGTTGCCACTAGGATGGGGTGATGCCTCCATCGTGTTCTCAAGAATTGAATCACTTCCCTCCCTTCATGGGTGAAGTCGGAACTTTTGGCCGCGTATAAGGGTTGTTATTGCTTATTACTAATGTGAAGATTCCAGAAAAAATTAGGTTGATTAGACTGATAATTAAACTTTAAAGTAAAATACTCTAATGCACCTATATTTTGTCTTAATATAGACTTCTTTTAAAATTAAAATGTATTTTATACAAATTATTATTAAAGTCTCTATAAGTTTTTTTTTTTAATAGAGGAATGTACATTTATAACTTTTGTTCATATAGGAAACAGAATTTTTGTATATTTATTCTTATCCTTAAAATTTTCCCATTATTCATTGATGAAACTCCCTGTGTAATAAAAAAAAAAAAAAGATAGGTTGAGGTGTTCCATTGAAGATAAATATAATCCAACCCATATGATTTTGAGCAAAATGTAAATTTTTTTATGTTAAAAAAATCTGTCGAGGACTCAAAATGGAAAGCCTTAAAGAAATTGCTCATTGTACAGCCAAGCAAACATAGACCACAAAACTCTGACCCCGTCTCTGTCCTCTCATGCTTTAACGCCGGTCCTCCCCGCTCTCTGTCCTCTCATGCTTTAACGTCTCTGTCAGCATGCGTGAACGATGGCCAGTGACCCAGTGTTGCAAAAGAGAGCTTATTTATATATATATATAAATTTTAGAAAAAAGGTTGGGTTCATTTACAATTTAAGGGTAAGGTGAAATCTCTCTTCCTTCTAGGTGATATAAATGTTGGGTAGGGTAAGCCATCTATTATTCTCAGGCATTTACCTAGGCACCCAGAAGTTAAGATGTCTTCCCCAGCGTCTTGACCAACTCTAATATCAAACCCTCCCCTTTAATAAAAGTGTTCGACCTCTTTACCAGTTGAACCTAAAGGAAAAGAAATAGTTGGAGCTTATTAAAAAGCGGTTAGATTTTTTTTAATAAGTGTTACCCAAACATACCCAACTTAATTTTTTCTAAATAGCCCAGCTTTTTCATCTTTTTTTCATAAAAAGCTAGCTTATTTTAAAATCCAAGCAGACCCACGTGAAAGTGAAAGTCACTTAATTTTCTAGGGAAATGAATAACATGTGCATAAAAGTGTTCAATAATTGTCATGCCGTGGACATGACGACGAGGACGCAAGGTATTTCTATTTTGAATTCTCTTTTTGGGGTTTGTTTCCCCTCCTCTCTCCACCACACAAAAATTGGCGTTGTGACAGGGGAGTCATTTTCATCTAAGCATAATTTGTTTCTTTGTTTGCTTGTTTCTTGTTTCTTTTCTTTTTTCAAATAAGAAGATGAGAAATGTCTTTTATTTGTCATGGGGTCTTCAAAATAAGAGATAGATAACTACTTTACAAATATTAAAATATTAGTTAAGTTATTTAGTTATGAAAAATAATGATTGTTGGTTTCCCTAAAATACTCTATTTAATCATGTACAATTAATAGAGATACTTTGTGATTAAAAATATAAATTTATAAGATAAAATGGATTTAATAAAGACTAGAGGAGTATTGTCAAGAATTTCATGTCCTTCAAGTCATGTTTTTTTTCTTTCCACTATCCTTCAATGACTTTCTTTGGCTTCTTTTAAAATTTATATAGTACTTTTTTATCTCAGATAACTCACAGCATTTTTCCATTTGCACGACTTAGCTAATATTCTACAAGTAACATCTGCATCAATTTCATTATCATTTTTATATAATTGATGCAAAATATATGAACTTTGCTATTTGTGAAATGATTTAGCCTCCCATTTTAACTTCCAAGTCACTTCTAACATTCCTCTTAAAAAAAATTGAAGAGCATAAAATTGACTTTATTTATAAATAAAAATATCAATAAGCTAATTAATTGATGTGGTAGCGGCCTCACTCTTATAAGTAGGATAACACAACACAAGTTAAAATTCTGGAAAATGTACTTGTTCAAAGATATATATATAAAAACAGTTTAATGTCCTTTAAGCCTCAAAAGGAACTTAATCCCAAAATGGCTTAGGGATTAGGGATACATTTGGTAACTAAAAAAATAAAATAAAATGATTCACCTACATAACCTATATATATATATATATATATATATATATATATATATATATATATATATATATATATATATATAATTCATTTTTAGTTTTGTTAATTTTGAATTATTATAAATAAGATAAACCTCAAAATGGAGATAAACATGAAATTCCTTTTCTTTTTTTCTTTTTTTTTTTTTGTTAATTAACATTAAAGGTTTATATCAGGAAATGTGGACATGAGATATAGAACAAAGGATCGTAGGGCCAACATTGTGTCATATGTGAGGCAGCCAGCTAAGAAGAGCGACTCCTTTTGGAGACTGTTAATCACTACTCCCCCAATATATATCTCCACCCCTTTTTGTGTTGTGACTACAAAATATTTGGTTCTACAAGTATCATATAATATATAGTCATACAAACATATGTTTGAGAATGGACGTGGCTTCAGTGTTTCACATGAATGGAGGCACTGGAGAAGCAAGTTATGCCAACAATTCCTTGCTACAGGTATGTGTGTGTGTACACATATAGGTAGAATCATTAAAACAAGCCAAGCCTGTCTAAGTGAAGGGATGAACTTGTGCTTTATGGGGTGCAAAAGGAGCTCCATCTAGAACGGGTTAGTCCATTAGTGCTAAAAAATAAAGGGCCAGTCTGTTAGGGCCAAGAGCCGGTCTGCCTATTTTTTATTTATTGAAATAACAATTCTCACTCTTGTTATGCAACACCACCTACTTGAAATTTTTTTCTGAACTCTAGTTTACACACACTTGTGCCTTGATCAAAATTTATAGGTTTAGGTTGATGTTAATTTGCTTAGCACACACTTCCCATACGTCACTCGACAAATAGGATAATCGAATTTTGTAAAGTAAAAGGGCATAGTATTTTCTTAAAACTATATAATTTTAGCCTAACTTTTCTTGAATTTATTTTCAAAACTTTCTCAAATTGAATGTTAAAATAAATAATATTATGACAAAGAAAATTTCATAGTCATAGGTAAGTTTTTTTTTTTTTATGCAATAACTATGATATTTTCTTTGTCTTTTTAACTATTAAATTTTTTTTATATGTCATAAAAAGGAGGTAAATTATTTAGTTTTTATTATTTTTGAGTTGGGACAATAGTTTATTCGTGTTTGAAGTTTGATTTGTATAATTGTTCTTAAAGTTTAGAAAAAAAGTTAGTCACTTTATTTTATAAATATGTATGATTTGAATTATAAATGTTAATAAATTTATTATTTTATTTTTAGATATTTCAAAATAATTTAAAAATTAAAAATTTAATAAAATTACACAAAAGCCCAAGGGCCGGCCTTGAGCCTGCATGTCTAAAGTTCAGGGGTCAATAATATAATGATTTTATAAAACACGGGCTTAGGCTTTTTCAAGCCAAACCCTTTTAAGCTTGGGCCCATTAAGGACTAGCCCTTTAGGACCAGGCTAGCATATTTTGATAGCTTTACCATTATTATAAAATATATAACTATCACATATACTTACTGATAATATATATTTAAATAGCAAAAGGTCATATCCATAACAAAGCCCATCAGAGACGAAGCAATAAGGAGTATCTACAATGGAAAGCTCCCTAAAAGCCTAGCAATTGCAGACTTGGGTTGCTCTCCTGGACCAAACACTTTGTTTATGACTTGTGAACTCATTGAGACTGTGGAGATGCTTTGTAGAGAGTTAAACCATGAATCTCCAGAATATATCATCTTCTTGAATGATCTTCCTGGCAATGACTTTAACAACATTTTCAAGTCTCTTGAATGCTTCAAACAAAACTTAAGCACTCGAGTTGTTGGTGGGTGTGGTAAATGCTACATCACTGGCCTTCCAGCTTCTTTCTATGAAAGGATTCTTCCTACTAGTTCTCTGCATTTTGTTCATTCCTCCAGTAGTCTTCATTGGATGTCTCAAGTATGTAATATTAATTAGTCACTGTCTTTCAAATACTTGTCAGTAATTATTTTTATATCAGACAATTTCTTCTTCCTCTTTCTAATGTGTATCATTTCATTCCCATATAGGTTCCAAAAGGCATAGAAAACAATAAGGGCAATATTTGCATGACAAGCACAAGCCCCTTAGATGTTCGTAATTCTTACTACCACCAATTTCAAAGAGATTTTTCGTCGTTTCTTAAATGTCGCAGTAAAGAACTAGTTGAAGGAGGTCGTATGGTTCTTACCCTCGTTGGAAGAAGTACTAGTGGCCCATCGAGCAATGAATCTTCCTACGCTTGGGAGCTTTTAGTTGAGGCTCTCAATGACATGGTTTTGGAGGCACGTAATGTACATAGTTTCTTGTAATATATCCAAAGATTTGATCATTGAAAAAGCACAACGGTTCCCTGGAATCCATATAACTGACCGCACCTGATAGAATATGACTTTTAGTCATTGTTGACTACACATACTTAGAGTTTTAAACATACAATTTTCTTTGAAATTTGTGACAAAAAAATTTGTTTGGTGTGTGGTGTAGGGATTAATAAAGGAGGATCAGATAGATTCATTCAACATTCCTTTGTACAATCCATCCTCATTTGAACTACAATTAGAGATTGAAAAAGAAGGCTCATTCACTTTGAATCGCTTGGAGGCATTTGAAGTAAGTTGGAAGGCTGCATGTGGTGAGGAGCACAATGAAAATAGTGATGGATACAAAGTTGCACAAATGATAAGAGCTGCGATTGAACCTCTTATTGTGAGTCACTTTGGAGAAGCTATCATTGACGATGTTTTTCATCGTTACCAACATATATTGGTTGATCGTATGTCTAAAGAAAAAACTGTGTTCCTCTTTCTTTCTATATCTTTGACCAAAACAACTTGAAGCAATCAACAGATACATGTTTCTACCTTATACATATATTAGGGATCCATACAAGTGTAATGAATAAACTATTTGCTAGTTTTCTTGTTCTTTTTCTGAAATTGTGTATGTTCGATTTGAGTAGTCCCATGTTTGAGTGATGTTGTATCTTTATAATTTTATAAATAAATTATTTGTCAGTCTTCTCTCAACTTTATTACATATAACACGAATAATAGCGTACATTCTGAGGCATAGCTAACAAAACCAAATTTAAACAATATAGTATAGTATAACAATTTTCTCAAGTTAACCCTATTGATATTCTTTTAATAATAATCATGTAGAAGATGGAGAGAATGGATTTAGAAAGATGATTAGAGAGTAACCTCTAAACCAGCCTCTAACCAGTTGAGGCCAACGGGTGAGCTTAGAGTCAACCAGGGCCAAACTAGTGTGGAATAAAAAATTGACATATAATTTAAATTATCATTATACCATCCAAATACCAAATATCAATTCAATACCTTGAATTAATGACAAAATAGTCATATACTTATCCAACATTCTTTATAATTTCTTTGACTTATTGACATCATAGTATCATTTCAACATCCAATAACACTAGAATCAATAATTACTAAATATTCTTCCTAGGAAAATATCAAAATAGATAAATGATAACAAAATATTTCTACTTACAATCCTTAGTCACTAAATTAATTGAATTGAATCAAATCAAGTGTGAATCTTTTGAAATGTTCAAAATATTCCAAATTGAAGTGGAAATTATGCCCTAGAGGTTAATCATTAAATAACTTCCTAATTTGATTTATGAAGATAAACCAATGATTTAATAGATATCATATCTCAAATTTGATTTATGAAGATAAATCAAATCAGCTGGTTTCTAATTTGCATTAAATAAATTGATTGAATTGAATCAATTAGACAAATTTAATTTCCAATTCAATTTCAAAATTAATAAGATTGATTTTGAATATTTAATGCGGCCCATTAGGGCTATAAAAGAACCCTAGAAAAGAGACGTGTAGGTTGTAAGTAATTTGATTACACACACAAGAGAATTCAAGAGCCACAAAAGAACCCTAGAAAAGAGACGTGTGACAAAAGCTTGAAGGCGCTAGCACGCTACCGTTCGTGTTGGAGTGGTGTTTGGTGTGGATACCTCTAGAGGAAGTGGATTCGTAGAATCGGCTCCTAGAGATTGATTGATCAAGAAGGTGTTAGCCCACGAGTTTGCAAAGCACGCACACGAGTTCGCATAGGTACAGTTGCTAATTACTAACCTGATTTAAACACTGTTGATAAATCCTCTTCTTGGGATTCATAATTTATTAGATAAATTTAATTCTGCTGCATGTACGAATCCCAACAATTACTTGTTTATTTATATATGCATACAGGGCCTCTTTGGAATCAACTTTAAGTCAAAAAAGCTAGGAAAAAGGACCAGTGGAAAAAAAGCTTGATGTGAATTGTTTGGATGGCCTGTTGCGTCCACTGGGCTTAAAGACAGTGAGGCAGATAAAATGTTTTTGCCTCAAAGGCAGAAACATTAAACCTTTTATTTTATCCAAGAATTTCCATTTAATAAGCAACATATTTAATTGCAAAAAAAAAAAGGCCAACTTGGATCATGATATACACACACACATATAAGATGCCAACAACACAACACGTGAGGAAAAAAAAATAGAACTAGTGATGCGTATGTGCTGATAGCCCAAAGGTCCATTCCATCTCAACAAAAGGGCCATACTATCATTACTCTATTCGCAACGGACTGGTTTCCCTGCCTATCTTTGAGATAAGCAGGGGGAGCCCAGCCATTCTGGACCGTCCAGATGAGATCTGGACGGTTTAAATTTAATTTTTTTTATCTTTTAATTTTTAAATGAAAAAAATATTTTTTAAGAAAATATTAGTTGAGAGATTATCTTTATTTTAGATTATTTATCTAATAAAATAATTTTTTTTTAAACAAATAAAAATTTAAAAAAATAAGATCTGGACTATCCAGATGAGATTTGGACAGTCTAGGCTGGCTGGGCTCCCCTGCCTATCTTTGAGATAGGCAAGGAAACCCAGTCCATTGGCAACATGTCACAACATCATCTAACAGCAATAAATGTCAGGAAAGTATAACAGCAAAAGATCTCAGCGCCATGCCTCTCGAGACGCACACTACTCTTCTAGCTCAAGCAACACTGAACGCTCCCTGTCCCCTCACCCCTGTCCGTCCTTCTGTTCCAGTCAGGGACCTTAGGTCCTTATATACCGATGCCTTTACGTTCTCATTTCTTCTACAAATTGAAAATTAAGAGAGAGACGAAGTAGACAGAGAAGGAGAGAGAAAGAGAGAACATAAAAACCAGAAATTCTCCTCTGCTTGTCGTAGCTGTAACAGGGGAAGACCAGTCACTCCATCCTCATAGTTTAGTTTGATCCTTGGAAGTAAGTTATGAATCTTCTTTTCCTCTAAGCTTGCATTGTTTACCATCAAAGATCTCTACAAATTTAAGCTAAAGGAATTTAAAACCATAAAGTTCTGAAACTGAAATGAGAAATCAGGGATGATTAACGTCACTTTTGTGTCTCTAAGTTTATGCATCTCTTAGCCACACACACACACACACACACACACAGATTGCGTCTGTTTCTTTTTGCCTCTGATATGTGCATGAGTATATTTAAGTCAAAGAGGAAGCATGGGTATATTTAAGTTGCTATCTGTGTGTCTGTGTATGTAAGTGTGTGTGTGTATCTCACATAAAGTGTAGCTGTCAGGTGCATCTTGCATCTGACATATATTTCTTTTCAATGCTACAGACATATATATGCGTTGATGCACCTATTTTCTTGCTCTCGTGTTTAGGGTGCTCTGTGTGTGTGTGTGTGTTGTTGCTACAGGTGTGTAAATATATATATTGTAGAAGAAGGTTTATGAGCTGCAAAAGGTGTAGATGATGGTTCATGCTTCATATATCTCTCAACACAAAAATATAAAAACTAAAACTTGTCCAGTTTCATTCCCTCATATTGAAAGCAATGTTTACAAAACTTTTTGAGAAACAAAAATATAATTCATTGGATTGCTTCCCTGTTTGGTTGCAAGATATGGTGGAAGGTTTACCTAGATTAATATATATATATATATATATATATATATATATATATATATATATATATATTTAATGAATGTAAGTGTATTGGTAGGGGGCTGTTGAACAAATAAAAAGTTTTACTGCATGTGTGTATGAAAATATATCATTAAAGCATATTTTATATGTGGTGGTATTCATTAAATTAATTATAGAGTCATTATTTATTAAGTTCAAAAATTACTATTTATATATAAAACTTATTTTTTTGCTTGGTGTTTGTATTTATTAAAGCCTGGATTTAAAGTGTATATATATTAAATAATTTGGAAAACCATAATTAACATTATATTTTGGAAAAAAAATTATGGGAAGCATTTAATTGTCTCATAAGTACATGTATGATTCATTAAAGCACGTCTATAGTATGATTTATAAATATGAGCCCCAGATTAGAGTGTTTTGAATCATGGCTATTATTGGGAAAATTACTAGGAATTTAGGATAATCATAATAATAACAATTATTGTTGTTATTATTGGGAATGAGTGATAATAATAACAAATAAATGAGGAATTGTTATTATTAGGGTTAATAATATAATAATTAAAAATCATTATTACTATTAGGGGAAATTTTAAGGGGATTAATAACCATTTTTAATCCTCTAAAAATAATCCACGTAGTTAGGTACTTTGCGATGCCATAAGTGACTAATGAAATTGATAAACATTTATAGGCTTACCTTGACACTTCCACAGACGAAATTTAAGGACTTAAGTCTGAGGTAGGTAACTGTTATCTTATTAGCTTGTATGCATATATTCATGTATGACTAATCATGTTTACTAGATAATTTGCATATGTGTACCCTAGCTATGGATTGGGACTGCATGTCCTATAGGGTTGCATGTCCTAAAAATAGGGCCGCATGTCCTAAAACAAGGCTACGGTCCTTGATCGATAACTGCGGTTACGATGTGACTTGTTTACTGTAAATTATTCTATGCTTGACATGTGTTATTTCATCATTTTATATTTCATACTTGCATATAAGATTAACTGTTATCTTTGGGGTTTATTCATTTGAACTCTAGACCACATAAAAGAGACAGGTAGTAGACCAGGATCAAGAAGAAAGACGCAGCTATAAGAAGAGGAACCTTTTGGAAAATATGTAGTTGGACTTTAGTATATCATTTATCATTTGTCTGTTTATTTTTTTGGATTACTGTATTAATTTCCGACTATAGGATAGATTCGAATTACGAAAAATTTATCCCTACGTTTTCAAATTAAGTTATTTTATCAAAATTTTATTCTGCAATTAAGTCATCGAAATCATCTTGATGCCTGTATTTACAACTCTAATAAAGGCCCACAGGGCCGGGCGTTACAATCTCGATCTGGGAAGACGATGTGGATGGACAAAACTGTGAAGAGGCACCGGTTGAGATGAGAGTCTGAAGAAATTTAATAGAGCATAGTTTCTAGCATGAATCTAATAAGTTATTTCAAACAATTTGATGTTTAAACTAAGAAATGGTTGGTCTATATGGTTACAATAATTAGTCACTGTGAAAGACACACTACTATAAAAAAAAATAGATATTACTTGTCTTTATCTTAAAGACGTCCTTTTTAAAAAAAAATGGAAGTAAAATATGAAGGTGGTGGTATTTCTGTAACAACTTAGATGAAATTTGACATACTAGGCATCTCTTTATATTTTAGGACACAAAAAATGTATTTACGATGTCTTATAAGAATTTAAGACGTCAAAATGATGTCCTAAAAAAAACTTAAGATGTCAAAACGACATCCTCAAAAAAAATCAGCACGTCAAAGACATCAAAAAGTTGGGAAATTTGATAAAATAAACAAAAAAAAATTGTCAAAATAGGCCACTGTTCAAAGTATTTTCCATTCTAACTCATTTTGTGGCGCCATGTCAGATGGCGCCCACTACGTGTGTGGCGTGCCACGTGGGCACGCCACAAGTGGCGCCGCCACGTGGGGCATGCCCACGTGGCACGCCATGTACTACTGGCGCCACATTAAAAAAAAATTAATTGCAGGACGCGCTGCCCGGGGGCAGCTTTAAAGCTACCCCCGAGGCAGCTGTAAATGAGGAGGGCGTGAATTATTCACGCCCCCTACAATAAATTTTTTTTTAAAAAAAATAATAATAATTTTGCTGCAATTGCAGCATCATTTGTGATGCCGCAATTGCAGCATAAGGCGGGGCGCAGAGCACGCCCCTGCTTTTATTTTTTTAAAAAAATATTTTTCTTCCCCTATTCAACACCCAACACACACACACAAACTTCACAACTTCACAGACATACACACACTTCATCTTTCATCTGAGAGAGGCTGGGAGCAGGGTGTGAAAAAAGAAGGAAAGGAGAAGAAACCTCTTGGTAGCTATTTTAAGGTATGCTATGTATTTTATAAGATTGTTTAGGAAGCTAAAGTAGAATATTTTCAACAAGTCTTCTGCATAAAATATTTTGTGTATATTTTTGTCTCTGCAATGATGGTAATATTTTGTCAATTTGAAAAAATGTTAGAGTTAGAATTTTTTTGAAGTTATAAGTTCTGACAATAAAAGACTGTATTTATATAGTAAATGATTAATAATAAATTTAAGGGTGTTTAGATGTATTTTTTGTTTATTTGAAAAACTTAAAAAAAATTTAAATTTACGAAGTTTAAGATTGTTGTATTATAGGATATTTTGCCCAATTAAATGTTGTGCAAATAGCATATTTGGGTTCATAGAGATATTATGGAAATTTTAATTGGTTTAGTTTTCAAATTATTTATTAGTACATTAGAGAAAAAAATCAAAGTAGTATGAAAAAATTAAATTACAAATAATAATTCACTATATATAATTATATTGAATTTTACTTATTATATATATATATATATATATATATTATGAATTTTATTTTTTCTTTTAATTTTTGTTCTTATTTGTTAATTTTGATTTATTTTACTTAAATGAATTTGTATTTGTTGAATAATTTTCATTATTATAATATAATTTTATTATTTTTTTTATTAATATATGTTATAAATTTTAATATTTAAATTAATTTTCGTTCTTAGCATTATATCATTTTCGGTATTAATAAATAACTTTGAATAATTTTACTAATTATGAAATTTTATTTTTTTAATTAATTTTTATGATTATTAAATAAATTTCTTTTTTTTATTTTTATTATTATATATAATGAATTTTAATTTTTTGATTAATTTTTGTTAGATTATATTAAATATGTTATTTTGATTATTATTATTAGTTATTATGAATTTTCATTTTTTTTATTAATTTAAGTTATTATTAAATAATTTTGAATAATCTTACATTTTATGAATTTTGATTTTTTTATGAAGTTTAGTTATTATTATTATTATATAAATTTTTTTATTTTTATTATCAAAATATACTATGAATTGTAATGTTTAGATTAATTTTTGTTAGATTATATAATTTTGAATAATTGTACTTATGAAGAATTTTGAATTTTTTCAATTTATTTTCATTATTGTTACATAAATTTTGTGAATTTTATTATTATTATTATTAAATATTTTGATTTTTTATTTTGTGATTAATTTTCGTTACATTATATTATATATGTTATTTTGATTATTATTATTATATATTATGAATTTTCATTGTTTGATTAAAGTATTTACATAATAAATAATTAGTAACTTAATAATGTGCTATGTGAGGGTAAATTTGTGTTAGTCAAATGGCTTATCAACCCGACCACACAATTCATCTCGGCCCCAAAGAGTGGGGAGTTCTTGATGAGAAGGTGCAGCGGTCACACCGATTACAAGTTGTATGGAACGAAGGAGATTGTGATGCCTTGAGTCTATCAAACGGTATTGGTACACCCTCCTCTGACATTTTTATATCCACATAGAATTCAACAAATTTATTTGTAGGACTTTCCTTAGATGTTTCTTAAAATATGTCCAAATCCTCATCATCGGCTATTTTAATACCGGTATATTTGTCGTCTTCAATAGGAACTCTAACCGTCACTAAAGATATTACCTGCTCTTGTTGCAACTTTAGCTTCTGACGGATCTTTTCATTTAAATATGCAAATGACATACTTCGAACAATATATATTGCTCGTTTTTCACCTTCAAATGTCAACCCGTTTGCGCCTATAGTTTTCGAACCATTATAATATACAATTGCATGAATCTGATTCATTTTTTTCCTTATATTCTAGAATGAAAAAGAAGAAAAAATTACAGATAAATCAAACTATAACACAAATTGCAACTAATCAAAAGAAGAAACTCAATGTATATAAGCAATGAAATAAAGAAATGAAAACTCATAATATGTAAAAATAATAAGCAAAATATATTATATATAGAGTAATGTAACAAAAATTAATCTAAAAATTAAAATATATAATATATTATACTAATAAATTTAACAAACTGTATATAATAATAAATAAAATAAAATAAAAACTCAAAATTCATAATATGTAAGATTATTAAAAATTGTTTAATATGAACGAAAATTAAAGAAAAAATTTGAAAACTCATAATATATAATAATTTTAATCAACATAACGTATATAATATAATCTAACAAAAATTAATCTAAACATTACAATTCATAGTATATTTTAATAATAAAAATAACAAAGTTTATATTGTAATAATAATAATAATAATATAAAGAAATTTATTTAATAATCATAAAAATTAATAAAAAAATTCAAATTTCATAATTATTAAAATTTTTCAAAATTATTTATTAATAACAAAAATAATATAATACTAACAACAATAATTAATTAATATATTAAAATTCATAACAGACAAATAATAATAAAAATTCTATTATGATAATGACAATTGTTTAACAAATATAAATTCATTTAAGTAAAATAAATCAAAATTAACTAATAAGAAGGATAATTAATAGACAAATTAGAATTCATAATATATATATATATATATATATATATATATATATATATTATGAATCATATATATTGAATTATTGTTTGTAATTTAATTTTCTCATCCTACTTTAGTTTTTTTTCTCTAATGTTTGAAAATTAAACCGATTAAAATTTCCATAATATCTCTATGAACCTAAATATACTATTTGTACAACATTTAATCGGTCAAAATATCCTATAATACAACAAACTTAAACTTCTTAAATTTAAAATTTTGTTTTAAATTTCTCAAACAAACAAAAAATACATCTAAACCACTTTAAATTTATTATTAATCATTTACTATATAAATACAGTCTAGTCTTCTATTGTCAAAACTAACAACTTCTAGAAAATTCTAACTCTAACATTTTTTCTAACCCACACAATACTACCATCATTGTAGAGACAAAAATATACATAAAACATTTTATGCAGAAGACTTGTTGAAGATATTTTAGTTTAGCTACCTAAATAATTTTATAAAAATTTAAAACACTAAATTAGGCGCTAAAGATATTCTCCCCAATCAATGCCTGCGCGCCTCCCTCTCCCTTCTCCCTTCTCCCTTCTCCCTAGGGGTGAGCATGGGCAGGGCTGGGCAGGGCGAGACCCCTGCCCAAAGAATCATTGATGAGTAAAATGTAGCCTGGTGCCCGGCCTTGCCTGATAGAAGTCCTAACATTTTTGGGTTGGGCAATAATAGGTTGGGTTGGGCGGGCTTCCCATGCCCAAGTGGTGATATCCTACTATACCCTATGTGAAAAAAAAAATCAATCATACCTAATAAATAATATTGTAAGCTTCAAATGTAATCAATAATTATACACCTTAGAATATTCCAAAATAAATCTACAACTTAAGTCTTGAAATTAAAAAAATTACCATATGTCTTAATAAATAATCAAATACACATAACCTGAAGAATTAAATAACATCCATAGTCCAATAAATACAAGGCACCATTAGTAATATAATGAACTAATGGTCAGATACTTAATGGATGTATTAGAGTATTAAGTTTATTAACTATTATATAAAAAATATTTATATCAACTAATATATATATATATATATATATATATATATTGGGCAAGGCCAAATAGGTAGGACGGCATACCTTATCCGATACCTTGTTCATAAAAATACTCAACCCTGATCATGCCCATTTTTTCTGGGTTTGGCAGGCCACTTTTTGCTGTGCGGAGCTGGGCGTACAGGGTGAGGGTGGGTGAGGGTGCCTGGACTTCGTGCACAGCCCAACTTCTCCCTTCTCCCTTCCCATCCCTTACCTCTAGGTCTGTGCTCCGTCTTCTCTCTTCTCTCACTCCGCCGTCCCCCCTCTCCACGGTAGTTCCTCCGTCTTCTGTCTCACCGTCCTCCGTTCATCTCAGCACTAGCTAAGTTTGTGCTCTGAGCCCAGACCGAGAGAGGTAATATCTTCATTCCCCTTCTCTTCTCATTTCATTTTCCGCACACCGATAGGCACTCACGCAGTCACTTTCCTCCTTAAGAACTCGCCCTTTGATTTAGTATAGTTTCAATTTGGTTCCTTATTTTGTGGCTAATTGTTCCTATAATCGGTATGCTTATCCCGAACTAGTAGTTTCTTTCCTCCTTAAGCACTTGAGATTACAATTTTTATGTTTGGTTTTGCATCTAGTGAAATAGGTAGCCCGGAACAGTCCAACACTAACGGAATCGATGTATCGGTGGGTGGCTTGGTTTGGGTCGACGCCGATATGGGTCTTGGTGGTCTGGTAGGATAATGGGTCTCGATGAATTGTCTGAGGGTTGCTTGGTTTCGCCGAGATCATCTACTCCAGTTAAGTTGCTGGGTCGCGAAAACGCAAGTGTGAGTTTTGTTCTTGCTGTGTTTCCACTTTCCACTTCTTCTGCTCAATGAACTCGCTCATCTCTGGTCCCTTATTTGTTGATTATTTTCTTAAACAAAATTTCTCATGAAATTCTTAAGGGATTTACCCCCTGTCTTGACCAGTACTATTACCACGCTAGTTGATATAGAGCTTGTTAAGTGTTTTTGAGTGACATTGGTTCAAGTAATATATTTATCGGTTTTACCGTCTGATTACGTGTGTTGGTTATTGGTGTGGCTGTATCCTCCGTGCATTTTGCTTCAGTGTTTCTTTATTTTGGTTTTCACTAATCATAATCTTGATTATCTTTCTGATGTTTGATTGATTGTGATAAATTTCATTATTGTGTTTTTCCCTTGGAATTAGAATTAATGTTCACAAGCAGACCATGTTTTTCATATTAAGGCAAGTGCTAGTGTTATGTGGTATAAGGCATATTCTTTACATTTGAATGACGGGCACTTTGGGCAGTTTTTGAGCGCTACTTAGCTATTTCCACCACTAAGATATATTCCTAATGCTTCGCCCCTAAAATATATTCCTAATTTGGCTATAATATCTGCTTGCCTATGTATTATGCAGTTATGTAATTGGCAGGGAGGGAAGGAGGGGAATTAGGATTTAAATTTGGCAATACATGTAGACGTGCTGTCAATATGCTGCTGATATTCCTGTTTAGCTCCATCTCTCCAAATTGCATCTTTAACAAGCACATCCTTGATGTTCAGAGTTCATCTTGCTATGTGATGGAGCTATAATGGCTTGATCATACTGTAAATTTTAGGGGCTTTTTTTGTGCAGATAAAATGCTGCCTTTGCTTCGTACAGTAGGTTGTGATCTTTTGTAATAAACTTTCAGTATATTTTGAGAGATTTGGTTGCCTCCCAATATCATGAAGCATTTTTTTTTTCTGATTTTTTATTTTGTGCTTAGGAAGGGAGAAAATTTTCTGGACATGTGCATTGCAGCCTGACATGGTGTTTTTGGTTCTGTACCATCGAATCCATATTATGAGGTAGAACTGTTTTCTTCCCCTCTCAATCTTGTTTGACTCATGTTCTTTTAAGGGGTATGCCCTATGTGTTAAGGCTTCAAGTGTATTTATGTGCAAATGTTCGAGTACCAAATATGACATATGGATTTACATGCCAATGTTATCAATCCCGTCCTTTCCTGGTGTAGCTTTTATAGATTCTAAAATTGACATGCGTTTGTTGCCAGAGTGGAAATTTGACTTTGTTAAGGTTGTATTTGGAGTTGGTGATAAAATATAGTTTCAATCTTATAGAGACATGTGAGTTAGTTCTGGTTCTAATAAACTAAAAGATCTAGGATGCAGTTCTGTGAAGTCCAAAAATTTGGTTCATCTTCCCAATCTAGAAGGACTTACTTGCCTCATTCTCATCTGGAATGGTTTAATTGCTACGCACTGAGTTTGGGTAAGTCGCACTATTCATGGCTTTTGAATGGAATTACTATAGATATTATATTATGTATAATATAGATTCCAAGCTTTATATGAAAAAGACATTTTAATTTTTCTTAGAGCAGAAAAGCCTAGGTTTAAGCTGGTTTTGAGATTAGTGCAATAAGCTAGATAATTCTTGGTGTGTTGCATGTGATTTATTGCTAGTACAGAACACGTATAAAATTTCTAGCTAGTCACCATTTTGTGCTTGCTATCAAATTATAGACTTGTACAAGTGCATCTCGACCCATACTTGATTTTCCGTTCAATGAAAAGTCCTCTATCTTGTGCTCAGTTTGTTTTCCAATATTTTTCAATTGATATTGGAGCTAGTGGCCAATGACTCTAGAAAGGGCTGCTTATGAAGAGTTTTGGCTGGTCGACGGTTCTAGCTGGCGAGGAAGATGAGTGGAGTGTCATGAACTAAAGTCTTTAGAGTGCAGCAGTTTATTGATGTATTTGAGTCATTTCATAAACGTTATTGCTTCATACTATAGTGAAAGTTGCTTATTGATATGTAAGAAGGTTTTTGTAAGAGATTGTGGGTAGTGAAAAATACGAAGTAGTTTGTTTTAAAAAAAAATTACTTACGGCATCCTAAAATAATTTTAGGACGCCGTAAGTTTACCTTATAGTGTCCTAAAATTATTTTAGGACGCCGTATTTGGTAGTTTGTTATAAAAAAAAAAAAAAAATTACTTATGGAATCCTAAAATAATTTTAGGGTGCTGTAAGTTTGGCATCCTATTTTTTTAATACGCTGTAAGGTCTACTTACTACGCCTCCCAAATAGGCGACCTGCAGGAAACAGACTTTAAATGTGCAAAAAAACGGAGGCCACAACCCTTTTTTGTTGTAGTGATGGGGAGATTTCTAATAGACTAAACACCAATTTGGCTAATAGGTTTGATTATCTGTTTTGGGTTTCCTGTCAAGTCTAGTTAAGAGTTGTATTTGAGTATTTGTAAATTGTATCACATGAATATTTATTCGGGATTTATAATATAACCAACATATGTTGGGCGTCAGCATATGTTGAGGCATATATTATCAATTACTCATCATCTAAACTGTAATGCATGCTCTTCATTCCACTTTACTCTAACCTGTAGCAACATCAACTCTGTTAATATCCTTGATACTACGTGTCACTGGACACAATAAGTAACATAGAATTTAGGGTGTTACAACTTCTATCGTACTTGAGTTTACAAAAGTTAGATATAACAAAAAGTCCTTTCTAACACCACTATCCAAACAAGCCCAAAATAACATGCCACATAAGAAAACAATTCCCCATAAAATATTTTTATAACAACATCACCAAAATCTCCAGCCCAACCATTTATTAATATATTCAAATAAAAAATTATAATTTCTCATTATATATATTCTTTATAATTTTTTCTTACTATAAGTGTGTGTATTGTTTCACATTGTGAATTTTTATTTTTCAAGAATATTATATAACTTTACATATTTTGTTATATAATATTTTGAAGTTTTCAAATTATTTATAAAAATCCATTATGATAATTATATTAAAACTGAACAATATATAGGTCCTTGTTCACCATATAGGTTACAATCAGTGTTGTTAAAGTCGTGAGTCAACTCGCTGAGTTTAATGAGTTTGCCTTCTTACCTTAAGAAAATGTGTTAACTCGGAGATAAAATCATTTTAGGCTCAAACTCAGTTAGACTCGGTCAAACTTGTTCAACTCAACGATTTGAAACCGAGTTAAGCAAGTTTTGTAGATCTGGAGTAGAGAAGGGCTAAAAATCGTTTGAAAGGAAAAAATAAAAAAACATGAGGTTAAAAAGAAGTTAAATATTACTTCTTTAGGTGCCCTATTTTCATGTTGGAAACTTTTGTGTCACTGCCGCCATCTTTGATTTGTTTCCAAGCTCACACCTTTGGTTTTTCTTCTTCTTTGCGCCTTTACCTGTGACTGTGCTTGATGTATTTTTCATTGCTCCTTGAACTGGAGATGTGAGACGGGATCAAGAACAAGAGAGAAGAAGAGACAGAGAGGGAGTAAAAAAGACGAAGGGACGAAGAAGAAGAGAGAAAGAGGGAGAGAGAATAAAGCTACCGTAATGTGAGAATTGTGAAGCAATTCTTAAAACTGTGAGTTTTTATTTTTTTAGATGACACAAAACAAAAAAATGGTGGTACAATGGGTAGGGTGTGTCAGAAAAATTATTACACTTCTTATCACAAGTTTATCCCATGGCTTTGTGGTTTTATTCTTATTGAGCAACTTTTTGTTTTCGATCAACATCACGTCCTGGGTTTGAAACCCATACACAAACACAGGAATGCATAAATATAAATTTCGTCTTCTGACTGACTAATCTTAAAAGTGTGAACTGTGAAGCAATTCTTAAAACCATGAGTTTTTATTTTTTCAGATTATACAAAATAAAAAATTGGTGGTATAGTGGGTAGGGTATGTGTCAAAGAAATTATTACACTTCTTATCACGGCTCTATCCCATGGCTTTGTGGTTTTCTTCTTATGGAGCAGCTTTTTTATTTTTTATTTTTTTTATCAACATCTCGTCTTGGGTTTGAAACCCGCACACAAACACAAGAATGCATGGATAAAAATTTCTTCTTCTACCTGACTGATGAAAGGATTTCCTTGGCCCTTGGTGAGAGTATCACGAACAATCAAATAAAAAAGATGTATATTAGGCATTATGTATAGAATAGAGTAGTAGTAGAGTAAGTGTTTGAGGTAAAGTTTCCACAGCTCCCTTCTTTCTGAATTTTTTACTTAAAATTGTTTTTGGTTTGGGCGAAGGGTTGACTTGTGAGGCTAAAGTGTTGGAGTATTGTGAAGTAATTCAATAAAGAGGACCAAACGCTGTTGCACTTAGGTGAAGGTATTTCTTCCTTCTTTTCATCTTTTTATTACTTTTAATTAATGAACATTTCATTCTTATATTATTTTCATGAAGATCATGAGGGAGTAGGGAGCTCGCTTAGGATACTAGTTCAATCTTTTCTTTTTGACATTGAGATATTAAAACCTTATTTTATCAGTGTCTAATGTGATTCCTATAATAGTACTATTTATTAAACACTATCTTACGTTAAACAAACTATGTCCTTTAGAACTGATAAACTAATATGAAGCTTTTTTTTTTCACCTTGGGATATTAGATGTCTTTTTTAGTTGCTTATTGTTTCTTAAGTTGAGAATTTCTTCTTACTTCTTATTAATTAAGTAGTATATTAAACTGAAGATGTCTTCAAGCGCAAAGGAAAATACTAGAAAAAAAGTTATTGCTGCAAGAAAAAACTTTCCGGGTAATAGAGCCGATATAGGATGGAAACATGGGATGGATGTTGATGGGAATGGCGAAAAAGTGAAGTGTACTATTGTGAAAAAATTGTTAATAGGGGTATTTACAGATTCAAAAATCATATAGCATGCACTAAAATAAATGTTGAAGCTTGCATCAATGTTCCTGAAGAAGTAAAGACCACAATACTGCAGCTTGTTTATGATGCAAAATGTGCTTCATTTAAAAGGAAAAAACAATGGGTTAATATCGGTGATGAAGATGATCAAGGTGCACATACACAAGTTGAGTCTTAGAATTCAAAGAAAGGGCAAATAAATTTATTGAGAAATACAAAAAATAATAGCAAAAGGGTAGGCAACATACAATCAACCATTAATCATATGTTTAATAGAGACTTGAGGGAAGAGGCTTGCTAACAAGTAGCTAGACTTTTTTATACAAGTGCTATACCTTTTAATTGTATAAAAAAAATCCTGAATTTACAAAGATGTGTGAAGTTATAGGAAGATTTGGTATAGGATTTAAGCCTCCTTATCATGAGATCAGAGAAAAATATTTAAACTTGGAATTAAAAAAAAAAAACACAAGCCTTGCATGAGAACTTTAAAAGGAAATGTACAACCAATTATATTGACTTGATGTTGGAGGACTTTGAATATATATATATATATATATTGCATAAAGAAACCATTAGCAGGGATAGAAAAATCACAACATATATTTATGCAAGATTAATGCTCATTAGCCTTTTGAGAAAATAAACGAATGGAAAAGATTTAATCAGACCCACTATAACATGATTTGCCATTGCATATATAACTGTCATGTCTTAATGAGCGCAAAATAACCCTGGTAAATTTGTTTAATTCTCAAGATTGAAAGGATAACAAATTTTCATCTACCAAAGATGGAAAAGAAGTAGCAGGAAGTGTTATGGACAATAATTTGTGGAAGAATATAGTGACATGCCTTAAAGGTGTTGCTTCTCTTGTTAAAGTTCTTCGCCTAGTAGATTTAGAAGAGAAGCCAGGTTGTAGGATTCATATATGAAGCTATGGAGAGTGCGAAGGAAAAGATCAAACAAAATTTTAATAGCATTAAAAAAAGGCAAGTATTAAATTTAATTTTTGTACATGATTTTATTATGCAACTTTTATGTTTTTTATAATTTGATTTTCTTGGTGGAATGACTTTTTTTTTTTTTTTTTATTAACTGTGATTTGTGATAGTTATGAGCTTATATGGAATATCATTGAGAAAAGGTGGGAAGCTCAACTACATAAGCCTTTACATGCAGCGGCATACTACCTCAATCCTTATTTCCATTATTATACTAATTTTAAGCCTCATTATATGATTAAATAGGGGTTATATGACTAATTGTCAAGGATGGTTAGAGATCAAGATGAGCGTAACAAAATTGAGTTGCAATTGACTAACTTTCATAATAGAAGAGATATGTTTGGGCGTGAAACTGCACAAGCATTAAGAAAAAAACTGCCTCCAGCAGAATGGGGGGATTCTTATGGAGATGGATGTCTAGAACTTAAAAGAATTGCAACTCGTATTCTTAGCTTTTGTTGCAGCTCTTCTAGTAGTGAATGTAACTGGAGTGCTCTTGAGATGGTAAGTTTTTTACTTTTTTTTTTTGTTTTTTTAAATTCAACGTAACTTTTCTTAAATTTTAGAATAATAATGAAGTTTTTTTCTTCAATTTTTTTTTTTTAAGATTCATACAAAAAAAGAAATTGTTTGCATCAAAAGAAGATGAATAATTTGGCATTTGTCATGTGCAATTCGAAACTCATAAGGAAGCAAAAGAGTAGTGTTATCAATTATGATTTTGATTATATATATTCTAATGATGAATGGATTACTGAAGGAAGGATAGATTGAGACAATGTAGAGGAAGGGGATGATGAGGTTATTCAACCTCATGGAATTAATGATAATATGGGTAATCTATTATTTGATGTTGACCTTAATGTTGATTTTAACATTGATGATGTTAGGACAAATTATAATGATAATGATGACATGAGCGATGCAAATGGAGATTATAATGGTGAAGGCGGAGAATTTAAAGACAATGAAGATCATGATAATCGAAGATTTTGTTGACTTTATAATTATTCTTATCAAATTATATTAAGTGACTTTATATTAATAAATGAATTTCATATAAATTTTTATATTAAGTATGATAAATTACGAATGTTAATGAATTTAATTTCGGTTATTTGATTTAAGATACTTAAACTAAATTGTTGTCATTTTTAGTATTTTATTATATAATTTTAATTATTATTTATTAATATAGGTGAACTTTTATGATTTTATGATACGAGTTTATATCCCTCTTACGAGTTTGCTTAAACTCACAAAGTTGCAATAGTAAAAGTGAAAGTCACTTTATTTTCTGGGGAAAATGAGAGGGAAATGGCTAACATGTAGATAAAAGTGTTCATTAATATTCATGCCGTGGACATGATGAGGACGCAAGTTATTTCTATTTTGAGTTCTCTTTTATATGTTCGTTTCCCCTCCTATCTCCACCACACACAAACTGGCGCCGTGAGAAATGTCTTTTATTTTTACAACATGGGGTGTTTAAAATAAGAGATAGATAGTTACTTTGCATATATTAAAATTGTAGTTAAGTTATTTATTTATAATAAATAATGAGTGTTGGTTTCCCTAAAATACTCTATTTAATCTTGTGCATTAATATGTGTAACCAATAGGGATATTTTAGGATAAAAAGTATAAATTTAGGAGAAAAAGTGAATTTAATGCTTGTATTTAAAATCAAAGTAAACATATTATCTAACTCTTATAATAAAGACTAAATGAAATATTCTCAAGCATTTCATGTTCTTCAAGTATGGTTTTTTTTTTTTTTTTTGCCAGTCTTTCAATGCATTTCTCTGGCTGGCGGGCGGGCGTGTGAGAGGTTTGAGTTAATTGTCAATTTAATTGAGAACTCTGATATTTAATTAATTTAATCACTTAAATAATTTCATGATATATTTCGCAACACATTTTACAATTGCAAATCAAAAAAGATAATCAGCATGTTCAGATACACATGATGCGCGTACAACCTCCTTGGTTCAAGTCAATAGGATAATACTTGATTATCCTATTGACTTGAACCACGGGCCAACGTATATGTGTGTATTTGGATAACAGGGATAAAGGTTTTTTTTTTTTTTTTTAAAATGAGTTTTGCAAACTTAAAATAGTATAAAAGTGAGATTGTGCAATTTGATTTATATATGTTTAAATTAGCATAAACAAAAGTGACTTTTCTCAAAATGAAACTTCTTTAGATGATTATTTAGAAAATCAACTTTTTTTGTATTTTTGGAAAAGCAACTTTAGATAGACATAAATCTTATTAAATACTTTCTCCTCTCCATTTTAGAAGATACTATTTAGAAAATTTTAAATATTTTATGCATTTTTTTTTTCATTTTTACACCCAAGTAATTAAATGTCTTTCTCCTTACTTTTTTCCACATATTATGTCTCATCACTTTTTTAACTCATTCTCTCTCATACCCCATCTTTATAAATAAGCGTGTTTTTTTAAAAAATGAGTTACATTTTTAACAGATTTATTATTGTCTTCAACTAATTTTAAGTAACTTTTTTATCACTATAATTTAGTTATCGATCAGTATCTTAAAAAAAGGAAGTGCATATATATTCTATAGTTTATATGTATATATATTCAATAGTTCATATATATTGTTGTATACACAGTAGGGTCATAGAGAGTAAAAAAAAAATACAGAAATCAATCCATACATAAGATATAACACACACACATACATACAGCCGAAGGAAGTTGACATAGATGGTAAGAGATTTGTTTAAATCCAAAAGGGATGTGTGTTCGATCCCTATTGTTGTTATTGTGACTTTTTTGGTAGGTGATTTTGTAAGTTTCCATTAACTGCTCAAAGAGCCTGAGGCCATGCCTTGACCTTAATGAGAGACTGATGTTGAATTCCTCCAAAACTTTTTATAAAAAAGAAGAAGAAGAAGATATATATATATATATATATATATATATATATATATATATATAGCCAAAGGTAGGTATAGAGCTTAATCAAGATTAGATTATATATATGGCTCCCCTCTTTAAAGACAAAAACACATGTAGATATATATATATATATATATATATATATATATATATATATATAGCCAAAGATAGATATAGAGCTTAATCAAGATTAGATTATATATATGGCTCCCCTCTTTAAAGACAAAAACACATGTAGTGTCCTTGTCCCACAATACCAAATCACTCCTGACAAAAGCGGGGAAGAGAGGCCCTAACAGTGTCATATACTATTGATCAATTGTTTATGTTTGGGAAGGTGTTTTGAAGCCCCAATTCCCAAATGTATGATTATTTGGCAAAAACACAGTGAAATTCTTTTTCCTTGTCTGAAAGCCACTCACTCCTTGCTGCTTTTACGGTGATCTAAGCACGGTGGGGTGAAATTCGTGGGCCCCACAAACGCTTCCCTTTTATCATCTCTCATCCACAAAGCATTGTGTGTGTGTGTATTGTTTCTTTTTACTTTTTAAAAAATATTATATAATTTTACATATTTTGTTCATAATATTTTGAAGTTTTCAAATTATTTATAAAAATCAATTATGATAAATATATGAAAACTGAACAATATATATTTTTCAAAAAAAAAACGCCCCATTGGTGTTATGCTAATTCCACCTCTTGAACAATTTATATATCCTTGTTCACCTTCTAAGTTATAGCAGTGAAAGTGAAAGTCACTTTATTTTTGTGGGGAAAAATGAGAGGGAAATGAATAACATGTGTAAAATTGTTCATTAATTGTCATGCCGTGGACATCATGAGGACGCAAGGTATTTCTATTTTGGGTTCTCTTTTTGGCGTTTGTTTAAGGATATTTTTGACATTTGGTCATTTTCATCTAACCATAATTTGTTTCTTTCCTTATTTTATTTTTCCCCTCCTATCTCCGCCACACAGAAATTGCGGCCGTGAGTTCTATTTAAGGGTGTTTTTGACATTTGGTCATTTTCATCTAACCATAATTTGTTTCTTTCCTTATTTTATTTTATTTTTCCCCTCCTATCGTGGCCACAGAGAAATTGCAGCCATGAGTTCTATTTAAGGGTATTTTTGACATTTGGTCATTTTCATCTAACCATAATTTGTTTCTTTCCTTATTTTATTTTATTTTTCCCTTCCTATCTCCGCCACACAGAAATTGCTGCCGTGAGTTCTTTTTAAGGGTGTTTTTGACATTTGGTCATTTTCATCTAACCATAATTTGTTTCTTTCCTTATTTTATTTTATTTTTCCCCTCCTATCGTGGCCACAGAGAAATTGCAGCCGTGAGTTCTATTTAAGGGTATTTTTGACATTTGGTCATTTTCATCTAACCATAATTTGTTTCTTTCCTTATTTTATTTTATTTTTCCCTTCCTATCTCTGCCACACAGAAATTGCGGCCGTGAGTTCTATTTAAGGGTATTTTTGACATTTGGTCATTTTCATCTAACCATAATTTGTTTCTTTCCTTATTTTATTTTATTTTTCCCTTCCTATCTCTGCCACATAGAAATTGCGGCCGTGAGTTCTATTTAAGGGTATTTTTGACATTTGGTCATTTTCATCTAACCATAATTTGTTTCTTTCCTTATTTCATTTCATTTCATTTTTCAAATAAGAAGCTTAGAAATGTCTTTTATTTGTTCTACATTGGGTCTTTAAAATAGGAGATAGATAAATACTTTACAGATATTAAAATATTTGTTAAGTTATTTATTTATAAAAAAATAGTGAGTGTCGTCGGTTTTCTTAAAATACTCTATATAATCATGTGGAATTAATAGATATACTTGGGGATACAAAATATAAATTTAGGAAATAAAATAGATTGAATTCTTGTATTTAAAATCAAACTAAATCTATTATCTAGCTCTTATAATAAAGACTAAATAGAGTATAATGGAGTATTGTCAAGAATTTCATGTCCTTCAAGTTATGTTGTTGTTGTTGTTGTCCCCCCCCCCCCCCCCCCCCCCCGTTTCACTGTCCTTCAATTCCTTTCTCTGGCTGGCCGGGTGTGCGTGTGAGAGATTTGAGCTAAATAATTGGTACTTATAAACAAAAATGTTGTTATATAAGGTCCTTTTTATCTTTCTTGCTCTACATGTCATAAGTAGGAATTTACACAATTCCTATTAAATGATTTATTTGCATGTGATCCTCAACATGTGAAATAGGTAGGAGATATGATTATGTTATCAAATTTTTTTGTTCAATTTTTCTTTCATAATTTATAACTCCATTTCACATAACTTTTAGTGAATTTGTAAATAAAACTTTTGGAATTAAATGTGGACGTGCGATATAGAAACAAAAGATCGTAGGGCCAACATTGCGTCATATGTGAGGCTCCTACCGCAGAAGGAGATCCATTCACAATGGGAAGCAGCCAGCTAATAAGAGCCACTCCTTTTTGGGACTGTTAATCATCACTACTCCCCCAATATATATCTCCACCCCTTTTGGTGTTGTGACTACAAAATATTTGATTCTACGAGTGAGTATTATATATAGTCATATAAACATAAGTTTGAGAATGGATGTGGCTTCAGTGTTTCACATGAATGGAGGCACTGGAGAAGCAAGTTATGCCAACAATTCCCTGTTACAGGTATGTGTGTATATACACACACATTTAGGTAGAATCATTAAAACAAGCCAGTCTAAGTGGAGGGATCAACTTGTACTTTATGGGGTGCAAAAGGAACTATATCTCAAGCGGGGTAGCCCATTAGTGCTAAAAAATAAAAGGGTCAGCTTGTAAGGGCCAAGGGCCAGTCCGCCTATTTTTTATTTATTGAAATAACAATTCCCACTCTTGTTATGCAACACCTCTTACCTGGAAAAAATTTTCAGTACTCTAGTTTACACACACTTGAGCCCTGATCAAACTTTAAAGGTTTAGGTTGAGGTTAATTTGTTTACCACACACTTCCCATAGGATAATAAAACTTTTTTAAAGTAAAAGGCCTTTTTCTTAAAAGAAATATAATTTTATCCTAACTTTTCTTAAATTTATTTTTAAGACTTTCTCAAATTGAATGTTAAGATAAATAATATTATGAAAAAGAAAATTTCATGGTCACATATATGTTTTTTTCCCCATATGCAATAACTATGATATTTTCTTTGTCTTTCTTAACTATTAACGTTTTTTTTATATGTCATAAAAAGGAGGTAAATTATTTATTTTTTCTTATTTTTGAGTTGGGACAATATTTTATTAGTGTTTGAAGTTTGATTTGTATAATTGTTTTTAAAGTTTAGACAAAAGTTAGTCACTTTATTTCATAAATATATATGAATTGAATTATAAATTTTAAGAGATTTATTATTTTATTTTAGATATTTCAAAATAATTTAAAAATTGAAAATTTAATACAAATATATAAAAGCCTAGGGGCCAACCTTGAGCCTGCATGTCTAAAGGTCAGGCGTTAATAATATAATAATGTTATAAAACACAGACTCGAGTTTTTCAAGCTAGGCCCATTAAGGATTAGCTCTTTAGGACTAGGTTAGCATGTTTTCATAGCTTTACCTTTATCATAAAAATAAAACTATCACATATACTTACTGATAATATATATTTGAACAACAAAAGGTGATGTCCATAACCAAGCCCCTTAGAGATGAAGCTATAAGGAGTATCTATAGAGAAAAGCTCCCTAAAAGCCTAGCTATTGCAGACTTGGGTTGCTCTTGTGGACCAAACACTTTGTTGATGATTTGTGAACTCATTGAGACTGTGGAGATGCTTTGTAGAGAGCTAAACCATGAATCTCCAGAATATATCATCTTCTTGAATGATCTTCCTGGCAACGACTTTGACAACATTTTCAAGTCTCTTGAATGCTTTAAACAAAACTTAAGCACTCGAGTTGTTGGTGGGATTGGTAAATGCTACATCACTGGCCTTCCAGCTTCTTTTTATGAAAGGATTCTTCCTACTAGTTCTCTGCATTTTGTTCATTCCTCCTATAGTCTTCATTGGATGTCTCAAGTATGTAATATTATTTAGTCACTCTCTTTTAAATACTATTCAGTAATTATTTGTATATGAGACATAATTTCGTCCTCCTCTTTCTAATTTGTATCATTTCATTCCCATATAGGTTCCAGAAGGTATAGAAAATAATAAGGGCAATATTTGCATCACAAGCACAAGCCCTTTAGATGTTCGTAATTCTTACTACCACCAATTTCAAAGAGATTTTTCGTTGTTTCTGAAATGTCGCGCTAAAGAACTAGTTGACGGAGGTCGTATGGTTCTTACCCTCCAGGGAAGAAGCATTAGTGGCAAATCGAGCAATGAATCTTGCTACGCTTGGGAGCTTTTAGTTGAGGCTCTCAAAGACATGGTTTTGGAGGTACGTAACATACATAGTTTCTTGTAACATATACAAAGATTTGACCATTGACAAAGCACAATGGTTCCCTACAATCTATATGACTTAGCCCACATGGTAGAATAAGACTTATAGTCATTGTTGACTACATACACTCAGAGTTTAAAACATACAATTTTCTCTGAAATTTGTGATAGAAAAAATTGTTTTGGTGTGTGTTGTAGGGAATCATAAAGGAGGATCAGATAGATTCATTCAACGTTCCTATGTACTATCCATCCTCATCTGAATTGCAATTGGAGATTGAAAAGGAAGGCTCATTCACTTTGAATCGCTTGGAGGCATTTGAAGTAAGTTGGAAGGCTGCATGTGGTGAGGAAGAGGAACACAATGAAAATAGTGATGTGTACAAAGTTGCACAATTTCTAAGAGCTGTGGCTGAACCTCTTATTGTGAGTCACTTTGGAGAAGCTATCATTGACGATGTTTTTCATCGTTACCAACATATATTGGCTGATCGTATGTCTAAAGAAAAACTTGTGTTCCTCAATCTTGCTGTATCTTTGATCATAACAACTTGAAACTACCAGCAGATACATGTTTCTACCTTATACATATATTGGGGATCCACATGAGTGTAATGAATAACTTATTTGTTAGTCTTCTTGTTATTTTTGGGATATTTTGTGTGTTCGATTTGAGTGATCCCACGTTTGAGTGATGTTGTATCTTTAAAATTTGATGAATAAATTATTTGTCTGTCTTCTCGCAACTTTATTACATACACCACAAATAACACTGTACATTCCAAGGCATAGCTAGCAAATCCAAATATAAACAATACATTATGTATTCCAAATTTCTATTAGTTCACAATTTTATCAATTTTCTCAAGTTAAACTTATTGATATTCTCTCAACAAAAATCATGTAGAAGAGGGAGAGAAGAAATTTAGAAAGATGATTAGGGAGTAACCTCTAAACTAGCCTTTAACATGTTGAGGTCAGCAAGTCAGCTTAGAGCCAACCGAGGGGCCAAACCGGCAGGGAATAAAAAATTGACTTATAATTTAAATTATCATTATACCATTCAAATAACAAATATCAATTCAATACCTTGAATCAATAGCAAAATAATCATATATTTATCCAACATTCTTTACAATTTCTTTGACTTATTAACATCATAGTATCATTCCAACATCTAATAACTCTAGAATCAATAATAATCACTAAATATTCTTCCAAGCAAAATATCAAAATAGATAAATGATAACAAAATATTTATACTTACAATCCTATGTCACTAAATTAATAGACAGTAACATCAAAACTATCATTAACTTCGAATAATATTACCATCTACAATTTGTACCCAACAAAAAATATGTTAACTTTTATTAAAAGACAATGTGGGAAACCTTGCAACTCGCTGGGTTGGCCAGGCTAGGGACCCAATCGGACCAGTTACCTGGTTGGTCGCTGATTTCTGTGTTGACTGGTCATTCCAGTCTGTGTTTGATAATCATGATAAAAACAGCAGCATGTGTCACTTGTTTATTTATACACGCGTATAGACTTTCAACAAAGAGAGAAAGAAAGTATTGGCAAAAGAAACAAAGAATGAAATCATAATCACAAAGTTTCAATTCAATGGCAATAACAATTGCAAATAACGATTCACGTTACAAAGACGAGATTCTCCATTACAATTAAGTCTCTAAATCAAATATTTGCAACTTACTTCCTCCATTCCTTTTTTATAAGATAGAATTAACTGAATTATGTTGTTGAAAAAGTTATTTGAAATTAATTAGGTGTAATAAACATCTAAAAATGAATTTCATTATCTAAAAATGCCTTGATTTATAGGGAAGAGAGAGAATATATTATATTGAATGATTTAGTCAACCATAAGAATTCAATATAATTGTGGTATGAGTAATTTTTGTAATCAAGCTAGGGTAAAATGGGGAGTTTACAATTTTTTTTTGAGATAATCCTAAATATATCTTATAAAAAAGAACATCACATACTAATTTTATCCTATTAAAAGGAATAGAGGGATTTTTTTTAATGAATTTTTTGGGACTAACAATCATTAAATGAAAGTTTTGGACCTAATTATCATTCTTCCATCACACAAAAAGACATATAAGCACTCGACCTTCCCCATTAAGTAGTCATAGGGGTACTTTTTTTGGATAAGGTAGAGCCCGAAAGCTAAAGAAAGATACAGAGACTACTGTAATACCTTTATTTCTCTTTTATCAAAAGCCTTGTACTTTGATAGATATTTGGCAAAATATAAAGGTGAATATGTGTCTCAAAGAATTATAATCTATTGATTATATTTCCATCCAAATTTCACTTTGAAACTAATTAACAAATTGTTAAATATGAGACTACATTTTGGGGTTATAAAATGTGACATAAATATCACATAAAATAATAGCTATTTTAAATCCAAAAGAATCAAGAAATGGAATTAAGGGAACTTAATTAAATGGTTATCTATTAACCACAATCTCTTGGCAAATGATCTTGCATTAATTAAGATTAAGGGCATTAAGATTAAGGACAAACACTTGTAACTACCTAATAGGACTATACTTTTTTCCTAAAGATAAGAGGTAGAAGACAATGTAAATAGCAGATATTAAACGAGATAAAACACATAAAATTTAATGCATTTTACGCCAAAATTGCACATGTTAAGCAAGAGATAAATATCTAGTTTATTATTATCCAGCTTGTGCAAGGAAATCAAGACCTTCTAGAGGGGCCAAGAATTCGGTTCAGCAAGGGCTAAATATGATGAGATAAACCTTGATAATTAATATACAAATGCCCTTGATTAGTTCACAAACCAACTACACATGGTCACCTAGCATCAAAGAACACTTAAGGCTTATTTGAGTCATCAAATCACATCATCCACTTGCCCAAGAAATTCCTACATTTTGGCTGGCACATGGGAGTGATGATGAAGCCAACTTGTTCAATATAAGTGTAACACCCTACTTTTATACCGACAATAATCAGAGCATTAGTGCCCAACATAATAGGTGAACAAAAATAGGATAACATATTGATACGATATGATGACTTGATTACAACATGAATTTCCATAGGATTATATAGATTATCTTCCACTTCCAAAAGTAACAATTACCACAATTACGACAAAATTCAATCAAAGATGGCTAGAAGTTGCCCTTGCCTTGATCCAAAATCTCCAGTTGTCGATATATGTTGCCTTACCCTAGGAGTCATGTCCAATACATTTTCTTTTTCATAGGTAGTAACAAGGGTTGGAATCCTGAAGGACCCCAGAGTAATAGGTTAATCTCACAAATAGAATATAAGTAACATATGAAAGCCAATCAATATAACAAAACAATCCATACAACATAAAGCATTCAGAATCCATAATGCAGATCACATATAGCCAAAACGACATATACATATCACATAACCATAATGCTAGGTATAATATGTGGCATGTACCGAGAGTCCTCCTATCAGAGTTCTCTATTGGACGCCCAACTAAAACAATCTATAGGAACCTACAGAGAGTTGTATTTGAAACCACTATCGTTCTCGGTCGAAAACATTCATGCCATATGAATGCAATTGCTTAGCCACCTAAGGACTTCCGTCCAAGAGGCCATACCCCAATTCTATTCACCAAGAAGGTACTCTATGGTCAGTCCTTCCGCTCAATCAAGCTACAACTGATGCTGGCCAATACGAGACAGGACATTCCATATATGACTCAAACATACATAAATAGCCATACCAGGTATGTGAGATTAGAATTACTACCTGATTGCTTTACAATGTTCAATTGACTCCAAGTCCTTTCAATTGTCTGGAGCAATTTTCGGGTCCTATAAACATACATTTACTGATGGAGGGCTATTATTTATCCAAGCTTTTCACTATCTCAAATGCCATTGCACTAGGCACAATGTAAGGCTATTGGGCCTATATTAGCTTTCCAGGGTTCACTTTAATCTTTGAAGACCAAATTATTATTTTTTTTTGCCTTACTTTCAATTTTCTCTCCTAGTCCCTATTCTACCAAATCTGTTATGACATTTTTGAAAAATCATAATTAATTTCATAGAACCCTGAGTGGGGTGATTCAAATTTCTATTTGAAGCTCTATAAGTCTATTTTAAGGGAAAATAATTACCACAATAATATGTTGTTGTTTTATTCCCATAATTTTGAAAAATAAGTTCAACTTAAATCTAGACTTTGGATTTCCAAAATGTTTTCACCACACTTTGAAAAATCACAACTAATTGTACAAATGTTCAAATAGGATGGTTCTAAAGCCTATGTGATCATTGTTGAGTCCATTTTTAAGGAAAAATACTCATAACATTTATTCCAATGTGTAAAAGTCCTAAATCAATAACAATCATTAACTATCCTGAATTTGTTCCAGAATCATGGGTTAATTTTTAAAATTCACAACTCTCAATATATATCCAAATTAGGCAAGTGACACATCATATTAAAGATTATTGTGTCTACTTTAATTCTAAAAAATTTGATGAGAAATGGAAATCATTTAGCTAGTTAAAATGCTACATGAAAATGATCATTACCTGGAACACTAGAGTTGTTTAGTGCACATGGGTCAACTTTAAAAAGTCATATCTCCAAATCTACACGTCCATTTGATCCATTCTTGAGCTCATTTTAAAGCCTTAGATGGATACTACATTTTGGTAACATTTCATGGAAAAAACAAAAAATTTCCCATTTCAAAATTAGTCATGTAAGAGATCACTTATTTTTTGAAACAAAAATATTCCAGTGTTTAAAGCTTACCTTTGAAAAATCATAACTCTCATTATACACTTCCAATTTAGGTTTTCTTTGGCTTGATTTAAAGATAAAGATGTCTACTATTTACTACCCAAATTTCATGAAAAGCCTTAGACGTTTGCTGTATCAAAATCAAGCCTAAAATGGACCTGATCATTTTTGGAAACTGAGATTTTCCAGTTTTCAACTTTAAACTCTGAAAAATCATAACTCTTATTACACATGTTCGTTTTGGCTATTCATCTACTCATTTTAAAGCTTAAGATGTCTATTATTTATTGCCATAATTTCATGAAAAAATCGAGGGTTTACCATTTCAAAATCAAGCCCAAAAATGATCTACTCATTTTTGGAAACTAATGTTTTCCAGTTTTCAACTTCCAACTTTAAAAAATCATAACTCTCATTAGAAATGTTTGTTTTGACTGTTCTTTTTCTTGTTTTAAAGATTATGATGTCTACTATTTACTGCCCAAATTTCATCGGAAAACTCAAAGGTTTACCTATAAAACAGAAGCACGTAAAATCCTCTGTTTTCTGCTTGAAAAACAGAGGTGTTTTGTGTCTTCATTTTTTTCCTTCCAACTAGAAGGCAAACCAGGATCTTAGGGCATGAAAATAAGAAGGAAAAGGCTTAAGGAATTCACCTTAGTTGATTCCTCGAGCTTGCATGAACATTTGGTCCTTCGTCACTGTTTCTCATTCTCAACTTTCTTGTCTTTGTCTCTCGACTCTTAGTCTCTTGGTCATGTCTTTGATTCTCTGGGCTGTAGGGATTATATTAAGGGAGTGCACTAGGCTTAAGAGAGATGGGGTTGTGCTACTGCTGATGCAAGAAGGATGGTGATCTCTTGCTGCCTCTATGTTTGTGTCTCAACCGAAACGTGTTCTATGTCGCTTTCCTCTACGTGTTTACAAAAAAGACATTGCTGCAATCTCTTCTTCTCATGTTGGGCCAAAGTGAGATAACAACAATTGCAGGGACTATGTGGGCTGTCTTGCTGTCCAAAATGTATGGGTGTGTTGAATATTGAAAGAATGAATAATAGGGAAAATGGAAAATATGTGTGGGCTGAATTCGAGAGGATTGTTTCATTGGGCTTGTTTTGTTGCTTCTGCCCAACATTGAATTAGAGCATTGGGCTTACTTAAGCCTCGTGTGCACATACGGGTTTATCGTTTGTCATGTCACTTGATATAAGGTTTTGTCAAATCACCAAAAAACTATATCGTTTTGGGAATTAGGGGAATTAATAATAGGTGTTTTGGTAAAATTAATATAATAAATACAAAAAAAAGAACTAAATACCCTTTATTAATTCTCCTAACTCTAAAACTACGTCGTTTTGGGAGTTAATGAAGGGAATTTTGGTAAAATTTATATAATAAATTCAAAAACTAAAATACTAAAATATCCTTCATTACTTCCCCTAACCCCAAAACTATATCGTTTTGGGAGTTAGGGGAATTAATGAAGGATGTTTTGATAAAATTTATATAATAAATACAAAAATAAAAATACCAAAACACCCTTCATTAATTCCCCTAATCTAAAAACTCTGTCGTTTTGGGAATTAGGGGAATAATGAAGGGTGTTTTGGTAAAATTCATATAAATACAAAAACAAAAATACTAAAACATCTTTCATTAATTCCTTTAACTCTCAAAACGACGTAGTTTTGTGATGACTTGACAAAATCTTATGTCAAGTGACATGACAAACAATAAACCTACACATACATACATACATACATACATATATACATGTGTGTGTGTGAGGGAATAAAAATATGTACTCCAGTCAACAACTATATTTGTAATAAAAAAAATATAAATTTATGATCATTTCAAAGCTTGAATTAAGAAAATTCCTCTCACGATTAAAAAACTACCAAAAAATTTTGGAAGACGGATAATCTTTAAGAAATACAATTAATTACTTTATTCGGTTCAAAAATATAAGAAGTCTAATTTTAGTCTAAACTATAAGACGTCAATAGGGCAATTAATGTCATTTTTTTTATTTTGGTTAAGAGACAAAAATATCCACACTTTTTTTTTTTTTAAAATGCACCCACTGCCATAAATATGTTTTTTTGACATAAAAGTGACTATAAACTTTGAGAAGGAAGGTAAAAGAGACACAACTGTTAAAACATGCTAGCTGACTTCGGCTTTGCTGTGAAAGTATCAAAATATCCCTGGCACGAAAAGAAAAAAAATTGTCTCCCTCAATTCATCCGCTTCATCATCATACACAATCATCAACAAGTCTCTCTTCAGTATCATACTTCTCTTTCTTTATCCTTGATCTGTCTTATTTTTGTTCCACAACTTTAGCTTCTATTATTTGGTCCACCTAGTTTCTACCAATGATATGAAAATATCTCTACAACCCCAGATGAGTCTTTGATTACTGACCTGCAAATGATGGCTTTAGATTCTCCGGTAGCGATGTATCTGATGAGGTTTCATCGAGTTTAGAGCAGATATAAGCCCTTGCTATCAAGAACATAGTTGAGGATTTTCCATCCGTGGCCATATAATGTTGCCAGCGAGAGGAAGAAAAGTGGCAGAGAGTGAAAGAGAGGGAGTGTTTATAGTTTTGGAAGAAGGAGGAAGGGGGTGGGGATATTTTCATTACCGACAGCTGAGAAGATATAATCTGGAGATGGAGGGGGTAACCGAGTACGGGAGGGGGTAACCGAGTACGGGAGGGAGTATGGGAGAGAAGGAAGAAAGAGATAAGGATAGGGGTTGTAAAGGAAATTTAAAAACTTAAGCATCATCATCATCATAAAATAGCAAGATAAGCCGTGCAATGTGCTTTGTGTCTTCATTAACTGTTTCTTACAAGTTCCTTCTTTGCACCGGTCATTAGTATCAAAAGCCTGTTCCTTAATCATTACTTTTTTCCTTATAGCACAACAATGTTGCTTCTTAGCTCTGCATCCAATCTGGCTAATTATATGATGGCTCAAGCTCTCACTATGCACTTTTTGGGCTATTTTTCAAGTTGAGTTGATCCAAAATGTTCAAATGTGGTGTTCGCCAACATTACACATTTTTTAACTGCACAAGGTTATGGTCGTTTTTTGCTGCCTTTCTGCATGTCAGCTTTGATTTGGTGCCTAACTTCAAGAAATGTTAGTTACTTGATCAATTTGGATTATGCATTCATCTCTGTTTATTTGGATTATGGTTTTTTCCTGGAAGACTTTCATGTGGGAATCTTATTATAATGTGTCTGTTTACTAACAGTTACATGATCAATTTGCTAATGTTGCATATTTTAGAACGTGTATTAGGCGGTGGTGAACTAATCATCATTAATGAGTTCAATTCATTGTTTATCTTGGTACCATCACTCTGCAATCTAACAAAACTTATTTTTGGTTGGAGCATATGGGTAAATTTTATGAACTTTTTGAAATGGATGCGCATGTGTGAGTAAAAGAGCTTGACTTACAAATTTCTTGGAAAGGCCTATGTTTATTGTGTGTTGCATGTATTATCATAACTGTTATTGCATTAAATTTCAGTCACCCGTATTAGGCATTGATTACTTTTTGGGTCTCAATAGTGTCCTTTCCTTTTCTCGAATTTTTTTTGTCTTGGTAGTGGTTGGTTTTATGGGTTTAATGCAAATTTTTTATTTTTTTTATTTTTATTTATTTATTTTTTTTGGTATAGAGGTTGTGATCTATGAGCATGTTCAAGCACATTTACATTATTAAAAGTTTCATTCCCTATCTGACTTTTCTGCGAAAACAAAGAAAATAAATCATGATGGAAGCTAATATTTATAGTCAATGTACTAAATCTTAAAATCCTAATTTTAACTACACAAGTGGATGATCTTTTCTTTCTCCTTTGTTGCATTCAGTTTTGATGGAAAGCAGTATTACATACAGGAACAGTGGCTGCGGGAATGTAGCTTTAGTCAAGTGTAATTATAGGAACCTGAGCATTCACAAATAATTAGACTTGGTCAATAAGAATAAGAATTCAATGAAGTATTTGTGGCTATTTGTTTCTTTCATATTTAAGTTCTTTTTTCTGATTAGGACTTGAACTAATATGTTGTTAGTTTTTTATTATCCATTATAAGTTGTCAAAAACTCTACATTTACTTAATAGCTTCAACGAGACAATAATCTATTTTTCTTTTATGTCATTTATTTTTCTGAGAATTTCTTAGCAATGACTTTTTCTGCAGATGCAATTATTTCAAAATTTAGATTACTGAATTCTTTACTTATTGTATAGCTTACCAAAGAATGGAAAAGAGTGAAGGTAAAGGGTAAAGAACGGAAACTTAGTTTAAACATGATCATTCTTAGATTGATGATTGCGTAAAGAACCGTTCTATTGCTTCACTGGTGGGAGCTGAGAAGGCCTTAGTGTCTTTTTTGAAATACTGATTCCCCCTATTGTGTTATCATAAGAGGCACAGAGTATGGTGTCCCCTTTCATATAGACAGGGGCGGATCCATAAAATAATTAAAGGGTGGGCACCATTGACAGAGAGACTCGGGGGTCCGGGGGCAGCGCCCTCGATTTTTTTTTTTTTTAAAAATAAAGTATTAAATGTATTAAAAAATAAAAGAATATAAAGGAAAAAACAAGGCTAATGCTGTTAGAAATAGCAAGGTTGAGTACTAAATAAGTTCAAGTACATATATTGCAATAACAAAAGTATATTACAATAATTACAATGTTATCCTTCTAGGTTTTATTTTTTGGAATTCTATCATAATTGCCTCATTATTAATGCTATCAAATACACCTTTTGGTCCTTATTATAAGCCATCAACTAACAATTATTGTCAAATGCCGAGAAAGACTTGCACAGATTTAAACATGCCATGCATTCCAACAAATTCAAACTAACTTCACTAAAACGATCACGAGAATAAGAAGATTGAGAAGATATATTATTATGTTTTATTTATTTATTTATTTTCTTCTTACAAAAAATTAAGGGTGGGCAACCCATAACCTAGGTCCGCCAATGCATATAGAGAGGCGATCAGGCTGTAGTTCCAACCCTATACAGAGGATGGACTTTGGTATTTTGGGTATCAATTGGGGTATTTGTACTTATTTTTCATGTAATAATTTCTTTACTCTAGAATAACTTGACATTCTTTTGCTGAGATAATATGTCATGTATGAAGAGCCTATATATGCAGCCATCCTGGAACTATGTCAAGAAATTGGAATAGTATCTGCTAAAATAATTAGTGGGGTTTTTGCAAATGTCTATCATGAGTCTGTGTTGGTAGATTTGAAAACAATTCTTTTCTTTTGTGTTCATTTGTGTTTTATTCAATTTTTTAATGATTTGAATGAGTGGACGGTGAGGATGTGCTTTCATGTTATCGAATTGTTGCACCCGTGCAAGAAGATGCTGCTTGTACTTTAAATAGTTTGGGGGCACCATAAATAATGCAGTCATTTGGCATTATTAAGTACTTTGTCACTTTTGCCCTATTTTGAAACTTTATAGTCACTTTTGCATAAAAAAGATTTATGGTGGAGGGTGCACTTTTAAAAAAAGCTGTTGAATATTTTTATACTTTAACCTTTTTTAACTTTTACCCTTTATATGAGAGAGAGATTATTGATAATACATGTATATTTAAAAATAAAATTTTTTAAGATAAAACAGAAAAAAAACACTTTATACACGTATTTCCAGACCCTTAGACGACTAGTTTTAGGGGTTGTGTAGAAAAGTGTTGTTGAAAGTTTATAACTACAAAAAAACACTTTATACATGTGTTTCCAAACCCTTAGACGACTATTTTCAATGGTCGTGTATAAAAGTATCATTGAAAGTTTATAACTTACAATGACTGTTTTTTAAAAAACAATCGTTGAAAATTGTTTTCTAACTTATAACAACTGTTTTTTTAAAAACAGTCGTTAAAAATTGTTTTCTAAATAACTGTTGTTGTATGCCCATAAATCTACCACCGTATGCACGCATTCTAGGCTGTCTGTAGAACCATCTAAAACACAATATATCTACTTATATGTAACACCCCAATTTTCAAGAGCGGAATAATTTTTTTTTTCTTTTTATCAAAGTAGAGCATCAGAGGAAGCAAAAGAGTGAGTAACTGATATATCATTAACTGTGGCGTATCTGTCTGTTTATAATGTAAAGTAGTACATTTATCAGAGTGATGTTATAACGGTATATGACTAAAAATAGGATCTTCAGTCGGGTCCTTACGCGTTCTGCTTATTCTGCTTACTCTTATCTTTAGTACTTGGTTCCCTGGACCTGAAGCTGTGGTAAGAGCTGAGGTTCAATACCCATTGAACCTCAGGTAACGGTTAACCTCATGCTTATGTAAACAGTATATGATAGGCATCACATAATAAGTACATAATCACAATTTTCAAATTCATAACAACATGTAAGGCAATAACAAAACACAGTCACTGCAATATGTATGTTATCCCAGTCTGCACTATTCACCAGTGTCACGATGGCCTATCGTGTCCTCAGCGCTAGGAAAACTTAACGGCGTTATCAAGACCATAACCCGTATTCAACTCAATATTTAAAGAATAATTTCAAAACAGAGTCTCAGCATGTGAGTACAACTATCATATATAAACATACCATAAGCATAAGAGTTAAGGTTACAATACGCGTCTGTACCTTCGTTGACGAGTTTTGGTACGTTCTGTCAGTCAGAATGCGTTCGCAGTTATCTTATAAGGGTAATATCGCCTCTATTAATTCACAAATATTATTCCAAGAGATAACTTGGCCACAAATGACAATTTTACCCTTTGGTGGACTCATTTCTTTAAATATTCCCACAAAATTTCGGAAAAACGCTGGTCCAGCATTTCTGGGCAGAATTTTGTCTAACTTTGAAAAATTATAACTAATTCCAAAAAAGTCGAAACGAGGATCCGTAAAATTTTCCGGACTCCTTGAGATCTCTTTTTTCGAGGAAAAATACTGGAACTCACCCAGAATTCAAGAATAATTCCCAGTTTCAACATTTCAAACCTCTGCCTAGAATTTCCCCCCAGAAAACGTATCTTAACTTCTGTAATTTTTATCTCTTTGCACATAACTTCAAATGACACACTCTATACATATTTGGAAAGCCCTATATGTCTACTTTCACTATGAATTTACTCAGAATTTTAGAACCTCATTTCCTTCATAAAATATTAACATTTTTGCTGCTGGCTTCTGAAATTGTTAACCGATGAAATTTCGCCAGAGCTTCGCTATTTTGATCATAATCTTCCAAAAATTTTGCCATACTTCTTCTTCATCATTTTTTCGAAATAAAGGCAATGGAAATCATAAATACATAAGAATAAAACTATAATTGGAAGATTAAAGATCAAAATAACATTTCCTAACATTTCTACTAAAATTATAAAAGCTAATAACTAAAACTAAAAGCTTCCTTACCTCTTGTAGAACCTTGCTTCTTGCTCTTGAAGCTCCTCCACTCACTTCCTCACTCTCTAAATTTCAGCCTATGCCTTGGTGAATTGGTGAGAAATTATGAAGCATGAAGCCTCTATTTATAGCAAAACCTTGGTTAACTTCCTAACAACTTCCCCTTGATTTTAACCATTGGATTTAACTTAGCAAAGAAGTTTTAATCTCACCCTTACACCTCTTCAAAACCGCCACCTCCCCCCCTATTCCTTGGATATTTTGCTTCATCTCTTTAGCTACTCCAAATGCAAATTTAATTAGGTGTAAGTTGGTGTTTTTATTCAAAATCTAATTTCACTTTCATAATCATAATTTTATGACTAGATTTATGGTTATTTTAAACTTCCTAAAGCACTTAGGTATGGATCACAAAAGTATATGAAAATGACTTTGGAAATAGCCAGATTCAAGCCCATAATTTACTGGTTTCAAATATCTACTTATATCTAATACTTAGTTTCAATATTTCAAGATATGATTTAATTTCTATGGATTCTCATTCACTTGTTTCTGATTAAATAACAAACTTGCTACTTAAGATTTACTTTGGATTTCAAACCATTTTTCACTTTGGTTAATTCTTGACTTTCTTTACTACACACACACACACAACACACACACTCACAACCTCTCTCTCTCTCTCTCTCTCCATTCTATCCTCTTCCACAAGCATTAAATGACCCATGTACTTCCTAATATAATATCTTCATTATTATGTATATTAAACAATTTCTTCTTCTTTAAGCCAAGAAAAAAAACGTGGCTCTCCTTGCTCAACCATTTAATAGATGTTCTTAATTAATCAAATACTCTATGCGCTTACTAAAATATCTTCATTAAACTAATATAAATCCATTCTTCCTCTCCAAGTTAAGAAAAACGCCCCCCTTCTCTCTTGGCACTTCAATTTGTGTTTTAATTGTCTCAAACTATCCTATGTTCAAAGCCTCCCATTGGTCCATGAATTATTACAAGGATTAAGTTTATTCATGTAATTAATCTAGAACCTTTGGATTTACTTTATAAGACTTAATCTTTGGCCTTATTATTCTTTATAATCCTAATTAGCATCCTTAATGTAGTTTTTAGCATGCTTGTTAGGTATATTTATCATAGTGTGATTTGTTCTTAGATTAATTATGAGCATTAGTAGATCATTTTATGCTAATATAAAACCCTTATTGGTCTTTAATTCTTAATTAAGTTAATACACCCTTCATTGCTGAATTTTAATATTCCACTAGATTAATTATGAAAATTTATTCAAATATTTAATTAGTGCAAATTTAATTGCCCATCAATTGTTGTTAATTTCTTTTAATTAATTTAGGAATTTCCATAGCATTTTATGGCTCTTTATGACTAACTAAAAACTATGTTGTAATATGATGATTTTAAGGTATTTTATGATTTCTAAATGAACTTAGAAAATTTGGGTCTTTGGTTAATTTAATTCTAGGAGAAAATTCCCCAAATTAATTTAAATAAGCCACTAAATTTTGAGACCACATATTCACTTATTTTTAATAGGTATTTATCTATCAAAATATAGTGGTTATGCTAAATAGAATTTTTAGGGTATTACAGTATGCACGCATGCTAGGTTGTCTGTAGAACCATCTAAAACACAATATAAGACGCAATTTGAACAGGCTAAAGCCTCGTGAGAAAAAGAATGGATTGAAAATGAATGATAAGCAACAGTCTTAACTGAGTAAAATAGAAGACATTACCCAGGGGCCAACTTAATAAAATCAAGAAAAAAATAAAAAATTAGCCTCTCAAAATACATTCATTTTACAAAATGAAAGAAAGCACCAGGAAATAGAGAAGAAAAACACTACAATGGAACTATCCATTCAAAAGCAAAAGAAAGCACCAGGAAGTACAGCTTCAGTATCCTCATCATGACCTGCGGGGGGCTTCCTCCTCTTCATGGTGCTTGGGATCGTTGCTCGACATATTGCTTAGTTAAGAGAGAAAGAGAGACGTAGATCTGCAACCTAGACATGTAACCGGCAATGAACAACAGATTTGGAGGCTATGGATCATGCTCGTAGTTCACGACAGAGGATGTGTCAGAGTCAGTATCGCTCACATGTGATAGCAAATCTCCTTGGAGACAAGGGTGGGGCTGTTGGGTGCGACAACGAAGATCGATGGATCTCGAGACTCTTATTGAAAGGCTATGTTTAGGATGGATTTGAGGAAGACGTTATGCACTTTTGAGTTTTAAAGAAAAAACTTTATAGTGGGTGTGTGTGTATAAAGAGAAAAATTTGAGTTTCAACGACTGGTTTTGAAAAACCAGTCATTGTAACTCAAAATAAAAAAATACGTATATGGGTGTGTGTGTGTTACAATAAAAAAAATTGAGTTTCAACGACTTGTTTTTTAAAAACTAGTTGTTGTAACCCAAAATAAAAGATAAATAAAATACGTATGTGGGTGTGTGTGTGTGTGTAAAGAGATAGATTGCTTAATTTTTAAAATTTATTTAGGAACTAACTAAATGAAAATATGTTAGATTACTTATTTTAACTATCAAAATTCTAGGCTACACATGAAGAATAGCTATAAATATGAGATTGTGTGTGTGTGTGTGTGTTAGATTATTTTTTTTTCCCAAACATATGATTAAGGGGAGAGAAATGACAAGGAGAATTTGATTTCATATTTTCCTCTTCACAAGTAGTTCTTCTTCAATTCAACTTTTTGCTAATGACAAATAAGGGGGAGAGAATAACAAGAAAAATATGTTGGGTCTAATTAGTTTTCATATTCATATATATTTTTCTTAAGGAATTTGCCATCATCAAAAAGGGAGAGAATGTTGGTTATGATTAGTTTTGATGATGTCTTATGCCATTAGTAAGAGCAAAAAGTTCGTATCATATACATTGACTAATTGCTACAATTTAATGTAGATTTGTTCATGTGAAGAAAGAATAAGAGAAGAAAAGAAAGAATGAGTTGTTTCATGGAGAATAATCAAGAAGAGAGAAGAAAGAAAGAAAAACTTGTTAAATAGAATGAGAAAATCATAATACAAATTTTTAGATTGATTCTCCAAGTCTCTACGATCAGCTGGAGGTTGGAATGGATCAATTCGGAGTTAAAATGAGCAAGTTGAAACTTCGGGATGAATGTTGGCCAACTTACTCCAGTAATACACGTGTTACTCTAGTCATATATGTGTTCTGGATGCTCATTACTCCAGTCGTCACTTAGTTACTGCAGTAATATGCGTGTTTCAGCTGCTGAATTCGTTTCTGTCAAATGATTACTGCAGTAATCATTAACCTACTGCAGTAACGGGTCAGACAGAAAGCTTCTGGTGCGAAATTACTGCAGTAAGGATCGCGTTACTCCAGTAATACGGGTGTTCCAACAACTATGTTCAGTGTTTCACCTGGGCGATGTTCAGTAATTCGATTATATCTCTCAAACTAGAGATCGTATTGAGGTGAAACCAATTTTGGATGAAAATAGACATCTAAGGCGTCATCCTGTCAAAAATTCAATTCAAAGAAGATCAAATGAGAGAGCTATGAATTTTTGAATTTATGCCACCTGTTACTGTCATGCAGCAGACCAAGGTTCAGTAATATGAGGATATCTCACAAACTACACATTGAAATGCGTTGAAATCAATGGCATATGAAGCTAGACTCCACCTTTCGAAAAATATCAAGATCAAAGAAAACAAAGGTCAAATGAGAGAGATATGATTTTTGGAAATTCAGTGACTGTTCAGAATTCTAGAACTGATCTTCAAACAAATGAAGAGTTGATGATTACTCCAGTCAAATCTCATTACTCCAGTAATATGTGGTCTGTTCGCCTCTGTTTGCACATTACTCCAGTAATGAAATGGCTACTCCAGTAAGGCTTACTCCAATAGTCACTTACTTACTCCAATAAGTCGATGTTTTTCAGCCACCTCAGAATCAAACCCGATAGTCAGTCACCTTACTCCAGTAACGTTTTGGTTACTCCAGTCATTTTGGCATTTTTACACTTGAGTTACTCCAGTAACCAAGTTGTTACTCCAGTAACATCACAGACAGAAATGAAATGAACCTGAATTACTCCAGTAACCAAGTACCTACTCCAGTAAGCTCGAGGACAGAAGCAAAATGAACTTTAGTTACTCCAGTAACAAGGTTGTTACTCCAGTAATGTCAGAGATAAAAGCAAGATGATCCTTAATTACTCCAGTACGCGAATTGTTACTCCAGTAACATTAAGGACAGAAACTTTGCAACATCTTAGTTACTCCAGTAACTAAGTGATTACTCTAGTAATCTCGAAGACAGAAGCTACATGTACCTTAGTTACTTCAGTAACTAAGTTGCTACTCTAGTAAGATCAAAGACAAAAAGCAACTGACACTTGAATGACTCCAGTAATGAACAAGTACTGCAGTCATGCGAAGACAACATCTGAAAATCACCGTGCTCGTAAAATGAAAATCATTGATTATGATTTCATTACTTCATATCATCACTTACTATTATTCCTAACATTGTTTAAACAGTTTTCTAGTAAGCTTCAGATGTTCAAATGAAAAACTACATGAAGATTCATGCTGAGCTGTAAAGTCGCACATGCACCACGGCGTGCCAACGCATACGTCAGAGAATGTCGGCAACTGAGATTAAATGAATAAGACCATTCTGCTACTGCCCATTCTGATAAAGGAAGATTAATATTATCTTCAAATTAAATATACTTCAGATTCAAAAATCAAGAATCATTGCTGGAATCAGAAATCAGAAACGCTCCAAGCCATACTCTCGGTGGACATCCAACGTCAAGATTTTCAGTGGAGCTCCAACAGTCAGATTCTGATAAGCAAGATCAATATTATCCTTAAATTAAATAATCTTCCAGAATAAAAGATTGACAGCCATCACTGGAACCAGAAGCAGAAATCAAGAATGTTCAGATGGCAATCAGCAAACGTGGATTTCCAACGACTACATTTTCAAGTTAACTTCTAACAGCTATTTTTGAATGGACTTTCAACAGTCATATTCTGGATTCAAAGTGGTCTACTTCATCTATATAAGAAGCTTAGAAACGAAGAGCAAAAATACACAGACACAAGAGGGCGAAAACAGAGAAGAGACGTGAGCTTACACTGTCAAATATGCCAATACTCTGAATCCAACGTTTGTGTCATACACTCTCTATTTTCAATGCTTATATAGTTCATCTTAGAGAGTGAGATTATCTGTTTTGTACTTTAGTGATTATCCATTCACTTCTGAGAGAGAGAAGATTTATTATAAATTAGTTTACTTGAGAGATACTCAAGATTGAGTGATCTTGAGTGGGAAACAGTGTGTTGTGATTACAGCTTGTAAGGGGAGTGAATCCTAGTGAGAGGATTACTTTGAGTACAAGTGTGTAATCAAACAAGTATATTGATTATAGTTTGTAAGGGAGAGTGAATCCTAGTGAGAGGATTACTTTGAGTACAAGTGTGTAATCAAACAAGTATATTGATTATAGTTTGTAAGGGAGAGTGAATCCTAGTGAGAGCATTACTTCAAGTACAGAACGTGTAATCAAGCTCAAAGCAGATAGTGGATTGAAAATCTCAAGTGAAGCTTGAGGACTGGACGTAGGTCAAAGATTGAACCGAACCAGGATAAATCACAGTTTGCATACTCTCTTCCCTAAACTCCTATATTTCCAGTATATGCTTATTTGATTATTTAACTGTCATTTGAACTGATTTCAATAAGTTGCGAAAAGTTTTTAAAATTTTTCAAAGTTTTATCAAACACCCAATTCACGCCCCTCTTGGGTGATAGCCAAATCCAACATGACAATAATGAGAGCATCGGTAAACAACATGATGGGTGAACAAAAATAGCATAACATATTGATATAATATTACTTTATTATAACAAAAAATTTCCGTAAGGTTATACAAATTATCTACAACTTCTAAAAGTAACTATTACCATGTTACAAAAATTCAATTAAAGATGGCTAGCAGTTGCCCTTGCCTTGATTAGAAATCTTCAGTTGCTGATATCCGCCGCCTTGTCTTGGGAGCCGTGTCCAATACATTGTCCATTAAACAGGAAGTAATAGGGGCTAGAATTTTGATGGATCCCAAAATAACAGGTTAATCCCACAAACTGTGACGACCACCCTGTGGGGCCTTTATTTTATTAGAGTTAACGTGGACAGGCATTTAAATGATTTGGACAATTTAATTTAGAATAAAAGTTTCTGAAAATAACTTAGTTTGAAAATGTAGGGATAAATTTTTCGCGAGGAATATCTATCTCATAGTGGGATGTTAGTACATTAATTCAAAACTAACAGACAAATAATAAACGAATTAATGTCGTCTAACTCCTTATATTATTTTAGAATTAATGCCATCTAGCTTCTTGCCCTTTGATCCCAAACCATTACTTGTATCTTTCATGTAGTCTAGAGTCCAAATGAATGGACTCCAGGATAACAGTTAATCTCACGCACATGTATGAAAGTATAAATGATAGAATAGCACATGTTAAAGCATGGAAGCATTTACAAGTACAAATAACTGTAGCCGTAGTTAACGGCCAAGGACTGCAGTCCTTGTCTAGGACATACAGCCCTATGGGACCGCAACCTCAAATCCATAGCTAAGAAAAACATATAACAAGTAAATCAACCAGTATACATGATTAGCTAATTAATACATAAACACTTACACACATGTTTACAGGATTAGAGTTACCCACCTCAAGCTTGTGTCATTAAATTTCGTCTGAAGATGCCGGGATCAGAAGAGGTGTCAAAGTATGCCTATAAACGTTTATCATTGTTGTTAGTCACTTATTCGAATCGCAAATAAACTAACTACGCGAATTATTTTAGAGGGTTAATAATGGTTATTAATCCATTAAAAATTCCCTTAGTGATAATAATTTTTAATATATTATTATCACTATTTTCCAATAATAACAACAATATCTGTTATTATTATAATTATCTTAAATCCCCAGTAATCTTCTCAATATTAGCCAACCCAATTCATATTATTCTTTCACAATTAACAACTCAGTGACTATTCTAAGACTTATTAGAATTTGACCTTTAATTTTCATAGGTATTTGCAAAATTCATAACTTGGTCTATATAACTCTGAATGGAGTGATTCCAATTTCTATTTATTCCTTGATAAGTTTACTTTCATAAATTAAATTCACCAAGTTGATTTATGACTGAGCAAAGTTCCAAAATTTCAAAAGTATAAACACTGCCTAATCTAGGAACAGAGACTTTCCAGTTTTCATAGTTCAACTTGAAAAATCCATATATGGAGTTCTAGACATCAGATTTAGGTGGTTCAAAAATCTATGAACTCCTCATTAAGTCTAGTTTCTAGGAAAATTGGTTCCAGTATTTTATCATATTCCAATTATTCCTAGTTTTCAAAAACATAACTATCATTCAGAAAACATTCCATTTCTGTAACCCATTTTTGAAAATTCATAATATTTGTATACTTATCTAAATGCAACGAATTACCTATCAAATTAAAGTTCTATGTGTCTACTATAAATATGGAAAATTTCATAATTTTATAACTTCATTTGTTTGTAAAAAAGTCAACATCATTTGCTTCCTCCATAATGATACCAAAAATGGTTTCAGATTTTATCTCAATTTCTAAAAATCATATTTGGAGCTGTAGACCTCTGTTTGAGGTGAACCAAAACTTATTTTAAATCTTAAGGAGAGTACTATCTCTTGTAGAACTTTCAGAGGAAAACTCAAAGGTTTACCCTAGTTTTCCTTCACTTGAAAATTACTCTTCCAGCACCAACTATCCAAAAATACATAAATCTTATTAAACTTAACTATTGTAAGCATTTTTAACCATACTTCCATACTTTAAGTCACTTGCTTAACAGTTTACAATCCCAAATAAATTTCCCAGTGCAATGTTCTTCTTGAACTATTAAGTGGCACATCCCTAAACTATATAACTTAATTCCATATACTACTATATATAGCTATACACTTTTGATTTTTAATTCTCACAGATCCTAAGGTTGCCCTCAACAACAATGGGCTTCGGTTCTACAGTTTTCCAGCTTTATACTTATTCTTAAAACCATCATTTTACCACTCACATATATTTATATATTTAGGGACAAATATTCTAAGTCAAATATGCCTTATATATATACACACATACATACAGCAAGTTTTCTCTTTTCCCATATACACATGACTCCACGTAATATATGTGTGTATGTGTGTGTAGAGGTTGCACAATTAACTTTTCCTTGGTTTCCTGACTTAGCCTTCTCGTGAGCTATATGTGTGTGTGTGTGTGTATGTGTAGATACATACATATACATGTATATATATATAATACTTTGGTTTTCATCATGGCTTCACGTAAGGCGTATATACATATATATTCTTTTCTTCCCTTTTATGACAGCAAACTTTTGGTTTACATTCGCATGTTCATGACAGCCAACACACACACACACACACACACACACACACACATATAAGAACATAACTTCTTCCCTTTGGTATGTAACTTCGCATGGTTTTCATTTCCTCAGTTTAAAACTTCACTGGCTATGGAGAAAGTGGTGAAAATGAAAGGAAGGAGAGGCCCAACGGTTTACCTTATGTTTCAAGCTTGAATGTTGAAGTTCCACGGCTCCCTCTCCCCCCTGTTTTTCGACGGCACAAACAGAGAAAGGAGATGCTCAGCTTATGTGTGCTTCTCTCTCTTCCTCGTCTCACTCTCTCGCTCTCTATGTCGCTTTCGGACTCACTCTCTCTCTTTCACTTTCTGCAAGTTCTCAGCTCTCAACTTGCTCTCGGTTTTCTCGACGAAGGGATGAATGAGCACGAAGGAAGAGCAATATATAAGGACCTAAGAGTTCTGAGTCCTGACCGAAAGAGAGGAGCAGAAGGTGGAAGTATGGCTTGCTGAAGTTGCTGGGCTCGAGAAGGATGGAAGGTTCTGTTTTTTCATGATTTCCGCTGGAGATCGCTCTGTGCTTGCGTGTTTGACGCTAAGGAATGGCAACTGATATATACATTTCCCTACTGTCACGACGTGCTGCTGACCGAAATGGAGATTGATATATCAACCATTAAATAATTAAAGAGGAAAAATGACGTGTAAAATGAGAAAGTTTTGCTGAAGCATCTGTTTGTGAGAGTGGGAGGTGAATTGGGCTGGGGGGAAAAGATGTTGATGATAAATGGCCTCTGTGTTTGCGTTTCGCGTGGTCTGCTTCTGTTGCCTGAAGATAAATGGGCTGTATGTAGTGGGCTGAGGAGAATAAAATAACTATGGACCATATCGTGTTGCTCCATTAATTGGGATAAAAAAAACATCATAAACCAACCCAGCCCACACACAAAAGACAATGCTTTTCATTTAATTGTAATTAATGAATAATCATGGAAAAATATATTCTCAATTTCCTATAATTCTTTTCCCCAAAAATCATGGAGATTAGGCCTTAACTTCCAATAATTATTTTAGGCCATAACTTATCATCTCCAAAATATTCTGACCAATAATTATTCCCAAATTAGATTGCCTTTAATTTATAGAAAATATGCTTTAAATTCCAATTCTTAATTTTTAAAATTCTCTAAGGCCAAATTTTCCATAATTCCCGAAAATCTAAAATTTGGGATGTTACACAAACAAAATATAAACAATATATGAAAGACAACTAACATAACATAATAGTCCACATAGCATAAAGCATTCAGAATCTATAATGCATATCACATATAGCCAAAATGGCATATACATATCAAATAACCATAGCTCTAAGTATACCATGTGGCATGTATCAAGAGTCCTCCCGTCAGAATTCTCCATCAGACACCCAACTAAAACAATCAACTGGAACCCACCGAAAGTCTTATCTGGAACCGCTAGCATTCTCAATCAAAAGCATTCAAATTGTCTAACTGCAATTGGTTAGCCACCTAAATACTTTCGTCTAATAGGCCCTACCCCAATTCTATCAACAGGGAAGGTACTCCATAGTCAACCTTCTGCTCAATTGAGCCACGAGTAGTGCTGGCCCATACGGGACAGGACATTCATATATATATGATTCAAACAGACATATACAACCATACCAAGTATGTGAGATTAGAGTTACTACCTAATTATTTTACAATCTTCAACTAACTCAAAGTCCTTCTAATTGTCTCGGGCAATTGTCGAGTCCTATAAACATACATTTATGGACTGTGGTATATTATTTATCCAAACTCTTCACAATCTCTAATCCCATTGCACTAGGTTCAATGTAAGGTTATTGGGCCTATATTAGCTTTCCAAGGGTTCACTTGAATCTTTAAAGGCCAAATTGTTTATTTTGGGCCTTACTTTCAATTTTCACTCATATGCCCAATTCCGCCAAATTTGGTATGAAATTTTTGAAAAATCATAATTAATTCCATAAAACCCTCATTGAGTTGGTTCCAATTTCTATTTGAAGTTCCATAAGTCTATTTTAAAGGAAAAATAATCATAGGATTCATTTATAGTTGTATCGTTCCAAAAATTTCAAATTAATGTAGATACAACTTGAATTTGAACATAAGATTTTCCAGAATTTCATGATTTACTTTGAAAAATCACTACTAATTGTAAAAATGTTTAAATGTGGTGCTTTCAAAAGTCACGTGTCCCTTAACATGTATATATTCACAGAAAATACCACCAACAGGCAGAAAAATTTGTGTCATTCCCAGAAGAATTAATTTCCACTACTGTCCAAATCATACCTTCAGAACTTAGGTCAGTTTGTAAAATTCATATCTTTTTGTATAGAATTCCAAAAATTACAAAGCTACCTGTCAAAATAAAGTTATTTATGTCTACTAAAAATCTGGAATGTTGCATGGGAAATAGACATGATTTTCCTAGTAAAAACGCTACCTAAAAATGATCACTATGACTGGAACATAGAAGTTGTCCAGACTTTTTATTAGATTTTGGAAAATCATAACTTTCATTTTACACGTCCATTTAATTTCTTCTTTGAATCATCACAATGAAGTTCATGGAAAAACTCAAAGTTTTCCCATTCCAAACTAGAGCCTGAATATGATCACTCATTTCTATAATCTGACGTTTTCTGATGCATATAGATCAACTTTGAAAAATCATAACTCCTTTTATACACATCCGATTCATGTGTTACTTAGATCATCTAGTTTCTTATCTTTCTTTCTCTTCCCCAAACCGTAAAACCTAAGGTGCAAAAGCCATAGAAACTAGAAGGAAAAGGATCAAAGAACTTACCTTGATCATCACTTTAGCTTGCATGCAACATGAGTTTTGTTTCTTCCTTTGGTTTATCATCATTCTCTCTCTCACTCTAACTTTCTGTCTCTCGTTCTTGGCTCTCTCTCTCTCTCTCACTCTCAGCCTCTACTTCACCATTCCTATTCAAAGCCAGAAGAATGGGAATGAAAACTCTTACTCACGGTCTGTGACTCTGTTTCCTTGAGAGAAGAATGAATGAGAACAAAGAAGGGAAATATATGGTCCTAACTGAAAAGGAGTGTGGAACAAAGGGAGAATAGCTTGCTGACGTGAGGATGCTTCAATGCATGAGCCGCTGAATGAGTATGGACACTGTGATCTGTTCGAGAAGGATCCAGTAGATGTGATTTTGCTTTGTCATCTCTTGCTCTCTACGTCTCCGATTGGCCGAAAAGTGTGAGGAATGAGAAATGAAAAGGAAGATAATGAGTTGGGTGCTTTATTGAGTATATGGGTTGAAGAAGTATGTGAATGCAGAGAATATGGGCTATTTCAATCAATTGATGTTGCATGAGAAGGGTCAAGCGTTGGATTGGTTATGCGCATATGTGTGTGTGTGTGTGTGTGTGTGTTCAGGCACATGACTTGCAAATGGGAAATGTAAATGAGGAATTAAGGTGCGGTCCATTGGAAATGAGTATTGGGAAAATATGTGTGTATATGTGGTGTGAAGATAAGAGAATCCATGTGGTGAGTGTTGTGGGCCCCACACCATTTTAATCCAATTTGATTATCTACAAAACTCTTATTTGCAATTAGGTCCTTTGCTTATTTAATTGCAAATATTGAAGAAATATTAGAAATTAATCCTTAATTCCATATAAAGATTTTTCTTTCACAATTAATTTTCCTAGGCCATAAAATATTGATTCTATAATTTTTAGGCAAAAAATTATCCCTTATAAATATTCCTTCAATTTATTCTTTACCCGAAAGTTTCAAGGAAAACTAAGCCTTAGATTTCCATTAGTTAATATTATGCTTATTCATGCCAAATTTTCCCAATTAATTCTCATACAACATTTCTAATTTCAAATCCCAGAGTGATGTTACAAGCTTCCTATACATTGTAAGTTTTTTTTAATGTTGTAGCTCACAAATCAAATTTTATTAGTAGTTAATATTTTAATTTGCTCAATGTCTCTTATATTTAATTTATTATGAAATTTGAAAAAATTATTCTCATTTTTATATGCTGAAAAATGAATGAGATGAAATTAAATGTTATTATATATATAAGTTGTATGTAAAGATATGTAGTAGCTATCATTTTTAGTTGTTTTAGTAACTATTGATGAGTTGCATAAGATTTATTTTTCTTTTTCGGCTCAAGAAGAGTTGCATAAGTAAAATAATTATTTATTTTTAACACTTGTATTTTATTAGCTGGCTTGTAATACTTTCTAATTTACCTATGATATGTGTTGGCAAATATAATTTCTTTCGCTATGAGCTATGAAAAGTTATTATAATCTTGCAAGATTAATTCATTGATTATTTAACAATCACAAGAGAGGGTTTAAGACCTGTAAAGCTTCAATTTTTAAGATGTTATGTTGCCGTTTTTATTTCAAAATAAATAACAAAAGATAAAAGTAATTAATTAGTAAATAATGCAATAGTCAAGCAACTAACCACTTTTAAAAAATAGGTTGAAGGTATAGATGGATCGAAGATGGATGTCATCTGATGAGTGTTCAAGGGAATATATAGATGGTGTAAGACCCGTCCTATATACCCCTTTAATTATGTATCAAAAGCTTTAATTACTTAGGAGTTAATTACTCATTCACCACTATTAGCCGTTATTCTTACCAAATATTAGAGTTATTTCTTGTTCTTAGTGATTCCATTTACCATTCAACTAAAAATTATCTTTCCATACGAACACATATATTTTTATACAAATAATTTATACATTAAATTATTACATTGTCATTCTTCCTTCTGGTTCATCTTCAAGCCTCTTTCTATTTCATATTCACATACCTATATATGGTTGGTAGGGGAGGGTGAGATTCGAAGGAATCTTAGTAGCAAACAGTACTAACAATGTATGTAAGATGAATACTAGTGCAAGATATGTTTTCCTTACATAGACTCATGTTCATATAATGACATTTTTGCATGCTCAATGTTTTGTGCAACATACATATGGCCATAGTATAAATAGAAACAAAGCTTCTTTCATTCATACATGCTTCATATAATCGAGCAAAGCAATACCACACATCAATACACAACATACAAACCAAATACATGCGAGTCAGGTAAGTTCACTACCTTGTGAACTAATGTCGTTTCTCAGTTTCCTCTTCTTCCAACCATTGGAGTTGCTTGAAGTATCTTCCATTCTTCTTCTTTCTTTACTTCTCATGGCCCTAAACACATAGTCATATTATTAGAGCCATGAAAAGTGAATACCTAATGGGGTTGTCTTAGCCTCATAGGCTTACTTTCACCCTTGGAGTTTACAATTCTTACATTTAGCCTTTTCCTTCTTAAATTCCCACAGTAGGTAAAAGCTATTAACATTTTGACCAAACTTTGAAAAATCCTAATTAATTCTATAGAATTCCAATTAGGGCAATTTAGATTCCAATTTAAAGCTCTTTGAGTATGCTTTGAATATAAAACATTACCCAAAGCCAATTTTAGCTACAGAATTCCAAACCTACGACTAAAGCCTTATTGCCGCAAAATTCATTCTAGATTCAATGCCTAACTCACTACAAAAAAAAAGGTCATTTAGTAATAGTTAAAAATGCGTATTTGTAGCGGTTGGAAAAACCGCTTCAAAACACGCCGTGGCAAGCTGATTTGTAGCGATTATTAATAACCGTTACTACATAACAAAGAACCGCTACTGTATCTGTAGTGGTTACATAAAACTGCTACTACATGTGACTGAGCTGACATCCTTGTGATGACATAATAGCAGTTCACAGAACCGCTACACAATGAGATCTTGTCGCGGTTTTCTAACTGCTACAACATTACAAAAATGGTTCAACAAATGTGGTGGGGGGAAATTTTTTGAAATTCAGTTGTGGCGGTTATCTAACCGTTACCAAATCTTCCCGCCATTATTTTAGTCGTAAAATTTATTCCCGCCCTTTTTAAGAAATTTTCACTCTATGGCGTACTTTTGTTAATTGCTACTAGATATTCAAATTTTTTTTAAAAGTTTCTTTCGATTGCAAAATGTTAGTTGTGATTAATAGTGGTTATCAACATATAAAAAAACAAAAATAAATAAATTAGTCAAATATTTTATTTTAGTATAAATTTGTTAATTATCATATTTAATTAGTTAAATGTTCTGTTATCAATAATTTATTTTAATATAAATTAGTTAATTATCATATTTTTAATTTATATCGTATAGTTAAATTATTACTGATTTTTAATTATAAATTGTTATTAATTAAATTTAATTTTTTATGGTTTGATATAAATCAAATAATGTGTGTGAAAATGAATAGAAAAATATTTGTGAAGATATATGAATAATTCGTGTAAAGGGAAATGAAATAATGGGTGTGGAAGAGTAAATAGAAAAAAAAAATAAGAAAAAATAATAATTAGAAACACAGATGTTGAGCAAAATAATAAACATTGCGATAATAATTATATATTATCTGGGTTACCAACACTTACCTATCAAAACAATTAATCTCCTTGGGAACATGTAGAAGTTTGAGAGAAAAAGAGAAGAAAACGGAAGTGGAGTGTATTAAATGAAGTTTGATAGGGGTTTTTATATTGGTATATGCGTACCTGTTTTGTAGCGGTTGATATATCATTTTTGTAGCGTTTATTGTTAGTAGCGATTAGTGTGTCGGTTTGTGTAGTGGTTCTGTAATTTGTAGCGGTTTATAATGATATTTGTATTGGTTATAAACTGCTACAAATAAATTTGTAAAATTTTTGGAAAAAGAAAAGATTACAGATTAAATAGTCAGCTACAAAGTAATCTTTTTTTAAAAAACATATAATTATATGATTACAGATGAAATGTTTTGACAAAAAAAAAAGATTACAGATTAAGTCGTAAGCATAATTTTTTCTCTAGCTCTCAATCTTCGTCATGATCCCTACAAAAAAGAAATTTGGATAAAATGTTATTATTTAGTTGAATATGTTGGAACACAAAGAACATTTAATTAAATGTTATTATTTCATAAAGCATGTATTAAAAAACATACCGAACTATAGGTAAATTGTCATCGCCATCAGGGAAGAAATTCTCGAAGCTGGCTGGTTGGAACGGCTCACTCTCGTAAGCGACATTATCAGCATCGCCCATGTCGTAAAGGTCCTAAGGCTTTAAATGAATGACCATATGCCAATCCCTGTGCCTTTCATCGGCGACATAATAAACCTGATAGGCCTTTGAGGCTAGAATATACGACTCATCATCTTTAGACTGACCAGTGTGAATCGGCCGAGAGAAATTCACTGATGTGATGCCTAAGTCGTCAGTCGTGAGTCCCCGAGACGTTGTCATATTCACCCACAAACATTGAACAACGTCATGGTGAAACGACCCTGGTAATTTATCTTGACCACATCAAGGAGCTTTCCTTAATACGGGACGTCACCGAACTGCATGTTCCCGTCATTGCTGCTTGCATAACTCCTCGTCTCAAACGTTCCATATACACCCAAGTTTTGGGTCAGCAATCCCTAATCTCGTGAAACGGTACAAAACTTGAAACCGTTGACATTGTATGCCGTAAATCTTTGGGCGTGGTCAAGCGGGCCAAGTGCGAGAACTCTGAAGTCTGGTGAATGCGGGTTGTAGTCATTCATTATTCTCCTTCTAAACCAACTCGGGAATTCTCTGTAGACCTTTCTATCAATCTCGGCTGCTGTTTATGTCCGAATCCTCAATTGACACTTGACATGACTCTTGAATTCCCTGCAATTAAACATGCGAAGAAGACCATGAAATGTGACTATAAAATGTAAGGAAATATAAAGGATACCATATATTTGGTCGCAATCCTTATTGAAGGTATGGTTCAACTTTAGTGCAATTTATCAAGACATGTCTGTGTGCTTGAAGCTTCTTAAGTGCCTTCAGTTTGAAGTTCTTAGTTCCGCCAACTAGTCTACCAACACGAGGGATAAACAACTTTGTTGTTAAGGGCTCTAGCTCTGACTCTGGACAATCATCGACACGTGGCGGTCGGTTGAATGACGTCTCAATGTCATCAAAGTACCTAGAGCAAAAATATAAGACCTCATCCCCAATATAACCTTCTGCAATTGAACCTTCAGGCCTTATTCCTCACATAGGATTTCAGTTTACCAAGAAACCTATAAAGCAATAAATGAAAAAAGTTGAGACATTTAATGCTGAAATGTGTGATTAGGTAGTAATCGTAGAGTAATTAATTTTAAATGAGTACCTCTCAATAGGATACATCCATTGGTAGTAAATCGGGCCAGCAAGCTTTGTTTCGTGGACAAGGTGTGCTATCAGGTGAACCATGACCGTGAAAAATGATGGAGGAAAGATCATCTCCAAATGGCACATCGTAATAATGATTTTCTGCTGTAGCTAGTCGAGCTCGTCCATGGTCAAAACCTTAGAACAGAACCTCTTAAAGAAAGAACACAGCTCGACCAAAACGATCGACATATCGAGAGGCAACGTATCTTTGATGGCCAACGGAAGTAGATGTTGCATAAGCACTTATGAGTCATGACTCTTCAGCCCAGTAACCTTTTGAGCCTGAACGTCAACACATCAAGAAATGTTGCTTGAATACCCGTCTGGAACTTTAATTTTCTTTAAAGTCGCAAGGAAGATTTCCTTATTCAGTTTTGTCAGGGTAAATTTTGCCAGCTGAAATCTGTCATGCTCATCCGGCCACGCGTCTCTACGAACTCCCATCTCCCTTAAATCTTTTCTCGCTTAAAGATGATCTTTTGACTTGCTAGGTTCGATTAGAATCGTGTAGAGCACATTGTTATACACATTTTTCTCAATGTGCATGACATCCAGAATACGTCGGAGCAAATTATCTTTCCAATACGGAAGGGTGAAGAAAATGCTTATCTTCCGCCATTACTTGGGCGTAGAACCAGAAGCCCTGGAGGTCTTTGTACCTACCATTGCTGGATCGTCTCTTTTTCCATACTCAAAGTCAACGTCATGAATCTATTCCACGATTTCTTCACCAGATAACATCTAAGGAAGTCCTCTTTTTTCCTGTTGCCCATTGAAGCGATTGCGTTGCAACCTAAACCTATGCGTACCATCCAGAAACCTCCGATGACCCATGAAGCACCACTTATAATTGTGGGGAAGGCACACAGAGTCAGAGTCAAAATTGCAAGCTGAACACGCAAGGCCGGTATGCACATTCCACCCGGATAATGTTCCCAAGCCGGGAAAGTCACTAATAGTCCACATCAAGGCCGCACGCATGTTGAACAGTGTCTTGTCATGCAAGTCATACATCTCGACCCCTACATTCCACAACTCGACCAACTCCGAGATTAGCGGCTGGAGATACACATCGATGTCATTTCTCGGTGCCTTTTTGCCTGGAATGATCATAGACATAATGTAGGAGCTTTGTTTCATACACATCCAAGGAGGCAAGTTGTACGGGATTAAGACAACCGGCCAAATACTATAGCTTGTGCTGAGATTCCCAAACGGATTAAAACCATCGGTCGCTAAAGCAAGACGAATATTTCTAAGGTCCGTCGCAAAATTTGGAAAGGTTGAGTCAAATGCTTTCCATGCTTGAGCATCCCATGGATGTCTAAGTATACCATCTTCGTTCTTGTCAGCTTCGTGCCACCTTATATACTCAGCTGTCTTGGACGACATAAACAATCTCTATAAACGAGGCTTTAAAGGAAAGTACCTGAGAATCTTTGCAGGCTTCTTCTTCTGCTTTTTCCCCTTTCGGACAGTCTTGAACCTCGAAGTGTGACACTTCTTACAAGACTCCCTACGAGCTTCCTCTCCCCAATAAAGCATACAGTCGTTCAGGCAAGCATCGATCTTTTCGTAGTTCAAGCCTAGTCTGTTAATTATCTTCTTGGCCTTGTAGAAGTTTGTGGGAATGACCGCGTCAGGGAACGCGTCTCGTAGCAATTCCAACAACATCGACATTGCCTTATTAGTGACCCCACACATGCACTTGATATGGTACAACTTGATAAGGAAAGATAATTTAGAGTATTTTTGACAACCTTGATACAACGAACGATCACCCTAATCCATCAGGCTGAAAAATTCTGGAGCTGCTTCATTCTTGAGGAAAACAGGTTCGGCACCCTGAACTTCTGCCGTGAAATTGTTGTCTTGAACACCAAAAGCATCGCGAACAGCTTCATTAATCGGATCATCTTGAGCTACACTATTTCCTACTTGTGAGCTTCGAGGAAGATGATCCCTATATCGCATACCATGTTTCTCACCATGAACTTCCCATAATGTATATTCTACTGGGAAAGGCTTCACAAGAAGATGTTTCATAGCACCATCTCGCGTTTGCCACTTCTTAAACTTCCATCGACCACACGGACATAAGATCTTCCCATTAATGCTAGTATGGGAGAAAGCGAAATCTAAGAAATTTTTCAATCCCACTAGATACATGGGAGAATTGAGCGGCAACTTAATCCATGACTTATCTATATTTAGTAAACAATTATAGGATAGAATACAATTGAAGAGAGAAGATTTAATTCTCTTCAAATGACTTCAGATTGATTAAATGAAACATAGGCTATATTGTAGCGGTTCAAAAACTGCTAGATAAACCGCTAGAAACTATTTGTAGCAGTTAGAAACCGCTACTAAATGTAGCTGTTAGTAGCGGTTTTATAGACCACTGCCAAAACTGTTACAAAATGTAAGGCGATGCAACAAAATTTGAATAGCACGTCAGAAACTAGTAGCGGTTAGAAAACCGCTACACTAACCGCTACAAAATGAGAGCCGTTACACATTTTCATCTGGTTCAAATTTAACCGCCAGAAACAATTAGCGATTGTAAACCGCTACAGATATTTTTAATCGCTACAAACTTTCTGCAATTTTTTTTGTATGACCACTATTTAAATTTTTTTTAGGAAAAAGTATTTAGGTATTTCTTTTTATGTAAATATAATAAGTTTAGTTTTCTCATGCAACATTAGAAAACTAAAACCCATATAATAAACTTTGTTCAACGAAATCTAAATATAGAAATTATAATCCAAATAACATTAAAAAGAAAACAAATGTCTGTGAAAATAAAAAACTAAGAATTAGGAGCTTGATCACGTCCTGTCTCGGGGGGCGTCTGTAGGAGTAGAGGTAACAACGCCCTCCTTATCAGTAGCAGTAGCAGTAGCAGCACCAGCAGGTCCAGCAGTAGCATCACTCTCATAGATGAATGGATCTGGATGCGGGGGAGAATTGTCGTCAATGAATGGCGAAGGCGGCGGGGGAGGAATGAAATGATCGTCAGGTATTAACCTGTTCAAGGCACCGGCACACCTATCCATATAGGTCTGTTGTCCAGCATACCAGCAATTGAATCTCTTTTGCATTCGCCTCTCCCTGGTAGCCTGCCTTGCCGCTTGTGCGGCCAATAATCGCCTCCAAGTCATCCGGTGGTGGCCTTCTTGTGCCGGAGGTTCCTGCCTTAGAGGCGGAGGCCTTGCCCTAGACAATGCTTGGCCTGGCGCCTAAGCCCATACCCCTAACGTGTCCAAGATGCTGGGCTGGTCCTGTAGCAGCCTTCAGCGGGGCCGTAAGATCCACAGACCCCTGTGACTCTGAGGGCAGCGACGATTGGAGCTTTGCCTGGCTCTGCTCAACCCGGGCCTGACGCAAAAATTTCATTAAACTCTTAATGAAACAATTTAATTCAATTTAAATATATTAAATTAACTATATATAAAAGAATTTTGTGTAACTCACTATAATCTGCTCTGCTTCCTCAGAGGTTGGCGTCCCATCACGGTGTCTATGGGTGCATGTGGACAACTCCCCATAGTTCATCTGCCGGTTCTCCTCTCTCGCCTTCGCTTGCTGAAAGAATTAAAAGAATAACAAGTTTGTTAAGTAAAAAAATAAAACAACCAATCATTAAACATAAAATTAATTTTACTTTCAATTACCAGCTCACTGTAGGTCACGGCAAATATCTTGGATCCCGCTGTGTGATGGACCCTTTGATGTGCCCAACTTACAGTGTTCCTCTGAGACAGAGCCTGCAATTAAGAACATTTAAACTATAAATAACGATAAACTACAAATTAAATAATTTCCAAAAAATATAAAGTATAATTAATTAAAAGGCATACCTGTCCAGCTGGACTCCTCCTATATTGGACAAAACTTGCCCAGTCATTTAGGTCGACTTTGTCGGGGACATTCTTGATCAGCTGCTGTAGCGGAACTGTCCCATCTCCATTCTTTTTGTTGTACAGACGATTCCTCCGGTTCTTCCACCCATCCTCAATCTTCAACATCGCATACTGTTTCACGTTCCTTCCCACATTAAACTTTTTCTGTTTCATAATTTAAATATTAATTAATAACTAAAATAAATAAATAAATAAACCACAATATTTAATTATTATATATTAACATGTAAATTTAAATAAAGAAACATAACGTACCTGCACAATATCTTTAAATGCATCATTCTTGTTCCTATCCGGAACATGCTCCCAACTTATGAAGTTGAGCGAGAACCAAGCCCAATTTTGATAAGTACCTGTTGAACAGGTGACCACTGTTGCCGACTGGCTGGTCCGTCTCTGTGTTCCAGGGGACCACGACTTTTGGCCTTTGCAACAGAGTAACAGCGGAAACATCGAGCAACCTCATGGTAATGTTCCCATTTGTCTTTGCCAAATGAAAAAACATGTTATTATTACTCTTAAAAATAAGGAAATGAAATTTAAATTTAGTGAAAAAATTAATTACATTTACCTTTGACATCCACCACAAATCCAGTGGAACGCGAAGATGACGGTCGAGGGTTTCCTTGGTCCCGCTCGTTCTCGCCATCCAAGAATTGCTGCGCCTTGCTCACGGGCATGCCAAAATCTATCTCTTCATCTTCATCAAGGTCGTTAATCAAAAGAGTAGCGCCTCGTGCTCCTTCTACTGTCTCAAGATCTGGCATTGGTTGATCCACGAAGAGATCCTTATATGTCTCAGGGGGGAGGAGGCAGAGGGATATTTGCAGGCCCACGCCCTCGCTCTCTCGTATGCGATCTGCTTCCACTTCCTCTTACAAGTTTCCTCGGCGGTGGAAGTCCCTTTCCTTTATCACCGTTAGTCATAATGTTCAACTTTTACCTTACAAGTATACAAGTAAAAGTAAAAATGAAAGAAAAGGACAAGGGTGAGAGAAAAGTTAAAATGAAAGGACAACGATGGGAGAAACTGACGTGAGTGAACGCTTAAACTGCGTCATTTTGTAGCAGTTATTCTCTAAAAATTGCTACAAAATACAAGATGTTGTAGCGGTTATAAGTAACCACTACAAATCTATTGACTGTTCAAATTCAGTAGCGGTTACTTATAACCGCTACTTCAACTGCTACAAAATTATTGACCTTTCAAACTCAGTAGCAGTTCCTATACTAACCGCTACTAATGTGAATTTTGTAACAAAAAAATCCAAACTAATTGAATTTGTTAGACTATTTTGAGTACACTTATATATATATATATATATATATATATATATATATAAGTGTACTCAAAATAGTCTAACAAGCCCGTGAAGATTGGGCTTCCATATAGCCACCGATCTCTCTGAAAAGGTTTACTGATGTTTACTAACCCATTTTCATCAGAGTTATTTTATAAAAAGAAAGGTGGCTACAATAAAAACCCAACCATCGGTTGCTTGTTAGACGATATTAAGAACAATAGAAGTGTTTAGGTTTGAGAAATAACCATATTTTCGTTGTCACTAAATAGCTATCTCCAACTTCAGATGAGAGTGGCAAATATCTGCTGCGTTCATCTCTCCAAATAAGAGATGAGAGCCGCAGATATCCGCATTCTTTGTTTACCAAGCTGAGGTAGTTCATTTAGTGACAACGCAAATTCGGTTATTTCTCGTTTTTTATAATTTTTCTTTGATGTACAGTCTCTATATATTGTGTAAACATTAGTAGCGGTTTCTCGACAAACCGCTATAAATGTCAAGGATTTGTCGCGGTAAGTGTGTCGCTATACCCCAACCACAAGAGGACTCTGTCCATTCGCTTACTTGTAGCGGTTATTACTTAGTAACCGCTACAATCTAACCGCGACAAATGTTCGTGCCAGTTGGCGCGAACAGTGGCGCCAAAGTGGTAGCAGTTTTCTCATATAAACTGTGACAATTTTACCGTTACAAAGATTCCTGCCATACTTGGCGCCACTTTTGTAGCGGTTATTCATGTGTAAACCACGACAAAATACCGATCCAGCACGGGCACGCTTTGGCGGTTGATCTCCGCTATGAATTGTAGCGGTTTCATTTGACCGCTACTGTGTAACCGCTACAAATCAGGGATTTTTTTAAGTGACTTCAAAAATTCATAACTCTTAATTTCTTTGACAAAATGGCATAAATGACCTATCCAATTAAAGATTGATCAGTCTTTTTTTATAATCAAAAGTTTCATAGTTATTAGACAATATTATCAAAAAACATAGCACATTTAAACTACCACACATGAAATCCTAATTGGTAGCATTGTTCTAATTTTTGGATTTCAAATCCATCTTTCTAAAATCACACCAACAACTTATTCCTAAAAAACTTTGCCAAAGGGATCCATTGGAGACCTTATAAAGAGAAAAATCATACCCCTTCTTCACGCCCTGTTTTGACCAAAATATTAGGTGTTCAAAACAACAATTCACCAACTCACAATTTACTTACTAAACTAGGTTCATATACTTCCAAAACATCATATAATCACATGTATAAGAACAAAGCATCATGAAACCCTGAAAACCCTATTTGACTGGAAATTAGGGCAATGTCGATTGATTTCCTTGTGGCAAGTGAACCAATTGAACAAGTAATAAAGAGTAAGTAGAGTTATTGTCCCACAAAGACTGTTGATACCAAAGATAATGTTAGTTTCTCATGACAATTGTGTGTGTATTAAAAGTATATTTGGTTGTTTCGTTTTAGAAATTACTAGTGACAAATAAGTAAATAAATGATCAAAAGTCAGAAGGAAGATATCAGTTTAAAGATAGGCTAAGTTCAGATTTCATCCTAAGTCACATTATTCCCCCAGTTTGCACACAACGCATTGCTATAGCAATTGTGCTACACAGCTTTCGCAATACTACAATATAACTGTTTTTCACAGCGTTATTCAACTAACACACCACTATCCTATATAGAAGTGTCCACAATCTTGTGAGTATACTCTTTGCTCTACTTCTCCCATATTACGTACTATGGTGATTTTCTAGTTTTGAGTATCAGTTTAACCTAGGTGTTTTGGTTATAAGCGGTAGACCCATTCCTATAGCCTACAATTTAAGTCGAGCCCTGCATAAGCTCACCAAGCAAACACTGTCTAACAGAGGTCTAACCCTGACTCCCTTCCAATAAGTCAAGGCCACTAATCTAGCCCTTTAGCGTCCGCTAATCGAACAAGAGGTTAAATTACTGCAAAACAAACTGAACATATTAAATTAGCAAACGAGAATTTAGTTCATGAATGATAAGGGAAATATAAAACAAAGTGTAGCAGAACAACCCATGGAACAGTTTACAGAAATAAAATAAAGAAGAAAACAAAAAAGTTCGTCAGAATTGTTGACGGCATGGGAGCATCCTGTCATGCGACGTCTACGTCCTCTACAGTCCATCTAGCTCTTGGGAAGAGTTGGGTCTCATCCGCAATTCTCTCGATTAGTAGTTCTCTTGTTCTTTCGATGTTTGTCCAATCGAATTGAAATTGTACTGACTGACCTAACTTTCACGATTTTGACGACCTTTAGGTTTAGCTGCGCTTTCCTTTTATAGTCAAGCCCTTTCACGTCATATGTCCAGTGAGCTGGGCCTTCTAAATCTGTTAGGTGTAATTCTCTAGATTCAGATGACTAATCCTCTTTTAATACTGTGGGATTCTTCAAATATTTCCTTTGATTCTCCGCATCTTCTGATTCAATCCTTGCCAATTCATCCGCCATCTAAATGTCCGTTTAATGACCTGTATTAAACTCCTGAAAAATCTTGAGGAAAGGTTAGAGTAATGTAGCGTATAACTCTACATTACTTACGATACTACAACATAGTGGTCGCATTGTATTGCTGGCACATATGTGATCATACCATATGATATAGCATTATATCAGCTTCGTTATACGTTTTCACAGTAAACCATAAAGTGGCCCTTTCATATGCACATGAGTAGGATATTGATATAGATGCAACAATTTGTAGAATCCATCCTCTATTTCCTTATGTGCATGAATTATCCCATCCTTATTTATCCTGTTGTAGAGACGACTCCTCCAGTTCTTCCAACCAACCCTCATCTTCTTCAGTGAGTATCTCTTCCAGTTGGCTCGGACTTTAAACTTATGTTGTATAATGATTAATTAATTATTAATTATAAAATTACTTAATTAATTAATAAACCAAAACTTATAATTATTTATATCTAAAATATAACTAAACAAAATTAATTACCTCCACAACTTCTTTAAACGTTTTGTTCTTTTCCAATATCGGAACATGCTTCAAACTCTGAAGTGCATGGGGAACGACACCCAATTCCCGCCCTGGTCCATCAACCATCGATGTAATAGGTGACCATCATTCCCGATTAGCTGGTCCATTAATTCATTCCAGTCGACTACCACGCATAGCCCCTACAACAAATTCACACCAAGAACATACAGCTTCCTCCTGGTGATGTTCCCCATCAGATCTACACAACTATAATCACATTTTTTATTAAATGTAAACACAATTTAAGTGATCATATGAAATTTTAATTTAAATTTTATGATAAAAATACTTAAATTTACCTTCAACGTCTACTTCAAATTTGGTCGAGTACAAAGCCGACGGTTGGGGGTTCCCTTAGTCTCACTTCTCCTCCCTATCGATAAACCACTTGACCATACTTATAAGAAAGTTGATGTCTATCTCATCATTTCCTCATAATTGCTTACGAATAGTTGTGCATCCTCTTGCGGAATATTTCCTTGTATGGTCTCCAGTTGTGGGATTGTCTCCTATGAGAAAAGTTAATCTATCACATCACCACATGTGGTGTCACAAGGATATTTCTACCACGGCCCCCTCTACTTCTACCCCCTCTTAGAGGCACTCTACCATGTTCCACCTCTTTCCCATTATCTACATATCTCCTAGGATCCATAACTACTAATACCTGAATGTTGTAAGAAAAGGAAAGAGAATGAAAATTCAGAGGTGATGATTTAAACCATAACATTTTGCATTATGGTGGCGACAGGGATTATAAAGGCACTACATTTGTAGTGGATTTATAGTCAAACCGCTATAAAACCTCAACAATTATAGTGGTTACAAGTTAATCGATGTGTAAACCGCTACAAAACGCAAATTTTACCTCATGCAATGTGACAAAATTACAGTGGTGTTATTTAACCGCTACAAACGTCTTGCCTATTTGCATTCTGTAGCAGTTCTTGAGGAAGAATTGCTACCAACTCATTGATGGTTTAACTTTTATGGTGGTTTCAATCAAAACCACTACAATTGTTCATCATTACTGAAAATAATGCAACATGCCATGAGATGATTAGATTTACAAAATAGATGTCAATCTCTGATGAAAAAGTTGCTAACTTATTTTCATCAAAGACAGGCATCTATATTGCAACCCAATCTTCTGTTGCATGATGCACTATTTTCTGAAAATGATTTGAGCGTTAAGGATATTTATAGGTTTAACTTTTGTAGCAGTTATAGCCTTAACCGCTACAAATGTGTAAAGTTTGTTGCAATTTTCACCTTTGTTTCTCCTAACCACAACAAATGTTGGGCCTGTTTGAATCCTGTAACGGTTAAATTTGTATAACCACTATGAAATTTCGCTACAAACATTCGCGCCATGATGCACCAAGCTAGCGCCAACTTTCTATCATTTTTTTTCTCTTAACCATGACTAAATGCCTGCCATAAACCCTTCGCGTCACGAGGCACCAAGCTGGCAACATATTGGTAGCATTTATTTTCTTTTAACTGCTATAAAAGTCATTACTAACAAGCATGTGTTTTGACACAACTGATGCCATTGCAAATTTGTAGCAGTTTGTACTTGAACCGCTACAAAATCTTATGTTTATAGCAGTTATTTGTCACCGCTACAAGTGAACCGTTACAAAGTGTCTTTTTTTTTTTTGTAGTTACCTTTTTATGATATTTTTATATATTGCATTGTAGATGTGGAATTTTTGTGTTTATCACTATAGTGATATGAGTATATTTAGTGCTAAATTATGATACATTTTTCTATTATTAGTAATAAGGATTGTTTTAATTTTATGTAGATTTAATTAGGCTTTAAGCCTATTTAAAGCCTAAAATTTGCAAATATGTTGGCTTTGAAACCTACTAAAAGCCTACATTTATTTTGATTTTATAAGCTCAAAGTCTACTCATAGTATTCAAGGCCTGCATATAAGTCGTTTTTAAAAGCTTATATTGTAAGTAGGCTTGTAAAGTCTTCAGGCTTGCTTAGTCCTCATTTAAACTAAGGCCTTGGCCTAAAAAAAAGCTTGCATGTAGACTCAAGCCTAGACATAGTGTAACGCCCGACCTTTAGGGCCTCTCATTTAACAGAGTTATCGCACACAACATCAAAATGATTTGGATGACTTAATGCGGAATATAAGTTTTCGGGAAACGACTTAGCCAGGATAACTCGGAAATAACTGTATAACTACATTAATCCATTCTTTCCAGAAATTTAACATAATATGCCTGAGATAGGGGGCAATGGTACAAATCCGAGATAAGGAAAATGATAACCGAGTTACATTGCAATATGATCTAAAAACAACAAATGCAAAGCCACTTCTCTTCACAGCCGCGTTTTGCCTCGTAATCGCGATCCACTGCCTGCCTCTTTCATACAATCTAGAGTTCTAATGAAGGGACCCCAAGGTAACAATTAATCTTATATGCAAATATGAAGCATTAATGACCACACATCACATGTTAACCACAGATAAATATGCAATACAATGAATCTTGCTGTAACTGTAGCTATCGGCAACAAAGAAGAGACCTCATAGCTTAGTTCTTATAGTTCTTCCTAGCATAAACTTTCTGGTTTTTCTTCTACGATTATCTCCCTTAAAGCTCCCTCCAAATACAGATAGAAACTAGAAAGAAGAGAGAATCGATAGTTACCTTCAATTCGATGGAATCCTAGCTGGAATCGTACTCCTTTAGCCTTTGATGCATGCACATAAGAAGTATGCAAAGCTGAATCACAGTGAACACTTCCTTACTTCCCCCCTCTATATATATATATATATATATATATATATATATATATATATATATATATATATATCGCAATCTCAATTCTTGTTTGCAGTAAGATAGCTAAACTTACAAGCACTGCTTTTATAGTAAACTTGTTCAACTACTGCTGCTCTTGTGTGTTTAGAAAGAGAGGAAAATGCGCTGACACAACATGGGAGTGAGATTTTCTGTCAGATCTTTCCCTTTTTCTGTCACAAGGTGTGTTTGCCCATCCATTCTTAGTAAAACGTGAATTATCTGTCCATGGACCGGATTAGCTTGATTGGGCTTGGAACAACTGAATAATAATAAGGCCCAAAGTCCATAATAAATCTTCACTTATATTTCAAGCTTTAAGATCTCAAAAAATCTGGGATATTACACACAGGCTTTAGGTTTCTGTTACTTATTCAGGCCTATTTAGCCAAAGCCTAACTTAGTGTGGCCTATTTCCATATGTTTCCACCCTGCCTCACCTCTTCCTCCTCCTCCAATTAGAGGAAAAGCTTGACGCAACACCACATGTCACCCCCGCCCCTCCTTCACTCCGGAGCAGCAAAATAACTTCGTTGATTTGATATTTCCAAAGTGAAAAAATGACTTCAAATAAAAAGTTAAGTTGAGCGACATGAAGCCAAGAAAAATGAATACCTCATATTCATTAGAGACCAAGTGAAGGTCAAAGATTGGTGTAGTTTTGCCACTGAAAGTAACTCCTATAGGTCTTTCTTAAAATTAAAATATATGTTACACAAACTTTCCATATTTTAATATCATATTTCAATCCACTCAAAACCGTTAGGTGATCATTAAGTTTAACTTTTGAACTTTTATTTTACCAAAATGACATTCTTTAACATTAGAATTATTTAACTAAATATATATGTATGTGGGCAAAAAACAAATTTATACCACCAAACTTTTATCCTAATAGATTTTCTTAACTTTCTAATATGTTAAGAATTAGGTTAAATACCATTTTTGCTATGCAAGTTTACTCTGAGGAGCATTGGTCACCTGAAAGTTGTTTTGGTCTTATTTTTGCCCTGAAAGTTTAAAAACGTAGCAATCTTGTCCATCTGTTGATCTTGACTATTGAATTATTGCTCTTCTTTATAAACTTCCAAGGGTAAAACTGCTTTTTAAAAAAAAAAAAAAAAAAGCTTACGGGGCAAATTTGCTCCGAAAAAACTTTTAGGGCAAAAATGAGACCAAAAATACTTCCTGGTGATCAGTACTTCTTAAGATAAACTTCCATGGCAAAAATAATATTTAACCCTTAAAAATTTATGAATTTCGATATTATAAAATTTATAATTTTATTTTTGTACCATATTTATTGAAATTGATTTATTTTTATTGTCTTAAATGATTAAAAATATATATCAAATACATTTTTTCTATCAAATATAATAAACTATATATATTTAAGAGGTTGTAATAAGTCATTTAAATTTAAATTTTGATATTTTTTTTTTCTACAAACATCTTAAAAACTTACTCGAATTTTAAAAGTTTGTGATATTTATAGGTTGTCAATTAAAATTTATGATTTAGCAGTACGGGTAAAATTAGTAAATAATTTTTATTTTTATATAAATTTCATTTAAAAAATACATTCTTAGAATCTTTTTAGAATATTCGTAATGGAGTTAACGGTTTGGATTTAAGTATATATTTTCAAAATAGAAGGGAGGCCTCTTGCGTCTCTCTAAAATTACAGTCATGGTAAAATCTTGGTTTATTTAAGGGAAAATGCATATGGAGGCCCAAATAAGCAAAAAAAAATCCCAAAAAAGGCCCAAACTAAACTATGTGATCAGAAAAGGCCCTAGGGCTTTAATGGGTATTAAGTTGTAAAGTGAAATGACAAGAAAAACCCACCAATCACACTGAAAAATGAGGGGGACGTCAAATTGAAAATCAGTCAATATCTCTCTCTACTCGACTCTTCTCTCTGCTCTACTCGTCACTCTCGTCCTAGATGCCATTGTTGCTCGTACCAAGAAGGTGAAGCCATCAGCCACCGTCGACCCTCTGAAGCTGATAGTGTCACCATCGTCGGTTCGCCTGTGGCATTCTTCCATAAAGAAAGGTATGAAACATTTTAGGGATTAGGTTTTATTTCGTCCGAGTATGCCTCTGATTCTCTATTCTCTGTGTCCTCTGATTTGAATGCTTGAAGGTGAAATATTATACTCTAACTATCATGTAATTAGAAGAATCATTGAAAATTCTGCATGAAAGCGAGAGTGTTTGGGTCTGAGTTTTTCTGTGAGTGATGCGTAGAAGGTATAGTTTCAGATTTTGTGGACTTCTCGCATCTTCACTTGTATTAATAATCTGGAAGGGGCTTTAAACCTGTAACAATTTTTGTTCATGTAGAAAACAAACCTTAAAAATCCTATTTGGGAGATTTAATATTATTTGTTTCATGAAGTAGGAAGAAATTGCAAGCCTGTAACAAATGTCTCAGTTAAAATAACTGTCTTTCAAACATAGCAAGATTTTAAGTAAAGAGCCAATCAGTTGATTAAAATATGTATTGTACCCATAACTCATAAGTAACAACATTAGTGACTGTTGAATTAAGGATTATGTGCAACTTTGATTCAATCATGCACAAGTGCTCATTGAGGAAATCTCTCTGAGGTTTGTGATTTCAGATAATTATATCACCTTTGAAACTTGCTTGATAGAATCAAACAACAAGGCCTCACAGAGTTATCATAAGGCTTTGACCCATGCATGCTCTGCTTCTTTATATATAATCCAGTAGAGTGTAAGGCTATATCTTGTTTGGATCATGCTAGCCCGCACCATTTGGCATTCACCTAAAGTGACCAAAGGTAGAGCCAGATTAACAGCTTGATAATCCTGTGTCTCTGCTTCTTTACTGAAGTGACAAGAGACAATGCCAAAATCAGAGCTTGCTAGAACAGGAAAAGAAGGAAGTCCATACTAATGCTGATTTTAATATACAATTCCTTGTAGTATAGATTAGTGTGCAAAGGAATATGCAATTTAAAATTGTAACTAGTAAGTATTGGTTGTAATCTAAGGCCTAGAAAATAAATTAATAGAATCTGTCAAACATTAGGATAGTTAGGGGTCATAGGCATAATTCTATATCATCAGGGAATTATTTCCTCTCGTATTTTTCCTTCAATAAGCTTCACAACCAGCAAAAGCTTTAATAGGGTTGTGATTCAATTATTCATTTTAAGTTTGACTTCTGATTGCTGAGTGGAATCATTTTGATCCTCCTTTGAGCTTTGTTTGCTTAATTTTCTTATGGATTCAATTTATGCACTGAAAGCTATTTGTAGAATCATTTTATTGTCCAGTAATCTTCCCATCTGTCTTACAGGTTTGACTCACTTCATCCATTATGAGCAAATCTGGTGAAGTTCATTAGGGGAGTAGGAATGTGATAGGCAAGCTGCTGTCATAGTTCCTCATATTTTTTTTAAAAAAAGTTAACTAGAGTATTGACATAAGCAAATCTTCTTCTTCTTGTGTTTTGTTTTTTGAATTTGAAACTTATTGTAATACTTTTAGTTTAAAATGAAAATGGGTAAATAATATCTCAAAGTTCACCCTAGGAGTTTGAATGTGCAATGTAATTGAATGTTTTGCAAAATCTGTTTGGGTGGCTGAACCAACAAGGTGGCAGGGATGAATTAATTGTTATCAAATGTTATGGATAATTGTTAGCAGATACGTTGAGAGGTTTGGTGTTAGCTGCAATTCTTGATCTAGGTGGTAATATTGTAATTAGCTTTTCTTTAGGACTAGTTTGAGTATTTTTTGATTTAGCAAATCGAGATTTTATACTTTTAGGCTGTCAAATTGTCTGCATCACTTTAGCCGTTAGTGTTCTTACTACTCTTATTATTAATTATCATTATTAATAATGGTGTTCTTACTATTATTTTCACGGTTGTGCATCCACTAAACAAATCAGTGAAATATTGAAATTCTAGGACCATCCCATGTCTTCTACTTACCAATTTTTGTGTGTGTTATAGTCATTCATTCATTGATTGACATTTTTTTTGGTTTTTTTTCCTTGAAAAAACTAGATACTACTATGGATTATGTATTTCACCATATGAATATCTCTATGGTCTTGATTATGATTGCAATGATACTTATGTCTTGTTTTATATGACAATTAATGATGTTTTGGAAATGTAGAATTCCAAATTTGCACCACCCTCTTAATCTTGACAAAAAATATCTAGCTCATTGATCTTTATTGCAGATGATATGGCTTCATAATTTCTTCATGGCCTTCTGTATTATTATGCTTAACAATGACTATATGCTCTATTATATTTGTACAATGCACACACTATTTACTTTGATGTTGTATGGAGCATTGGTTATATATAATAAGTATAATGGGATAAGTTGAGTGATAGCTGTGAAGATTTTGGTGTGCTTTCTTGTGGTGATCTTGCTTTGGGAGATTCCTGAGGTCTTTGACATAGTTTGGAGTCCATTTGCATTCTTTTTAAGTTAGTAATCTTCTCATCTTGAAGCTTTTAAATATTAGTTGAGTGTGTGATTATGGTTAATAAATGTATAATGGTCTTTTTTGTATGGCAGGTTACACTTATCCTACAAAACCAGATCTCCCTAAATTGCGTGAGTGGCATTTCATATTTGTACTTGATCGCTAGATCAATGGAGACAACATCAATGATGACAAAACCAGATCTCCCCAAAAAGTGTTGTCTTTTATTGAGGACTACCACAAGAAGAAGAAGAGACATTAGGGGGCATACTTGTTAGAACACATTGTAGTTGATGACAAATATGTATTTATTACAAAATTGTATTCATGAGAATTAGTTGATGACAAATATGTATTTATTACAAAATTGTATTCATGAGAATGACTTTCACCATTTGTTCTTTTGTAAATTGTTTATTGATGCTAACTTCACAATGTTCATTCAATGACAATGCAAATTTTTGCTTATGTTTTGATAATTGTTCATGGAATACCAACTGCAAAAGAATGGACAATTAAATCAAACATTTGTACAAGCAATATCAGTACCCATTTGTATCAGCAATGTGATAAAATTGTATAAGTCATATCAGTCATTTGTATCAGCCATACCAGTCATTTGTACCAGCCATATCAGTAGCCACTTACAACAATATCAGTAACCACTAACAACAATATCAGTAGCCACTTACAACAATATCAGTAACCACTTACAACAATATCAGTAGCCACTTACAACACTATCAATAGATACTCACAACAATATCAATATGTACTTACAACAATATTAGTAGTCACTAACAACAATATCAGTAGCCACTTACAACAATATCAGTAGCCATTGACAACAATATCAGTATGTACTTACAACAATATCAGTAGTCACTCACAACAATATCAGTAGCCATTGACAACAATATCAGTATGTACTTACAACAATATCAGTAGTTACTCACAACAATATCAGTAGCCACTTATAACACTATCAGTAGATACTAACAACACTATCAGTAGACACTAACAACAATATCAATAGGTACTTACAACAATATCAGTAGCCACTTACAACAATATCAGTATGTACTTACAACAATATCAGTAGTCACTAACAACATCAGTAGCCACTTACAACAATATCAGTAGCCACTAATAACAATATCAGTAGGTACTTACAACAATATCAGTAGCCACTGACAACAATATCAGTAGGTACTTACAACAATATCAGTAGCCACTGACAACAATATCAGTATGTACTTACAACAATATCAGTAGTCACTAACAACATCAGTAGCCACTTACAACAATATCAGTAGCCACTAATAACAATATCAGTAGGTACTTACAACAATATCAGTAGTCACTAACAACAATATCAGTAGCCACTTACAACACTATCAATAGATACTAACAACAATATCAGTAACCACTTACAACAATATCAGTAGCCACTTCCAACAATATCAGTAGACACTAACAACAATATCAGTAGCGACTAACAACATCAGTAACCACTGACAACAATATCAATATGTACTTACAACAATATCAGTAGTCACTAACAACAATATCAGTAGCCACTTACAACACTATCAGTAGATACTAACAACACTATCAGTAGCCACCTACAACAATATCAGTAGATACTAACAACACTATCAGTAGCCACTTACAACAATATCAGTAGTTACTAATAACAATATCAGTAGCCATTTACATCAATATCAGTAGATACTAACAACAATATCAGTAGACACTTACAACAATATCAGTAGCGACTAATAACAATATCAGTAAACACTAACAACAATATCAGTAGCCACTGACAACAATATCAGTATGTACTTACAACAATATCAGTAGTCACTAACAACAATATCAGTAGCTACTTACAACACTATCAGTAAATACTAACAACACTATCAGTAGCCACTTACAACAATATCAGTAGATACTAACAACACTATCAGTAGCCACTTACAACAATATTAGTAGCTACTAATAACAATATCAGTAGCCATTTACAACAATATCAATAGATACTAACAACAATATCAGTAGACACTTACAACAATATCAATAGCGACTAATAATAATATCAGTAGACATTAACAACAATATCAGTAGACACTAACAACAATATCAATAGCCACTTACAACAATATCAATAGACACTAACAACAATATCAGTACTTATTAACAACAATATCAATCCCGTGTAACAACAATATCAGTAGCCACTAACAACATTATCAGTTTGTAGTAACAATAATATCAGTCCCTGGTACTGATATTGTTGTTAATACAACCTGAATGTTAAAAGATCACAGGTTGCTCTAGTTTTGGGCATAGAAACAAATGGAGGTCTGTTTGTTAGGGGGAATGACTGAATATAAAAATGATGAAATTAGATTGTTGTTAATACCTATAATTTAAATAGTTATTAACAATATCAGTAGATACTTACAACAATATCAGTAGATACTAACAACAATATCAGTACCATGCAATATCAGTAGATACTAACAACAATATCAGTAGACACTTACAACAATATCAGTAGACACTTACAACAATATCAATAGCGACTAATAATAATATCAGTAGACATTAACAACAATATCAGTAGACACTAACAACAATATCAGTAGCCACTTAGAACAATATCAATAGACACTAACAACAATATCAGTCCTTATTAACAACAATATCAATCCCGTGTAACAACAATATCAGTAGCCACTAACAACATTATCAGTTTGTAGTAACAACAATATCAGTCCCTGGTACTGATATTGTTGTTAATACAACCTGAATGTTAAAAGATCACAGGTTGCTCTAGTTTTGGGCATAGAAACAAATGGAGGTCTGTTTGTTAGGGGGAATGACTGAATATAAAAATGATGAAATTAGATTGTTGTTAATACCTATAATTTAAATAGTTAATGTCATTGCTCATTGGTATTGTTGTTAGTGTCTACTGATACAGTTGTAGGTAGCTACTGATATTGTTGTAAGTGTCTACTGATAGTGTTGTAAGTGTATACTGTTACTATTGTAAGTGGCTACTGATATTGTTGTTAGTGTTTACTGATATTGTTGTAAGTGCCTACTGATATTGCTGTTAGTGTCTACTGATATTGTCGTTAATGTCTACTGATATTGTTGTAAGTGTGTACTGTTATTGTTGTAAGTGTCTACTGATATTGTTGTAAGTGCCTACTGATAGTGGGTACTGATATTGTTGTTAGTAGTTACTGATATTGTTGTAAGTGACTACTGATATTGTTATTAGTGTCTACTGATATTGTTGTCAATGACCCGTTAATTGTTGTTAAGGGGTACTGTTATGGTTGTTAGTGGATACTGTTGTGGTTATTAGTGGGTACTGATATTATAGTTAATGGCCCCTGTTATTGTTGTTTGTAGGGATTGATATTCCTACTGCAAATGACTGATACCAATGACTGAACAAATACCCTAAAGAAGTCGCCCCTGTTATTGTTGTTAATGGGTCATGTTATTGTTGTTAATGGATCCTATTATTGTTGTTAATGGCCCCTGTTATTGTTGTTAATGGCCCCTGTTATTGTTGTTAATGGCCCCTGTGTTACAGTTGGCATTCCGTGAAGAAATATAGAAAACATAAGCAACAATTTAAGAAAACATAAGAAAAAAATTAGCTCTTATCATTCAACAAAAATTGTGAAGTTAACATCAGTAGACAATATACATAAGAACAAATGGTGAAGGTCATATTGTTATAAATACAAAGTTGTCATAACTACATATTTGTCATCAACTACAATGATTCCTAACAAGTATTCTCCCTAATGTGTCTCTTCTCCTTGTGGTAGTCGTCAATCAAAGACAACACCTTTTGCTGATGGTTATTGCGAGGATGGGTGACCAGCCACCACAAGTCGTCAATTAAAGAATTCTTCTGTGAATAGTTTGTATCCAGAGAATCTGGGATCCCTTTTTGAAGATTTCTCCATGTTGTTGCTTATTATATTACAATCAATTGTAGCTCGTGTACCTACAACAATTGTAAATGAAGTTTAGAATACAAGTGTTAAAATACAAGTAATTCCAGCAAACATAATTCGCAACATGTGTGTTGGTTATGATTAGTTTTGATGATGTCTTATATAGATGCATTAGTAAGAGCAAAAAGTTTATAGCACATATATTGACTAATTGCTATATTTAATGTAGATTTGTTTATATGAAGAAAGAACAAGAGAAGAGAAGAAAGAACAAGAGAAGAAAAGAAAGAAATAGTTCAATCATGAAGAATGATTAAGAAAAGAGAAGAAAGAAAGAAAAACTTGCCAAATGGAATGAGAAAATTATCATACAAGTTTTTAGATTGATTCTTGAAGTCTCCACGGTGATGTGAAAGTTAGAACAACTCAATTCAGAGTTAAAACAAGCATATATCAGGTTCTGGATGAGCAAAATCGAGCCAAATACTTAAAAGTCAAGTTTACTGCATTACTGGAAGTGATCTGCCTTTGGATTATAAGAAAACTCGAGTTTAGGACACAAACCTCGAGTCTGGAACTCAAAACTCGAGTTAGTCACTTAATGACTCGAGTTTGTAGTGTCTTCAGCAACTCTGGCATCTCTGGATCAGCAAAACTCGAGTTAGACAATGTAAACTCGAGTTTGGAACTCAAAACTCGAGTTAGTCACTTAATGACTCGAGTTTGTAGTGTCTTCAGCAACTCTGGTGTCTCTGGATCAACAAAACTCGAGTTAGCCAATGTAAACTCGAGTTAGTCACTTAATGACTTGAGTTTAGCAAGCTTTCAGCAACTCTATCCAACTCTGTTTCACGATCAGAACTGGCGACCTCTGGTAATTCGATGATATCTCCCAAACCAGAGATCGGTTTAAGGTGAAATCAATTTTGTATAAAACTAGACATCCAATGCGTCATCTGAACAAATTTTCATGCCCAAAGAAGCTGAGATGAGAGAGATATGAATTTTTGAAGTTGACCCATCTGTTAACGTCACCCAGCAGACCCAGGTTCAGTAATTTGAGGATATCTCACAATCTACAAATCGAAATGAGCTGAAATCGGTGGCATATGAAAATAGACTCACATACCTTTCCAAAAACATAAAGAACATGGAAAAAAAAGATCAAATGAGTGAGGTATGAATTTTTGAAGTTGACAATCAATTCAGGATGCTGGAAAAACGTTAGCTAAAGAACAGCCTTCGTTCATCGGATCATAACTGTCAGATTGCAATGAGTTTGGAGCTGATTCTTCTTGCATTGGAAAGAAGACTTAAAGAGTCTTATGGAGATAGGTACTGGATTCCAGGAATTGATCTTCATCAAGTCAGAGAGCAAAGAACTTGTGAGAAGAATATTTGATTGGGCCATGGAGAAGAAAACTCGAGTTTGTGTTAGCAAACTCCAGTTTTGGACTTGACAGAGAGCAAGATGTTTTCATCTCTTAAGGAAACTCGAGTTTGAGTTAGTAAACTCGAGTTTGTGGCAGACAGAGAGCTCCTCAATATTTTGAATTGACAAACTCCAGTTTGTGTTTCTAAACTCCAGTCTGGAAGTTCTTGAACTTAAGCTTATCCTCGTAACAAAGCCCCAAACTCGAGTTAGCCACTTAATGACTCGAATTTAGCCTTAAGTTCAAGTGTGCTCCAAAACTCAAATCGCGACATTCCTCTCTGGAAGACCTAAACTCGAGTTTGGATTTCTAAACTTCAGTTTAGCCCGCTGCAAACTCTAGTTTAGTTTTCCAAACTCCAGTTTGCGTCGCTGAAGTATAAGAACCAGATTACACCAATTTGCGAAATCTTTATGGGATAATCTGAAATTATCATATCATGTTATATTATTATTCCTAACATTATTGATCAAGTTTTTGATAAGTTTCAGACAAGTTCATCACAAGATCAAGGCGAAATCAAGATCCAGAATAAGTGCATTAAATGAAGAACTAAGAACAGGGCTGATTCTTCTCCCTTATCCCAGATGTTCAGTTCAGACCGTTGCAACACATTAAGATCAATTCAAACGGTCGAATTAAGATCATGGAATGACTAAAAATCTGGAAGACGCTCTGCCACAACATATTCCAAGATTCCAGCTGAGAATTGAAAGAACAGAGCAAAATATGCAACTGTCATATTCCAGATTTACAGCTGAACTTTGAAGAATCAAAGAGAAGAAAATGCAACGGCTAGTTCCTCTTCTTCATCTATATAAGAAGCCCAGAAACGAAGAACAAGAGACACAGATACAAGAAGGAGAACAAGAACAGGGACGTGAGCTTACACAGTGAAAATGCCAATATTCTAAAGTCTGCTTCATCTACTCTCTGAATATCTTAGTGATCATATATTTAGCTTAGAGAGTGAGATTACATGTATTGTGCTTCAGTGTTTATTCACTTACTTCTGAGAGAGAAGATTCATTGTAATCATCATATTATTCTGAGAGTTACTCAAGATTGGGTGATCTTGAGTGGGGAACACTTTGTTGTGATTATAGCTTGTAAGGGGAGTGAATCCGAGTGTGGGATTACTTCGAGTACAGAGTGTGTAATCAAGCAAGTGAATTGATTACGGTTTGTAAGGGGGAGTGAATCCTAGTAAGAGGATTACTTTAAGTACAAAACGTGTAATCAAGTTCAAAGCAAATAGTGGATTGAAAATCTCAAGTGAAGCTTGGGGACTGGACGTAGGTCAAAGATTGGACCGAACCAGGATAAATCACAGTTTGCATACTCTCTTCCCTTATCTTTTACATTTCCAGTATATGCTCATCTTTGAATATCTAATTGTCAATTTATAAATTGCGTAAAGTTTTTTTAAAGTTCCTAAAGTTTATCAAACACCCAATTCACCCCCCCCTCTTGGGTGATAGCCAGGTCCTACAATGTGTTCAAGCCAACCAAAAATGAGAACTTAACATGAATCTTTACCTCAGAAAAGAAGTTATCACTTCTATTTCACTGTTTTGTTCTTTTAAAGATAAAACAAACATACAAGGAGTTCATTTCCCATGTAATACCTCTAGTAGAAACAAGATTTTATATTAAGGACCAGTAAACTAGACATATAATGCCAATGAATTTTGGTAAGATTTAGGGGTGGGAAGCAATCATTCAATATATTCACTTTCCGCACTTTTTTCAAAAAAAACAAAGTAATAAAGAGTGGAGATAGTGGGAAAACCAATCATGTAGCTACCTTATCTACCCCTCCATATCAATAATGAATACCTCATCGGCAACATGCCTTCTTTCAACAATTAATTACTTAATTAATTGATCAATTTAATTAATATTTTGTCATGGATGTTTTAAAAAAGAAAAAAGAAAGTTGATTGCTGTCAATAGTGGATATATTAAAAAAATCAATCATATTTATATCTACCACATCTACTTCTTTAGGTCAATAATGAATAACTCTTATTGATTTACTACTAGTAATTATTAATACATCCTAATTAAAGATCACCTTTTTCGCTTTTAAGATATTTTCTCCTGCATCTGGATATTTAATAAATGAACAACACAATAATGTTTTGCATTAAGAATAGACTAGATAAGAAAGAAACAAGCCAATTGTATGAAATATAAAAAGTAACTTGTGAAGCTTAAGAATATGTATCTCAAGCTTGAGGCTCTAAATGCTTTAAGAATTGGTTTTTCTCATCACTTCTATTCTTTTTCTACATAGATTGCTCTTTTGTTTGTTAAGAGGAATTTAATAATTATACAAAACAGACTTGCCACAAGTTCCCAGCACTGTTACCATAATAAAGCTTATTCTTACAGTGAATTGGTCAGGACAACGATGTTCTGAAGAACGCAATGCACTCCCATGAAAGCAACAATTTGATATTCCCTTTTAATATAGCATGTCCAAAAGGTAAACGCATAAGCAATTACCAAATGGGTTTGAAATCTGCAAAACATGTAACATAGTCATTGAAAGAAGAAAATGCTGATATTGATGGAGATAAAGAGCAACAAAAAGCACATGTAGAGAAGCATCAAGTTATATAGCTAGAATTTGAGCCAAAAAAAAAAGTTATATAGCTGGAAAGCTGCAATGTTTTGGAGTTTGGACTAGCATAGTAATTGCAAGTAAAAATAAACAGTAGGTCCTATTTGAAATGGAAAGCATATCTATGTATAAAACATGCAAAAAAGTATAAAACCTGACAACTAAGGGAAAAAAGAAAGAAGATTGCATACCTATCTGATTTAAGTGGAATATTTGAAATGGAAAGTATATCTATGTTGCTGTAAGTCAACTTTGAACCCTGCAAGCTTCCATTAGTGCATTTGCATTATTCCATTTGCACTCTCGCTCCAGAATGGGAATCAAGTTTTTCCCAGCCAACATAAATTTAGTTTTTTCCCCTATCCTGTAGGTATTCAAACTTGGAAGGAACATCTAAAATAAATTAAGTTACCAACAGAATTAAGCAAGCTACACCATTAGAAGTTAAAACCGAAGACATTAGCTTTAATAATTTAAGCTATAACAAAAAGGCCCAAAAGAGAAATGGGAATCCAACATCTAACAGTGCAATTTGTAAAACCATGTAGTTGAAACCTAATTTCCAAAGATACTTTTCAAGGAGAGAATAGCTAACACAGGTTGGCTCAAAATACCCAGGGAAGTCTCAATTGATGGAACTGTCAACTAATTGCAATGCAAAATCACATCCCACAAATCGTGCGAAGTTGCCTTAATTTAAATTATTACCTTCTCGCCGGAAGAACACCCTGGAATACAGAATGAGAACTTTGCGCTTACCCTCCGGTCTTCGTTCTCGTTTTGGTCCTTTCGATGAAGAATGAGCTTCCACGGTGTTCGGTGGCTCCTTACTCTTGCTCTTCCTCTATTTCCGGCGAACATCGACGGTGTATCTCTCTCTCTCGGTGATGACGATGGTCAGTTGGCACAAATTTCCTTTCCTCTCTCGCGCCCCCCTTCCAGATTTTCAATTTTGCTCACAACCACTGCTCCTTTTTTTTGGTCGAACAACCATTGCTCCTGATGGATGAAGACATATAGGTTAATAAAGAGGGTAAAATGGTCATTTGCTGTTTGAACTTAATACTCATTAAGGCCCTAGGGCCTTTTCTGATCACAGAGTTTAGTTTGAGCTTTTTTTGGGATTTTCTTGCTTATTTGGGCCTCCATAGGCATTTTCCCTTTATTTAATCATCAGGGACTCCCAAGCACACAAATTCTCTAGTTGTAATTAAGACAAAATAGAAGGGTGTTAGGGTATTTTACTTAAAAATAAATCAGTAGACACGCCAATTAAGATCGCATTACTTCCATCCAGGTTTGCGGGGTAAACATAATTTTTAAAAATCATAGGTAAGAAAGGACAATTTCGGAAATTATGCTCAGGATTTTAGGAAAAATCCCCAGAGACATAGAAAGATAGATAATAATTCACTGGACCATATTTGAGGTTTAACTGTGGTTTAAATGAGAAAATTACCTTAAAAATTAATCTCAGATAATTATTAAAATTTTGGTTTATTAAGGGTCTATAGAGAAATTTAATTATGAAAAATTCCAAGAGCGGTCAAATTAATTGGGAAAAATGTGGGGAATTATTTTAGGATCAAGGTGAATTTATAAAAAATGGTTTTGCGCTGTATAATTGAAAATTTTGGCTCAAACAATATTTTATTGGATTTTACCCAAAAATAGAGTAATTACCAAAAACAAAAAACTTATGGACAATTACTCTTTATTAAATAGGGTGAAGATGCAAAATGAACCACAAACTATTTTATAACGGGCGTCCGACGTCATAAAGTTGTTTTTAATTACATGTAAAACTATTCATGAACTCTCCTAAAAAAAAGGGCAAAATCAACACCACCGTTGATAAGGACAAACGTTGTCACTTCCAGCTCTAGGTGGGTCCCGCTTGTGCCCGCCACCCCACCTCGCCTCTTCCTCCTCCGACGATCAGATGAAATGCTTGACTCAACAGCAGATGTCACCCCCACCCCTCCTTCACTCAGTTGATTTGATATTTCCAAAGTAAAAAGGTGACGTCAAATAAAAAGTTTAGCTTAGCGATATGAAGCCAAAAAAAATGAATGCCTCATCTTCATTAGAGACCAAGTGAAGATCAAAGATTGGTGTAGTTTTGCCACTGAAAATAACTCCATTCCAAGGACCACTTCTATAATACTCTTCTTCTCCCTTCCACATCACCAGCTTCAGCGCAGCGTCACTCCGACCACCATACCCCATCTCAAGTCTCCGATAGAAGGATCGTCCCAACTCTTTCACGCCCTCAATTACCGATTAATCCCTCTTCTCAGATCCCACCCAATCTTCATTCTAGGCAAGAACGTATCACTCGTATAATCAAAACTCTGCCATATAAACTTCTCATCATTGTCAACAGTCTGGTCCTGTTCATTTCTCATAATCAAATTCCCTGAATCCAAAAGCTGTGCCTGCAAGAGAAAAACGGCGGAAGTGGTCGCCGGAAGTGAAGGAGGTGCAGGAGGCAACACTGGTGTTGGGTCAAGCTTTTCATCTGGTCAGGAGAGGAGGAAGAGGAGGCGTAGCACAAGCGGGACCCACCTATTAACGGTAGTGTTGATTTTGCGAGAATTTATACTTCATAGGTAGTTTTGCTCCCAAAATAACTTTTTGGTGTAGATGCTACTTGCGAAAGAGAGTTTGTTGTTAATTTTGCACATTCACTCTATTAAATATAAACATTTAATGATCTTACAGTGATCATATGATCAAATAATCTTCAACAAGCATTAATTTGGGGAAGATTAGTTTTGTGTAATTGGAAGAATTAAAGTTAAGTAGGACAATTAGGGTTTGGGAGGGCAACCCAAATCTAAGTAAATGCAAAGGCCGCCTGATTCAAAACACGAGGAAAGAGATGCAGTTGTTTTAACCATTAGATCATAGGATTGGAGGTTAAAAAATGTAGTTCTCTACATTTTGTTCATTCCTCCAACAGTCTTCATTTTCTATCTCAATTATATATGTTTACTTAATCACAATCTTTTAAAGGTAATCCAATACTATTTTTCCCCCATTAAGATTATTGATTTTATTTTTGGCCACCTTACATAACCGCCTCAAATTTTCATCTGCACAGAATCCAAAATTAGTTACCAGTCTCTGCTTTTTAATATTTTATAAGATGAAGGTGCAAAAATACACATGAGCTTTTTCCCCAAGAGCAAAAATACACATATGCTTTTTTGAGAAGCAAAAATACACATATGGTTACCATTTTGGTGCAAAAGTCACATCTCACTGTTAAGTCACTGTTCACTGTGATGAGAGAGAAAGAGATGAGGTGAACAGTAACTAAACGACGACGGTGAACAGTGACTTAACGGTGATATATAACATTTGCACTAAAATGGTAACTACATGTGTATTTTTGCTCCTAAAAATAGTATATGTGTATTTTTGCTTCTGAGGAAAAAACTCATGTGTATTTTTGCACCTTAACCCTATTTTATATTGCTATAAATATAAATAATTTCTTTTGCAAAATTTTATATATTGAGAAAATAGGGCTATAAATTTTTCCTGAGGATGTAGATAACTACAAGGGCAATATTTGCATAACAACCACGTGCTCCTTAAATGTCCAAGAAGAGATATCACTACAAAAATATATATTATTTTCTAAAGGAAGTCCTTTTTTTCGTAAAGGGAAGTAAAAAATGAAGACGGCGATATTCTCATAATTATCTAGTTAGATCTTAACCCTTTAGGTGTCTTAAATTAATTCTTAAATTAATTTAGGCATCCTTCCGCCAAAATTTTGCTAATTTGGTGGATTTTGGGCAATTTTTTTAAGACAAGGGAATAGTTTTGACGTCCTAAATTATATTAAGGCTGTCTAATTTGTAATATTCGGTGTCAGCACTAAATTTAGGACACTAAACATTCCTACATTGAAAATTTGACGTCCTAAAAAATTATTCTGGATGCCTAAATATACAAAATAGGCAGCCTTAATTAATAATATTTAGGACGCCAAACATGTCCTATAGACCAGTTACCTTGGCATTCCCTGGCACTTCTCTCACACTTCAGTCGAGCATATTTCTCCGCCCTAAATCGTTGGCATTTCACCGCACTATTGATCCCTCTCCATCTTTTTTTTTTCCCTCCTCTCTCACTCTGTCAGATGTCCATACGCCCTCCGTCTCCCAAAATATTCTTTGTGAAATTGGTTTATGGAACTAATGTTCAGCCCGGTCCTCGACAACTTGCCTTGAAGCGAATTCCAGCGACATTAAAACTCAAGCGTCAAGGTCGGCTCGTTTGATTTCTTTGCTTTCTAGGTAAGATCTTTCCATTTCTTTCTAGATGTGATTGATAGCTCCTTCTTTGGCTTCCTAATTTCTAAATGCTTTTTCTTTTGTGTTTCAAATCTATTTATTTTGTCTCTGTCGATGCCAAATGCTAAAATAGGAGTAGATTGAGTGTTGGAATTTGCTGCAGTTAGATCTACGAGCTCCTAAAGCAAAGAAAGACATTATTCCACACATCTACAGTATCTATACGAAGGTTTGGAACCTCCTCTATTATTCCAAAATAGTAGTTGCTTAATGGAGAAAAACCTTGTTTTTTCTTTTATGTAATTCATGCTGCTGCTGTTGGTGTGAGCTATCTGAGGGCTTCTCCCACTGTTTTGGTAATTTTATTATGATTGATATATCTATTTGAGACTTCATAACTTCATATCCATATCTGTAAATGATAAAGTATGAACTTTAATGAAAGGATTGGGGAAATTGTTAATTCTTTGTGTTTTGATGATAACTGATAATTATAAACTCGAATGAATATCAATTTTATTATGTTTACCATGTAAGTAAATTTTTGTCTAAATCATTGATTCTTTGTTTAAATGAATTGTTTTAGTGTCAGTTAATTTTCATTTAAATAATGATAGTGCAATCAAGCCATACAGAATTCTTGGTGGGAAACGAGAGGGTAAAAGTAAAGAACTAAAGTGGGTTTATCCAAGAGTAAGTAATTTCAATTCAAGTTATGAATATGTGGTGTAGCTTTTGATATGCCTTTATTCATTTTAATTGAGTGCGGATACTATGTTATACTCTATGTATTACATCATTCAAAGCAGACAGTTTATAGATTTTGAAGATGTACATAATCACTTCTCAATTCTCAAATGATAATATTTTGGGTATTGTACTTGAGTTGTTAATTAATTCATTCACTTCATTGATTTATCTTATACCTTGTTTTCCAATTTATAGATTTTTGGTAATGAGGAAGCCTACTTGGAGGAAGACATCAATTTGGTTCGAGACGTTTTGCTTGGACATCTTCAATTCAACACATAAATACATAGACTTTACTTTTTATATAACTTAGTAGCTTTGTAGATGATATTTTAACACTTTGTGGTGATTGTTGTATATAATAAGAGTAATTACCACATTAATTAGTTATAGCTGGATATTTCATTATTGTATCAACATTTGGGTTTATAATGATCTGAATATTTTGATATATGGTGATCTGTTCGATCGTTTTTATATAGGTTTTAATTGCTAGGCAGTGAAAAAATGTATTACAGTAATTTTTTTTAAAGAAAATTATAATTGCGACATCCTAAAACCTATTTGGAAAGCTTTAAAACTGCTTTTTATTGTCCCAAATACATGTTTGGGAGGCCATAAAGTTGCTTTTTAGCGTCTCAAATATTCATAAGGAAGTAAAAAAGCAGCTTTAAGGCGTCCTAAATATATATTTGGGATGCCTTAAAGCTACTTTTTGGCATCCTTAATATTTTGGGGACGTTGTATCTCTCTCTCTCTCTCTCTCTCTCTCTCTCTCTCACGTAGCCCCTCAAAGACATCCCTGATTAGAAGGACATCAATCATGCCAAATTAAGGACGTTAAAGACCTAGCAGTGAGATTTTTCATTGTTTCTCAAGTGTCGTGCTGGAGAACTTATTGAAGGGAGTAGTAGTGACCCATCAACCAATGAATCTTGCTACATATTGGAGCTTTTGTCTAAGGCACTCAATGACACGGTTTCAGAGGTTTATGCATATCCTAATTTCTTTAAAATGATCATAAATTTAGATGCTTAGAAAAATTAAAAGATTATCCTTCATAAATTTATAAATTGGTTTCTTAAAAGTTTCTGTTTTCGTGCTGGGATATTTTGGCTCAAAATTTTTTGCAGCAGCGGGATAATAGATAGAAAGATAAGGTGAGTGGCAATCTCTTTATCCTTCTTTAGCTCCGGGCTCCACCTTATCCAAAAGTACCCCTATCACTACTTAAAGGGGAAGGTTGAGTCCTTACAATGTTTTTTTGTATAATGGGAGAATGATAATTAGGTCCAAAACTTTCATTTAATGATTGTTAGTCCCAAAAAAACTCATTAAAAAAAATACTCCCTCCATTTCTTTTAATAGGATAAAATTAGTATGCTTTTGTTACTTTTTATAAGATCTCAAAAGCTTTTTGTAAACTCTCCATTTTACCCTAACTTGATTACAAAATTTATTCATACCACTATTATATATGATATATTCTCTCTCTTTCATATAAATGAGGGCATTTTCATATAACAAGATTTCTTTTTAGATGTTTATTAATCCTAATTAATTTCAATTAACTTTTTCAACAAAATAATTCAGTTAATTCTATGTTATAAAAAGGAGCGGAGGGAGTTAGTTGTAATGGAGAATCCCATCTTTGTGGTGTGAATCGTTACTTGCAATCGTTATTGCCATAAAATTGAAACTTTGTGAGCATGCTTTTCTTCTTTGTTTCTTTTGCCAATATTCATTTATAAATAAACAAGTGACACATGCGGCTATTTTTATCATAATTATCGCGGACTAGACTGAATAGGTCAGCTCAAAAGCCAGCGGCTAGCTATGTAACCGGTCCATTTAGGTCCCTAACCCAGGCAACCCAGTGAATTGCAAGGTTGCCCCCAAATTGTCTTTTAATAAAAGTTAACATATTATTTGTTGGGTACGACTGTAGACGGCAATGTTAGTTGAAGTTAATGTCTATTAATTTAGTGACTAAGGATTGTAGGTAGAAATATTTTGTTATTATTTATCTTTTTTGATATTTTGCTAGGAAGAATATTTTGTGATTATTGATTATAGTGTTATTGAATGTTGAAATGATACTATGATGTCAAAATGTCAAAGAACTGTAAAGAATGTTGGATAAATATATGATTATTTTGTTATTGATTCAAGTTATTGAATTGATATTTGGTATTTGGATGATATAGAGATAAACAAAAGACATAATGTACGGTTTATATCTGGTTTTGTTAGCTATGCCTCGGAATGTACACTGTTATTTGTGGTATATGTAATAAAGTTGCGGGAAGATTGACAAAACTTTTAGTTATAAAATTATAAAGATACATCATTCAAACGCGGGATTACTCAAATCAAATAGACACAATATCAAAAAAAGAACTAGAAGACTGACAAATAATTTATTCATTACACTCATATGGATCCCCAATATACGTATGTGGTAGAAACATATATCTGCTGGTTGCTTCAAGTTGTTTTGGTCAAAGATACAGCAAGATTGAGGAACACAGCTTTTTCTTTAGACATATGATCAGCTAATATATGTTGGTAACGATGAAAAACATCGTCAATGATAGCTTCTCCAAAGTGACTAACAAGAAGAGGTTCAGCCACAGCTCTTATAAATTGTGCAACTTTGTATCCATCACTATTATCATTGTGTTTCTCACCACATGCGGCCTTCCAACTTACTTCAAATACCTCCAAGCGATTCAAAATGAATGAGCCTTCTTTTTCAATCTCTAATTGCAATTCAGATGAGGATGGATAATATAGAGGAATGTTGAAAGAATCTATCTGATCCTCCTTAATGATTCCCTACACCACAAACCAAAACAAATTCTTCAATCAAAATTTTCAGAGAAAATTGTAAGTTTAAAATTGAGTGTGTGTGGTCAACAGTGACTACAAGTTTTATTCTACCAGGTGGGGTCGTCTATATGGGTAGCAGAACCATTGTGCTTTGTCAATGATCAGATCTTTGGGTATATTACAATAAATTATATAAGTTACGTACCTCCAAAACCATGTCATTGAGTGCCACAACTAAAAGCTCCCAAACGTAGCAAGATTCATCCCTTGATGGGCCACTAGTGCTTCTTCCAATGAGGGTAAGAACCATACGACCTCCTTCAACTAGTTCTCTAGCACGACATTTCAGAAACAAGGAAAAATCTCTTTGAAATTGGTGGTGGTAAGAATTACGAACATCTAAAGGGCTTGTGCTTGTCATGCAAATATTGCCCGTATTGTTTTCTATACCTTTTGGAACCTATATAGGAATGAAATGATACACATTACAAAGAGGAAGAAGAAATTGCCTGATATAAAAATAATTACTGAAAAGTATTTGAAAGAGAGCGACTAATTAATATTACATACTTGAGACATCCAATGAAGACTATAGGAGGAATGAACGAAATGCAAAGAATTATTAGGAAGAATCCTTTCATAAAAAGAAGCTGGAGGGCCAGTGATGTAGCATTTACCAATCCCACCAACAACTCGAGTGCATAAGTTTTGTTTGAAGCAATCAAGAGATTTGAAAATGTTGTTAAAGTCATTGCCAGGAAGATCATTCAAGAAGATGATATATTCTGGAGATTCATCGTTTAGCTCTCTACAAAGCATCTCCACAGTCTCAATGAGTTCACAAGTCAAAAACAAAGTGTTTGGTCCAGAAGAGCAACCCAAGTCAGCAATTGCTAGGCTTTGAGGAAGCTTTTCTCTGTAGATACTCCTTATAGCTTCATCTCTAATAGGCTTGGTTATGGACATCACCTTTTGCTGTTCAAATATATATTATCGTATATGTGATAGTTATATATTTTATGATACAGGTGAAAGTGTCAAAATAGGCTAGCTTAGCCCTAAAGGCTAGTCTTTAATGGGCCCAGGCTTCAAAGGGACTAGCTTGAAAAGCTCGGACTCACATTCTATAAAATCTTTATATTATTGAAACCCGACTTTTAGACATGTGGGCTCAAGGCCAACAGGCTTTCATGTATTTTTATTAAATTTTCAATTTTTAAATTATTTTGAAATATCTAAAAATAAAATAATAAATATCTTAAAATATAATTCAAATCATATATATTAATAAAATAAAGTGACTAATTATTGTCTAAACTTTAAAAACAAATACAAATCAAACTTCAAACACTAATAAACTATCGTCCCAACTCAAAAATAAGAAAAACTAAATAATTTATCTCCGTTTTTTATGACATATAAAAAAAAAATTAATAGTTAAAAAGACAAAGAAAATATCATAGTTATTGCATTTTTTTTAAAAAAAAAAACCTTACTTGTGTCTATGAAAATTTTTTCGTTATAATATTATTTAATTTAAAATTCAATTTTACAAAGTCTTGAAAAGAAATTTAGGAAAAGTTTGGCTAAGATTATATTGTTTTAAGAAAAATACTATGCCATTTTACTTGAAAATTTTCAATTGTACTTTGTGTAGAGTGATGTATGGGAAGTGGCAAAAGCTAAACAAATTAACCACAACCTAAACTTTTAAAGTTTGATCAGGGCACAAGTGTATGTAAACTAGAGTAAAACTTTTCCAAGTAAGAGATGTTGCGTAACAAGAGTGAGAACTGTTATTTCAATGAATAAAAAATAGGCAGGCAAGCCCTTGGTTCTAAAAGGTTGGCCCTTTTATTTTTGAACATTAATGAAATTTGAGACCGAACACCCCATAAAGTACAAGCCCAACCCTTCACTTAGACTAGCTCGGGCTGTTTTGATGGCTTTAGCCACACACACACACACACACACACACACACATACCTGTAACAAGGAATTGTTGGCATAACTTGCTTCTCCAGGGCCTCCATTCATTTGCAACACTGAAGCCACATCCATTCTCAGACGTATGTTTATGACTATATATGGTACTCACTCGTAGAATCAAATACTTAATTTGTAGTCGCCACAATAAAAGGGGATGAGATATATATTGGGGGAGTGGTGATTGACAGTCCCAAAAAGGAGTAGCTTTATTAGCTGGCTGCTTCCCACTATGAATGGATCTCCTTATGCGGTAGGAGCATCACATATGACGCAATGTTGGCCCTGCGATCCTTTGTTTCTAGGTCTCTTGTCCACAATTTCCTGATATAAACCTTTAATGTTAAGTTAAAAAAACAAAAAAGATTGCATGTTTTTCTCCATTTTAAGGTTTATCTTATTAATAATAATTAAAAATTAACGAAAAAAGGGGGGGAAAATTATATAGTTTATTGGAGTAAAGGTTATCTAGCACTCACTCACTTTATACATTGAAAACTCATAAACAAGTAGTTCTTTTAGTTCAATTAGATAGATGAAACCTACATCCCATACTCTTTGGTTAATTTGTTATTTACACTAGATTACTTAGAAACTAAATATAGGCTCCACATAGAGATCCACCTAAGTTAGTTTCCCTTATAGTGCATTTAGCTTAGTTTTATGTGATAGCCCCACGACATGGCTCTTCACCCATAAATCATACAGATAGATAATTTAACTAATCACTAACTGGTGAGTATTCATAATTAAATGAATAACTAATTGGCACGCATTGCCATGGCAACTTACATGTTCTCTTGCACACTCAGCATAATAATGACACAAACAAACGTGCAACAGTTCACACAATCAAATACAAGGAAAAGAGTTACTACCTCTTGTGCTTGATTCCAATTTACCTTCTCCTTGCTTCTTTCCTTGATAATTCCTTGGTGGGCTTGGTCAATTATCAAATCCTATAATTTTATACATATGTAAGTGTAGGTTAATTCTTTTACCATTCATAACTCACAAATCTTAAATTATTTGCCACTCGAAATCCTAGCTTTAAACCAAACTCTACCCTTAGTTTTTCAATAAACTTTGAAAAATTATAACTTAATCTAGGAAACTCAAAGTGAAGTGGTTCAAATCTCTATTTAAAGCTCTTATAATTCTCTACAAGGGAGAAATAACATTCAGCATCAACTCATGGACATGAGTCCAAAATTTCAACATAAATATCACTGCTCATTTGGTAAAACAAGATTTTCCAATTTTCCCGTAAAATCTTTAAAAGTTCATAACTTTCCATCTACATATCCAATTAATGTGTTCTTGGGCTTATTATAAAGCTTGATTAATGTCCACCAAATTACATGGTGAGAAGAGGTTTTAGCGCAGGTTTTACCCAACTTAAACATCAATGCTCCAATTTATAAACTTCACCATTTCAATAAAATGAGTCTTTTGATGTACTGGAAATTTTATAACTTTACAAACATCTAATTAATGATCATTTAGATATCTCTAATAATAATTTTAGCTACATAACAGAGAAACCATGAATCATTTTAGAACCTCAAACATTTATGTAATCAATCCTTGATTTCACTCATGCACAAACAAATATATACTTTCTTTATATTCTACTTCATCAATTGGACAACACCTCTAACTAGGTTTTGAAATTCACCAGCTTTACATTTGTCCTTAAAATCATCATTTTAACTTATCCAACTATAATATAGTCATCTAAAACAATCACTTAACAATTTAAGGTATAAAACATGACTTTAAATCAGTTTCTAAGCTCCAAATTCACTCTTTATTATCTTATTATAATAGCTTCATTGTAAAAGCCCAAGTATTCTTTTTAAAACTAAGAATTTCGAGCTTCTAATTATCATTACAGACCTCATCCTAAAACTTAAAATCATACCCCAATTGCTTAGAATTCTCATATATAACAGTACTTGCATCCCACACATAGGAATCATGTAAACACTCCTAAATATTCATAATAAGACTCCAAACAGTGACCTTAACAACATCTGAAACTTTTCAGCTTCATTAACTTCTTTTGCTGACAGTAGAAATTTGATGTTTCAATAGCTGGAAACAGCAAGGTTTCCCTTCAACTTAAAGCTTCTTAATTTCAGTTTTCATAATAGCTATCCTCCCATAATCAAAACAACCTAAATCATGTTATATAACTAACATAGGAACACTTCCTCTTGCAGATTTTCAGACAGTCCCTTTTTATGTAAATCTAAAAAATTATCTCCAGCAACTTTTACTCAAACAGTGAAGCCCATAAATAAAACTCCCATGCTTGTCACACAGATAACATGCACACACTTATGATCTGCACTTATTTAGTGCTCAACTAAAGTCTAACACCCAAGAGAACTATTTTGAACAGCAGCATCTTGAAGATTATTCTAGGTTCGAAATATCATCTTTCATAGCTTTTAATGCCTTTAATTTTCCGGCGGCTAGTATATCTTTTGTATCAAACTCTTTTATCGATCTATACTTCCTCTTATCTTTTCATCAAGGAAACCAGTATAAACTTCAACAAAACAGGGCTCAGAAGAAAAGCTTAAGAATTCAATCCTCTTACAATCAGTTTGATCGCTTAAATAATATTCCCAAGAGAAAACCGAATGTACTTCTACGAGATCAAGAATTTGAAACCAACAGGGTTGTGTGTATCTGTATTATATTATTCAAGAGTCATTAAACAAGCCTCTAAAACATCATCTGATAAGCTTGTAACAATTTTTAAATCTAAGAATCCGAACTGCACAGCCTCATAAGTCAGCAGACACACGCACATAAATATATTGCTCATAATCCTAGCATCCAAGCGTTTTTTTCACACTTAATGTAGAGTTCAAATACACCCTTCCAAAGATAGAACCTCTGTGTTAAATTCCTCATAACCAAAACCACAACAGTCATGCAATATTCAACGTGCATGTGAAGGAATCATAACCACAAGCTCTAATCTATCAACTATGCATGATTTCAATGGTTAGATCACTTCATTCATCATTTTCTCCCTCTAGCTCACAGCTTTTAGCAACAATCCATCAACAAACTTCATACTAGATGGAAGAAATGACGATAGAGTGATGTTTAGAGGACTTACTTCACTCAGAATCCAAAACTTGCATGTGAGTTTCCTTCTTCCTTCCTTCCTCTTCTTTTCTCCGAAGTCCTCTGGTCCTTCTCGCCTCTCTCTCTCTCGCACCCTGCCTCTCTATTTCTGGTTTTGGATGCGAAATGAGGAGGTGAGGAAGAGTTGATGGTGTATTTAATGAATAAAAATGAATTATTTATTCACTTGATGGCATGACACTTAACCCATAAATTTTGAAGAAAATGATAGAAAGATATTATTTAAATTTTAAAATTTTATTGATAATAACAATAATAAAATTAATAAAAATATTAAAAAAATTGATAACTCGTTTTATTAAAAAAATTACTTATTTAAGATTTTAAAATTCAAATAGTATTTTTTTAGGATTTTTTCTAAGTTTTATCTGTGTTTTTCTTTTATTTTTCTGAATCCAATTTGTAAATATAAAACCTTGCCGTCTTTGATCAAGTGCCTTGGTGAACATCCCACACTCCTCAAATTGGGCTTGAATTGGTCCAAGAAGGTTTGTGGGCTTATGATAGGGAAATGATCATCTTATCTTTACTTTGTCATAATTTAAGAATACTAGATAGGATAAAGGAACAAAAATATATATGTGCTTTACCCTATGAGAGCTTAACACCATATATTTTTTTAAAAAAAATATAAAATACATACGTGATTACCATTTTGGAGCAAAAATCACATCTTATCGTTATGTTACCGTTCACTTCATCTCTTTCTCTCTCATCATGGTGAATAGTAACATAACGGTAGGATGTGATTTTTGTTTCAAAATGGTCACCATGTGTGTATTTTTGCTCTAAAAAAAAGCATATGGTGCTGAGCGCTCTTGGGGTAAAGCACATGTGTATTTTTACTCCTTTACCCAATTCCCAAAATACTTTACCAAAAACTTGTAAGAATTTCCTTCCTTAATTAGTTTCTTTAATCCATAAAATACTTTCCCTAATTTTGTTGGGCTAAAAATTCTTTTCTAGCTATTTTTCTTGAATTTTTCAAGGAAATGGACCCTAAATTCATCCAAAAAAAAAATTCTTCCCAAATAATTTAATTTCTTCAGCCTTTTTAATTTTTAGATAACACCCCCAATCTCAATTACGCCTTATAAATCTGTTCTCAAATTTTTGACTTAGTAATTAGATTTTTCTCTAATTATATAATGAGGAAATAAAAAAGGGAAAATCATACCATATCTCAACAAATAAAAATGATATACAAAAAAAATCTCATAACATATCAATGACAAATAATAGTGGTACAATTGGCAAGTTATGAAAATTTGTAGATATTATTTTATTTTATTGTATTTTTTGCTACAACCTTGGTCTGATATTCTCAATAAAAAATATCTTTTGTTTAGATCATATAATTTAAAAAGCAGGGACAGAATTGAAATCCGACACAAAAAGATAACTTGATCTTGTAATCTATTTTAATAATTTGATCTGTTGAAACAAATCTTATTTCTCTTTAGCCGAATAACCTAAAACTCTGTTAAATCTCATATGAACATGAACAATTGTCGTTTTGGTTTTTTTATATAAGTAAAATAGATAATATAATAGTATAATATAATACGTATACATATGACGGGCTTGACTGAAAGATTCCACAAAAACCGAGAAGAGATTATTGCAAGAGGCTGGCGAAGACGGATTGATGCTAGATAGAGTCCAGATTGGCGTGATGTGGCCATCAGAATTGAATAAATGGAAGTGGTATTGAAAATTAATAAAGAAATCTTTATCAAAAAAAAAAAAAAAAAAAGAAATCAGGAAGTGGCGGGAAAGATCTATGAGATGGAATCAGTGGTTCATTAAATTGGGAAGAAGATCAACAAAAACGGATTAAAATAATGAATTTCTATGAAAAATGTGTGGAGATTGATAAATCCCAATTTTACTATATCTTATCCCACATTAATCATTTATTTTGGGATTATTTTAGGCTAATTTAGATATATTAGATAATATTTGGATTGTTAGCCAATTTTAGGAGATAATATAAATCAGAATTAATTATGAGATTATTAGGCTTAAATTATTAATATTCTGATTAATATTTTGTGATTAAATAATATTTATAAATATATGACAGATCACGAGTTTATTTAATTCTTGCAGGACAGAAAAAAAACATATTAGAATATCTTACGATGCAAAATTGACTTTAGAAGACAAAAGGAAATCTAATAGTAAAATTTTATTGGGCTTATTAGATTTTAATGGGCTCAAGTGAATACCCATAATTCTCCTCTCCTTCCTATAATTAACCAGCAGCTGCTAGGTTTGGGGGGAGCCGCCAGACGCTCTCTGTGAGAGCCGAAAGAGGCACGCCGAGAATTGATCACGCTGAGACGCCACGAGATAAATCACTACAGACTGAAGACGCAGAGGAGAAGCTACAGGAGAGGATTGAATTTATTCAAATTGATTCATTCTCTCAATTACGCAGGGCCCACCTCAATTCCCTTAATTCATTCCATTGATTCATTCCCTCTTCACGGGACTTCATCTTGACTTCCAAATTCACCCACGGGACCCACGGCTTCAATGGCTATTTCACAATTTCTATACATAGCTGTGAGTTGCGATGTGAAGAGAGAAATTCTATGGAAGCTTAAATTCTTTTGGGAGGCAATTTGGGAGGAACATGGAAGAGGCTAGAGCCTAGGGCTTACACTTAAAGACCACAAGGGAAGGGAGTGTCTTTCTTTTTATCTTTTTAATTCAAACTTGAGATTATTTAGTTTTAAAGGATTTCGAGTTGTATTAATTGAGAACAATCTAGTTTTAGATTGTAAACTTATTTCTTTTGGATTAGACTGATAATTTGAAGTTTTTTGTAAACTTATTTCTTTTGGATTAGATTGATAATTTGAAGTTTTATGCTTATTGCTGGACTCTTGTTTGCAACCTTTGGATTGTCAATTAAATTAATAATTGAGTTTTCGTTATTAATTTAATTGTTAATTTGGTTTATCATCTTAATTGTTTAATTGGGATTGATAAATTATCTGGTTGTTCAATTAGATAATTGTAAATAAGATTTTCAAGATTATTTTGTGATTGGTTTTTAATGGGTTTAATAGCCACGGTTATTCCATTATGAGTTTTCTAGTGGAATATGTGTTATTGAGCTAGAGAGTTTCCCATGTTCAATTAATTAATTAAATTCATTAATCACCTTTTAGTCTAATTAATTGGTTTAGGCTAAGAAAGTTAACTCCATGCAATTTCTAAGTTGTCCACTTCATCATCATAACTGAATTAAATCATTATTATTTTACTTGCTTTTAATCAATTTTTTTATTAGGATTTTAATTATTCTCTCATAAGAAAACCCCCTAAAAATTGCATTCAAATTCATACAGATTAGTTTCATTTTCATATAGGTTTTAGAGCCAATTGCATTAGTACATATAGTTAAGTTAATTGCATATAGGTAATAGTGTTTGCATTCTAATTTAGGTCCATTCACATTCCATTGCATCTTTTCATCACCTAAATTTAACATAAAGAAAACCCATAGCTTGGTCATTGGGAAAATGACCTAGGTTGACCCTAAAACTACATAATTAATTAGGACCTAGTTTAATTGATCGTTTTACCGACAAAAGCAGCTCGATCAGAGATTGACAATAATGGAATGAATTAAATTGATAAATTGAACAAATAATTCAGAGAGTGATAGATCCTAAATGAGATCCGATATGATCAAGAGAATAATTGGATATAGAGTGTTTGGTTGAGTTTAGTTAATCCCAATGCTCTTATCCAATGGTTGAGATTTAAGAGGGAGTGGAAAGGGAATTTGTGTCTGTTTGGCAAAGCCTTGAGAGGGCAAAACAACTCAGTGGGAGAGGAGAAGCTGCTTTTATGTTATTTGGGATCCCATCATAATTAACTAGGCTTTTCTTTAAAAAGTGGTTTCTGTTGAGAAGCAAAAAATCTTGGCTTCTAGCTTCAGACAATGGGCTTCTGATTTGACTGAGGAGAGTTTCCTGTGGCACACAAAATCACAACTATTTTACCTATAGTCTGAAGAAGATGGAGTGAATATGGGAATAATTCATTTTCTATATTCCACAAGAACTATGAAATACCTAATTTGATCCAATAGAATATGGGTGATCATCAGAGAATTATCGTCGTCGAGACTGGAATGGCGAATCTCAGAGACTCAAATTTTAGGGAAAACAGAAAAGGTTCAATTTCCTTCACCGATTCCCCTGAAGATGTCCGGCTTTGTATTCTCTCCTTCCTCACACCATTTGAAATTGCCTCCTTTGCCTACACATCGAAGCAATTCGGCTCCCTTTGTAGCAACGATAGCAAACTCTGGTTTAGCCTGTGCAACAGAAAGTAGGGTTTGAGGACACATTGCAAAATGGGGTATTTCCAATGCTAGTGGTATTAGGTAGAAGCAGTAAGTTTGGGACTCGGTGTTTTTTAATATATTTATGGGATTAATGTTTCTCATGTTGCATGAGAAAAATTATCTCATGTCACATACACATTAAATGGTGGGACTCACATATACATATATTAATTCATATATGTATATGTGGGTCCCATCATTTTATATATGTGTAGAAAGTTTAGTTTTCTCATACAATATGAGAAAACTAAAACCCTATATTTATTGAAGGAAAATACTTTAGTGTTTTAATTTTTTTCAATAATTTAATTTTCTCATGAAAATTAGATTTAAATTTTTCTATTCAATTATCACTGGCGGTATTCAATAATATTCATATCCTATTTAGTTATTTTCTATCTCAACTAATTTTTTTAAACGCTATTTCAAACAAGAGCCTTTTAGAAAAGAGTCACTTTTGACACCGCTACTCCACACACAAATCACATTTACAATTTGATTTTTATCCTATCTTCTGTTTACAAAAGTCATATTAAAAATAAATTACTTTTACCATCGATATCCGAACATAAATCACATTTATAATCTGATTTTAATCTTATCTTCCGTTTGCAAAAGTCAGATTAAAAGGGAGAAAAAAAATCACTTTTATTACTGCTATCCCAAATGAGTACAAATTGAATGACACAGAAAATAGAATTCCAAGAAGCAAAACAAAGGAAAGTGAGGAAGAGGATATGTAAATGCCCTAAAAATAAAGTTAAAGGAAACCACTGAAACAAATCACTCTTAACTTCCATTGACCAATTTCCTTTTCTTTTTCTTTTTTTTTTTGCCAATTCTTTACCAATATATGGAAGTATCTTATGCGGAGTACCTCAAATATGATTTACTTAGATTTAATTTAATTTGAATGGTCCATATTTAAAATTTCCAATTGATAATTTTTAAATAAAAATTTAGTTGTTGAAAATATGATAGTTTAAAAATAATTTTTTAAAATTCTATATCCATTAAAATAATTTTTTAGAAAGTAAAAAAAAAAAATTCTAGACTATCCTAATTAGATCTAATGAGTTTGGGCGCTCGTTAATTAATCTCCATGAGCACCTAACCCAAACTGCATCATACAAAAAGAAGAAAGAAAGTATATCATGTGAGACTCCCAACCTTAACCAGAAAATACATGAGACACAAAGAAGAGGAAGTGGCACCAAACTAAACATAAACACACCACCTTAATGCTTCTACCTCAAGGGAGAAATTAATTCATAGTAGGAAGTTGCTAGCAAGAGCCAAGAGTCACTTTTTTCACCATTAAATCTTATACCTCTAAACTTTTGTAATCCGACAATGGACATGACTCCAGTTTTTTGCAATGAATGGAGGCACTAGAAAAGCAGGTCACGCAAATAATTCCTTATCACAGGTACATATATATCTTGCTTCATCAAATCATTTCTGACATTCCAATCGCGTGCTCTTTTACATGTACTTACTTAAAACACACAAAATTATAATGGACAGAAAAAGGTGCTTTTTTAACAAAGCCGGAAATGTTAGTTCTCTATATGTTTTGATGATAACTAACAATTGTAAATACAAAGTGAAGTTTAATTTGTCTTTAGTAAGTTGAAAAACTTAATTACTGTTAAAGGCAAACTCAAATTTGGACTTGACAGAGAGTAGCTCAGTTTTATGAACTTAAAGCAAATTGCGGTTTGCATTTACAAACTGCGGTTTATAACAAACAGAAAGCACTCAGTTTTTCAAGTTAAAGCAAACTCAAGTTTGTGTTAGATAGAGACACTTCAATATTTTGAAGTTAAGCAAACTACAATTGGATATTCTAAACCCCAGTTTGCTCCCAGTAAACGGCTATGTATAGTTTTCTATGTTTTGGGTAACCTTGTGTTTAGTTTACAAACTCGAGTTTGAATCAAACAGAGAGCTTTCAAAGATTTCATATCTAAAACAAACCGTGGTTCATATTTGTAAACTCCAGTTTATCATTTGCTAAGAACTATCAATGTTTTCTATAAACTTAGAAACTTGAGTTTAAGAATGTAAACTCGAGTTTGATTCAGACAAAGAGCTCGAGACTATATTGAACTTAGAAAACTTCAGTTTGTATTTACAAACTGCGGTTTGATACTCTGTGGACTTAAACGTGTTTTGTCTTTCCAAACCAAAAAACTTGAGTTTGTCACTTAATGACTCGAGTGTGCCACTATTTCAAAATGTGTTTCAAACTCAAATCACGATGGTCATTCCTTAAATAAACCAAACTTTAGTTTGATTTTCTAAATTGTGGTTTGGCTCTTAAGCTAAACTTCCAAACTGCGGTTTATTTTAACAAACTCGAGTTTGCATCACACAATTTGAAACTCTAATTTCTAGAATCTGTGATATGACCCTATTTGATTTATATGCTTCATGATTTCACTTAATATTATTCCCTATTATACTTTATCTATTTGCTCATGAGTTATAGATGAATTTAGCAAGTATCAAGGTGAAATCAAATCTAGATTAAATACAATTAATGAAGAACCAAGAACAAGCTTGAACTTTCTCCTCTATCAAATGGTTCAGTTCATACCATTACAAATCATCCAGATCACTCTCCAATGGTCAAATAAAGTTTTTGGAATGGCAAAAATGCTGGAAAATCACCTGCAACAACTCTATTTTAAATCTCCAGCTAAGTATTGAAAAAACATAGAAAAATATGCAACTGTCATATTCTAGATATCAGGCTAAACATTAAAGATTCAAAGAGAGGAAAATACAACAGCTAGTTTCTTTGATTGACTACAAATACCCAGGAAGACTCGAAGCTCAACACAACAACATACAATTACAACTGATTATATTCTTATTTGATTTCATTCTTTGTTGTGCATACTACTTATTTGAACTTCAGTGTTTATTCATATATGCTCTTTCAGAAAGTTTGTTCTTGAAAATCATTTGATTATTCATTTGAGAGAACTCAAGGTCGTGAAACTTGTGAGTTGGATTATTTCATTGCAAAGTGTAAGGGGGAGCAAGTCCTAGGTGTTAGGATTATTTGAGAGTTACATTGTTGCAATTAAAGTTTGTTGAGATAGTTGAAATTTCCAGAAAGTATATGGGGACTGGACGTAGGTTAAGGATAGAACTGAACCAATATAAATCTTACTGTGTCAAGCCTTTCTTCTCTTATCTTTTATACTCTATTTTTCGGTTTATACTTGGGTGTTTCAAAAAGAATTTTTAAAATCCCTAATTCACCCCCTATTGGTGATTTCTTCCATTTACAGGTAAGAGAGGAAGCCATAACCACATTCTATGGAGAAAACCCCTCTCAATCACAGACTTGGGTTGTTCCTCCGGACCAAATTCATTGTTTGTGACTTGTGAACTTATCGAAACTGTGGAGATGCTATGTAGAGACCTAAACCATGAATCTTCAGAATGTATCATCTTCTAGAATGATCTCCTTGTCAATGATTTTAACAACATCTTCAAGTCTCTTGAATGCTTCAAGGAAAAGCTAAGTGATCAATGCTACATCACTGGGGCTCCAAGTTCTTCCTATGGTGGAATTCTTCCTACTAGTTCATTGCATTTTGTTCATTCCTCCTGTAGCCTTCATTGGTTATTTCAAGTATGGATACTTATTCTCTCTCTCTCCAAGATTATTCAGTACGTTTTCCTTCCAACTAAGATTACCGACGTTTTATTGATACTATGTATACTCCTTCCGATGACGAATATGGAACATATTTGGCAAGTAAATCATGGTCCGAAATATACTATTTATGTTTTATATTTATCAATCTTTTCATAATTTGTCCTTGTTAATGTTTATTCAATAATAATTAAGAAGGAAAGGGAAAGAATGAATTATAAAAGATGACTAAAGTGTTTTATATAATAAATTTTGTTTTAACTAAATTATTTTCTTAATCTACTTAAATATAAGACCCTATATTTCACAGTTTTAGAAACCACTATTATTTATTGAGTCATATATTGCATGGTTTTTTGTCAACGAATGTCAAATATACCAAACAATATTCAATGGTTATTCATTAAAAACCATTAAGCATAATACCAAATATAAGTTCAGTTTTGATCATCAGTAAAGTATTTATTTGAAAGTTGTTAATAAATAACCATTAAATATGTGTATATACTTAACGGTCGCTTAAAACAACTATTATATATATTACAATATATGATATTTATTAACAAATAACCTGAAGTATTAGTTACAAATTGTTTTGAAAAAATCGGGGTTCATTTTCGTTAACTCCCATACATTACATATACAAATATCACCTGTACATATACAAAAGCCACAATAGAGGTCCATTCTAATAATCAAAATGGAAACCAAAACTATATAGAAACCACAAGAAATAGAGGTCCAATTCTAGTAACCAAAATAGAAACCAAAACTATTTTGAAACCAAAAAAATGATCTAAATTAAACTAAAAGCAAAACAAAAACTAAAACCAATGAGCTAGCTATCTCAGTGATTTGCAGCAACCTGTTGCCTGTAAACAGTCATTGCTCAAAAATAACACGATCCTCAAAATATTGCACGCAAAGACAAGTATGTTAGTATATGTCATTCAACTATTAATTTAACTTAAACACACAAACACACCTTAGCATTAATTGAACTGGGATTGCAAGTGACTATATCCTTCATGAACTTCATGAAACGGTATCCATAATAAGAGCTCTTATCTGGTTGCCATAGACATTATAAAAACCAAATGAAATATATCAATCCAACACAAAAAACCAACTCGGAGAAGTCTAGCTAACACGAAATGTAACATCCCCTATTAGTTCCTTACAGCACGTGCGAACCATATGACCCTATATATATATGTAAAACATAAACTTCTTCACTCCAGCCCATACGCACGGAACAGTTGGCCCATAAACTCAACCAAGTCCATATAGCTCATTCCTTAATTTCCTAGTATCATCGCAACGCATCAGAGATATGGTTATCAGTAAAATCAATAATCCACATAGGCTTAACATCTTGGTTACGCAAATACAGAAAAGAAAAACAAAGATCACAGCACCACAGACGCAATATCCAAAACGCCGTACTTCCTCCAGCGTCTCAAGCCGTGCGTCATTTACTCACTAGTTCTTTGTGACGCCCGGCCTTTGGGGCCGTTATTTCATCAGAGTTAACGCGAATAAGGATCGAGGTGATTTGGACGACTTGATTTCATAATAGAAGTTTTTGAAATAGACTTAGTTTGAAAACGTAGGAGCAAATTTTTTGTGATTCTATATTTATCCCATAGAGGGATGTTAATACATTAATCCAAAACAAACGAATGATAAACGTTAAATACAGTCTAGCTAATCCTATTCAGGAAGTTCCAACTGCTGTACTCCTAATTACTACTAACTTTGTCCAAAAGTATCAACTACGGCAACTATTACTATTAATTTTATGCACATGTATGAGAATAAAGATGATATAATAGCACATATTAAAGCATGAAAGAAATTACATATAACCGTAACCGCAATTAACGGCCAAGGACCGTAGCCCTTGTCTAGGACACGCAGCCCCATGAGACCGCAGCCTCAAATCCATGGCCAGGAAAACATAAATAAGTAATTCAACCAGCATACATGATTAGCTAATTATTGCATAACATTTACATATATGATTATAAGATTAGAGTTACTCACCTCAACTTTGTATCCCTTTTCTCTGTAATGAAGTTGTTGGGATCAAATAAATTGTCAATGTCTGCCAAAAAATGTTTATCATCATTGTTAGTCACTTATTCGAATCGTAAATAAACTAATTACGTGAATTAGTTTTAGATGATTAATATTAATTATTAACCCTTAAATTTCCCTAACAATAATAATTTCATTATTATTATTCCTAATAATAATAATAATAATAATAATAATAATAATTTCTTATTTATTATTTATTATTATCACCCTTCCCAATAATAATAACATTATCTGTTATTATTATTATTTTACCAATTAGTATTATCTCTCTTTAATTAATATAAACTCTTATTAATGAATTATTATTTATTCATGTATTGCTAATCTCCTTTTTAACTTATATACACAAGGACATATTCATGGCACGACGGTAAACTTCCTCTGAGACTCAAAACGCAATCATCACCCTTGTTCAGTTTTATATTTTTTTCTTTTCACACAGCAAACTCACTCATAGGGTTACACTTTCCGCGTCTTTCCCCCTCACACACCGATACACATATTTATCTTTTTCTTTCCACCGCATGCTCCCAAAACCAGCGTTTTTCCTGTCCAAACCGATGACAGCAAAGAACTCCAGCATGTACATTCACGTGACAACAACATATATATGGTTATGACAGCGTTATTTTTTTCTAAAAGTTCTCTTCTTGCATCAGGTACTTAGCCACGATTTGAACAGAAAAACGGTATGACCGTAAGCTTCTTTTTCTTCTCCATCCGACAGCAAGAACATACATATTCAGACCCACATACACACTAAGATGACAGCAAACTATATCAGCAAAACAGAAAAGAACATGGGGGCAGTTAACTATCTATACCCGACGACACTAACAGCCCTGTGTTTGTTTGTTTTGTTTTGTTTTCAGTTTCCAGCTTTAACTCCCTATTTTTCTTTAGTTCTCAGTTCCAACGAGTTCATAATACTTATCCTACATATAATACTTCTATCTTGCGTTGAAAAATAAAGGAAGCAAGAAGAGAGAGGCTTGAAAGCTCACCTATGCAGATCGAGCTTGTATGACAGAAAGAATTTGCTGCTGAACTCCTCTGTTCTCGTCGGCCAAAACAGGGGAGAATAATCCCAGCTGAACTTTCCTCCCTTCCTTCTTCGGTTTCTCCCTCTCTTCAACTCTCTCTCTCTCTGCGTTTTCTTTTCTGAACACCGAATGGATGGAGAACGAATGAAGAGGAGCTGAGGTGCAACGGTTTTAAAGAGTTCTCATGGTCCAGGTGCTGACGAAACCCGCTGGTCCAGAGTCAATATCCATTGGTTATTCATTGAGGAGCTCGAGAAGCATGGGCGACGTCTGAATCTCTGCTTTCGGATAAGTATAATCTTCTGCTGCTAATAAATGCCATCTGCTCCTTTGGTTTCGGTTATGATTTTAGTTGCATAATTACGTAACCTGCTTCTTCTGTTATTGTCCAGCGAGTTTAGAGAGGGAGAACCAGATCATTATTCAAAGTGATGGGTTGGGCTTGGGTATTGTTAAGGAGGTTGCAGCCCATTAATATAAACACTTTTCCCTGGCTATCAATGGGCTGACCGAAGAGAATGATTATGGGCTGAAGCAAGAAAATGAGACTGCTTCTCATGTGTTGGGCCAGGGGTTTTAATAGGCCCATGCACACTTGATTCATTTAGGCTTTAAATTTTTTTTTTTTATATAATTCTGTTTTATTTGCAATTAAACTTAATTGCAATAATAATGAAAATAATCCTTAATTAATATAGGGATTTTTCCTTCCCCAAATTACTTTTCCTAGGCCATAAAATATTAATCTTATAATATTTAGGCCTAAAATTATTACTTACAAATATACCTTGAATTTATTCTTTTATCAAAATAAATAAAGAGAAATTAAACTTTAAATTCCAATAATTATTTTAGGCCATAAAATATTATCTCCAAAATATCTTGGTCAATAATTATTCTCAACTAAATTACTTTTAATTTATGAAAAATATGTCTTAAATTCTAAATTCCTAATCTTTAAAATTCCTTAAGGCCAAAATTTTCATAATTAATTCTTGATTCTCAAAGTCCAAAATTTGGGATGTTATTGGCAATTGTCGAACCATTGGTGGTTTTCTCGGACTAGACCGTAGGTCCCTACAAATATCACCTCTTTCGTTCCCATTCATTCAACCGTGATTGAGAGTTGAGAGAGAGAGAGAGGGAGAGCTGAAACTCTCCCCTGCTTTATGATCGTCGGAACAGGGGAGTAAAAACCAGCACCCGTGCTCATTGTTTTAGCTTGGACTTGAAGGTAATCCATTGAACTTTCTCTTCCTTAAGTATCTGTCATTTTTCCATTGAAAATCCTTGAGTATTAATGCCTTAGGAAGCAAAGACGCTAATGCTAAAACTAGAAACCATGAAGCTCTACTTGTTAAACACTGAAATAGGGACTTAGCAATATATATATCTTCACTGATGCGTGCTGATATAACGTCATGGATGCAAAAAACAAAAAAAAAAACGTTGCATGTATATATGAGAATATAAGTGTCAATGTGTGAATATGCTATGGTATTGTATATATAAATATGCTGACTTGTTATCATGTAGTATTTAACTACAAGAAAGAAGCAAGCCGTGGCTTTATTAAATGCATTTATGTGAAGCAAGCCGTGGCTTTATTAGATGCATTTATGTATTCAGTTAAACACCTACAGCAACTATTAAAACAAATGACTATCAGTTTGGATCAACTTATAAAAAAAAGAAGTATTTTCACGCTTTATGAGATAAATGTTTCCGACATATTTCATTAACTCAAACGAGCATATAGATAATGTGAAGCCAAGCATAAAACCAAATCCAAGACTAGTGCATATCTCTCACGACCTAAACACGAAAAGAAGTGGATAATGTACAATATTATCAACCAGTGGAGATTAAAAAGGTTAGTTAAGTTACTTTTATGTAAAAATATGTATATTAATTTCCTTAAATTACCATATTTAATCTTAATGGTACAGAGGACAAAAAAAACCAGGTGCAACGTTGAGAAGGAAAAAGTGCAGTAGGTGGTACGTAGGAATATATATATATATATATATATATATATATAGACACACACAATACCATGTCTATCATTTATATAAGTATATAAATATTAGTGGTTGCACCTGAATTTTAAAAATAAGGAAAGCATATATATATATAGGTATAGCCTAGTTCTTTTTTTTTCTTTGCTGACATGGGTGTATGAGAGAGAGAGAGAATAGGACTAAAGACATGTATATTTGCTGTCATAAAACCAAAGAGAAAGTTCTTGCTATATTAGTTGTCATGCGTAAGTGTCTCTGTATGTGTATTTATATATATAAAAATAAAATATTTTGGAAAAAACCATGAGAAACAGTATATATAATGTATTAAGGCATAATTTTTGTGATGATTGGTATTTATAAACTCATAATTTAAAGAGTTAGGATAGCCTCTGAGAGTCTAAAATAATTGTAGAGAAATAATAGCAAATAATAATCATCATCATAATCATGATAATTAGTAAAATAATAATAATAATAATAATAATGTCATTATTAAGAAAAAGGGAATAAATAATAAGGAGATATTAATTAATAATAAAGAAAAAGGGGATTATTAAAGAAATAATTTTAAAAAGAGTATTATTATTAAGGGAATTTTTAGGGATTAATTCACTTTTAATCCCTAAAAATAATTCCGTAGTTAGCTACTTTATGATGCCAGAAGTGACTAACGCAATAATAAACGTTTATAGGCATACTGTCACGCCCTGCCTTTCGAGGCCTTTGTTTAATCAGAGTTAGTGCGGAATACAAGAATCGAGGTGATTTGGACGACTTGATTTTGTAAATCGAAGTTTTTGAAATTACAATAGTATAAAAATACAAACTAGTTTTTCACGATTCGATATCTATCCCATAGAGGGATGTTATTACATAATTCCAACTTTAACGAATGATAAACACTATATACAGACTAATTATTCCTACTTGTCCAAGGTGTTCCATTTGCTGTAACCCTTACAGCTGCTCTTTGCCTTCTGATCCCAAACAAGTACCTGTATATTTCACGGTAGCTGGAGTCCAAGTGAATGGACCCCAGGGTAACAATTAATCTCATGCACATGTATGAAAATAGAAATGACATAATAGCACATGTTTTAAAGCATGGAAGAAATTACACATAACCGTAACCGCAGTTAACGGCCAAGAACCGCAGCTCTTGTCTAGGACTGCAACCCCATGAGACCTCAGCCTCAATATCCATGGCCAATCAGGATAATATAAACAAGTAGTTCAACCAGCATACATGATCAGCTAATATTTGCATAACATTAACATACATGTTTATAAGATTAAAGTTACCTACTTCGACCGTGTATCCTTCTTCTTCTGTACTGAAGTTGTTGGGATCAGAACAATATCCAGGTCTGCCTAAAAATAATGTTTATCATCGCTATCAATCTCTTATTCGAATCGCGGATAAACTAATTATGTAAATTAGTTTAAAAGGGTTAATAATAATTAATCCCTTAATTTTTCTCTAACAATAATAATTTTATTATTATTGCAATTATTATTATTATTATTATTATTATTATTATTATTATTATTATTATTATTATTATTATTATTCTTAATATTATTATTATTATTATTCCAAATAATAATAATAATCTCCCCATCTATTATTTATTATTATCACTTCTTCCCAGTAATAATATATTTGTTATTATTATAATTACTATTATTATTGTTAATCCTAATAATAATAATAAAAATAATTTCTTATTGATTATTAATTAATCATTCCCTTTTCTAATGATAATAATTTATTATTATCTCCATTGTTATACAATTATCTTAATTAGTATAACCTTTTATTTATTTATTCATACACTAAAATAATAGTGGGTATAAAATAGCAACCTTCTTTTATAAAAACAAATTACTAACAACACACATATATATTCATATGCTTTTACTCATGCAGAAACATTCCAAGACCCAAAGCAAGACTCATAAAAACGTAACTTATGCACATATATACATTTCCCTTGCATACTTCCTTTCTTCATTCACTTACGCATGTGCCAAAAACACACCTTTTAGATTTAAAAGTTTCTCTTCTCTCATTCACGTCATACACACATAGTATATACATATAGGTATGTATTATTTTCCTTTCCCTTTTTCATGTCAGCAAAATGACGACACAGACATACATATTCAGCAGCAACAAGCATACTCATAAAAGTTTAACCCGTGTGCAGTATTTTTTCTAAACTCTTGCATTTAGCTTTGACTTTTCATTCCCTTTTCTTTACCATCAGTAAAACACGCACACAACAACATATATACATACCCACAAAGCAACTTATTTCTTTTTCCTCCCTGGTCCTTCATGGTTTCAGATCTATCATGCAGAAAGATAGTTCTTTTTCTTTCCTATTTGCGTAACACACAGCCCTCTTTTCATAATTATCAAGTTGCAGAGAAAAATACTCTCTTTTCTTCCTTAACACACACCGATGCACCTATATATATGTCTTTTTCTTGACAAAACAGATCCCATGCACCGAAAAGAATGCACATGCAGCAAAACAAACACAACAAACAGAAACAGAATTTCGACACTAGGAGGCATTTTTTTTTTTTTTGACAGCAAGAACTTATGATTTCATGCAGCAAAATACACACAAGAACAAATGCTAAAACCCGACATGCACCATTTTTTTGATTCATCTTCTAGTTTCTGTTTTCATTTCGTTTTCATATCCACCATTAACAGCCCCTGTTTTGTTGTTTCATTTCAGTTTGGTTTCAGTTGGCTATATTTCAGCTTCTTTTCGGTTTTATGCTATTCTAAATTATGACAGATAATGAAAGCAAAAGAAAGGATGATAATCACCTTCGGTTTCCAAATTCAAAAGGTGATGATCGGTTGCTGGACTTTTGCTCTGTTTCACCGATGATAACACAGAGGAAGTAGTTGCAGTTCTTCTCTCAACCTCTCACTCCCTCGATGCACTCTCAACTTCCATTGCTCTCGATGCTCACTTGACGGAAGGAATGAAGAAGAAAACTCTCACTCTCTCAGCTTTCAGTCTCACCTTCTCGGCTTGGTTGAAGCAGGATGAATGAGAACCAAAGAATACCTTGCGGTTTAAAGCTTTGAGATTAAGATATACAGACAGCTGGATTAACAAGTTTGGCTACGTGTTGGGCTGAGGAGAAAACAAATGTATTTAATCAAGCTTTATGCTTCTCACGTGGCAAAGGTTATCTAATTGCTAATGTTCTTGCGTGAAGGCATGCTCCATTGGTTCTGATTTATAACTTTGGGCCAAAGAAACAATATATACAAAAAAATGTAGTGGGCTTCCTTGCTGCTGTACATAATGGGCTTGAGGAATAGCAATTGATACATATATATATATATATATATATATATATATATATATATATATCTTTCATGTGGCCAATTGAATTAAGTTAAATATGAAGCCCATTTTTCCTCACTTACAATTAGATTTAATTGCAATAATCTCAATAAATTAAATTCTTAATTTCCAAATAACTTAAGAAAAATTAACCCAAACCTCCAATTTATTTCTAGGCCATAAAATATTAATCTTATAATATTTGGGCCTCAATTAACACTTTCAATTATTCTTTGAATTTTATTCTTTTCCCGAAATAAATTAAGGCAAAATATAGGCCTCAATTTCCAATAATTATTTTAGGCCTCAAATTTTCATTTACAAAATAATATCTCATAATTTTTCCCCAAGTCCAAAATAATTTTACTAATCATTTTAAGCTTTTGCTCATAATAAGCTTAGGACTTTCGACTTTTACCGGCCTAGTAGCCTTTTTATTTTAGTCAAATTTTGAAACTCCATGTCTCAAAATTTGGGATGTTACACATACCTTGACATCCCGACATCTACGGACGAAAATTAAGTATTCAAGTTTGAGGTGGGTAACTATTATCTTACTAGCTTGTATGCATACATATTCATGTATGACTAATCATGTTTGCTAGAATATTTGCATATGTGTATCCTAGCTATGGATTAGGGCTACGTGTCCTGAAGAGCTGTAGTCATTGGTCGATAACTATGGATACGGTACGACTTTTTTACTGTGAATTATTCCATGTATTATGTTGTTAGTTTATATTTCATACTTGTATGTAAGATTAACTATTATCCTTGGGGTTCATTTATTTGAACTCCAACCCGCATGAAAGAAACAAGTAGTGGATTGGGACCAAGAGGGAAGATGCAGTTGTGAATAAAGGAACTTTTTGGAAAAATATGTAGTTGGACTTTAGTATATTGTTTATCATTTGTCTGTTATTTTTTGGATTACTGTATTAATATCCGACTATTGGATAGACTCGAATCGCGAAAAATTTATCCTCACATTTTCAAACTAAGTTATTTTATCAAAGTTTTATTCCACAATTAAGTCGCCCAAATTAATTCAATGCCTGTGCGCGATAACTCTGACAAAGAAAGGCCCCTTAGGACCAAGCTTTACAGTTATGGTATCAAAGCATTGATTTGGACAAAGATTTTGAAAACGAATTTAACAAAACTTAGTTATTTTGAAAACAGAATGAAGATTTACAAGGGTAAATTACCCCCTGACGTATCATACAGGTTCTACCATATGCCTAATAAACAATTGAGGGGGCGCATCGCTAGAAAGCGAGTGCCCACCATACCCAAACCCATAAAACTGCACCAAAAGCGTAATGCTGACATACTTGTAGATCATCCATCCATAGAGAACCTAGAAGCTGAGGCTCTAAAGATATACAAGGTGGCACAGAATATGGATCCTGTTACTAATTCTATGGCTTTTAATATGGAGATAGGATATGATTTTTTTCCCCTACTCTATGGGAATGTATGGGGTAGTTGTACTTGTACCAAAAGGTTGGTACAATATGGCTTAGATCCTTTCAGAACCTTGAGATTAAGCATGCTTAAGTGAAAGAAATCTCGATATGGGTGACCTTCTGGGAAATCTCGAATATATAAATGCATTACTAAACTATCATTGTGTTTAATTATTATTGAGAAAATATCAATAGAGGTATTTTAGGTAGAATTTGACAAAAATTTGAACTTTATCCTATAATTAGAACTAAACTCAACTCCCAAATGTTGTCCTATAATTAGGATTGGAGGGAGTAATTCTTTTGTTATTTTTTTCCCTCAAAGGCCAACCTAGTGGGTGTACCCACCTTTTCTTTTATTTGATGATTATTATTATTTTATTAATAAAACTATCTAAACAAAATATGAATGATTCTCCCGTAGGCTAGTAAACTAATTAATAAATCCCATATGCAACACAAGATGCTTATTTTTTTTAAAAAATAATGAACCAACTGTCATGACATTGGTCCACAACTATGGGTCGCGTTTGTAATTATTCTTATAATTTTATTTAATATTATTTGATTCTTCATACAAAGTCATGTCTTACAATAACAGTTTTTTAACATAAAACTAATGAGATATAAAGAACAAGAATAAGAGATTCTAGAGAGAGTGAGAGTAGAGAGAAGTTCTATTCCAGTGTATTTAGAATGTTTACAGAAGGCTTCTATTTATAGAAGGAAAATGGGCCTTTAGTGTAATTTCTACATATGGGTCATTTGCTGTAATTAATTCTCTTTCTAAAACACTATGCGTCCCGTGAGAAAACAATCCATGAAGCTACAAACAATCCGTGAAGCTACAATGATTCAATAATTGTATGTGGGTCCCACCAAATAGTAAATTACTATGCGCGGGTCCCATGTCATCTTGTAATAATATTTGGAAACCGTGAGTCAATGGACATCCACATAATCAGTATATTCATAACATTCCCCCTTGGATGTCCATTTATGAATGTGCCTCATTAAAAACTTTAACTAGGAAAAACCCAGTGGGATAAAAACCTAACCAAAGAAAAGAGTACATCATTCATTGATACACTATTGAGTGCTGCCTCATTAAAAACCTTTCTAGGAAAACCCAGTGGGACAAAACCTAGATAAGGGGAAAAAAAGTACAGCGTGTATTGACTCCCCCTGTTGACAATATCAATTGAGATCTCTGAATCTTCGCAGACCAATACCACGGACAAGCTTTTCAAAGGTTGTACATGGAAGAGATTTAGTAAATAAATCTGCTAGATTTTCGCTTGAACTGATTTTCTGGATATCTATTTCACCATTCTGTTGAAGATCACGAGTATAGAAGAATTTTGGTGAAATGTGCTTCGTTCTATCACCCTTGATATAACCCTCCTTGAGTTGGGTAATACATGCAACATTATCCTCATATAGAACTGTTGGAATCATTTTATCAGAAGATAAATGACAAGTTGTTCGTATATGATGAATTACTGACCTCAACCACACACATTTTCGACTTGCTTCATGCATTGCTAGAATTTCTGCATGATTAGCTGAAGTGGCTGTTATAGTCTGTTTCATAGATCTCCATGAAATAGCTGCACCTCCACATATAAATAGATAGTCTGTTTGTGATTTTCCATCATGTGGATCAGACATAAATCCAGCATCTGCATAACCAATCAGTTCATGCTTCGATACATTTGAGTAGTATAATCCCATATCCATTGTACCTCTGAGATAACGAAGAATTTGCTTTACACCATTCAAATGCCTCTGTGTTGGTGCAGAACTATATCTTGCTAATAAATTAACAGTAAACGATATATCAGGTCGTATATGATTAGCAAGATACATTAGTGCCCCAATAAGACTTAGGTATGCTACTTCTGGACCAAGTAGTTCTTTTACACCTTTGTCATTAATTATTTGAGGTCGAAATGGATCTTGATCCTTATCCAAAAGCCTTACTACCATTAGAATACATAATGGACGTGACTTATCCATGTAAAATCGTTCTAGGATCTTCTTTGTATAAGTTTCTTGATATACAAAGATCTCATCCTTCAGGTACTCGATTTGTAGTCCAAGACAAAATTTTGTTCTACCCAAATCTTTCATTTCAAATTCCTTTTTCAAACAATTAATTACTTTTGAAAGCTCTTCAGGAGTTCCAATAATGTTGATATCATCAACATAAACAACAATTATAACAAATTCGTTTTTCGATCCTTTCATAAAAATGCATGGGCATATTGGGTCATTTTTCTACCCTTCTTTCAACAAATATTCCTTAAGACAATTATACCACATGCGCCCTGATTGTTGTAAACCATATAGGGACTTATTTAATTTGATCGAGTATTGTTCCCGAGAATTTGAATTAGATGCTTTTGGCACCTTGATCCTTCAGGAACTTTCATATAAATATCACTATCAAGTGATCCATATAAATATGCAGTCACAACATCCATCAGATATAAATTAAGCCCTTCGTTTACTGTTAGGCTAATCAAATAACGAAAAGTAGTCGAATCCACTACTGGTGAATACGTTTCTTCATAATCAATACCGGGTCTTTATGTGAATCTTTGGGCTACAAGACATGCCTTATATCTTGCAATTTCACCCTTTTCATTTCTTTTTCTTACAAAAACTCATTTGTATCCAACTGGTTTTACACCTTCAGGTGTTTGGACTACAGGTCCAAATACTTTTCGTTTTTCTAGTGATTTCAATTCTGCATTAATAGCATCTTTCCATAAGGGCCAAATTTTCGCTGTTGACACTCTCTAATAGATTTAGGCTCATGATCCTCTTCATTATTCATTACATCATATGCTATATGATTAGCAAAGATGTTGTCAACATTGACTTCATTTCGATCCCATCGGATACCATTCATAACATAATTAATTGAGATCTCATTATTTTCATACATTCCAGGTACCTGAGTCTCTTCTAGGACTGCAACATTCTCTTCTGGAGATAACTCTTCAAGAGATGGCTCTGCTGGAGCTACTGACTTTTATTGATTATTCTCAACTTGACCATTTATATTTTTAGTTCCTTTTCTCTTTCGAGGATTTTTATCTTTTGAACCGATGGGTCTGCCACGCTTCATGCGTGCTTTAGATTCATTTATTATAGGTTGTCCTTCAGGAACATCAATTCGAATAGGAGCATTCGCAGCTGGAACATGTGACTTTGTCACTCTCTTTGGGTCAGTGAATGCTTCTGGCATTCGATTAGCCAAATCCTGCAAATGAATTATCTTTTGAACTTCTAATTCACATTGTTTTGTATGATGATCAAAATGAGCCAATGATAATTCATTCCAGCTAACCTCTTTACCCAGCTGCTTATTTTCTCCCCCTAATGTTGGAAAGACTGATTCATCAAAGTGACAATCAGCAAATCGTGCAGTAAATAAATCTCCTGTAGATGGTTCTAAATATTTTATGATTGAAGGAGATTCATACCCAACATATATTCCCATCCTCCTTTGAGGACCCATTTTAGTACGTTGTGGTGGTGCTATTGGCACATATACTGCACATCCAAAAATTCTTATATGGGAAATATTAGGTTCTTTACCAAAAATCATTTGTAAGGGAGAAACCTTTAGGTAACTAGTAGGCCTGATGCATATTAGCATTGCAGCATGCAAAATGGCATGGCCCTAAGCAGAAATCGGTAGATTACATCTATAAGTAAAGGTCTTGCAATAAGTTGCAATTGTTTAATCAAAGATTCTGCAAGTCCATTTTGCGTATGAACATGAGCTACAGGATGTTCAACATCAATTCCAAGGGACATACAATATTCATTAAAAGCTTGTGAAGTAAATTCACCAGCATTATTAAGACGTATTTTCTTGATAGGATAATTAGGGTAATGTGCTCTTAATCGAATCAATTGAGCAAGTAATTTTGCAAACACCAGGTTACGAGAAGATAATAAGCAGACATGTGACCATTTGGTTGATGCGTCAATTAAGACCATATAATATCTAAATGGTCTACATGGTGGATGTATTGGTCCACAAATATCTCCCTGTATTCGTTCTAGAAATGTGAGAGATTCACCTCCTACTTTGCTTGGTGAGGGTCGAATAATCAACTTTCCCTTGGAACATGCATTACATAAGAAATCATGAGACTGTGGTATTTGCTTATACTTTAGGGTATGTCCACATGAGTTTTCAATTATTTGTCGCATCATAGTTGACCCAGGATGGTCTAACTGATCATGCCAAACATTAAATTCATGAGTAAACTTCTGGTTTTCATTGGCAAACTGCTGGTTTGCATCGACAAACTTATGGTTTGTATTAGTAAGCTTCTGGTTTACAATAGCATGTATTTCAATTATACTTATAAATGTATAATACAAACCAGAAGAAAAAGCAAGAAAATTTTCTAATATGCATTTCCTACCAAAAATTATGCTCGTGATAGCAAGGCATTCCTGATTATTTTTAGTTGTTGTTTCTATATGATATCCATTTCTAGGGATATCTTTGAAACTCAACAAGTTCCTTTTTGACTTGGTAGAATAAAATGCATTTTCAATGCATAATTTTGTTCCTTCAGGTAACAAAATATTAGCTCTTCTGAAGCCTTCAATCAAATTTATACTACCAGATATAGTCTGAACATTGGCTTCTCGCATTACCAATGAAGAAAAATATTTGTCATTTTTTAGTATGGTGTGCGTTGTTGCGTTATCAACGAGACACAAATCTTCAGGATTGTTGCCAACAAGATTCATTCTTCATTAAAGATACATGAAAATAAAAATAAAATATAATTAAAAAAAATACATATAACAGAAGAAAGTTTCAACATATTAAAAACATGGTCATTCTAAACATGAAAAATAATTTATACTAAGTAATCAGCAACATCAAAATGGGTCATCTCAACATCTTCATGCCCAGAATTTTCAGCCTTATCCACATGATTTGCTTCAATCTTTGGCCCTTTACCATTATTTTTCAATGATTCTTGGTAAAGGTCAACCAGATGTCTTGGCGTACGACAGGTACGTGACCAATGACCTTTTCCACCACAATGATAACATGTATTTTCAACATGTTTGTTATTTCCACTTGTTTCCCTTCTGGGGTTGTTATCAAACTTTCCCGATTTAGGGCGGGAATTTGATCCACCATGGTTTGGACCACGACCACGACCACGCCCACGCCCACGCCCACGCCCACGATTGTAGCCACCTTTACGTCCACGTCCTCAGCCACTTGAAAATTTATTAGTTACTACATTCACTTCTAGGAATTGAGTTGAACCTGTTGGACGTGATTTATGATTTTTTAATAAAAGCTCATTATTCTGTTCAGCTACTAAGAGACAAGATATTAATTCTGCATATCTTTTAAAACCTTTCTCACGGTATTGCTGCTACAGGAGCAAGTTAGATGCATGAAAAGTGGAGAATGTTTTCTCTAGCATGTCTTCATCAGTAATATTCTCTCCACATAATTTCAGCTGAGAAGTAATCCTGAACATAACTGAGTTGTATTCACTTACAGATTTAAAATCTTGTAAACGCAAATGAATCCAGTTATATTGAGCTTTTGGTAGAATGACCATCTTCTGGTGGTCATATCTTTCTTTTAAATTGTTCCAAAGAACAAGTGGGTCTTTTACAGTCAAATATTCAACCATTAGATCATCATGTAAATGGTGGCATAACAAAATCATGGATTTGGCTTTTTTTTATTGGATTCCTTATTCCCTTCTTTAATTGTGTTTTCTAGCTCATGGGCATTCAGATGGATTTCCGCATTCAGCATCTAGGATAAATAGTTCTTTCCAGTGATGTCAAGAACCACAAACTCAATTTTCGAAAGGTTTGACATGATTCAAACTAATTAAAGAAAATAAACATGAATTAAAAATATGAATAATAATAACAATAAAATATTAAAGACAATAATTATAATTAAAGCATTACGGCTTCAAGCCATTTATATCTCATAATGAGAAAATTAAATTTATATGGCTTCTGGCTATAAAAACAATATGACTTCTGGTCATAAAGGCAATATGACTTCTAGTCATATAATTTCATAATAAGAAAATATAAGTATATGGCTTCTGGCCATAATAACATAACATTAAATGTTAATAGCAAAAAAAGTAAATGTCATATTAGCAACAGTAAAAATAACAATATCTGCAAACAGTGAATATTAAATCTAGATATCAATGTAGGAGGTAAAACCTTCCATGTAGAAGTAAAATAAACAAAATGTAAAATTACCGTGAATAGTAGAAATTACTATTCACTGTAAATAGTAAATAAGGTAAAATTATTGAAAGATTAATCTAGACTTCCATGTAGGAGTCAAATGAATAAAATGTAAAATTACTGGAAAAAGGGTAAATTACTGTGAATAGTAAATTACTATTTACCGTAGTAAAATAGTAAATAATCTCAAATCTTAACCATGGAACCTGATATTTAAAATAATCGGTAAAAGTATATTTAATTCCATATCATGGTTAAGATTATCCAAGATAGATAAAATAAACATATAGTAAAGGAGATGGTGATAAAATCTTACCTTGGTAAAGTCTTCTTGCTGATAACGTAATATAAAACTGATGAGATATAAAGAACAAGAATAAGAGATTCTAGAGAGAGTGAGAGTAGAAAGAAGTTCTATTTCAGTGTATTCAGAATGTTTACATAAGGCCTCTATTTATAGAAGGAAAATGAGCCTTTAGTGTAGTTTCTACATATGAGTCATTTGCTATAATTAATTCTCTTTCTAAAACACTATGCGTCCTCTGAGAAAACAATCCGTGAAGCTACAGTGATTCAATAATTGTATGTGGGTCCCACCAAATAGTAAATTACTATACACAGGTCTCATGTCATCTTGTAATAATATTTGGAGACCCTGAGTTATTGGGCATCCACATAATCAATATATTCATAACGTTTTTTAATTTTTTTTATTTCTATTTTAACATATTGATATTAATACATAATCAAACGAACTTCACTGCTCCGGTCTCAATATAAATATTTTATCCTTTTCAATCTCACCGAAGATTCAATTAAATTCATAATTATGTTCGGTGCTAACAATTATTTAGAACTTTGATCTTTAAAAAATATTAATAAAAAGATTACATATAAAGGATAAAAAGAAAATTCTGTAGCAAGGAAGGTCTGAAATATCTCATGAGCTTTTCAATAAATGAACCCATGAAACTTGAAAGATTGATTTAAAACCCAAAAAGAAAAAAAGAGAGAAAAACATGAAAATATTCTTGATAAATCTACTATTCTTTTACCCTTTTTGATCGGCAGATAATCCCCTTAGAATGAGAAATAAATAAATAAATAAATAAATATATATATATATATATATATATATATATATATATATAACACAGAAAAAATATTGCAAGAAAATAAAAGCACTTTATTGATATTGACAAGGGAAGGGCACAAACTTTCCTTAGTGACATGACAGAATCAACATGGGCACTATGAAATCAACAGAATGAGAACAAAAACTCACCCTACAGCATTTAATTCATAAAATTAATAAATAAATAGAAATAAAAATATCATCAAAATATTTTTCTTCAAAAAATATGAAAAAAAAAATACCAGCAATAATAAAAAATAAAAAGTAATAAAATATTTATAGTAATAACAAATAAAAAGAGGATGTGAAAAATAATGATTTATAGTAATAAACTATGGGATTAATGTTACTCATATTGTAGGAAAAAAATTATCTTATGTCACATACACATGAAATGGTAGGACTCACATATACATATATTAATTCATATATGTATATATGGATCCCATTATTTCATGTGTGTGTAGGAAGTTTAGTTTTCTCATGCAACATGAGAAAACTAAAACACATAAACTATTAACTATTAATCAAAGTTTCACATACACACATTTATAGTTACCAAATCATATGCTCCCTCTGGTTCAACTTATAAAAGCTTATTATGCAGTTTACAAATAAATTAAAAATAATTAGTGTGTTTAAAAAAATTTGTTGTACTAAGTATAATTTATTTATAATGGAGAAAGTAAAAGGAAGAAATAGAATAAATATAAGTATCACTAACATATTAATTATTGCAATACCATATAATTAATGAGGAAAAAATACTTTAAGATACTGACCTGTACTGAAAAAATATGATGATTGAAGAAGAGATAGAAACATCTGAAAAAAATAGTTTTTCTTTCAAAACCTAGGTTTTGATGCAGAATAGTTTTTGAAAAAAAAAATAAAGGTATTTAGTAAGTTGATGACAAAACTTATGTTTTGATACAAAATATTTTCTAGAAAAAAGAAGGATGTTTGATAGACTTATGACAATACCTAGGTTTTGTCACCCCCAAATAGGCCCTTAATACTCACCCATCTATCTTTATATACTATATGGGTTCACTGGCTTTCAAAAATAATTTATAAAGGTAGACTTTTGGAATATTAATTAAGTCTTGCAATTAATTAGGAAGTTTGAAATTTGAAGTGTGCTTACGTTGGAGTGAATTAAAACAATCTGTGAAAGGGAAGTACATGCGTGCCGCCTACAACACGCTACCCTGTTTCGTGTTTGAAGAAATAAATGATTAAATATATTGAAGGTTACCCTAATGTTGGAGTGATCCAATTTGTGAGAGAACAAGAATGACGACCATGTATTCAAATGCTCTAAAGCTTCTTCAAGCCACAGTTTTGGTGTGGGTTTTGCTGCATCAAGTAAACAGTTGTATAGAGAGAGAAAGGCAAGCACTTGTGGAGCTGAAGAAAGGCCTCATGGATGATTATGGCATTTTATCTTCATGGCGTGGAGATGATGAAGACAATGATTGTTGCAGCTGGTGGGGTATTAAGTGTAGCAACCAAACTGGCCATGTCGTGGAGCTCGATCTTCATGCTCGTTTTTACGACCAACCTTTGAGAGGTAAGATTAGTGAATTACTGGTGGAACTGAGACATTTAAAGTTTTTGGATTTAAGTTGGAATGATTTTCATGGGAATCCAATTCCTGAATTTATTGGTTCTCTTGTTAAATTAAGGCACCTTGATCTCACTCAAGCTTTTTTCGGTGGGAAAATTCCTTATCAATTGGGAAACCTTTCAAGCTTAGAAACTCTTCATCTCTCTTACAACTATCTTATTGGAGAGATCCCTTGGCAATTGGGAAATCTTTTCAATTTGCAGGAACTTATGCTCCCATTCAACGATCTAGGTGGTGTAATTCCTTACCAACTTGGTAATCTTTCAAGATTAGAGAATCTTGGTCTTGGTTCAAATGATAATCTCAAAATCGACAACATTCAATGGATTTCTCGCCTTTCTTCTTTGAACACTCTTGATCTAAGTGAAGTGTCATATATTAGAAAATCAAAAAATATGTTGCAAAATATTGGCCAGCTACCAAACCTGCAATATCTAAGTCTCTCAAATTTTGCTCTTTCAGATATGGATCTTCTTTCGGTCCATTCTTCGCAGTTAAACTTTTCTCACTCTCTAATTCAACTTGATCTATCTCATAACATGTTCACGTCATCCATATTTTCGTGGTTGTTCCGTTTGAACTCTACTAGTCTTATATATTTGGGTCTCAACTCAAACCTCTTAGACGGTCCCATTCCAGATGATCTAGGCAAAATAATGAGTTCCCTTCAAATATTGTATCTTGAGGGGAATCAATTAAATGGAACCTTGCCAAACACAATTGCGAATCTAGTAGAATTGAAAGAGCTCAATGTTGCAAGCAATTCTTTGGAAGGTGGGATCACAAACATGGCCCATTTTGCCAATTTCACAAATTTGAAGTTCTTAGATTTATCTTGGAACTCTTTCACATTGAATTTTAGCAACAATTGGGTTCCTCAATTTCAATTGGTATCATTTGCAGCCCCATCCTGCAAATTGGGCCCTTCCTTTCCAAAATGGCTTCAAACACAAAATGACTTATACGATCTCGATGTTTCAAATGCTGAGATTTCAGAAATTGCAACAACAACTGCATTTCTATGCTCTGCCAAAAGAAATTTGAACCATTTGAACATGTCAAGCAATAATATGAGAGGACAACTCCCAAATTGTTGGAATGACTTAGCATCATTGAGAATTCTTGATTTGAGCAATAATGAGTTTTCTGGAAACATTCCAACTTCAATAGGCTCATTGCTTTTGGTTCGTCACTTAATTTTACGTGACAACCACCTTACAGGCTCAATTCCATCCTTGAAAAATTGTTCCCAGTTGGTCATGTTGGATATGGCCCATAATAAATTGGTAGGACCCATACCTCCATGGGTAGGATATAACCTCCATAACTTACAAGTCCTTAGCATGAGAAACAACCACTTGAATGGGAGTTTGCCATTGGATCTATGTCATTTGACAGCCATTCAAGTTATAGATCTTTCACTGAATAACTTGTCTGGACAAATACCAAAATGTCTCCAAAACTTGTCAGCGATGTCCCAAAAACCTACACCTCTTGATGCCATTGATCAATTCTACGTCTTTATAAATGGCTCGCCTTCGTATGTTTTTAGTTATGATTTTTATCCCACAGTGAGGTGGAAAGGAAAAGAATTGACATTCAAGGACAATTTAAGACTTTTGAAGCTCATTGACATGTCCGACAATGAACTACGTGGGAAAATTCCAAGAGAAATTGGGAATCTCTCGGAACTTGTGTCCTTAGATTTATCAGGCAACAATTTGAGTGGTGAAATTCCTCGAGAGTTTGGAAATCTACATGCCCTTGAATTCCTTGATTTATCAACAAATCATATGTCAGGAACAATTCCCTCAAGTCTTTCTCAACTTAATTGGCTCGCTGTTTTGAATTTGTCACATAACAATTTATCTGGAAAAATCCCATCGGGAACACAACTCCAAAGTTTTGATGCATCTGCATATGATGAGAATCCCTATCTTTGTGGGAGTCCACTAAAAAGATTTTGTCCAGGCGAAAAAGGATCAAAAGCCCCATGGATTGAGGAAGAGGAAGATGATTCATTTATATCTCAGGGATTTTACATAAGCATGGGTTTGGGATTTGTTACTGGATTTTGGGCAATCTTCGGTTCTTTGATTATATTCCCATCTTGGAGGCATGCCTACTTCACCTTCCTAAGTAATTTGTACGAGAGGGTTGTTGTGGTTATACTAATCAACTTGGCAAGATGTCACCATCTACTTAGAAGATAAATGGTACGTAATTGCCTCACCCTTCTCTATCTTTTCTTTTTTTAAAATAATTAGTTCTCTACTTGTTCGATTGAGGCAATATTATATCTTAGACTAAAGTATACTTTTAGTCCTTTAAGTTTTATATAAAGTATACTTTTAGTCCTTTAACTTTATAAAGTACACTTTTGGTTCTAAAATTCTAACACCGTTAATATTGCTAACGGAAAATGCTAACGCAATGAACTCAAACGCAATAAACAGAAATCTTTTAGTCCTTTAAGTTTATTCAATTTACTCATATTCTTAATATCATTTAATTACATAATCATCACTTAAATTTACACCGTTCTTTATTGAGTTTGAATTTTCCGTTAGCAAAATTAACGGTGTTAGAATTATAAGACTAAAAGTATACTTTATAAAGTTAAGAGACTAAAAGTATACCTCATGTAAACTTAAAGGACTAAAAGTATACTTTAGCTTATATCTTATTTATTACCAAAATATGATGTGTCAAATAATCTTGAAGTGCTATGTGATTAGGTATGAAGGCTTTAAAAGGGCGTTGGAAGCTGGAAGGGGTGCACTTTGGTGGTGAGAAAATCATTAAGAGCCAGTTTGGAGTAGAAGCAGATACTGACAGCCACCAAGGAATAAAAAAAGCATCTATCACGTGGTTATTCACTTATTTGTGTTTATTATTTGCTGTCTTGATTTGGGTGTTATTTTATTTTATGAATTAGCCACTACTGGGAAACTTGTGATCTTTTTTCTTCCATAAGGGAAAATATGCGTACAAACTATTTTGTTTTAATTGGTTGTCCTTTCTGCATTGGACATGTGAGTAATGGAATATCTCGATAAAAAACTTTCAAAATTTTCAAATAATTATATTTAAAGTTAGATAAATATTTTGTTTATAGAATATGAATTGCATCATTATCGATTTGGCCAACTCTACTGGTACTAATAAGGAAATCAATTTTAAGGAGAAAAATCATTGATTCCAAGTTCCGCATTATCATTGGGATTAACATAATGGGCCCTTGACAACGTTGATTGATTTTAGTGTTTCAAAATTAGGTACTAGAGTGACAGTTTATGGGTTTTCATATCTCATTCTACGATTCGTATGTCCCAATAAAGTTGGTTTGTTGAAGGCTTTAAGAATTGTTTTTTCTTCTGCGATCGGACTTTAAATTAAACATAGTGCTTTTATTGGAACATCGACCCATAAATCTCTCAAGCTCCCGGCAAACTTAACCTCGCAAGAACAAAATTGGTCCAGTTTTAATCCAATTCACAATAAGCATTTCATTATCTTTCTGAATATATAAATATAATAAAAATTCCGCTTTTGTCAAAGGGTCTTGCAAATAAATATATATATGAAAAAAAATGTAAAATCAAATGAACGTTCATAAAATATTAATAAATCGCGTTAAATAAAGCATCGATATATCATATATTAAACATATAAAATGCACTTGTAAATAAAGTTGAATTTTCTATCAAAATATTGTCTGCTCTTGGTATCTCTCATTCTTGGCATCAAATAGGCAATTTTCTTACTGAGATTGAAGCATTAATTGCACACAACAGCATATTACACAATTGGTTGAAGATCATCACCAAGGTTTGTAACCTTTGTGTTATACTAAAAACAGGAGAAAATTTGTTGATTATGTGTAAGATTAAAATTACAATCCTTTTCGACAATAGCAAGTTAATGAGTGAATTCTTTATAGCAAATTTAAAGAAATAAAAAAAGAAGAGTGGATATTAATGTAAAATGAGCAGTCCTTGCAATTATTTTTTGTTGAATCTAAATCCTTATCTTATTGATAAGTGGCGGTAGGCTTTGACTTTGGTTTCCAATTCATTGGTAAGTAATTGAAATATAATAAATCACCCTTTCAAATTCATTGTTTTCCAAGAAGCGTGTCTTTGAAAAGGACTGAAGTGGCAGCAGGCCTTACTTTGGTTTCCAATCTTTTAAAGTTAATCCAAAGTCACGAAGTCTTTTCACACACATGGTCCACCTCATGACTTGAAGCCTCCCCTCAAATGCATGTCTGGGCTTCAACTCTTATTGATCCCACTCTCCACAATCACACTGAAATTAGATTCCTTGCCTATCTTAGCTTGTCCTAACGGATGAGCTCTTAGCCGTTCAGATCTAGATCTGGATGGCCCAAATCTTTTTTTTCATTTTTATTTTTTTTACATGAAAAAATTATTTTTTAAAAAAAAATGTTAGTTCAAAGATTAACTTTATTTTAGATCCCTACCCATTATTTTTTTTTTTTAGAAAAATAGAAAGTTAAAAAAAATTTGAACCATCAAAATCAGATTTTTAATCTAAAGATAGGCAGGGAAATAGGTTCCAGTCACACTACACATACAAGAAAAATCTTATCATTACTTGGACAATCAAACGATAACAAGCCATCATCATTAATGTCCTGATTGGTTTCCATAATTCATTTCCTCGATATATGTGTGTGTACATGTATATATATATGTATGTATATCATTAATTTCATTTTGCAAACCGCATAATATACTAAGGCATCTATCTTTATATGGGTCCACTGGCTTTCAAATGACCTGACTACTTCATAAGGTAGACTTTTGGAATATCAAGTTCATGAAAGGGATGCTACATGCGTTCATACCTATGTTGTTTAGTTTTTGAAGAAAGAACTGATCATTTATATATATATATTGAAGGTTCCATAATAATGTTGGAGCAATATTAAAAAGAGTGACCATGTATTATTCAAATTGTGTGAAGCTGCTTGGGGCCATAGTGTTGTTGTGGGTTTTGGGGCAACAAGTAAACAGTTACATAGAGAAGGAGGGAGGAGCACTTTTGGAGCTGAAGAAAGGCCTTATTGATGACTTTGGCATTTTGTGTTCATGGGCTGACTCTAATGATTGTTGCAGCTGGATGGGCATTTCGTGTGGCAACCAAACAGGCAATGTTTTCCTTTTCCTTTTTCCTCATTTTCACATTGTAATAATTACTTTACTGATAGTGAAGTAATTGAAATATAATAAGCACCCCTTCAAATTCATTGTTTCCCAGGAAGCGAGACTTTAATATGAAATTCAATGACAATTGGATTCCTCATTTTCAATTGAATATATTGGAGATGCAATCCTGCATGTTGGGTCCTTCTGTTCCAAAATGGCTCCAGACACAAATTTACATATCCTATATTGATGTTTCTAATGTCGGCATATCAAACATAGCAGCAAGGACCTCTTTTCTTTGCTCTGCCAAGGAAAGTAGTCTAAACTATTTGAACATATCACACAATCAATTCAATGGACAACTAGACTTTTGGAATCACTTAAAATCAATAAGAATCATTGGTTTGAGTAATAATGAATTATTTGGAAAAAATTCCAACTTCTATGGGTTCCTTGCTTTTGATCCGCCACTTAATTTTATGCAACAATCACTTCAAAGGCCGAATTCCATCTTTGAAAAATTGCACCCAATTGGTAGTGTTGGACGTGGGGAGAAATGAATTGTCCGGACCCATACCACCATGGATAGGATCTAACATTCATAATAACTTGCAAGTGCTTAGCATGAGAAACAACCATTTGAATGGGAGTGTGCTATTGGATCAGTGTCATTTAACAGCCATTCAAGTTTTAGATCTTTCACTAAATAACTTGTCTGGAAAAATACCAAAATGTCTCCAAAACTTGTCAGCAATGTCTCGAAAACCTACACCTATTGATGATGAATTATATGTCTTTATAAATGGCTCGCCTTCATATGTTATTGGTTATAGTGTTTTTTATCCAACAGTGTGGTGGAAAGGAAAAGAATTGTCATTCAAGGTCAATCAAATACTGTTGAAACTCATTGACATGTCCGACGGTGAACTATATATGTGGGAAAATTCTAAGAGAAATTGGGAATCTCTCAGAATTTGTGTCTTTAGATTTATCAGCCAACAATTTGAGTGGTGAAATTCCTTGGGAGCTTGGAAATCTCTACATGCCCTTGAATTCTTTGATTTATCAACAAATCATATGTCAGGAACAATTCCTTCAAGTCTTTTTCAACTTAATTGACTCGTTTGTTTTGAACTTCTCAAACAAAAATTTAACTAGAAAAATCCCATCGAGAAGGCAACTCCAAAGTTTTGATTCATATGTGATGAGAATCCCTATCTTTGTAGAAGTTCACTAAAAAGACTTTGTTCAGACAAGAAATGATCAAAAGCCCCATGGATTGGGGAAGAGGATGAAGAGAATTCATTTATATCTCAGGGTTTTTTTTGTTTTTTTGATATATAAAAGTTTTGGAAGGATTTGACACCAGTCCCCTACCAAGGCCAGGGCACGGCCCTGGGCTCTATAAGCACTTACTGGGGACTTACGAGATCACCTATCAAAGGAGTCCCAGCGATAGCAGAAGGGATTGAACCCACGACCGAATGGCCTAGTTCTGGATCCCTTACCATCTATGTCAATTCTCATTGGCATATATTAGGAATTTTACACAAGCATGAGTTTGGGATTTGTTATTGGATTTTGGGTAACCTTCAGCTCTTTGCTTATATTCCCTTCTTGGAGGAAAGCCCACTTCACCTTCCTAAGTAATTTGTACTAGAGGATTGTTGTGGTTACACTAATCAACTTGGCAAGGTGTCACCGACTACTTAGAATATAAGTGGTATAATTGCCTCACCCTTCTCTATCTTTATCTTTTTAAAATAATTAGTTTAATACGTATTCAACTGATTCAATAATATATCTTATTTATTACCAAAATATATATAATGCGTCAAATAGTCTTGAAATGCTATGGTGGTGGTTACTTTTCTGGCCAGTGGACCCAGCTCATTGTTGGAAGCTGCTGGAAGCTCTATCTGTGGAATGGAATACAGCTGCAGCAGGAATAAATAATTTCTTTTGTGGTTTCACTAATAAATAATTCTGTCACTCTCTTGTTGTTTTATTTTCTTTAATACTTGTCAATTTGTGTTGTGAATCTTCTCTTTTCATCCATGTCACAAATGTAATTCTTGGCCCGCCTGCAAAAATAGGTCAAGTATTTTGTTATATATCACTTAAAATTTGTATAATATATATATATATATATATATATATATATATATATATATATATATATATATCAGCTTAATTTGTTGTGAGTAGTTTTAAGGTATTTATTAACTTTTGTATTTAATTTTAAACATGGTTTTGATGCTTCAAAAAACCAAACACAATAAGAATTCATGAGCAGCCTCACAATCGACATACGAAATCCCAAAGAAGCTATATTTTCTAAGGGCATCACTTGCAGCATAAGTATCATCACCTTCCATAACCTTCATTTCCAAATAATACTTTTAACGCCTAAAAAAGTTCTTTATACGACCAAATAGGCTACGTTATGAAGCTTGATCTTCGTGCTCATGATACAGCCCAAGTGGATCTATGAATCAATGTTATAGAAATTGAATCTAAAGTGAAAATTCGAAGTAGCAAGCTAGCAGAGGAATCCGGACTTGGTGTTAAAGGCTCATCTTCTTTTGTCCCCTCTTGGCTTAGAACCTGGAGGCTTCTTGTGAGAACATCCTTTACAGATAGATGAGTGTAGTTTCCCTCTCATAACTTGTTTTATCCTTTAGTTAAATTTTAGCTTATGAAAATTATATGAATAAAAATATCAACCCATTTATCCTTTGGTTGATTTTTCGCTTATAAAAATGAAATGAATAAAAATTATATAATTAAGTGTGCTACATGCATGCCTCCTACATATACAACACGCCATGTACAGTGATAATTATTAATTCTGTCATGTATTTCCATAGCTGTTTGAAAGATTTTATTAGGATTATCATGCTTAAAATGCCCATCTTATGATCAATTGTGATTAAGAATGGTTATGTGGAAGTAATTGTCAAAAGAGCTTAATTGATACATTTTATGATTTCTCCTAAGTGTTTGATTTGTGGAACAAATGGTTTAAAATTAATCTAAATTGTTTTGTGGAAAACTTGGGAGAAATTGGAGTCATAAAGCTGGAAATAAGAAAAGGGACTAAATTACTGTTAGAGTACTAGGCTTAAGGAGTACTGGTTTCTCAAATATTTTACTTTTTCTTCGTTGTTATAATATTGTTATAGCATCACAATTGTATTGAATGATAAAAATCTACAATAGCATTTCCTAATGTAAATTAAATTCTTTCTTGTGAATATAAAGGAAACCATTGTTGGGCCATGTGCTGAAGTTGGGCCTTGTAGGTTAAGGATGAATGCAAAAGGGCCATGTGCTAGAGGAAAAAGCAAAAAAAGAAGGAAAAGGTCAAGAAAAGACAGCTAGAAAGAGAGAAAGTATAAAAAATATTCTTGATAGGCCTGTAGAAAAGGATGAGCCCATTCCATTAGTGGAGGGCAGGGCAACTCTAGCCATTAGATGAAGGACTTGATGGACTTTTGCCTCCCTCAACCCTAGCCTTAAAAGAAAAGAAAGGATAGCCCTAAGAATTAATTTAGAACATCAAAAATTGAGTAGCGGCTGGGACCTAAGAGATAAAATCCTAAGACAGAAAGTGACGCACAGCTCAAAGGGGAAATCTCAAGAGGAGAAGGATGAATTCATCCAACGACAGAATTCCTTCTTGGGCTGTTGCTATGTTGTACTTTTTTTATTTTCTTCCTCTTAGTTGTCTCTTTATTCTAATTTGGAAATATTCATGCTAAATTCAGTAGTAATGTTGCTGAAACCCAAGAGCTAAACTTTCCATAGCTAAGATTTGATGGAACCTTAATTTGTACTTCTTTACCCAAATATTTGGCATAATATAATTGTGATTCGATTTATTTAATGATGTGAATTTAATTTATCTATCTTGTTTGTTGACTGGCCATTAATAGGCAAAAGATGTGGTCTTAATTTACTAGAAGGGGATTAAGACTATATCTCTATTAAACTGTGTGTGCTAGTAGATTTACTTTGTCAATCCACCTGAGTTAGTAAACTTTAGGCATGAGTTTATCTCACACAACCATACACATTGTGTTTCATAGTATTCTAAGCCCAAATTTCTCATAGGCATATCAAATTAGGGTTAAGAGTAAATATATAGGATCACTGGAAAACTTGTGTATACAAAAGAGGTGGATTAGCTAAAGAACATTGTTATAACATTATTGAAGCATTCTAGGTAGAAGTTGCATAAATGGGGGAAATCAAAGCTTAACCTATTTTTATCTTGATTACTCTCAATCGTACCCATTATTGATTGGTTACATTCCAATTTTAGAATCAGTAGTTTACATTACTCAAATCAAATCATAACATCTTTTCAGTTTACCAAATCAAGCAACTATTATTCATTCTCTTGTATGCATATTACAGTATTATAATATATGTGGGACGATACTCCACTCATCATTTTATTACTTGTTTCACTTATACACTTGCCAAGTAAAATAATGCTTTGTTTGAGAAGAAAGTAATGGTTATAGATAATTGAAGAAAGGCCTTGTGGATGATTATGGCATTTTATATTCGTGGCATGACTTTTATGATTGCTGCAAGTGGTTGGGGATTCAATGTAGCAACCAAACAGGCTATGTTGTGAAGCTCCATCTCCATGCTCATGATCATGGCAAACCTTTAAGAGGTGAGATTAGTGCATCTTTGGTGGAACTCCAATATTTGTATTACTTGGATTTAAGTTGGAATGATTTTCATGTAAACCCAATCTCATTCTTTAATTTATTGGATTCCTTGATCTGGGACATGCTTCAAAATTCCTTATCAAATAGGAAAACTCCCAAATCTACAGTATCTTTTTCTCCATTTTAACTACCTTGTTGGAGAAATCCCTTGCGAATTGGGAAATCTTTCTCACTTGCAGCAATTCACTCTCAATTATAATCAATCATCTAGGGGCATAATTCCCCCACCAACTTGATAATCTTTCAATAATAGAGGTTCATTATCTAGGTTCAAATGACAATCTCTAAATTGATTTAGACATATATGTCATAGATTTTTCGCTTTTCTTCTTTCACTCAACAACAACTAGATGATGTGTCAAATCTTAGAAAGTCCATACATTGGCTGAACACAGTTGGCCAGCTACCAAATCTATAAGCTCTATATCTCAAAAATTGTGCATGTTGTCTTTCAAATATGGATGTTCTTTTTGTCCATCCTTCCATACTTACTGAATTTTTCTAATTCTATAAAAATATAAAACATGTTCACATCATCATCCATATTTCCTTGGTTGTTCCATTTAAACTCTAGTCTTGAACACCTTAATCTTGGGGGAAACCTCTTAAAGGGTCCCATTCCATATGACCTTGGAAAAATAATGAAATACCTTTAAGACTTGGTGCTTCCAGCCAATCAACTAAATGGAACTCTACCAAAAACAATTGCAAATCTATCAAAATTGCAATATTTTGATATTTCTAGTAACCTTTTGGAGGCTGAGATGACAAATTTGGGCCCCCTTACAAATATCACAAAATTGAATTAATTAGAAATTCAACGACAATTGGATTCCTCATTACCAATTAGGACCATTGGTTGTACAATCTTGCACTTTGGGTCCTTCTTTTCCAAAATGGCTTCAAAACAAAATGATTTATGCTTTCTTGATGTTTCTGATGACGTCATATCAGACACAACAACAATGGCCTCTTTTCTTTGCTCTACCAACGGAAGTCTGAACTTTCCGAACATGTCAAACAATCACTTCAAAGGACAACTTCAAGATTGTTGTAATCGCTTACCATTAATAACAATCATTGATTTGAGTAAGAATGAATTCTCTTGAAAGATTTCAACTTCTATGGTTTCCTTGTGTTTGGTCCGCTACATAATTTTACGCAACAATCACTTAAAAGGCCAACTCCCATCCTTGAAGAATTACACCAACTTGGTAATGTTGGATGTGGGGAGAAATCAATTAATAGGATCCATACCTTCATGGATAGGATCCAACTTTCCTTAGTTGCAAGTTCTAACCTTGACAAATAAAATGTACAACTTGTATGGAAGTTTTCCATCGCATCTCTGTAATCTTTCAACCCTTCAAGTTTTAGATCTTTCAATGAATAACTTGTTGGGGCGTATACCAAAATGCACTACTACAAAAAAACCAAACAACGTCCTAAATAAGGCTTAATTAACGTTCTTTATCAGAAGGATGTCTTACTGGGGGTAGCGAATAATCATAATTTTGGCATCCTGAGAAAAGTACAGGACGCCTTAGGTAAGGCGTCCTGAATTTTTTTCAAGACGCTGTATATAAGGTGAACTGAATATACATCAGGACGCTTTATTTAAGGCGTCCTGATATCTATTCAGGACGCATTAGGTGCCATCCTAACTTCTATTCAAGATTCCTTACATAAGGCGTACTGAAAAAAGCCAGGACGCCAAAAATCAAACTCCCGCCTAGGCATCGTCCTGAATTCTATCCTTCCATAAGGTGTCTTGAATAGAGTTAGGACACCAAAAATTTTTATAAGGCTTCCTGAAATAAATTCAGGACGCAAAAATGTATAATAAGGCGTCGTGAAATTAATTCAAGATGCCAAAAATCACAATGTTGCGTCCTGATTAGTCTGTCAGAAAGCCACATCTTAGTACAATCTACTACTGTTTTGATAAGAAGACTAACAAATATCAAGTTTATCGACATTAGTAACTCATATGCTTCTAATATGAATCATGATATAAAGTAAATAAAATATAAAAATCCGGTAACAAGTATCTCAACTTGTTTGCACCTCATTCTAAAGCAATCAAGCAAAATAAAATATAATATAAGGGAAAACAATTTCAACTCTTATTGCTAACTGGCTAACTAAATCAAGAAAACAAAATCACTACCCTCAATTCCAACTATTCTAACATTCCTAGTAAACTTTTGCAGAGATGTAGAGCTTCCTAGAAACATACGTAGAAGAGAAAATCAATTTAAAAGCACCATGAAAATAGGAAAAAAAATCGATACTTAGGCAAGATGATTGCCACGTCAAAAAATCACCAACCCATAACTAAATAATGTCAACATGACTTGAAAAGAATAACACAGTTGTGCTATATAAGTTCCACCCCGAATACTCAAAGTTAAAACAATTCCCCAAGCAGCAAAAAATAACACCACATATTACTAGTCACAATTGCACATACATTGATTTACTTAAACTTTACAGACAAACTGATTTCACAATCTCACACCTCAACTTTCTTAAAACAATTACTTACTAAAAAAAGAGACATAATGATATGTTATATTTTTTTTCAACTTTAGTATAGGTAAAATCCACTTTCAAACTAAAAGCTCACGAACTTCCACAAGACATATGCCTAAGTTTGATTCTCTAAATCAGTATCCCTCAATATATGTGTAGAAAGTTCAAGCAATTTATCATAATATAACCATATCAGCACATGTATCAGCAGAGAAATCACATATAAGCAATTTACGATAACCATATCATGCGCCGACACTCGACACACAGAGAAATCACAGAGTTCAAGCAATTTACATTAACCACATCATGCGTCGACAAGCAAAAAAATCACAGATAAGCAGTACACAGAAGTCAAGCAATTTACCTAACGAGTTGAGATTTGAGGGCAGGCACACTGAACTGAACCTGAGATTGAAAACCAAAGAAGGAGAGAGTGTCAAGATTGAAGAATGAAGAACCACAGTGACGAGAATCTGAGGATCGATAATGATTGAGCAACGTCAGAGACAGATAAATGTGAGGAAAGACAGAGGAGACGGAGGCACAATGTGAGGCAAATGAAAGCAGGGGGAGAGTGAGGGTGAGCGATCGATTAGGGCATTGGGATGTATAGGGTTTTGTTTGGCCTGAATCAGAGAGTAGGGGGAGGGGACTGATTGTGCGAGGAGAAGAGTGAATAGCTGTGTGACAGCCAATTGATGATTAATGATCAATTTTGGCGTCTAGAAAATATAAACAGGATGACAAAAAATTGATTAAGGTGGCCTCACATTCGATGAGGACGCCTTAATTAATTTTGTGGCGTCTGATAAATCCCTAAGGACGCCAAAAAATTCATTCAAGGCATCCTTATATTCATGAAGGACGCCACAAAACCAAAAAAATCTAACAAAAATAAAGTTTTAGGCATCCTGGACAACCACGAGGACACCAAATATTAAAATATTATGTAGCTAGTGCCAAAAAAAAAATCTCCAAATGGCACCATGGCGCTAAACAATTAATTTTTGCGCCTTTTAAGCATCCTAAAATTTTTATTGGACGCCAAAAAAGTCCATTAAGGCTTCCTTATATATATGAAGGACGCCAAAAATTAAAAATATATTAGCTAGCGCCAAAAAATATTCCCCCAAATGGCACCATGGCGCCAAACAATTACTTTTTGGCTCTAAAAGCAACACATTTTAGGTGTCCTAAAATTATTTTAGGACGCCTTAATTTAATTTAGGCTTCCCAAATTATAGTTTAGGACGACAAATACATAGAATTCAATAACATAATTATAAAAATGCCACTGCTTTCATTTTTAACTTCCTTTTAATAAATAAGAACATCTTTTAAGGTAATAGTAATCATTTTTTGTAGCTTCCAAAATTTCATTATGATGACTCATAAACCTGCCACCGATGAGGCCATCAACCAAATTTTGTCCTTGAGAATGGATTCCTTATATGGATTTTTCCATATGACTTTTATCGTTTGGTGAGATGGGAACGAAAAGAATTTTCATTCCACTTGAAAGGTTGTGCCGTTGTGTCCTGATGATAAGAAAAAATCATGAGACTCGTTAACTACATATCGAGAAGCATGATGATTCATTGTTCAGCCGAGGATTCTATATAAACATGGGCTTGGGATTTGATAGTGGATTTTGGGTCATTTTTGCCTCATTGTTTCTCTTCTCCTCGTGAGGCTAATTGAGCCGTATTTTTAAATGGCTTTTTATGATTAATTTGGGATTCTTAATGTATTTTTGGGACATTATTGTATTGTTAAGCACTAATAAAAGTTAAGGACATTATTGTATTGTTAAGCACTAATAAAAGTTAGGGACATTTGTATTGAATTAAATGTAATTAAAGATGAAATGATCATACTTTGTTAATGATTAATGTAAATGATTTCTTGGACTTGTAATACTACCTTACATTTAATCTTATATTGTAGGTGTTTAGGAAGAAAGTAGAGATTTTGGAGGGTTAGAGTTAATATTTTGACAACTAGGGAAATTTACAAAAGATGCCCTATAATTTCTGAAAATTGGAAATTAATAGAGAAAAGGGACCAGATAAAATTACATAAAATTACCCAATATATTTTGTAAAGTGCAGTTCCACCCCACAAATATTTTGAAAAATTACAAGTGAGTCCCTTCTGGAGAATTTTTGAATGTTGCCGATTGGTCCCTGGTCAAAACTTGCTTTTTGACCAGGAACCAATTAAGTTCCTTTTCCTGGAATGCGAATAAACAAGGAGACCCGAGACTTGGATACAGGGGGGAGCGCCGCGAACGCAACACAGGGAGCTTGAGAGAGTAGAGGATTGGATCTGGGAAGGTGGGAAGAGGAGACTACCACTACCGACTCCGACGCTCACCACCGCCATCACCGTCGGCGTCTCCTCCTCTCCTCCGTCGGAATTGCTCAGCCACCATCATCTTCTTCACCGTCCTTCTTTCTTGCCGGAAACCGTCGTCTCTTCCCCATTGACGGCAACCTTCATTATGTTTCAGTTTCAGTACCACAGCTCCGCGAAGAGCATCATCCAGACCACACCAGACAGCTTCTTTCACGACGACCTTCATTCTCATTTCTCCACCACCATCGTCTTAGTTTCTCTGTCACTCTCGCCTTCTCTGTCTTCATTCCCCATCATCACGACCGTCACCTTCACCAAAGTTTCAGATCAGATTCAGGGAGGAGGACACCTGTTTTCAGAGTTTATCAAGGAAGGAGTTAGCCTCCTCTGTTTCTATGCTACTGTTACCCATAATCTTCTACATTCATCATTAATTTCATTTTTTGAGGTGGTGTTCTTCATATGGCTGGGACTTTAATTGGGTTTGGAGGAGCTATTTTGAGTTGGCAGTGGTTAATTCCCTTGTTTGATAAGATTTGTTCTGCTCGGTGAACTATATAGGAAAGCTTTTCTATCATTTCATTTGGCTAAAATTATATATTTAGAATGTCTAGTTTTAAAAATTATTGTGTCTGACTGAGATTGATTTTAGTTTTCTATGTTAGCTTGATATTATAGTGTGAAGATTATGTGTTTGAGTTTCTTTGCGGTTACCGTAAGATTATATTAATTAGTGTTATTTGTCTAATTAATATGGTTTATTTGTGTCTTTTGAGGGATTGTTAGTCCTCAATTTTTAGAAAATTCATGCTACATTATTCTAATTTTAATTACACATTAAGTGATTTCAAATAATATCTTAAGATATAATAATTAGTTATGTTTGTAGAAACTACTATTAATTGGGAATATTAAACTCATTATCTTAAGGTTTTCATTAAAACTTAATGAATTTTAATTCTGATACTTTTTTAGTGATGATAGTCATTTCTTTATTATCAAAAACATTCATCATTCATATCTTTACTTTAGCACCATTCTATTCACTCATTCACCATTTTTTTTATAAAAATACTAAAAAAAATAGTTTAACATTTAATTTAATTAACCTATCTTTCTTTTGTTTTTATTACATTTGTATGTCATTTAAATTACTTAGTAATTAATAAAAGACACTTCAAAAAAAGAAAACGATCATAGATTTACCTATACATAATCCTTAATTAATATTTTTATTATAGATCCCAAAACTAGCGATAAAAAAGGCCTTTATCAAAGGGATGCCAGCTTCACCTTCCTATATTACCGTACGACAAGGCCTTTGTGCTCACAGTAATATTTATCTGTAATACCAGTATAATGAAAACTAATTAATTTGAGATAATGAGTGAAATTTTTTTTTCCAAAAAGCAACATATAATTTAAATATAAATAAATACAATATATAAAAAAATTAAAAAAAATTAAAAAAAATATGCCCATCCCTCTAATAGAGGGATGGGCACCTAAGGGGCACATAAGGTGCTTGGCACCTAATGTGCACCCGTAATCTACGTATCAAGATGCCTCAGGTTCCTTTCAAAAATGAACGGTAATCTTCTTTCCTTTTCGTTTTTACCTTTTCAAGAAAATTGAAAAATAAAAATGGTTAACGTATACTTTTAATCTCTTAAATTTTATATGGGGTATGTTTTTTATCTCTTAATTTTATAAAATTTACTTTTAGTCTTATGATTCTTAACATTATTAATATTGCTAACAAAAAGCATTAAAGTGAAAAACTCAAATGATGATTAATAGCATTTTACTACACAAATTTGAAATATTTTTCAATTTGCTCATATTTAAAATTTAAGATTAACACTATTTAATTACATAATAATCACTTGAGGTTGAGCTTGATGCGTCATAGTTTTTTGCCATCACTTTTGGATATTGAAATTTTAACGATGACTTGGTTTTCAATGCCATAAATTTAAGCTGGGTGATGAGAGGCCGCACCGATAATTGGAAGCTGCAAGATCATGAGAGAGGCATGTTGGAGTAGACGCAAATATGTGGAATATATTTCTTCTAGCTCTTAGCTACCATCAAAATAATTAAGTAAATCATCCATGTGTGAATACTCATTTACTCTTGTGAATTTCGTCTTGTTTAACCTTGTTACCTATTGTCATATTCTCACATTAGACTTGTAAAATTTATATTTTCATCTATATATGTGTCAAATGAAAATATGGATACCGAACTATTGTTTTCCCCCCTCTTTGAAGCCTGCCTTTCATTGATATATATAATAATATATATTTAAAGGTTAAGGTACAAAAATATCTATAAACTTTTCCCACATATGCATCTAGTATCATATAAATTACTTTGGTGCAAAAGCGCCCATAAATTTTTCTAAATGGGATAAAAATGTCAGCTCTACAAGAGTCCATTAAATTTTAGTTTTGTGGGCCACACACTAATTATTTTTAAGGTTAAGAGGCAAATTTACTCAAAAACTTTTCGTGAAAGTACATCTGACACTATAAACTTTTTTTAGGTGGAAAGATACACATACCTATAAACTTTTTAAAATGTTGGCGAAAAAACCATTTATGTTATCTACCCTAAAACTTTCATTTTTTTTTTTTATGTGGGCTTGTGTGTGTTCAAGTGTCAGCCTTTAGAAATCTATGTGCTTAGTCACCATGGTCAACTAGTAAACCTTTGTTTTGCTTTAGGTTAATAATAATCACTACAAGAAAATAGTTTATTTGCGACGGAACTTGTGAGGGAACAATTTCGATCACAAATTTTATAGTATGTGCGACGGAATAAAAACTTCCGTCGCAAAATGGGATACTTTGCGATGAACTAAAATCGTTTGTTGCAAAACGAAGGACATTTGCTGCGGATAACCTCAGTCCATTGCAAAGAACACACATTTTGTGACGGAAACGTAGTTTCCATCGCAAAATGTAGGTGGTTTGCGACGGAAATGAGTGTTCCGCCACAAACCCTCCCCCCCCCTTTTTTGTGACAAAACCTGAAGTTCTGTCACAAATTCATCAAGTTTGCAACGGAAATTCAAGTTCCGTCGCAAACTCAAGTAGAAATCCCCCCCCTCTTTTTCTCCATTTTTCCCGATTGAAGAAAAGTCTCCGGCATTTCTCCACTCCTCTCTCTTGCGCTGTCCAACCACTGCCGTCCATCCTCATCTCCTTCGCCGTGAGCCATTGTTCGCTGTCCTTTCTCTTATTTCTTCGCCTCAAGTCGTTCTTCAACAGGTAAGAATTTTTTTTTTTAGTTCTTAGATCTGGAGGAGTCAGATCTTTGTGAAACTAAATTGTAGAAAAAGTAAATCTATATCCCAAACGTAATATGGATGTGATAGTAATTCCATATACTAAGTTGTTAGATCTGCTGAGCTACATATTTCCATATACTTCCATACCTATTTTTCCTAATTTTCATGATTAATAAAAAAGGGGAAAATGATCTGATCAATTCATGAAGGCTAAATTTCCTAATTGGTTATGAGATTACTTCACGCAAAACAATTCAGCTCTCCAGGATGTTGTGTGGAGTTTAGCTTACGGGTCTACAACAGTTGTTACTTGGATAAAAAAAATATGTAATCAATGGGTATCGATTTGCAACTGTTAATGCGAACGAAAATACGGAAAGTTGCAATTATGGTGTATGTTGTCGAGGTTGCCAAGTTGACGAGGTCAAGTGTGACTACTACAGCAAGTTAATTGATATAATTCGGCTGGATTACAAGTGGGACAAGTCGGTGACTCTATTTAAATGTGAGTGGTTTGATAACACTCCGCGTGGTACAAAGGTGGACAAATATGGAAATGTTGAGATCCACTTGTCCCAGAGATATACAGTTAGTTATGACCCATTCATTCTTGCTCAACAGGCGGAACAAGTTTATTTTACATCATACCCCACATCCCGCCAAGGGTGGATGGGAGTTATCAAAATCAAAGCACGAAATATTATACCTAATTCAAAAGAGTTAGAAACAAATGACGATATGACTAAACCGTTCCAAGCTGATGTGGAACATGTACTTGCCGTAAGTAATGTCGAGGACAATCTACCTTGCAATCTCTTTGATTCCGCTACAGATTTAGAGGTAATTTCTATCCAAATTGATAATGAGGAATCAGACGCTAAGGAACAAGAGGTTTACTCCACTACTGAAGATGAATTCAACATTTATGAGACACCAGAGAAAGGTGTGCAGGCAAAGATCGAGGACCAAAAATCGTCCGGTTGATTCGAGTTAGTTTTTTATGTTTATGACGATCTGTTATATTAGATACTTTGTTGCTTAGTCATTATTGTATTAAGTAAATTTCTTTTATATATATATATATATATATATATATATATTGACATAAGTTTATAAGTGTTCAGAGATAGAGCATCCAAGAGGCCGTTCAGATAGTGGATATAGTAGAGGTAGCAGCCGAACCCGTCCTATCAAAGGGGGTAGGGCGACATCATCTACCCCCTCTATAGGCAAAGGGCTTAGCTCTTTCCCAAAGCTGCCGCCACTTTATTTTTCATCTTCACCGCCTACTGCCGACTTTGTTATGGGCAATATAGGTGTGCCTTTCACTCCAACTTATCCACAACAGTAGGCAGAGCAGGTTGAGCTTATGATTTCTGATTGATTTACATATATTTTGTTCTCTTTTAACATCTATGTTCTAACATTTTCAATATATTTCTTCCTTAAATACATTGAATCGCCTCAAAGACGTGGCGGGGAACCTAGTTCCTCCGACGCACTAAACTAGGGAATAGTTGATCTTGTGAGAAGAAAGATGTGGATCCGTCCTGTCGAATCCACATCTTAATTAATATCCTGGTGGAATATTAATTCCATTTATTATTTGCTTCAAACAGTAACAAATTTATTTCGTTTTACATGCCTTATTTGTATTGTATTTTTGTGCTTGTAGGAAAACTATCAGCAGCTGACGTAGGAGAAAGACTCGCAACTTGAGAGTGACCCGTCGTCCTCTTATTCCGATGATGATAGTCTCTTCATTTAGGCTACAGGCAGATTTGACAAAAGGGGAGAGTCTTCGAGATGGGTGCCTCTGCCAGCAAACTAATGTCGTCTTCGAAGCGCTCATCCAACAGTATTAAAGGTGCTCCTGCAGGTAGACTTAATACTTTTGCTATCAACTGCAAACCATTATTCCCTCGTTGATTTAAATGAAGTACAAAAAATAAACTTACTTCGTAACGTTGGTTTTGCAGAAGATAAGAGGGTAAAGGCGTTAGAACAGACGGTGAAGGAGTAAGGAGAGATGATTAAGGAGATGCGAGCACTTCTCCGGTCTCTATTGAAGGACAAGGGCATGGGGCTGCCTCCTAGTGGTGATGATGATACTAGTGGTGGTGATTACCAAACTGCTGCTTTTAGACTTTTTTTTAGTTCATTTTTGTCGCAACATTATAATTTGTAATATTTTGTTTTTGTTATGTAAACTCATATGATTGTTACAATTTATTTTTATGATACGCAAGTCCTTTTATTTTCTAATTTTTAATATTTTTTATGAAATTATTTTTTATGATTTTTTATATTTTTTAAAAAATAAATTGATTTTTGTGAGGGAACTGCTTTTCCCTCACAAATTCTGAGATTTTGCAATGGAAATATCTTTCCCTCATAAATCCTGATTTTTTGCGAGGGAAATATCTTTCCCTTGCAAAATATCGAAATTTGCGAGGGAAAGTTTTTCCCTTGCAAATCCTGATAGTTTGCGAGTGAAAATTTTTCCCTCGCAAAATTTTGAATTTTACAAGAAAAAATGTCTTTTTTCCGTCGCAAACCTCATTTACAAGGGCACTTTTTGCAACGAACAATTTTTTGCCACAAAAAAATTTTGCGACAAAAAATGCTTGTTTTGTGACGACAAAGTTCCGCCGCAAAAAAATGGATTTTCTAGTGGTGAATCTCTTTGGGCTCACTCTCTCTCTCTCTCTCTTCCCCTCAATCTTTCTCTACGTGTTTATAATAGCAAAAGTTCTACCCCCAACCATTTGTTTTCTCTTGAGCCCTTAAGCTTCTTATTTCTTCTTTATTTTGAAAGTTGTATCTATTTTGATAGATTTGCAGGGAGAAGAGAGAGAGAGAGAGAGAGAAGGAGCGAGAGTGAGCGGGTGCTAGTGGTAAGAGAGATGGAAGAGAAAAACAGAGAGATAGGAAAGGTGAGAAGGGGGGAGAGTTGACCACAGTGACTTAATATAAAGATTTTTTATGGTTGACACTTTGACACACATGGGACTTACACAAGTCAAAAGTAAAAGACGTTTAATGTATATAATGGAGATTATATTTGTTAGACCTAGCTGTCACCTAAGAGGGGGTGTGAATTGGGTGTCCGATAATACTTTAGGTAACTTTAAAAATCTTTTCGCAACTTATTTAAAGCAATTCGTATAACAATAATAATCTATAAAGCATTTGTCAGTCATTCAAGTATATATGCTAGGAATATAAGAGTTTAAGGAAGAGAGTATGCAAACTATGATTTATCTTGATCCGGCCCAATCCTTGACCTATGTCCAATCCCCAAACTCCAGTTAAGATTCTCAATCCACTATCCTCTTGTTTAATCTAGGCACAAGAGAAGCCTTTATAACCCACAAGTTTACCCAGGCACTTGTAAAGCCAAATCTCTAAATGAGATACTCCCCCTTACACACTGTAAGGATATAATTGGTTTCCCACTCAAAATCACTCAATCTTGAGTAACTCTCAAATGGAATGATTACAATAAATCTTCTCTCTCAGAAGTGGATAAGATAAACACTGAAGTACATTACAAATAATCTCACTCTCTAAGGTACATTATATGATCATTGAGATAATCAGAGAGTAGATGATATAGACATCAAAGTATTGGCATTATGACGATAAAACTGTAATCCCTTATCTCTTGTCTCTGCTTCTATTTTGAATGCTTCTTCTTTTATAGTTGATGAAGAGCATTTGACCGGTAAGCAATTCTTCCAGTTTAAAATATGACCGTTAGATGTCCGTTGGAAGTAACCATTGAAATATAGCTATTAGACTTGTTGTTACTTGTTTCGTCAAGTGCTTTGCTGGATTCATTAGTTTCGTCTCCTACTCAACTTCGTTGAATATCCGTTGATTTGCCAAGTTTGTCATAAGAATGGGAATAACATAAATGACTTTTGTTTTCTCAGAGATTGGTTGCCATGATGGTGCTTAGTTTTTGCAATCGCATTTCAAGTCTCTGACACAAATATTGCTTTATCTTGCTTTTAGAGTAATCAAACATTTGATCATTTGAAATCACTAGCAAACAAGTTAAAAATATCTAAAAAATGATTCTTAATAATCATGGGAAGTGACAGTTAAAGATTGAATCATTTGAAAATTCACAGACAAAGGCTCATTATCATCGTTCACATGAACTCGAGTTTCACAATAATGAACTTGAGTCTCAAACTCAAGTTTGCTTACAAGAACTTGAGTTTATGTGTTTTGTTTTCAAACCTCTCAGTTCTTTAAGACATGAACTCGAGTTGATATCACAAGAACTTGAGTTTGTCATTTAAGTACAAATTGAATCCTTAAAGAACTTGAGTTATGAACTTGAGTTCTTAATCAAGAACTCTAGTTCTTAAACTTTTGAATAAAACACAAGTTTTTCAGAAGTGAAGAACTCGAGTTTAGAACTCAAGTTTCTTACTAAGAAACTCTAGTTCTCAATATCTTTTTGATATTCGAAGATTGGAATGAGTTAGAATTCACGATTTTGAGTTTATCACTTATGAACTCGAGTTGTTTGTCAACGATTGGCTGCAAACATAAGTTCTTTGAGAAAACATAAGAGCTCGAGTTGTCAATGTTCAAACTTGAGTTACCAAGTCAAGTTGTTATATTAGACCCCGAGTTGTTACCTCATTATTTCAGAATGATAGCTAGCATTCTCCGCAATCTTGATGATGTAGAACTTAAGAACATTGGTTGCATAAAGGTCAGATTCCAGAGGTAACGTCTTTGATATAGCTCCAAATCTTTCAAACAAATTATCCCCATAAATCTCTTTAAGTCTTCTTTCCAATACAAAAAGAATCACCTCCAAACTCATTGCATTCAAACCGTTATAATTCGATGAATGAAGACTGTTCTTGTCAAGCGTTTTTACAACATTCTGAACTAACTATCAACTTCAAAAATTCATACCCATCCATTTGATCTTTGTTTTCTGTGATCTTGATGTTTTTAGAAAGGTGTGTGAGTCTAGTTTTATATGTCACTGATTTCATCTCATTTCGATGTGTGGTTTGTGAGTTACACTCAAAACACCGAAGCTTGATTTGTTGTGTGACGTGAATTTCTATGTCAACTTAAGAAATTTATATTTCTTTCATCTAATCTTCTTTGAACTTGAATTTTTGTCAACATGACGCATTGGATGTCTAGTTTCATACAAAATTGGTTTCACCTCAATTCGATCTTTGGTTTGAGAAATATTGTCGAATTATCAAACCTCGCCCAGGCCAAATGTGAAACAGAGATGAATAGAGTGGCTGGAATAAATCAACTCGAGTTGTTGAAACATCAACTCGAGTTGTGAACTTGAGTTTTGAAAAATGAACTCGAGTTTTGCCCTCAAAACTCGAGTTCTTAAGTGAGAACTCGAGTTTTCATGCATATTTTCTTGAAAGCTCGATTTTGCTCATTTTAACTCCGAATTGAGTCATTTCAGCTTCCATTTGATTGTATAAACTTTCAATATCACATATAGGAACTTGAATGTTGATAGTTCCATTATAATATGCAAGTTCTTCTTTCTTTAATCTCTTCTCTTCTTCTTGTTTATTCCTCATCATTCAACTTGGAACTAATCTTCATCAAGTATAGCAGTTAGTCAATGTATATGATACAAACTTTTTGCTCTTACTAATAACATCTATTTAAGACATCATCAAAACTAATCATATTCAACAATATTTTCACCCATTTAAAAAGTCCACAGATATTTTTACACTTACGAAAAGTTTATAGTGCCAGGTGTGCTTTCACAAAAAGTTCATAAATTTGTCTCTTAACCTTTATTTAAAAACGATTAGCATAGGTCCACAAAACCAAAAGTTAACAGACATTTGCTTTAATTAATGGAGCTAACGTTTTTGCTTCATTTAGAGAAGTTTATGGATATTTATGCACCTAAGTGTTGTATATGGTGCTAAAAACACATAAAAAAAGTAAATAGATATTTTACACCTTAACCCTATATTTAATACTCTCATGGTATGCAAGAGGTAATTTGCGAATTTAGGTTGATGCATCCAACACAACCAGCCCTTTTATTTTTTTTTTAAACACGCTTGACCTCGCTTCTAGTTAATAAATAATAAGTTGAGGATTGACTCCGAGGGAATGACAATTAACTACGAAAAAGGTTGAATTGATCACATAATCAAACTCCCAACAAATTTTTCTGAATAATGTAAATATCAATTCATATTGTTGCAAACAGAAATTTAAGTTGTAGATTAATAATTACATTTGAAACTTAAATATTTTATTTGGGATTAAAGTTTCTAAATTTGTAATTTATTATTTTATTAAAAAAGAGTTTAGATGAGTTGGGTTCTAGGGGCCACCATGGCTACGGCATACCTTCAGGTTCAAAAAACGCTTATAAAGATATCTATAGATCGCCTATCAAAATAACACTCACATTGGTAGCGAGAGTTGAACGCACGACCTTATGGATTATGAGCCAATTCCTTATCAACTGGATGAACATTGTTGGCAAATTTGAAATTATTTGAATCAATACCAAACTGAACATGTTCAAAAGCTTGATCTTTGAGCTTGAAGCCCAAACCTAGGTAGGTAGGCAGGGTTTTTACATTGAGACCTTTTAAACCCGAACTCATCAAGGGTTAGCCTTTTAGGGTCAGACGAGCCCATACTAGCTAGCAACCTAGTGGTGAACCATTGGTAGAGTAGGGAATCAAGGTCGGCCCTTGAAGGGTCAATGCCTAAAAGGGCTAACCCTTTTAGGCAAAGCCCGGCTCGAGAGCACCAGAGCCAGAGCCAGAGCCAGCTCTATAGGACTGGAAGGTATTATTCCAAATTTTAATTATTTTTCCTCCATTTTTTTGAAGAAATATAATTAGTAAATTACAAAAATTAAAGTTCTAATTTATCAAATAAATGTTGTTAACATTAATATCCAAATAATACGCATCATACAACAAACAAACATAATTAGCAAACAAGTGTTAGTCGGTCTCATTTTCAAAGTGTGAGTCGTGATACTGATTTGTAATTGAGTGATAGTGAGTGAGAGATTGAGATTGAAAATTGAGAGTTGAGATACTGATAGAGAGTGATAGGAAAGCCGGAGAGACAAGGAAAATTATGCTTGAAATTTTTTAGGGTCCCTTCACCTCCAAACACTCTTAGCCTCAATCAAATTAATGAGGGGAAAAAAATTTAAGGGCCCCTTAGCCTTTCAGAGTCAATTTTATTTAGCAACTCCAATTTTCAGGTCTTACCTTTGAAGAGTCAAGGCTTAAACAGGCCGTTCTCGACGAGTCCAACCCAATTTTCTAGCTCTAACCATTGGCCTAGTACCCAACTCACCAAGATTTCTTTATTCATTGATTGATTTTTCGTTTCTAAAAGGGAAAGTCCCATATAAAGCTACTTAAAATAGAAAAATTCTAAATTAGGTTGATAAATTCAACAAATCCTTGATTAAGTCATTAACCCAATTCAAGATTTCAAAATGTGTGTAAAATGACTTCAATACCTTCTCCCCTCTTAATAGAGCTTTATTGTTTTATGACTTTGTTGTTCTATATATCAAAATATTAACATATAATAATATAAAATATGATTTTTTAAATCAATTAAATGATTTTTTAAAATTCGTTTTTTTTTAAAAAAAAAAGTTGACGTATTTATTTTTATCAAGTGAGAAAAAAAGAAAGAATGCATAATCTACCAATTTCAGTTTTCAAAAATCAATTGAAATAAAAAGTCATTTTTAACAATGTTTTTCTAAACAAGCTCTGAAATTTTTTCTAAACGCATAAATGTGATTTTTTTCTAAAAAAAACATCTATTTAAGATTTCAATTAAATGATTTTTTTAAATTAGTTTTTTTAAAAAATGATGTATTTATTTTTATCAAGTGAGAAAAAAAAGAAAGAACGCATAATCTACCAATTTCAGTTTTCAAAAATCAATTGAAATAAAAAGTCATTTTTTAACAATGTTTTTCTAAACAAGCTCTGAAATTTTTTTTCTAAACGCATAAATGTGATTTTTAAAAAAAAAAAATTATTTAAGATTTCAATTTTGTAAATTTTTCATTCTTGAATATAAATTATTAATATTAAATATTTTTTTTATAATAAGAGGCGTGTAAATTTGATATATTTCTAAAGATATTTTAGTTGAAAATGATATCAAATACACTTTAAATCTCACAAAATGTTGTCCATATTGAAATATAGAAATTTCACAAAACATTTATACAAGAAACAGATATGGTAAAATTCATACTTAATATATTTATTAAAAATATGTTTTTATAATCGCATATATTATACTTTGTTCGAAAAAATTTGTTCATGTTTATAAAATGAAGTCGTTCGTTCAAAACTATTGTACGCTTATGTTCTTACAATGATACCTAATATACAGTTTTTTTACCTGAAGGCTAGTTAATACATATTTTTTTATATTAAATATTAATGTTGATATATATATATATATATATATATATATATATATATATATATATATATATATATAAGTTACAACATAATCAAACTCTTTAAAAAAACAGTTATGAGAGGGCATTTAAGTTATTTTACTCAAATTTTGAAATCCTAAATTAGGTTAATGACTTAATTAAAAATTTATTGAATCTATCAACCTATTTTAGAATTTTCTTATTTTAAGTAGCTTTATATGGGATTTTCCCTTTCTAAAAATGATATAATAAAACATATACCTACTGAAGAAATAAGCTTTCAAAATAAGAAAATGTTTATAATAATAAGATAACATTTTAAAATAAAATAAAAATCCACTGAATTAAGAAAATCTTATAAATAAGCCATCGCCATAAATTTATTAATTGGTTTCCTTAATTACTCCATATCCATATATCATTAATTTCATTTTGCAAGCCTCGTCCATTTGATTTGACGGAGTCCACACGTTGCCAGTGTGGCTATCGAAATTAAACACTCAAGCATCTCTCCTTTTATATGGGTCAGCTCACTAGCTTTGAAATATCATTTGATTTGTACGTACTTATGAAGGTAGAGAGACTTTTGGAACATCAAGTCTTGCAATTAGTTTAAGTGTGCTTTCCGAAGCAATCTATGATGATAGGTTGTGCTCTACATGCACGCCTCCTACAACACGCCACATACTGTTTCGTTTGTGTCCAAAGCAATGATTATAAATTATTGAAGGCTCCATAAATAGTGGCAGGCCAAATTTTGAGAGAAAAAGGGGTTACATAATGTATTCAAATAATTCAAAGCTGCTTCGAGCCACTGTCTTCTTGGTGTGGGTTTTTCTGCAACAAGCTCCGCAGTTGGAGGCACACAAATGGAAGCTTCAGATGCATAGAGAATCTTTCAACAGGAGGCTCTTCAACTTGGTGTGAATGATAATCAACTAATTGATGTTGACAACATTTTATGGATTTCTCACCTTTTTTTCTTTGACTGACCTAGGACTAGTTAGCGTGTGAAATCTTAGAGATTCCAAAAAATGGTTGCACATGGTTGGTCAGCATCCAAATCTACAAATTCTGCCCCTAGAAAATTGTAGTCTTTCAATCATGGACCTTCTTTGCCGCGCTTCCTTCTCTATTAAATTTTTCTCATTCCCTAACCGATCTCTATCTATCTTATACTCTCTTCAATGTTAAATATAGGATAAAGTTTGTAGTGCAATTAGAGATAGTAACAAGTTGTCATCATCCATATTTCCTTAATTGTTCCATTTAAACTCTAGTCTTATGCCCTTTATCTCAAGGAAAACCTCTTAGAGGGTCGCTTCCTTCCTAACATCTTGATAAAATGATGAATTCCCTTCAATACTTGAGGCTTGATCACAATCAACTAAATGGACCACTGCCAAAAACAATTGCCAATCTATCACAATTGAAATCTTTTGATGTTTCTGGGAACTTTTTGGAAGGTGAGATTACAAACTTGGGCCCCCTTGCAAATCTCACAAAATTGACATTGTTAAGTTTATCCCAAAAGTCCTTTATTTTGAAATTCAACAACAATTGAATTCCTCATTTTCAATTGGAATTATTGGAGATGCAATCCTGCTTGCTGGGTCCTTCTTTTCCAAAATGGCTTCAAACTCAAAGTGACATGTGCTATCTTGATGTTTCTGATGCTAGCGTATCGGACATAACAACAATGGCCTCTTTTATTTCTTCTTCCAAGGAAAATCCACGCTTTTTAACCATGTCAAGCAATCACTTGAAAGGACAATTTCTTGATTGTTGGAATGGCTTAAAATCAATAAGAATAATTTAATTTAGTAATAATGAATTCTCTGGGAAGATTCCAGCTTCTAATGGTTCCTTGCATTTGGTCTGCCACTTAATTTTACGCAATAATCACTTAAAAGGCCAACTCCCATCCTTGAAGAATTGCCCTGACTTGGTAATGTTAGATGTGGGGAGAAATCAATTATCTGGATCCATACCTTCATGGATAGGATCTAACCTTCCTAAATTGCAAGTTCTTAGCTTGACAAAGAACAACTTTTTTGCAAGTTTGCCATCACTTCTTTGTCATTTGTTAACCTTCCAAGTTTTAGATCTTTCAGTGAACAACTTGTCAGGACATATACTAAAATGCCTCCAGAATTTTACTATGATGACTCGGAAACCTAGTATCTATGACAATGAAGCCATTGACCAAATTTCTTTCTTAAAGAATGGTTCCCTTTTATGGCTATTTGATTATGAATTTTATCCTGCAGTGAGATAGAAAGGAGAATAGTTGTCATTCAAGGACAACAAAAGACTTTTGAGGCTGATTGACCTATCTAAAAATCAACTATCTAACAAGTTTCCAAAAGAAATTGAAAGTCTCTCAGAACTGGTTTTTTTGGATTTATCAAATAACAATCTAAGTGATAAAATCCCTTGGGAGTTTGGAAAGTTGTATGCCCTTGATTTTCTTGATTTAGCAAGAAATCATTTGTGTGGGACAATCCCTTCAAGTCTTTCTGAAATTGATAGGCTTGTTGTTTTGAACTTACCCAAAAATAATATATCTGGAAAAATCCCATCTGGAACACAGATCCAAGGCTTTGAAGCATCTGTGTATGATGGAAATCCTTATCTATGGGGAGTCCACTTGAAAGGATGTGTCCTAAGGAAAAGAAGAAAAAATCACAAAGACTCCTTGGAGTTGGATTTCTCCCATCATCATTCTCTCATTATCCTTCGTAATCTCTAAATCTCATCCGTCCAATCAATACAATGCTACTTTTACTTTTCTCTCATTTTCTCAATCAACAGCTTAGATTTAGCCAATGAGAAAGAATAAGGAGAAGAAGAAGAAGAAGATCTCCTTCAGACTCCTGCCAATGATTTAGAAATATTTCTTATAGAAAGATTAGCATTGTTGAGGTGTTCATGAGAAACTCCTATGTACTCCATAAAGACACTATTTTAGTCTTTGATTGGATGAAATCTAGCCTATTGTAGTGATATTTGTTTTTTTTTTTCATGTACACATTTTTTTGGGGACAAATTTATGTAAACATTTGCAAAGTCTATATAATAACCTTTTATGTGTTTAATGCTAGTTTATAATTTTTTCTTTTTTTGTAAAAATGATTGTTTATAGATTCAAAATGATATTTTACTATCATGAAATGCTAGGTTGTAGATTTAAAATGAATTTTAAATGTATAGAAATATTTTTTTTTTAATATTTTCCATGAATTTTTCAAAGGAAAAAAATTTCTATCAGGAGAACCCCTACTTAATTGGGCATTATACAAATGCAATGTTATTTTTTTTTCTAGCCATGGAAAAAAGATAATGAAATTAATATTTTATTAGGTTATTTTTAGGGAAAAAATCAATCACTTTCAATAGATAGTTACAAGAAAATATTTTTTAAGAAATCTTATAATTATTTTATTTAAAAATAAAAAAAGAAAGTAGAATTTCTCACTTAATAGAATATAGTCATTTTATTAAATTAATTGATGAAACAGTAGAATTAAAGTCATTAATGAATTGTAAGTATTACTTACTTTCTAGAATATATAGTTGCATTATTAAATTATCATTGTGTTTAATAATTATTGAGAAAGTATCAATAAAGGTATTTTAGGAAGAAATTGACAAAAAAAATAGTAGAATTGAGGTATATGTAGCATTAATGGGTTCCAAGCATTAATTAACTTATAGAATATATAAATGCATTACTAAATTATTATTGTGTTTAATTATTATTGAGAAAATATCAATATGGGTAATTTAGGTAGAATTTGACAAAAATTTGAACTTTATCCTATAATTAGGACCAAACTGAACTTCCAAATGTTGTCCTATAATTAAGACCGGAGGGAGTACTATTGTGACTTTCGTCTTACATATTTTACTTTATGAATTAGCTACAACCGTAAATGCAGACAATTAGGCACGCATTTTTTTTTATTTATAAAAAAGTTTTGGAGGGGTTCGATATCAGTCCCCTACCAAGGTTAGGGCACAGCCCCGGACTCTTTGAGCACTTAATGAGGACTTACGAGATCGCCTACCGAAGGAGTTCCAGCGACGACAGCGGGGATCAAACACACATCCTTTTGGGACTTGAACAAATCTCTTACCATTTATACCAACTTCTTTCGGCATCACACACGCATTAAATGCAGACATCTTCTCAAAGTGGGATTTGACTTGATTATCCACATTACAAGGAACTGATCATTTTGTTAAACCCAACTCTCTTTGATGAATGGAACTGAAATTAAAAATTACAGGAGCGCCAATGAAAGGAGTACTTTGGCCCAATTGTAATAAAGCTCATATGAGAATAAGCCCAATACTAATGGGCCTTTGCTAACCCAACAACTCTATCACCATTCCATCGCTCCAACTTGCCCTTTTTGGGTAAACAAGTGAACCCAATGACTTTTTGGCGTGTTAAATTCTAATGGTATTGGGTTGAATCTCTTAAAGCAAATATTAGTACTACATTAACACATTAAGCACATTAAAATGAGCTAAATCATGGAAATTTATCTTTCACTTGACAAAAAAGGCTCACAACTAAAAAGGGAAATATCATTCAACTAAAGAAACTGTTCATTACAAGGGTAAAGAGCCCAGGAAAAAAACAGAGAGAGAACAAAAATACAAGAAAAAAGACAAAGGGCCATGTTACATCAATTTTTAGTGCTGAGGGTGTATTGAACTATGCACCCAGCCACAGGCCGGAGGAGACGTTAAGGCTACATAATACCAACTTTAGGAAAAAGAAAATTCCCATGTTGGGCAAAATTCCTATAACTAATCAATTATCTTTCTTGAGAGACTTTACTCCTTCACAAACATCATAGAACCCTCTTCAAAACTCAATATCCTTAGCGTCTGAAGAAGATTTTGGATAGCCATCATAATCTAGTTTTACATGCAGTGTAGAACAAACCATCTTGAACTTGAGCCTCAAACTATCCATGATTTCTTGTACTTGTAGGTTTTCAGGATCCAAGACTGGATACTTCTCGATCAACTCATCCATCTGCTTGATGGAAATTTTAACCCTCGAAGAAAAGCAGTTCGGGTCAACCCGGATAGCAGAGCTCCAAACGTCAACACAGCCCCTGTAGAAGCCAAGCTCTTCCCCAACCTCGAAACCAACTTTGAGTCCCACTTGCTTTGACTCATCCTTGCCAGCGATTAGGCCATCTTTGTAGCCCTCGTCATAGCCTTCCTTAAAATGAGTTTCTTCCAAGTGGAGCGATGAATCAAATATATCACCCATAAATACCAATATCCAAGAACAAACTTGTCAAACAAACTAGTTTCAACCTCGATCAATGACAGCCGTCTTGAACCAAAGATGGTGTAGCAGTATGCGGGACAGATTAACTTCCAAATATGCAAAAACCCTAGTTTTCAAAAAAATTATTATGCATTTATTTGTTAACATTGACATGTGAGACACTAAATGAGTATTCGCTAATTCATGTAGCAATTCTAGATGATCTACGATATATTTGTTATACTATTAGCTGACTGTAATCAAATTTGAAAACTTTACAGAACTGAAATTGCACTTGAAAAGTGTTCAAATAATTGCAAAGTTGAGCTAAAGCCAGTAGGGAGATTAACAAAACCAAAGTGGATCAATTGATTCAAGATGTCAAGACTTGGAAAGATTTTCAAAAATAGGGGGAAATCCAAGATTAGCACATTAATTAAAATCAATAAATAACCAACAACGTCCATTCCTCAATTCCATAACGCTCCTTCTTCAGACATTTCACTAAAAAATTCATAGGCGTTCCCAAAAGGCTAACACAAAATAAGTAAACTTCATCATTGAAGTTTCAAATCAACAACTTTCCTTCATTGTCATGAAGTGACACATAGTCAAAATTAGTTCTTATATTTCCTTCGTTCCATAGTTTAGGCTATAATACTTTAATCATAACTAGCTACTCATTTCTGTTTTAAGCCCCCCACTTTATCAAACACCCATCATTCATAGCAATTGAAATTAAGAAAACAAGCTTCCTTTTCCTGAACTTTCTACAACACCTTTAATTTCTCTTTCACACATTTACTCAAACATCCTAAGGGCATTAAAAATTAACTCAAAAACAACTTCCTATTCATAATTACCAACAAATAATACACTTCCTACCATCAAGAAAAACTCTTAACAGTTTCATAAATAAATTTACTAGCAAGTTAATATTAGATCCTTCTTTGTCGAATAATAAATTCTTAATCTAATAATTTAATCAATTAAAATTCGAGCATCAATCTTTTCTTTCAATCAGCAACAATCACAGTGAAAGAGAAAGGATTTGAGCATACCGCGATGAAAGATTGAAGAAATGGCGGTTAAATCCCTAAAAATCACTTGCACACACGGAGCATGGATGGGTCCAAGTTGTAGCACCAAGGAGAATGAATCTCACTCAGCGCACAAGCCTCAATCGTACACACAGACGCCGCAAAAGAAAGGAGAAACAAGAGACGAGGTACCACCCACAACCACTACGATAACAGATAACGATGGAGGAGGGAGAAGAAGATGAGAAACGTAGTCACCCACGGCAGCGGAGGATGACGAAAGGGAAGAATAGCGATGGGTTTTCAAGTCTCGGAGGCTCTCCAAGCTTCCTGTTTTCGCTGGCACAACGAGGGATACAGAGGGGAAATTGGACCGGGCGGATTAGGCCATGCCTAGTCAAGTTTGAAAATTAGATGAATTAAATTAAATAACTCCTGTAGGGTTTGAGCTTAAAAGTCTCGGGCCGGCCCTCTTTTAATGGATGTATTCATGATGTGAAATAAGAAAATCATAATATTTTTATTCATGAAATAGGGCCTACTACTCAAATTGAAACACAATTAAATATATTTAAAATTAATGATAGTGGCGAAGAAAATGATCATGATAGTTATCGTACTAATGTTGTTTAGTAGTATGCTTCTTATGTTTTATGTGAGTTATTTACGAATAATAGTTTGCTTTTGATTATAAATTAGTGAATGTAATTATTTGTTAAATGATTCGTATTGTTTGTATATTAATATTGACAGTATTTATTTGTTAAATTAGAACTTTAATTGTTGTAATTTACTAATTATTTCTTTAAAAAAAATGGAGGAAAAATAGTTAAAATTTAGAATAATAACTTTCGGGCCCTATAGCCCTGGCCCTGGTGCTCTCGGGCCAGGCTTAAAAAAGCAGATGTTTTTCTTACTCCAAAGCCCTGTAGAACCGCCCCTTTTAGACCTTGGCCCTTTAAGGGCCGGCCTTGGAGGGTCGGGCCAGCCTTAATTCCCAGCTCTAGAGGTAACCGAGGGAAAAAAATTAGACAGGATTTTTTCTTCTCTTTTTTTTTCCAAAATATTATTAATAATATTATTATTTTATTTATTATCATTAGTATTATTAGTACTTGTTTAGATCCTTTTATTTTTAGTTTATCTTCTCCTTATAATCAGAAGATAGGCCAAACAGGTTTTTACAAAAGCTCTTATAATAAAAAGAGATTTTTTTACAAAGAAGAAAAAAGTCAGAAGCCAGAAGCTCCTAAGAGGAGCTTTTTTTTAAGCTCTTATTGATCAAAAGCTCTTATCCCAAAATAGCTTACTATTATCTCCTCCGACGAATAGCAAAACAACATAAAACAATAAATATAATTTTGAACCAACAGATCCAGCTATGATTTTGAATCAACAGAACATAATTTTGAATCAAGAGATAACACCAAGCAGTGGAATATGAAATTGAATAAAAAAAGGAAAAAAAAATTACAGATTGAATAAACCCAAAAAACTACAAATTGAACAAATTCAAATCTTATCATTTATTCACACATCGCCCCATCATCTCCATTTCTAAGAAACCGCTCCAAAGTCAAAGCCTTAACTCTTAAAAATAATAAAATTATCTTAAATTATTTTTTAATACCTAACAAGAGACATGAGTGTATGGCTCTAGGTCTTAGTGAGTATGTTTATTTATTTATATATAAATTTTGAACTTAATATCTTGAATTACAAAGAGGCTGCCTCTAATAATGTTTTTGCTTCTTTCTTTCTTTCTTTCTTTATTTTTGGGAAAAATCTTACACAAAAAGAAGTTTAAAAATATAAAAAAGATTAAATAATGTTTTAAATTCTGATAATAAATAAGATCTTTTTACATTTTTTTATTCCCTTCTGATAAGAATTTTAAAATTTTACATAAGGTTTTAATAAGTTAAAATAAAGTTTTCACAAATTTCAAAGTGTTAATAAGTTCACATAAAGTTTTATAATAGGGAAAAAGTATGTCAAGGCCCAAGGTAATAAAATAATTTCAAAAAAAACCTAATAAACATTCACATGTCAGAAAAGGCCTATTTCAAAAAAAAGTGTACGGATATAATTGTTAATTGCTACTGATGTAGTTGTTAATGGTTACTAATATAGTTGTTAATATGTAGTTGTTAATTAGATCGATTTAGTTGTTAACGAGGACTAATATAGTTGTTAACCGCTATTAATATAATTGCTAACGCTTTTTGAAATAATACCAGATTCTGGCATGTGAATGTTTATTGGGCCTTTTTTAAAATTATTTTGCTACCTTGAGCCCTAACATACATTTTCCCTTTATAATATATCTTTTATGATAATTTTTATCAGAAAAAGTTTTAATGACAAAAATTTTTCTAAACATCTTAATTTAATTTGAGCTTTTAAGTAACTTTTAAGGTAGTTTTTAGCTTGTTCTTAAAAACTTTTTTTTTTAGCTTTAGCTTAAAAAAAAAGGATCTAAAAAAGCTCTTACTCTCATTCTTTGTATATGAATCTGATAGCAGTTGTATGAACATTTAATAATTTTTTTTATTTTTATCCTTCATTAATTATATATATTATATTAATTAAAAAGTTATTTGACCTTTTTTAATACTTTATTTTTTTCTCTCTGATTGCCCCCTCCCTCCTAAAAAAAAGTATACTTGAAAAACAAATTTTATGTCAAAAATATTTATTATTTTTAATTAACTGTAACCAATTTTTTAAACTGTTTTATTTAGTTATTAAATTGTTATGAGAAAGACTAAAGGGAGTATTTTTTTTTTTTTTTTTAAAAAAAGGCCCTTCGCAATAATATGCACTAAATTAACTAGACTATCCTCCATATAGAAGCAATCTAGGTCGATCTCCTCATGAGTTTTAGTTTGAATTGAGATGACATTACAAGTTAATTTGGAACTAAGCCACTGTTTGCCAATCTTTTGTTGATAAATGAATTAATATATATGGAAAGTAACCTCTAGAAGTAATCTCTCCAAACACCTCATTTCATTGTGTTTTTCTTTTTCTTTTTTTGCCCGACATTTCATTGTGTGGTAGACTATTTGATTAGAGAAATAGAAAAATAAGTCTGTATACCAAAAAGAAAAAAGAAAAAATAAGTCTAACATTAAATGCTGAAAGAGAATTGAGAAATAAGAAATGTTCAATTAGAAAATTAAGTAATATGGTCATTCCTATAAGATATATTTATCTAATTTAATTATATTAAGGAAGTTAGTTAAGTTAGTTAATATGACATGTATTTTCTAAAATACTCTAATCTTCTATAATTTCCTAATTTTTTCTCCTCCTTAATTATTGTTGAAGGAACATCAATAAGGATAAATTAGAAAAATATTGACAAATATGAAAAATATGTCTTATATTTAAGACTAAGATCAACTTCTTAAGTATTAAATAGGAGGGAGTAACATTTAATTTTCTAGTGAACTTGATGGTAAGAAAATGAGACTTGGCTTTTCTCTTATGCCCTTACCATCCTTTTCCCTCCTTTTCCTTTTTGCACCATTAGATTAAGATCTCAACTGCTTAGATTTATCATTTTTCTTTATCACTATTTTCCCTCTTTTTTCTTTATAATAATATTTTAACCATGTGATAAATCTGGACCGTTGAGATCTTAATCTAATGGTACTAAAAAAGAAAATAAAATGATGAGAATGGGTATAGGAAGAAAACCAGGCAAGAAGAAAGTGATTGACCTTGGGCGCCTCCCCCACTTGCTCCCCACCCCCAACCATTGAGTTTTTTCTACTCTCTCGTGTTCTCTCTTTGTCCACTTTTGTGTGGTGTTCTGCTGTGACACTAAGATTTAGGCTCTAGTAGTCTAACCCCTACATGAGCTTCAGTGGTTTGACTCACTTGGATCCAAACATGGTTGTGACACGAAGGTATAGGCTCTAGAAGTCTAATTTCTGCATGAGCTTCAGTGGTTTGAGTCACTTGGATCCAAACATGGGTCCAACCCGATACACTACTCTCCCCTCTCTTTATTTTCTAAAACATTATTTAGTGGTTAAAATAATTCATAATTTTGGATTATTCCTTTGAAGAAGCTATAAATTGGTGCACTTCTCAACCTAAAATTATTCAATCATAAATCCAAGCAAAACCTTAACTGACATAAATCATACAACTGTATTCATCCAAGAACAGAGGAAACATACGATTGACACAGTGAAGTTCAAAACCAAAATTGGGATGAGAAAGGAAATGAGAATATAAAAACTATCTACCTCGAACATGATAAGCTCTCTTTCCAAAAAAAAAAAAAAAAATCATTTGTCATTTATCAAACACAATAAACTTACTGTCACTCACATGTTCCCTTAAATTAACGAAACAAGTCTTAAGTGCAAACTAAAGAAAGTTAAGTTCAAATTCAATATAGTTTCAATTCACAATAGTAACCTTCATGCAAAGCAAATTAAAGTAGTTCTATACAATACACCCCAAGAAGAGTTGTTCTATACAAAACCATGAATTTCTGCTTTCAAGTATATGCAAACTCTCTTTTCTACATAGAGAAAATTAACTCCTACTAAAGTTAACGGTAGTTATCTATCTTTTCAAGGGGGAATTAAAAAGTCATTTGGCGTCTACTAAATATGATAAAAATACTTTATCTCACTTTTTCTCTTCCTTCATCAAATCCATTTTCATTTTCCAATTCCATTGCACTTAGCCAAATAAGCTTTCCATCCTTCAAGTCTATATTCATGAGCTGCCTTTGCTGGATTTGATGCCTTTATGATGCCACGACCCACAATTATTATGTCACTTCCCTTATTATAGATCACCTGCAATACCATATTTTTTATTTATTTTGAATTGTCATTTGTCAATAACAGCATCCTATAATACTTCCTCCAGTCATAAATATAAGAGCAATATAAATAATGTGCAAAGATTAAATAAATTAGTTGAGTTCATTATTTATAAAAAATGTATGTTGAGTTTCCTAAAGTATGCCTTATGAGAATTTGCATTAAAAATTACTCCTTTGATGAAAAATCCCCTTAATATGTACAATTAGTAGGTAGAGTTTATGTAAAAAAAATTATATTTAGGAACAAAGTATATTGAAGTCTAGCATTTATGACCAAAAGAAACCCCTTACTAGCTTTATATTTAGGATGGGGGGAGTATAAAACATGTATGAATAATGCGATAGAAGCATAATGAAAAATATTGATAAAAAATGGAATACACATAATTTCATACATTGCCCATTTCCATTAAAATTGCATAGATTAAAATTCTACTGTATTTTGAAAGCCTAAGCATGAATAATGATGGACCGAGGAGAGTGAAGATAAGAAGATAAATTTCAATTTATAATTTTTCTTTTATTTATATTTTTTTAAAAAAAAATTACTTCCCCCTGAATCCAAAATATATACCAAAAGAAAACGATGTTACATTTGAAATATAAATATAAGAGAATGTCTGGATCAAATTTTCAGTTCCTGTTCCTTTCCATTTTTCATGATCTAAACTCCCTCCCAGGCAGCTTCACAAGAAATTCAATGGAAGCGACACTTTGTCCAAACACAAACAGGCATTTTGCATAGTTAAGTTAAACTTTAGACCTAACTGTGTAGGCAATACGAATCAATTATTCATTTTTTCTACTTTTGTTAGATGTAGGCATTAGTCTCAGAAAATTCACATTTCTATATACAATATAACAGGGTTCAAACAAATATGTGTCATCTCTAGCTACCCAGCAGAGAAATTATTTATTATCATATGTAGATGTTCTATCTCCCTCTTCCTTTTTGTCCCATCTATGGAGATGAAGATGACAATTGCATCTTTTACGGAAAGAAAATAAAAGACCAGAGCAGCACTTAAAGTTACCTAAATTTGGGTTCTCTGAAGTTAAAGTTATAAGAGAGATGCATGAAATAAGAATATGTGTCGGTTCCGCTTTCTCTCTTTCCTCTTCATCTCTCTTACTTCAGAGACCCTTTTACAAACTTCTAAATTCAGATACCTCATGAAGCTGATCAATTCTTATTCAAGAGTAGTTTAATCCAACATAAAGATATAAAAATTAGAGGCAGATGTGAAACAAAAAGAAGAAACTTACAGAATATGGAGTGCTATATTGCTGCCCTAATGCATCACCACCAGTCACCATTTGAACTCCAGGAGTTGCATGAATTAAAGAAGGATTTACTGGTTGCCCTGGCCATAATGCCGGATTGACTGAAATAAAGCCAATCACAAAGTCAGAATGTTCCTCAGCAACTCTCACTGCCGCAGCCGTATAATCTCCTGTGGCAAGGTTGCCGGCTGAGCTCATTTCAGCAAGCAACAACAAACCCCTACCCTGAGGCAAACCCTGAGTACAATTCACAATATTTAGGCCATCTTTCAAGGTCTTTCTGTAGTGAAAATATTTTTATGATAAGTATTACCGACCTTCAATTTCAATCCATCAACAATTCCAGGACCAGAAATAATATGAGCATTTACTATATCAGCCCACTCCAATATGTGATAAATCCCCCTTCAAACATCAGAATATATTGATGTCACAATACCGAATAAACAAATTAAAGAGAAATGAAAAGGAATCCAGAATAGGTCATAGAGTTACCCTTCATATTGCATAGTAACTGTGTTACCAATGTCTGCAAATTTACGATCCTCAAAGACTAAGAAATTATGTTTCTCTGCAATCTTCAATAGCATATACAATAGGTTAGGAAAAGATATGGATGAAATATGAGTACTTCTTTAAACCCTATCACATGATGCACATATTTACTTCCAACACTCGTACCAAAGGAAACAGGAAAATCAACTCAGTTTATCAGACATTAAGCGCTCTAATCATAGTAGCACTCTCACCAAAGGACACAGGAAAATCAACATAATTTCTTTAATGAATGCTAGCAGACCCACTATAGTCTAATAAAAGTACAAAAAATAAAAAACCCAACAGCAATTTACCATGCGAAGCTTTGAACCAAAATCAGGAGTAAAGTCTGGCAAAATATCCACATGAGTCTTCAGCAAGCATATCTCAGGCCCAACCTAATCGGAAAATGCCACAGAAAAACTAGTCAAAAAAGAGTAAGAAGGGCATTACTTTAATCACAAATTAACTTTCGAAGAGAGGCATGACTTTTTCCACGTCCAAGTTTCAACCTTCTTTCATTTGAAAACCCCTAACTTTTCAGCATATGTATGAAATCAAGCCAAATGAAAGTCCTCTAGAACTAGTTAAAATAAAATTGAAAAACAAATAAATAAATACAAAACTTAGGCTGATAGTGAAGACTTGAGTCTCAAGTGAACAAGTTAGTACTAGTCTGTTCAAAGGATTTCTCTTTACTACTATCAGTCAGGAAATTTCTTACAAAAGAAATACCAAGTTCTCACCTTTTCTGCAATTTCAAGCAATTCAGCTGCAGTTCCGACATCTGCAGCCAAACAAAGATTACTCTCCTTCTCTGCCATTATCTCAAACAACCTCTTTCCAGTAGAATTTTTTGACAACTTAGCCCTTTCCCCAAATGACAAAGCCCGGACCCTCTTAGGCTTCCCTAATTTTGCCAATGCAGCAACCCTCTGATTCTCTTCCAAGAATTTCATAACAACGTCTACCATATCCTTCTCAAGCTTTCCCTTTTCCCTCAAAATGTTTACCATTTCAGTCAATTTGATGATCGAATGTAGCCTGATCCCATTCTCCTCCAAATTCTCTCTCCCGCCTTGCTCTCTATCAATCAAAACAACAGCATCGCTCACCTTTAACCCTGCAGCACGCAGGGGCGCAGCGGTTTCTAATACTGAAGTGCCACTGGTAACTAAATCCTCAACTATTAAGCAACTTTGGCCGGCCTTGAAATCACCTTCAATGGCTTTAGCAGTGCCATAGTCTTTGATTTCCTTGCGGCGCATGACCATGGGAATATTCTGGGTGACTGAGACACAAGTAGCAATGGGTAGAGCAGTGTAAGGGACACCACATACAAGATCAAAGCAAGAGGAAGGGACAGAAGAGATCATTGTTTGGGAGACTTGGCAGAGGAGTGAGGGGTATGATATAATCAGTCGGAGGTCTAAGTATATTGGTGAAGAAATGCCAGATTTGAGCTTGAAGTTGCCAAATTTGACAGCTGAGATCTCATGGAGATTAAGAACGAGGGACTCCATCAACAATGGTGTTGACATTCCCTCACCCTTCAGAGAGTGTGATAAGTATAACAATTGGTCAAAGATCTAATCTTGAGACTGCCTGTCACATTTAGCGAGCAATAAAGTCAGTTAAAAAGTTTTAAGGAAGGTAGATGTAAGAACGCACAAGATGCGCAAGTTTTGACCCTGAAACCGTAAGCATGAGAATTGGAATTAATAGCATAAAATTCATCACCCTACACTCACATTATGGAAGCAAACAATAATTGCAACCTTACAACGTATACCACAAATAACATTGTACATACCTGAGCATGAACGTCAAGACAAAGAGAAACCAAATAACATTGTAGACTCCACTAATTTCTGTCCTTTCATCATCAAAATTAACTAAATCAAAGTCCAGACAGAATGCAGCAAGCAATAAAAAACGATAGACTAAATAAAATTAAACAATGCAAGATTCATAAAAGACTGTCTCAAAATTGGGCTCCAACTCATAACAGAGACGATAAAATAACAATCATCCACTTTGGTATCTGATTAAACAAAAATGGTGATATTGTTCCTCCATTGATCAAGAATTATAATTCGGTAAAGAACTGTGAGCTCTAACAGCAATTCTCAGAGAAGATAACCGGAAAATGGATATCTTCAGTGAGGGCAGAACCAGAGATCGCTACACCGGGTAAGGGCGAGACCCCAATATAAAGTAAGAGAGACCCACCTGTTGTTGGTTGTTCACCACCGGCTATGCTATCGACGGCGTAGGCGTCGGAGTGGGAATGGCCGATTCTCATACGTACTAGTGTCCTGCTTCAGAGCTTCGTGCTGTGCATATGAGGTAATGAAATTAGCTACTTTCTAGTGTCATATGCGATAAATTCAGATATATTCGGCCGGATGGTTTGGATTTGGCTTTTTCTGCCATAATTTAAAAAAACAAAAGTCAGTTAACACATTGTCAGTTGATTGTGGGATTGTTTACGTTGATTTACTTAATTTAAAAGTCAAAAAAGTCGTTAAGGAAAAAACTTAACTAAAAAGCTTAACTTCTTAGCATTTTTTAAAAAATTTTCAACTTTTTGACATATTTCTGCTACTTCTACTTCCAACAATTTAAATACAAATCATTATCAATAAATAACTGACTTTTTTTCTATCTAACTTTTTTAAAAGTCAAATAGCTTTTAAACCATTCCTACCGCCAATCCAAGGTCCATTCTTCTCGCCGACAACAGCGTTTGTTCTTCGGCTTCTTTCTGTTCTATCTCCATCAGTTGAAGCTCCTTATCAAAACATTTTTTTTACCAGATAATCAAAACATATTCACTATATATATCCGCACATTTACATAATTATAAAATTATAAATATAAATGACAGGAGATACCACACTTAACATTAATAAATAATATGATTTATATAATTAATATTAAAATGCATTAGTAAAAAAAATAATTTTGCATATTCTCTCATTTTCAGATCCATCTTTCATCATTTGTTTCCCCCGTCTACTGCCCTCCTTTTTGGCGCAAAAACTAAAGCCATACCTTATATATATATATATATATATATATATATATATATATATATATATATATATTACAAAGTGCTGACCAGAATAAAAAAATACTTCAGGATACTGAACAGTACTAAAAAAAGTATTTTATGATTTTAAAAAATTATTTTTGAATCTTGAAAAGATATTCGGAAGTGTATTTTTAGTACTAGTCATTACCTTAAAATAATTTTTCAAGATTATGAAGTATTTTTCAGTATCAATCAATATTTTGAAGCATCCTTTTAGTACTCGTCAGTATCCAAAATATTTTTTTTAAATCCTAAAATAATTTTTCAAGAAAATATCTTGAAGTATATTTTTAGTAATTGTCAATACCCTGAAATATTTTTTCAATATCAATCAATATTCTAAATTATTCATTTAATACAAATGTAATATCCCAAACTCATTTTGGCAAAATTCCTTGTACATTATATGAACAAATTGGAATTAGCTAGTGAATTTTGAATAAGTACTCAACATACCAAAATACTTGATTTTCCTAAACTCAAAAATTTTGAGACACGGTTTGGTACAAAATGAAATCTATCGGATTAACATTTCTTTGTTCCAGTCCAACCCAATATTTCAGCCAAAAGGAATGGGAAAGGAGGCCACACAAATTTTATTGGATGATCATGAGAATAGTTAAAGAATAACTAAAAATTGTTTCTTGCACAAACTTGTGCCACATGTCCCATATTTAATTTAAAAATTAAAGAACACATGTGCATGTGCCAAAAATCAAGAAGGGTAGTCAAAAAAACCTCCTAAAATAAGCCCATATTTTGATCAAGAGGGAGAAGGAATCAAATGGAAATTTTTTTTCAGAACATTAAACAAGTCTAATTTTCTTTTTTTTTTTTTAATACAAAAATTTTAGGAAAGGGGTTGGGTTCACCCACAATATAAGGGCAAGGTGAAATATCCCTTCCTCCTAGATGATACCAATGTTGGGCAGGACGAGCCGTCTATTATCCTCAGACATTTACCTAGACACCCAATTAATATCAAGAAGTCCAACATACACCTTTGTTTGCTTCTTCTTGCGTCGTATGCCATGCTCGGGCAATAAGATGGAGTTCAATGATTATGTGCTCATGCATCCAATTAGTCAATAGGTATAATTATTAAATCTCCTAATCTCACCCATGATTCGGCCAAGTGTGCGACAAAAGGGAGAAGAAGCATCATGCTATGATTCAAGCACATGATCGCATGAGGAAGGGGGGCTCAAAATTGGATAAGAACATTTGGAGCCCATATAATTGACCTTCAAGTTAATTCAAGAACATTTTAATCTTTCTTTTCACACTCATAATTCAGTCAAGAGCCTAAGGGGACATAAGGAAAGAGAAACCAAAAACATAGAAAAGGAGGACTGGATTGTAACTATTTGGCAAGCTTGTAAATAAGTAAAACTTAATATAACCAATGATTTTTTCCACCCTCCCAACTAACTTGGACCTCTTATTATTCATCAGATCTCCTCTTCATTCATCTCATAATTCGGTTTATACATCCAAGAGAGACATTGAAGAGAAACAAAAGAAACTTAGAGAGGAGAGGAAGGAAAATGTAAAGATCAAAGGTGAGTATGTGTATATTGGACCTTATCTCTTCTAGTTCTTCACATTTTTCACCTTCTAGCTTCTTAAAGCTCTTTCGTATGGTGTTCTATTTGTGTTGGCAAAAACTTAAGCAAACCAAGGAGGAAGGAAAAATTTCAAGAACAACCACAAAAAAATGAAAGGTAAGTGATTTTCTATACTCCTAGTTGTGTTTTTGAGACTTGTTGGTGGTTGTTGTGATTTCTTCTTACTTTCTTGAAAATTTGGAAACCTTAAATCCTAAGGGGAGGTGCTTTCCAATTGAATAAAAGTGAGCTAAAGTGTATTTAAGGCCTAAATAATAAGCTAAAGGGTGATTAGAGATCAAATCATAATATTCTTGAAGTATGGTTTGTCAAAACAATTTAGTTTCTCTTAACCATAATTTTTCGGCCACAACAGATAGGATTCTTTTTATTTTGATTTTTCCAATGTGTCTTGAATTGAAAAATTATGTAGATTAAATAAAAGTGAGCTAAAGTTTATTTGAGGCCTAAATAATAAGCTAAAGGGTGATTAGAGATCAAATCATGATATTCTTGAAGTATGGCTTGGCAAAACAATCTAGTTTCTCTTAACCCTAATTTTTCGGCTACAATAGGATAGGTATAAGTAATAGGATTTTTTTATTTTGATTTTTTCAATGTTTTTAAAATGAAAAATTGTATAGGGTAATGGTTAGAAAGTGATTTTAGAAGCATTGGAAACAAGTTGTAACAAAACCCCAATCTGCAAGTTTGGTTTCCCTGCGAGGTAATTAGATTGTGACTTGTAATTGACTAAGTAAATGATGTTCAATGGCTATAAAAGTTTCATGAAGTAAAGTAAAGATAAAGAGCTTTAAAGTGATAGGTTATATGCCTAACTTTGATTTGTACATGTGGAGATATGAATTTGTGAAAATGACCTATAATTCTAGAATACAAATTTGGGTAGTGGTATTGTTTAATTGAATTTGGAATTTTATGTGTGTATATGGTTGATAAAATCATTTGTGTTTGAAAATAGACTCAATTATGATTACATAACCTTTGGAATCATCCCATTTGAACACTTGTACAATAAGTTATAAGTTTTCAAAGTTTGTGGAAAAATCTAGCAGAATTGGTCAAAAGGGTGAAAATGAGAAGGATAAGGGTCAATAGTAATTAATTCAATCTTCAAGGTTAAAACGGACTCTAATAGCTAGTAAAGGCCTTTCATATCTCATGTTAAATGTAGGATGATAATATAAGTATATTGGACAAGTACTAATCCTTTGTCCATAATGTATAATTATAGGAATCTATAGTTTCTTGGAACAATTAAAGTACTTGGAGCCAACCCTGAAAATTTCAAAGTAAGCATATAGTAACTCTATTCTCACACACTTTATATGGCTGTGTATATTTTTTTTAGCAATGTTTGTGAGAGTCTCATCCTGTATGGGACCAACACCACCCGTGACTCGATTGAGTGAAAGGGTTGACCATAGAGATCCTTCCCAATAGTTAAGTTATGTATAGTGCCAATTAGACCAGTATAGTCTATAGGTGGCAAACCTAGCTGCATTTAGTAGTCCTTAGACCGGTAGTCCCTGGAGTACTGTGATCATGAGTCATATGATTATTGTTTGTAGTTTATACTGCTTTTTATTTTATCATGATTTCTAAATGCTATTATGTTGTTGTGGATTCTTTATGTTTATGGTTAATGGTCACATATTGTTTATACATTGTGTATGAAATTAAATGTTACTTTGGAATTCGTCTGAATCCTAGACTTTCCTGAAAGTTCTGGAATTAAGCAGGGTAGCAGCCAATCTCCAAGGGTAAGGCAGCAGATATGGGCAATTAAAGGCTCTAGTATGGTATTAAATAGGGTTGTAGAATTGTAGTTCTAGTTAGTTATCGTTGTTTTGGGGGGAAGTATTATGACTTTGTATTAACTGGATTACTAGTACCATGTGGGAGACTCATGTTTTATTAGTTCTCTATGTGTTTTGATAATAACTGACAATTGTAAACTTAATTTGAAGTTTGTCTTTGGAAAGTTGTAAAACTTTCTGTTTAAGACAAACTCGAGTTTTGGTAGCAAAACTCGAGTTTGAACTTGTTAAGACAATAGCTTAATTTTTATAAAGAAGGCCAAACTCCAGTTTGCATAGGCAAACTCGAGCTTGCAGAGTTACAGAGAGCAATCAAAGTTTACAAGACTTATAAACTCGAGTCTATGTTTTGGAAACTCGAGTTTAAGATCAAACAGAAGCGTCAACGTTGTATCAAGTTTTCAAACTTTACTTTTCATCTTTTGAAAACTCCAGTTTACAAGAAAGTTTAAGAGCCAAAAGGGTTAAAGACTTGTAAACTCGAGTTTGGGTTATGTTGACTCGAGTTTGGCATAAACAAAGATACTCAAGTTAATGCTTGATTTATAAACTCTAGTTCTGTAATCTGTGACTCCAGTTTATGCTTAACCAAAAGTTTTCAAAGTTTCAAAATGCACTGAAACTCGAGTCGGATTTATGGAGACTCGAGTTTAGGACTTTCTGAAAGTACTCGAGTTTCTATATGATTTCTAAACTCCAGTCTTGAAAATGAAAACTCCAATTTGAGCTTACAAAGGTATTTCAAATGTTTCAGTTTTCACTGAAAACTCGAGTCTGGGTCTTGGAGACTCGAGTTTAGCTCAAACAGAAAGCACTCGAGTAAAAGACTATTTTGAAAACTCCAGTTTGAAAAATACACTTATAGAGATATTTCAAAAGTTTCAGTTTACACTGAAACTCGAGTTTTGTATATGAAAACTCGAGTCTGGACCATACAGAGAGCTAAGTAACATTTCAGGTTTTGTAAACTCCAGTCTGCGTTTTCTAAACTCCAGTTTTGAAGCTCTGAACTTAAACTCAAGATTTTCATATAAGCTTCAAACTCGAGTCAGTCACTAAATGACTCGAGTTTAGGCATGGTTTCAAAACTTCATCCAAGAGCATCTCGCGACTTTCCTCTCTGTAAGAACCAAACTCGAGTCAGTCACTTATCAACTCAAGTTTAGGAAGTTTTTCAAAATGCCTTGCTCTCTGGATGAACTACAAACTTAAGTCTGGCTTTGTAAACTCGAGTTTGTGATGCACAGATTTGTAAAACCAGATGGCGCCAAATTGCGAAAACCATTTGAATGATGTTAATACTTCATATCTTTAAATTGCTACTATTCCTAACGTCGTTTAACAAGTTTGCTAGCAAGTTTCAGATGATTTAATGAAGGAAACAGTGAAGAACCAGACTATGAGCTGTAAAGCAAGAGAGAGAGAATATGTTGTCCTTAAAAGTGCTTCAACTTGGATTAAATTAATACAACTTTGAGTACAGCCCATTCTACACAGGGACATCAACATTATCTTCATATTAATTAAGTCCCACATTACAAGAATGTCTACAACAGTTTAGACAAAAGCAGAATCCATCCATCAAGAACATTGTGAGTGGATTCTCAATAGCTAGTTTCTGGGAGTAGAGCTTCAACGGTCAAAATTCGTAGTGCTCTTCCAACAGTCAAGTTCTTCATCCAAAATAAACCTCAACTGTTATAAATATGATTCAGATTCGAAGAAGAACACAGATAGACAATATACAAGACATTTACAGTGAACAACATCCAGATTTCTATATTCATTCTTCTGTAAATTATCTTGAGAGTTTTGACCTTCAGTGTTTATCAATATCTGCTCTTAGAGAGAGTTTGTTTCTGTTAAATCACTTGTTTGTAAGAATCTCATGTTGGCGGACTTGGAGATTGGGAATATCAGTGTACAACTTGTAAGGGAGAGTGTATCCTAGTAAGAGGATAACTTTCGAGTACAGAGTGTGTGACTGATTGAAAGTGATAGTGGAAGTCCCAAAGAGTCTGGGGACTGGACGTAGGTCAAGGAGATAGACCGAACCAGTATAAATCTTGCTATGTCTTGTTCTCTTCTCTCCTTCTCTGCATTGCTCTGTTTCAACGATTAAATTCCAAAATTGTGCGAAAGAATTTTTCAAATCCCCAATTCACCCCCCTCTTGGTGATTTACTCTGGTTGTCATGTTTGTAACCAAAAACCATTCTGTTTATTAGTATGCTATGTTATACTTGTTTTGCCCATCGTATGTCGCTTTAGTACTCTGATGAATGTCATAATTAGAAGGGGTATAACGACTAGTCAAAATTCTAAAATAATTTTCAAGATCATAAAGTATTTTTTTCCAATACTAGTTAATATCCTCAACTATTTTTGTAGTAACAGTTAGTACTATAAAATATTTTTTCAAGATCCTAAAATAATTTTTCAATAACTTTTTAATACCGTTTGGTATCCTGAAAATATATTTTTAGTACAATTCAGTACCCTAAAATACTTTCTTCTTAAAAAAAAAAAGAGCACAACTTTAGTTTTTGTGCCAAAACGACGTTGTTTCAAGAGATGTGAGCAGCAAAGGATGAAAGCCGAATCCCTCATTTTCCTTTTTTAAGTCATCTCCACCACACTACCAGAGACCGGTGTGAAATGCCTCCTCTTCCTTCCTATTCTATTTTCATCCTCTTCTCCTAATCTTCACCCTCTATTTCATCTGGAGCAACTGATTAAGGGTGTTCCACGCCACATTAGAGACATGGGGTTAAGTTTGTTTGAAAATAAAAAAGAATTTTTAAAATTTTATTATATCCATATAGAAATCATAAATTACATCTTGAAAAGTTAAAAAAAAATAAATTGAAATCCTTTCAAACTTAACTATTGACAATTTTGAACGAAAGAATTTAATTAATAGCTATTTGGTAATCTATAATAAAAATAACTCATTCTTTTCAGAAAGTTTCTTATAATAGAAATTATAGTAGTAATATTTTTTAATTTTAACTTGCGTATTTTCTTTTTTAATATTTTATGTATATTTTACAGGCCTTGTACTATAAAAAAAAACTTCAGATTAGAGATAGAATTACTAATGAAAAAAATTCCATTGGAAATTATCAATGGAATTTTTTGGGTGATTATTACCGATGAAAATTACTCACGGGATCCCGTTAGTAATTGAAATTACCTACGTAATTCTGTGGGTAATGTCTTATGCTATAATTTTTTCTACGATGGACGTTTTGCGTCGGGTATTACCGACTAGCAATTATAGGACCAGCATCATTTATCATTATATTTTTATAAGGTTCAACTAGCAACACTGCTTAGTGTATGTTTGGTAGCTTATTTTAAATAATTTTACAGGTACAAAATAAATATGGCGTTTATTTAAGTAGTTCCAAACAATTAGTGGGGGAAAAAAAAGAACTTTTGCGACAAAACTCTACTAATATCCACAGAATTTTAGTTAGTTCTTGAATAAAACCACTTCTAATAAAAAGTATATAAATTAAGAACTTTTTTTTTTTTTTTTGCTAGAAGTATTTAAACCAAGAATGACTAATTGTATTATAATATTACTTAAACTTTACGTTGCATTGAAAGATGCGATGCTCTTTCTTATCCGTCATATGCAGCAAAATATTTGATTGTATTTCAATATTTATTACAATTTATGTTATCGAGCATATACCTTTTTGTTTCATTTTATGTGTTAACTAGACGTGTGTATCAGGCCTCCTGTAAATGAATGGGATCTCAGCATAAATATCACCGCTCGTAATTTATTAATAATAGGGTTTTTTCGGCTAATGCGTATCATATCCTGAAATAAAAATTACTCACTACAAATAGATATTAAGAACGTAGTATTAGACAAAGCTCAATCCCAACATTGACTTTTTCAGGCCTATAAACATATATTGGTTCAATAGGTATTTTGGAGTGAAAACATAAGTCAAGCTCGGAGAAACGGTCCATTTAGGCACGAAAATTCTAGCACCAACCTTGAGATTTAAACTTTCAATTTTAAGCGGGTTCACATTAGGTACTTGTCTTTTAGGTGCTTGTTACATGTTTGTCCTTCTAATTTGAGGGATGAGACTTTTTTTTATTTTTTTTTAAATTTTTTTATATATTATACTTATTTAGATTAAATTATATACTGTTTTCTGAAATTTTTTTTGCACTCAATATCTCAAATTAATTAGTTTTCTGTCCTGCATTCAAAAATATTTGTTCTGTAACACTAGTATCATGAAAATTAATGAATTTGAGATACTGAGTACAAAAAAAAATTCAGAAAGTAGCATATAATTAAATCTAAATAAATAAAATATATAAAAAAATTAAAAAAAAATTTCTTATCCCTCAAATTAGAAGGATAAACATGTAACAAGCATCTAAGAGACCAGCACCTATATGAATTGATTTTAAGCAAGCTTATAAAGGCAGCCAAATGAAAAGAAACTCTCCTAATAATTAAGAGCCTTTGTCAGTTGTCAGTGGGGAAAGGGAGAGGGTGAAAGGGGAGAGGTACTTAAAATATAATTCTAGAGTTATTTTAATTAAAAATCTCTTCATTTTTCTATGGTTTATTTTTTGGCAAGAGGCTACTTTTAGGGCCTGTCGGGTATACTGGAACCATTTTAAAGAAATGGGAAAAAAAATGAATGGAACAGGCTTTGAAAGTGTGTTTATTATATTAGTGAAAATAAATGGAATGTTTATATAAATTTTTGTTTGATACGTGTGTTAAATTGATGGTATGGAGGTTTTTAAATTAAAAAAGGTCAAAATGTCCCTAATTAAAAATAATAATTCTAATATTATATATATATATATATGAAAAACACAAACCAAAACAAAAAAAAAACGAAAGAAAGCAATGAAGTTAATCAAAGCCACTGTAGACAATTAAATTCCTTTTTTAAAAAAAAATTCAGGTAATTGTTTGCATTACCTGAAATCCCCACTATGCGTGCGTATCAATTTATGCTCAAGTTTGACTGTACTGTAACTTACTTTCCAATAGTAATAATAATAATTACAAGGGAGAATCATTGATGTTGGTACAATGGATCCTTCCATAGAAATTTTTGACTTGATGTTGTAAATGGATTGTGCTTATAAATTCTTTCACTTTGCTAAAACTTGGAGGTTACTTTGCAGAGTCCCGTGTAATTTTCTGTTGTTTTCAGGTTGATGGTGTAGAGCCATGTACAGTTTTAGAGAAAAGGGAATAAGGTTTGTTACAAATTTCTAATAATTGCATATTTTCAATCACCATAAAATTTTATTAGCCGCCATGATTCTCCAAAATGTAACATATCATTATGATTTACAAATAGAATAAGATATAAGACGGAAATTTAGATGTAAAAAAATGTCTATGAGTGGTCATACTTCCGAGTATTGAAACTATTGGTTGAGCAATACTGGCTCAGATAACTGAATCTTCAAGTCTACCTTTGCCTGATTCTATGGACCTTTTTCTATAGTCAGAATCCTGAGATAAAAACACTTTATCGGTTATCTTTGTTGGTGCTTTTATACTTTATAAAAGAACCTGTGTCTAGTAGTATTATTAGATGCAAATAAAAATATATAAATTGATTTCCTGTGCATGTGAGGCTCATTCTTAAAATGCAGACATGCATCTCTCAAATGTTCTTGTATTTTTATGAAGGCTGTCTTATTTTAGTTTAGGTGTTATACTACTACTTGTCCCAACCAAGGAAATGAGTTCTTGAGCATTAGATAAAGACCTCTTTGAACCAGTATTTTTTAAACATCAGATTTCAATTCTTCTTTTTTTTTTTTAATTTGATCAAGGGTTTTCGGGGAGTTGAACTTGTATTCTGCTTACAAGGGTGAGGCCCCTTACCACTTCAACCAGCAACTTGTTGGTCATCAGATTTCAATTCTAACTGAGCATATTCATCTGATTCTGTCAATTTTTTCTTCTTGGTTGCAAAAACCGGTCAAATACAAGTTTGGCAGTCACACTAACTCAGTACTTTTCTTGCTTGGAATGCGGAGTACAAGTTTGTTGATTTAAAATTTGTTTCTGCCTTCTATCAATTCTAACTAAGCATATTTATCTGATTCTGTCAATCTTCTGTGTCGCTGTGATTTGGTGTGTATTGTCAGCTAGGAATGCTTGGTTTTCTAAGGTGAATTCGGTGATGTAAATATGTTATGAGAAATGAGTATTTCTCTAGCTTTCCCTTAAGTTCTTGTCATGGTTTTCATACTGGAGTTCTTGTCAGATATGAAAATGAATTGAGCAGCATTATTATTTAACGCTAATGTTCCTTTTTCCTTTTTTTTATTTTTTATTTTCTGCTTTTGTAATCTCTAGAAAAGATGTCTTATCTGTAATTCTTCTCATTCCAAATGATTTTTTTCCCTACATAAAATGAACAGTTTTCACTTTCAAGTATGATTATCAAAATTCCTTTTTGGATCATGGGATTGTACAATTCTGTGATTCTATATGCCCTTGTAAGAATCAAATGGCATTGCTTTAGGATAGTAATTATTTGGGATACTATGAGATCTATATTTTGCAGAATTTCTCATGATAGGACAATAATAAGGCGGCCCGATCAAACTGACACATCTTGTCCAAATTTTAGCAAAATATTTACATACACTCTATATCTCTAATTTTGAAGTCACAACATAGTTCGCATCTCTATCTCAATCCCCTTCTCTTATACTGATTTGTGTTAGGAGAAACTATAATGAATTGAATTTGAATTGGATTGGCTTACTATTTATTTGTGAAATTTCAACGACTATTCAAAGTTCCAACTTAGAACTTCATTGTTATGTGCAATATTGGTATCGTGTAATTAGTTGGACCATAGTCATATATAGCTGTTCATATCATATTTTGATTTTGATTTAAATCCAATCCTTTAAAGTCCCTCAATTATGTCATTTTGTGACAGGATTTGTGAAGGGAGAAAATTGAATAATATTATTGATGAAGCAAGGTGTTTATATACACAACCAGATGGTTACATCATAACAGAATAGTTACATCATATCAAAACTAAATATATAACAAACTAACAAATTAACTAATTATGTTACTCCTATCACCACCCCCCAGGAAGCTGGAGCATGGATATTCTTGAGACCCAGCTTGGATGTGAGCTCATGAAATCTTGCTGGATGTAAAGATTTAGTAAAGATGTCAGCAATTTGGTATGCAGACCAAACGGGAAGGAGATGAATGAGCTTGTCCTAAAGCTTTTCTCGAACTAGATGGCAGTCCAATTCTGTGTTTGGTCCTTTCATAAAAAGTGGGGTTGGCAGTAATTTGTATGGCACATTGATTATCACAGTAAAAAAAGAACTGGATCAATGTGGGAAATGTGAAAATCATTCGAAAGGTAGATAAGCCATTGCAATTCACAAGTAGTAGATGCCAACGCTATATATTCAACCTCTGAAGAAGACTTAGAAACTGTGTCGTGTTTCTTAGCCTTTCAAGAAATTAAAGAAGAACCAAGGAAGATGGAAAAACCAGTAACTGACCTACATGTGTCCATACAACCAGCCCAGTCAAAGTCACTAAAGCTGGTCGTGCTTGTTGCCAGCCACTATAGCTGGTCGTGCTAGTTGTCAGCCGGGGGTGGCCGTTACAATGCGGCCTTAGAAAGCTCATTGCTCTCTATGACGATATCTGTGCTGCCATCAAGGAAGTCAACTCTGTCAAAGACAAGCCCACTTCGATTAAGGTTCCTTTCTTGGAAACCATATTGAAGGAAACAGATTTTTAGAACGGGAAAAATCAAAAATACCCTAAAGAAACCTTAATATTTTACTCTTGAAAATTTTATATGCTTCTAAAACACATTTATCTCATCTTTTGGTGTTAATTGAAGTCATGTCACTGCTTTATTTGATGATGGTGCTCGAAAATTGAAGCATGTTGGTTTATTCCTTTCAATGGATAATAAGTTCAAGTGCTTCCAACTTCTGAGAGGTTGTTGATTTAATCAAATCTTTTTTATTTCATTAGTCAGGTGGATTTATGTAATTATTTTCTTCCTTGGGGGAAACTGTCAAATCTTATTTTATGGATGAAGTTGCAAATTGCAAGTTAGACTTTCAACATATTGATAAATCATCATGATATTTAGTTAATTACTTTAAAAATTGTACTACCTTTAATATAAGTTTAATATATTTGAAAATACCATCCACATTTTGTATTTTTTTAGTGATGATTCCGTGCATCATATGCTGTTAGTGATAAACAATTGATGAGGATGACTTACTGTACTGGAATCTGCTAGGATGGTTTTATGGGAGGTTACTATTCTGGTGTTATGTGAGAATAATTTAATATAATAATTGCATATTTTCCTGTTGCAGTTATAGAGATTGTCAGAATTTGAATTTCAAGTTTGCACCTCCCAGGGACAATTTTTATCATGCATTGATGATGGGTGATCTGTGTCTGCAACAACAAAATTACCTTCGACTTCACAATCATTTTCCATTCAACGGAAGGAGGATAATAGGATTCACATGAGGCTTATCTACAGGTCGATCTAGGATGCTTTAATACTGTTGTTTGGAACAGTACCTAAAGTGTTCATCATGGACTGTACCATGCAAATTCGGCTCTATGTTATCCATTCCGTATTTTTTATCATGCTCTGTGATTACTCTACGATAAGTCACATTGTTAGGCATTTCGTAGTAGCCTGGAATACAATCTCCGGTTTTAAATTTGTAGTTATATGTGAAGTGTGGCAATCCTTAAAAATAAAAGAGATGAAAATTGTTTACTATATTATGTAACAGTTTTACAATTTTACTATTATATTGAATGCCAATTATACAAAGTAGAGTGTTCAGGGTTTATGTTGAAAGTATTGCTTCTAGGTAGAGTTAATTTTTTGTCAAAGGTTCTTAGAAATTATTCCTTCCAAATCCTACATGTTTCTTCTTCTGGTATTAAGGTGTTTGAGGCAGCGTATTAGCCTTAAGAATTGTAAAACTGTCGCAGAGTATCTTCTTTAACTTACATAGTGTGGTATATATGGTGGATCTTGGAGTCTATTACTTTGAATCAATGGCAAAGGATATTGGAGTTGAAGCCAAGGTAAGATCATTACATGGATGGTTGTTCTTCTCGGCCAAGGTGGAAGGTTATTTGAGGCTGTGAGCTTGATAAAGAATATGCCTTTCAAACCACTTTAAATTCATGAGTTAAAACCGTGTAATTGTCTCGGGAGTATGCTTTGAAGCTGTTCTACCTCAGAGACCACCATGAACCTGAGGATGATAGAGAGCTTCGCAGTGCAAAATAGAAATGTAGAGGAAGTTGCTGAAGAATATTTAGATGAATTGATTAGTACCCTTATGATACAGCTCCAAGTTGTCTGAGTCCATGGTTAGATAATCATGACTTTATTCTTAGAAAAGGAACGAGGAATTTGGATTTCATGAATTGACCACATGTCTATGAATAATCTGAGCTATCATTAATGATGATGAACAGAGCAGACTTACGTATGATATGGTGAGGTCTTGTTTTGTGTTTTCCTTGGAAGTTCTATCAAAGTGGATGGTTGAGTCAAAATTGTCAAGTTTTAAGCTCTTAGTAGCATCAGACTTTTCTTTTTTGCTCACAGATGTTTGTGGCTTGCTGTTACAAAATTAATATTCTGTACAGAGCGAAAGAGAAGAAGAAAGGAAAGAAGCCAGAAATAGAGGTGTAGAAGGAGATAGAGAGATCAAGGGAGAAACAGAACAAAGAGAGAGACCATGGGAATTCAGAAAACACTAATATTTCATATCCATTTAATCTGGATTACAATAGGGATTGGGCCCTTATTTATAGACTAGAGTGACTTAATGACCAAACTAATCATGAACTAACTAACTAACTTTCTAATGGATATATTTCCTAATAACTTCCTAACTAACTTTTAACTTTTTATCATCTTCACATATCACTTGCTTGTTCTCCTGATAATTTTGAATGGGGATGAGATTGGGGTCTTATGACTCGCGAGCTAGGCTTTGTGGTAGAGGACAGGCAGTTGAGTTTCATGTTTTATTGTGTGCTTCTTATGGTTTCTTATTCCAGAATCTGACCATGGTTTCACTGATTGCTGCTATTTTTAATGTTTGTAGTCTGAACAAGATCCAGGTTTGCCTGCCTGCTTGGTGATAGCAGCACAGAAGAGGGATGGCAAGACTATATAGAATATTAACACAACTACCAGTTTAACAGTTCATAAACAAAGGCATTGAACTAACTAACAGAAGAGCTTCTTGTGATGAACTAAGCTCCTTATCCTTAGTCTCTTCAAAGTCATTTTAATGGCATTCAGAAACTTTAACACCAACTGTGAGACAATTTACTTCTCGAATGTTGTTGACCTGATGGAAAAGTTTAGCCTCATCAGTCTGCACTGAGAGCTAATTTTTGCCAAGTGATTAGTTAGGCCTTGCCTTGAGTCAAGATTCTTCACAAACATACTGATTACGTCCACTGTGCCTCCCATCCTCCTTCATCCTCTTCCACCAAATTGGGTTGTTTTTGGCGTAAACCTCATGCCCTTTTTCAAATATATATATATATATATATATATAAACTAAAAAGATAACTTATAATCTTGAAAATTTATTTGAGGATCTTAAAAAAATAATTCAGGGTATTGGCACATAACACATGTATATGTGTGTGTATCCACTTGTATTGTTAAATATGACAATTAACTCTACCCCCATGTGTTATTATATGTCAATTAACCTTGTGCCGTGTGCATTGCACAAGTTATTATTTGCATAATATTAATAACTTAAATAGAGAGGTTAGAATTTTTAATCCATAATAATTTTAATTATAAAGATAACCACAAACAATTTATATTGTTAGAACACGATATTAAGAAGGAATAAACAACATTAATCATTGAAGTTATGCAGGATGCTTAAAAATGATGGTACATGACAATAAAACATTTCATTTGACGCCCTAAAAATTTTGGTTGTTCCTATTTTTATTTTTTGAAAATCTTTAATATATGCATATTTAAAAATATATTCCTTAGAATTTACTATTAAAAATTCCTCAACCCCTGTGACCATAATGTTAAGTTTAAACTTGGGTTTTTATTTGGTATGTTGTTCAAAAAATCAAATAGTTTTTTATAGGGTATAATGCTAATAGATGCATTAATTTATTCCCTTCGATTCTTTATATCAGCTTTAATTTTTTGAATGACTTTAGTTCTTTCTATAAGAAATATTTTGAAAATGTACAAACATTTCTTTTCTTTTTTATTTTTACACATAATTATGTCTTAATTGTTTCATTTCTCGAAATGATTCTCTCTTATCTCCTTTTCCATTTATTCTCTCCCACTCACACTTTCCATAAATAAGGATGTCATGAAAAAATAAGATGTATATATATATATATTTTTTTTTTTTTTCACATGTAGTCTTTAACCAATCTTCTGAGTTCCAATTTACTTATTAAAAGATTATAAATATGACGAGGGAGTATGTTATAAATAAGGATGTCATGAAAAAAAAAAAGTCTTTTACATATTTGTGCTTCCTGGGTTTTGTTTCTTTTGGCTGATCAGATAATTCATGGATAAAAATGAAGGGCTAAGATTAATGAAATGAGTTTGTGAATGAAGCCAATGAAGGGGTTCCAGAAGCAAGCCTGGCATGTGAGCGCCTCGCGTCTGTCATTCTCTTCCGTCCTCTTACATTTTCGTTTTTGGCACAAAACAGTGAATCTCATGTCTTTTTTTTTTTTTCCTTAAGAAAAAATATATTTTGAGATACTGACAGGTGTTAAAAAGATGTTTCAGAGAACACTGACCGGTAAGATACGTCATAATCTTGAAAAACTAATTCAGGTACTGATTGATATTTAAAATATATTTGAGGAGTGGATGTAGGCCATAAAAGCATTCCTTATAGTCAAAATTAGAAGTTCCTATGGAAAAAAAATAAAATATTTCTTTGGGGAGTGGATGTATAAAAGTTCCTATAAAAAATAAAATTAAAAGTTCACCATCAATAATGTATAATTTCCACAACTTTAGAGTTTTTTCGGTAAATAAAATATGAGTGGATAGTAGGGTCATCTTTAGAAGAATGGGATTCAGGAAGAAAAGGGAAAGTATTTCTTTGGGGAGTGGCGGAAATTATTGATATTTTGATTTAGGAGCAACCTGCTGCTACAGTAGCAAAAATGTGGTTGTGTCTGAATTCAACTCCATTGCGCCTGAAAAGTGGCCCGTTAATCATACAATTAGAAACTTTGGCTTAAGAAGAATACTATTGCCTTCAATATAACAAAAAAGAATCATTCTTCAATAGGTAAGATTACTCAGATTGAATGCAAATAATTGACAACAGTAGCGAATAGGAATACAAAGAGCACCTTCAAATCTCTTGAAATTCTTGCCAAAAGTGATCCACGCCTGGCCATATAAGCTTTCTGCTCTTATCCTTCTTCTCAATTTGCTTCGCACTACAACCCCATCATTTCTTTTGATTCCAAGTCCTCCTCTCCTTCTTTTCAGGTATTTCACTTATTCCCCCCCCCCCCCCCCCCTCTTTTTTATCTCTGATCTTAATAATTAAACTCATAAATAATGTTATAATTAAATAAAATAAATTCTACATATATTTCTTTTAAATGTCTAATCATCTTTTTTATAATGGTACATGACTTTATAATCCATTTACAATGCCCAACACTTGTACACTCAAGATCATTTATTTACATTTCCATTTTCCAATATGAATTAGAAGTACTCATAAATAACTTAACTTGCTTTTATTAACTTGTGCCACATATCCTTTACTATCATTTTCAACATTTTCTAATCACTGAAATTTGATAATCACCTTCATTACCATTTCTAATGAAAGAGCATGTGCATCGCACGGGTAATCCGTCTAGTATGTACCTGAACATCAATGATGGTCAATTATATAAAATGATATTATGTCCAAGAGAACAGATAGATATAATCATACTATTGTATCAAAATCGTATCATCAGCATCACTGATCAAACAAGAATGATGCATTTGATTCATACTATAAGCCTTAAAGAAGTACAAGACTAAATCAAGTGAATACCATCAAAACCAAAAAGACAAAATCAGTATTGCCAGAATCACTCTTCCATGGGACGATTTTCCTCTGTTTGCTGTTGGGAAACTTGAACTTTGATCTTTGGTAATGTGAGAGATGGATCCTTTTGAAGAACAGATGGAGCTTTGACCAAATTGATGCCTTGCTCCAACTCCCTTGCAGCCTCCTTGAGCAGCTTGGCCTTGTTGCCTGCCATTCTATAAGAAAATCCAAAGAAAGTCAGCAAAAGGAAAAGGTCCTGAGGCACTTCAATATAAACAAGAGTGAATCAAGCACTTACCTCTTCTTGTGGTGTCTCTCCTCCCTGCTAACTCTGATCTTATCAATCTTTGGAATAGCCTTGAGGACATCTTTCGCAAGATTCCGATCATATCTTTCAGGTCTGTTTCGCTTTCTCTCAAACTCGAAGGTTGAATCCTAAGGAAACAAATAATAGTCCTGAAATCTCTAGGATCAAGGAGACATAATACACCAACAGGATAGTTGGGAAAGCGTGTTGCTTTTACCTGTGTCATATCCTTTCCGTGCAACCGACGATATGCCTTGGTCCATTTTACTTTACGAGGATTCCTCTTCATTTTAAAGTTCTTGTGGCATTTAGATCTACAAAATCGAAAAATCTGCCAAGAGACCAGAAGTCACTAGTCAGTAACTCAATGCCCAAGCCACATGTGCTATAAAGATATAGCCTATGATGGCACCCAAACTCATTACTCTCATCATTTTTTGTCTCTTTCTTTTGGAAAAACTTATGGCCCTTTAGCTTCACTCAAACAGAGACTCAACCATCATTTTTTTCCCCATATAACGCATGCAATCAACAAAATCAATTCAACCATGAGACATAAATTTAACATGTTTTTTGCATTACAAAGAGAAGCAATTAAACAGCCAGGTTGACCCAGTATTCAGTGAAGAGACAGAGACACACTATAACCAGGAGTGAATAGAACAAATACTCAAACTCTCAAAAGCTAAGAGGATTACAGAACTTAGAAAGTAGCCGTCTATTAAGAGCCTCAATTTCAAATAAGCATCCACATTCAACTGATCCAACAGGACCAGACAATTCAAATCAGTACTTGCAATACCTTTGATACAAATGGACCAGAAGATATATAAGAGAAATATCTAAAACACAATTAAGGGAATGTAAATATACCTTTGCATCATTACGAACGAACTGGATTCCATGTCCAGGGTATACACTTGAAGAGCAAAACCAGCATTTCTCCAATCTCATTGTGCCAAAAGACTATAGATACACCTCTACCGAAGGACAACGATCTAAAACACAAGAATAATAAGCCATTAGAAAAGGAAAGAGAAAAAAACACATTTGAGGCTGAACCAAAAATCTTAACTTTATTTAGAACAACATATAGTTTGCCTCCTCGAACCAAATATAATCAACATTACAAGTACTAATACTACGAAAAAGAAAAAATCGCAAAAAATCACACACAGAGATTATGTATCGAAATTAATATTTGCTTCTGTATGTATTTCAGATTTTCGACAGAAACACAAAGGAGGCCGAAAATGGGTAACGACAGTTGTTGAGCAGTGAAATTTGTCGAAATATCTGAAATAATAGGAGAGGCAGAGTCTTCTTGTTGTGTCAAACGAGTTTCATGTATAAGAAGGAAGCCTAAAACATATTCAGGTGCAAGACCAGCCACAATTGAATCAAAATCAATGCCAAGCCCAATCAATCAAGCGGTCAAGCCCCGTAAAGTAACCCTAATGCTGAAGACAGAAATTTTCAGTAGAAAGAATCCCTTTGAATAATTAACCATAGAAGAAGCTCTCAAATTCATGATGTTTGAATACAAATGGAGGGTAGAAACATCTCAGGACTAGTTGATGTAAAAGTAGGAGAGGTGTTCGCAGCGCTCCATGATTAAGTGATGGAAGAAAGAAAGGGAACCATGGTAAATGCAAAGACGATAAGATTCCAAAGGAAAAACTTGCCCTTATTACCTCTTCCTTGTCGACAACAGCAAAACTGGAGCGGCGCCTACGACCTTTGAAGGTGGAGACTGGAGGAGCGTGAGTGGAGAAGCCAAGGGAGAGCTAGGGCTTCCTGTGAAAACTATACGGCAACGACATAGGTATGTGGAAATATATTTCTCTGTTACAAGTTAATAACGATACTGACACTATCCGATTAGACCCTATTATATTAATGAGGTGGGATTAAAGAAATGGTATAAATTATTTTAAAGCACTTCTTCAAAATTAATTTGTTTAAAACTGATATATAATTTATAATACATATAAGTATTTATAAATCATAATTAAATAATTTATTTAAATTTCTTAATCTTCTTAAATTAATCAATTGTATATTATATTAAGTACCTAAACTAATAGTTTTTACTTGTATTACTTTTAGAGTGGGTTGAATTTTACTTTATAATTTTAAATTTAAATATTTTTCATAAAAAATTAAAATATTTAGAATTGAATAATATATCTTACTTTCATCTTTTAGCAATATAAAAAATATAACCGAGAAATTAATATTGATGTTGGGGATTTTTAAATCTTAGATTAAATCCCAGAATGTTTCTAAACAGGGAAAATTTTAGAAAAATACTTTCAAATTTTGAAAATTCTAAATCAATAATTTCCTATTAAATCGAATTGCGAATTGTTAATTAAGTATAGTCAATACCTAATATTATGTATCTAAAAAATAATTTGCAATTTTGATATTTTTGACAGTATTTTTCTGAAATTTTTTCTAATGTATATCACTATGAACATTTTCTCTAACCATAATATTTTTACACTTTATTATCATCCAGTTTGTGTTGAAATATGAATTTCAAGTGTTTATCATCTCATAAACAAACCTTCCTTTTAGAAATTGTTTTCAAACTTCGACATTCGCACTGTATTTGTAAAAATACTTCAATCATTCTTGTAAATGAATTTCTCAACTTTGTGCTCAAATTCTTCCTTATACTCTGTTTAATTGTAAGAATTTTTTAATAGATTTTAAAATTTGTAAATACTCAACTAAATCTCCTATTGGGTTTGTTGTCGTAAAAAAATAAGATGGCAAAAAAACTGTCCAATGTGTATTATAATATCTTGTATGAACAAGAAATTAAGTGATTAGATAAATTTGTGTCACGGTCATGCAATGTTTGTAGAGAAACTTCAAAATAAAAGTACATTATTCACTTATGACAAGCTAATGCCAATAGTTTTGACTTGAAAATATAATAGCTAATGCATAACTAGTAGTAATGTTTGTTTCACTTTGACCCAAAAAAAATGATTGTTCAAAAAAAAAAAAAGTTTCTAAAATAGAGTAAATTTTGTTTTAGAAGTTTCTAAAATGAAGCAATTTTATTTTAATCATTATCAAAGTTAATTTTGACCATTAGATGATCAAATATAATGAGTTGATAATCCATATATCATTTTTTTTAAAGTTCAAATTTGTGTGTGTCGTCTTCTTCATCTTTTTCAAAATTAAATTTAAAATTTATGAGATAAATTTGTACCTTAAGAAAAATAATGTGTATGATATGTGGATTGTCAACTCAACTTATTTGGTCAACTAGCAGTCAAAATTAACTGAGATAATAGTAAGGGAAAAATTGCTCATTTTTCGAAACTTCTGAGACAAAATTACTCCTCAATGAGAACTTCTGAGACAAAAATACCTTTTAACAAAAAAAAAAAAAAAAACTAGTAGTAATGTTGATTAGTTCCTATATACTAGTACAATATATTTTCTAGTCTTCTATAAATCTTCTAAGTTTACATCAAGTTTTAGCTTATTCCTTTAAATTTTGAAATGTGTAGTTTTAGTTCCTAAACCTTAAGACCATTATTCTCAATTAAAGAAAAGTTATACAAGTAAATGCTGGCAAAACATATCTAAAATCATTTTAATATTAAAATAAACATGATGAGCAAGTTTATTTTGGTTTTAAAATATAAAACAGATTATACAGAGTATTAAATAATTAAAATTAGTACAAACATGCTAAATCGCTAATCTACATATTTATTTTAATTTTAAAATAAGTCAATGTTATACGAAAGGATTAAAGTTACAATAAATTTGATAATCAGCAGATTTTTTTTTTATTTGAAAATATAAAGATGATTATAATCATATTTTATCCGGATTAATTGGAGTTACATTTTAAATTTGTTAATTCAGCAAATTTTATAAGCATATTTTAGAAACTTTAGCCAAAATACCGTAATCATATCAGAAGAAAATATGATTTCATCTTTATATATTTAAGCCAAATATTACCCCCAAAAAAAAATATCCATCAAGCAACCCAAATATCATTTGACAATTTGTTCCAGAAGTTTTCATGGGCATTTTGACTTCGAAAGTTTTTCAAGAGCAATTTTGTCCCAAAAAATTTAAAAAGGGAGCAATTTTCCCTTGTTTATCCCAGTTAATTGTGATCTTTAGTTGACAAAATATGTTGAGCTGACAATTCACATATTATCCCATTATTTTTCTTAAAGTACAAATTTGCTCATGAAGTCTATGTGTCATCAACTTTATTTTTTTCAAAAATAGATTTAAAACTTTTGAAAAAATTTACACCTAACAAAAATAATGGGGATGACACCTAGAGTGCCAGCTCTATTTGTTTAGTCACTAACACTCAAAATTAACTGGGATAACGGTTATAGAAAAATTGTCCCCTATACTTTAGAGGTAAAATTGTTCTTTTTAATACTTCTGAAACAAAATTGCCTCCAAAAAATTTCTAAGACAAAATTACTCCCAGTGAAAACTTCTAGACAAAATAACCTTTTAATCCATTTAAATATTATGTTGCATTGAAGGGAGGATGCTATTTCATTTATTAATCTATGTTTTATTTATTTTCCGTCATACGCAGCAAAACATGGCTTGCATTTCTAAATTTTTGACAATTTTTGTTGGGGAGCATATCGCTTTGTTTCATTTCATGTTTATTAACTAGCCGTGTGTTTAAGACTTTTTTTTTTTTTTTTACATTAATGGAAACTAAAAATAAATCGCATCGTTCATAATTTATTAATAGTAGGTTTTTTTAAAATTTTATATTGCATATTGATTTTTTTTGGGGGGGTGGGGGGGGGGGTGGGGTTGGGGGTGTTGAATTCATATGCTTATCCTCAATCACACTTTTTTCCCTAGATATATCCCCATGTAAATTTGAGAGGAAGAGGAAGACTTAAAACACCCCCCCCAAAAAAAAAGACAAAAGAAAATATAAAAAAAAAAACCCCCACAAAATCAAGATCATGTAATATATAGATCCCTGTGAAATCCATAGAACTTTGAAACTAAAATTTGTACCAAGAGAAATCACATCCCTTTAATTTAAGAAAAAATAAAAACGGTTTAATGAATGATGTTTTAATTTATCAAATAACAACTAATTTTATTGAGGCAATTAAATTATTTCACAAAAAATTAATTTCATCGAAACTCCCAAGACTTTATAGGAAATGGACAATTTCAAAAGATCCTTATGAGACTCTCATGTTTGGGTCATTTTTTTTGTTTTCCTCGCTAAATTAATTTTGAAAAGTATAATTGATGGATACGCTTTTTTTTTTTGGTATATGACGGACCTGCGTTTGAGAAATTTTTCTTTTTTTTAAAAAAAAAAAAGTTTAGATGGGATAGGCATCGGTACACCATACCCCACTCAGGCTCCAACATGCCTTCAAGTTCAAAGAGTGTTTATAGAGGTACTTACAGATTACCCAACAATGAGGCCTTTACATTGACTAATAGAAATCGAACCTCCTCTTTTTTAAGGTGAAGGTTGACGCTTTAACCAACTGTACCACTTTTTGTTGGCATTTGAGAAAATTTTTATTAGATAAAAACTCAATTCCAATGCAACTTTTGCAAGCATATTAACAAGTATAGGTCTATACTTGGCAAAAAAACTAATATTGGTCTATACCAATTTATGAAGGATATCATGCTTTTCATATTGAATTTAAAATCATAGTTGGATAAATAAAAAAGAAATCCAGCCCATGATACATAGAGAATTAATGATTTGGCCTGAATTCATTAGCAGCTTCATTTGACGACCCCAAGAATAAAATATTTAAAGTTGACTGAAGAAAATCAATGATTTGCAAATAAATTATAAATCTGTGATAAAATTGGAAAAAAAATTGATAGGGAAAATATCATTGAAGTCCAAGGAAATAAAAAATATAAAAAAGAGTCTCAACCTCAGATTCTCTATTAAAAAAAAAATCCCTATTTTTTTATATTAATAACAGAATTCCGATATCAAAAAAGTCTTCTTGTTAAAATGGATTTTTTTTATTGTTAAAATGACTTTTACTGTTGTTAAAATTTTCCTATGAAAATATTATTGTCAAAATGACTTTTCATGTTATCAAAATGACTTTTTTTTGTTGCCAAAATTTTTTTAGATTTCTAAGATTCTACACACCAGCGAAAAAACTTGAAAAATTTTTGGTAACAGAAAAAGTCATTTTGACAACAATATTTTCATTGGAAGAAAAAGTCATTTTGATAACATAAAAAACTATTTTGACTACGAGACTTTTTTGATATCAGAATTCCATAATTAATATATAAAAAAAAATTCCTTGAGACTTTTTGGAACTTTTTTTTATAGGGGATTTGGGGCTGGGACTTTTTTTATATTTTTCTTTTCCTTGGGACCTCAATGGCATTTTCCTTCCTCCATGGATGTTTTAAGGGCCGTTTGTACAGGGAACTTATTATGATGGAGGAAAGGAAAGGAATATTGAGAGAGAATTTTAAAAAGTGTGATCTTTGGTAGACATACGAATGAAACATAGGTTAAGAGAAATAAGATGTTTGACAAGAAGAAAACGGAGGGGTGGAAGCGCGAAGAATTTATGAAATACTCATAATGTAATGTAAAAAAAAAGGTGGAAACATTTTTTTTTATTTATTCCGAAAGAAAATCGGCAGAGAATCGCGTGCCCAGAAGTCGCCTACGTCAGAAAAGAATGGAAATCGAAGAAGCAGTGTATGGGATCGTCGACGATGAGGAGTAGTATGGTGGACGGAGATGGGACAAATAATGGGCCTGTTTGGGTTGACAGTAGGAGCGATAGCTTAAAAGCTATCTGATTTTTATAAAAGCCATATAGGAAAAAAGTCAGGTTAAGTTAACTGATATGTGTTTGGATTGCCCGTTTGACTTTTTGCAAAAGTGACTTTTTTTCTAAATGAAGTGTGTTTGGATTATTATTTGAAAAATCAGTTGAGATGGAAAATGACTGAAAATGACATGAATCATATTGAAACTACATATACATATTAGTTGTATATATTGAATTAATGGAAATTTTAATTTGAAAAAAAATTAAATATGTCTCAAAATTTTTTTCATGTCTTAAACTTTTTTTGTGTGGCTATCCTTACATGTTACACGGCAGAAGTTTGGTCTAACCAATTAATGATTTCACATAATTTTTAAATTTGAATTATTTATTTTTGTGTATCAACGCTAATTAATTGTGTGAAGAGTAGTAGGCAGAATTGTTACGATGATATCAAATAATCTGAGCCAGAAATCGACGTCGATGGCATTTATTGGACCAGTGGTCTAATATATAAAAAAAAAAAAAAATTAAACTCTACGTGCGTTGCGTTTTTGGAAACTCTCCAAGTTTGAGCTTCAGAAAAAGCAAGGCACGTTAACTATTTTGCAAAAAGCCCACTAAACATAACCTTAAACCCAAATAGACCCAAATGATTTTTTGTTCCCCTGACTAGCGTTATCAGCTTTTTTTCTAGAAAAAGCAAAGTTATCTTCAATTCCAAACAGGCCCAATAAGGGTTGCACTATCTCCTTTATTAGTTCCAAAGGTGCGTTTTGAGAGGAGCAAGGAGGGAAAATTAATATAGGGCTTGTTTGGAGCACCATATAACGTGGCTTTTTCTGAAAAAAAAAAAGTCAAAAAAGTAGGTTAGTTATAAAAAGATGAAAACTGGTTTGTTTGGGAACCACATCTGACGCATTGGGTTTTTTTGACAAAACGTGAGGTACCTGAACTTTTCTTTAAGCTTGAAATCCAAGCATTTTATTTAAATGTGTGTCACTTTTTGCCATTTGTCATTTTGTGGACCCTTTTTTTTTTTTTATAATATTTAATTTTTTTCAAATTAAAATTAAAATGTTCATTAACTTAATATATACAACTAATATGTATATGTAATACTTAATATGATTCATGTCATTTTTAGTCATTTTTTATCTTAACTGACTTTTTAAATAATAATCCAAACGCACATCAGTTAGAAAAAAAGTCACCGCTCCAAAAAGTCAAACGGGCAATCCAAATACATATCAGTTAGTTTAACCTGACTTTTTTCCTACCTAACTTTTAAAAAAGTCAGATAGCTTTTAAACCACCGCTCCTACCGCTAACCCAAACAGGCCCATACAAGTTTTGAAAACACATGTAATTGCATATGCCTTGTCTCGCTTGAGTGTTGGGAAAAGAGGGAAATCAAAGGATTAAATAAATATATAATAAATACTAATATAAATTATATTGTGTTTTACAGTAGGCATGTAAACACGGGGCATGTTGACTAAGGGATTAAAAAGTTAAATAAAAATAATAAATAATAAAATAAATTATCCTGTGTTTTGTTAAGATATTGAATTAAATATGTTCTATTTCAAAACTCATGGAGTTATAGTGGTAATTAACAATAATAAAACGAAATAATTAACAAAAATATCTAAACTGATTGTGTGAGTTTTGTGTCTTCAAGCTTCAACTATGATGAGTGTATCCAAAAATCTCTCTAGCAACCCTCTGCCTACTCTGAAACTAATTTCAAATATTCATGCTTCTATTCATTTCCCACTTCTTAATCTTTTTGAGGTCGCTAAAAAGATTGCTGCATCTCTTTCTACGTTGAACATGTCCTTTTTTTAATCCTTTCTTCTTGCTTTCTTCATTTCATCAGCAAACCGGAGGAGTATGAACGAATCGGGCTTGATTTTTTATTCGTTGGAATCAGAAGTTGTTTCTTACCGGTGAAGACGCCTTTAACTTTCTCTATCCAAGAGGCATGGACCTGCATTCTAGAGAAGATTGAGCGACACTAGGGCTCTCTTAAAATGCCAATCATCCTCGATTTGTTTGATTTTGACGCTTTAATTTTAATTTTCAAGGGAAAAAATTTGTCTTTTGCATTTTCCTGCCGGAGGGAAAATGAATCACCGCCAATTTTCATGGGATTTGATCTTTTCATATTTAAGGAAACTTTGAAGCATGTGGAAACTCGAGTTTCGAAAATATTTGACAGCCAAACATGTTTTTTAGGAACTCGCTCATCTTCCTCCCTCTTCCCTTTCCTCCTTTTTTGCGTAACAAACAAGCTCTAAGGGTTCTGAGTTGAAGACACGGTACTTACACTCCCTCCTTTTAAACCAAACAAATAATTGAGAGTATCCTTGAGAGCAGTGGCGGACCTGTACTAGTGCCAATGTGAGCAAGTGCATACACAAAATATATATAATTTAAAAGAAATTAATAACAATGTGTATGAGTAGTGCAGTGGTTAACACTCTAGTCATCTATTCATGTGGTCGTGTGTTCGAGCTGCCAAAGCCTTTTTACCTTTTTTTCCCCATTTCTTCCCTGCCCTATCTCGTGCTCTCTCCTTCTCTGCCCTCTCTCCCTTTTTTCCCCCAAAGTGCAAATTTCTAGTCAGTCTTCTCTTCTCTTTCTTAGTGTTTTGATTTCGAATTCGAGGTTCAACTCTACTATATTGCCACGCTTCTAGTTCGATTTTATTGTCATGATTAGAAACTCAGTCGGTCTTCTCTATCTGGGTTTTTTCTAGACGATGACGGTTCAAGTGAAGAATGTTTTAGATCTAGCTACTGAGAGTCAAAGAGAGATTCACGAATTTTTCTCGTTTTCTGGAGAAATCGAGCACATTGAGATCAAAAGGTGAGGAATGTTACACACCGAAATGTTCGATTTATATTCTTTTTCTTTCTGTTATTCAAATTCAAGTTTGGTTATTTTGATATACCTGCCTCTTGTTGGATGCTGAGAACATAGGGGAGCACAGAAGACAAGCAAGAATCCACGGTTACTTTTACTTTTTATCAAATAAGGAATTTATGGAGTGCTGCTTATTAGCCGTTTTAACATTCCCATTTTGTTAATTGATTCAGGGGAGGAAACGAGCATTGCGAATTGAATCACTTTCAGCTCTAGAGAAGAGTATCAGGAACGTTTTGACTGTTTTAGGACTTTTGCCTGCGAGTTATTCTGAGGTATGATGCAGTCCCTGTTATTCCCTTGTTCGATTTTGAGATATCATACTCAGTTTCTATTTCAAATGCATATTCCTTCTGGTCATTGTGTAATTACTTTCTGAGTTGGAATTTGGCTTAGCGATTTGCAAGTTGCAACTCTGTTCTGTTTTGGCTTCATTCTTGATTAACCATTCAATTCCGGGTATGTTTTAATGGATTAAAGTAAATATTCTAATACTGCAGGTTTTACAGCAGCTTAATGAAAAGGCTTTAAAGCGTGCAAACTTGACAGAAGAACAAGTCTTACAAAAAATTAAAGAACGGGCTACTGAGATATTAACTATTAATACAAGTGCCGTGAGTTAGGTACAGTTTTTTTTGTTTTTTCTTGGTGAAAAGCTTGGTGTAGTTTTCTTGTCGGACAATTAGTCAAAAAAAAATTGAGCATATGTTGGTCTCTTCTTCATGCATATGATAAGCAACCATATTAATTATTATTACTGGATGGTAAAGTCTATTTCCTTTTATGCATGTTTCTGTAGTTGTGGCAAACCTTAAAGTTTACTGTGTAACAAGATGACAAATGGTCTTCAATCAATTTCCAACTTTAATGTATGTCAAAATTGAAAGTGGTTCCCTTAGAAAAAAAATTTCAGGGGCGCTGCCCCCGAATTGCACTACTAATTTTGCACCCATAAACTTCAAATCCTAGGTCCGCCGCTGCTTGAGAGGCAAACCCTTTACATGATGTGTTGTGTTATGAATGAGTTCAGTATGACATTTTATTAGATCAGCATAAATTTGATAAATTAGATTTTAATCAAAGAACAAGAAGATAAAACTGAAACAATACCAATGTGCTAATGATTTAAACTCTATTATTATTACTTTTTGAACTAGAAGATAAATGGAATAAAATAATTAATAAATCTCCAAGTTAACTTATTTTTGGGGGAAAAAAAATCCTTTTAGATTGTGATATTGAGTAGTTTTATATTGCCATCTTATCTTAACAGAAAACGTTAACAGGCTCTGCTTCCACTAACAAAAGAAGCCCAAATTATAATTTTACTCAATAAACAATAATTTTATGATCAGGAAGTTAAAATATAACAGAGGGCAATAAAATTTAGCCAAAACGAAAAAACAGATCAAACCAGCCAAACAGCTAAATAAAACAATTATTATATGTATGGGCAGACAATATTAATGCCCAATAAAAGATAACATTACTGAGTATCATCTACCACTTCTGGTTCTAAATACAGGGGTTATATAAGAGGATCCCATATATATAAAAAAAAAAAAAAAAAAACCCTAATCCACTGTTTCCCAAATCTATAGTTCTTTTATCCAAAATATCCCTATTGATTGCATGTATTAAAAAGATTCCCATCAATAAGTAGTGTTTCAATGCGAATAATTAGAGGGTATTTCAAGAAAACCAACATAACTAATTTTCTTAACATATACAAATTGGTTATCTAGCTCTGGTCCTTATATTAAGGACCAGAGGGTATATTGTATCATCAGAAGTCATAATAACGACATGTTTCACCAGAAAGGACATGAAAAGCATAAAAACTCTGAGTGTAATACTTAGGTGTTTGGTATCAAAGTGCTTTATGCACTTCACAATGGAAAACACTAAAACCATGTTTTTGGAGAAGCAACTGCTCCAACGACAGTTTGATGGTTTTCAACCTGAGACTAAACACACAACTTTGTTATGACATGTGAATGATATCTACAAGAAAATAATGAGATGAAAAATTGCAAAAATTTTCAACATGAAATGCTTTCATTAGAAAGAACTTTCCCTAGGTCTTGTTCTAATGAATTATATTCTTGAATAGCGGCACTATCAAATTCCAGCTCAAATTCATAAATGAGAACAAACAAAGAATCAACCAATGGTTAAATATGTCAACCCAGTATCCTTGAGAGAACTTTAGGAAATGTGGGGTAATGAAAAACACATTTCAACAGCTCTCCAAGAAAACAATGTGGATTAATTTACCTTCATTCCATGACAAGCTTCGCCCCAAGAGCTTCCATTTTCTCCATTATCTGTTCTCCTTCTTCCTTCGAAACTCCTTTCTTTATAATGGATGGTGTTTTCTCCACTAAATCCTTTGCTTCCTTCAGACCTAAATCTGTAAAACCCCTGACTTCTTTGATGATTTTGATTTTTGAAGCTGCTTCGAAAGATTCCATTTTTAGTTCAAATACTGTCTTCTCTTGCTTCTTCTCGTCTTTGGCCACAGTAGGTGCCTTCGCTGCCATTCCAGCCAAATTAGCAGCAGCACCAGCTTTCATATAACCCACAGTCGGCATCTCCTTTAGTCCCACTTTTTTCATGAGAATGGGACCCAATTCTGCAGATCCAGCTAGTGTTAGAGACGCCAATTCATCAACGAGCCTAAAAACTCTTTCTGATGGAGGACTCCGATGCTCAGTAAGATCAAATGTTGCAGGATCAAAATCAGCTGGGAGCCTTCTTTGGTCAATTTCCACTTCCTCCATATCATTATCCTCCTCTTTCCTCGCAGGTTGACCAAAACATCTTGGATGAACATTCAAATTACTCGAATTAAGCCCTATAGAAGTCAAACCAAGAGATTGTATATAGAACCCATTGGGTATATGACTCCTTAATCTTAATAGCAAGCTCATTCTTAACTAGTAGGATTGCTGCCTGTCTCAAAATGTCAAATTAGACTAGTATAGTATTCATAGGGAACTCTTATTCCAACAACCAAACACCTGAAAGGCGCAGAGAAAAGAACATCGATATCAATGTATATCATTTAGCTTGAGTAAACAAATAGTTTATTAGCATCCAGAAAAGATCAGATAATTAAAACTTAAAATTACAGAACTTGATATACTACAAACTATAAAAAGGAAAGGAAAAAAAGGAACCCAATAACCAGCCTCGAACTTGGCAAGCGACTTATTATCAAAGGAAAACATCCTAAAGTAGTGGAATCAAGTTCAGGCACGTGATCAAATCTCAAAAGGCTCGAAAGCGTAATCCTCTTATAACACTTGAACCAACAAAGGAGGGAACTAGAAATGATAATGTTACTAGGTCTTTTAGGTGCGAATACGCCGCTTAGTCACTCATAAATCACAATCTTCACTATCCATAAGACAAAAGCACACCCAAAAGACTTAAACATTCACTTTGAACATCGAAATCTAGAGAGTCAAAACGTGCAAGAAATGGGATCGAGCATCTTCTAAAAACCTCCAAAGCATTTGGTTTTAAAGACAAAGAAAATCAATTAGTTAAGTCTTTCACCTGGACAACACGCCGGAGAGATCAACAGCCACCGTGGGAGCTGTTGAGTTGCTCCCGCCGAACGCACTAGAGATTCACGGGCGTGCCAGTGAATAACGGGTTCAGGCGTGGAGTTACTTGGGTAATGTATTAGTATTACCAATCAGGGTTGTTGTTATTCGGATGTGGAGTGGTTCCTATTATCTGCCCAAACATTAGTAATTTGTTGTCTATTTATGATTTTAAAAGTATTTATTTCAATTTATATATTCAATCGTGCGAGCTATTTTAACAAACACTGTTAGGTCTTGTAACCAAAAAAAAAAAAGTATTAGAAATGAATATTGATTTAATTAGTTAATGTTATAAAACTAATAAAATAAATAAGAAGAAGAGAAAATTCTAGAGAGATAAAGTAGAGAGAAGTTCTCATTTCACTGTATTTTGAATGTTTACAGAAGCCCTCTATTTATAGAAGGAAAATGAGTCTTTAACTGTAATTCCCACATTTTACAATATATATATTTAATTCATAATAATAAAAACATGGGCTGCTGAATCAAAGGAATCAAAGAAACGTGGGCTGCTGAAGAGCCAAAAGAAGACTTGTATTTGTGTGGGCCCCACTGGTACTATGCAAATAGTAAATTACTATGCATGGGTCCCATGTCATCTTGTAATATTTGGAGACCGTGAGTCAATGGACATCCATATAATAAGTATATTCATAACACTCCCCCTTGGATGTCCATTTATGAATGTGTCTCATTAAAAATTTTAACTAGGAAAAACCCAGTAGGATAAAAACCTAGCCAAAGAAAAGAGTACATCATTCATCGATACACTGTCAAGTGCTGCCTCATTAAAAACCTTTCTAGGAAAACCCAGTGGGACAAAACCTAGATAAGGGAAAAAGAGTACAGCGTGTATCGTCTCCCCCTCTTGATTACATCAGGCTTGCTCCCCCTGATGATTACATAATTTTCAATGTCTTCTGAGCATAACTCTCTTTCTGTCATCAAGTATACTGTTGTTCACTTGTAGAACAATTACAGAAACGTCCAAATTTGATTATTCATTGTATACCTGCAAAATCTTTCAAGTAAAATCATAATAATCTTTTCATAAATATACATGTGCATATAAATGCACACTCTAATTGCTTCTGACAATATATGAACTTATCATCATTCTCAAAAATTTTATGCTTCTAGCATCTTGAGTCCTTCAGAGACTTATGCTTCTGGCATATTTAATCCTTCAGGGACATATGTTTCTGGCACCTTACATCCTTTAAGGACATGTGCTTTTAGCACACTAATATATTGTGGCTCATGATCCTCATCATCATTTATTACAACATATGCTATCATTTAAATATCATCAACGTCGACATCATTTTTAGTCCCATCGGATTTCATTTATTGAGATCTCTTTTTATTCACATATATTAGGTACCTGGGTCTCTTCTAGGACCATAATATTCAATTCTGGTAATTACATCTCTTCTGGAGATAACATCTCTTCAGGAGATAGCTCTTTTGGAGCTTTTCTTCATCTCTTCAGGAGATGGCTCTTCTGGAGCTTTTCTTAATTATCCTCTACTTGATCATCTATATTCTTGTAGCTCCTCAAGGATTTTTATCTTTAAAACCGATGGACCTGTAACGCTTCAGGCGTGCTTTATAACAATTCATATAGGAGCATTTGTAGTTGGGACATGTGACTTTGTCACTTTCTTAAGGTCGGTAAATGCTTCTGGCATTCGATTAACTAAAATCTGCAACTGAATTATCATATTGAACTCTTAGTATACATTTCCTTGTACGAGGATCAATATGAGCCAATGATAATCCATTCCACTTTATCTCTTTTACCCAATCTGCTTATTTTACTCCCCCTCATCTAATCATGTAGTGTGTATCCATCTGTGTGCATTATATTAGATAAATAATCATTGCACATTTCAAAACTTTTAAAATGGAATTAATCTGGTTCCTGACCAAAAGCCAATTTTACGGGAAAAATTTTGTTGGCTAATATAATAAACACTGTTCTTATAATCTCATATAATTTCTGAATCATTCAATTTGGAAATTGCGCGCATAATCTGTTGCAAACTTTTGGTTGCAAACATCACTGCAAACTTATGTGATTTATAATATCACATGTATCCTATATCATTCAATTTGATACATTTCCAGAGATCCATTTCCAGTTATAATCAATAATATTCTCATACTATTCCGGAGGAATTAACACAAATATTCATGGAGAATACAAACACTCACACTTGATCAATATCATTTTCCCCCTCAAGTGTGAGTCCATCAATACATGTAACTTCCATATAATATTTCATAATAATTTCATATATGATATCTATTTCTGCATATATCAATAAAATTTCACAGATTTCTTAATGCATTATCAATGCACAATTTTGTTACTTCTGGTAACAAAATTTTCATCCAGAATTTGCAATCAAATACATATCAATACAAAATCATCGGGATTATCAAAATCATCGATCTAATAAAAATATTCACGAGCGCAGTACTGTGGAATCACCGATGCATCATGCATCACTGTGGGATCACAAGCGTAACAACTCGGATTGTCGTATGCATATAAAGTCAAAAAGGTTCTAAGCTCGTGCTTTATAAGGAGCAGATCTGCAGAGATTTAACAGGACTGTGTAAATCTGCAGAGATTCAATAAGATTTAATTCAGCTATAAATAGAAGAAGGCAAACGAACATGCCTCACAAACACACAAGCATCTAATATTAATTACTAGATACTCACATATTTCTCTAAATTCTATTGCCATGGCAGGACCTAGCAATTTTATCCCAGTTTCTGATACATCTGACACAGCATCACTTGATGCTTTATTGTATGATGATCAGACAAACATGTCATTTTCTTCTTTACTCTTTTCTGAACCTCTAGACATGTTTATTTCGCCTTCTACTATTCCTCCTTCTGCTTCAAATGTACCTACTTCTCCCCCTAGAACAAATGTTCTTCCTCAATCTACAAGGATTGAAGGTACAACTGAAGCAAGTTCATCAAGGAGGCCGGTTAAAAGGTGTAGAACTATGGCCGAACTGATAGAGTCTACCAATCCAGTTCAGCCAATAGTGACAACAATCAATCAGCCAGCAATCACAAGCCAGCAAGCAATCATCAGCCAGCCATCAACAATCAGCCAGCCAGTAATGACTAGCCAGCTAGCAACAACCATCGAACCAACAATAACCAGCCAGCTAGCTACAACTAGTCAACTAGTGACTACCGACCAATTAGCAACTACTAGCCTATTGAATTGTAGTTGTTGTGATGTTTTACGGGAGATCATACATACCAACGGACTTCAGTGTCATAAACTAGAAGTTCACGGAAGGAGAACAGGTATGCTTTCCCACGCTGTTTTATTTGAAAATGTACAAGATAAATCTTACAATACTGACAGACTTCCAATGTTTGATTTTAGTAATAAAAATTTTGGAGAAATCAAACATTTTCTGACATAGTATTGTATAAATTTACAAGCATCAGGATATAACTTGATGCGTGATCCTGTATTAACCTTTTATGAGATCCTTTGTGTTGGTTCGGAATGGGCGGAAAATCCAAATGAACTCCGCGGGAGTTCATTTCAAACCAACATCGAAAATCCATTAGAAAAAGGAAAACAACCCGCGGTTAATATTCCATATGATATTTCATCCCTTAATCAGGGTGAATTATATAGAATAACAATGGAGCAACGGGAAAGAATAAAGAAAACAACACACCATGATTTAAGTGATTATTTTCACTTAACCCTCGATGATGCGAGTAAACAATTAAATATGTCTACTCACACCATACAAAAGATTTATCAAAAAGGAGGGTTAACTGAGTGGCCACACAAAAAGCTTAAGAAACTTATGATGCAAATCTCGATATTACGAAGAGCTTTGCCTCATCTGGATCCCATCTCAAGAGAAGCAAAAGAAGAAGACATTAAATATTTTCAGAATGAGATGATTAAGGTTTGTAATGGAGTTGAGCCACTCGCTATTAAACTTTGTTGAAATAATATTGTCTTTTATTTAATCATTTTGTTTATGAATATTCTTCTTTTATATTCACAACAATTATCATAGAAAACACAAAACAATCATAATAATAAATTTGCTTCATTCACTTCTGGGAATGAAGTTGGATAAAATTCATGATCCATAACTCACTAATTTGTTTGATCATGACAAGAAATTAATCTATAATATTTCTTGATTTAATCACAATTTTGCTACTGCAAGAGCAAATTGGATATATTTATTTACAATCAACTATGATCATACAATCCCTTGTCTCATAATTTAAGGGAGTATTAAATGCCAAATATACAATTTTGAGGCCTTATACAAATGATGACATACAAAATTTATGGATCAAAGCTTGTATCATAACTTGTCTCTTGGCTTCAGGCCAACTTGTCTCATTAGCTTCAAGCTAATTTATCACTTGACTTCTAGCCAATTTATGCCTCCACATGGTCTCAGGCCAATTTATGCCTCATATCTCCATGGCCTTTTAACAATTTATCTTCAGGATAAATAAAATATAAACATAATAAAATAAATAGATGGAACCCACTAATACTGTGGTTACCATAAATAATAAAATGAGAAGGGGATATATAAAGTAGTAAATAAATAAATGAAAATAAAAGGGAAGAGGGATAAAAAACAGTAAATAAATAATAAATAAATGGAGTCCACTATACCAGTGTCACCACCATAAAAGATAAATAAACGTTAAATAAAATAAATAAATAAAGCCCACTAATAGATACTAGTGTGCTTTCATGAAAATAAATAAATATCAAATTAAATTAAACAAATGGAGTCCACTGATATATAGTGTTGCTACCATAAAAGATAAATAAAAATAAATGACATAAAGGTAAATGTTATATTATGATTAGATATCTATGTAGGAGGTAAAACCATCCATGTAAAGCCAAAAGAACAAAAATGTAAAATTATTGTAAATAGTAAAAATGTAAATTTACCATGAACAGTAAAAGTTACTATTCACTATAAATAGTAAATAAGGTAAAATTACTGAAAGATTAAATCTAGACTTCTATATAGGAGTCAAATGAATAAAATGTAAAAATTACTGAAAAAGAGTAAATTTACTGTGAATAGTAAATTACTATTTACCGTAGTAAAATAGTAAATAATCTCAAATCTTAACCATGGAACCCGATGTTCAAAATAATCGATAAAAGTAGAACTTTAATTCCATATAATGGTTAAGATTATCATAGATAGATAAAATAAACATAAAGTAAAGAAAATAGTGATAAAATCTTACCTTGGTAGAGTTTTCGTGCTGATAACGTGTTATAAAACTAATAAAATAAATAAGAAGAAGAGAAAATTCTAGAGAGATAAAGTAGAGAGAAGTTCTCATTTCACTGTATTTTGAATGTTTACAGAAGCCCTCTATTTATAGAAGGAAAATGGGTTTTTAACTGTAATTTCCACATTTTACAATATATATATTTAATTCATAATAATAAAAACATGGGCTGCTGAATCAAAGGAATCAAAGAAACGTGGGCTGCTGAAGAGGCAAAAGAAGACTTGTATTTATGTGGGCCCCACTGGTACTATGCAAATAGTAAATTACTATGCATGGGTCCCATGTCATCTTGTAATATTTGGAGACCGTGAGTCAATGGACATCCACATAATAAGTATATTCATAACAGTTAATAATTAGAATTAGGTATTAAAAACGAACTGGAGCACAACAACGGCACTGACAAATTAGAGCACAGAGGATTTTTTTTTTTTTTTTTTGCTCTGAAGATGCTTCTATTACTCATATCAGAAAACATAACAGCTACCAAGTTCTACAACATAACGATGAGCCGTATAAAGGCCATACCATACACACAATTAATACAGCACAAAGAAAAACTACTAAGCAAAACACACCAAGGCAGCGAACAGCGACAACAAACGGAGGGAAAACAGACAAAAGAAAGGACAGCAGTTAGCTAACATCCCCATGCATCGCTAGACCAGAAGGAGAGTGCTCATCCATTGTAGTATCTGCTTCTTGAGAATCCAGGGTTAGTAAGGACATCAAAGCAGATGATGGGTTGATAACCCATCCAATTGGGTACACCTCTTTATAAGTTTCCGATGCAAAATAATCGGGTACACGATTCCCCTTTCGCGGGATATACAAGAGCACAGAGGATGGCAAGACGAGAAGTGGCACAATTCGAAATTACTTGGAGCATAGCCTCAGATTTTGAGCGTTTGGAATAGTTTTTGTCTCAAATAGACTTATTTTAAAAAAGTAGTTTATGACAGAAACCATTTTTTTTTCAGTTTCTGACGTCATTTTGGACGGTTTGCACAGTGCTTCCACAGTCCTCTTTCATGGGTTTCCATAATCCTCTTTCACAGCTTCTCTCCTTTGCCCTTACTCTCCGCTCCCCCCTTCTCCGAAACGGCAATGCAGTTGGTTTCTTTTTTCTTAAAATTTTTGTAAGGTATTGACTAGTATCAAAAAAATACTTCAGGATACTAACTGGTATTGAAAAAAATATTTAATGATCTTGAAAACTCAGTTTAAGATCTTGAAAAAATATTTCAGGGTACTAATTGGTACTAAAAGGATACCTCATTATACTAATTGGTGGTGAAAAAATACATCAGGATATTGATTGGTACTTAAAAGATACTTTATGATACTAAATGGTACTGAAAACATACTTCATGATCTTGAAAAATTATTTTAGGGTCTTGAAAAAGTATTTCAGGGTATTGATTGGTACCAAAAGGATACTTCAGGATACTGACTGATACTAAAAAAATACTTCATATAATTTTTTAAAAATCCTAAAATAATTTTTCAAGATTATGAAGTATTTTTTTTTTTTTTCAATAACGGTTAGTATCCTGAAGTAGAGCTGAAAAATTGGGTCAAGCCTGTCAGGCCAGCACATTTAAGCCCTGACCTTTCAACAATCGGTTTAAAAATTAGAGGACCTAAATGAAATTGGCTCTGTAGGGCCTCGAGTCAGCCTGTTAGGCCCTTTTAATTTTTTTTTTTAAAATTACCTAGGCTACCTAGATATGAGAGTTGTACTAGCAATTGGATGCATAGATTCACAAATGATGGTAATTTACTAATTTATATGTATTTTATATTTGTTATAGAGTTATTTATCCATTTATGTACAAATACATAATAATTATACTCTGATTTTATGGTTTAATTTATTATTTGTTGCAGATAAAGATTATGGATGAGTTCATGATGTGGAAGAGAAAATTTATGATATTCTTACTCATGAAGCAGAGTCAACTACTCAAAATAAAGGACAGTCAAATGTCTTTGAAATTGATGATAGTAGCGAAGAAGATAACAATGATAGTCATCGTACTAATGTTGCTTAGTGATATGTTTCTCATGTTTTATATGAGTTATTTGTAGACAATAGTTTGCTTTTGATTACGAATTATTAAATGTGTTTATTTGTTGGATGATTCGTGTTGTTTGGATATTAATGTTAACAACATTTATTTGATAAATTAAAAATTTAATTATTGTAATTTACTAATTATATTTTTTTAAAAAAAACGAAGGAAAAAAAATTAAAATTTGGAATAATAATTTTCGGGTCCTATAGGACCAGTCCTGACCCTGGTCCTTTCAGTCCCGACTTTGAAAAACAGTTTTTCTTACTTCGGGTCCTGTTAGGCCCTAGCCCTTTAAGGGCCGGCCCTGATTCCCAACTCTATCCTAAAATATCTTTCTAATATCCACCAGTACCCTAATTTTTTTTTAAAGGACCAACTGCACTGTTTTTACACCAAAACAGCACTGTTTTGAAGAAAAGGAGGGGAGGGGAGAGTAAGAGCAGGCGAGAAAAGCCGGTTCCAATCTTTAATAGCAAGCTGATTCTAAACTAGTAGGATTGTTGTCAGTCTCAAAATGCCAAATCAGACTAGTAAAGTATACATAGGGAACCCTTATTCCAGCAAGGCCGCAACCTAACACCCGAAATCTGGAGACACCAAAGAATGAGAATGGAAACAACTGAGTTAACCCTTTTGGGTTGATTATTTCTCACATCCTTCATATGAACATTTATACCATACTTTTCTTTTCTTTCTTTCATTTTGTTTTAATTGTTAGCTGAGAGGAATTCTACATTATCTAATGAGATTCCCAGAATCATTTTGTGTGGAGTTTCAATGGATAGAACGAATTACATTCTCACAAATAGTGAATTCGGCTTCTCTCTCTTTTGGTAGGTATCATCAATAAAAGAGTAATCAATTTCAGTTGGATTATTATGGATTGTTTTTTTAGTAGTTTTTCAATAAACATTTTTTTAAAAAAGAATCAATATGAAATTTATTTTCTATTCACTTGGGCATTTATTTTCTATAAGCAATATTCTTATGCTAAATCTTTTATTACACAAGAGAATTGCATACTCAAATTTTTGGAGACTCTTTCATTCTTATTTCTTTTTTACCCAAGAGTTATGCAGTTCAAGAAAATAAGAGTACAAATAAAATTATAAAACAGGATTAACCAGTAACAATGCCTAGAATCCTATCACTGCCATTGCTTGCTAATCAATTAAAAAGTACAGATGAACTACAAGAAAATCTTAACAGAAAGATATGCAACACATATGAAGAGCCTAACAAGTGTTAAGTACATATCACTACTCCATTTCTGGACCAAACTCTTCAATTGTTTTTGTGGCTAAGGTAAGCACATCACCAAAAGCACTAAATGATGCTCGAAGAAATCTGGCTTCTGTTGCTTCAAAGTGACTGAAATAGACAAATTTGAGGTGTGAGAAATAAGTAATAAAAGTTTAGCAAAACACTCGAAAGATAACTTTATAGTGATCAAAAGTTGAACTTGCGTTACTACATCAATACAAATTTCATTTAATAGCATCTATTGCATCCACTTAAATACTCTCTACCTTTGGACCCTAATACAAGATATAGTTGAGGGGTTGGATTTGGTCCCAAATATAAGATTTCAATCCATTTTGTCTTCCATATTTATCATTATTTTCCCTATACTATCCTTATTGATTTCACATGTTAAGGAAGTTTGCATTAAGGGTGGTTTTTATACAAATGATTTAAGAAGGGAAATCAACACATATTTTGACAAATAATTTCCCTAATTAAACCAAATCAGTTAAGTACATCTTGTATTAAGAAGCAGAGGTGGTATGAAATGATGCATTCTGTGAGTAACCAAGCACTCATTCGCAAGAACATCCAAGTATTACCACATCAGAGAGAATACTCACACCGAAAGCTTTCCTTCAGAAACTGCCATGAGCCGCTTTACCTTGTCCGGTTGCAACTAGAAAAGACATGAAGCTGAATCAAATTCAAGTTGGAAAACTAAATGCTATCAAGAAAGCAGCAGAAAGTTCATATCTACAAATAGTCACCTCCTTATCAACAGCTAAGGCAGCATATACTATGGAAGCTTTCTCTTCAGACCCAAAATCCACTTCAAGGTCACTGTACATAGTAGTAATAACAGTAAAAGTGGCATGTTAAAAATTAAGATTATAACTTTTCTTTTAAAATACAGACTTGTCAGCGCCAATTTAAGCACATAGGCCAAACCAAAGCACATCAGTGACATGTTTAGATATTTGCAATATCAGATGTAAATAATGATGTTCATTATAAGAAGCCAACGAACAATAAATGGCATCACACAACTTTATGACTAGAATTGCATCAACAAGTGCATTCCTTTGCTTCGAAAAGCAAAGCAACTTAGAATCAAACATCAAAGAGAGATCAAAATCATAAAATAAACAAAGGTTAAAAGCTTCAGTCATTTGGGATAGTCAAATATATGAGTTATAACAATCTAAGAATAAGCTATGCAATCTACTTCCAATATCTTAAAATACCAATGGTCTGATTTTTGTCCCTTTCAGACAAGGAGTTAAAAGGTTCACAACTTCACGCGAATTGCACATGCAAGAATTACATCTTAACCGAAATAAGTTATTGATGCTTGGGTAATATGATAAGAAAATAAACATAAGTCAACACAATTCATTTACTAGACAAAAATAGTTTCACAATCGTGACCTGTAATGACCAAATTCAAGCATTAAATTTGAACACAGTCACCGACATCATATTAAAAACAGAGCTAGCAAAGTTCGCTCATTGTATGGTTAGATAAGTTTTGCATCCTTGATCACCCTCCTCCTCTTGGGCAGGAGGTGGAGATGGTAGAAAGAATGTTAGGTATTGTGGACTTCAGTATGTACTCAAAAAAATAGACCTGGATCAACAATTTCTCGGTAAATAGACATAGCGCAGAGAGAGAGAGGGAGGGAGTTACCTACTAAATTCCCACTGGGGTTGAGCATTTGGTACGTCCGCCATAACTGTCACAGAAAACTAACCTAGTGAAATTTTAAAACAGCTAAGGCCTACAGAAGCATATCAAAATTTTGAATCTAACAAGTGACCACATTTAGCAGTCCTACAATAGAATGATACCCAAAAAAAGAGTTCTCAGACTTCAACATTTTCACCAGTCAAAAACTATTACACCAAAATCTTAACATGATAACCAAAACCCACAAAACAATTTCCAGAATAATAACCAAGGAAGCATTTAGAAGGTAGAACGCAAGTAATTTTCACAGAAGTGGCTGCAATCTAAAAAGTTGGAATCTTTAATCTGAAAGAGAAAACACAAGACAAAGGAGGAGGAGGAGCAATAACGATAGATTTCTGAAAACAAAGATAAAACAATGAGGGAAGGAATTAATTTGTACTGGCGAGAATCAATGAGCGTCAGAGGGTGAGCGGCCAGAAAGCCTGTACAAAGGCCTGGTCTGTTAAGGAAGCCTGAATTTGAAAACACTTTATAAACAAGCTAACAGGCCCTCCTTGGAAAGGCTCATGTGGAAAACAGGCCACCTTTAAACAGGTGGCAAACAAGCCAAAATTACATAAACTAATCCAAAATACATCATAAATCAATCCAAAATACAACAACACAACAATTTCAATTTCAACAATTTGGACCAAGTCAAAGTATGACCAATACCTGCAAAATCATAAAACCTTAAACATAATTTTTTCTTACTATGATGTTGGTGCTTGTTGATTGACCTTAATAGGCATTAGGAGGAGTAGAAGTAGATGACATTGTTTCACTTTCAAATGGAGATGATGACATCAACAAGGGTGAAAAATAAAAATGACTGGAAAAGATATTGACAGACAGCAAAAGAAAATCTGCTGTCATTTTTAATAAAATAAAAATAAAACAGGGTGAATCAGTGAAAGGATAAAACTACAAACCTAACATTCTTAAGTGTTGATGCTCTCCCCTTTCTTGGACTGAAGAAGGAAGAATTTAGTCACATTCCCGTTCTCCTCTCCCTCTCAGGCCCATCACCATGTTAGTTTTGATTGTGTTTCATTGTCTTCTCTTCCCTTTTGCTTTGTTTACTTTGTACAATGGCGAAGCTTGATCTGCAAAAAAGAAAGAAAATGGTTAACTTTTGAGAGAAATTGATGCCATGGATTTGTAATCATTATGTGTAGCAGATTGGACACCAAATTACTTGTGAACAATATATGGTATTCACATTTATTTCATTCCTCATTATTTTTTAGGCTAGCATTTTTATGATGAAAGCACAAAATTACAGATCAGATAGCAGTAATATGACATGATGAAGAAACTCCTTGTTTTCACGTGAGCTTCATAAAAACACTTTTAAAGCCTAAAAGATAATGAGGAATGAAATAAATATGAATACCATATTTTGTTCACAAGTAATTTGGTATCCAATCTGCTGCACATAATCATTACAAATCCATGGCATCAATTTCTCTCAAAAGTTAACTTTTTTCTTTCTTTTTTACCGCTCGAGCTTCTCCATTGTAAAAAGTAAACAGAACTAAAGGGAAGAGAAGACAATGAAACACAATCAAAACTAACACGGTGATGGGGCTGAGAGGGAGAGGAGAATAGGAATGCGACTAATCTCTTTCTTCTTCAGTTTATTCATTTTCTTTGGCTGCAAAAGAAAGGGGAGAGCATCAACACTTAAAACATACCTACGATGGTCAGTGAGGAAGAGTCCGAACAGTCTACCACGACCCACGAGTGACGACGAGATGAGAGGGAGAGATTGGAGAGTGGGAGATTGATGAGGTGACGGGGTTAAGAGGGAGGGGACAGTGGCCAGAGGAGGAGAGCCAGAGATTCAGTGAAGACATTCAGATTTGTGAGCAAGAGAGGAAGCGATCGATGAGCGTGGAGACGATAAATAGGGGAGGAAACAGGCCAACCTTCACCCTCAACAAGCCAGACCTGTTTTGTTACAAGGTGGCTTAAGCCTGGTTTGTGGCCTATTATAGGCCCTTTTTTTAGCTTATATTTACTTAAGCCTAGCCTTTATATAGGCTTGACTTGGCTTGTGTGGCAAGTTAAGGAGACCTGTATTTTTAAAAAATTTTAAATAGGCTAACAATCCACAGACCTCACCGCAAAATGGGCTTACTTCAAACAAACCGAATTACATAAATTAATACTAATGATCTAAAATATATCATAAAATATGAAACCAAATACAACAACATAACAATTCTCATTACAAGTTCACCAATTTAAACTTAATCAATGAAAAGCTACTAGACTTTCACATCAAATATTCAATATAATTTCTTCTTCTACTTTGAAGACCTTGAAATAAATTAATCAAATACATATTATTAGAGCATAACACAGTTGAACAGGTAATATATATAAAAAATGATATTATTTTAACAATGAAAAATGTATACCTTTTGTTTCTACTTTAAACTGTACTTGTTGCGAACTTGTGAAGCCAATCCCCACCACAAATAATTGACAATTGTGTTACATTCTCAGAAAGGCTGTGTTACATTCTCAGTCGCACGTTTTGCTTATAACTTGCAACTTATTAACAAACTGATGCTATTGCTAGAGAAGATGAGACTCACTATTTACAAGAAAAAATCAACCAAGCATCTTAAGCCTGTCTAAAACTACAGACAATGAACATTAGTATTGGGCTTTACTCAAATAAAATCCACTCTTAATTAAAAGATACAGACAAGGAACATTACAAAACAGTGGAACCAACCAATCCTGTTTAAGAAAAAAAAGCAAACAAAAATATAAATAATCAAGAAAGAAGTCAACTACAGTCAAAATTAACAAGTATATCAATGGATAGGGGCACATATACAAAGGGATGAAAGCAAAAGAAAACAAGGAAAATGGTGCTGTCCTATCACATATACTCTGTCTAATAAGTAAGGACTGTCCTGTTCCTGGTTTCTAAATGGCAGTATCAGTCACTAATTTTGGCACAGTTTACAGCCACTAATTTTTTCTGTGACCAACGGAAGCTGGGATCTGTGACTTTTGGCACAGTATATTTGGGGAAACTTCACAATCAATGGGTTGCAATAAAAAAGATAGAGTCGAGATAATAATAAGATGTCCATATCAGAAATGAGATCATGCTCGTTTCTCTTGTGAGTCACCCAAATTTAGTCCGTAGCTTGGGTTGCAGGACAGGAGGAACTAAGCAAATAATCGTTTTTAAATTTGTGCCAATGGAACACTATCTCAGCATTTACAAAGGCAAAGGGCTAATATACTTCCAAGGGTCACCACAGATTGCTTAAACAAACAGATTGCTAAAGCTGAGGATCAAAGAAACTGAGAATCGAAGAAACTAAAGCTGAGTAGAGTCAAAAACTTATTAGAAAATGCTTACCGACGGGGGCGGTCGACTAAGAGAGCACAGAGAGAGGAGAGGAGGGTATCGGACTGTCGGTGGTGAGAGGAGCGACCGAACAAAGAATCGAAGAAACGAAGGTTCAGCTTTTTGGTGAGTGGAGCGGCTGAGCACTGAAGTCAACGTGTAGGGGAGGGCAGAGGGGTTAACTATAAATTTACCATTTTATTTTTATAATATGCCAGTCGGATAGGGTTAAAAGGTTTATTTGTAGGTTTAAATTGAACCAATCTAAAAAAAAAAAAAACACCCTAAAAATAGGCGTTAGCTTAGCTTAGTCTTTCTTTTCTTTTTTTTTTTTTTTTATCAAAAGGTTTTGGAGGAGTTGAATATCAGTTTTCTACTGAGACCAGGGTACGGACCCGGGCTCTTTGAGAGCTTAATGAGGATTTACGAGATCGTCTACCAAAAGAGTACCAGCGATGGCAACGAAAATCGAACACATATCCCTTTGAAACTTGACCAAATCTCTTACCATTTATGTCAACTTCTTTTCACGCTTAGCTTAGTCTTTAAACCTAACAGGTCGCTCCAAACAAGTAAGGCCATATGCCGGTGACAAGTTGTCTAGCTTGTTTTCACTCTTAACTATATACAAGGACACGGGTAAGGTTTGAATTTTGGGAAAATTTCAGTTAAGTATGTAGCAAACTAATTTCATTTAACCTACAAAACTTTTACTTTTTCCACCTTTGCTACTGTTAAAATGAAATTAATTTTTTTGGGCGAAATGCTCATATTTTATTTGTCTTGTAAATTATTTTATTTATCCACAAAAAACTTATATTTGTCGTGTGAAATTTTATATTTATCTTATATATAAATGACTAAAATGTTGTAAATGCTTGTTTTGTGAATTTTTATATTTATCTTGTAAGTGATGAACACATTTTTAATTCATTGGGTTCTTTTAAATCTCTTTATTTATCTTGTAAATGCTTGTATTTATTTTGTGAATTTCCATAGTCTTGTAAATAATCAAAATGTTTTAAATTGCTAGATCCTTTTGAATCTTTTTATTTATCTTGTAAATATATTTATTTGTCTTATAAATACTTATATTTGTCTTGTGAATTTTTATATTCATCTTGTAAATTATTTCTAGCGGGTTTTAAATTTTCCAGATTCTTTTAAATCCCTTTATTTATATTGTAAATATCTTTATCTATCTTGTAAAAACTTATATTTATCTTATAAATGGCTAACATGTTTTTAATTCCCTAGGTTCTTTTGAATCATTTTGTTTATCTTTTAAATATCATTATTTATCTTGTCAATGCCTATATTTTTTTTTATATAGATTTCCATATTTATCTTATAAATAACCACTATGTTTTTAATTTTCTTGGGTCTTGATTCTTTTAAACCCCTTTATTTGTCTTCTAAATATCTATATTTTTCCTGTGGATTTCCATATTTATCTATAAATGACTAAGATGTTTTAAATTCTCTAGATTCTTTTGAATCCTTTTATTGTTTTTTTTGTAAATATATTTATTTATCTTGTAAATACTCTTAAAAAAAAATAGTATCATGGTGTTTTCCACGATCCAGCCAACCAAAACACGGTGATGTAGCCCTCGCCTTTTCAATTAGCCCCCAAAGAAACACACTCTTTGAAATACACAGTACATTCATGATATAAAATTAGTCCTCAAAGCTCTGTATGGAATGTCACCTCTTGTAAATGACATTTGTTGAAAAGCAGGGCCATGACAGCTAAACCCAAACCAAGTTACTTGCACAAAAAATCATAAGGAAGCAACAACTAGAAAACACGATGGAGACCTTTGCATTGTGAAGACTATGAGTATGTATATATGTATTCAAAAAAATATCTTTGACTTCCTAAGCATCTGATCAGCCAACTAAAAATTCTGGTTTCAGTACAATCAAAGATTGATCATACAACCTCCTTAACCACATGGGGTAAGATTCTTATTGCCAGCACCTCGAGGATTATCATCCTAGGGTCTTGCCTTCTCTTGGGTCTCTTCATCTTCACCTTCATCTTCTCACAGCCTTGACTTCTTATCATAGATGAATTGGCTTTTTCCACGAGCCCGGCATTTCTCTCTTGCCATTTATTCATCATCTCCATTTCTCTATGCCCATCTTCCTCAATGCTCATGGTCGGCATCCTTCCACAAAATATTCAACTTAGCATCTCAAAAAAAGATCTGAGAGCATCCAGGAAGACATGAAGATCCATACTTAATCTAAAACAACCATGTTTCATGAAATTTTTATGCAGGACTTTTTTTTTTTTTTTTTATAACTTATGCAGGACTTTTATGATTATTGAAATCGTTTCTCTAGTACATCCTGACAAGATATTCAACCATATGGGAAAAAAAGGACTACTAATTCTCCCTCCATCAAAAGCAATGCATTTCTTTAAAAGCATCATGTGTTGTAACATTCTTTAATATCTTTATTGCTAAGCTTTTTTAAGCACTAAGATACACGTTTAATCTATCTAAAAGACTATAAATCTAAACCTATAACTTGGCTGGGAAACCCGTGCTGCCATTATTTCGCTCTCACTTGTCACGTATTCATTCATAAAGCTGGCAAGTCCAAATATTAGCGATTGGTGTTTGTCATCATGTGCCTGGGAAACATTTGCTCTTCCTTCTACAACATCTTGAGCAAAAGTGGCACAAGTGACTGGCATTTCCAGTTTAGCATTCTTTGCATGAGCTATAGAATCACGATGCCAAGCTTCAGCTTTTTTGGCAAGTTCATCAAGAATGTCTTGAGAGAATTTCTTATCTCCATCCCAAAACCATGTCAAAACCAAAAGATACAATCAAGATCTATATGAACCAACAAAACATCTGCATAACTTGTTCCTCTCTAAAAATAAACATATTCATTTATTTAAGCATGTATACTTCAAAAGTTAGAGCAGACTTCGTGTATTGTTCCATCAAAATAAAGCAAAAAAGTTTCATAATCAGTAGGTGAGCCTGCTTCATGACTTCTATATATGCTGTTGTAGCAGGAGTTTAATTGAGTGTTCTTTTCTACTACTTTCAAACAAAAAGTTTTAATCCAAAAGACGTTCTTTAAGGCATCCTAACAAAGCTTACACGATTTATATTGTATATCATTATCAACCATGAATATAGAATCTAGGTACAATTTAGAAATAGCATGCACCACGACTTGTACCACTTTAATTTAGATTATCTCTCTTTTATAGCAGAAAGCATCTCTTCTTCTTTCTTCAACATTTCCAGCATATCTAATGAGAAATGAAAAACATGAGCACACTGCATATATTCAATAAGGGAAATAGTGTTATAACTACAAAACCAACCTTACAGGTTGCCAGAGATATGGTTGTAAGCTAGGCCTGCAGGAAACAAAGTTAAGGTACAATGAGAAGTTGATATATACATAGCAACGAGGTTGAACCTGACCAACTAACAGCAAATTTTGGGCCTAATACTTGTTTATCAGCCAACAGGCTTCAAGTAATCATAGGTATACATTTAAAAGAGCTTTTAACCTATTTTGAGTCCTAGCCAATTCGCAGCAGTAAGCCCAAATGGAGCAATTTTCTCATGCGCATTAAAGGAGATGAAGTCTAAAGAAGTCAACATTGCATGTGAATATACTAAGAACAAACAAAGTAGAGAAAGAATAAGTAACACAAGAATAGCAGCATTGCCTGATAGTGGGTAAAGGATCAAGATGACAACCTCTCTTTTCTCTTCTCCATCATTATTCAGTACTTCTTCCTCTCTTGCCTTAACAGGAGTGGACGATGAATCTGCTTTTGTAGAACGTCCACGTCACCCCTTTCGCTCCTTTATCTCTCTAACAACTCAGACTTTGCAGCTCTATAACCCTTAAATCGAGCAATCTACAGAATATAATCCAAAATAACCAACAATCAATTGTAAGCTTATGTTCTCCAATACATAGCACAAAGCACTTTATTTAAAATATGGCGGTCCTTTTCCCATTTACAAGATAGAGAAGGTCTAGATGCAAACTTGCAATATCTGAACTTTATGAAGAAATGTTTTAAAAATAAAAAATAAAAAGGAAATAAATGGAACCTTTCTAGCCCTCTTATCTATACTAGATTTTGTCACCCCTTAAATATAAGGTTCTAACTCCTCTTCTGGTACACGCTCTATTGCCTCACAAAATAAAATAAATTCCTACAAAAGGCCCTTTAAATTACTTTTGATTGAATGAAAACAGTTAAATGTGTATATCAGAACGTATCCAATAATAATAATCCAAATCATGCTAATATGATGTATACTTATTTTGTCGCACTGATGGGTCAGTGCTAACCTTTATTTTGGCCTAGGAAGCCATAAGAATCTGATTCCTGTCATCCCGTGCTAGTTTTTCAGTCAATTCAGTGAGAAAAAAAAGCACCTAAGGAAGGTTCCATTCATTGTTCACTCTAAAATTAAGATGTTCCCTTCGTAAAATAAATATTTTTCAAGCTGTGAATATGTCTAAATTTACTGCATGCATACGCATCTTCAAGCTCAGGAGAAACAACCACAAAAAAATATGTAGTTATCAGACAATTAGAAGTAAAGAAATCAAGGACTGAATGACGTGGTTTTTTCTTTCTAATTTGCTAGTACTATTTGTTCTGCTTTCTTGAAGATGTTGAGGAAGAACAGAAATTATCATTTACATTGTTAAATTTATCCATGTGAAGATTGAACACCAAATAAACTTATAGTCTAATTTGAAATCTACTATTAACTATTTTCAATGTACTTTTACTCCAAAAGAAAAACCTGCATAACCTTCCTTCTTTTCTAGGTGAATGCAATCATTCAAACAAGAAACATGGATAGAACTAAAACATAAAGTTTGGTTTTCAGGGCCTTTGCTTCTCAATTATAAAATAGATTGTAAGAGCAGTATGGAGCTCCCTAAAATTGGAACCATCCTTAGTCATGTGAATATGATCCTTCAAGTTGGCTTTAGACAAAACAAATGCTCAGTAAAAATCTTGCTTGTGTTTTCTTTCAATATCACCGTGTTGAAAGCAAATTGCCTGTTCTCCTAGTCTTTTGTTTCACTTTTTATTTAATGGTAGATGGTAGTTTCCTATATATGCCATCCTAATTTCTGATTGTGATATTTTCATAACACTAAATTCAGTTCAATTTTTTACCTCCATTCACTTGCAATATTAATTACAAACGGTTGCTTTTGTTATTTTGCTGGGAAACAATCATAAAATAAGTGTAAAATACTGTGAGGACAATTGGAATCATTTTCCCTACCTTTCCACGAGCTTCAGGGCGTCCAGATTTGATCTGGACGGATGAGATAAAAAAAAATTGTGTTTTTTTTTTAAATTTAATGGATAAAGAACCTAAAATAAAATAAATTTGATCTTTAAACTAACATTTTTCTTAAAAATGATTTTTTTATGTAGAAAAAAAAATTGATCTCGGTCGTCTAGATCTAGATCTAGACGGCCTGGAGCTCGTTCGTACGGGGCTTCTGAGGACAATTGCCTGAAATGCGATTTCTATGCCAGAATAAAAATAACAATATATGTTGGCTTTGTTGCTCGGGGGTTTGCTTTTAAGGTTACAACTATAGAGATCTAAACATTAAGAAGGGAAAGTATCCCTATGTCATTTTCTTCTTCCTAGCTCTCTATCATAATCCCGATGCGCATACACAAAGTTGACATAAATTCCAAATATCATGAAGAAAACAAAGATTCACAAAGCATGCGCATCAATGGCAAGAGGGGAAACACACATGTATCATAAATTTTCTCAGACAAATTCCATACGTATGTGTATTTGGAGAAATGAAATAGTGAATTTTGATAAAGTTCAATTTTACCTCAAATACCCAATTTTGTCGAAACTGAAAATTTTAAAACATATGTTGGCACCAATGGGACATATGGAATTAGCACTTCTTTGTTCCATCTTAGTGCATTGAATTTGATCAAAAAGGGATGAGAAGAAATTGCATGGATTATAAATTATGAGAAAATTGAAGAAATGTTAAAATTGCAACTTGTATGAATTTGTCCCACATGTCTCATAATTATTTGAAATTTATGGACATATGAATATGGGTTATAAGTTAACAAGATGGATTAAAATCCTCCTATGAATGGCCCAAAAAGTTCGAGCAAGTTGGATTTAAAAAGGAAACATTGAAATTTTAGGAAAGGAGTTGGACTCACCCATGATCCAAGAGTAGCACGAAATCTCCATTCCTGTTAGGTAATACTAACGTTGTGTAGGGCGAGCAATCTATTACCCTCAGACATTTACCCAGACACCCTATGATGTTTGCCCCAACACTTTGACCAACTTTAGAATCAAACATTTCTTTTGATGAGAGTGTTCAACCCCTTTACCAGTTGAACACAAAGACAAAGGGTAGCATCAATACCTTATTTCGGTTATGATGTAATTCTTGCATGCGCGATTCAGCGTAAACTTTTTGTCTCCTTGTCTAAATGGGAAAAATATCATACTATTGGTATTCTAAGAAGTTGGAAGTATATTGCATAGTAGCTTATTCTTGAGTTGTTGTAACTCTTTTATTTGACTATCCCACATGGCCGAAGTTTTCAACCTTTGTTTCTTTCTTATGATTTTGATCTCTCTTTGATGGTTAGTTTGAAGTTGCTTTGCCTTTCAAAGCAAAGAAAAATGTACTCGTTGATGCAATTCTAGTCTTGGGGTTGTGCGATGCCGTTTATTGTCGGTTGGCTTCTTCTGATGAACATCGTTATTTACATGTGATATTGCAAATATATAAACATGTCACTTATGTGCTTTGGTTTGGCCTATGTGTTTAAATTGTTTCTAACAGGCCTGTATTTTAATTAGAAACATTATATTCTTACTCAATATTTAACATGCCACTTATATACTGTTATAATTACTATATACAGTGACCTTGAAGTGGATTTTGGGTCTAATGAGAAAGTTTCCATAGTAAACGCACATAACATAGTTCACCGGTGCCACTTTATTGACCTTGCCACTTTTTCTCCATGTTCCTTGGCGCTCAAGGATCGAGCAAGGTTCGGCGCCCAATAGGCATCCCAGTTATGTTGTTATTATTCGTAATCTAACTGAAAGGTTTCTTTGTTGTGTACTTCGAACCAAAGAGTCCATCTTGTCTCAGCTCATGTGAAGATCATAACTAGAAATTAGAAAAATATTAACCATTCAAGGAATTCACACAAAGTTGGTCAATAACAGCCAGTCAAATACTATAAGGCTTGAAACATAAAAATGCCAAAGTTATCACAACAAGTCCCAACTATTGCAGCCAACTTTCCAGCAGAAAAAGGAGCTTAGATTTTTTGAAACTCGAGGCACTACCAAATAAAATTAAATCAACATTTTTAGAAAATTTATATGGATTAATCTTTCAAAAAACTTTAAATTATTTTGAGTTAATTTGATTCACTTTGATACATTTCTTGTATTAACCCCTAAAACAGAAACGGAAGGAGCAAGAATAAAAGAACAAAACAAAGTAGAGTTGCAGTAATACTAAGATAGCTAGATAGTTTATTGATTTTTTTGTGTACCACACAGTGAATCTGTAAGGGTTCGAGGGAAGGGGTAGGAGGGAATTAGGAGAAGAGGGAGATAAGAACTTTTGTTAATTCACTCATATCCTTTATTCTGGCCACATAGGCTTATTTAAAGAAATCACAATCTGAAATTTGAAAATTAAAATACGAGATTGTAGGAACAATTATTCCTACGATCATGGAATAAAATAACAAACTTTATCAAATTAAATAAGAATGAGTTCTTTTATTCAGTTGGACGCTAGATTCACGGTTGCACAGATTTAACCAACGTTTGCTGAATGTAATCTTGCAGATACGCTGGACTCCTCTTAATGCGGTTGGGTCTCTCGCCTATAATGGGCCACTTAGTGGGTTGGGCCGCTATAGCTACTTCCCCTTGCGGAAGATCCATGTCCTCATGGATAGATGTAGGCAAAGATACGAAACTAATGGAATGAGGCCGTATGGCATGGTTTTTGATCTCTGAGTGGTCTTCGTACTGAGCTCTGTTACGTCTTTCAGGTGTACAGTCTTCGAGTGTGGTAGCGTCCAGAGTGGTAGTCGTGGGTGGGTTCTCCGAGGAAGAGATGGGTGGAGGAGCATTATCTTCATCGGCAACCCTCGGTGGAGTTGGAGTGTGGTCTTCTTCCCATGTGGCGTCTTCCGGCATGCAGTCAGACCACTGGATGAGCTACTCTTTCACCTTTCTGTCGTGTTTCCACACTTCCCGTGTTTCCAGAATTGCTATGGCTTCTTGAAGTGGTCTGTTGTCGTGAGACCTGGCTGGTAAGGGATGGATCTTAAAGGAAGAGGACGAATGGAATGGTCGTAGTTGTGACACATGGAAAACTGGATGAATGAGGGAGCCTTCGGGTAGTTGGAGTTCGTAAGATACGGTCCCAATTTTTTTCAAGACCGTGAAAGGCCCATAATAACGGAGGGAAAGCTTTTGTGAACCCCGTCTCCTGACAGAGAGTTGGCGGTACGGCTGAAGCTTGAGTAATACCAGGTCTCCTTCTTTGAATTCCATTGCCTTTCTTTTTTTTGTCACTGTAGGCCTTCATCGTAGCCTGAGCTTAGTGTAGATGTTGCTTTAAACTACTCATTATTTTGTTTCTTGCTGATAGATTTGTGTTAACGGCATCCAGATTGGTGCTGCCTAAGCAATACGTCAGGAGATTTGGGGGAGGGATACCGAAGGTGACCTCGAATGGTGTAAAGCCGGTGGAGCAATTAAAGGAAGTGTTGAAGTGGAATTCAGCGAAGCTTAGGATCTTTGACCAAGTGTGCGGGTTGTCATGAACAAAAGCTCGAAGGTATTGTTCCAAGCATCTATTGACTCTCTCTGTTTGACCATTACTCTGTGGATGATAAGCAGAACAATAGCGTAGTATGGTACCTTGTAGTTTGAATAGGGTTTGCCAGAATGTGCTGAGAAATATTGGGTCACGATCAGAAATGATAGTACAGGGAAAGCCATGTAGTTTCCCTACTGATTCCCAAAATACCTGGGCAACTTTGGTGGCCGTGTAATGTGTTGGTAAAGGAGTGAAATGTGCCCCCTTAGATAACCTGTCAACAACAACAAAAATAACTGAAAATCCATTAGAGTTAGGCAAATGTGTGATGAAATCCATACTTAGGTCGGTCCAGATTGTAGTAGGAGGAACAATGGGTTGAAGTAGGCCATATGGTGAATGATTGGGTGGTTTAATTTTCTGACAAATCTCACAGGCTTTAACAAAATTTTTAACATCCCTTTTCATTCCTTTCTAAGTGAAGGCTTTGTTCAGGCGGAGGAGGGTATTTTGAGCGCCGGAGTGACCACCCATAACAGAACTGTGGAATTCGTGCAGTAATTGAGTTTTCAGGGAGGACCCTGCAGGTACAAATATCCTGCCCTTATGAAATAAGAGGTTATGTTTCATCCTCCAGTCTCCCCATTTGTGTGGTTCTGTAAAACAGCCCTTGCGTAACTTGGATAGCATAGGGATCGTTTGTTAGATCTTGTTGTAAATTATCTGCAATGTGGCATGTTGGTCCGGTAATAGCTGCTAGGTGGGAACTTGGTGGGTCATTAGAACCTTCTGGAATCCTAGATAAGGCATCGGCTACTGTATTTGATTTCCCTGATTTATAGACAATTGTGTATGAGAACCCGAGTAGCTGAGATAAAAATTGTTGCTGTTCCGGGGTTTGAACAACTTGGTTCATTAGGTGATAGAGGCTCTTATGGTCTGTTTGAATAACAAATGTAGCACCCAGTAGATATTGACTCCACTTAGACACAGCACTAGTGATTGCAAACATTTCGCGAATGTAAGTTGATTTTTGCTGCATAGTTGGAGATAACTTACGACTGTAAAATGCAATTGGTTGATTTTTTTTGCATAAGTACTGCCCCAATCCCTACGCCCGAAGCATCAGCCTCAACAATAAATAGGAGGGAAAAATCTGGTAGGATGAGTATAGGAGCCTGCGTGAGAGCCGTCTTTAATTGAGAAAAAGCAAAGTTTGCTTTGTCATCCCAGGAAAATCCCTTCTTAGATAACAGATTACTGAGTGGCGCTGCTAATGCAGCAAAGTGTTTAATAAAACGTCTATAATAGCCGGCTAGCCCTAGGAAGGCACGCACTTGAGTCACGGTAGTTGGAGTTGTCCAAGCTTGAATGGAACTGATCTTTTCTGGGTTAGGAGACAGCCCTTTTCCCGAAATTATATGACCTAGGAACTGTATAGACTCTTTAGCAAATAGGCACTTTGAGCGTTTTGCATAGAGACAGTGATTTCTTAGGGTAGTTAAGACCAACCTTAAATGGGTAGCATGATCTTGTACTGTGGGGCTATAAATTAGGATATCATAAAAAAAAAAATCACAACAAACCGGCGTAGGCAAGAAGCAAATACCTCGTTCACAGTGGCTTGGAATGTCGAGGGTGCATTAGTAAGCCTAAAAGGCATTACTAGGAACTCATAATGGGCATGATGAGTGCGAAAAGCAATTTTGTGAATATCATCCGGGTGCATGAGGATTTGATGGTACTCGGAACGCAAATCCAGTTTTGAAAAAATAGTTGGTCCATGTAATTCATCCAATAGCTCGTCAATTGTGGGTATGGGAAATTTGTCTTGGACCGTTACTGCATTTAGGGCTCGGTAGTCGACATAGAAACGCCATGAGCCATCTTTCTTTTTAACTAAATGCTACCCTTTTTCAAAATAGATTAGTACTGATTTCATCTATACACTAAAAAAAAGCAAAGAGAAGAGTCTGACAAACTCTCGGATTTCTGAAACTACAGATATTCCAATTTCCTTCGTTCATCATCTTCTCCTTAATATTTCCTACTATCTTCAAACATGGCAAATCCAAGTGACTTCGTTCCCGTTTCTGACTCTTTTAGTCCTTCCATCTTTGAAACTTTACTTTATGGTGATCAGTTTAGCAGATGGGCTGATTTATCTGAAGATGCACCATTTTCATTTTCTTCTCTACTTTCACAAAACCCTTTAGAGGTGAGCGTTCCTCCTTCTACCTCTATGCTTCAAGTTTTAGCCCCTTCTTCAAAAGTCCAAGATCTTGCTCCTATTGCTCCTCCTTCAAAAGTCCAAAATCCTATTCCTACGGTACACAAGGAATTTTTGGAACATCGCAGAAGAGAAATGCCAATAACATTAGAAGATTTTAAAGACTTTTTCCACTTAACCCTTAAAGAAGTGAGCCATCAGTTAAATTTGAGCAGTCATTGCATAATATGAATATGTCATAGAGAAAATTTGAAAGAATGGCCTCAGAGAAGACTTCAAAGTCTTATGAGACAGATTGCTATATTAAGAAATATTATGCCTCGTCAAGATCCCATCTCACAAGAAAATACTAAAAAGGAAATTAATCAGCTTCATCATGAGATGGTTAAGGTTTGCGGTGGGGTTATACCAACTGTTGCTCGTACTTCTTGAAATAATAATATTGTCCTCTCCTCTTGACTTCTTCTTAACCACTTTGTTCATGCCTAAATTTGTAACTACTTAACCAAGGCTTATCTGTATTTATGCGTCTGAGTTTATAATCCTTCACTTGTTTCCCATTCTCCCTACTTAAGGATGTAAACTCACCATATTACGTGAGTAATTAAAACAAAACAACATAAAACTAATCAGGGAAGGTATGCGTGGATACCGTATATTGCCACTTTCTATCATGCATGCATATGTGTTATCAGAATCATTCCTCTGATACCAAAATGAAACATCCTATCTTATACTTAATAAATTAGCCATATTTTAATTTAATAAATTGCAATATTAAAATAAACATCCTACAGGATAACAAAACATGCATAATATGTCCTAATGTGGCATTATACAGTCATCCGACAAAAACCAAAATAGATAGAAACACTACTTTTAGCAAAGTAGTCTAAGCTTCTGCTGTCTTCCCTGAAGGACCTGGATTTGAGCTCTCACCTAAAAAATGTGGTAACCATCAATCCAACTTATTAAAATATTAATACGTGCTAGTGAGGTGTCAAGTGGAACAGGTTTATACAACGAAATATTATAAATACATTCTTACCAATATTCACATCATGAAAAATTTGTATCATAATTGATGTATCATAAAGTAAATATTTCAATTTTTCGTTACAACAATTCCCCAAAATACCTCCCTTCTTGCCAGCCGAACCTCCTTATTTCCTCCGACTAGACCTATGGGCTAAGTTACATCCATGCTACTGGTTACTCCGAAAGCTCTCTGGTCATGTGATGAGGACCGGCCAAAATCCTTAGAGCACACGGCTCAGACCATGGGTCTTTCCCCCACTTTAAACTAGTGAGGTGTCATAAGCCCTCTTGAACTGGTGGACAAGTCCCTCTTGAACTGGTGGACAAGTCCCTCTTGAACTGGTGGGACAATAATAAACCAACCATTGGGCGCCAATGGAGGCCTCACCACGTGGTGGATTAACCTAATCTTTATTACTTTCCAATTCTTCCCATTCCATAAATATCATGATAAATAAATGCACAAAACTTAACTCATAAAATTCCACAAGACAATTTTATTTAAAACAATCATAATCAGTTTAACAAATACTCAATAGCAGCATAGCAATAATCATAACAAGTGGAAAGTGGTTACCTCTCGCCAAAGCTAATTAATTCATATGATTCATAATCTGAGAGCTCTACACACGCCAAAACTTAATCTATCACAATCAACTTTCTATCCGTTAATAACTCTTTAAAAATATATATCAAAATATACAAGTTTTGATAATAAATTTAGAATACTTGAAGTTTATTCCTTTCAACTATTAACCTTCACTGCCCTTAAAATTCAGCAACTTCAGGTATTTTTAATAAATTGCACAAAAATTATTTTAATGTGCCGTCAACTCTCACATGTTCATATACAAGTCCCCTTCCATATAAAAATATTTTCAAAGATCATAACTTTCCAAAAAATTCCCAGATTTCGAAAAGATTTAGATTGTTCAGCGAACTTTCCAAAACATAGGGTCATTTTGTAAAAATCATAACTCTTTATTCAGAACTCTGAAAATTACAAAATACCCACCATTTTAAACTTATACATCTCTACTTTCTTTCTGGAAAATTCCATAATTTTATATTATACCAATAATTCCCAGTTTATAAAAACATGATCACTGCCCAAAAAAATTTCAGAATTGTTCCTGGATTTTGACCCATCTTCCAAAAATCATAACTTGAGCTATAGACCTCTGTTTGAGGTAAATCAAAGCTCATTTTAAAGTTTAACATGTGTACTATATGTCCATAAAATTTCATGGTCAAATAAGGTTTTTTACTATATTTTTAACCTACTTAAGAATCGGTGTCCAGAAGAAAATTCAGCGAATGAACAGTGATATTTTGCTACAGTAACCCCGTGCACTGTTCATTTACGGATTCACTGTAGCTACCGCTGATGCACTCTGTTTCTGCTAAAAAAATAGTTTTCAACTTTTTGTGATTCCCTTTAACCCTTCGGTACTTCTTATATCATGTTTATGATAGCAACTTCAAGGTTTATGAAGTATGTATATGCATGTAATCATCAAGATGGAGGCAAACGGTATACACACACACACACACACACATAGCCAAGTTCTCTGTTTTCAGACTACCTAAACAGAGCAAACCGAAAGCGTGCATCACGCCAATGGAGAGAACAAAGTTTGCAAATGAATACAAAAAAAATCGATGGAGGAGGACTCACCATACGCTGTAGCTTCCTCTGTTTTGGCTCCTTAAAACCATAGCTACCACACAAACTTGATCGACACTTCTTGCATGCAATGTTTCAGACTTTCTGCTTTCGTTGGTCTGTCTCTAACTCTCACTCTCTTCTCTCTTTCTCAATGCTTTCGGTTTAACTCTTCAGTCTCTCACTCTCGTTTCTGCAAAAAAACCAAAGGAAGACGAATGGAAATGGAGAAGTATATGGCGCTGAAATTTTGAATGTGACCGAGGAGTAAGGCGCTGACATGATAGAGAGATCATGGAGCATGGTGTGACTGTCCGAATGCAATAATGAGTTCGGTTTAGAGGAGAGAATGAGTGCGCTGATCTCTGCTTCTCTATTTTCTGCGTGAGGCTGAAGAGGAACATTGATTAATGAGGGAGTATGGCGTGCTTCTGCATTTCCGAAAATGAATCTGCTCGTGGCGACAATGGAGTTCCCAAGAGAGGCATTTTAGGAGACACAAGAGTAGTGGAGCATGCGTAGCGGAGACCCGAGACAATGGAGTATGGAAGGTTGGATTTTGTGCTGCTCCAAATCTTACGTGTTTTACCATCCAATGCCTCCTTCCTTCTACGTGTTATATCCGACTGGAGGAGAGAGAAAACGATGGATAAGGAAGGAGATAATGAGCTTCAGCTGGGTTTGCACTGGGCTCAGTGATTTGTTCTCTTTTGGGCTGTGACTTTGGGCTTGGTATATGGGTTGCATGTGGCTTTGATTTCTTGACCACTTTTGCTGCAAAATTCCAGACGAGTATGGGAGAGATGAAAGTGAAATGGGTTGTTATGATGTTGTGAATGTTGAGCCCATGATATAAATGATTATTTTCTCAATGGAATAGTTCTTGGGCTTCATTTTTGCTATTGGTTTAGGCCCAAAATGGTTAAGTAAATGTGTAGGCCTAATAATATAAATAATTAGAATTTTACCAAAAAAAAAAAAAAATATATATATATATATATAATTAGAAGTGTTTATCCTAATAAACTTTGGACATAAATTAGGATAAATCCCTATATTAACAAACAAAAAATTTCTTTTGGCAACTAAAATATTTTCTCTAAGATATTTGGGCCAAAGTTTGTTTATTTATTTATTTTTTAAAATATCCTAGTATATTTTATTTTTTTTTCCAGAAATTCAAAAATTTTGTGATGTCACATTTACTTGGACCTGAAACGGGGTGATGGTCTGTACCGATAGGTGTAAGTGTTTGGCAACCCGTTCAGTGATAAAATTGTGGGTGCTTCCGCTGTCAATCAAAATCTGGACGGACGAACCATTGACTTGACCTGTAAGAAGAAAGGCTTTAGAAGAATGGTGGCCAAATAGAGCATGAAAACTGATTTTGGGAAAGGTGGGAGATTCAGCGGAGGCGTCCTCATCTGCATTATGGGTAGGATCTTGCTCCTCATGATCTTCGGCCACTATACATAAGAAGGTAGCACATGGTTTGCATTTGTGACCAAATACATATTTTTCATCACAATTGTATCATAGACCTTTTTCTCTTCAAGACATCATTTCTTGTGGGGATAACCGTTTTATAGGTAAAGAGGTTGAGCTGGGGTTAGGTGTCTTGTTTTAGGTAGTAGGAGCAGGTGGATTGCAGGGAATCCAACGGGACAATCGTTCATCAGCGTCGGCGAAGTTTCTAGCTAAGCCCCAAGCTGCGTGGAAGGTAGCAGGTAAATGGGCTTGTACATCACTACGGATTTTTGGTTTAAGGCCAGAGATGAACATGCTTTTTCTGAGGTTATCGGGTATACCGGTCACTCTGCTGGATAAAAGGTCAAAAGCTGTCTGGTATTCACAAACAATCCCTGTTTGAGATAAACGACATAAAGCACCAGCAGGATCGTCGTAAGCTATGGGGCCATATTTGCTGAGTATTGCTGTTCGAAAATCACCCCAAGTGGTGATTATGCCATCACGAGACAGATTGCGATACCAACTTGATGTTGGAGAGTCAAGATGAAAGCTGGCAAGGCAAAGTCGTTCAGGTTCAGCAATGTGATAATACTCACAATATTGATCGACCGAGAATAACCAATCAGTAGGGTCTCCTTGCCCATAACGTAGGAAGTCTAGGCGAGGTGGTTTGGGTCTATTGGGGTTGGTTCGTGGTGGTCCTGATCCTAAAACACCATGGTGGGAAGGTTGGGATTGAGTGGCTCTTTGGGTGTCAATAAACTGTTGAAATTGCTCCATGATGGAGTTAAATTTTTCTTCATTAACACGCTGCATTTGGCTGAAAAAGGCTTGCTGACGCTCTTCAGATGATGTTTGCTGTTGTTGGATGGCGTTGAGCTGATCCTGCATCTGTGTCATACGTGTTTTTTTGGCCATGGTTGAGTCAGGGAATGAAAGCACCAATTGTAAGGGTTCGAGGGAAGGGGTAGGAGGGAATTAGGAGAAGAGGGAGATAAGAACTTTTGTTAATTCACTCATATCCTTTATTTTGGCCACATAGGCTTATTTAAAGAAATCACAATCTGAAATTTGACAATTAAAATACAAGATTGTAGGAACAATTATTCCTACGATCATGGAATAAAATAACAAACTTTATCAAATTAAATAGGAATGAGTTCTTTTATTCAGTTGGACGCTAGATTCACGGTTGCACAGATTTGACCAACGTTTGTTGAATGTAATCTTGCAGATACGCTGGACTCCTCTTAATGCGGTTGGGTCTCTCGCCTGTAATGGGCCACTTAGTGGGTTGGGCCGCTATAAAATCTCAACATTAATGATTTAAGAATGGTACGACTTGTTACAAATTATGTATTTTATTTTCAGAAAAAAAAACATGTAATTTATATTGATTAATTCTATGACAACAACCATGGAAGATAAGGTGTATCTCTTATCTGCATATGATGATTGTAGAATACAATCATCAGGGGCTCTAAATAATGTTGTTGTCCAATTAGTAACAGCATAGTACCTCCAGGCCTATAATTTGTTTCTCATAAATAGGAAAAGGTGATATATACCGCATGCTGGTATTTTATTTTTATTTTTATTTTTTAAAAAAAGTTGAATGCATGCTTGTACTTAAAACCAAATAATGTGAAACAAGATTCAATTAGCCAATTCCGCTCAGTCAGCAGTGTGCAGAAAAATTAGATTTGAATAATTAAGAGGGCTTCCATCACAAGTCATGCTGCTTCATATGTTTATATCATCAAGAGGAAAGATCAATGGCCAAGTCAGCAATCTAAGAATATTGCAGTCCACAATTTTCAGCCAAGATTCAGTAGAATAGCAGGCACCCAGTAGAAATAATATCTTAAGATCTGTGGGATTCACATTTGTTAGTTAATCAAATCCAGAACCCTATATGGAACCTACCTGTCATAAAATTAGAATAAGTTTGTGGAATGATGGGTAAAAAACTAAATCATTTAATTTTAACATATCAGCACCCCAAATCTTAACCAGTAATCATGTTTTCCTCACTGACATACTGGTTTTTCCACCAAAATCTTAGACAATTCACTGGTCAGATGTGGTATCAGTGACTTCCTTTCAGAAGCAAGACAAAGGGTAAATACTTCACGGGGACACAATTCTGAAAGGCTTTCAATAGCTCAAATTTTTTCACTTCTTCCGTGGGTCTTCTATCTACTATCTCTATTCGTTCTGTGTTCTGATTTAGGTACCACTAACATGAATGCTAGTTTCTATGGCTTCCAATAGCTTTCATACACTTTCTTGATTCAAATTTAAAGCATTATTGGTTGCTAGTTTATATGGCTTCCTTATTGGCATGAGTGTAGTCTCATCAATCACAAAAATCATGAACTGAAAAACTGAACAATATGAAATCTTACTTGGTATTTTGCTTATTAGAATCCGAGCTTTTTCTGCACGTTTCAAATTTTTGTGTGCTCCTCTTACTGCACTATCTTGATAAGAGAGTCAACAAGGCAAATGATGCTTATAAAGACAATTTCTTGTAAGCTTCCAAAAAATGGATCCACAGAAATACCACAACTAAAGTGTATTTGATAATGTTTACTGATCAATGTAATCCGACACAATGACAATCAATTGACATAAATTCAAGTTATCAACTTCAATTGGCAAAATTATTAATAGTTATAATTAATGATATGAGAAGTTAACACGAACTCGCTGGAATAGCTCAGTTGGTTAGAGCGTGTGGCTGTTAACCACAAGGTCGGAGGTTCAAGCCCTCCTTCTAGCGATAATGTGTTGTAATTTTTTTTCCCCTTTAGCTGGGCCTGTTTACTTATTAATTTTTTTTAACAAAAAACGATTTGATTGTGGGCTTTCTTGGCTCCAACGAACGGTTTTGGACTTCACAGTGATAAATACTCTCTCCGAAAAAACTTATCCTTGCCTTGTACCAAAAAAATGATTGTCCAAGGCCCGGTGGTTATATTTGTGCGAAGAAATTATATATTCACACATAAATTATATATTTTGACCCTTTAGGTTTAACCAGCAAAGAAAGGGGTTGAATACTCTCACTAAAGGGAGAGGGTTCGATTTTGAAGTTAGTCAAGGCGCTGAGGGAGACATCTTAATTCTTAGGTGCCTAGGTAAACGCCTGAAGGTAATAGATGGCCCGTCTTACCCAACATTGGTATTACCTAAAAGGAATGGAAACTTCGCTTTACCCATGGATCGTAGGTGAGCCCAACCATTTTCTAAAATTTTTTATAGAAAAAAAAATTATATATTTTGTGATTTAAACTTAATCATATTTACCTTTCTATTAAAGCTTGTTATGATGGGACAGAATAGATGTTTTTAATTGGCGAAATTAATACATTTCCTGTATAGTTTAACAAGAACATTTTCATAATGTTTGTTTTATTTTAATTTCAATGTTTTTTAAAAAAATTTACGCAATGCTCAGCCTAACTAATGTATACTATAGAAAAGTAAAATAAATTCAATAATGTTTTGAAAAAATGACTAAAGCATAAAATAAAAAATAATTCAAAAAAAATAATTATAGGAAATAAACATAATAGGTAAATGAGTTTAGGTCTGTGTCTATTTAAAAATTCTAATATTTAATTTAGAATATTTTTTTCAATTTAATGTCCCATAATAAATACAAGAAACTATAATTTTTTGGATCATTTTACTAGGTGTTCCAGCAATCTAGTACCACATTTTCAGTGTTTATGATTGCTTCTCTTAGTACAAATGTCTTTTTCATTACTTGAACTCATGACCCAAAAATATCTAACAATATTACACTACAAAATCAACTTCATTTTAATCATGAAACTATACTCTTGTTTGGAATGGATTAACTAAATTTGATCCTTAATCAATGAAATTATTTTGAGAAATTTCAGATGCTGTATTATTAAGAAGTAAGGTACAAAATGAAAAATCAAATCAAAGGGGTAAAGTGTATATAGCACTCTAAAGTTTTCAGAGTCATCAAGTACCCTAAAGTATTTTGTGGTATACCTACACCTTGCAATATTTTTTTAGGGTCGTTTATCAGCTTAAAGTACTTTTTTGTGCAATTTTGCATTTAACAATTTAGAGTATTGGAATTAAGAGAATACTTCATGGTGGCAAACACACAAAAAAAATAGTTTATGGTACTATATGCAATTGAAAAAAATACTTTAGGATGCTAGATATAATGAAAAAGAAATACTTTAGAGTGTTGGGTATACAACAAATACTTTAGAGCGTTGGATATATCTAAAAAAATATTTCACGGTGTTGAATGCTTCTTAACCTTAAATTAAAATGGCTTTTTTCACTTTGATTGTCGCAAATATTGGACTTTTGCCAATGTTTTTCCAAGAAGTGAGTTGCAGCTAAAACTATAAACTCTGTTGTTGTACAGACTAAGTTATAAACTTATATTTCAATTAAAATTATAAGGGGTTAGTAACATCTTTAGTCTTTCAAACTAGTCCTTATTTTGATTTTAGTCCCTTAAGTTCTAAACTATGGGTTTTGTTTCTTATAGGGGCCAAATGGTATAAGTTTTTGACCAATGTTTTGAAGAAAAGAAAAGAAGCTTATAGAATCAAAATCTATGATTTGAAACTTGAAGAACCAAAACTAAAATAAGGACAACCTTAATAAACAAAAGGTTGTATTATCCTCACTTATAAAGAACAAAAGATTAATTTTTTTGAAAGATAAAATCTTAATTAAATCTAATTAAAATACTAAAATCTAAAAGTCAGGCCCACACTATCAATACATTCCTATAAAGGCTAAAAAGTTTAATTAGATATTTTTTAAAGTTGTTAAAAGACCAAAATATCACTACTTAGTTAAGAGAACATTTGCTTTTACAAGCTACCATTTTGAGGCAACTGACTTATTCAGCATATATATAGTAAACGGAAATAATAACCACTCTTCCTAAAAACCTCATTCTTCGGTGTTTTCAATTGTGATATAAAGTATGGGGTTGAATTTTCTCCATATTGCATGAGGAAAAAAAAATCCCTACACATATATGAAATAGTGGGACCCCCCCCACACACATATATATAAATTAATTCATATATGTATGTGAGTCCTACCATTTTATGTGTGTGTGGCATGAAAAAACACTTCTCCTACAACATGAGAAGTGTTTTTCCCATAAAGTATATATGATAATTATGTGAAAAGAGTTTTGTCTCTATTTATGTGAATAAATACTTTTATGACCCCTAAAAGTGATCTCAAACATACATTTATCTTTACCTTTCTTTTGGAACCATTTTCCCCGCCTTTCTTTTGAATAGATAGATGAATCTCATCTCATCTGGATTGTCTATATTTAATTTTTTTAGAGAGTGATTTCTAAATTAAAAAAAAATCATTTTTAAAAAATATTAGTTAAGAGATTATTTTTATTTTAAATGGTTTACCCATTAAAATAATTTTAAAAAACAAAATTAAATATAAATCATACAAATCTCATATAAACAGAACTCCACTTGCCTATCAGGGCAAAAAAAACTAGTTCTGCTGTCTTTCCATCTCTCTGTGGTGTGTAAATTGTCTATATCACTGCACGTTTTCTTTTAGAATTTTCAAGCAATATCATCAAATTCTCAAAAAACATATTAAATTGTGTATAGCTACTTACTTTGTCTCAAGAATAAATATATATAGAAATAACATTCAATCTTCAAATTCTCCCAGCTTAATATCTACTGCGGATAACTAGTAAGATTTCCATAACCTATTCATCTTCATTGTACATCAGCATATTTAAAAACCGATTGGTGAGCTGAAATAAAAACTCACCGATTGTTGCAATTGGGAGCATCACATAATGAAGGATTTGAATTAGGGTTGAAATATTGAGAAAATTCCAATTATATCTAGTTTAATAAGTCAAAACTGAAAAGATGCTTCCCCTTTTAGTGTTTCTTCTTAACTTACATACGGATATTTTGGTTTTTTAACATCCAAAATTCTCAAATCAGGCCCCTATAAAAAATTTGCTTAAACCGTAGTAATTCCAAATTAAGATTTTGATAACTCGATTGGATTTAACTATGCCATAGTTATCAGAACCGGCTTGGACTGCCCGGGTTGATTTGGAAACAGGCGAACCGGTCACCCAACCGGTTCGAGCCACTAATGGGATTGGTTGTGCGTGAAAACTAATTCGACAGCTGAGTTTGGAGAAAACCGGCGAACTGGCCGAGTCTGTAAAACCCGGCCGGTTGGTGCTTTTTTTTTTTTAAAAAAAATTTAATTTCTTGGCTTTGTTGAAGATATTATTGGTCATCCACATTATTTTGATGATGATAGAGAACCTTTCATTGATACACCACCTTTGGATTTTTGGCCATTATTTTATTGTGTTTAGAAGTTATTTTGTAAACCTATCTTCTTTCTTCGAGCAAAAACAAAAACCCATTTTCTTTAATTTTGCTCCTAATTAATTAGGTTATAGTTTATAAATATAGTACTTTTATTTTGTAAACTCATTTTTTTAATATATTTATAAGTATGGTTGTATAATTTATAAATATAGTATAGTTTTTGAGACCGGGTCATGGTTATGCAGTTCAACCAGTGACTCATTGATCCAGTACCTCGACCGGGTCGATGACCGGTCCGAATCTGATAACACTAAATTATGCTTTTTTTTTTTAAAAAAAAATAATTAGTAATCAATACTTTATCCCAAAAAATCCCCAAACCTCAATAAATCAGGGAAAAAAAATGAAAAAGAACAAACATCTTGGTCAGATATCATTTTAATTCTATTTATATGTCATTTTTAACTAAATCATATATATCAAAAAATATAATTAGCTCAATAAATATAGGGATAAAATTTTAATTTTGTACTCATTTATGAATATATTCTTTCAATTTTTTATTTTCTTTCTATTTTTATTAGTATAATTAATATGAATAAAATTATCACAATTTCTTTTATTACTTTAAAAAACTTATAAATAACACCAAATTAGTTTGTCAAAAGACATATAAATGGAAAGTAATTATCCAAGTGACCCAATAACTTGCGGAAGTCTCTTCCCGGTCACTTCTCTTCAACTTCACTCCAATGGCTCTGCGTCTTCATTCCCACATACCTCAAACTCATCCGAGCATAGCTACACCCTCGCCTTTCACCACTTTCACCTCTAAATCGAAACCCTTTTGCATTTCCTTCGCTAATCCTTCGTCTTCCTCCATAACCATCCATCAACGTTATCCACTCTTCACTTCCAACGATAAAGATAGGCTTCTTTCTCTCTCCACTACTGTCCCCAGAAAATTACTCTGCAAACCACCTCAAGGAACATTTGTCAGAGAAGACTATCTTGTGGTATGCTTTAACCCCCTTCTCTGTTTGTCAATGCAAGCTAGGCTAGGCTTTCAATTTTGCTGTTTTCTCGGTTTTATATCCTTATTTTGTGGGTGTCTATATTTTTCGTTCTTTCTTTTTTGGCATTAGTGTTTACTGATAAGGAATGAACCGTTTTATTTTGGTTGGTGCCTCTCTTCATAGCTATGGGCTATGACAATGACGGCATTTTTCAGTTCCGAGAAGGGGAAAGTTCGAATTCTGAGAATTATTGGCAAAAAATGAGTCATTTTAAATAAGTACATATTAATGGTCAATTTGTTTAGATTTTTTATTTTATTTTTTTGATATTATCATCCGGTATCATTCGTGTTTGTGGCTTCCCTCCTAACATAAGTGTCTCCTCTTCCTCTCTAGGCTGTTTCCTCTGTTCTATAACCTGATTGTTTCCTGGCTTATGTGTGTCTGCATTTTCCTTTCTTTGTTTTTTTTGGCATTAGTGGCTATTTAACTTTGGTTGGTGCTTCTCTTCACTGCTATGGGCTTTGGCAGCATTTTCCAGTTCCGTAAAGAGTAATGTTCAAATTCTAAGATTTATTGGCAAAAAATGAGTCCTTTGAAACTAGTTTATATGGATGGCCAATGTCTTTTAAGATTAACTTTGAGTAATTATTCTTAATAAATTGGACCACACAAGTAGAAATTGTTGTAGATGACTGTTATTTTAGATGGAGAGAATCAGAAGGCTAAGGAGTAAATGTCCATTTAATTTTGTATGAAGGAAGTCAGTTAGGGGAAAATAAGAAGGCGTTTTTGCCTCTTTTTTTTTTTTTTTTTTTTTTTAAATACCAACTGGGCTTTACAGGGTTTTTCCTTAATTATATTATTGATTATGAAAACAAATGAAGTTTGGTGTTGTGGTGATGCTATTTGTTTCAATTTGGTTATGCAGAAAAAGTTGTCAGCCGATGAGGTTCAAGAGTTGGTGAGGGGAGAAAGAAATGTGCCTCTTATTATAGATTTCTATGCAACATGGTGTGGACCTTGTATTTTAATGGCTCAAGAACTTGAAATGGTATGTGCTGCTTGACTGACTCTATTGATGCTTAAATCAGCACTCACTTGATTGTGAGATTGTGGTTGCTCTCCTCTTATCCTTGAGTGTCCATTCTGATGTGTTTTTATAAAGTATATATCTTTTCCTCATGTGATGCTTGAAACAGATGATAAATTAAAAAGTCTCTCAATGATTGTACTCATCTTTCTTAACAATTAAGCCCTATTGAAACATGTGGAGAAATGTTGAAAAGAAAAAAATATGCTAAAGCGGGTGAAATGTCTAGAAAATGATTGAAAGAATTAAAAAAAGGTTGCACCACAGCCAAGAAGAGTCACATTGTGAAAGGATACCAGAAACCTGTTCCATAAAGAAATGCTAAAAGATGCAAAAACAATTGAGCTACTGTTTTAGAGTTATTTATACTAATGAAACTTTTGGTGTGGGAAAGAACCATTTTAAATCTGCATATCTGAAGCAGGTCAGGAGTATTGATTCTGTTGAGTACTGTTATTCACATTGCCTATGATGAAGATGCAGGCTTTAGGAAGTCTTAAGGAAAGTGAATTAGGACTTGTATAGACGCCATAAGGATCCAAATACCATATTCATTAATTTGACACAAGGTGGATGAACAGAGTCAAGGAGAATCAGAAGAGATTCTTGTCCCTCCATGTTGACTCGACGGTTGAAGGATTTTATGACATGAAAGTTCCTAGAAAATCCATTTCCTTGTGCAGTCTGAAAACATTGGGCTGTTCATTTATGAAACGATATTGTTATAAACTTGGAAAGCACCTGAAAGAGGGAAAGATCCCTCCCAATTTGGCCTATCCCACATGGGATTGCAATTGGGTTAGAAATTTCATGGGTAAGCTTTGACCCAAATGTTCAGGCGTCCACTTAGTTGTAAGGATAGGTTTGACCTCTAGTTCTTGGAGGTTCACTATTCATTTTGAATTCACTTGTTAGGTGACAAAGGCACATAATTGACTGAATGGACAACAAACACACTGACCTAACCTTGAAAAGAAATAAGTAAAGAAATGTGGTAAGGGCCACATGACAGTTAAAACATGAAGAAGTTACAGTCTTTATCCAGAGATTCTTTCCTACTATGCTTTATTGATGTTGAGAGTGATCTTAAAAATAACTGAACAAGCATAGCCTGATTCTAATAATACACGCACAATAGTTGATATTGAGAGATACTGGCAGAAGTTATATGTTTTTTTTTAAGGTGACGATGCACATGTCTATTCTCTTGTTGAGGACTATGCTTCCTCTGGCATTGAGAGGCACGAGCCCCTACTTAATTTAGTTCTAACTCTGAAGTCCTTAGCATATCACTATAGAGTTGTAATTTGTTTCAATAACCCTGATTTTTTCTTGCCTGATGATGAACTTGATTTAAGTAATCATATTTCTACATAAAATCTTAGATATTTCGATCCCTGAAAAAAATCCCTTGTTTAATGCAATTTGATCAATAACTACTCAGTATTCTATTGTTTTTATACTTGGTACTCCAGCCGTTGCCTTTTTGTGAGATTTTGAATCCCAAATAACCATGTCAACTTGAGTAGTTTTAGTTTAATCGACTATTCATCCAAAAGACAGTTAACAGTAGTAGGAGCTTTAGTCAACTTTCATTTATGAAGGGTAAGTCAATATGGTGAAAATATTTTCTATTTATTCTAAATAAAAGGCAGTTGGCCCAATTCTGTAGACGACTGCACAAGAAAAATTATTGAAACTTATGTTCCACTCTAATGAGCGCTAACTATATCTATTATTAAGTATTAGCCATAGTCACAAGCAAGCTAAAATTACTAGGGGAAAATCACACTAAGATTCCAACCAAGAACAATAATGGCAAAAAAGTCCTATAACTTGTCAGTGACAAGTGAGAAAGCCATCATTGACAAATGCCACTATGAACATGTTATAAGGCTTCTATGATATTATTTTTCTTAATTGGGACCTTAGTGTAATTTTCCCAATTACTATTTTGTTTCTCCATCATTGAGGTAAAGAAATGAACTTATTGTTCATAATCACGGTGGCGGCACTAACTGATTTTCTGATAATGTAGTCATTCTAATCACTATCCAGAGCTATTAGATCAGTTGTAGAATTGCTCGGCTTACATTTTCTGATAACTACTTTTTATTTTCTCAAATTTATTGACTTATGGGAATCACACGCAGTGCATACTTAGTTAGAATATAACATAACGCCATTGTTTCAGTCAGTTGTGTGGTTCCTGTTTCTGCAGTATCCCGCCATGTTTGTCATGGGTGATTGTTTAATTTGGGAGCTAAGAAACAACTTTCCTCATATGGATTTCGTTTTCTGCAGCTTGCGGTGGAGTATGAGAACAATGCAATTATTGTCAAGGTTGATACAGATGATGAGCATGAATTTGCTCGGGACATGCAGGTAATAAGCCAACTGGTATATATGCATATGCAGTGGAGTGTGATTTTATTGGAGTGACTCATTACTGGTTTGATTATTCAAAACATCCAAGATTAATTTAATTATTTAGTAACGATCACTGTTCTTTTGATTGTGTGCTTTGAAGATAAAACTTATCAATTTAAACCCCCAAATATTTATTTTTCTCAATCAAATTAGTCCTTGTGTTAGGCAAAGTGAAAGTAACTTGATAGATTTGCTGATGTGGCATGAATAGGAGCTTATATCAGCATTAATTCAAACGTTGGGCTCAGCCTAGTTTCGTTTCCTTCCTTAAGATGACCTTTTTCATTTCAAGTAGACCAGTCAAAACCCTGGACTTTTATCTATGATATACACCATTCTTACATCTAAATTAACCTCATGTGAGAAATGGCATATTCTAGACTCATTTGATGGTAAATATGTTTATCATAAAACAATAGAAAGAAAAAGAAAAGTTGATGGTAAACGACACATCATTTTGTGCTGTAATTTTCTGAATAATTGTGGAGTTCGAGGAATATTGGCACTCAGGCTTAATCCAGGTTAGAAGCTAATACTTTTTTTTTTTTTTTGGGGTGAATGGACAAAAGTTTCGCCGAGTTGGGTTTTTGGTCTTTTGAAAAGGCTCCATAGCTTGAAGAGCTCTTACAGAGCTCCTTACAAATTACCCACCAATGAAGTCTTTACATTAGAATGAGATTGAACAGAGGATGTAAGTAATATCTTTACTAACTAGACCAACTTTTATTTGCAGCTCTTATCTGTTCCATTCTAACAAGTCTGTTAATTGGTCATAACTTTGTGAGCTATTATGGCTTGGGCCTGCCATCCTGGCTCATGAACAGCCCTAAATTTTTTGACCAAATCACTAGAACAATTCCATGTCTACGCTGCTAAACAATTTTGTCGCAAACTTGATTGAAATTTTAAAATGACGTTCATTACGCTGCTTTTTTTTTTTGGCGTCAGATGTTCATTACTCGTTCAAGATAAATTTTTTTGGCCAGAAGACTCTTTCAAGATGATAACCTCACAATAGTTAAATGCATTTATTTTTCTACATGTTTCTCGATCAAACTCTTGGGAGTGACTTAGATCCAATGGATTTAGTTCTTAAATGTAGCAGCTTCAAATATAACACAGACATTGATCACGTTTCAGGTTCGAGGATTGCCTACCCTGTTTTTCATAAGCCCCGATCCAAACAAAGAAGCGATCCGAACCGAAGGACTTATCCCCATACAGATGATGCGAGATATCATCGACAAGGAGATGTGAAAAATAGTGATTTTTTTTTAAATGACATGTGAATTCTGTTGTTGTAATGTTAGTTTCTGTAGTAGGACATTATCTGATGTATGAATCGAATCAGCTGTTTTGCTTTTGCTGTCACATAGATGTCAATTACGTACTTGTGGACACTTCAAAGCTATAATGTTTTGTTTCTTTCCCCTTTTGGATAAGAGAAAAGTTTAGAGACGCTTTTCGGGATGGTCAGAGGAACCATGAATTTACATTTGGTTCATCGAATATGGCTGTGGTTGTTGAAGGCTGCTCTGTTTTGTTGGATGAGCTTGAATAGTTAAAAACGTGTTTTTCATGTTTAAAGCTCGTTTGGTTCGCAGTATATGAAAAGGGACTGGATGTCAAATCATAAAAAGCCAGTGAGTGCCGGATTTAAGGATTCAACCGTATATAGTGCATGGATAATACAATACTAACTCCTCTTATTTTAATTATAAGACATAATTGACTTTTTTTTTTTTGGAGAAATGAAGGAAGTTAAATAAGTTACTTAATCATTTCATATGTTGTGTATTTTTAAATTATATATTAGTTTATTAGTCAAACTAATTAGTTTGAAGAAAAAAATAAAAATAAAAATACTCTAAAATAATTTAATTAGCTTTTTTAATCTGTTTAAAAAAGTCAACTATGTCTTATAATTAGGACCGGAGAGAGTAATTCTGTCAAAATAGAATGAAGAACAAAATAAACTAACGAGGGAGAGCCACAGTACGCTCTCTACCAACTGCTGCTAGATCTGGCTGGTACAGAAGAAGGATTCCTCCCGGGGATTCCTCAAAGAAAATCTTGTCTGCTTGAGTGCTTGGGTCAAGCATGAAGTTGGCCATCCAATCCGCACACATATTGCTTTCTCTCAAAGAGTGTTGTAGTTGTACCTCCCATGCCTTGTTCATATAGGTCCATATACGAGATATAAGACGAATCTCACGGACTGCTCCACCTCCTCTGGTGAGCCCAGTGATTGCCGTTAACGAGTCACTTTCCATAATTATCTTTCTATGCCCAGTGGACCAGGCTATCTCGAATCCATGTTTACTCCAGAGTTCGGCTCTGAATGCTGAGCATGTCCCCAGACTCACTCCACATCTACCCAACCAACGACCTTGTGAGTTTCTAATCACTACACCGCAGGCTGCAGGCCCAGGGTTACCTTTCGCTGCCCCATCAGTGTTAATCTTAATATACCCATCATTTGGGAACTGCCAAGCTACATTGATCAAACTCGACCCAACTTTAGCTTGCAACCCTTTGACCTTTGCCGCCTCCTCCACATCCTAAGCCAGTCTTCTTATGGTTTCCAGTTTGACCTCAAGGGGAGGCACCCCTTCACCCTGGTTCTGCTTATTCCTCCAGTTCCACATTTTCCAACACGTTAAAAGGAACTTTGTTTGCCATCCAACCGGGACAGGACAGGTACCTACAACGCTTAGGTTCAAAGCCATCCACAAGCTTGTACTTTGATTGAAAAAATCCCAATCCAACGTGTAGGCTCAAGGATCTCCCATATTCTCTTCGTTGTGGGGCAGTCCCTTAATGCATGTAGTAAGGATTTGGGCTCCCTTTTACAGCACAGACACTCTCCATCTCCCCCACTCCAGCTGGCAATTCGACACTTCGTGAGAAGACGTTGGGGCACCATCTTCCATGCAAATATTTTGACTTTCTGTGGGCCAATTCACCTCCAGAGTTTCTTCCATATTTCTTGGGCAGTCTCATCCATCTCACCTTGATGCAAGAGACTATGATATATAGCCCCAACGGTGACTACATTCGAGTTATGGAGGCTCCACATTTTCCTGTCGGGACCCTCTTTCGGGGAAGGGGGAAGGACACTATGAAACATGTCCACTATATTGCTTGGTAGGCAACTGACCGGAGGGAGTAATTAAATAAAGGTTTAAAGCATGGTTTTAGTTTTTTAAGTTTATATAAGGTATATATTTGATTCTTTAATTTTATAACATATACTTTTAATCCTATAGTTTTAATATTATTAATGTTCGTAATTAAAAATGTTGATGTAACAAATTCAAATGATAATTATGTAATATTAAGTGATGATTCTATTATTAAATACCATTAATCTTAAATTTAAGATATGCGTAAATTGAAAAATATATAAAAGCATAATAAAACAGTCATTATGAAAACCTGGATTGTACTAAAAAAATTAGTTTAATATTCTAAATATTAAAATCAGGATTTTATTTGTAGCTATTCATTAGTTTATTTTAGTTTAATAATATAAATATATTATATTAAAAAATAAAATTTAAATATTTTTTGTCAATTACATAGGCATCACTTGAAATTACTGCTTTAACATTTTTTATTAGCAATATTAACGAGGTTAGCAATATAAAATTAAAAGTATAATTTATAAAGTCAAAGGGCAAAAAATATACCCTATGTAAAATTTAAATGACAAAAATTATACTTTAACCTTAAATAAAATATAATTATAGGTATAATGTGTGTGTATAAAATAAATTCATAATAAGCTAATTGTCAATTTAATAACAATACAATTTAGTAAAAGAATGGTTTGAAAATATTTTGCGCATTTTTTAGATCATCAATTACTTTTTATTTTTTTTAACAAGTTTTTAATTTTTTTTTTCAAATCTTTTTTCTTTTGTCCAGCTCAAAACCTGCTCAGTTTTCTAAAAGTTGTTTTGGTTCCCAATCTAGTTCCGGGTTGTGACAGAATGGCAGCTCAATTTCAGTCCAACTCAGCTCAACTATGAAAAACATTTTTTTAGTCCAAATTCAATTGCAAGCGAGTTTGGTCCAAACTGGCTCAACATTTAATCATTGATTTTTAAACACCCCCCCCCAAAAATATATATATATATATATAATATTTCTTAAGAATATTGTGGGTATAAATGCAAAAAACTATGCTAGGAAATATTAAGAATAAAATGAAATAAAATAAGAATTGTCCAATTTTAATCTGGATCATGCAAAGTAAGGGGAAAAAAATGAGCATTTTATCCACATCTTTAAAATGAGAATGAAATCTAAATAACAAAATATCAGATTTTATTCCATTATTCTTTTCTTCCCCCTTCATTTTAGTTTTATTTGAAGTACATAATCTTGGTTCTGATGTGCCTCAAAAAGTGACTAGCTAGCGTGTGGGTCTAAGAACATCATTAGGAAACAACGGAAAGGAAAAAGACTATGAAACTTCAAAAGGGGGCCAATTGAAGGTGTAATTTTTTTTTTTTGATATAAAAAAGTTTTGGAAGGGTTCGACATCAGTCCCCTACCAAGGTCAGGGCACGGTTCCGAGCTCTATGAACACTTACTGGGGACTTCCGAGATCGCCTACCAAAGGAGTCCGGGATCGAACCCACGACCCAAGGGCCTAATCCTGGATTCCTTACCATTTGTGTTAACTCTCCTTAGCAATTGAAGGTGTATTGTGTATGTATTCTTTGTAGCATAAGAAGAAAAGGCCAAATTTGAAGTTTCTTCTACCATTCAATTAAAGCCTGTTTGGTTTGAGATGAGGGAGGGGGAGGAAAGAGAGATAATTTTTTTTTCTTCTCATTTTTATTAAATAGTCCATAAAAAATTTTCAATATTTTAAAAATATACTCTCAACAAAAAGAAATATTTTTTTCATTAATGACAATTTAGTCAATATTCTCTCTAAAAGCTCTTCCTCTCCCACTCCCTCCCCTAGCATTGAGCATCATGGGTTAACCCACTTGCTACATCTAATTGTTAATTTAAACATGATTAAAATTAATTATGTTTTTTTTTTGTGTTTGTAGTTTGTGGGCTTTTCTTAGTGTTTAATTATTCAATATAGTTATGTTTTGGGGGTAAAAGTGCATATTTAGTCATTTAATATTACATAAGGTTTCCTTTCAATCCCCTAATTTTATAAATTGTCTTTTTGTCCTTTAACCCTTGTCATTGCCAAAAGTTGATACTCCCCCCTCCCTATATATAAGATCCTTTTTTTAATATGTTTGTTTCTTTTTATCAGATCCTTTTGAGTTTGTCTCAATAATAAATAGATTTGACCTATTTTACCCTCAATTACTCTCACACCATTTCTTCTCCGTACATTTCATTTCATCCTTTTTCATTATTACTCTTTCTCTTACTCATTCATAAATAGTAGCATTTTTTTTGGAAAACTAACTCTTCCATTAATAATTCTAGTGATAATATAAAAGTGCCTGCTAAAAATGACTGATTAGGGTACATATTAGTTTAAATAATGAATAATCAAACTATATTTTGTTAATCCTTTTATATTCTTTTGCAAGTTTATATTGCCAGAAAATCGACAAGGAAAATTTGAATATTGTAAAAAATTTTATAAGCCCAAAAGCAACCCAATAAAACATACTTATCTTTTGTTTCCGAAAGTTTTTATGGTGTGTCCAAAATGAAGCAGGACAAATCCAAGGTGATGCTAAGTATCAGGAAAGGATTCAAGTTGGGTCATCTTTTGTTTCCAGTTGGGACAATGAAAACTTGCAGATGATCATACAACATGTGTTTGAATGCTTGAGGTTAGATTTTCAGCTCGATATCTATATCTGTGTGTGTGCGTGCATGCTTCTAATATGTACATATATGAATATATTATATGCGTATAAATGCATGTATTTTAATTCAAGTTTTTCCCCTCCTGAATCACTCTAATTCTTCAGTCCTGGAGATCGAGTATGTTTTTCGATCCCCACATATACATTTGACTGAAAACGAATTCATCACACTTAAACCAGGGACTTGGTTGAATTCATGGGTGAGTATTTATTTATTATATTCTTATATTCTCTTTTAATACTAATGGACCAAGGTTAGTTATGTTCATATTTAATTTCATGCGTTCTTAGCTAATAGAAATTCTTGTTGAGATATTAACCGAGAGTGAGAAAAAGAAAGCTACACCTTCAAATTGCTATCTTCCTCTGATGTTTTCGGTGATTTCCTATTCCCTCTTTTGTTATATGACGTATGTTAATGGTTTTTTAAATCTAAAACTAGTTCATTAACAACTACTTTTCATGGTTCATCGATGATGTAATTACATAAGGAAGCACTCAAATATGTTGAGCATAATTTCATGGACTTTGTCCAGAAGAAAAAAATCAGAGAAAATTATCCATTTCACATAAAATCGCCTGAGAAGGTGTTTCTTTTCAACTCTTTATTGAAAAGTTTCTTTATCAATGAGATTACTTTTTTTTGTTGTTGTCATATTTAGCAATTTGATTTATGTTGTCACAAATAGCAGGTGTTTATTCCTGTTTGCACTGAAAAAAAGAGACAGGGACATTTTTATTTATACATTTTCCATTTAAACAAAAAAATGGTTGAAATATGGGATTCTCTTTCCACATTTGTGGCTGAAACAGACCGTGATGAGACAACAAAAAAGTATGTCATTTGCCATGGAAATACTCTTCAAGCAGAAAAAGGGAGCATTTTCATCAAAAGGAAATGGCAAATGACATCCTCTCCCACTCCCAAGACAATGGGTAAGTAGACAATTATTATGTACAATTATAAGCTTTATTAGAAAAAGGTTTTATTAGGTATGACCTTATCCTATTTTCTTCTATTTGTAGATTTGATTGTGGTGTCTTTGTTATTAACTACATGCAACAATCAGATAATTATGTGAAGAGAGAGAGTTCATTTCAGGTATATGTCCTCTTACAAACACATATATGACCTCTCCCTTGTAAGATGGTTCATTATGTGTACAATTCTCCTCTGTCATGTATGATGGTTCAGCATGAGTAACAAGATTAAAATATTGCCAATTGATGGTCCCCTAGCATCCATCACCAACTGTTCATATTGATTGAAGTTGTCTCGATGACTAGTGTTCTCGTAACACTTCTCGGTGTCTGATAATTCAATATTTTTTACACACTTATTTTGTATCTTTTGGGTAATAAATTTAGGATTGTTAGCTAATAAATAATGGGCTTTAATGCCTATTTGAGCTTTGGGCTTTTATTTGGATTTAATTCATTTTCATGATAAAATTCCATATTTATAATGCTTCATTATTTTAACCATAACTTTTGAACCAGACATCGGATTTGCCTCATTTGTTATTTTAGGCTATTTCTTTTGGGCTGGATATTTTATGACTTGGAGCTCCATTTCATATTGCCTTTTTAGGTTAAGATAGAGGTTGGCTACAAACATTTTTGTATTTTTTGTTTTGAGACTTTTGAAGATCAAACATAAACTTTTAAAATTCTTTGAAATGTTCTTTATCTGTTCTTCGTGTTCTTCACTATTTTACTCATCTATGCTTGACTAAACCTCTCTGATTATCCCACGGATTAGGGATTCCATATTCCAGAAGACTCGCGTTTAATCGGTAACATCTAAACTCGTTTCTGTCTTCTTTTATCGGATTTGATTCTGGATTCAGATTGGGTTTTTGATAAAAAATCTAGATTGATTAATCCCAAGGACATAATTCAAACTGGGTTTAAGTGATTATTGTGTGATTCTTCGGTGTCACGCCACTGTTTCGAAAACATTCTTGACGATTGTTTAGTTGAGGGAAATTCTAGACAAACGCAGAAATTTCAGTTTGTCTAAAAATCGATCACGAGTTCGGTGTTTTATTTTCGTCTGATGAAGGTTCTGGAATCCCTAGTTCTGGGTTAGTCGCTTTAGTCTAGTTAATCTCGTTTTCCTTTACTGTTTCTGTTTTAATTTTGTTTTATTGCAATTTGAAAAACTCCCCCCAATCATTTACTGTTTTACTTTTATTACCATTAAACCTACTGCAATTCCGTGGGAAACGATCCAGGTTCCTTATACTGCAAATCTTTTTTACTGAACTTGGTTATTTTGCAAGGGGTCGACAATCTCTTGTCAGTGTCTATTGGACTTTGCCATGACATTCCCAATATTCATAATCCTTCATGAATCACTTTTTACATAGATGGATTCTGATCGTGCCCTGATCTTGAAATTTTAAAAACTTGCATTTGACACATGGACAATTGATCCAGATACTTGACTTGGTTGAGTGCACCAAAGCAAATTGGATGAATTCTTTCAAACCCTCCAAGAATGCTTAAGTTAGTTTTGTTTTCTCAGTTAGATGACTGTACATCCAACTCCTATCATAATGGTCGTCCATACTTCTATGTGATGCATAAACAAAGGAATTTAGAAGAATAAGGGAAAGAAGAGAAAAAGGGGAGACAAAACACAGATCATTGTGCACTAACATAATCACTTCTAACTTCCTTACTAATTAGGCCAGTGATATATTTTATATGCCTCACATCTTAACATGTCACAAATTAAAATGGCAAAGACAACTGGCCGCTTATACCAGTCAACTGCCACTTAATGAAGAAAGTGGCAAACAAACATATATATGTGGGCACTAGAAAATACAATTAAAATGATATGTTATCAATAATTAACAATTATTGGGAAAAATCATTTGGACCTGTCACCTTGGCTAAGCAAATACTCCTCCTTCATTTCTATCTCTGCCTCATATACTCCCAACATTGTCCAAATCTTTTATTTCAACATGTCTTATGATAATCTCCTTAATTCTGATGGAGAGTTAATTGAGGAGAGAGTTTCTACAAGTGTTAAGGGAGTAAAATTTTCAATTTCTCCCTCGATTATCAATTCAATTCTCAAAATTGATAATCCTCCTCCACCCTCCTCCACAAATTATATAAATAGGGAAATCTTTGAAATTCTTATGCCTAATGAACCCTTTCCAGAAGCGATGTCACATCACCTTTCACTTAAACTAAGTTTCATGCCACCTATCCACAGGCTGCTTTGGTACATCTATTCTCGAAACTTTGTTCAGAATGGAAGAAGTTATACTCATTTCACTAAAAAAGATTATCCCTTGTTTGAAGCCTTTGTTAACAAAGTTCCTATCAATCTAGGCCACTGGATCTTTCAAGAGATTGTCAAAGTCAGATTCTCCTCTCAACGACTTTCCCATATACCATTTGCACCATTTGTTTCAGTTATCCTATTCTACCGCAAAATCCAGTATCTTGGTTCACCTGATTCTCTACAACTCACTCATGCATTTGGAAAATCTTAGTTACACCACATGAAGATGCCTTTTGAAAATGAGGGATCGAGTCAATCAAGAGCTGCTTCTCAATCTCGTGCATCTTATGCCAGAACTTCTTATACTCAGGAAGCGCAATCCCTTCCTCAATCCACTACGCCATCCAATCTCGATTCAAGAATTAAGATTATAGTGAATGCTGCTATAAATGGATTAGCTGCAAAATTAGAAATCCAAGTAGGGAAGATAGTAACTGAAATGAACAAATTCATCAATGAGGTGGTAAAAGACCAAGATGCTCTGAAGACATAACTAATCAAGTTGTAAGAAAGCGTGTCTAATCATATTGTGTAGCTCTCAACCATTGTGGTCACTGCTGGTGCCATCAGTGAAAAATTAGACAAGGTTCTTTCTCATCAACAACCTAGACCCAGTTACTCCAGCCCTACTGGTGAACCCTCTTTTTCCTCTCCATTTGCCTTCACCAATCCTCCAATCACTACCTCTTCTCCAGTTTCCCCTACCACAACAAAACTTCCTACTACCTTCGCTACTCCACCCACAAAGATCCTTCATCATTCGCCTCCCTTTACTCCTCTCATTAATCCTCTTCATGACTCCCCTATCTCAGCCCCACCCAATTTTGAAGATGACAAAGGGGGAGAGAAGCCAGCTGATAAACCAGAACTTAAAAAATGATTTTGTGCCTTTGATTAGTTTTACTTTATGTATCTCCTGACTAAGTTTTCTTGCTGTGCTTAATTCTCAGTTTATGTTATTAGCCAGTGTGCATTCTCGCTGTATCAACTCTGTTATATGAATAGAATGATCAAATTATTACTGGAGTATGAATACTGAAGTATTAAAACTTTCAATGGTTTTGTCAAAGACATGTTAAGTATCATTTATACAAAACCTCTGTGCAGAACTTTTCACAAAGCTTAAAATTTTCAAAGTATTTTTCAAAATCTGGAGAGATTCTTGTTTACAAGTGTTGTCATCATCAAAAAGGGGGAGAATGTTAGTTCTCTATGGGTTTTGATGATCACAAACAATTGTAAAATCAAAATTGAAGTTTTGTCTCAAGAAAATGAAAACTTGTTGTTTGAGGCAAAACTCGAGTTTTGAAAACTCGAGTATTGGATTCAAAACTCGAGTTTTGGCCTTACAGAGGAAAGCTCAATTTTAATGACCAGAGGCAATACCATAGTTTCCTCTTGGAAACTCAAGTATTGGGCCATACAGAGAGCATCGCAAGTTTTATGTCTGGACAAACACAAGTATTAGTTTCAAAACTCGAGTTTAGGCCAAAAAGACTCTTCAGTATCTTTCAAAAGAAAAGAAAACTCTAGTTTCGAAAACTCTAGTTTTGAAAAGTAAAAACTCCAGTTTTCCCACTTGGCTCCAAAATTCAAACGTTTTCATTTTTCAAATGGAAATTGGAGTATGACATTAAAAAACTCGAGTTTCGAGCCAAGCACAGATGATCAATTTTTTAATGAACTTATGAATTTTGGTTTGGAAAACTCCAGTTTTGAACTAGGTAATGATCTCTTTAAGTTTCAAGCTATGAACACAAACTCAAGTATGGGTTTGGAAACTCGAGTTTTGAGTTATACAGAGAGCATCGATGATTTCCAATGTTTTCAATACTCCGGTTTCAAATGAAAACCACGGTTTTGTTGGTTTGGACATATCTTTGTTAAGAGTCTAAAACTCGAGTTTGGATTACAAACTCGAGTTTGGTCTAAGTTAAACTGAAGCTCCAAAGCTCAGATCGTGACTTTCCTCTCTAGAAAGAGGAAACTCGAGTATCAATATAGAAACTTGAGTATAGACTTAAATGCATAGTGACAAACTCGAGTATTGATGCACAAACTCGAGCATACGTCGCAGTAACTGATAATTCAATTTTCTGAAATCTGAGAAAAGCTTGTTGATTGATCCGAATGCTTTCTAATATTAATTATCAACATTAGTAGATATGTTTAACGTGTTTGCTAGTGTATTTCAGCTGATTTACAGATAATTTGAGCAAATTATTTGAGCTGATATAACTAAAGCAAAAAGTCATGTCAAAGCATTAAATGAAAGGTCACCTAACTTGCTATATTTTGATCTACCAAGCTCTACATGATGCAAAAAGGATAAAGAGACATTCACCTAATCAAGGGACTAACATTCCAACGGGTAGAAACGTATAGAAGTCAACCTTTATCCTACAACACAGAAAATAAGCAAAAGAGTAGAGAGAGAAGAGACTAAAGTGCTTCCAACAGATGGATAACTTCACAAACGGTCATATGGATGCTTGCAACGGTTATTAATCACACTTTAAGTATAAATAGAGCAACATTCAATTCTTCTCAACAACCATTGAGCTAGAAATCGAAAAAGTATTAAATTTGTTCATCTACTCTTGAACTTTTTTGTACAGAGTATCTTTTGATACTATTGAGCTTCAGTGTATCATCTTATCCACTCTTTAAGAGAATTTATTGTTTGTATCTCATTTATTGTAAACAATCTCAAGTCAGGGGACTTGGAGATTTGAGGGTCATTGATTACAACTTGTAAGGGGGAGCAAATTCTAGTGAGAGAATTGCTTCAGAGTTACAGATGGTGTAATCAAGTGACATAGTGAAATACTCAGGGTGCCTGAGGACTGGACGTAGGCCATAGAGTTGGGCCGAACCAGTATAAACCCTTGTGTCTTTCTCTCCTTCCCTGCACTCTATTTTACCATGTCTTATCTCCTTAAAACAGAGCTTGCAGAAAAATTTTATAATCCCCATTTCACCCCCTTTGGTGAATTAGCTCCGCTTTCAATAATTCCTAGGCAAATATATGGGCATTGATTAAGACTCAGAAAGGAAAAAAAAAACCATCAATTAAATTACTCCCTCTTGTTTTTTCAATAAAAAACAACGACCTCAAATATATTGTTCCTATTTATAAAAAACATTTAGAGAATTTCAAAAAAAGAATAATTAGTTTCCTATTTTATCACATTTAATTACTCATTTTAATATCAATACATTTATAGACCCAATTCTCGAAGCCATATTTCTCTTTATTATAATAATTTTTTATACTATATCTTCAACAATATCTTTTATGAAATTTCATTATTCTCCTCCTTATTCTGTATTTACCCCTAAATAAGGGTGTTTCTAGAAAAATATTATAATTTTTACATATTTATTATTTTTAACCAATCTCATTACTTACTTAAATATTTCTTATAAAAAAAAGTAGGGAGTGGGTATAGGATAATTATATTTCTTATAAAATATTTCGTTAAAACTATTTAGTATTTCTATTAAGTTAATTCAAATATATGAAAATTATCTAATTATATTCCAACATTTCCATGTTTAAATATGGTGACTCTTTCATCATAATTATTTCACATTAAGATTTAATTTGTTCCAATAATTTCTTCGTGATAAGGTTTTTTCAGTAGGGAAAATTCAATAAATATTACTACTTATTTTTTTTTCTTTATTAAATTTTCTATTAACTATTATATTCATGAACATTCATGGAAATCGTGTTGTTTCTAACGTATGAAGTAGGTAGAAATTGAATATGTAGTAAACAAAACAGTATAACAACAATCTGTGTTTAACAAAATATAACATACAGAGAGCATACAACAAGTCTGTATCATATGAAAAAACTATAAACGAACTCACAAGACTGCCGAATATGGTTATGAACTATGCAGAAATCCGGGCCCAACTTTCGTTGTTTTCTTAAGACAATTTTGCTCCCTCTACGAATGCAACAGGTTTCTGAGCAATTGCCTCCCAGGATAGAGCGGATTGTTCGTCTCCAGAAAGATGGCTCTGTCTGTCTGAAGCCCAAGCGAATCCAACGAGTCTGCTTTCGGAATGCACAAAATGTGTATGCAGGAAGAGTGTATTCAGAGAGAAAAGAACGTGAAAAATTCTGTGACTAGGGGCCCTTATTTATAGACTCCGGAAAAACATGATCAGATGGACTTGTCTGTTGCGCGAACTGGTACGTTGTGCGAAAAGACACACCAGAATGGAACGAATAGAGGCGACCTACGTTTGTTGCCGGCGAACTGGTGCGTCTTACGAAAGACGCACCAGACGGAGCTAAACGGGTCGACGGGTTGTACGAACAGACGCGAACAGACGGGGCTGAACGAGTCGTACGTAGCCGCTGGAAAAAATCGGAGAGGCACAACAGAAATAAAAATAAAAGGATTATTTTATTCAAAAAATAATTTAATAAAAAATTATTATTTTATTTCACACGCGTGGACCGGATCGGATTGAGCCGAGCTAGCCGGACGGACGGCGGCGGCGGCGCGCGCGCGCTTGTGTGGTGGACCAAGGGTTGCCTAAGTCCTCACCCCTCCACAAAAGTGGGTAGGCCCAAGGGCCCAACTAGTAGGAGCCAAGTTGGGACTTATATACCCTCCAACTTCCCTTCTCCTAACCAATGTAATGTGGGACTTAGTACCACACACACAATCCTTCTTATTTTTTTCCTCTTCTTTTCCATCCTTCTTCTTATTCATAAACTATGAGATTTCTTCCTAAATTCCAACAATCCCCCACATGGATAAGAAGTAAGTCCATCATGACCAAATGCAAATGATCATATATGCAAAGTGCGGTTCCTCTACGAGAAACAACTGTATCGAGAAAGGTAGGGGTTGCCTTTGAACCTTCTCTAGTAAAAACCTATCGGATATACTGGTCAATCAGTGAACGTGCTGTCTTGAACTGTCGACCTTTTAGTGTATACCAAGACAATAGGAGTCACACAGTTGCTCCTCTAGCATCGTTGGTTCTCATACTGTGTCCATTTTGGCCTTGGACACCGCCTGGTTCTGCGAGTATTCCAGGGAATCGGCCGTTTTAAATTCTCATAGAAGCGGCCCACACTTCACACTCACATAGGTGATTCCTTGTGATGTAACTCAACATACATCATCTGAACACATCAGATTAAGAAACCATTAAAAGCTTAAAAGCTTACCCTTATATATATGCACTGTCTTGTCTAGGAATGAGTATGAGTTTAAAACTCCACAGTGTTAACAGTCGATCATCACTTAGTTGTCTCTTTGAACCTAGTTCGTGGGATCTCCACTCTTCTAGGTAGAGTTACCGCAATAATCAACAATGGATCGGCCTTAAACCCATTCCTTTGGACAATTTCCTAACTAACTTTCTAGGAATCCCTTTAGTCAATGGATCTGCTATATTCTCTTTTGATTTCACATAATCAATTGAGATGATTCCATTTGAAAGTAGTTGTCTAACGGTATCATGTCTACGACGTATATGTCTAGACTTGCCGTTGTACATGACATTCTTGGCCCTACCTATAGCTGCTTGACTATCATAGTGTATACACATTGCTGGTACCAGTTTTGACCAATTTGGAGTGTCCTCAAGAAAATTACGAAGCCATTCAGCTTCTTTACCAGCTTTATCTAATGCAATGAATTCTGCTTCCATAGTTGATCTTGCAATGCAAGTTTGTTTGGATGACTTCCAAGACACAACACCACCACCAAGGGTGAATACATATCCACTTGTAGATCTTGTGTTATTAGAGTTGGTGATCCAATTTGCATCACAATACCTTTCTAGCACTGCAGGGTACTTCTCATAATGCAAAGCAAAGTTTTGAGTTTGCTTTAAGTAACCCAAAACTTTTGTCATAGCTCTCTAATGAAGCTTATTTGGATTACTGGCAAAGCGACTTAACATGCTTACTGCATAAGCAATATCAGGTCTAGTGCAATTCATAACATACATAAGACTGCCTAGCATTTGAGCATACTCCTTTTGCTTTTCAACTTCGCCAGTATTTCTCAACAGTCGAAGACTAGAATCTATAGGGTTCGACATAGGAGTTATGTTTAAACTCTTGAATTTCTCAAGAATTTTAGCAATATAGTGTGCTTGCGATAAAGCTAACCCATCAGGAGTTCTATGAATTTTAACTCCTAAAATAACATCTGTGAGACCCATATCTTTCATGTCAAACTTACTGGTAAGCAATCGCTTAGTAGCTTTAATCATTTGATTATTACTACATGTTATCAACATGTCATCTACATAAAGACATACTATGGCAAACCCATTTTCAGTATTTCAAACGTAGATACACTTGTCACATTCATTAATACTAAAGCCATTTGATAACATAACTTCATCAAATTTCGCATGCCATTGTTTTGGGGCTTGTTTAAGTCCATAAAGGGACTTTATTAAGCGACAAACTTTCCGTTCTTGTCCTGAGACAACAAATCCATCAGGTTGTTCAAGATAAATCTTTTCCTCTAATTCACCATTTAAGAAAGCTGTCTTTACATCCATTTGATGTAACTTTAACCCATTCAATGCTGCTAATGTGATCAACATTCGAATTGATGTGATTCTTGTAACAGGTGAATAGGTATCAAAGTAGTTTAGGCCTTCACGTTGTCTGTAGCCTTTTACTACTAGCCTAGCTTTGTACTTATCAATAGTGCCATCTGCTTTCATCTTCTTTTTAAAGATCCACTTAGTTTCTAATGGCTTATTGCCAGGAGGAAGGTCAACCAATTCCCAAGTGTGGTTTGACAGAATAGAATTAACTTCACTATTGATAGCCTCTTCCCAGAATGGTATTTCAGGAGAACCCATAGCCTCTCCATAAGTTCGAGGCTCATTTTCTAACAAATAAGTCAGAAAATCAGGCCCAAAGGATGTTGAAGTCCTTTGCTTGGTACTACATCTTAGTTCCTCCTTTCCAAGATCATCAGTCACAGTATCCTGAGATATCATTGTGTTGTTATTATCATTATTTATATTATACGGAAATACGTTTTTAAAGAACGTAGCGTTTCTTAACTCAATAACCGTATTCACATGGATATCTGATACATCGGACTTATAAACCAAAAAACGATATGCACTATTATTATGTGCATAGCCAATAAACACACAGTCTACTGTCTTAGGTCCGATTCTTAATCTTTTAGGTTTAGGAATCTCAACCTTTGCCAAGCACCCCCACACTTTCAAATATTTCAAGGAAGGTTTCTTTCCTTTCCATATTTCATATGGTATGCTTTGTATCGTTTTATGAGGCACTCTGTTTATTAGAAAGTTGACCGTTAGAATGGCTTCCCCCCACAAATTTTGTGGTAAACCAGACTCATTTAATAATGCATTCATTATCTCTTTCAATGTCCGATTTTTCCTCTCTGCAATCCCATTTGACTACGGAGCATAAGGAGCAGTTGTCTGGTGTATAATACCAAATTCTATACAGAATTCCTCGAAGGAGCCATCAAATTCTCCCTCACGATCGCTCCTTACAATTTTAATTTTCTTGTTAAGTTGATTTTCAACCTCAGTTTTATATTGTTTAAATGCAATCATAGCCTCATCTTTACTATTAAGCAAATACACATAACAATATCTACTACAATCATCAATAAATGTAATAAAATATTTCTTATTACCCTTAGATGGTATAGATTTCATATCACATATATCAATATGTATCAAATCTAACAACTCAGTTGATCTTTCAACAGAAGAAAAAGGTAACTTAGAAAATTTTGATTCAATGCATACTTGACATTTATCTTTATTTGAACAATCAACTTTAGGCAATAATTCTAAATGAATTAATTTTTTAATTGACTTATAGTTAACATGTCCTAATCTTTGATGCCATAAATTAGAGGACTCAAGCATATAGATAGAATCAATATTATTATTAGTAGCACAGTTATTGGTGATAGTCATTACATTAACTTTGAAAAGGCCCTCACTAAGGTAACCTTTTCCAACATACATATCATTCCTAGAAAGTATAAACTTATCAGAAACAAATACAAGCTTAAAACCATTCTTGCTTAAGAGGGATCCAGAAATCAAATTCTTGCGAATGTCAGGCACATGAAGCACATCATTAAGTGTCACGACTTTTCCAGAAGTCATCTTCAACACCACTTTTCCAACACCTTCAACCTTTGAACTAGAAGAATTTCCCATATATAGTTGTTCATCTTGCTTTGTAGGTGTATAAGAAGAGAACATCCATTTATTTGCACAAACATGCCTGGTGACACTAGTGTCCACCCACCATTCCTTGGTATTTCCAACCAAGTTACATTGCATTACCACTGCTGAAAGATTCATATTATCAATCATATCAGTAGTATTATCAACCATATTGGCTTCGGTGTTCTTCTTCTTGAGATTCTTTGGCTTCTTACAATCCTTAGCACGGTGGCCAGGCTTCCCACAATTGTAACACTTGCCTTTGAATTTCTGACCTTTGCTAGGGCCTTGTTTGGATGATCCCTCATTAGAGCGTTTCCGTTTCTTGGACTTGGGACCATCTTCCACAATGTTGGCCTTTGAAACTATAGGGTTGCTGCCAAATTTCTTTTCAGAAATCTTGTTGTCTTCTTCTATTCACAATCTTACAATCAAATCTTCAAGTGACATCTCCTTACGCTTGTGCTTGAGGTAATTCTTGAAGTCTTTCCAAGAGGGTGGTAATTTTTCAATAAATGTAGCAACTTGGAAAGATTCACTTAGAGACATCCCTTCTGCATGAATCTCATGCACAATCAATTGAAGCTCTTCAACTTGACTTACTACTGATTTAGAGTCAAGCATTTTGAAATCCAAAAATCTGCCAACTATAAACTTCTTCAAGCCAGCATCTTCAGTTTTGTATTTCTTGTCTAGACTCTCCCATAGTGCTTTGGTTGTTTCCAAAGTACTATATACAGTATACAATGTATTATCCAGACCATTGAGAATATAATTCCTACACAAGAAATCAGAATGCTTCCAAGCATCTATCGCAGTAACCTTCTCCTTATCCAACGGTTGTCCTTCCTCCAATTTTGGGGCATCTTCAGTGAGGAAACAAGCCAAGTTCAACGTGGTTAGATAGAAAAACATTTTTTGCTGCCATCTTTTAAAATCGTTTCCTTTGAACTTCTCTGGTTTTTCACCATGCAGTGGAGCAGGACCACTTGGGTTAATCAGATTGGTACTTGTACTTGCCATTTTTGTTGTTAAAACAGAACTTCGATTAATCACACAGATTAATCCACAAACAGTATAATAATAATATTGACAAAAACTAAATACAGATTCAACTCAATACTACTACCAACATACAAAATCAGCAACAATTCAAATTTGCTATATAACGATTTCAATCACGAAAAATTGTCCTAAGATTGTTGTTTCTAACGTATGGAGTAGGTAGAAATTGAATATGCAGTAAACAAAACAGTATAACAACAATCTGTGTTTAACAAAATATAACATACAGAGAGTATACAACAAGTCTGTATCATATGAAAAAGCTATAAACGAACTCACAAGACTGCTGAATATGGTTATGAACTATGCAAAAATATGGGCCCAACTTTCGTTGTTTCCTTAAGACAATTTTGCTCCCTCTACAGATGCCATAGGTTTCTGAGCAATTGCCTCCCAGGATAGAGCGGATTGTTCGTCTCCAGAAAGATGGCTCTGTCTGTCTGAAGCCCAAGCGAATCCAACGAGTCTGCTTTCGGAACGCACAAAATGTGTATGCAGGAAGAGTGTATGCAGAGAGAAAAGAACGTGAAAAATTCTGTGACTAGGGGCCCCTATTTATAGACTCCGAAAAAACACGATCAGATGGACTCGTCTATTGCGCGAACTGGTACGTTGTGCGAAAAGACACACCAGAACGGAACGAACAGAGGCAACCTGCGTTTGTTGCCGGCGAACTGGTGCGTCTCACGAACAGACGCACCAGACGGAGCTAAACGGGTCGACGGGTTGTACGAACAGACGCGAACAGACGGGGCTGAACGAGTCGTACGTAGCCGCTGGAAAAAATCGGAGAGGCACAACGGAAATAAAAATAAAAGGATTATTTTATTCAAAAAATTCGCGACTGACCCGAGTCGGCTAAACGGCGGCGCGCGCGACCGACCGAAACGAGCCGAGCCGGCCGGCCGAATGGCGGCGCACGCATGGTGGACCAAGGGTTGCCTAAGTCCTCACCCCTCCACAAAAGTAGGTAGGCCTAAGGGCCCAACTAGTAGGAGCCAAGTTGGGGCTTATATACCCTCCAACTTCCCTTCTCCTAACCAATGTGGGACTTAGTACCACACACACAATCCTTCTTATTTTTTTCCTCTTCTTTTCCATCCTTCTTCTTATTCATAAACTATGGGATTTCTTCCTAAATTCCAACAAATCGTTATATAAATATCATTACATTATGAAGATGTTGATAATTCTCTAAAATATTCCAAAAACGCATTTATTAAATTTCCTATTAACGATTGTATTCATCATAATTATTTAATATTAAGATTGAAATTGCATCCTATTTTTGCACTCAAAAACATTTTTGTATATTGGGTGTGACTATATGAGTATTTTACTAAACCATATATAGTGAAATAAAGAAATTATCCATATATATTTCTATCTTCTGAACACATACATTGCAAAGAAAATATGCTAGTAATTGTTAAAACACATATACTTGCTAAATAAAAGGAGAAATATTTCAAGATGCTTAATATATAAGACAAAAAGAGGAAAACAAAAAAACCGGTGAAATTCATCAACAAATACCTCTAGAGACAAGGGCAATGGTGGCCAGAAGAAGAAAGACAGTGGTGGTGGTAGGCGGCGGCAGCGAAACAGTCGGCAGTGGGGTGGCCGACAGGGGCAGACACTCGACGAAGAACAACGAACTTGAGAGAAACTGAAGGAGACAAGAACAAGAGGGACTGCCAAAATGAAGGGGGAGGGAACATATAGGTCGTGATTTGTGACAAAATGGAATTTCGTCGCAAATTGGGTCATTTGCGACGGAAAAACCTGTTTTTGTCATAAAACGTCGGCCTTTTTTGTTGCCGTTTTACAATGGAACATGGTGTTTTGTCGCAAATTGAAGGCAAAAAAGCCCTCCGTTTTGCGACAAAACCCGAAATTCTATCGCAAATTGGCAGCCAAAACAAAGCCCAAAAGGTCGCCTGTTTGCGATGGAATGCGGAATTCCGTCGCAAGGGCGCTGTTTTGTGACAGACTTTATCTTCCATCACAAAAATCCCCTTTTTTGCTACAGAAATAAATACTACGTTAAATTTTGCGATGAAAATTTATTTCCTTTTAAAAAGTAGCAGAATTTGCGACGAAAGTTTTTCTGTCTCAAATTTCGTCTTTTCTAGTAGTGAGAATGGGAGGATTTGGCTTGGAAGTTGCTTACCAATGGTCTGAACTAAGAAAAACAAAATCTATATGACAAAGCAAGGGGACGACTCTATGCACAAGTTGAAAAGCAAGATGGCAATGAAAGCTTATGAGTTGATGCTTTCGAAACGTTTATTGAAGCAAAATATGATGATAGAGTGAATAACCACAATGGTTTACAAAAAGGTATGAGCACCTGCCTTAACTATATATCCAATCATTTATGAAAGTTTATTAAAATTAGTTGAAGTTCTTGAATTTTTTTTAAAAATGTGCATAACTTTCAAACATTACATACTCTCTTTGACTTGTAACCTCATCTTAATTATGTTTCTCTTGGCTAGTTGCTACTCTCTTTTCAGTAACTTTTTTATCATTTAATGAGGAGCAAAGAGCCAAAAAAAAAAAAGTTAATGCAACCTAAATTTTTTGGTTACTTTCATTTTGAATTCTTAAATCTTTCAAAATGCGATTTACATATAGGGACAGGGAGAGAATACGACTACTTAAAATTTGAATGCCATATGTTTAATTTATTATTTTACTTTTCTAACCATCTTTACTTAGTTATTTTTTACTATTCTTGTTGCTAGGATCTTCTAAAGGTTATATATTACCTACAACAGAGATTTAGTAGGGAAGAATTTTCAAAGATATACTGAACAAATATGGGCAGGAAAAACAGCCTTAGCAACTCGTATTGATAACAAGCTTATTTTAGAAGAAGCTGATAGTGACATTAAAGTTATTTGGGTAACTGTAGTAGTGGAATCTCTATATGAAAAAGATAGTTGACCTTTATTTGAGAAGATTATGAGATTTCATGAAGAACTGTCTTTGGAGGTAAAGACGATTACACGGAATATATCATATGAATACGAGGGATTTCAATATAAACATAATATCATGGTTGGACGTGGCATCAGAGCCTAAACATGGATATGGTATCAGAGCCTCATCATGGTTGGACATTTCAATCTCAACATGGTATCAAAGTCTCAACATGGTTGGGCATGGTATCAGAGCCTCAGCATGGTGGGACATAGTATCAGAGCTCTAGGGTTCCGATCCTTATTCCCTGAGTTTGTTTGTTTTGTTCCTCTCATGTTCATATTCCTTGAGTTCGTTGTTTTGTTCCTCTCTAATTCTGAGTTCAATCTTCCGGCGACAAAGTATGAGAGAGATCGCCAATCCAAACATAAATCTACGTTTCACAATATAACTTTTACCCAATTTGACTTTTCTATAAGTCATATTGACTATAAATTATTTTTCCCTCTAGTATCCCAAACAAGCTCATCTTGTTATGGAAGCAACCTAGCTTGCATGCGATTCCTACATCGTTGAGATATATTATTCTCTACTTCAATAAATAAAAAAAAAAAAATCATATGCAAGGAAAGGTTCCTAAGCAAATTGAACAATGTCATCACAATATATATTGCACGCCTTACCCAAGTAATTCCCTTATTTTAATGTTTTTCTATCGCTACTAGATGATGATTTGTTTTCCCATCTACTTTTAGCTTCTATCCTTCTCTAACAAACTATGACTTAGTATGGTAGTTTTTTTAGGTTAAATTATATAAACCCCTTAACTTTATATCTTATGTAAAAAATTTACATAATTCTTAAAACTTTACAATAAACACCCCTAATTTTTCAAGCATATACAAATAACCCTAAACTAACCAATTTTATACTCCCATAAATCTTTTCTTGTATGCATATAAGTATAACCCATTAAATTTTGAATTATATATGTGCAGATAAATCCGTTATACACTAAGCCATTGGCAGAAAATTAATGCCAAAATACACATAACCCTTATAAACTTTAAATCAATTGCATATAAGCTATATCATCTTTAAATTTTAAAAATCACGCCCTCAACTTTCAGATATTGAGCATCAACCATTGTCATTAATTAAAATGACTGTTAAATTTAGTGAAATGTAAGCCATATCGGATTGTTTAAAATTACTTGGTAGATGACAAGTAACATTTTTTATATTTTATTTTATCCTAAATTAAAATTAATATCTTCACGAAAAGGACAACTTTGTACCATTACTATCAATAACTGCATCAGAGATATCATTCCTTATAGGGAGAGTAGGGGGTTTTTATGTTAGAGCTGATGATTTCTTTGCACACCAATTGAGGTTGTGATTTTTAAACTTTTAAAGATGAGGGATGTTATATTATATATAAGCAACTGAGTTAAAGTTGTTCGCCTATATATAATGAATAAACCAATTAGTATGAGGGTTATTTTCATTAAGGTAAAAGTATAAAAACATTTATTATGAGGCTTCAAAGGTTAGAGAGGTTACTTATATAGATATGACATAAAATTTGGATTTTTATATAATTTAACATTTTTCTATCAATATACGCTTTTTTTTCCCGCCCTAAAAAAGTGTTTTTGAAATTAATGATGAATAATTGAGGGGATCTTTCTGGCATATATGAATTGGAAAAAAAGATAAATAAAATATCATTTGAATTTTTAAAAAACTTCCAAAAAAAAAATCTATTAATATTTAAAAATGATAAATAGGTCTTAAAGTAGGAATTTGAGATTTTAAAATGTTATATTTTTACTAAAATACCCCTCACTATTTTTTACCAAAATCCTGACTGAAAACCTCCCTTCATGCTAGAGGTTAAGAAGGAGACCAACTGTGGTTCCATCCCTTCTTGGCATCGGAATCACCATGAAACTCGTCAGAATGGCTCCTACCATCCTCTTCATCTACAATTATCCCATCTCCTTCCCCAGACAAATCCTTGGCCCTGCCTGAAACACCAGATAGCTAGACGGATCTCTCACCACATGCCTCCACTTCTTTGATTCTTCACCACTTCCTTCTCTTTCTAACCATCTCTCCGGCTTACACTCCACCCAATCGCTTCCCCAAAGCTTCTCCATCCTTCTCATGGCGAACACATGATAATTGATAAGTCACCCTCATCCCCTTCTTCACGACGGTCCCTTCTGGCAACACATTGATCAGCAACTACTTCTTTTGAGTCCAAAGGCACCGGCGGGTACAACCTTATGCTCTTGCTCAACGCTGCATGGGTATATACCATGCAGTGATTTCTCACCCGCCTCTTTCACTATCTTCTTCCCTACTTTTGGATGCTTCAAGGGAATCCAGAAAAATCATGTTAACGCAACAGAAGTGGTGTCCTTACCGGCCAATATGAAGCTAATTACTATGTTCGTTACGAAGTCCTCATTGGAATGGCCCGAACTTAAGAACCTTGACAACAAGTAGGTTGATTCAAGCGAAGCACCCTGGCGAGCTGGCGCTTCTTATCTTTGACTATTTTCTTGGCGAATTCGCGAGTTTCAGAGATTGCTAATTGTAATCTCTTTTCAAATCCAATGTTGATGAGAAGCTTCTTTATTCGCCAAATTAAGGGATGGATGTAATAAGTCCTTTTGCTGCTGAGCTCTCTCCCAGTACTCTGGGCTAGCAGTGGCTGTCGGCAATGGGCTCTCCAATGGCGCCATGGGGGACTTTGCTTTGTTACAAAAGTATAATTTTTAAAATTCATATTCCTATCTTAAAGACTATTTATTATTTTTAAAATTTTAATAGGTTTTTTGAGATTTTACAAATTTAAATAGTATTTATTTATCCCTTTACAAATGAATTATAATTGAATTGTGCAATCTTTTAAAATATATTTTAAAAGTATAAGATAATGCATATATTGATAACATTTTTGGTCAAAATTTTAGTTTTGTGAATGCAGAAAAACTTTATTAGGAGACTCACTCATCATAATCAAGTGTGTGACCTAGATTGGATCCGAATTAGTCAAAATTCAGAAGAAGCTTTGAATACTAGATGGACAAAAAAAAATCTAGATAAATATAGCTCTATTATAAAAATAAGAGTAATTTAGAAGAAGATAGAGATATTATAAAACTAAGAGTAATTTAGAAGAAGATAGAGATTCAAGAGAGAATGAAAAGAGAAGTTCTCATTCAAGTTCACCCTCAACCTTATGATTACAACTCTATTTATGGACATATAAGAATCACCTAACAAGGGTCATCTACCAAAGAATCACAAGGTAACCTACCAAGCTTCACCTACCATGTGTTACAAGTATAACTAACAAAGAGTTACCTACCAATATTCATCTACCAAGAATTATAAGGTATACCAACCAAGGGTCAATGGACATCCACATAATAAGTATATTCATAACACTCCCCCTTGGATATCCATTTATGAATGTGCCTCGTTAAAAACTTTAACTAGGAAAAACCCAGTGAGATAAAAACCTAGCCAAAGAAAAGAGTATATTATTCATTGATACACTGTTGAGTGCTGCTTCATTAAAAACCTTTCTAGGAAAACCCAATGGGACAAAACCTAGATAAGGGAAAAAGAGTACAGCGTGTATCGTCTCCCCCTCTTGATTACATCAGATTTGCTCCCCCTGATGACCACATTGCTTCAATGTCTTTCCACTATTAGAAATCATGAAATTTGCGGCGGAATAATAATCCGTCGCAAAATTGCGAAGGAAAACTCCCTCCCATCGCAATTCTCATAAATTTGCGGCGGAGCAAACTCTTCCGCCGCAAATTGAGGCGGAACACATTGGTCCGCCGCAATTTGCGGCGGAACAGTTTGGTCCGCCGCAAACCTTTTGCGGCGGAAAAGTGTTTTCCGCCGCAAAATGGTCGGTGGGATAATCCCACCGACACTTTGCGGCAGAACCCGGGTTCCGCCGCAAATTGTGCGGCGGAACCACGGGTTCCGTCGCTCCATTTTGCGGCGGAACCCCCCAGTTCCGCCGCAACTGTTGCGGCGGAACTCGTTTTCCGCCGCACAATTTGTGGCGGAACCCGTGTTCCGCTGCAAAGTGTCAGTGGGGATCGGCCCACCGACACTTTGCGGCGGAACAGCACGGTTCCGCCGCAAAATTTGCGGCGGAACCTGGGGGTTCCGCTGCAAATTGTTATATATTCCTACCCCCCTTCCTCCTTCGTGTTCATTCCCCGTCGTCTCCCTTCCTTCATTTTGCTCTTCTTCCTCTCTTGGTTTGCAGGTTGCGCCATCTGAGCTCCGCCACAAGATAACTGCCGCCGCCGATCTCATCTTACTCCGGCATACTTTCTCGTTCTCAACCTAGGTTGTTTCTTTAACTGGTATGGTCTTTTTCTTCTGCAAATTTAGACTTTGCTTATTGCTAATTCTTTTTTATTTGAAATGATAATATTAATGGAAGATCTTGAAATCTTGATTTTGTTTATTTGATAGTAATTTCAATATGACTGATTTTACAATTAGGTTTTTTTTTACATCTCTATTTTCTTTCCAAAGACGTAGAAGGCACTGAATTAGTTTAATGCTCTACATTTTTTTAAGGAAAAAAAGTGTAAAAGACAATATTATAAAAAATAACTTAGGAAGCATTTGTTAATTCTTTTTAAATTTATATTGTTAGAAAAAAAATTATGTAAATTATTGGATAATTTTCTCTTTATTATTCTTTCCTTGTATCATAATATTATTAATACTCATGGTCAATAAACAAACACTGTTATATGTATTGGTTATAACTTGTGTATGAGTTACATGTTTTAGAATAGATGATATCCTTTTTATTAATTTTATTATGAATATGTTGAAAATTTAAATTTATTTTTTTCTCACTTTTTTTTATATCTGTTTTCTCATTTATTTTTTGTGACCCATGATCCTAGTAAATAAGGATATATTTTGAGAGAAAAAAATACATTTATCCCATTTAACAAATTTTAACTAACTTTTTTATTCAGTTATTTGATTATTTGTAGTTTTTAGATCCAAATACACTAGGACAATTAGAATTATTTTTTAATCATATTAAAATTATATTGTCTACAATTTATTAGAATTATGTGGTTTGAATTTAATTTTTTAATTGAGACAATTGAAAATTTTTATTTATAATTGTTAACTTCAAGATCATTAATATGGGAAATAACAATTAATAACAATTTTTAATTTACATATTTGAATACAAAAAAGTAGGAAGATATTACATATAGGAAATATAGCAATAACTTTTAAGGGCGTATACTGATAAGTCAATACTTAGAATTCATTATAAAAAGATTTCATAAGACTTAAATATAATTGTGAGATTTTCATAGATCATTTTTTGTTTTTTGTTTAAGACGTCAATGTAATTTTCCTTTTATTAAAAAGTATTAGTTATTAAATTTTTATTTATAGTTCTTAACTTCAAAATCATTAATATGTGAAATAACAGTTAATAATAATTTTTAATTTATATATTAGAATACAAAAAATGTATGAAATTATTGCATATGTGAAATAACAATAAATTTTAATGAATTTATTATATATATGAATGAACAATACAATAAATTACAAAAAAAAAAAAGATTTGTTATATGTCCCCATTTTCAATCGTACTTCGTCATTCTTTGTTTGACCCGTCAACTTGTATCTCCCCATCTTCTAGTGTACTATCCCCATTCTCTGGTTGCAGGATGGGATCTGTTCTTTGTTCATTGCATGTGTTTGTTTGCCGCTTTCTTGATTAAGTGGATTAAGTGGCAATTGGTTGGTATAAGCGACCAGCTGTATTTGCCACTTAAGTTAGTTGAAATAGTTAGTATTATTGTATTATGTTTCAATAAGTGTCTGTGCAGGGTTGGGTTGGGGAAGTATGGAAGGTGATCGTGATAGGAGTTGGATGTACAATCGTCTAACTCAGAAAAAACGATTTACTCGAGTATTCTTAGACGGTTTGGAAGAGTTCGTCCAATTTGCCTTAGCGCACACAACTAATTCGAGTGCCTCGATCAGTTGTCCGTGTGCGAGATGCAGGTGTTTTGAATTTCATGACGCGGGAACGGTCAGAATCCATTTGTGTAGAAAAGGATTCATGAGGGATTATGAATGTTGGAAACATCACGGGGAAGTCCAACAGACACCGAGCGGTTATTACGAAGATAGTACTCATCGAACCAACCTTAATCAATATCAGTAGTTGGTCATGGATGCTGCGGGACCGTCGATCGGCCAATATTTTGATCCCGTGACTCATGTTGGACCTTCACACATGGAAGAGGAGACCGGTACACATAATCAACCATCATACATGGGAGAGGAGCCAAATCCGGAGGCCGTTAGGTTCTATCAAATGCTTCAAGATGCGCAACGTCCTTTATGGGAAGGTTGTGAACACATTGAAAATAGTAAATATTCATCGCTATCGGCTACCCTAGCAACATTAAGCTTGAAAACTGATCACCATATGAGCGAGAAGAATTACAATGAAATGATGCAGATCATGAATAAGGTTGCTCCCAATGACAATAATTTGCCGAAAGATTTTTACCAAGCAAAGAAAAAGGTGAAAGAGCTCGGGCTTAGTTGTGAAAGAATCCATTGCTGCCCCAACGGATGTATGCTCTATTACAAGGATGATGCTGAGCGGACTACTTGTAAATTCTGTGAACATGATAGGTATAAGAAGATTAAAGGGAAAACAACCACTCAACCATTAAGTAAGATGTGGTACTTTCCCCTCGTGCCTAGACTTCAGAGATTGTATTCATCACAACAAACAGCTGCTCACATGAGATGGCATCGGGAGCATCACAGGGATGAAAAATTTGTGATGCATCCATCTGATGCCGAAGCTTGGCTAAAATTTGATGAGGCGAATCCTTCATTTGCAGCCGATCCCCGTAATGTTCGTCTTGGTTTATGTTCAGATGGGTTCGCTCCTTTCAACCAAACGGGCAAGATTTATTCTAGTTGGCCGGTGATTGTGACTCCGTATAACCTCCCACCTTCCATGTGTATGAGAAGAGAGTTTTTGTTCCTCAACGCGTTAATCCCTGGGCCATCCAACCCAAAAAAGAAAATAGATATGTACCTCAGGCCTCTGATAGACGAGTTGAAGATGTTGTGGAGTGAAGGGGTTCTTACGTACGATGTATCATTGAGTCAGAACTTCATCTTGCGGGCTGCCTTAATGTGGACAATCAATGATTTTCCTGCATATGGGATGTTGAGTGGATGGCAAACGTCGGGGAAGCTTGCATGTCCTATATGTATGGAACAGAACGTGGGGTTTAGCTTGCCAAATAGTCGCAAGGTATCTTGGTTTGACAGTCATCGGCGATTCCTACCCCTCGATCATCCATTTAGGAGAAACAAAAAAGACTTCAGTCGGAATGTGGTTGAACGATCAGCTAAACCTTGTCGTTTAAGTGGGCAAGAAATATGGGAGGGGGTGAAGGACATTCAAAGTATTGAAGAAGGAGCTGCTTCCAGTGAGCCTGAGGGATATGGCGTTCATCATCATTGGATCAAACGCAGCATCTTTTGGGAGCTACCATATTGGAAAGATCAATTGTTAAGACACAACCTCGACGTCATGCATATTGAGAAGAATGTGTTTTGCAATATTCTGTACACCGTTATGGACACCAAGGGTAAGACAAAGGATACAGTCAATGCAAGACTTGACATACAACATATTTGCAGAAGACCTTCTTTGCATTTGATAGAGATTGCCACGGGCCGGATTTCCAAACCTAGGGCGCCGTACACCTTGAACAAAGAGCAGAATATAGAATTGTTGAAGTGGGTTAATAGTGTGAATCTACCGGACGGTTATGCATCAAATTTCTCAAGATGTGTGGACTTGAACGAGGTGAAGTTACGCGATATGAAGAGTCATGATTGTCACGTTTTCTTTCAGAGATTATTGCCGTGGGCATTCAAGGCACTACCGAAGCATGTATTAGATATTCTGACAGAGTTTTCCTTCTTCTTTACAACAATTTGTGCTTCTGAACTTAATGTTGATAAGTTACGACAGTTGGAGGAGAGCGTGCCAAAAATGCTATGCAAGTTAGAGATGGTGTTTCCTCCTAGCTTCTTTGACTCAATGGAACATTTGCCCATTCACCTGGCGTACGAAGCAAAGGTAGGAGGTCCGCAACAATATCGGTGGATGTATCCGTTTGAAAGGTAATATATATTTGTTTTCGCTGTGATTAGTTCAAACACATTGAGACATAGGTTATAAATACCCTCTAATTGTTCGTTGTAGGTTTTTACGCACACTGAAATATAAGATCAAAAATACAAGATACGTTGAAGGATCTATTGCTGAAGCGTATCTGGTCGAGGAGGCCACCAAATTTGCCTCATACTATTATCCCCCTGAAGTTATATCAAGATGGAGGGGGGTACCTCGCAACGATGATGGCGGTGAAACGAGTGGTCAAATATCAATATTTAATTATCCTGGTCGGGTCATTCGAACAAATTGTAGGTCAACTCTGGAAGGAAGCGATAAGAAAGTAGCGGAGTGATACATTCTAAACAACTGTGAAGAGGCCGCCCCATACTTAAAGTAAGATTTCAGCTTTTCAGTAACTGCTACGGTAAGTATTAAAGTATTAATTTCTTTCTTTTTGTTACAGATATTTCTCACAATAGGTTCGATCAACAAATCCTTTGATCTCGGATTCCGACCTCGATGAATTCATGAAGGATAAATTTCCTCATTGGTTACGATACAACTTCGCGCAAAAAATATGGAGTTCAACTTCTGCGTCAGATCCCCATGATGTTGTATGGAGTTTAGCTTACGGGTTTGCAACAGTTGTTACCAGGATCAAAAAATATGTAATCAATGGGTATCGGTTTGCAATTGTTAAAGCGAACGGAAATACAGAAACTTGCAATTACGGTGTATGTTGTCGAGGTGGCCAAGTTGACGGAGTCGAGTGCGACTACTACGGCAAGTTAATTGATATAATTCAGTTGGATTACAAGTGGGATAAGTCAGTGATTCTATTTAAATGTGAGTGGTTTGATAACAGTCCGCGTGGTACAAAGGTGGACAAATATGGAAATGTTGAGATCGATTGGTCACGGAGATATGCAGTTAGTTATGACCCATTCATTCTTGCTCAACAGGCAGAACAAGTTTATTTTACATATTACCCTACATCCCGTCAAGAATAGGTGGGAGTTATCAAAACCAAAGCACGAAATATTATACCTACTTCAAAAGAGTCAGAAACGAATGACGATATGACTGAACCTTTCCAAGCGGATGTGGAACATGTACTTGCCGTAAGTAATGTCGAGGACGATGTACCTTGCAATCTCTTTGATTCCACTGGAAACTTAGAGCTGATTCCTATCCAAATTGAGAATGAGGAATCAGACGATGAGGAACAAGCGGGTTACTCCACTACTGAATCTGAATTTAACGATTATGAGACGTCAGAGGAAGAACAGTAATCATCCGATTGATTTAAGTTAGTTGTTTTGGTTTATGACGATCTGTTATATTTGATATTCCATTGCTTAGTCATTATTGTATTAAGTAAATTTCTCTTGTTTATATATATTTTGACATCATGTTTATAAGTGTTCAGAGATGGAGCATCCAGGAGGCCATTCAGGTAGTGGATATAGTAGAGGTAGTGGCCGGGCCCGTCCTATCAGAGGGGGTAGGCCGACATCATCTACTCCCTCTGTAGTCAGAGGGCTTAGCTCTTCGCCGGAGCTTCCGCCTCTTTATTTTTCATCTTCACTGCCTACTACTGACTCTGTTATGGGCGGTATAGGTGAGCCTTTCACTGAAACATATCCACACCAGCAGACAGGGCAGGTTCAATTTATGATTTCTGACTGATTTAAATATATTTTCTTAAACATCTAAGTTCTAACATTTTGCAATATACTTCTTCCTTTAGTACACTGCATCACCTCATAGCCAGGGTGGGGGAGCTAGTTCCTCTGTCGACCCAGCCTGGGGATCCATTGATCCTGCGACAGGGAAGATGTGGATCTGTCCTGTAGGGAGCACCGAGTAAGTTATGTAATGTTATGATTTTTTACATTTAGTTTGTATGCTACTATTTGCAACATTCTCTTTGTTTTCAGGTTTCATCCTCATAAGCCGGTGGCGGATTTCATCGGCGAGCAAATATTTCGTAATTTTGATCAACCTTGGGCCACATGGACATTGATCCCTCAGAGCCAGCGAGATACTTGGTTTAGTGAGTTCTTGGTAAGTTATGTGATGTATGGTTATTAATTTATTATTCTCATCAAAATACAAACTGATTAACTACTTGTATAATTTAGAGCACTAATTGTTTTAGTATTATTTTTCAGGGAAAGTTTAGCTGGTTGCCCGAGCATGTGAATAATTTAAAGAAAGCTTATAACTTCAAGGGAAGCAAGTGGCTGTCTGATAAATTATATAAATTGAGGAATGAAAAAGAAAAAAAAATTGGATTCAGCCTGAGGTTGCAGGCCAGTTATTTGAAAAATGGGCGACTGACGAAAGATTTTTGAAGCAAAGTGAACAAAATAAATTAAATAGGTCCCACATGGATGGACCGTCATATGTTGGCGGCTGCATTCTAGTTAGTGAGCATCGACGAAAGATTGTAAGTATACGCTATTTTCTACTTCAACTTTCAATATTTTGTACTTAATAAATAATTAATGAATGGTTATCATTTGTGTTTGCAGGCAGCGTCTGGGGAAGTTCCTGAAGATTTGATTTCTTGGACCAACTTTGAGCGGACCCATACCTAGGCGGTTGAGGGACAAGGTAAGCGCTGGATTAACGCTAAGTCCCAGCAGTTCGCTATTAGATATTAGTTATATTTATTATTTGCTTCAAACAGTAGTATATTTCTTTCATTTTATATGCATTATTTGTGTTGTATTTTTGTGCTTGCAGGAGACCTATCAACAGCTGACACAGGAGAGAGACTCACAGATTCAAAGTGACCCGTCGTCCTCTTATTCCGATAACGAGAGTATCTTCCTTCAGGCTGCAGGCGGAATTGACAAGAAAGGGAGAGTCTTCGGGATGGGTGCTTCTGCCAGCCAACTGAAGTCGTCTTCGAGGCGCTTATCCGGCAGTAGTAGAGGTGGTCCTGAAGGTAGAGTTGTACTTTTGTTATCAATCGCAAATCATTACTCCCTCTTTCATATAAATGAAGTATTACAAGTAAATTGACTTCATAATGTTGGTTTTGCAGAGGATAAGAGGGTAAAGATGTTAGAACAGAAGGTGCTGGAGCAAGAACAGAAGGTGCTGGAGCAAGACGAGAAGATGAGGGAGCAAGATGAGAAGATGAGGGAGCAAGGAAATATTATTAATGAGATGCGAGCACTTCTCCATGCCCTATTGAAAGACAAAGGTACGGGGCTGCCTCCTAGTGGTGACGACGATACTGGTGGTGACGATGGCCAGGCTATTGCTATTTAGAGTTTTTTTTTAGTTCATTTTAGAACATTATAATTTATATAATATTGTGTTTTTATTATGTAAACTTGTATGATGATTGTATAATTTATTTTTATGATATACAATTTTTTTTTATTTTCTACTTTTATTTATAATTTTTAATGATTTTTTTAAAATAATTTTTAATTTTGCGAGGGAAAAACTTTCCATCGCAAAATATGGCAATTTGCGAGGGAAAAAAATTTTCCCTCGCAAATTGCCATATTTTGCGAGGGAAAGTTTTTCCCTCGCAAAATTTAAATTTGCGAGGGAAAATACATTTTCCGTCGCAAATTTGCGAGGGAAAATAATTCCCTCGCAAATTCAAAATTTTTGCGAGGGAAATTTGTTCCGCCGCAAAATCTCAATTTGCGAGGGAAAATTTATCCGCCTCAAATTTGGAATTTGCAAGGGAAAATATTTATGCCGCAAAATCTCTCATTTTGCGAGGGAAAATTGTTCCACCGCAAAATTTGAATTTGCGAGGGAAATTCCTTTTTTCCGCCCCAAAAAATATTTGCGAGGGCTTTTTTTGCGACGGACAAATTTCCGCCGCAAAATCTGTCGCAAAATAATTTTGCGACGGAAAATGCTTGTTTTGCGGGGGAAAAATTCCGCCGCAAAAAATCAGTTTTCTAGTAGTGTTCTGAGCATATCATTCTTTCTATCATCAAGTATTCTATCATTCACTATAGAATAATAGAAACGCCCAGTCTGATTATTCATTGTATACCTGCAAGATCTAAATATTTCAAGTAAAATCACAATAATCATTTCATAAATATACATGTGCATATAGAATTTTAATAAATATTTATTAAGATGCACACTCTAATTGCTTCTGGCAATATATGAACTTATCATTATTCTCGAAAATTTGATGCTTCTAGCATCTTGAGTCCTTCAGAGACTTATGCTTCTGACTTATGCTTCTGGCATATTTAATCTTTCAGGGACATATGTTTTCGGCGCCTTACGTCCTTCAAAGACATGTGCTTCTGGCACACACTAATATATTGTGGCTCATGATCCTCATTATCATTTATTTACTCATATATGATTTCTGGATCATTCAATCTGGAAATTATGCGCATAATATATTGCAAACTTCTGGTTGCAAACATCATTGCAAACTTTGCAGGCTTATAATATCACATGTATTCTTATATCATTCAATTTGATATATTTCCAGAGATCCATTTCCAATCATAATCAATAATATTCTCATAATCATTTTTATTTGAGAATAAGCAGTTCATAATATATGACTCGGATGATCAAACAAGTCATGCCAACTTTCAATATGATTTATCATCAAATCTAATATCGAATTCCGGGGGAATTAATACAAATATTCACGGAGAATTAATACACAAATACTCACACTTGATATATATCATTCTCCCCCTCAAGTGTGAGACCTTAAAAATTAATTTATGGAATTTTCATACAATATTCCATAATAATAGCATATATGGTATCTATTTCTACAGATATCATTGAAATTCCACAGATTTCTTAATGCATTATCAATGCATAATTTTGTTACTTCTGGTAACAAAATTTTCATTTTCCAGAATCGACAATTCATCGAAATTATCAAAATCATCGATCTCATAAAAATATTTCCGAACGTAACACTGTAGAATCATAGATGCATCACTGTGGAATCACAGGTGCGATATTGCATCACAGGCGCGACATTACAGATTGTCGTATGCATTTAAAGTCAAAAAAGACTCTAAGCTAGTGCTTTATAGGGAGCAGATCTGCAGAGATTTAATAGGATTGCGCAAATCTGCAAAGATTCAATAAGATTTAATTCAGCTATAAATAGAAGAAGGCTAACGAACATACCTCATAAACGTTCAAACATCTGATAACATTAACTACCAGATACTCACATATATTTCTCTAAATTTATTGCCATGGCAGGACCAAGCAATTTTATCTCAGTTTCTGATACATCTGACACAGCATTACTTGATGCTTTGTTGTATGATGATCAGACAAACATGTCATTTTCTTCTTTACTATTTTTTGATCCTTTAGACATGTTTATTCCTCCTTCTACTATTCCTCCTTCTGCTTCAAATGTACTATTTTCTGATCCTTTAGACATGTTTATTCCTTTTTCTACTATTCCTCATTCTGCTTCAAATGTACCTACTTCTCCCCCAAGAACAAATGTTCTTCCTCAATCTACAAGGATTGAAGGTACAACTGAAGTAGGTTCTTCAAGGAGGCCTGTTAAGAGGTGTAGAACTATGGCAGAACTGATGGAGTCTACCAATCTAGTTCAGCCAATAGTGATGACAATCAATCAGCCAACAATCACAAGCCAGCAAACAACCATCAGCCAGCCATCAATCAGCCAACAAACAACTATCAGTCTGGCAGCAACCACTAGCCAGCAAGCAACAATAACCAGACAGCCAACTACAACCACTAGTCAGCCAACAACAACCAGCTAGTTAACAACTACTAGCTTATTGGAATGTAGTTGTTGTGATGTTTTATGGGAGATCATACATACCAACGGACTTCAGTGTCATAAACTTGAAGTTCATGGAAGGAGAACATATATGATTTCCCACGTTGTTTTATTTGAAAATGTACAGGATAAATCTTACAATACTGACAAGCTTCCAATGTTTGATTTTAGTAATAAAAATTTTGGAGAAATCAAACATTTTCTCACACAGTATTGTATATATTTACAAGCATCAGGATATAACTTGGTGCGTGATCCTGTATTAGCCTATTATGAGGTCCTTTGTGTTGGTCCGGAATTGACAAATAATCCAAATGAACCCTGCAGGAGTTCATTTCAAACCAACATTGATAATCCATTAGATAAAGGAAAACAACTCGTGGTTAATATTCCATATGACACTTCATCCCTTAATCAGGGTGAATTATATAGATTAACAATGAAGCAATGAGAAAAAATAAAGAGAACAACGCTCCATGATTTAAGAAATTATTTTCACTTAACCCTCGATGATGCGAGTAAACAATTAAATATGAATACTCACACCATTCAAAAAATTTATAAAGAAGGAGGGTTAACAGAGTGGCTTTACAAAAAGCTTCAAAAACTTATGAGGCAGATCTCGATATTACGAAGAGCTTTACCTCATCTTGATCCCATCTCAAGAAAAGCAAAAGAAGATGACATTAAATATCTTCAGAATGAGATGATTAAGCTTTGTAATGGAGTTGAGCCACTTGCTATTAAACTTTGTTGAAATAATATTTCCTTTTGTTTAATTATTTTGTTTATGAATATTCCTCTCGTATTCACAAAAATTGTTATAATTTTAGGAAACATAAAACAATAGTAAAACAACAATAATGACAAATTTATTTCTTACTTCATTCACTTCTGGAAATGAAGTTGGATAAAATTCATGATCCATAACTCAATGATCTATTTGATCATGGTAAGAAAATAATCCACAATATTTCTTGACTTAATCACAATATTGCTACTACAAGAGCAAATTGGATATATTTATTTATAATCAACCATGATCATACAATCCCTTGTCTCATAATTTGAGGGAGTATTAAATGTCAAATATACAATTTTAAGGCCTTTATACAATTGATGACATACAAAACTTATGGATCAAACATTGTTTTATAATTTGTCTCTTTGGCTTCAGGCCAACTTTCTTTTTAGCTTCAGACTAATTTATCTCTTGCCTTCTAGCCAATTGATGCCTCATATCTCCATAGCATTTTGATCTCATGATACATATGGCCTTTTAACAGTTTATCTTCAGGATAAATAAAATATAAGCATAATAAAATAAATAGATGGAACCCACTAATATGTATATATTAGTGTCGTTGCCATAAATAATAAAAGGGAAGGGGGATATATAAAGCAGTAAATAAATTATAAATAAATGGAGTCCACTATACTAGTGTCACCACCATGAAAAATAAAACAGTAAATAATAAAATAAATGGTGCCCACTATACTAGTGTTGCTAGCATGAAAGATAAATAAAGCAGTAAGGAATTAAAATAAAATAAATGGAGTCCACTAATATATAGTGTTACCACGATGAAAAATAAATAAAGCAGTAAAAAAATTAAATTAAATAAACGGTACCCACTAGTAAGTATACTAGTGTGCCGCCATAAACAACATGACTTCTGGTCATAAAGGCAATATGACTTTTGGTCGTATAATTTCAGAATAAGAAAATATAAGTATATGGCTTCTGGCCATATTAACATAATATTAAATGTTAATAACAATAAAAGTAAATGTTATGTTAGCAATAGTAAAAATGACAATATCTGCAAACAGTGAATATTAAATCTAGATATCAATGTAGGAGGTAAAACCTTCCATATAGAAGTAAAATAAACAAAATGTAAAATTACCATGAATAGTAGAAATTACTATTCACTGTAAATAGTAAATAAGGTAAAATTATTGAAAGATTAATTTAGACTTCCATGTAAGATACAAATGAATAAAATGTAAAATTACTGGAAAAATGGTAAATTTACTGTGAATAGTAAATTACTATTTACCGTAGTAAAATAGTAAATAATCTCAAATCTTAACCATGGAACCCGATATTTAAAATGATCGGTAAAAGTATATCTTTAATTCCATAATGGTTAAGATTATCCTAGATAGATAAAATAAACATATAGTAAAGGAGATGGTGATAAAATCTTACCTTGGTAGAGTCTTCATGAAGGTGAGGAAGAGGGCACAAAGATTATGATCAACACAAGCTCAGTTGGTTAGAGTTTCGTGTTGATAACATATTATAAAACTAAAAGTAATTTAGAAGAAGATAGAGATATTATAAAACTAAGAGTAATTTAGAAGAAGATAGAGATTCAAGAGAGAATGAAAGGAGAAGTTCTCATTCAAGTTCACCCTCAACCTTATGATTACAACTCTATTTATAGACATATAAGAATCACCTAACAAGGGTCATCTACCAAAGAATCACAAGGTAACCTACCAAGCTTCACCTACCATGTGTTACAAGTATAACTAACAAAGAGTTACCTACTAATATTTATCTACCAAGAATTATAAGGTATACCAACCAAAGGTCAATGGATATCCACATAATAAGTATATTCATAACAAGCCCAACATTATATTTTTCTTATAAAAAATTGTATGCAACATTCCTTTTCAAGCCTTTTGCCTGCTCACTGTACTGAACATGATAATTAATGTAATTTATTAAAAGTCTACTAATCCTTGCTTAACAATGTTTCTCTTTCTCGCTTGCGTGTACCAAATAACGTGCAAGTCTATGCTTTTAATTATTTGCATAGTCACATTCAATGCATCAATTGAAGCAAGTGTTTGTCATGATTAAACTTTGATTAAATAAAAATATAAAAGTTAATCTACCATGGGACAGATCGGTGATTCACTTGTCAGAATGATACTTTCTATGTGCTGCCTCCAATGCGTAGTATAAAACCGATTTGATTAATTGGAGGAGAATAAAGAACATATATCCTAAATAAAAAAGAGTTGATTTTTTTTTGAAATATTAAGAAAATTAATTAAATTATTTTTAAATATTTATTTTTTTTCTTCAAATTATTTTCTTAGCTTATAAACTAATATATCTAATCTAATGATATATAGCATATGATATGATTAAATAACTTATTTAGCTTCTTTAATCTCTCTTATAAAAAATATAATGTCAATTCTATCTTATATTTAGGATCAGATGGAGTAATAAAATTACTTCATAGGATTTTTTAAAATATTAATTTTCCTAACTTATGAACATATGTATAATTTAATGATACATATAAGAATTTCAAAAAATTACATATCAGACATTATGATTAAGTAATTTATTTAGCTACTATAATCTTTTAAAATTTGTCAACGATGTCTTATATTAAAGACTAAATATAGTGTAAAACTATGTTATATTTTCCTCACAATAAAATTCTCAAACATAGTAATGAGACATTTATTTAATATATACATATATGTCCACATACTATCCCAATCTCTTAAACACTATCTCCACTACTATCTCTTAGATTATTTTTAATTATTTTTTATTAGGTAGGATAAATAGCTTATTAGATTTTCATTTCATGGAAGATTTATTGGTTATGCTCTCTCTGTCTCTCTCTCTCTTTTCTGCTTATTTTTATCCCAATTCTCCTCTCTATTACGTCCTACATCATGTAGACATTTCACATATTTTACTCTTAATATAAGGCATTAAGAATATGGTGTTTATGCTTATGAAATTGAATAATTCTAAACTTGAACAAAAAGGTGTTGCGTGTGATTTCTCTCTTCCTGTAATGCAAAGTAAGGTATCAAGAGAACAAACTCAACTAATCATGTGGTTTCATATGAATGTTTGGCACACTTTGCTTGTTTTCTTTTCTTTCTTTTATTAACATCTAATTCATTTGTTCATTAATTTTCATTTGAACATGCATGTTCGGCACACAGATTGGTTCAGTAATTGCATATTATATATATATATAGTACTTAAAAATAAAATGGAAAATAAAGCAGATCAGAAGTTTGTTCAAGCTATCATAACCTCTATATATATATATATATATATATATATATATATATATATATATATATAGAGGTTATGATAGCTTGAACAAACTTCTGATCTGCTTTATTTTCCATTTTATTTTTAAGTACTTAATAATGCTAAGAATTTTTTTATATAAAAATTAGAGGATGAAGTTAAAATTATAAAATAAAATTATGTGTCATCATACTTTTGGCCAAGCATAATAAGCGCACTTCATTAAGTAATCAATTTAATCTAAATGAAAACAATAAAATTTAAATTAAATAGATCATATTAAAATTAAATACATGTTTTTCATTTTTTAAATTAAAATGAACCTAAATGAAAACAACATCATTTTTAAAAAATAGAGGCAATGAAAAATTAACAAAAGCATCCCTCTATATATCTCCATATTAACTCTTTATATTAAGGTAAGGTTGTCAAACTTATGAGTTTAAGTAAATTCGTGACAATGATGTAAACTCGAATCTAAATTCATAAGAGTTTACTTGTATTATTAAAATGTATTAATAGTGTATAATAAATAATTAAAATATAAAAAAATGATAACAATATGATAACAATATATTTAACAAAATTTATCATATTTAATAAATAATTTTTTATAAAACTTATATAAAGTCGTTAAACATAATCAAATAAAAAAATTTAATATGATTTTACCTACAATCTAGTTAACAAAATTTTATGAGCTTAAAATATAAACTTAATGTATAAAATTGTGAGTGTAACTAAGGTTAAGTGATCATGATTTTATCAGTGATTCAACTAAATTTGATAAGATAAAAATATAAAAATGTAAACTTAGACAATCAAATTGCGAATTTGACAACCATACATATAATATTATAATGAATGAAGAATTTTTTGCCCCTGTATTTTACAATTTTGACGTTAAGACGAAAATGGGTCACAACTCTCACGCGGATAATCCCAGAGGCCAGCCTTTAAAGCAGAAAAAAAGTGAAATGTGGCGACCGTCACGTACGCCGCACAAACTATTCCCTAACCTACAACCGCCACCCAAACGGCGACGTTACTGGCCGAGCTTCCACAGGCGAAAACGCTAATAAAATGAGCGCGGCCAATATCCCCACCGGAAAGAACAGAAGCACCAACGGCGGCGGAGGGAGCGGCGGTAACATCAACGGCAACAACACCATCGACGCCGTTAGAGCTACCAGAATCACAATAGACCCTAAGCCATGACACCTTTCCATGCTCTCAACTTTCAGGAATCACCGAAGATATCTTCTGTTGTATTTTAATCTGATCCGCATCAATATTTATCAGCCCTCTCTTTTAAGAAACTTCTCCTCTTCTCCGCCGGAAACGGTGTTTGTAGCTAATCAGGCGACGGTGACGGCTATTACGTAACCACGAATGAGAACCAAAGAACGAAACTTGTTGCTATAAAAGGAGTTAGGGGATCATGAGGGAGAGTATTCATTTATGGTAAGGTCAGTGACCCCTTGCGGGTCCCAGACTATGTAGGACCCGCATAAGTTAATTTTTAAAATAAAAAAATAATTTGGTCGGAAAAACTGTTCCAGTGAATTGATCCGGATCTGCCGTATCACAAGCAGAAGATACAGTACTCCCTCCGGTGCTAATTATAAGATATAGTTGCTTTTTTTAGAGTGATTAAGGAAGCTAATTAAATTATTTTAAAGTATTTTTATTTTTATTTTTTTCTTCAAACTAATTAGTTTGACTAATAAACTAATATATAATCTAAAGATACATAACATATGAAATGATTCAGTAACTTTTTTAACTTCCTTAATATCTCTAAAGAAAGTCAACTATGTCTTATAATTAGGACCGGAGGTAGTATCTTGTATCCGCTACATCATGTACTAATCTTAACTTAAATTAGTGAAAATATTTTTTTGTGTATTTATAATATTAAGACTTGAGAACTTTTTAGCTTTAGTAGTTTTTTTTAAATATGATATAAAAATTAAAATTAAGATGTAAAAATGTACATGTAACTTTCTTAAAAGTGTTTTTTTTTTGGTATCTCTGCTAAGTGTTTTTTGTGTGTAAAAGTAACTACATGATTACAAAAATGGAGTAAAAATAGTTGTTATTTGATTGTTCTTTGAATTTTAAAATTTTTAAAGTTAAAATGGAGGATAACTCAACATTAATTGAAGAAAATTATAGAAAAGGGATAGATTATTTTGAAAATTACAGAAAGGCAGCAATTGCGGCAAGGAGGAGGTAGAAATGGGCAGTCAAATGGTAAGAATGTAAGATTAAGATTGGAAAAAGGAATGGTTGAACTATAATTTCCAAACTATCTATATCATTTTCTGTAATTTTCTCCAATTCTTTACCGCTAGTGGAAATGAAAGTTAGCTAAGTTATCGTCTATATTAGCCATAAAAATATAAAAAAAGTCAAATTAACGGTTAATGAGTATTTTTACTTCACTTTTTAATCATAGTCACTTTTACATAAAAAAAAAAATTGGTGTTGGATGTAGTTTTGAAAAAATCACATGTGTATTTTTGCACTTTAATGCTAAAAATTAAAGGATGAGATATCTATATTTTTTTACCAATAATGAGGAATCTATGTTGACTATTTTTAGTATATTTTTTATTTATATAATAATTAAATTGGTGTAATTATTGGAATTTATAAATAATTTGGAAATAGATTTTGAGAAATTATGAAAAAAAAGGACACACGTCTAGACAAAACGCAACGCATTACGATGAAGATAGCAGAATCAAATCAAGATTGGGTGGATTTGTGAAAAGGTGATAAGATTCCTCCAAGGAAGAATTTCCCCATTATTTAATGAAATAATGAAGATTTATTCGAATTCATTCAAATTAATTTAAATTTTAAAGTACTTAGTTAAATTAAAATAGCATGCAAACTTTTCCATATTTTTAATTAAAAAAATATTTTTTCAAGGATATTTTGAATAACGAGTCTGTCATTGTCATAAAGTTCAGCTGTATTTTTATTTATTTATTTTTTTCATACTGGACATTAAAGTAAATTTACAAGGTTCATAAATCCTTTATTAATCATCTTAACCTGATTAAGAATTCGTTGGAAGTGTAGGTCTTAGTATAGCTTTCAGTATTTCAAACAGATTTACTTAGAATTCTCCCTAAATACAATGTCATTAGACTTCTTATATAATTTAAAAATGTAGTTTAAATGTATTTGAATGTGCAGAAAATTGTATCACTTTTTATAAATATATTTATTATTAAAGATTTGATGTGTGGAGATGAAAATATATGCCCAATAAATAAGGATACCATTGATAATATGGTATCCTTATTATACTGTGAACCAGATAAAAATATAGTGGCGTTTGAATTTTTTGCAATTTAAGAAAAACAATAGCCAAATATCACTAATTACAATAGTCTATAAAAAGGCTTCCTTTCAAGTTTGCAACAATAACTATCCTATCTATGTTGGTTTATATCACTGGCTATATTCTATACCGAAGTTAAATTTTAACAGGGGAAAAAAAAACTAAATTAAATATCCAAGAACCCGAATGAGATACTAGAAGGATCATTGAATTTGAAGGAATAAATATAGAAAAGTATATAGATCGCTTTACAATAAACTTTATTTGTGACGGCCATTAAAATTATTACTTCACACATGAATTTATATATAAAATTCAAATTGAACTGCACGTTCTTGGTGGTTCAATGAATATTGGTAGAGCAAAAAGGTTATGTATTATGTTGCTGGCTTCGAGCAAGAACATTTAAAGAGTAGGAAATAATAACAATAATTTCAAGGAAATTAAATTAATTAGTAATCTTAGATCCCATGTAGTTATTCAAACAAAGAATAACAATAATTTAAAAGAAATTATATATGAATGTTGATATGTTTATTGAGTAATATAATGTATTATGAAGGTAAAAAAAAAAAAAAAAACAAACAAACCTACTCTTGTTTTTTTTTTTTTTTTTTTAACCTGAAAAGAGTATATTTGTTCAAATCTTATAATAATGGTATTTTTTGAGGAAGCATATGTTGTTTGAGTTTTTTTTTTTGGTCAAAGTTGTTTGAGTTATTAGGATGCTAGTGCGTGTGTGTGTTTATTATATGGCAAGAGTAATCTATCTAATTTTATGCAAGATTTCGGTTTTTTCCATTAATTTTATAAAATATCTTTTTAATCTTCTAGCATGATATTATTAGTCTCATATGATAATTTTTGCGTCAATCATTATTATTTTAAGGAAAAAAATAAACTTAATGTGTAAGTATTTAGGATGATGTGTTTATATATAGCCGGCTTGCTTCGTGGAATAAGTGAGAATGTAATGGGACTTACATGAGTTTGATTGGTATGATATTTAAGAATATGAGGATCAAATTTGTTATTTATATTTGATTAAATTAACATAACATTAAAAGACACAAAAACACTCTTAACAAAAATTCCTTCCTCTTTCTTCACCATAGTCAATTTCCTTACTCTCCTTCCATAACTATATTTAGATGGGGAAAAAAAGTTAGGGAGAGGGAAGAAAACTAGGAAGGAAAACCACAAAAATACAGAAGTTTTTTTTTTTGCTATTTTCGGAATTTTTCCTTCATAGAATCCTCTCCCCTTATTTTCTCCTCATTCTTCTCTCCGTCCAAACAAAGATGGAAGTGAATGTGAAATCATCATTGATGAAGGTGTCCAAGGTTTGAACTTCTCCAACATTGCTCATCGAGACCATAGCTAAAGGAGGATGAGGGAGAGGAAGAGGTGTTAGTATGTATGTGTCATAAGGACAATCTGTTTTATTAGATAAATACCTTGTACGATTTAGTATTTCATGATTTTATATATATGAGTGCATTTTATTTTTATCATATTTATCTCTCACCTATACTTTAGGTTAATATGCAATTAAAGATAGAGATCCTAGGAATAGAATATGTGTTCACTCGAATCTATGATAGAGATCATGATCATGAGGACTCAAGGACACTATACGTCTATTGCCTGAAACTTGTTCTTAGTCTTGAATCATCAAGAGCGGGCATTTTTTATCTCAATAAGACCAGTACAACGTCATCTACTTGTATAGATATACAAGTTTGGGATCTTATGGGGTGTAGACATAGTAATGCCTTAGTTGATGTCGTGGGTGAATCTGTTAGATAATAGATAGCACTAAATGTTGGGATTCGTACACGCAGCGGAATGAAATTTATCCAATAAATTACGAATCCTAAAAAGAGGATCTATCAACAGCGTTTAAATCGGGTTAGTAATTAGAAACCGTACCTATGCGAACTCATATGCGTGCTTTGCGAACTCGTGGGCTAACACCTTCTTGGTCGATCAATCTCTAGGAGCTGACTCTACGAATCCACTCCCTCTATCGGTATCCACACCAAACAGTACTCCAACACGAACGGCTGCGTGCTAGCGCCTTCAAGCTTTTGTCTCACGTCTCTCTTCTAAGGTTCTTTTTGTGGTTCTACAATTCTCTTGTGTGTGTAATCAAATTACTAATCTAAAGGTATTTATAACCCCAATGGGCCGCATTAAATATTCAAAATCAATCTTATTAATTTTGAAATTGAATTAGAAATTAAATCTGTCTAATTGATTCAATCCAATCTATTTATTTAATGCGAATTAAAAGCCAGCTGATTTAGTTTATCTTTATAAATCAAATCATTGATTTATCTTCATAAATCAAATATGGAAGTTATTTAATGATTAGCTTCTAAAGCATAATTTCCAACACTAAACTGACCTGAGTGGGAGTAAGGTAGAACTTGAAGAAATTCAAGACCTACAGGGATAAATAATAATAGAGCCTGAGTTTGTTGATCAGGCGATGCCTCAACTTTAGGCTGTAGACACCCAGCCACGTAGGACTTCTAGGGTTAGTCATCAACCTGAAAGGTACAATTTTATGATTGAGAATCAACAAACTGTTAAAAATGACGAGCCTACTTCCTATACTAAGGTAGTCAAGGATGTATACTCCTCAAAATGGATTCAACGTAACTTATGGAATCCAAGATAGATTCGATGCATCAGAACTCAAGCCATAGTTTTTTGCCATCGAAAACAAAGCATGTATAATTTGCATCTCTTTTTGCGAAAGGTTCATCAACGGAAATAATACTGTGGAAAATTATGGAGGATAGGGTAAGGGCCACATGGGCAGCTACAGATAACTGAAAACAAACTCATTAAAATTAAGAACTCTATTATAAAACTGAAAACAATTTAGAAGAAATAGAGAATCAAGAGAGAATGAAAGGAGAAGTTCTCATTCAAGTTTCATATATCTCTTGTATGATTACAATGCTCTCTATTTATAGACATGTAAGAATCACCTAACAAGGATCATCTACCAAAGAGTCACAAGGGTAACCTACCAAGATTCACCTACCATGTGTTACAATGGTTACCAACTAAGGTTCACCTACTAAGGGTTACAAGAACTACCATTCTATAGACATCCACATAATATATTTATAACACTTCCCCTTGGATGTCCATTATGAATGTGCCTCATTAAAAACTTTAACTAGAAAAAACCCAATGAGATAAAAACCTAGCCAAAGAAAAGAGTACATCCTTCATTGATACACTGTTGAGTGTTGCCTTATTAAAAACCTTTCTAGGAAAACCCAGTGGACAAAACCTAAATAAGGGAAAAAGAGTACAACGTGTATCGACTTCCCCTGTTGACAATATCAGTTGAGATCTCTGAATCTTCTCAGACCAATACCACAGACAAGCTTTTCAAAGGTTATACATGGAAGAGATTTAGTAAATAAATCTGCTATATTTTCACTTGAACTGATTTTATAGATATCTATTTCACCATTCTGTTGAAGATCACGAGTATAGAAGAATTTTGGTGAAATGTGCTTCATTCTATCACCCTTGATATAACCCTCCTTGAGTTGGGCAATACATGCGGCATTATCCTCATATAGAACTGTTGGAATCATTTTATCAGAAGATAAATGACAAGTAGTTCGTATATGATGAATTACTAACCTCAACCACACACATTCTCGACTTGCTTCATGCATTGCCAGAATTTCTGCATGATTAGCTGAAGTCGCTGTTATGGTCTGTTTCATAGATCTCCATGAAATAGCTGCACCTCCACATGTAAATAGATAGCATGTTTGTGATATTCCATCATGTGAATCAGACATAAATCCAGCATCTACATAACCAATCAGTTCATGCTTCGATACATTTGAGTAGTATAATCCCATATCTATTGTACCTCTGAAATAACGAAGAATTTGCTTTACACCATTCCAATGCCTCTGTGTTGGTGCAGAACTATATCTTGCTAATAAATTAACAGCAAACGATATATCAGATCGTGTATGATTAGCAAGATACATTAGTGCCCCAATAGCACTTAGGTATGATACTTCTGGACCAAGTAGTTCTTCTACACCTTTGTCATTAATTATTTGAGGTCGAAATAGATCTTGATCCTTATCCAAAGACCTTACTACCATTGGAATACATAATGGATGTGATTTATCCATATAAAATCGTTCTAGGATCTTCTTTATATAAGTTTCTTAATATACAAAGATCACATCCTTTAGGTACTCGATTTGTAATCCAAGGCAAAATTTTGTCCTGCCCAAATCTTTCATTTCAAATTTTTTTTTTCAAACAATTAACAGCTTTTGAAAGCTCTTCAGGAGTTCCAATAATGTTGATATCATCAACATAAATAACAATTATAACAAATTCGTTTCTCGATCCTTTCATAAAAATGCATGGGCATATTGGGTCATTTTTATACCCTTCTTTCAACAAATATTCCTTAAGACAATTATACCACATGCGCCCTGATTGTTTTAAACCATATAGGGATTTATTTAATTTAATCGAGTATTGTTCCCGAGAATTTGAATTAGATGCTTCTGGCACCTTTAGTCCTTCAGGAACTTTCATATAAATATCACTATCAAGTGATCCATATAAATATGCAGTCACTACATCCATTAGATGTAAATTAAGCCCTTCATTTACTGTTAGGCTAATCAAATAATGAAAAGTAGTCGAATCCATTACTGGTGAATATGTTTCTTCATAATCAATACCGGATCTTTGTGTAAATCATTGGGCTACAAGACGTGTCTTATATCTTGCAATTTCACCCTTTTCATTTCTTTTTCTTACAAAAACTCATTTGTATCAAACTGGCTTTACACCTTCAGGTATTTGGACTACAGTTCCAAATACTTTTCGTTTTTCCAGTGATTTCAATTTTGCATTAACAGCATCTTTCCATAAGAGCCAATCTTTTCACTGTTGACACTCTCTAATAGATTTAGGCTCATGATCCTCTTCATTATTCATTACATCATATACTATATGATTAGCAAAGATGTCGTCAACGTTGACTTCATTTCGATCCCATCGGATACCATTCATAACATAATTAATTGAGATCTCATTATTTTCATGCATTCCAAGTACCTGAGTCTCTTCTAGGACTGCAACATTCTCTTATGGAGATAACTCTTCAAGAGATGACTCTTCTGGAGCTACTGACTTTTCTTGATTAACCTCGACTTGACCATCAATATTTTTAGCTCCTTTTCTCTTTCGAGGATTTTTATCTTTTGAACCGATGGGTCTGCCACACTTCATGCGTGCTTTAGATTCATTCATTATAGGTTGTCCTTCAGGAACATCAATTTGAATAGGAGCATTCGCAGTTGGAACATGTGACTTTGTCACTCTGTTTGGGTCAGTGAATGCTTCTGGCATTCGATTAGCTAAATCCTGCAAATGAATTATCTTTTGAACTTCTAATTCACATTGTTTTGTACAAGGATTAAAATGAGCCAATGATAATTCATTCCAGCTAATCTCTTTACCCAACTGCTTATTTTCTCCTCCTAATGTTGGGAAGACTGATTCATCAAAGTGACAATCAGCAAATCATGCAGTAAATAAATCTCCTGTGGATGGTTCTAAATATTTTATGATTGAAGGAGATTCATACCCAACATATATTCCCATCCTCCTTTGAGGACCCATTTTAGTGCGTTGTGGTGGTGCTACTAGCACATATACTGCATATCCAAAAATTCTTATATGGGAAATATTAGGTTCTTGACCAAAAACCATTTGTAAGGGGGAAACGTTTAGGTAACTAGTAGGCCTGATGCGAATTAACATTGCAGCATGCAAAATGGCATGGTCTCAAGCAGAAATCGGTAGATTATATCTCATAAGTAAAGGCCTTGCAATAAGTTGCAATTGTTTAATCAAAGATTCTGCAAGTCCATTTTGCGTATGAACATGAGCTACAAGATGTTCAACATCAATTCCAAGGGACATACAATATTCATTAAAAGCTTGTGAAGTAAATTCACCAGCATTATCAAGACGTATTTTCTTGATAGGATAATCAGGGTAATGTGCTCTTAATCTAATCAATTGAGTAAGTAATCTCGCAAACACCAGGTTACAAGAAGATAACAAGTAGACATATGACCATTTGGTTGATGCGTCAATTAAGACCATATAATATCTAAATGGTCCGCATGGTGGATGTATTGGTCCACAAATGTCTCCCTGTATCTGTTCTAGAAATGTAAGAGATTCACCTCCTACTTTGCTTGGTAAGGGTCGAGTAATTAACTTTCCCTTGGAACATGCATCACATAAAAAATCATGGGACTGTGGTATTTGCTTACACCTCAGGGTATGTCCACATGAATTTTCAATTATTTGTCGCATCATAGTTGACCCAGGTTGGCCTAACCGGTCATGCCAAACATTAAATTCATGAGTAAACTTCTGGTTTTAATTGGTAAACTGCTGGTTTGCATTAACTAACTTATGGTCTGTATTCGTAAACTTCTGGTTTACAATAGCATGTGTTTCAATTGTTCTTATAAATGTATAATACAAACCAGAAGAAAAAGCAGGAAAATTTTCTAATATGCATTTCCTACCAGAAATCATGTTCGTGATAGCAAGACATTCTTGATTATCTTTAGTTGTTGTTTCTATATGATATTCATTTCTGCTGATATCTTTGAAACTCAACAAGTTCCTTTTTGATTTGGTAGAGAAAAATGCATTTTCAATACATAATCTTGTTCCTTCTAGTAACAAAATATTAGCTCTTCCGGAGCCTTCAATCAAATTTATACTTTCAGATATAGTATGAACTTTGGCTTCTTGCATTACCAAGGAAGAAAAATATTTATCATTTTTTAGTATGTTATGCGTTGTTGCACTATCAAAGAGACACAAATCTTCAAGATTGTTGCCAACAAGATTCATTCTTCATTCAAGATACATGAAAATAAAAATAAAAATAAAAATAAAACATAATTAAAAGAAATACATATAACAGAAGAAAGTTTCAACATATTAAAACATAACCATTAATAATAATTTATACTAAGTAATCAACAACATCAAAATGAGTCATCTCAACATCTTCTTTCCCAGAATTCTCAGCCTTATCCACATGATTTACTTCAATTTTTGGTCCTTTACCATTATTTTTCAATGATTCTTGGTAAAGGTCAACCAGATGTCTTGGCGTACGGCAGGTACATGACCAATGACCTTTGACACCACAACGATAACATGCATTTTCAGCATATTTGTTATTTCCACTTGTTTCCCTTCTGAGGTTCTTATCAAACTTTCCCAATTTAGGGTGGGAATTTGATCTACCATGATTTAGACTACGGCCACGACCACACCTACGCCCACGATTGTAGCCACCTTTACGTCCACGTCCTCGGCCACTTGAAAATTCATTAGTTACTACATTCACTTCTGGGAATGGAGTTGAACCTGTTGGACTTGATTCATGATTTTTTAATAAAAGCTCATTATTCTGTTCAGCTACTAAGAGACAAGATATTAATTCTGCATATCTTTTAAAATCCTTCTCACGGTATTGCTGCTGCAGGAGCAAGTTAGATGCATGAAAAGTGGAGAATGTTTTTTCTAGCATGTCTTCATTAATAATATTCTCTCCACATAATTTCAGCTGAGAAGTAATCCTAAACATAGCTGAGTTGTATTCACTTACAGATTTAAAATCTTGTAAATGCAAATGAATCCAGTTATATCGAGCTTTTGGTAAAATGACCATCTTCTGGTGGTCATATCTTTCCTTCAAATTGTTCCAAAAAACAAGTGGGTCTTTTACAGTCAAATATTCAACCTTTAGATCATCATGCAAATGGTGGCGTAACAAAATCATGGATTTGGCTTTTTTTTATTGGATTCCTTATTCCCTTCTTTAATTGTGTTTTCTAGCTCATGGGCATTCAGATGGATTTCCGCATCCAGCATCCCGGATAAATAGTTCTTTCCGGTGATGTCAAGAACCGCAAACTCAATTTTCGAAAGGTTTGACATGATTCAAACTAATTAAAGAAAATAAACATGAATTAAAAATATGAATAATAATAACAATAAAATATTAAAGACAATAATTATAATTAAAACATTATGGCTTCAGGCCATTTATATCTCATAATGAGAAAATTAAATTTATACGGCTTCTGGCCATAAAAACAACATGACTTCTGGTCATATAATTTCAGAATAAGAAAATATAAGTATATGGCTTCTGGCCATAAAAACATAACATTAAATGTTAATAACAATAAAAGTAAAATGATAATATCTGTAACCAGTGAATATCAAATCTAGATATCTATGTAGGAGGTAAAACCTTCCATGTATGAGTAAAATGAACAAAATGTAAAATTACCGTAAATAATAGAAATTACTATTCACAGTAAATAGTAAATAAGGTAAAATTACTGAAAGATTAAATCTAGATTTCCAAGTAGGAGTCAAATGAATAAAATGTAAAATTACTGGAAAAAGATTTAAATTTACTGCGAATAGTAAATTACTATTTACCGTAGTAAAATAGTAAATAATCTCAAATCTTAACCATGGAACCCGATATTTAAAATAATCGGTAAAAGTATATCTTTAATTCCATATTATGGTTAAGATTATCCCATATAGATAAAATAAACATATAGTAAAGAAGATGGTGATAAAATCTTACCTTGGTAGAGTCTTTGTGCTAATAACGTATTATAAAACTGAAAATAATTTAGAAGAAAATAGAGATTCAAGAGAGAATGAAAGGAGAAGTTCTCATTCAAGTTTCATATATCTCTTGTATGATTACAATGCTCTCTATTTATAGACATGTAAGAATCACCTAACAAGGATCATCTACCAAAGAGTCACAAGGGTAACCTACCAAGATTTACCTACCATGTGTTACAATGGTTACCAACTAAGGTTTACCTACTAAGGGTTACAAGAACTACCATTCTATGGACATCCACATAATATATTTATAACAAACTCTAATTAAAAATGAAATGTGGTAATATGGGCTAGATTCACACTTCGATACCAATTAAAACGTTAGTCCATTTTGAAGTGGACTTTTTTCAACCTGTCTCGCCAACGTGAAGCCTGTTCGCAGGCCCAATTGTATGAATTTTCATTTTAATTTTAGTAAAGGAAGATATTGTGTTGTACTAAATTTAAACATATGGTTAATATGCAAATTTTTTTCAGCAGTTTTTATTGGGGTGTAATGTTACCTTGAATTTTTTTTTAACTTCAATATTTAGCTATGTTTGGTATACGTTTGATTGGCTTTTGGAAGATCCTTTTTAATGTTTGGAACATATGTAGATGTTAATTCAATTTAACTTTTGGGAGAAAATAAGCTTATTTGAATCGGTGGTCTTTGGAGCTTATCAATAGTAACTTGCAGGTTTGTACTGTGCAAAATTTTATTAAGAGAGATTCTCAAACAAATGTTAATTTCATGAAAGCTGAAAATGAGAATATTACTGTTGATGAAAAGACTTCATCAAATAATTATGATGCACCATCTTCGTCCAAATGAATCAAATTTGTGACATAATTAGGGACAAAATTGTATGGGACCTGTAATTCAGTTACTTATATAATATTATTGGATCAAATTATGTATTTTAGTGTTACTAAATTTTGTAAGTTATTATTTTTCATATTTTTTGTTATTTTGATTTTAATTTTTACTTATAATTATTTCAAAATTCGCTTATACTACAATAATTCCATCAAGTTTCAATTTCACAAAAGCTATTTATGTTACTACTAATCAAAACATAAATATGTATTTTTTAACAATTTGACTTTTACCAATCTTACTTTTCCATAAGTCAGATTATAAATAAGTCATTTTTTACACCACTGTCCCAAACACATTCAATCGTCAAAATAGAGCAAAGTTTCCCTTTTTTATTAAAAATTTAATAGTCAATGTCAATCTTTTTAACGATCAGTATTAGTTTTTTAACAGTATGAGACAACATTGCTATGTCTTGAAACTTACATTGAACTTGAAAAAACTTATAGGACAATATTTCTTCTCAATGAAAAATTCCAGAAAAAATTTGTACCATAACCCTATGGACATAACATCTTTTTATGTTAGGAATTCGATTTTACGTTGGAACTTATATTTGGTTTATCGATGTATATTTTTATATTGATTGAATAATAATATAAAATAGAAAACATGTTGATGTTTGGAGGTTTTGGATTAATTTAATGATATAATTTTATAAAAAGCTAGAAACAATTTCAATTTGGTTTTTAAAAGTTCGTAATTTAATTTAAAAATAAAAATTATTTTAAAATGTAAAAAAACACAAAAAGAGGTGGTAGGAGTTTTTTTTTTTTTTTTTTTGCTCGAAGAGGTACTAGGAGTTGGCAAAATACTAGGCAAGGTTTTTCCGACATAGCTTGCCAACCTGCAGATTGGCACGCATGCCTACCTCTATAAAAAAGCTGGATGGATGGGCTACCAATAAAAGTGTGAATAGGACAATGTACTCTAAATAAAGGAACAAGATTTTAAATAATCTCACTTAGTGAACATTAAGAGTATAGCCTCTCTTATAGAAATATTAAATTTAAGGGTTAAGGTGTATTTTGGCCAACGAAGTATTACGCTAGGAGTATCTGACACAAAAAAGTATTGAATGTACCAAAACTACCAATGAACAATTAAAAATGTACAAAAATACTAATAAAGAAACTAATTCTAGTGAAAATAACACAATCTCTGTTTTGGTATATTCACTGAGTTTTAAATTATTCATTGGTATTTTTGCACATTTTCAATTGTTCATTGGTAGTTTTGGTACCCTCAATACTTTTTTGTACCAAACGCTTTTAGCATAATACTTCGTTAGCCAAAATTTGAAGTAGTTTTGCACAAATATATGGGTTAAAGGGCTATTTTGTCTTGGAATGTCAAATTTGAAGTAGTTTTGCACTAACCGTTATCTTAGTTAAGTTTGATTATTAGTTAATCAAATATGTTGAGTTGGTAGTCCACATTATTTTTTATTTGGATTTAGGTGAAAATTTGTTTCAAAAGTTTTTATTCATTAGCAATGTTGCCTTATAAATTTCTAAATTGTAACAATTTCACGTTGGTTGTTATTCAAATTAAATTGATCAAATGTGTTTATTTAACAAGTTCATGTGTCATTCACTTCATTTTTTTTAGAAGTTAGATTTATTAATAAGAATTTTCTTAAAAAACAAAATGCATTCCATGTGAAGGGTTAGAGACAATCAAAGAGGTGAAAACATCTTATATGATGAAGAGAAAATCAAAGAGGTACTTACTTATCTCGACATCATTGGGGTATAGTAGCAAGGAGTTTTTGAGGGCCTTATTCTTGGCAATATTCTTAGTGTGTTATACATTTAGTGATTGAATTTTTTTGCTTATTACTTTCTAGCCAATGTGAGCTCATCCTCCATATGTAACTTTTTCTTAAATGTTGTTCACCCTGCTAGCTCAATATATTCGATCAACTAACAGTCAAACTTAACCTAAATAAGTGTCAGTGTGACATTACATAGGTTTGGAAACTTCCGGGGTAATAATAAACAAAAATGACATGAATGATATATTAACTATAAACTCAATATAATTTGGTGAAGAAATAGTCAAACTTTTTTTGGATAATGGATAAGACAAAATTGCTCTAGATTTAACACTTTTAGAATAAAATTTTCCCTCAACAAATTTCCGTGGCAAAATTACTCTCCAGGACAACTTATGGAATAACATAGTTCTTTAACCCTATATATTGAGTATATTATAAATTTTATATAAACCCATGCTATTTATAAAGTCATGATTAACGCAACTTACCATTTATATCAATTACAAAGCTCATGGTTCACTTTAAATTATAATTTAATAGAAAATACTTAATTTTGTAACATGACATGAAATCTAAATGCAACTCTTTCGTGTGTGCTGGATATTTGGATTATTGTTAAGGGCATATGTACAGATTGGCCCAAAGAAGAATAAACTGTCTAAAAGTGCTTATAGAATTAAATGTCCTTATCATAATAAATAAATAGAGTATTGACTATGAGTCACACAATTAGTTAAGGCGTCAACCTTCAATCTAAAAGGGAGGCGGTTTGATACTCGCTAATTCATGTGAGGGCTTTGTTAGTAGGCAATTTATAAGTATTTTTATAAACGCTCTGAGTTTGGAGGCCTTAGCTCTAGTGGGGTATCGGTATCTACTCTCACTTAAATTTTACCTAAATTTTTATATATCAAATAAAAAAAATAGATAAATAAAAGTTACATCTCAAGTCTTATGGATGCATTCCTGTAAATTATAAAGTATTACCTCCAATCCTTAATATTTGATGTAGTTTGTAATGTAAATTAAATCATAAACTAAATCTTATATTAAGTAGTATAAGTACATCATTTAACTACTCTTAAGCATCAAATAAAACACTTGAAGGGTTTGCTTGATATAAAGGGAGCGAAGGAAAAATTTTAATGAATTCAATTTTTTTTTTTAAAAAAAAAAGGCGCGAAGTTATATAATTTTACTAAAGAGTAAAAAAAAAAAAAATAATTAAAACGCCACTTCTCCAATTTTGATTTAATAAATATCAGTAACAACTCCATGATGTTTAATAAATATTCTTTTTTACAAAATTACGCATGCATAGGTAATTAATGAATAAAACTAATAGCAGGAGAGTTACCTATAAAAATAGAAGAGTTTATGGAGGTTTTTTCTCCTGAGGTTCCAAAGATGATGATTATTATTTGTACATGATATAAAGTTTAAGGAAGTTACATAATTTTTTTTTTTTTTTGGCCAGACACAAATTTTAGTTATCCGGAGTATATTTTTATTTTATTAAATAAAATAATAAGGCCATCCACCAGATTATTTGGCTTTTAGCCTGTTTGGAAAGTGACACGTGGGATAAAGTTGACAAAACAAAACATAGAATCGTGTGGATATAGAAACAAGGAGCATCATTTTTCTTGGTGGTCGGCAGATAAAAGCTCACAATATCATATCACATTCTCTTCATCCAATGGCCACATGAAAATATTTAATTCAATTTAATTATTTCGAAAAGTTGTCAATAAAAAATAATTAATTAAAATTACCGCTGTTACAATAATGGACCGCCCAAGCAATTGGATTGAAAATTTATTTTGTCTTTTTGTCCTAAACTTTGGACCCTAATGAACTTGTAAACAATTATGATAATTTAGAACATAAAAAAAAAAAAAAATCATCATCATAGCAAGTGAATTTTTAATTTTATGATATCATCATACATCTTTTTGTCTTTAAATAATAGATTAGGTTGCCAAGTCTTATTCAAGTTCATAAAATTAGCTTTGGACATTTGATCTGAGAGATGCCTTGAGTCTGTGGCAAGATATTAAAAATATTAATTACCTTTTTTGCCCAAAAAATATAATAATTACTACTAGCTCATATTTTTAAATATTATCAATAAAAAAATTTCGTTTAAGAATCCAGATACAACCATTCTTAAGGCAGATGCAACTATTCTTCATTTGTGTATAAAGACATGTTGTATAAAACTAAAAAGAATTGCATCTATTTAAGGACCTTAACGGTTAAATACATTTACACTATAAATTTTTTTAAAGAAAGATTTTTCATCGATTTTATTTAAAAAAATACTTTTTCTCTAAATAAAAATTAGTAAGGTATAAATCCTGATGTTACTAATCACTTTTGGGGAGGGGAAGAAGGAAAAATATAATTAAAAATTAGAAAATATTAGTGGTGATATAAGGTATTAGGTTAAATATCGGCAAAGGAGCATCCACTTTAATTTGATGTGAACCAAGGAAAAATCGTTGGACTACATCGAATTAAAAGCAGGAAACACTCACCTTCCCATCAATCTCCAGAAACATCTTGTGAGAACTTTGCCAATGTAACACGGCAGCCAAAATTGCCTTTGGGAATTACTAGAATCTTCCTTTCATAAGAAAGATCATGAATAATGCCTCTAATAGGTGTTTTCCAATCCACAATATTAGTTCTTTTCTCTTAGAGCCCCCGTTTGTTATGGAAAAGGTTTAAGGAGGATAATGTTAGAAATTATGTCATTGGAGCTAATCATTAAATAACTTCCATATTTAATTTATGAAGATAAATCAATGATTTGATTTATAAAGATAAATCAAATTAGTTGGCTTTTAAATTCGCGTTAAATAAATTGATTGAATTGAATCAATTAGACAGATTTAATTTTCAATTCAATTTCAAAATTAATAAGATTGGTTTTGAATATTTAATGCAGCCCATTAGGGTTATAAATATCCTTAGGTTGTAAGTAATTTGATTACACACATAAAAAGAATTCAAGAGCCACAAAAGAACCATAGAAGAGAGACATGACACAAAAGCTTAAAGGCGCTAGCACGCTGCCGTTTGTGTTGAAGTGCTGTTCAGTGTGGATACTGGAAGAGGGAGTGGATTCGTAGAGTCAGCTCCTAGAGATTAATTAACCAAGAAGGTGTTAGCCCACAAGTTCACAAAGCACGCACACGAGTTCGCATAGGTACGGATTCTTATTTACTAACCCGATTTAAATGCTGTTGATAGATCCTCTTCTTGGGATTCATAATTTATTGGATAAATTTAATTCCGATGCGTGTACGAATCCCAACAGTGGCATCACAGCTAAATCAATTATGCGTTTAAATTGGGTTTATGTTCTTAATGCAATTACATATGGGATATATTGTGCGTTTATACTTAACCATATTTTGTATTCGTTTTAATCAAAAGTTCACGTTAAGAGTTACGATTGGATTGGTAAGATATATATTTTATTGTTAATGAGATTAACAATATATATTTTTTAAACAAAAAAAATTATATCTCTGAATAAAAGGCGACTATCATTAGTTGACGGAATAATATATGATAAATATTAGTTGACTATCATTAAATATTATATGACTATCATGGCATAATATATCATTAATTGACTATCATGATAATCACGTTGATAAAATTTATAATATAACATATTATAACATGATAATCACGTAATATATTATGTGATAATATTTGTGTGATGCCATTATTTGATAATCACGTTATAATTATAATGCCATTTAGTTATTTTTTTATTGTATAATTTATTGGATAAATCGTCTCTGGGGTTAATTAAATCATATTGTATGAATTAATTACCAGTTGTGATTTACTTTCAAATTGTTGGGGTCTGGTGAACAACATATCTCTAGTCTTTACAATGGTTGTAATATTTAAATATGGCCTACGAGCCATGCCTTCTCTCTAAATATTCTTGATGTACATTTTCTTTTCATCTCACTCCCCTCGAATGTTTAAACGAGGTTTCTCCTGATTTAATTTTCTTTTCTTATTTAGAGAAATCTTCTCATTGGTTTGAGAGGATTTTAGGTTAGGTGAGCCATGTTGTGTCACGTTTTAATTATACTTTTGATTAGATCATGACACGTTTATTTTGCATATTATGTGTTGTTTGTATGAGATACAACTATAATTGCATTCATATGAATATAATTAATTAGATTAAACCCTCCAAATGAAATCTTAAGTCGTAATGTCGTCAATTAATGGATACTTGTCAAAGCCTAGATCACTTATTTGTATGTTCCACTAAAGTGGATGCACTTAAGTTATCTTGGTGAGACACATTCATGATTGTCTTGACTTAATTGAGATTATCAAAACGGTTTTGGATCTCAAGGCATTAGATGGGATTAAACATGCCGGTCATATGATGATCGAATCTCATAAAGATCTAAGAGTTACATGTGATGTAATTGGCAAAGAGGTTGCCTACCTAAATAACTTGATTTTATGCGTCCTGCCAAAGCGAACTCAAAGAGATGCTTACATGAAGCATAAGGATGACTTTGTGGATGTAGGATACCTAATGCTTGCCACTATGGTTCCAGAGCTCCATAGAGATCTGGAACATATGAAGACTTATGAGATTATTGTACATCTCAAGGACATGTTCTAACATCAAGCAAGGTAAGAGAGGTATGAGACCACAAAGGCCTTACATTCCTGCAAGATGGTTGAAGGTGCATCAGTTAGTCTTCATGTGTTGAAAATGAAAGGCTACATTGATCACCTTGAGAGGCTTGGATTTCCCATAAGCCAGGAGTTAGCTACAGATATGATCTTGAACTCACTCCCCAAAAGTTATGACCAGTTTGTCATGAACTATAAAATGAACAACATGGAAAAATCAATTTCTGAATTGCATGGGATGCTCAAAACAGCTGAGCAGAGCATTAAGAAGAAGCCCAATACTGTTTTGATGGTTCAGAAATGAAAGGGTATGAAAAAGAAAGGTAAGAGCAAGAGAAAGGGTAAAGGCTTAACTGATAAGACCAATGAGTCAAACAGGCCTGAATCTAAGCCTGTTTGGTATGTCATTAAAAGCCAAAATAAGTTCATTAGAAATCCATTCAATGGAGAAAGCAAAAATAAGAGTGTTTGGTATGGCTTCATCTTATAATGACATTCAAGCTTTTAAAGTGCTTTTTATATAAGCTACATACCCATAACTTATTATCTCATTGTAAGCTCATTGAAATTTTTTTAGGACCAACTTAGAGACCAACTTGTAGGAAATAGGTTTATTTAAGCACTTCATTGTATTGTAATTTTTTTAATGGTAATTTTACTATTTTATTTAGTAAATTTATATTTATTTTTAATTTTTTATCCCAAATTAGCACATTTTATACAACACATATATGTGTGTGAATTTGATTCATGCCCTTTTCTGTCATTTTTTATCTTATCTATCTTTTTCAAAGCTATGTCAAACAAGTGCCCATTAGAAACAAAAGCTACTTCTACTACAGCTATACCAAACACAAATCACATTAAAAAAAGTCCATTAGAAAATAAGTACATTAAGAAAAGTCCATTAGAAACAAAATCCACTTCTATCAAAGCCTTCGAAGGATGGGGTCTGCTTCTTCTGCAATGAACCTGGTCATTGGAAGAGGAACTGCAAACTCTACCTTGAAGATCTGAAAAAGAACAAAAAGGATGGCGGGGCTATCGCTTCAGGTATCTATGTCATAGATATTCACTTTTTTACTTCCTCTACATGGGTATTAGATATTGCATGTAGTTCTCACATTTGTACAAATGTGCAGGGTCTCAAGGATAGTAGAAAATTGAAGAAGGGCGAAGTTGACCTACGAGTTGGAAACCGAGCAAGAGTTGCTGCTTTAGCTGTAGGCACTTATGAATTAGTTCTGCCCAGTGGGCTTTTGTTAATTTTGAACAATTTCTTTTATGTTCCTGCTTTGAGTAGTAACATTGTTTCACTTTCTTATTTGAATAAAGAAGGTTATCTTCTATTACTAGGAACCGTAAATGTTCAATTTATCGTAATGACACTTTCTATGCTGATGGTGATTTGCATGCTGGTCATTATGTACTTAATTTAGAACATCCTAATAATGGACAAATCTATGACATAACTACTAAAAGGTTCAAGTCAAATAATTTGAATCCAACCTACTTATGGCATTGTCGTCTATGCCATATAAATGAGAAACGCATTTTGAAACTCCATCAAGATGGATTTCTTAATTCATTTGATTTTGAATCATTTGATACATGTGAGTCTTGTTTATTGGGAAAAATGACAAAGGCACCTTTTACTGGGCATAGTGAGAGGGTCATTGATTTATTGGGCCTCATACATACTGATGTGTGTGGACCAATGAATATATCTGCTAAAGGAGATCATTTGTATTTCATAACATTTATAGACGATTTTAGTAGATTTAGGTATATCTATCTAATGAAACATAAGTCTGAATCTTTTGAAATGTTCAAAATATTCCAAAATGAAGTGCAAAATCAACTTGACAAAACAATTAAAGTACTTCGATCTGATCGGGGTGGAGAATATCTGAGCCAAGACTTCATTGACCATCTTAGGAGTTGTGGGATCATCTCACAACTTATTCCTCCAGGAACACCTCAATGGAATGGTGTTTTTGAACAGAGGAATCGAACTCTATTAGATATGGTTCGATTCATGATGAGTCAAACAGATCTTCCGTCGTCCTTTTGGGGGCCATGCCCTAGAAACAACTACGTTCATACTAAATCAAATTCCATCAAAGGCAGTTGAAAAGACACCATATGAGATATGGACTGGGAAGAAACCCAGTTTATCGTTTCTTAAGATTTGGGGATGCGAGGTTTATGTTAAATAACAAGCCTCTGAAAAATTATCATCTAGATCTTTAAAATACCTTTTTGTGGGGTATCCTAAGGAAACTAAGGGATACTATGTCTACAATCTCACGGATCACAAAGTGTTTGTTATCTGCAATGGTATCTTTTTGGAAAAGGAGTTTATCTCTAAAAGAACTAGTGGGAGTAAGGTGAACATCGAAGAAGTTCGTGAGTCACAAGACAACGTAGAACCACAGATGGAAAATGGAGAAGACTCATGACAAGTTGTTGAGCCTCCTCAAGCAACACAAGGCCCATGAAGGTCCGATAGAACACGACAACAGCCTCAGAGATATGAATTTTTGATTACTGGAAGTCGTGATATTTTGCTTATAGAGCAGAATGAGCCAGCTACCTATCGAGAAGCCATAGTGGGACCCAACTTCAAAAGATGGCTTAATGCCATGAAGTTTGAAATGCAATCCATGTACGATGATAAGGTATGGACCTTAATCAATCCACCTGAAGGTGTAAAAACCATTGGATGCAAATGGGTTTTCAAAGAGAAAACTGACATGGATGGCAAAGTAAATTTCATCAAGGCACGACTGGGTGCAAAAGGATTTACTCAAACTCATGGTATGGACTATGATGAAACCTTTTCCCCAGTTGTAAAGGCCAAATCAATCAGAATCCTTCTTGCCATTGCATCATATTATGACTATGAGATATGGCAAATGGACGTCAAAATAGCCTTTCTTAACGGAAAGCTGCTTGAGGATGTGTACATGATACAACCTGAGGATTTTGTGCGTCCAGAGGACTCTGGTAAAGTTTGTAAGCTTCAAAGATCCATTTATGGATTGAATCAAGCATCTCGGAGCTGGAATCATCGTTTTGATGAAGTAGTCAAAGAGTTTGGATTCATTCAAAATATAGATAAACCTTGTGTTTACAAGAAGGTTAGTGGGAGCACAGTTGTATTTTTTATTCTTTATGTAGATGACATCCTACTCATTGGAAATGACATCCCTACCTTGCAGAGTGTCAAGTCTTGGTTAGTAACGTCTTTTTCAATGAAAGATTTAGGCGAAGCCACTTATATCCTAGGGATCAGGATCTATAGAGATAGATCGAAAAGGCTAATAGGCCTAAGTCAGAGCACATACATAGACAAGATACTGCATATATTCAATATGCAGGATTCAAAAAGGGCTTACATGCCCATGTCTCATGGCATCCATCTCAACAAGGATCTGTGTACTAACACACAAGATCAAAGAAACCGCATGAGTAAGATTCCATATGCCTCCGCCATTGGAGCTATCATGTATGCCATGTTATGTACTCGGCTAGATGTCTCATTTGTCTTAAGTATGACCAGCAAATATCAACAAGACCCCGGTGACGATCAGTGGATTGTTGTCAAGAATATCCTGAAGTACTTAAGAAGGACTAAGGACTTATTCTTGGTATAAGGTGGCTTGGAGGATGAGCTCTGTGTGACTGGTTACACAGATGCGAGTTTCCAAAGTGACCAAGATGATCTAAGATCATAGTCAGGATATGTATTCATGTTAAATGGTGGTGCGGTAAGTTAGAAGAGCTTAAAGCAGAGCACTGTGGCTGATTCTACAACAGAAGCTGAGTATATAGCAGCATCGGATGCAACTAAGGAAGCCATTTGGATTAGAAAGTTTGTTACTGAACTAGGGGTGGTTCCTACCATCTCAAATCCAATAGACCTATTATGTCACAACAACGGGGCTACTGCGCAGGCCAATGAGCCTAAGTCACATCAAAGGACCAAGCATATGCTCAGGCGCTTTCATCTTATCAGAGAAATCAATGATAGAGGTGACATAAAGATATGCAAAGTACCAGGAGAAGACAATGTTGCTGATCCTCTTACTAAGCCGCTTGCACAGATAATACATGAATGTCATGTTAGGACAATGAGAATTAGAGAAATTCTTGATTGTACCTAGTGCAAGTGGGAGTATTTTGTTGGAAAGGCTAATCATTGTACTTTAAACATTATTGTTATTTAAATTATTCTCTTTTAGTTATCATTTCATTTGCATGTTTATATTGATAATTGTATCCTTGGATATATCTTATAAATTATCCTAAATGTCCCTGGTCAGTCATCTACGTGGGAGCGAAGATGAGAAAAGACCAGTATGACTTTGATGTGGTATGGAGATATGAATCAAAGTCATAGACACTTGTAAGAGTATAAGGTGCTGGACTGACCCACTATGAGAAAGCTGCATGGATTAAGTCATAAGTTTTTCTCATGTATAACCACGTCACACTGCCCTTAGACCTGAGATCATCATGGATTCCTACATGAGAGTCGCTGAACTTTGACTTGGTCAAAAGTTACCTTTAACCGGGTGATGATAAAGGCTTGGATCGGGATCAGTGGTTTTCATGCAGAGGAATGTGAGTGGTCAAGATGGAATTTGTCCCTAACATTTGTAGAGAGATAATACTGGGCCCCTCGATGAGTGAGTCTAAGAAATGTATGGTCATACTATGACGGAAAGGAGTTTCTATTTCAATTATTAGACTACTCAAGAATCGAAAAAGTAATGGTCAAGAAAAGGAAGTTGACATTATCCATGCCTCATCCTTGACCAAATTATCGCGTGACAAAAGGGACGTGACATAATTGTATGATAGGTTGTATCGAAAATCGATCCTCATGTGAATTGGGTAGTCGCAATGTCTTGCTAAAGGCCGTTTGCAACTTGTGGGCTAGTACAGTATTAACCCGCTGCCAATCTCATGTGAGCCTACAGGGTCGCACACAAGAATAGCCTAACAAGATATAATGTCTAAATTTATTGAATCTAAGATATGTGTAAGATTTAATGAATACAACGTTTTATCTAGGGAGGATATATATATATAATGATTGCACCTAGTGCAAGTGGGAGTATGTTGGAAATTATGCCTAGGGGCTAATCATTAAATAACTTCCATATTTGATTTATGAAGATAAATCAATGATTTGATTTATAAACATAAATCAAATTAGGTGGCTTTTAAATTTGCGTTAAATAAATTGATTGGATTGAATCAATTAGACAGATTTAATTTCCAATTCAAATTCAAAATTAATAAGATTGATTTTGAATATTCAATGCGGCCCATTAGGGTTATAAATACCCTTAGGTTGTAAGTAATTTGATTACACACATAAAAAGAATTCAAGAGCCACAAAAGAACCCTAGAAGAGAGACGTGACACAAAAGCTTAAAGGCTCTAGCATGCTGCCGTTTGTGTTGGAGTGATGTTCGGTGTGGATACCGGTAGAGGGAGTGGATTCGTAGAGTCGGCTCCTAGAGATTGATCAACCAAAAAGTTGTTAGCCCACAAGTTCACAAATCACTCACACGAGTTCGTATAGGTACGGATTCTTATTTACTAACCCGATTTAAACGCTATTGATAGATCTTCTTCTTGGGATTCGTAATTTATTAAATAAATTTAATTCCGCTGCGTGTACAAATCCCAACAGATAAGAAACTTAAAGGAGGTAAAGAAAAGGAAGGGAAGAAAAGATTGGAAGGGAACTTTAAAAGTTGAATAATTTGACAAATATGAGAATGAAAATTAAGTTGAGTGAAAATAAAATGTTTGGTAGAAAAAAAATTCAGTTGGTTTAGTGGGAAGAAAAGGTAAAATACCCATAACACCCTTAAAAGAAAAAAAAAACCAGACTATCCCTTACTCACTCTTGTCTCTGCCTTCTCCTTCATCCACCATTGCTGGCAACCCTCTTAACTCCTATCAACTCATACTTGTACTAAACTCATGTCAACTCATATTTACACTGGGACAACACTTGTCACTCATACAACATAAGCTTGTTTTGAAAACATGAATGTGTTTCATAAGATGAAATTTTTAAGACACACATGTGGTAATCAATTCAAATTGATTGATATGTGAGTAGTAACTTCATTCTCAAATTCACTATTCACACTACCATGTTTGACTCTGTTCTGTGTTTTATATAGATGAGGTTCAGTAATTTGATCATATCACTCAAACCACATATTTGGTTGAAGTGAAACTTATTTTATATGAAAATAGACTCCTAATGCGTCACACAAACACCAAAAGCCAGCTCAAAGAAGTTCGAATGAAAGACAAGGATTTTGGAAGTTGACACTGAAATTCTCACTCTGTTCTCGGAACATTTGTCATTTATCGGATCATAACTGTCAAAATATAATAAGTTTTGAGCTGATTCTTTTTCCATTAAAAATAAGACTTAAAGAACTTTATAGGGATAGGTCATTTGCTAAATTTGGATTTATATTTGAAGATTTATGGCCACTGGAAGTTGACCTCTATTCTAACTTGGTTCAAACAAAGTTGATAAGTTTAAACATACCACTCACCTAAAAGTTTGAGTTCAAATGCATAAACTAATAGTAGTTAAAACTGTGCTACAATTAATTTCAGCATATGAGAGGAGAAGGCTAATCATGAGGAATGGAAATAAGTAGCAAGAAATTGAAAAATGATGAAACCAAGTCAGTGACAATAAAAGTAATGGAAATAACTTCGTTATATTGAAATATAGAATACTTGAACATTGTTTGTTACATAACAAAGTTCAAAAAGCTTTACAACAAAGTTTGCAGTTCAACAAAAATAAAAGGCAGGCTTGCGTCCAACTTTAACTTGACTAAATTATGGGATTTGATTTTCTCATGTTGTATGAGAAAAAGAAGATTCCTACACACACATAAAATGGTGGGATCCACATATATGTATGAATTAATTCATACATATATGTGGGTCCCTAATTCATACATATATGTGGGTCCCACCATTTCATGTGTGTGTGACATGAGAAAACACTTCTCCTACAACATGAGAAGTGTTTTTCCCCTAAATTATTTACTGCTCCAAAAGATGTAAAAACTGTCTCTTGCAACTGTCCAACTAAACTGAAATCCTTGTTGAGGTTTTGTGATTCTGCTAAATCATCAAAAAATGCATACCCATTGCCACTAATCTCCATTCCAGCTTCAATTGCCCCTACGTCCAACTTTTCTTTCACCTCAAACTTCCATTGTCGTTGCAAGCTTCTTCACCTCATCCTTTGTCAGCTTGTCCCTCACTCGTGTTTTTAAACATGTCAACTTTTTTTAATGGGCTTTTTTGTCCTATAATTTCACTCTCTCAGGAAGATTTTCACTCTCCCGCCGCTTTCCATGGGATTTAAGGTTTCCACGTTTAAGGGACTTTGGAGCCAAGGGGGAACTCATGTTGACAGAAGGTTTGAGCGCCAAACATGTTTTTTTTTCGAGGGAACCCTATCAAGTTCTCTTTCCATCCAGTCAATTCCATGTAACAAACAGGCCCTTAGTTTTGTTTGATTTGAAATATAAGCCTATTATAGAACAAAGTTTGTAGTACAAATTGCACTATAAATTTTATCTTATATTTAGAATCGGAGGTAATAATATTTATACCATTTGATTTTGTTTTTTTATGTTTTACCTTTCTGTAGAATTAAATATTAAAAGCATCTATTCTCACTGGATTTAAATATAATTAATCAAATTTTAGCTCTTTTTTTTCAATAGGGAAACACAGGTCCCCCAACAAACAAACCGACATCGATCACACCTTCCCCAGCTTGCACTGTGGAAAGCAACGCCAAAAACTTACAAGTTAAAGGCGTTGAGAAATTTTCACTGAGGGAGAAGAAACACACTCTCACCGCCAGAGGAGAGAAAAGGGACAAGAGCCCCAGAAATTCCCATAAATTTACAAAAGATTTATTATCTCACATATAGTTTAAAAAAATTTGTTTACCTTAATAATTACGTCTTAAATTTAAGGTTTTTTAGACAAAGATAGCCTTGAGAATAACCTGTGATCCATAAAACTGATTTTGGAGGGATAATCTTGTTATTAGTCTTCCTATCCTTAATATAAGATATATTTTTTCAATTTTATTAAATTAAAAAAAATTAGTTAACTTAGTTAACATGACATGTATTTTATAAAATATTATCGTCATTTTTCTTAATTCCTTCATTGCCCCTCCTTATTGATTATTGTTAGAGTCTCAATAGGGATAAACTAAAAAAAATTGACAAATATAAAAACTGTTTTATATTTAGAACTAAGATTAACTCTCTAAATATATCTTATATATTTTATAGAGGAAGTATCATTGACTAAAAAGCTACATGAATAATGCAACTCATAACTCCCTTGGTATTCTCTAAATTGACAAATTTAAAATCCAACAAGAAACAATAATAAAATGAAGAAACATTAACCCTCCGAGGAATGTAAAGTCTCAAACTTTTCAAGTGAGAACAAGAAGGTACAAAAGAAACCCATTCTCATTATAAATTGTGAATGGACAATGGCCAGTGTCTACAAATCCCTCCTTGGGACTAACTATTTACATACACTGCTTCAAGGAGAAACACTCTCCACCCTCTGAAATTACAATAACACACAGACACAAACTCAAACTTTCAATTTTGACTGAGCTGAATCCCATCAGCTCATATAATAATTTCAAAAAAAACACACACACACACAACACAACATAAATTCAAAGAGAATTTGAATCACAGACCTTAAGACTCAAACCCATACCATTCATTACCAACAAACAATGAACTCCTCTGCTGATTATTTATCTTTCAGCAACCAAAATTCATACTAAGCTATAAAGAAACTAACACTTAAAACTGATATATGATAGACACATGAACACCACCAATCCGATCCTCTTTTCAGAAACCAAACTGACCTCTCCTGTATGAAATTTTGACTTGTTGGCTTCATCTAATGGCTAAGAGAGGGACTTAACCCAGAAAATGTTCTGGACATTACATGCGTTAGCCATTGAATTAAGCCGATCTCCTAGTTTGGATCAAGCAAACAGACTAGAATTCAGACAGTAGCGGTTAGCAGCAGTTGGAAATTAAAAGATCCAAATCTGACATTCCATGTGTTCAGTGTCATGTTCTGATAGAAAGTGAGGTCAAGAACCACAATCTGGACAACGAATCAGTCCATTCTCATTGCATTCCAAGCATCTCTTGAGAATCCCTTCATCTTCATCAAATATTTTCCTGCTTCCACTGCAATTCAAGCAAGGAATAAACCTCACATCTCCACAACTCTCACACACATACCCGGGTTTCTTCTTCGGGAATCCTTCAAGAATCTTGGCCAATTCTCCAACTTCAAAGAGATTGTTTATCACATCAGCACCTCCCATGTACTTCCCTCTGATGAACACTTGTGGCAGAGTCACATTCTTCACTCCCAACACTCTCTGCAACTCCTTCCTGTATGCTGAATCCATTGATATGTCCCTCTCATCCACCCACACTCCAAATCCCCTAAAGATCATTCGAACTGAATAGCAATCCTCATAAGTCCTTCGAATTCCTCGCAGACTAGTGAAGTATATCACAATTCGATCCTCAGTACCGGCTAGTCTAATATCAGAGCTATTGCTGAAACTTGAGGAAAGCCCAGAATCAGAATCTATTGATTTTGACGGTTTTAGCTTACTGGGTGAAGGAAGAGAAGCTTCATCATAGCTTTTTGATGTATCTTTCCTAGATTCAAAGAAACTACATAGTTTCTTCACTTTCCCTTTCAGAGAATTTCCTGCAGACTTCACTGATTCCATGGAATTGTAAAATCTGGTACCAGAGCCAGAACGATCCAGACTGGGTTCAAGATAGGGTTTCTGAAATGACTCTGTTGGGTTTGAGTTTGAATTTATCGTATGCGAACGATTGAAGAGCGAAAACCTCGTCTTCCCCGAGAAGAATCCAACGTTGTTTTGGAGTTCAGCCATCGACCCTGACCAGAACGAAGAACACAAAATTTTCCATTTATTCAACATAATTCCCACTTCTAACATGAAAAATTACAATAAAACTCAATTGAGAGGACACAAAAAGAAAAATTATCAGAAACTCGTCAAAAAACAACAGCTCCCTCTGGCCTCTACTAACCATACTTTACAGGCTAGAAGTAAGGGTTTCTCTATTACCTGTGAGAAGAAAACCTTGTCTTCAAGAATCAAGATATAAGAACCCTCAAACGGAGAAGAAAGGCGACGACGGCAACGGCGGTGGCGACGAGGACCAGGGGATGGTGGAAAAAGTAGCTAAAAATCAAGTTTTTGGGGTCTCAGAGAGAAGTTGTAGCCGATTTCGGAAGCGTTAAGTTCTTGGATTGAGGTCTGTTGAGGAAATTGTGGATGAAAAGAGAGGAAGGAACTGGGTTTTGGATGCTCTTGTTGGCCTCGGGTAGAGCCGTAGAAACCAAGGCAGGAATTTTTCACTTTTGAGGGAGGGAGAGAGAGGAAAAGACGAAATGGAAATTTAATGCTTTTCGGACTTTAGAGTGATACTACAATGTGTGTGTGTGTCTCTGTGTGATTGTAGTGGGAAGGTGGGTGAAAGCTTCGGACCACCCCCTTGCTTTTGAAAATTTCAACGCGGTCAAGCTACTATATAGTATTTAAATATTACTACCTCAATAGTCAATATTCAATTATTCATACCGGTGAATATAATTTTTATCCTTGCTTCCTCAACTTCAAACAATAAATTTTAGTCCCTCAAATTTTATTTTATATAGAATATTAATTCCTATAACCTAATAAAAAATTTGACCATTTTACCCCTACAAGGACCAAAACTATTTATGGTATTTGAGTGATTAAAACTAAAATGGGGTAAATTTAAGGGACTAAAAATAATATTAATACGGAAAAAAATAATGAACGATGAGCCATCCAATTTACACAAAAGGAATTGTTAATTAAAATTATTTACAAGTGATAAATATGTAGATGTAATTTGTTTTTTTGAAAGATGACGAGGGTAAGAGAGAATGAGTGGGAAAAATACTACTTCCTTTTGTCATTTTTACAAGCAATGACTATCCAAATTACACAAAATGAACTAGTGTTTAAAATTAACTAAACAAAGTAAATGTGCAATAAATAATTAAATAAAAGAGAATTAGTGGAATATGATTCTTGGTGAGTGTGAATAATTAATCGAGGTTAAAAAAAAAAGTGCATTAAATCTTTAGATAAAGCTAAATTATTGTTCATACCCTCATGTCCTTTTTGTGATGGTGTGATAACCGAATTATTTTGTTTAAGAAAACAATTAAACTGGGTTAAAATTAATAAATATGTAAGAGAGAGATAGAGTATTAATAAGAGAAAGTATAAAAGAAAATGTGGCATGTGAAAAAGATGAGTCAATATAATATAATTAATTAGGGGCAAAAATGATAAAAAAAAATACATAAAATAGTCGGATAGCCCCAAACATTATCTTATAAAAATGACAAAGACAATTTAAATTTTAGACTCTTATAAAAAAGGGCTAGAGGGAATATATATAGGACCAACCCTATGTGAAAGAATATTGTTCATAAATAGAACTAGAGTAAGTAACAAATAAATAGTTATAAAAAATTTAGTTTATTGAAGTGAAGTCTCAAGGGACCTTGGTGCTATTAATTCTAAACATGAAAATAAAATTTTACCTCTGTTAGTTGTTAGTAATGACAAGTTCAGAGCATTGAATGGTGGTTAATTGCATGTTGTCTTTATGATTTATGTTATTGTTTCATTGAATGTGTGGGAGGATATTAATTTCTGCTGTGAAGATTGTGATATGTTTTTGTGTGTTTTAACATGGATAAATGGGAAAGAATAATAAACTTTATGTGTTTATAACCCTTATTATGTAATTTCAAAATTTGTCGTTAATATAATGCTCTAAAGTTGTTAATGCTACTCATGTATTTGTTAATTACAACTTTTTTTTGTAGGATGATAGAAAAGATGGTGCATACGGCTGAAAAGCATATTATGTTTCTTGCATATATGGGACAATTTTTAAAAGGGGGAGAAGATGATTTGGAATATGTGGGGGTAGCGTTAGAACAAAAACCATAAATGAAGACCTTTTGTATGAGAAGTTGAGAACAATTGTAGCATCAATTGTTAGAAAAGAAAGTAATAGAATTTCTATGAAATTCACGTTGACATTTGATGCAACAACTTTTGTGGACGTCATAGATAATGAAGGAGTAGAAAATTTCATTAAATTCAATGGGAGAAAGTGGTTACATGAATGTCGCAGAGAATGCATATGACAATATAGTACTCCATTCGATCTTTAGTATAAGGCATCAACTACCAATTTTCACAAACCAATAAAGTTAGTTAAAAGTATTAAAGTTATCATAAAATTCAAGTGATTTTAAATATTACTCCTACGAACTACCCTAAACTCAAATCTAGTACTTTCTCACACTACCCTTATTAAATATAAGCAAACATAGAAAAATGAATTAATTGGACCTTGAAAACTTGCAAATGCCTTATAAAAATGACCAAAAGCACTTGTTAGTTGGTGTCTTATGATAAGGACCAAAAGGAGTACATAACAAATAAGGGATGTTGTAAAAGAGGAACATGTGTAAGTTGCATTTGCTTTTTGAATTAATATTTTTTGTAGTCATTTATTGTCATTGATGGCTATATACTTGTCATTACTAATAAAGGGCAAAATTGTACTTTCATCTTTAGAAGTAATAACACTAAAGTCCCTTGAGACTTCATTACAATTTAATAATTTCAAAAGACTTGATTGCTATTAAATATGTTAATAGGGGTTTGGTTAGAGTTTTCCCTAGTTAATACTTTATCAACTTCTTAAAAAGCTATCTTATAACCATAATTCGCCATTTCATTAAATCTTTTGTGCTTAAATTTACACACACACAGATACACTCTTAATTATTTTTACACCTGAGTTATTGTTTGATATAATGTAAAGAGAATAAAAATAAATTTATATGCTTATTTTTTTAAAAAAATATAAATTTATTGCATGTGCCTACATAAACACATGGCATCAAATCCTTTTTCATATGGGGAAAAGTTGCCAATTCAAACACTAAGCGGTGCATATGCGGGTGTGGATAAAGATTATGTGTGTTCCTTTATATATACAAGCAAAGGCTAGGATAAGTGTATAAAAAATATAAATTCATGATTTAAAATCAAAATAAATATTATAAATGAAAAAATATTGATTTAATTTCCTATGTTGCTTTGGCATACGAGGCGGTTTTTTTTTTTTAAAAAAAAAATGGCATACGAGGCAGTTAGTAGCATCCTATATATGTAATTGCGGCTGAATTTTTTGAGCATAACTACTGAGGTTTTAACTTATGAGTTTTTGTAAATTCATGGTGGTGACGTAAAATTATATTGTGGACTCAAATTGTAAACATATAAGAATTTATTTTTATCTATTAATAGGTAATTTATGGTGGTGTATAATTAAATAATTATGATATAAAAATGACAAGATTTTGATTTAAATACATCTTTTAAATACAAATAATTGAATCCACCAAACATACAAAATTTATCCTAATTTACCATAGTTAACAAAAAATTTCTATAAAATTCATATACAAAGTCATTGAGCATGATCAAATTAAAAAAAGCTAAAATGAGTTTAAGAGTGATTTAATAGGTAATTATGGTGCTTCAACTCACTGATTTGACTTTGGGCCAAAAAAAAAAAACTCACAGATTTGACTGAGTTTACAACTAGCACGAATTTACGTGAGAATTAACACAATTTTATAAGCTATAAACATAAAAATAATAAATTCAAAGAGTCAAGTCAGGAATTTAACAACATTAATAACTACTAGAAGCATAAATGTTTTTCCCCAAAAAAATTCGACTTCCATATGTTTTCAAAGTTATAAATTTTATTTTTGGAAAACAGAGATAAAGTAATAAAATTTACTAGGGAAAATTGCACTTAAGTATCAAATAAGAGAAAATATGACATAAAGGTCCATTGAAATCTCAAATTTATATTGAACTCTTGTGGGACATTTATGCCATATATTCCAAATATGAAAAGTCTAAAAATGCCGTTAATGGTACCCAATCATCCACTCCCTCACTATATTTAATCAATAGGGTTATTTTGGACTTTTCACATGTGAAATATATTACAAAAATATCCCATGGAACTTCACTACGAATTTGATATTTTAAAGGACATTTCTATTATATTTTCCTTGGATTGCTATGTTTTTAAAATTCTAGGGTAAATATGAGAAGAAAAAAATACTTTCAAATCACCAATGCTCTTTAAGGTAAGCTTTCATGACAAATATGGTATTTAACCCTTTCTCTTATTAGAACTTAAATACAATTTTCCCAATTTATTACTCTCCCCGTTTCATATCATAAGCAAATTTTTTTGCCAGGTGAGACTCACTTAAAATGTTTTTGAGATGAAAAAGATCAAAGTGTATATTTATTATTTGAATTTTGTGATGTTTCAGTTTTATCCCTTAATTTTATAAAGTATCATTTTATTTCTTTAATCCAACAATTTTAGTATCAAATGATGATTTTTGCTCTAATTAATATTATTTCTGAAAGTTATTTTTTATAAAAATTAAACTTAACATATCAAAATTTGATAATATTTTTTTTAATATTTAAAATTTGAATGTCAACGTTTTTGTTAAGAACATTAGGGTAAGAAGATTGAAAAGACAATTTGCAAAATTAAGGAGAAAAAAATTGTATAAAATCAAACAACCACATGCAGTATTTTATCTAGAAGAAAATAAAATTAGACTTTACCCATATATACTAGCACTTAATTAATTCCTCTTATTTCTCTTGTATGGGAAGTTGTTTTGGTTAATTAATTCAAGGGTATATTTGTAAAATTCACAAAATGCATGTGGACATTTTTTTTGGCCTCAATTATATATTCCATCAAATATAATAATTAGAAACAAAGTACCAAAAAAAAAAACAAACACAAAAGGAAACCTAAAAAAATTAAATCTAAAGCCCAAACATAAACAACCCAGCCCAAACACCACCACTTTCCAAATTCCTAACCCTAATCAAAAGGTCGAGAGCTTCAAGTGCCGCCACTGCCGTCGCTATTGTAGGAACGGATCCTCTCGTGATTCAATTTTCTCCTCATCCCTTATAAACCAATCTATACTATTGATTTCACTCAATCTTGAATGTCCATTTAATATTCTTTAAACTCATTTCCAAGCTCTCAAATGTTTCGACTCACTAATACAAAAAAGATACTAACACTGAAAAAATATGATCTTAGAAAATTATTTCAGGATACTGAATAATACTGAAAAGATACTTTAGGATACAGAGTAGTACTGAAAAATACTTATAATCTCAAAAAATTATTTTATAATCTTAAAAAAATATTTTAGGGTACTGATTGGTACTAAAAATATACTTTAGGATACTTATTGGTACTAAAAAATATTTCATAATCTTGAGAAAAATTATTTTAGGATCTTCAAAAATTATTTTAGGGTATTGAAAAGATACTGATTGATACTGGAAAAAAACTTTTTAATCTTGAAAAATTATTTTAGGATCTTGAAAAAAATATTTCTAGGTAGTGACTGGTAAAAAATATTTTATGGTACTGAATGGTACTAAAAATATACTTCAAGAAACTTATTGGTATTAAAAAAATACTTTATGATTTTAAAATTATTTTAGGATCTTGATAAAATATTTTGGGTACTCATTGAAAATATACTTCAAAATATTTTTTAACACCCTAACATAATTTCTTAAAATCAAAAAGTATGTTTTCAATAGTGGTCAATACGGAAGTATTTTTTCTTTCAGTATCTGTCAGTAATTTGAAATATTAAAAAAAAAAGGTCCCAACATTTGTGTGAGTCGAAATATTTAAGATGTTGGAAATGAGTTTTAAGAATATAAAATGGACGGGCAAGATTAAGTGAAATAAAATTGGATGATGATCTGTTCCTCGCTACTATCAAAGAAAACAAAGGAACACGGGAGACATTGCCCAAAACAAGGGATGGGTCCCATCCCTTTAACATACTATTGGTTAACTAGAGAGTAGAGACATAAGTTCCACACAATCGTGTGGATAGAAGTAGCAACATCAGCATCATCGACAAAATCAACACTTAAATATAACGACCAACGCCATCAACGGCGGATCTTGAAATAAATATTTGGGGTGGCCAAATGTATACTCATTGACTAATTAAGAAAAAAAATTATTTGAGAGGATCACATGTATAAATTTTTGAGACAAATATATACATTTTTGGACTAAATATATATAAAAAATCCTACTTATAATAAATATTTGAGACGGATTTTTTTTTTTTTTGGAGGGGGTTGTTGTCTCTATAAAGATCCGCCTCTGAATGTCATCCCATCCCTAAACCGCCATGTCTAAAAGGGCCAACTAAAAACCACACCCATTCGAACCAAATCAAAGAAGAGAAGCCAAGAAGGCATATCAAAGTAGTAGAGAGAACTCATACCTTCATTGCAGATATCCTCCCTGTTGTAAATTGCCCTTACTTGGTTTTGTCTAGGAAAGGCATAAGAAAAGCCAAAATTCCAAAAAGCCATCAAAATCTCATCCTCTCAAATGTCACTAAGCCTGTTTGGATTGAGCTTTAAGTAGTTTAAAGTCAAAAAAAAGTTCTAGTAGAAAAAAAAAAAGGCCTTAAGTAGAATGTTTGAATTAAGCTTTAAGTTCATTGGGCTTTTCTTTTTTTTTAAAAAAAAAAAGCTTCTAAAAGCCAACTAAGGAAAAAGCTCTATAGGGTAGCTTTTTCTAAAAAACTCTCATTTTTTTAACATGGCCCCGCCACTTCTACTACTATTAATCTAAATATAAATCATATTTACAACTTGACTTTTTTCCTACCGGACTTCTAAAAAAATCAAATAGGAAATAAGCTATCACTCCTAATGGTAACTCAAACAAGCCCACTAACTTACCCTCCTTCACCAATCAAACCATTCTTCCATTAACCCATACTCACCATATCATAGCAGCCCTTAACAAATTCAACAACATAAAAAACTTAAACTCTTCAAAAGGAACTCCACTTAGCCTAGCTAAGGGCAGAACTAGGGAGGGGCTAGGGGCAGTCCTCGCCCCTCTTAAAATTATAGAATAGAATCGCAAATATTTAGAAAATTTCAGCCTTATAAAAACTTTAATATTTTCACTTTAGTCCCCACTAAAAGTTTCGTAGAGAGATTAAAATGAAAATTGTGAAATATTTATGGGTTTAAATGTAATTTCATGAACATTTGGGTTCTATTATGTAATTTTTGCCCCCTAATTATAATTCTTAACTCTACCCCTACCCTTGGCTGGATGTCCTCCCCTTCGACCTACATCGAAGAAGGAGGCGTCGAAATTTCATTCCTAGAAAGAGAAAACCCTCACGCAGAGAGAAGCAGCCTCCACCTTAGAGAGACAAAGTGAGAACCCCCTTTTCGATAAATTGATTGGTGTGCTTGATTTAAGAGGAGGGAAAATGATCTCCTCCCCTCATTTGATTTAAGATTTTAGAGGAGAGAGGAGTCAAAATCTTAAACTAACCCCCTCCCCTAGACCAAATAAATGATCTTTTTCTCCTCTCATTCCCTAACAAACCAAATAAGATAACATACTCTCTCTTTTTCTCTTATCCTCTCAAACCAAACACACTCAAGTGATATTCTTCTCAAATGTGGACATTAAATAAGCTTCAACTATTTTCCTAATTTATATCACATGGTTAAGAACACCTTATATATTATAGTACTAATGTGAAGTGTAATGACTATGGAGGATATTAATATTAGTAATAGATTATGATCTATAATCATTCAAATGAAATTACTATACAATAAGGATCAAATTAATATTAATGATTAAATGTATTCACACTATTTAAGACATGAACGATAATGTGGGCCTAGTCGTGATTGTTGTTTCCATTATCTACAGGATCTTAAACACTGTTTCACACCTAATTAACAATCAAATTATTATTTTTAATGACACAAAGTGAGAATAAGATAATCATGACGATAATTATGTCCCTAAAGTAATTATGATCCATGATGAGTGTGCTTAAAAGAAATCATATTTTAATTAATATATCCAAGCTCCTCCATATTGGCGGCAAATGGTGTCTCTGTCTCAAATCGCGGTAAGGCGACCTACATCATAAAAGCAATATTTTAATTTCTTTATAATGTTTTGGGAAAATTCAAAAAAAAAAAAAGCTGCAAATAACAAAATCTCAAAAGTAAACTAGTATAAGCACCCTGATGTTAATTTTTAATTGAATTTATTATTTTAATTTTATTTATAATACATCTAACACCTTAAACCAAAATGAGACTAGGTGTAATTGAATAACACCATGCACCATAAATTATATTCGAGTGTTAATGCTATCGGGAAATAACATTAAGGTGTTATTGGTTGTTGTATTTTTAATTTTTGAAGGTATAAAATAAGAATTTTTTCTAATGTTTATTTTGATATTTTAATTTGATTGCCGACAATATTTTAATTTAATAGCAAATCTCCCTCATTAAGCTACTAAAAACCGGACTGATCATTATATAAGTTCGTGTTGCATTGGGTCAACACAATTCATTATTAAAATACTTGAAATGATGTCACTTCACGTTTAACAAGAAGAGAAAAAATGTATACAATTGGGAAAAATTCACTACCCTTAATATTTAATATCAAAAAGCCCCCAAACTTTTTGAAATTTCACCGGACTTCTAAGACTAAACTACAATTAGGTTTTTTGGTTGAAAAAACATTTACGCCCTAATCTTATGTATGACCAAGATTATCTTGTAAATTCTCATATAAATGGGCATATTTAACTTGTAAGCTCTATTTATTCTTTCTTTCTTTCAGCAGGGTTGTTTTTGTATATTCCTTCCACAAATTAATTTCATTTGCCTCCAAAAGGGTGCAGTGATATTTGATATTTTTATGGGGGCAATTGGGAATTATTTTAATATAGTGGAACCCAACGACCCCTCTAAAACTCTTAACTAACTAGGAAATTGGTTCACCATTTCACCTTTCACCTATGAGTTGATTTTTTTTTTTTTTTTTTTCAGTACTACGATTTATATATAATTTTCGTTTTCAACAAAACTTTGATTTGGAAGAAATAACCACGTGAACTGATGCAGTGTAATGGATGATTCCCCAATTTAATTTTAATAATGAGATGGCAGATAATATTAATTAAGAGACCTTTTGATTTCTGATTCAGTTTTTTTTTTTTCGAAGCAAAAAGGTTTTTAATTTAATCCACACAAGACACAACAAAAATGAACAATTCTATGCCATATCTTCCCTTACTTTTCCCTCATTAGAGCGAAATTCATTACTTGTTGAGTGTTTTTATAAAGCATTTTATATGTCTTTCATATAATTTCCTTTTTTTTTTTTCTCAATAATCATTCATGTTTACCTATTAATCCATGTTTAAGTATTGTTGAGTCTCTATAGAGTGGTTGTAGCTTTTTTATTCTCAGTTGGCTCATATGCCATACCTAAATTCTTATTAGTTCAACTAATTTTTTCTTACCCGAAACCATATAGGAAACAAACTTTACTTTTTTTTAAAAAAAAATAAATAAATTGTATATATTGTTAAAAGAGAAAGGTTTTGACTTTAGACTTTTACCTATACCCCCACCACCCTTTATCACCCAACTCTTTTCACTGGAAGGATAATTTCATCAAATTAAAGATAACAAGGGACACATATAATCCAACAAGGTTAGATTCAAAAAAATTAATGGTGCTTGTTTGGAATAGGAATTAGAGCATTCAAAAGCAATTTTTCAATCATGATTCATGATATATAGGTATATTTGTGAGATAAGTTTTATCTCGATATACATGAATAAACACTTTTGAGGGTCACAAACGTGATCCCAAACAAACACATCTCTCTAATTTAAGCCCATTTAAATTGAAAACCGGTCTTGACATTGAAAGGGTGTAAAGAATATTTGGATTTAGTCAATGCCCCTAAATTTAGGGGTGAGTATGGAACTCATAACCCATGAACCCGCCCACAACCTAGTGTAATTGAGATGTTTTTACCCGCCCAAAAAGACCCATAATGGGCGGGTAAAAACCTGCCCATTAAATATTTAAATGGGTGGACTATGGGCTGCCCATACCCGCCCATTTAGTTTTTTTTAAAAAAAAAAATTTAAAACTACTCATCCAATTCTTTATTCTTCTATAAGGTAAAGTCATACTCTAACTCCCTCCCTTTTTGAGCTTTTCAAGTGAATCTGAAGATGATATTTTGATTAACTACTCATCACATTCCTTATTAAATATAAGCATGCCACTTTGTTAATCTATGAACTTGTAGAGTTGTAGTTGTAATGTTTTGATTTAAAAATTAGAGTTTAAAATTAAAATTATGTTATCATGATACTTGTCTAAATTTACGTCGTTTTGTATAAATTGTGATTATTGAACTTTGAAGATTTGGATTTTAGAAATTATATTGATGAATTTGGATAGATGCTAAATGCTTCTGTCTATTTTTTTTTTAAAAAAAACAAGTCAAATGTAAATGGGTTACCCAAAACCCGATTAGCCCGTCCATTTATATGCTAGCCCAGTTACATGGGTTTATATGGATTGAGGTACGTGTATAGGCTAACCTATACCCATTCAAAGTTACATGGACGAGTTATGGGTTTGGCCTCGGGTTGCCCAACTCGCCCATTACTCTGCCCTACCTAAATCCCCCTTGTAATCTCATGGCATGTGAATTTCTCTTTAAGTAGAAGATTGCCAGATGGGTTATAATCTTAAGTCATTAGTGTTTGTCACTTTAATTCTAAAAAGGAAGAATATTTGGGTTTAAATGGGCTAAGCCTAGCTGGTTCCAGATTAAACAAGCATGCCTTTTTTTTTTTTTAATAAATGCTGAAATCCATTAATCACAATTTAAATACGAAGCAACTCAAAGTTTAACTTCCTTTATCTATAAATATGGGTTGTGTCTAATAAAAGAGACATGTCCCTCATAGCAACGTGAACCAAGATTTAAATTCTCATTAAAAAATATGTCCACATTTAATGTCGGGTAATGTTTGAAAATTTAACAAGAGAATTATCAATAATGTCCCTAAAAGAATGAGAAGTATTGGATGTCCTGCTAATAAAATGAAATCAATACAATAACTACATCGAGCCCATGTATTAATTCAGCAATAGTTGGAGGAACATTTGAGTTTACTGCTGAAACCACTGATCCAACGGTTTTCACCGCCTTTGATCACATTACCACAACGTTTTTCAAAGAAAGAGAACAATTCAAAATAAAATACTGGTAGGATATGGATCATGGGAAGGTTAAACGTGAATGAGAATGTAAAGAGAACTTGGAAAATTAAAAGAAAATAAATTTATTCTGTTTCTAAAGAGAACTCTTTAAGAACAACATTTTTAAAATAGAGAATAGATAAGAATCTCACATCTTCTCTAAATCAACCCACATCCTTAATAGTAGATGAGCCAGAATCTGTAACCCATCGGACTACTAAAGTCCAAGGAGAATCTCCCCTACTGATTTACATTCTGAATATTCGACACTTTATTGATGAGGCACTAAGCCTATTTATAATTATTTACAGATGGTACACTCTATTCAAAATATAAATATGAAATATATCTAAATCTAAGATTTAGATAACTAACAATCATAAATCCTAATAACTAAATCTTAACTAATATTTATTTCCTAATTCCTAAAGATAATAATAAAAGATAATATCTAATAAGATATTTCTTTTATTTCCTAATTCCTAAAAATAATAATAAAATAATAATAAAAACAGACTCAATTAATTAAATATTAATTTCTAAAATCTCTAAACTTTTCACAACTTCCATTATCTCTCACTAATATAGTACTCTATCGAATAGATACTAAGAAAAAGGTACACGATAAAAATATGAAAACATACTCTTAGTTAATGGTGAAAATGGTTCAAAACAAAACTACAATACAATTCCTTCATATGCCTATTAATAATAATTTCCATCAAGAATCAAGAATTCATAAATTACAGCTCAGTCTCTAAAGTAGGACTGAAAAAGTGCCAACTTGAATCATGAAAAGCATTAAAATAATCATCAGAAATCGTTTCTACTCTAAACTCATTTGTAAATTTTCGAGCAGCCAAAATATGACCCATTGAGCTCAAAACAGGTGAGTTAAACTCTGAAACTCGCTTGTATGTTTCAAAGCTGTTCCCAAACAAGACCATGTTACCTAATAGATTCAGTTTCCAATTAGCTTGCAAGAGGTTGTTGTATAACTCAGCCTCACAATGTGGCATGAAGAACACGGTTGGCTTTAAAGCTTGTCTCCTTCCATGTTCATTGAATGGTAAGACAGAACAGCCTTTAGTTTCCAAAATCCGAGATTCAGTTGCAGAAAGAACAGGATCAAATACCTCAATGTCTCCAATCCAACTAAAATCTCTTTTCATTAATATTGCAAGACTAAGCTGCAACCTAGGAGGCTCATATAATTCAAGGCTGCCAATGCCATAAATTACCATATGCATCTTTGACTTTGATCCCAAAACTTTGTGCAAGTGTTCAGAAATGGGTGGAGTTTGTAACTGATCTCGAAGACTATGATAGAATTGAGAGCCCTCAACTTTAGAGACGCTTCTTTCAATTTTTCGCATCAATGCTTTTTCAGTGAAGGGGTCAATTTGTATATCTGTTGGAGTCCATGGTTCTTGTGTTTCTTTCAAAATCTCGACTCTCTGAGGTTTTTTCCTTGGTCTTCCACGGCGGGGTAAAACAACAGTCCAGCCTCCATTCGAAGCACAATTATCAACAGCAAGAGTTTCAGTTGATGCTTCCATTTAATAATAGCTATTACTCTATTTTGTTTCAGTTGATTCTGATACACTTCTATTTCAACACTTCAGGACGAGATGGAAAATTCTGAATAAAAGAAGAAAGTGTAAGTGATGAACACGTGCCATGTCATTAGAAACAATCAGTTGCATTTGATATCTCATTTCAGAAAAAAACAGTAAATCCATTTGTAAATTGAAATAAATCGAAGGTTCTCGAATATACTATTATTCATTATGTAGTACAATCCTAAGGGTAAAATTGCTAGAAACCTGGTGGTTAAGACAATGTCGGTATAAAAACAAAACCAGAGCCTATAAATCCAATCTAGTCAGGCGTATAAATCTGAATCTGATCTAAAACACACAAACCCACCCTAGCACACTTGAAATTCAAGCATGAAAAGAGATCACAGGAACGAGAATATTGCAAGTCACTATGCTGTTTTTCATCTAACATCTTTCTGTATACTTCTATTCTAGGTATAAGTCAAGAAAGCTCTCATTTCAACCAGAGAAAAATGGAGGGGAAAAAGAAGCTCCCATGCCTAGTCACTGATACGAGAAATATTTACAGGACACAATACACTAATTACAAAGTAACTTTTAAAAGATCTAAAGTCTAGACTGGTGAACATAATTCATCTAGGACACAATCCTATTGCAGAAGCTACAAGAATAACTATACACATAAATAGCCCATTGTGTTGACGGGGCATTAACAAATGAGGCATCTTTTACTTATTTATTGCAAAGATTTTAACTAGCTGATAAACATTGAGGTCCCAGATGTATATATCGGACCACCCTTTGACATAAGCATTCAATGACTAAACCACATGATCAAAGTTTTCAACTTGTGTTAAATTACACCAACTTCGCCTGATGTAGAAGTAGCCAAAGGTGCCATGCCATCAGCGGATAATAATGCAATCAGGTTGAATTTCTTAAAGCGTATAACTATCCAAATTCCCAACACCAATGTCTTTGAGACCAAGCAGAAACCCACAATCTACAGCCAAGAGCAGAATTTTATTTGAGGCCTTCTTTTCATGTAGTGGGACAAAAACAAACCCATATCATTTAAATACAAGTGGGCTTTGAGAGGAAAACTATTATTGTTTCTAATACAGTTTACAGAGTTCAACGAGCTAGTCTTCAATATTAAACTCTAGAGCACATGAAAAATGCACTTCCAATTTATGAATAAATGGACCAAATGACTAAATGTAACAAACCAAATCCCTTTCCAATTTATGTTTTGGCTTGTCAAAATGTAAACCCATCAAAGTGGGACATAGCAGTGTATTTCGTTTTAATGAATGGTGATATGGCAATACCTTTTGCCTTGATTGAAGCAATGACTGAGATGAAGAATGAAATTCTCCGGTACAATAAGTCTAAAACACAGCATCTGAAGCTAATTTCTGATTGATGTTCCTAACCTGATGGAGGTTTTCAGTGTCTTATCCCTGTTTAAGTAATTCACCACTTGTATGCTAACTTATCCTTATTTTTTATTATTTTTTGTTGATACACAAGATCTTACTGTCTCTACAATGCCTAGATTATTGTGTAAAATTCCCCATGCACCGATCCTCACTCAACGCCAAAAGGTCTGTGCATTTCATAAAGTAAGACTCCTTTGCCCAGCCTCCTCAAGAGATCAATAACTACAACATCAAACTCTTGTGCTAAAGTATGCCAGAATGGGGGGATAAGGGAATGTCAAAATCCTTTTTTGTTATTGTAAGCTACAAATAATCTATAAATCTGGTTGTCAATATCACGTTTTGGCTGCATTATTGTCCTTTGATCTTTCCATCCTTCCCTTCTCCCTTCTTTTCTCGTATTCTGGTTATTTGCAACCATGGAAGTGAATTACAAGCTGCTAATTTCGCTCTATACTTCCCAAAATGTTACCTTAAACCAATTTACATATGCCAACAATATTCCCCAACCAGTTTAGGAGATTTTTCACATATAACCATTTACCAGATACAATAACACAGTTTTTTTTCAGGACTGAAAACACAGAATTGATGCTATTGCAAAAAGTTCATAAATGAGAATCAAAACAAATTTTACCAACATAGATATAATACCAATCAGGTCTCGAAATTTAAAATTCATATCAGAGGATAAAACCTCACAATACCCAATTACCCATCACAGAATTAATATAGTTGCCATATCATGCATGTGATTGAAATTTCAGCAAATGACATCACAACCCCATTGACAAATTACAGCATGCTTCAACCATCAATATTATTACGGTAAAGAAGGAAGGGAAAACCAGTTAAAAAACAAAAAACTTCAGGGGCTACGTTTTGAATCCCTCTATCTTCAGAGCCAAAAAAAAAAAAAAAAATCTCTCAAGAAGAAAGCATGATATGAAAAGGTAATGAGCAACAAATTGACTGGATAAATCGATCAGATTTTATATTTCTATAATTCAACCCAGGTCCTATAATTCCTGAGAGATTCTTTGAAAATAAAAGTATTTCCAGATGTTTTACTCACCCAAATCCTGTGCAACAAAATCAATGTTCCTCTTCTCAGTCGAACTGAAGAACGGCTAAGTACAGAAGCTTCCCCTCGCCGGTCTCTCGATTCTCAGTGCTTGGGTGAAGGGTGAGGAATTGAGGATGACCCGACGGCCAACTAGCTCGGCTTTGTTTCAAAGGAGGGAAGAGGAGGCTATATGGCGTCATTTGGTTGGAGGTAAAGGAAGGGGGCCAAGCATTCCCTCGATCAGATTTAATTCTTTTTTCTTCTTTTACAATATTTATATTTGTATTAAAATTATCATACTTTTTTGGAAAAATCCAATTAAACAAAATAATTTTAAAAAATGCTCCAATAACTTTCACATGTCAGAAAAGGCCCTAGAGCATTTTCTAATATGTGAAAGTGTAGTAAAATGACAAAAACACCCACATATAATCTAACAAATGAAAGAAGGGATAATGTGAGGGCTTTTTTGTCTTTTCATTATTCACATGTTAAAAAAGACCATAGGGTATTTTCTAATATGTGAAAGTTGTTGAGGCCTTTTTTAAAATTATTTTGTTTAATTGGGCTTGGGGAGGATTTTCCCTACTTTTTTAGTTAAAAACCTTTACCTCACTTATATATGATATTATGTATATTTTGGATGCTTTTTTAATTTTAACATATTATTATTTTTAAAATCTTATAAAATTGAGCAAATTATATCATAAAAATGTACACTGTCTTTCATTAATTTTGTTATTATAAGAGATATACTGTATTTTTAATTTTAACATATTATTATTTTTAAAATATAATAAAATTAAGGAAATTATATCATAAAAATGTACACTGTATTTCATTAATTTTATTATTATAAGAGATATATAAATTTATGAAATATATACATACGATTGAAAAATAAAAAAGCATATATGCATGCCGTAAGATTAAATGGGTAGTTTGTATATATATAAATTTATAAAAGACAAAACTTATAGAAGTTCTGTATATATATAAAAAAAAAAAAAAACTTATATAAAACCTTATATATTACCATGTCAAAATCTCTAATAATACATAATCATGTATCCTTTATTTTCATATGAATTTATAGTTAAATAATAGTACGATTTTAAAAATAGGTTACATAACCATTTATAACTGAAAAATTTGGCATAATAAATATAAAAAACTTGACTTAAATATTAACAATCTATAAAAATATATAAATTGTCATGGATGTGAACATCAGTTTACACTTTTTTTTTTTGGGGCTCTGAAACATCAGTTTACACTTGAAGAAAAGATAGAGGAAAGAGGATTCAAAGATTAAGAAAATAATCTCCCATCTCGAAAAGGACAAAATTTTATAGTACCTCCCTATTACTTCTTTAAATTTAGGATCAAGGAAGTTAAGAAGATACCTTCTAAAATCAGAATCTAAAGTTCTAGACCAAGAAAAAACAAATTTTCTGAATAACACTTCACATATCCATAATCTGTCTTACATGAGAATATAAATAAAACAACAACATAACTAACAACACCAACACCAGGTACATAGACAATTGACACAATCGACAACAACCGCCCTTATCTTACTAAAGCAATAGATAAACATGTAACAAAGAAAAAACAAACAAACATACTACAAACTCCCATAATCAGAGTGCTTCTTCCTTGAGTGTGCTAAAAGAGGGCACAATATCCTAACGTTACCCACCCCTTGAAAATAAGCCTTGTCCTCAAGGTGAAAGGGAGGAAATTGAGCAGTTATGATGTCATAAGATTCCCATATAGGCTCCTTTGGAGGATGATTCTTCCATTGAAGCAATGGCTGTACTTTAGAAGTTCCATCCACATCAATGATCAATGAGTCGAGAAACTTGTCAGGTTCTAAAAGTAATTCCCGGTCAGAATTAATTGGAAGAGGGGCAAATGGAGTAGAGTTATCATACCCGTGAGCAGTATTGAGAAGTGATATATGGAATATAGAAGCACACGAGATTCAGGAGGAAGCTGAAGTTGATATGCCGCAGAACCAACTTCTTGAAGAATTGGATAGGAACCAAAGTAACGGGTGATAAATTTTCAAACTTGCATTGAGAGAGCAATTTCTATCTATATGGTTGAATCTTGAGGGGCACCATATCACCAGGAGCAAAAGTAACATCCCTTCGGTGAGAATATGCTTGAACCTTCATCTTTTCAGAAATAGAATTGCTACAAGCGTTTTAAAGTTCTGAGAACTTCATCATGCCTGCTAGATGGGGTAGAGTATGCCTCGTTTATAAGGGAAACAGTGAGGGAAGAAGTAGGTAGTACAAAACGATCTTTATAATATAATCTCCTTCAGTTAAGACTAAAATGTGACAGTGACTTCGAATTAGATTGCAATGAAGTCAGAATAGAGGCTGCATATGGATCTAACTCCAACTGAAAAGGAAGATCGCCAAAGATAGATGCATGAGGAGTGACGAGAGAAAATAATCACCCGAATGTGGTATCCTGCATAACGCAGCAACAGCTTGGTTGATAAGAAGCCACTGTTGTTCAGGAGGGGTAACATGCCATTCAAGTAAGTATTTGAGGCTGAAATGATTTGTGTGAACTTCAAATTTACACCCCAAAAGATAGTGGCGCCATTTCTGCAAAGATGACACCAAGGTCAGAAGTTCCTTGTTATAAATAGAAGTATGTTTTCCTAGATGGAGATAACCCTTTGTTGTAAAAAGCAATTGGATGGCCATCTTCTTGCAACACAATGCCAATACAACTTGAAGAAGCATCTTATTCGATGATGAATTTCTTTGAAAATTCTGGTAAGTGTAACTCCAGAGCACTCATCAAAGCCTGTTGTAAATCTTGGAAAGCTATCAAAGAAGCAGTATTATTTGAAAAACCATCCTTCTTAGTCATATATGTCAATGGCTTAGCAATCTGACCATAATGTTTAATAAACTTGCAATAATAGCCAGAAAGTCCCAAGAAGCCTCGAAGCAGTGAAATATCTTTAAGTAGTGGCCATTTATCTATGGCAGCGACTATTTCAAGGTCTACTACCTATCCTTTAGCAGAGATAATATGCCCCAAAAAAGAAATCCCAAGGTTGAGAAAATCACAGTTGTTAGGATTGGCATAAAAAGCTTACTGCTTCAAGAGTTGAAAGATAATATTGAGGTGATTTATGTGATCCTGAAAGGTTTTGTTGTAGATCAATATATCATCAAAGAAAACCAAAATGAACTTCTTGAGATAAAGGCCGAAATAGTTCATTCCTAATAGCCTGGAAGGTTAGGTTGTAGGGGCATTAATAATGCCAAAAAGCATCACAATAAACTTGTAGTGCCCATAATGTGTGCAAAAAGCAGTCTTAGGTGTGTTTTCTGGCAGAACCCGGATTTGGTAATATCCAAATCAAAGATCAAATTTTGAGAAATAAGTAACCCCATGGAGTTCATCAATCAACTCATCAATAGTAGAAATATGATACTTATCTAGTATAGGAAGCCGATTTAACTCTCTGTAATCCACTCAGAATGCCAAGATGATTTTTTCTTTGGAACTAGCAGAAAAATACTTGCAAATGGACTTAAAGTAGACTGTATGAATCCTTTTATGAGTATCATCAACTTGCCTCTTGATTTCATCCTTTTGGGAATGATGATATCTATAAGGCTGAATGTTAAGAGGAATGGCATGTGGATACAGTGTGATCTCATGGTTCTTATCTGGGCCAGGATGAAGATTTTGAGGTTCTTCAAAGACATCTGCATACTGCTGCAACAAGTCTTAGAGAATTTCAAAAACATTGAACAATTTCCATACTGCGTAATGAAACCTTTAATGTATATTTGGGAAATTCCCTGTAGTTTGTACCTCTTGCCATCTACTTAGAAGACCATAAACATCTTTTGCCAATTAGCCTCCACGGTATTAAGAGAAGCCGACCACTTGATTCCCAAGACCATGTCAACGTTGCCAAGAGAAAAGGGAAAGAAATCATCTGTGATTGTCAAACCCAGTACCATGACCACTAATTTTTTTGCAAATAATACGGAAAGTAACCATAGATCCATCACAACTTGGACGCCAAAAGGAGGTAGCCCTTTTGAGTCAATACCCAAGTCGGTTTTTAATTTGTGGGACCCAAAGGTATGTGTTGAACCACTTTTTATGAGAATTTAGACTGATTTTGATCCGACAACCCCTTTCACCTTCATAGTCAAAGCAGTTGAATTTCTGAGAATGACATGATCAGCGAAATGTCGGCCATAGTAAAGTTGTACTCTGCCTCTTCATCGTGTACTGCATTGTCTTCATCAATATTTCAGTGATCTCCATTAATTGCAGCAAAGTAGTCTTGCACCAATGACCAGGAGAAAAAAATTGTTTCCATAGCGATAACAGAGTCCTTTCTTTCTTCGAAATTGTCATTCGTTTTTGAGGGGCAAAGTGTGGACAAAGAAGTAGGGTGATTATTAGATCTCAACACAATTTACAGCTTCACAGAAGCTGTAACACCTGATTTGATATCATATTTGAATTGCCTTACTGACGTGGCATATAAGCTTTATTTTCTCTCCAATTAATTCCCCATTCATTGCCACGTCAGGGACGCAGGGTTTGCTGACTCTGAATTTTTGATTCAAATTCAAGAGTAAGGCTTGTGGCTTTAAAAATATAGTCCATGGCTTATGAATCTTGCTCTGGCCAACCTTGAGCTCTTGAAGATCGTCGGACAAACTCCTTTCGATACTCCTCAACTGTCCCCTTTTGCTTGATGTCCCATAAAAAGATGTCAGGGTTTTGAAATTCTGCTGGTCCAAAATTATCCTGGAAGATCTATATTAACTCATCCAAATAACGAATGGTTCGGTTGGAAGAAACCCAGGTAAACACATTTAAGGCATTCCCTTCTAAATTCATGGCCGCTACTTCTTCTTTTATATCCTCTAGAGTCTGGTAATAGCGGAAATATTTCTTCGCCTTCATCATCATGTTTGGGTTTTTTTTCCCCCCCACCAAGGTCTGTCATATTCTCCTTCCTCAAAGTCTTCTATGTTCTTGCGTGCGTCCTTCTTCATGGATTCAATCTCTAAGGAGGAATTTTTCTGTTTCTTCATTTCTTGCATATCAGAATCCAAACTCTGTAGTTTACTTATTAATGTAGGTTAATTGTTTTGCCATAGAGTCTGGAATGGCAGGAGTTTCGATTTCATTGTGTTTTGAAGACTCAACCTCGTGATTATGAGAAGCAGAATCTGTTGACTATTTCTTCTTGCGTGTACTGCCCATGCCCATGATTCCACAATGTAGCCAGAGATCAGCGCTCTGATACTAGTTTGTTAGTTCCTTGGATTTAGGATCAAGGAAATTAAGAAGAAACCTTCTAGAACCAGAATATGAAGTTCTAGACCAAGACAAAAATTTCTGAATAATACTTCGCATATCCTTAATCTGTCAAACATGAGAATATAAATAGAAAATAACGCAACGTAACTGACAATATCAGTTACACAGACAATTGACACATTCCATAGAAGCCACCTTTACCTTACTAAAACTGCCTAATACACTTAAAAAAAAACTTGAAATTACCTATGGAATTTCCGACGGAAAAAATTCCATCAAAAATTCTCTATAAAATTCCGTGAATAAAAATTACCAACGGAATTACCCACAAAATTCCATCGGTAACTGAATTTACCGACGGAATTCCACAGGTAATTCCGTCAGTAAAAAAAAATTCCGTCAGAAAAAATAGCGTGACAAAATTTTTCCACGCTATTTTTTCCGACGGAAATTTTTGTGACGGAATTTTTTTCGTCAGAAATTTCATGGGTAATTTTAAGTTTTTTTTTTTTTTTGTAGTGATAGATAAACGTATAACAAAGAAACACCACAAACAGAACAGGGTTAGGTGGAGTGGAAACTGGAGATTGGGCTGAAGGGACTAAGGAGTTGCATCATTTTTTTCGACTAATAAAGCTAACCTGTTTTCCCGCAGTATTAATATATGACACCATTAAGGACTGACAATTGAAATGACAAAATCGTCCTTCGTGATTCTAGCTAGTATCCTCAAAAGATTATTGCATATAACTAAAGCTTTCTGCACACAATTGAATACGGAATAAAACTTGGATTTGTTGTTTTAGCTAATGTATTTGAAAAAAAACAAAACTACATATGACGAAAGCTTTCTGCGCACATGGTTGTTGAAAGCATATATTCCACATGTAGAAGAAAACCTGGAAATTAACGTTTTCCATATTTGACAAGACTTCAACTTTTGTCCCTTGCATATACATATGTGTGTCTATATATATATATATATATATATATATATATATATATATATATAAAGGCACTAAGAGACAAAAAAAAAGGCATCTTCCAATTTGCAATGTTATGCAAGAAATTGTAGGCTTGTCAACTTTATCAACTTTTACTTTATGTCTTAGTCATACTTTAAGTCATTGGTTGTCATGAGTATGTTTTGTAAATTTTCATTACGTGTAAGTCTTATGTCAGAATTGTAAGCAATTGGAATGCCTGTCTATATAAGGTCATGTAATTCTCTATTGTAAGACACACTGAGCTGAAATCTCACTCAATTCACTCCTTATTTTGTACATTCTCAGTTTCCTGAGAAATAAAATTCCAAAAGTTTAATCATTACTTTCTTTAAAGAATATTTTAATTTGCTGTGGAAGAAATTTAAGGTATGAGTTTTTAATTTTATAAGGGATCAAAATAGGGAGTAATATTATCAGAAATTTATAAGTTATGATCCACTGAGTCATACATGGTTATATGTTTAAGCGAGGTTAAAGCTTAGTTATATAGTAGGCAAGTTTTCTTCCGCTAGTGTGTGTATATACATACACGGGTTTAATGTTTCTGTATTTACTGTTCCATTATATAAAGAAGAGAAAGAAAATATCAGTGAGACTCACTTACTTTTATATTAATGTGGCAGAAAAATATTTTTGCAGCAAATGTAAAAATATTAAACTATATGTGTGTGTGTGTGTGTGTCTTTTAATATGATGACTAGAAATCTTCAGTCATGTACAATAGTCTTCTATGCACTAATTAAATTTGGGAAAATTGACTTGCAGGTCCAAATTACCAAGATAATTTCAGAAAAGGCCCTACACACTTTCCCATACCAGAAAAGGCCCTAAGGCCTTTTTTGGTATTAACTTCCAAGGCAAATTACCAAAACGCCCCTTGTGTTAAAAAAGGAAGAGCAGAGTGTTTTAGTGCTGAAATTAAAAAAAAAAAAAAAAAAGAACGTGAGCTTTCCGAAAGTTTCTTTGCTACCATAATCGTTTTTCTATCTCCTTCGTCTTGCTTCGTTTGATCATTGTCTTTCGTTTTTTTCATTTGCTAGACTGAAAGTAACTTATCCTGGTTGTATATTGCTGACTCTTCCTGGTGGTTATTGCTGTTCATCAACTTTTTTTTCAGTCGAAAGTTTGGGTTAATAAAAGGTAGGAGTTTGAGCTCATTTATGTAATTATCTAGTAGAATATAGGCAAGAAATGCTAAGTTTTTCATCAAGATAGCTTAATCACCATCCTTCCTTGTTTTTAATCTCTCTAGGGTGGGGTCAATAAAATGTTGCTTTGTTTTTTGTCACAGAAACAGAGGAAAATTTATGTATTTGAGTGGGAATGGGTGAAAGTGATCAAGGAATGAAGATTGAAAAACGCTGAATTTTGATAGTTGTTAATACCTATAGTGGAAGTTGTTAATACCATATGTTTTTGTTGTTAATATGGCTGTTTAACTTGTTAATATGAGGTGAATTTGAAAACGTAGTAGGGGATGAAGGTTGCTCTGTTTTTTTGGCATTGAAACAGAGTGAGGTCTGTTAGTGAGAATGTTTGGGCATTGAAACAGAGTGAGGTCTGTTAGTGGGAATGTTTGAATGTAAAAATAATTATATGGGATAGTTACTAATACCTACAGTTTAAGTTGTTAATTCCTCCAGTTTTAGTTGTTAATTCGACTGTTGAAGTTGTTAATACCAACTCTGTTGCATATTGTAATTACAGATGACTAGTAGTTCAGGGAAGAATATATTATGTTTCTTTCATGTGGGGGGAAGTTTTTATAGGTTGGAGGGGATGAAAGTGATTATGTTGGAGGAACAGTAAGAACAAAATGCATCAAAGAAGGGACCACATATGAGGAGTTGCAAAGAACAATATCATCTTTAATTGGGAAAGAAAGTAATCAAATTTGCATGAGATTCAAAGTTAGCATGGATACATCGACAATTATTTTTTGGGCATTGCGTGTCACTCTCTTTTGTTGTAAATTGCCATAGATAGGAATCCCCATCATGTTATTTTTTGGAGGTGGTGTGTGAAGTTGTAAGCTCCAATTTATATGCATATTTTTTTATGTAAATGAAAGTTGGATATAACACACAATTGACACAATTGTATTCAAGTTTCATTTATGTAGACATATTAATATTGTTACAATGTAAATGATGATGAAAAATGATTGTTATTATTTGCTGATGTGGCTGTCAAAATGGGTTGATATAGGTGTCATTTTTCAGTGATACTGTTGTTAAAAGGGCTGATGAACTTGTTAATGGGGGGCTGATGGTGTTGTTAATTTTGCTGATAGTGTTGTTAATAGGGGGCTGATGGTGTTATTAATGGTGCTAATAGTGTTGTTAATAGAGGGCTGATGATGTTGTTAATGGTATTGATGGTGTTGTTAATAGGGGCTGATGGTGTTGTTAATGGTACTGATGGTGTTGTTAAAGGGTACTGATAGTGTTGTTAATGGGGGCTGATAGTGTTGCTAAAAGGTATTGATGGTGTTGTTAATAGGGGGCTGATGGTGTTGTTAATGGTACTGATGGTGTTGTTAATATGGGGCTGATGGTGTTGTTAATAGGGACTGATGGCATTGTTAATGGTATTGATGGTGTTGTTAAAGTGTATTAATAGTGTTGTTAATGGGGGCTGATGATGTTGCTAAAGGGTATTGATGGTGTTGTTAATGGTATTGATGGTGTTGTTAATAGGGGGCTGATGGTGTTGTTAAAGGGTACTAATAGTGTTGTTAATGGAGGCTGATGGTGTTGCTAAAGGGTACTGATTGTGTTGTTAATAGGGGGGCTGATGGTATTGTTAAAGAGTACTGATTGTGTTATTAAAGGAAGCTGATTGTGTTGTTAATGAGGATGATGGTTTTGTTAAAGGGGGCTGATCGTGTTGTTAAAGGAGGCTAATAATGTTGCTAATGGGGATGATAGTGTTGTTAAAAGGTGCTGATCGTGTTGTTAAAGGGGGCTGATTGTGTTGCTAATGGGGATGATGGTCTTGTTAAAGGGGGTTGATCGTGTTGTTAAAAGGGGCTGATTGTGTTGCTAATGGGGATAATGGTCTTGTTAAATGGGGCTGATGGTGTTGTTAATGCGGACTGATGATGTTGCTAATGGGGTTGATGACGTTGCTAATGGGGATGATGGTCTTGTTAAAGGGGGTTGATGGTGTTGCTAATCTGACTAATGGTGTTGTTAAAGGGGGCTGATGGTGTTACTAATTTGACTGATGGTGTTGTTAAAGGGGCTGATGGTTTTGACAATAGGGTACCTGATCATTCATTTTTACTGCTCCTACATACACAACCAACAAAGAGAATATCTGCTGGAACCAATTGTGGTTGTCATTCATATTAAAATGTCAAGTCAACTACATCAGCAAATTTACAAAAGTAGCTCCTATCAATGAACTAAAGTGTTTTGTACAAGTTGTGTAATCTAATCTAACAAACAACCAACAAAATTCAGAAATTCAGATACAAAATTAACCAAGTCAACCTATGTCTATAAAACCAATTCAAATACACAAACTAGCGGCTCATCTTTCGCACTTGAGAGTCCTGGATCATGGACAACACCTTCACTCGCTGTGTGTTGTTTGGATGATTGACCAACCACCACAACATGTCATTCTTTAGTTCTCGAATATCATTGGCTTCATATGAAGGCATTTTGTACCCATTCTCTTGCTCTGTGTTGTCCCATGATTGTAGCCATGACAGGACATGAACACCACACGAGTCCTTGAAAACAAGAAATATACACATGTGTGATTCATCTATTATTAGAGATGTTGATTTGACAAGAGATATATGTAGGAGTTGGTTTAGGTTGCTAGTTAAATGACTTCACTGTCACTTTTATAAGAAGGAGGTTGAGTTCAATCTCACTTTTATATATATATATATATATATTGCTAATGTAGTAGAAGGGGAAAAACATAAAGGGAACTGATCAAGACATCATATAATTATTAAAGCTAATTTTGTACTGTATGTCTTCATCAGTTTCTTTTTAGTTTTTCATCGGATAAAATTGCCTAAGGTTCCATTTCATTTTTTTAAGCATAAAAAAAAGATAATATACACATTAATGGAAGAGCTAGAGAGCTGCAAAAATGTCAATTGCATAAGTTATATATATATATAAAATCTTACATATTAGCATTCGTGAGATGATGAGAACTCGTTTTAAGAAATTATAAAACTGGATAGGATATTACTATAAAATAAGACCTAAGCCCTTTAAACATGTCATTTGTTATAAAACTTCAGCTATAGACATACAAGCATGCCGAGATAGTGCTGCAAAAAAAGCAGGGTCATCAAGAGCATATAATTGTAAGTATATGGGTCATCGTGAATGGTTCAAACCTTTTATTGAGATGCAAGAATTGTATCATGAATTGCATGCCTTATACAGGTTTGACCAAGATTATCAGCACAAGCTTCAAGAAGAGGACAACTCTAGTGCCATGCAAAAAGGTAAATATACGAATACTTTGATAATGATGTGTTGATACAAATTAATGCTTTGAAAAATAGTAAGTTGTCTTTAAAATCATATTTTATACTAAACCCTATATCACTGTATCTTATTATAACGTTTTAATATATCTATCAGAATAATATTCATTTATTTGGCAACCCCATGGAGCTAATTTTTTCAATTTAACCATAACATGAAGCCAAGCCCAAAAGAAATTATTTTTATTCTTAAATTTCAAAAGCAGAAAATACATCCCCTATTGCAGGACATGTATGAACACAAAAACTTCACAATGGACAACCTTGTCACTGAAGTTTTAATCATGATAACAAGGTGGCAGACTAAGTGCTACTGTATGATAATAAATAGAAGTATATACATTGAGAAACTGATTGATGTACCAATAGATATCCCGATGCAAAAAGGAAAGTCAAAAGAAACATTAAGTACCCAAAGAAGATAGCTATCAGCATCTGCCAACAAAATCCATGTATTAATAATCCCTCATCAGAACTAGCATAAAATTCCAAACTAAGCAATTTCTAAAGTAAAGGCTAATCTGATCATATATAAACCTTCCAACATATTGACACCAATGAAGAGACACTTGATGAAACAAATTCATCCTTGCTTCTTTATTTTTAGAATCTCTAGACTTGATTTAAGTACATATAAATTGATTCAGCACTTAAAAGCATAAAGCAACAAGATCCAAATCAGATTTCAGCTTCAAAATGCTTAGTTCCAACAAGAAATAATATTCTATTCAAATTTCATTGTACAACTCACTGAATTATCATATGATAGGTTTAGGAGTAGTTTCCAATTCCAAGATTTGATCCTCACAGTCTCAATATCCTATAGTATCAACATTTAAATACCTTAAAGCATAATTAAACAATTATTTGAACTATTAGGTGGCATCAAATGGCAACCGAAATACATTTCCAACACAATGATCTTCTTGAAACATTAGATGACATCTTACAACTGTTATAATATATATAGTCATACACCTTTATCTTTTAATCCTCAAGAACCTAACGTTGCCATCAACAAAAAATGAGCTATGGTTCTATTATAACTAAAGGCAAAACCATTAATTACTTGCAATCATCCAAAACATGTATTTAAGGTGTAAATGCTTTTCTTCAAGGTTATTCTCCAAGAACTGAAGCTCATGCATACAACCTCCTAATCCCCTGTTTCGATACCCATATTCAGCATATATAAACACATATTATACTCATAAACAGTAAGCTTTTCATTGAGCTACAACCAACCAAAACAAAATACACACCTACAATAGCTTGCAAACTCATTTTATAACAGATTTTACTACTAAAATCCCCTAATAATGGTTTCAAATTTCAGAATCAGTGTTTCATTATTTCCCTAAATCTCAATCAGCAGCAATTTTAGAAAACCAGAAATGAGAAGGGAATGAAGAGACTTATCTAAACCCAAATCCAAGCTCTTCTTCTTCCTCCGACTCACGCCCTCACACTCAATCTCTCGTCTCTCTCTCGCTCTTCGGTGTATTCGGTTGATTGATGGAAATGAAAATGGGAAGGAAGAGTTAATTACAGTGGGCATTAATTCATTGAGTAGGAGGGTACTATTGTCATTTTACTTCAGATTCACATATAAGAAAAGGTCCTAGGACCTTTTCTGACATGTGAATCTTTCTTGGGCCCTAATTGAAATTATCTTTGTTAATTGGGCCCTGAAATGGATTTTCCCATTAATTTATATGTACGTGCAAGTTTTGAAACTTAAGTCATGTGCAATAGTCTTCCATTAGTGCAATAAATTTTTAATCGTACGCATGCAGAAAGCTTTAGGGAAAATTGATTTCAGGGCCTAAGTTAGTAAAATAATTACAAAAAAAGCCCAAGAAACATTCACATGTTAGAAAAGGCTCTAGGGCCTTTTCTGGCATTTTTTCAAAAAAAAGTGTACGGATATAGTTGCTAATTGCTACTGATGTAGTTGTTAATTGCTACAGATGTAGTTGTTAAAATGTAGTTGTTAATTAGACTCATTTAGTTGTTAACGGGGACTGATATAGTTGTTAAACGCTACTGATATAGTATATGTGAATGTTTCTTGGGCCTTTTTTGTAATTATTTTCCTAGCTTGAGCCCTGAAATCAATTTTCCCAAAGCTTTAAGTCATGTGCATGGACACTGACTATAATCATGTGTTCAAGTTTTCTTTTACAAGCGCAATATGTCTTTAACCACAGGAAAAATGGATTTTTATTTTTATTTTTATTTTTTGCCAACTAGTTAGAAAGTTTAAACTTAAAACTAACTAATCAAAAGTCCCTGTTACAAAATTTATCATTTAATAACAAGTACTTAAAAAATTTGTTTAAGTGTGTAGCATATCTTCAACTATCCGTGGGACAGAAGACATTCACAAATAACCAAGATATTTTGCACACAGTCGAAAAAATGTTACATATACTGAAGATGGTCAATTGTATTTGATGAAGGATGTGTCCTTAGATACCTTTGGATGTTAGATTTTACAATGAGGATTTTTCAGCAACTTTTCCATTAACTAATGAATTTCTACAGTCATCCCATATGGTTTTTTTCTTTTAATTAAAAAAAAAAACTAATCATAAGGAATCGTCTTCATCAGGTTAAAGGAATAAACCATTGTCGATATTCATCACGATACGCACTAATCTGGCTTTGACAGATTCAATATATATATATATATATATTTTGTATTTTTAGTAAATTATTTATTTTATTACGGACATACTTTAAAATAATGATAATATGTCACTCTAGCTATCTTAAATAAATTTTTTTTATAAAAAAATTTAAAAATCAATTTTAGATGACCCATAGCTCTCTGGTAAGGGGAAAAACACAACCAGAATTAAAATAACAGAAAAACAGATATAATGAAAAACGTTGTGCATGTAACAGAAAATTAGAGAGTTTATTTCATAGTTTCTCGATAATTACAAAGGAAAAAAAAGGCCTATAGTAAATAGAATAATAAACAGTAGTTAAACGTAAACCATAGAAATCTCGGGGAAAAAATATAAAATAAAATATGGCTGATCTAGAAACTACGAGCAATGGCAGAAGCCAGCGAAAAGCAGAAAGAGACCCATATTGAGAGAACAAGCCAACAATTGTGTGCGAAGCGAAGAGCCATTTTCGATCTCATCTTCTTCTTCTTCTTCTTCTCTGTGTACTTATAATATTCAAGTGTGAGCAAATTTTGATCCTTTTATAGTCAACGAGGAGTTTTAATTCAGTAAATAATAATTAATTAGGGAAAATATCAAGGTATTAATGATGGCAATCTCTTTTTTAGTTGGGGTTTTATATCTGTTGATATGAATTGGATGTACTATACATTGAATTGTGAATATTTATAATTTATAATTTGAATTAGGAGATCAGATGAGTATGTATCCCATATTTTTTGCCGAAGAGATGAGTATCCAATATATCCATGATACATCCCTATCTCTTTTTGAAATATATATCCGGGAATTTATTATTGACATTTACATTTCAAAAATTTTAAAAATAATTAGTATTATCTTTTAAGATGATATATATATGTTAGAAAAATTATTTTAAGTTTCGTGTCTTATTGCTCTTAAGATAAAAACAATCATTAATTTATTCTGACACATATATTTGAGAGAATACTCTTATTTCTTAAATAAGTGATTTGATTATTAATCTTCACAGGATACTCCTATATCTCACCAAAATAAAATAAATATCAAATTATATAGGATTAATACCATCTTCGGTCATTGTCATTTAAGGTCATTTTGGTTTTAGTCTTTGAAACTTTAGATATGTGGTTTTAATCTCTCAAGTCTCTCGTTTTTTAAACCGTTAGTCTCTAAAATTTTAGAAGGACTTGGAGTCAGAGTTAACACTGTTAATTAATCTTATATGAAAAGGCTTGGAGCTAGAGACCTAGAGTTAACGCCGTCATCCCATGGTCCATGTCTTTTACCTCTGTTATCCAGTTTTGATGATATATGAACATCTTGAACATGTAAATTTGTACGTAGCTCTCTATGCTCTTCTTGGGCTTCTTCTTTTTCTTATCATTATCGCCTTCCTTGGCTATCTTCTTTTCCCCCGAGGGAATCTTCGGCAGCCAGAGACACGCACAATCAAGAAGAGGATGGTTTTATATTTTCTTAAATTTGTAGCTTTAGTGTAAGTAGTGATTTAATCTAAAGCTACATGTGTACGGCTGTTCACTAAATCGCTATGATTTAATCGCGTTACGAACAGCTAGCACGGCAGTCCCGCTAGCCGGTTAGCAGGCGGGGTCAAGGGGTAACGCCCCGTCCACAAAATTTTTTTAAAAATAGAACATCATTTTAAAAAGAATATTTTATAAAATTTTTGAAATCGTGAACACTTTACATCATTTTAAAATGTGATTATATATAATATAATATATATTATATAAAATAATATATAATATTATATAAAATAATATATAATATTATAAAAATTAAAAAAAAATTAATTCACATATGGCGCCATCTGACGTGGCGCCGCAAAATATCTTATTTTCACAATATATTTGAACAGTACTCCATTTTCACAAATTTTTTTTTTTTAAAAAAACCTTATTTTGACAAATTTGCCCATATATAAACCAGAGGAATTCTCGGGTACGGTGCACCACCTCATCTATGCACCGGCGAGTAATATTTTGATAGCTTGAATGTTTTTATCCCATGTGTATTCCTGCGTGTAACTTCTCCTTCTCCATATTATTTTAATCATATTGTTTTATGAAACATGTACTCGTCTCTCTCCTCTGCACCTGTTTTCTAAAACGTTTCCTTAGTCACTAAAAAACAAATGCATAATCACTGACAAAATTTTATTGATAATTTCATTTGGAACACAAATTACCAATAGAATTCTATCGATAATAAAATTTTGGCGAGCTAAAGTTCGTGGCAAAAAAATCATGGCAAAGACCTTTTCTGACAGAATTTGGCGAAGGAAAGATTCTATCATAAATTAGGGACAAAAATCATTGACGGAATATTGAGTGGTAAATTACCTATGGAATTCAGTGAGAAATTACTGACGGAATTCCATTCCGTGGGTAATTTCCCAGAGAATTTCAGACGGAATAATGCGTGGTTAATTTGCCACGGAATTTAAATGGAATTCATTCCTTTAATGCAGCAAAAAATCACCATACCAAATGAATTTATTTGTTAGATTAAAAAGGGAGGGGTAGAAATGTGTACAAGTTAAAGGAAAAATGTTACTTTTTTAAAAAATTAATGTTATAATATATTAAGATGCCAAAGATAACTATTACTCTCAAATGCACTCTCTAAAATATCTAATATATTGCATTACAACTTTTGTATGACCCTATATACAACATTTTTCCGTCGAAAATTCTGTCCCTAATCCAATCCAGTGTTTTTTTTGTGGTGTTTCCTCCCTCCCTTTCTTTCCTACTTACACCCAGCTCACTTTTGTATGACCCTATACAACATTTTTCCGTCGAAAATTCTGTCCCTAATCCAGTGTTTTTTTGTAGTGTTCCCTCCCTCCCTTTCTTTCCTACTTACGCCTAGTTCTATCCATCCTCTATAGAGGATAATAAGATATTACTACCTCCGGTTCTAAATATAGGACATAGTTTGTAGTGCAATTTGCACTACAAACTATCCTTGAGATCCCTAATTAGCAATTCATATATCCACAACAACTATTAAATTTAAAAGATTCTTAGGATAGAATGAAATATCTAAAAGATATATCAAATCTTCCTAATAATCTAGAATATACAAAATGACTTTTTAAAATAATAAAATTAATAATTAAAACATAAAATAACTCAAAACCTTAATAGTTTTCTTCTTGGTTTTTGGTGAGTCCTCTTTAATCATTGAATCTCCATCAAATGAGTATTTTTAATAATTATGAGTATTAAAAATTAGCATATCACACAAAGTTTATTTTCGCTTTAACATAATTTTTGTAGAAAAATTGCTAAGAGCCATCGCAATGCATCACCATAACCATTGTACTACCTTGTTGGAGATTGTATGATGGCGATGGTTGTGGTGGTGGTAACAGTGCTATGGTGGTTGCGGCGATGATGACAATTGGTGATGCCAACAATGACGAAAGAGGAGGAGGTAGTAGTTGCTATGACAGCAATTGCAGTTGTCATGGCAATGGCGGTAGCAGTAGCATTAGTAAAGGAGGAGGTAGTGGTGATGGTGGAAATGATGATAACAATTGTCATGGTGGTGGCGACGAAGGTGGAGGAGGAAGAGATAGAGGTAGAGTCGCTGGTGGAATAAGATAAGTGAAACAATGACCAATGAGACTAAATGGGGTGTGTGTGTGTGTGTGTTTGCTATGCAATAAGGTAGTAAAGAATATTGTGTGTGTGTGCGCACGCGCGCGCGAAATAAAATAGTAATGAGTATTTATATAGGGGGAGGTATGAATAGAGATTACAAATTTTTTGGTAATCATCATTACCATGATAAACCTTATTATCATGCTAAAGAGTATCTAAATACTCTTATCTCTTGATAATACGATCATGATTACTATTGCAAGTATGCAATGGTGTTGAACTAAATGGGCTCCAGTTACTGCATGAGGTCAAAACTATTTTTTTTTTACCCAAATTAAAATTTTCACTAAGAAATTCTTTTTTATGTAAAAAGACAATTTTAGTTGAAAAAAAAATAGTAAAACAATACATAAACTATTGGGCCCCTTTACATAATAAATTCCGATATATAAAAGCATAGAAGCCTTGCCAATAACCAAAAATACGATGGAAGATACCAATATCGACATGAACAATAAAAACAAAAAAGAGAAGAACTTAATACGGCACAACTCGAACCATTATATTGCAAGATAGGAAGTGAATAAAAATGAGGGTGAGGCAACCACATCAAAGTAAGCACCAAGGCCATTTGCAAACTACCTTGAATTACCATATAGGATGTTGGGAATAGAGGCACCGCTTTGAAGAGGAAAATGTGAAATGTAAAAGTCAGATTGGATGGCTAATTATTAAGCTATCAAGTTAAGATTTTTTTTTTTTTTTTAATAACATGTTAACGCATTAGTCACAATAAATAGCATGTTAACTATATAAATTTGATTGCTCACATATATATAAAACCGTCATTTAACTAGACCTCATGAAGGTGTTAAGCTCAAGAACTTAATGGATTAACAAAATTACAGAGAGCACATGGTTAAAACATATCATGTTAACACGTTAACCACACGATACTTAGCACGTTGACCATAAATTTAAGAGATTAGTTAAAATTTTGGAAGTTGTTTGACAGTTTGTTTTATAATCATCAAATCTGAAATTATAACTTCATAAATTTGTTGTTTCTCAAAAAAGATTTTACACCGCCGTTTTCTCAATAATCTTCAAATTTTGAAGTATTTCAAATTTCATATTATATATGAAATTGGTTTTTGATTCTCACTCAGACATACAAAGAACACCAATTTCTGGTGTGATGTGAGGCAAAACTGTGTTTTCATAACTTTGTTTGAACATCTGTTGTGGTATTTCTTTCTACCTCACCCTCCTCAGTACAGCACCATAAACCTTGGCAAAAACTAAGATTCTTGTTAATATAGTGTGTATTTGATTATTTTGTATTCTTCGCCTGCATAAATGCCATTCACGTCTCGTTATTATTTGTAATTGATTATCATAATCATAAATAAAGTAAACATGGATAATCATGTAAATTACCTTAATAAGACACGTTTTAAAATGATCTTGAGTATGTTTTTTCGATTCTTTGTGTTTCGGTTTTTCGCTTTACTCTCTAGCTATTTATAAGAATATTCATATATTCAATATATTAACAAGTTGTCAACACAAGTATGGCATGTGCTTATTACATATGGTCTGGGGGTTAATAAGTAGCATCCAACAACCTGAATTAATTTTTTAGCAGTACTCAATATCTTAAATTAATTAATGTAAGATAAAATTTAAATAAAATAAAAAATATAAATATTAAATATGTAAATAAACAAATGGAACATAAATAAAATGTAACATAATATAACAACATAAAATGTAAAGAATACCACAATATAAAATACAGAAATATAAATTTTGCATAATAAGAGATTCCTGGGAAATGATAAATAAAAGTATTAAAAAAAACTCGCAAAGGAGAATAAAGCAACAATAATCTCTCATCTTAACCATGCGACTTGATGGATAAAACAATCGGTAAAATTATCTCTTGAATTACATATAATGGCTTAGATCATCCCAGATAAATCAAATAGATATACAGTAAAAGAAAGTAAGAGAAATCGTTAAACCAACAGTGACAAAAATAAACCTCCGTTAGAACATCGTGTTGATAACGTGTTATGAAATCAAGAAAATACAAGAAATTGGGATAAAAGAGATGAAGAAAGAATTGAAGAGAAAGGTGAAACAATATCTTGTTTATTTGGATACAATCAAAGTTTAGTACATAGTGCTCTATTTATATGCTCTCAACTTGAACCAAAAGTTACATAAAGTAAAAAAACAAAGTGAATCCTCATAAGTAAGCAAATTGTAACATTTGAGTTATGGCATAAAGACTCCTAAAGACCATTCATTAGAGATGTTATAGAGTGTAGAAAGTGAAAGACCAAGAGTTTGAAGTTTATGGGCATCTACATCATCTAGTATTTTTACAACATATTTTTATTTTCAGAAAAAAAAAATTTACCTTTTTTCCAAAATACTTAACTGAAAAGACATTTTTAAATTCATATTTTTATTATTTTTTAAAAAAACTATTTTAAAAACAAAAAAAAAAACTAAACATGCGTTAAGTTTTTACCATCCACTTGATTTTAGCTAAAACACAAGATATTTTAATTTTAAAGCTTTACTGATAATAACAAGGGGAAATGACACCTTTCTGGCTTTTCATATGGAAGACAATCACGCATCGGACTGAGTTTCCCTGCCTATCTTTTGGATAGACAAGGAGAGCTCAACCTTCCTGGGCCGTCTAGATGAGATCTGAACGGTCCAGAACTAATCTTCTAATTTTTACATATAAAAAATATCTTCTGAAAAAATATTAGTTGATAGATTATCTTTATTTTAGGCTATCTACCTAATAAAATAATATTTTTTAAGAAAAAAATAGATATGGGCCATCTAGATCTCATCTGGATGGCCCAGGGAGGATGAGTTCTCCCTGCCTATCCTTTTAGATAGACAGGGAAACTCAGTCCATCAGGCATCATAGTAAGTACATTTTCTGGACAAGGATATTCCTATCACTTCTATTATATTTCAAATTAAGCAATTATATTAATGAATCCGAATTAATTTTAAAGTTAATCATGATTGGGTTGACTCGAATTCAATCAAATTAAAGTTGGATCATTGACTATACCCTTAAACTATTGTCTCGTCGGGTTTGATAATCAATCTAGTTGTTAGTATCTTGGTTTATATCTAAATATTTTAGCCCAATGTAGTATTAAAAAATAGTGAATTGGCGACAAAATTTCATCGCTAAAATGATTTAACTTATCAATTAGTGACCGTCTATTTTACAGTGGAGTCATCTATTGCTGTCATTAATACACTGTTTTTTAGTGCTTTAATAGAATTAATTACCATATGAGGGCCCAAGGCATAATTATTGCCTTATTGATAGAACACTTGTTTGCCCCGCAGGCCGTTTTACTTTTATTGTCCTACTCTTCAGATTGGCTCCACTGGATCATACTTCCATTTGTAGTATTTTTGTTCATAACTTAAGGTCAATCCATGTATATAAGGTTGAGTTTGCGAACCTTATGCTAATAGAAAAGATTAACGGACAAAATCAAACCTCGAAAATGCTAAATTCTAAGGGAAAAAAACTTATCAATAAAATTAGTCGGGATTAAAATCCTTTTAGTGGAATCAAAAAATTGTTAATTAAGATGGTAAGCATAGTCTCACCGCCTCGTTCCAATCCTATGAAATGTACTTATTGAAAGACGCGAAAAGACTTTACAAGCTAAGCCTTAAAATAAGAAGCACTTGATCAATTCCCAAAAAAAAAAAAAAAATACTTCCTCATAATGGATGTTATGATAATATTTTAAGTGATTTATTTGCTTATTAAGGTATACTCTTTTGGCTTATTTATTTATAAATCACCTATTTCACCCAAGCAAAAAACGAAAAAAAAAAACAAAAGGGGGACCGCTTATGGGAATAGGATTAGAACCACTTATGGGGGACCGCTGCCAGTAAAAGTAAGGAAAAACCTAAATGGCTAGGGTAGTTGTAGAGAGAAGGGCTCCAAGTTCTGTTCATCTTACTCTAACATTAAGCAATTTGTACCGAAATCGACTAGGGGAGCTGCAAAGAGAAGTGTCAGGATTATTGAAAAAAGGCTCCAACTTCTTCTTCCTCTAACGCTTACACTAGCTAGGTGTTGTGGTCACCAAATCAGCAAGGTGTCTTTAATTTGTTGCATAATTGCCTAAACGATAGCAAGAGTAAGGGAGTATTAAGGTATTTGGGCTATGGTTGTGGCATTGTTGCCATCACTGTGGGTTCCCAAAATTTGACCACTATGAACAAAATTCATAATGAGATTAACAATTCATGAATGGGTTTCACAAAACTTGTAATGAGTTTGACAAGTTCATTACTCAGGTTAAAATATGTCAGAATGGGTTCTCAAAATCTGAACAGTATGAACAAAATTCACAATGGGATTAACAAGTTCATGAATGGATTTTACAAAACTTGTAATGAGTTTAACAAGTTTGTTATTGTCAAAACATGTCAAAGTGAGTTTCTAAAATATAAGCAATATGAACAAAATTCGTAATGAAATTAATAAATTCATGAATGGATTCCATATAACTTGGAATGGGTTTAACAAGTTATGCTTTTTCCCAAATTCAAGTAACCTCGTTCCAATTCTCTAAATTGATCAATTACTAGTATTGATTACTTTATGTCCACAATTACTTTGCAAATAACAGTAGCTCCAAAATGCTGCAATGGCGTATATAGTAAAAGGATTCCATTTTTTCAACACCAATCAAGCCCATCTTCACTGTGGTTGTAATCATAAGCAACCAATCATCGTTGTTCCCTCCAAATTTGCGCTAAAATAAAATTGTGACCATAGGTAGTTGGATTGAGATTATAGAGCACAAGAAAGACGTGGCGTTCGAGCTCATTGATTGTCCATGTTCTCCCCTGTTTTCCTCTGAGATTAGTATTTCAAGTGAGGATATTTTCAAAGAAAAAGGGAATTGTGCGAAATATACACTCGCACACAGGCCTAATATCCTACTTGACACTCGTATGTTACTGTTCATATGTTAGTTTCGCCAGTGAGTGAAAACCATTAAAAGTGTTGTGAAACCCATTTATAAACTTGTTAATCCTATTATGCATTTTGTTTATACGGCTCATATTTTAAGAACCCACTTTGATATGATTTGACCTGAGTAACGAACTTGCTAAACCCATTACAAGTTTTGTATAAGTCACTTAATAATCTCATTATAAATTTTGTTCATACTGCTCTGATTTTGGGAACCCACTTTGACATGTTTTGACTTGAGTAACAAATTTGTTAAACTCATTACAAGTTTTGTGAATTTATGAACTTATTAATCCCATTACAAATTTTATTCATAGTGGTCAAATTTTGGGAACTCACACTACAACAACAATGCCATAACCACAACACAAAAACTTTAATACTCTCTTACTCTCACTATCATTCAGGCGAGTATGTGATGAATTAAAGACACCCTTGCTGATTTGGGGACCATGATGCCGAGTGTGAGCGTTATAGGAAGAAGAAGTTGGAGCTCGTTTTTAGTAATCTTGACACTTCTCTTTGCAACTACTCTAGCCGATTTCGGTATGAAATCACCAAATGTCAGAGTAAGATGAATAAGAAATTGAATAAGAAATTGGAGCCCTTGCACACACACTGTTGAGAGCTTCAGGAAGACTGGCAGGAATTTTTCATGACTATGTTTAATTTCCTTTAGTGTCTTCATTACATAAGTGTGAAGGGTAGTTTGAACTTTTCTCCATAATTTTCATATCCTTGATTGCCCCTTATCCATTTCCTGTCTTTTCACAAGTTCAATAGGCTTCTCTAGGTTTAAGAAATTCAGATAGTATTTAAGTGTCATTTTTCCTTGGAGTTTTGTGTCATAAATAGTAGTACTTTTTTGAACAAAATCCAGAAAAACACTTTAAAAAAAAATAGAGATAGAGGTACTAATAACTTGAGTTACAAGAGAAATCAAATATATGACCTCCTGCTTAATTACAAAGGACTTTCATGTCACTGGATAACAAGTCCTTTGACCCAAATAAGCACTAAATATGATAAGAGGTTAGAAGAGGGAGTAACACTTTAACAAAAATTTATTGACACTGAAGTAAAGAAAATACTTCCTCTAGTCCTCAATATAAGAAATAATTAAATTTTTTGAGAGATTAAATAAGCTAAATAAGTTATTTAATCATATCATATATTGTGTATTATTAGATTATATATTCGTTTATAAGTTAGGCAAAATAGTTTGGAAAAAAAATGATAAATATAAATACTTTAAAATAATTTAATTAGATTTTTTAATATTTCTAAAAAAGTCAACTATATTTTATATTTAGAACATGAGAGAGTATTAATTAATTATTATAGTAATATATTCTTCTATCCATGGGGCGTGGAACTAATGGCTCTAAGGAATGGCTCAGATCATCACCATCATTTGGATCTTTCAATATTTTTATGGCTCCATTTCAGTTCACAGGTGTTGTTTGGTATCAGGGATTTGGAGGGGAGGGAAAGGGAGGGAAAAAAAATTTATAACTTCGATTTTAAAAAAATTACAGAAGTGATGTTGAAAATTTTTAGTTAATTTATCTTACTCCTTTATTTTGCATCTCATCTTTATTAAAATTTTATAATCTGGTTCCTCTAATTTTTTTAAATCCAACTTTTAAAAATACCCCCTCCAAAAAAAAAAAAAAAAATCCTTAATGGTGTAAACAAGTAGTAATCGAGAAACATATGATTGCAGCTGCTAGCTTTCATCTTACCAAAATAAAATCTATCTAGTTAAAATATCAAAATCTAAATTTTGATCTATATTTTTAACAAATTCTTAATTAGGTCAAGAGGTCTAATTAGAGATTTCAGAATTTGATTATTTTACTTATATACCCTTTTTCTCCTTTTCTTTCCGGTCCCATTCTCCTCATCAGTTTCCTTCCTCTACTTTAAGTTCCATCCATGGCATCTTTCTAGATCTCTAATTCACCATGATCTGCTGTCACTATGCCCAACATCGATTCAAGTCTTTTTAGTTTCATCTTTAAATAACCAAGTAAAACTCTATTTATGTTGAGGTTTTATGAAACTTTTTTGGTAAGGTCAGATCCCTGGATTTTTTAAGGTACAAAATCATTTGATTTAACGTAGTTCTTACTTGCAATTGTGCAGAGAAACAAATTCCATGTTATATTCTCCCGCAAAATAAAAAAACATGAGAATGTATCCAATACAGTACTTGGCATGAGTTCTTGCAAATGATCTTGGACTTGCAAACATTATTACATCCAAACGACACGGGAATTTAAAAAGTACAGCTACAAGCCTACAAAGCTCAAAAGTATTACGAGATCTACATTATTATTAAGCTTTGGAAAGACAAAGAACAAGGGATATTGTAAGAAAAATGGGCATACCTGAAATGCAACCACTTATCTCCAATACTCACGTTGATCAAATCACAATTAGGAATGTGACTATTTATGCATCGCAAATACAGCATAGACACAAAAAGAAAAGATAGAGTTATAATAGAAGGAAAAGGAAGTAATGTGTCAAGAATGTCTCTTTTATTCAACTTCTTCACGACTAAATTCATCATGCCCAGTAGTGTTCCACGTACCCTTTTTTCTACCAACACATCATAAGGAGACGTTATATATATTGGTTAAGCAATATAACTCATAGTTACGTTATTGAGAAATATCACAAATATTCACCCAAATTTTTATATTATTTATATTCTAACTCCAATACTATTGAGTTTAGGCCTAATCCACCAAGGATAGATCAAGTTATTTTGCAACAGGTTTAAATTTGATGGAATATATAAATGTTTGTATACGTAATTAATTAGAGTTAGACGAAGACTATCTCTGGAGGAGAAAGAGGAAGCCTTTTGTTTTGGTCCAACTGGCCTCATCATCATGGCCCTTGGTCACATACACAACCTTGTACCTCTTGCCTTCTTGTCTTATTCTTCTCTCGAATTCCTCCATATACACAATTCTCAGTTTCCAATCAACCTCGGACGATTTTCCTATTTATGATTATGTAACTTCTTGTAATATGAGGTATGGGTTTAAAAGAGTTGCTTGTGCAATTCACGATAGACTTCTACTCTCTGAAAACTGATATTTCTACTCACGACCTAGAGTTTTACTATTTTTCCCTCTCTAATGGTGAATTTGTTGTATAGCATGATTGGAGTTCATATTGGTGTTTCGATTTATGTGGGTACTTTAAAGAGTTAGTCTGGTTCCAAGTATGCTCAAAATCTTTCACCCTCATTGTTCCAAACCCCTTAATGTTGTTGGAGGTTCGCTAAAAGTTGAGAACTTAATGGTTCAACAACAAGTAAGGAAGCATGGATTCAATTAATTTTCTTCTTATAAAATGTCAAAATTTATTAAAAAAACGATGATACATATTAAGGCCCATCTCTTAGTAAGAGAAGGACCTAGAGATAGAACAAGAAAATCACAAACCTATAAAAACAAGCGACAAAAACACACAGACAGCACAGTATACAAGCAAAAGTGCAAAATAGATTATAACCACACAAAATTTAAATTTCGGGAAAATCATACATCTAGCCAACATTCACTTTCTCATTCCATTAGGTACACATTTTGTATAAGGAGTTGTGTCATAGTGAATTCGGGATATTACAATTGTACCATGTTCTACTTTTTCATTTATTGTAGAAGACTTATCACTACCTTACAAGACCATCTTACGTAAAGCATCTTTCTTCCATTACTGTACAAGAGTTTATTATTGTAATACCTTAAAATCTTTATTCATTATAAATATTTATTTTGATAAATAATTAATATTAAATGAAGGTGAATATGTGTTTCAAAGTATTGTAATCTATTGATTATAATTTTAAGCAAATTTCTTCATGAAATTTATAATTAAATGGAAGATAATTTTGAGACAACATATAAGAGTAATACAATATGATATAAATGACACATAAAATAATGGTTATTTTGTAACTAAACAAGGCAAGAAAATGTGACGGAGACACTTAATTAAATTAAATGCTAAATGGCACTTAAGGTTGCAATAATAAAAGATTAATTGCAACATAATTAGAGACAATTAAATCATAAAAAATGGGGCTGCTCATTTTCGAAAATATGAAGGGCCTAAGAGATGAAATTAAGTTTGCTAATAATGCTCTAATTACTTTGATTATGTAGTAAACCAATTAATCAATGAGACATGCAATTAAAAGGACAATTAAGCACATGATTAGGGAGATAATTATACTTAATCAAATAAGCCCCAAAAGTCAACAGTTGCAATTAAGATCAATGGCTAGGATTGTTGCACATGTAATTCCATCCAATGGTCCTAATTAATCCCATAATTAACCTTAATCCTCTTAAAAACTCATCTAATGGCTTGGAATCAAGGTGGTGGTCGGCCAGCATGTGCAAGGGATAGGATTTGAAGTTGTAAAGTGAAGTTTTGATCCAATGGTAGAGAAGAAAGAAGCTAAATTGTATTACCTAAATATGGACCACTTAAACCTTGAGATTTTACCTATAAATAGAGTTACTTCCCCTCTTCATTCTTCACACCAACACAAGCTAACATAGTTGATCATAAGTGAGAGTAAGAGGGAGCAAGACAAAAATCAAGAGAATGAGGAAGAAGTTCAAGAATCAAGGTACATTCTTGGTCTTAAGCTTTTAGTTTTTAGTAAATATAGGAGTAATCCAGAAAATTGTAAGATAAATTTCCTTTCATATTTGGAAGTCTCCATTGCTTTTAAAATGCAAAATGGAGTGGAAAACATGTTGGGAAATAATTTTTAGAGTCAAAAGATCCAAGTGGTGAAAGTTGGGAAAAATCTCAGATATTAGTTTTTTGGAATCAATCACCTTATGGACGTCGGTTTATATAGTAAATGATTTTTAAAAATCATGCAATTTTCTAGGAATGAAGTAGACATCCATGGCTTTCTTTTGATATAAAATTTGTAACGGTTTAAGCTTTTGGCAAGGAGATAATTTTTTTTTAAGTTAAGCCTTATTTTCTGAATGTTATTCTAAACAGTGGTTATTATACATGAGTTTTGGCCATTCAAATGGTATCTAAAAATCCTGAAATTTTTCAGAGATATAATAGACATGAAAGGATTTTCATCCATATATAAAATGTATTTGTTTGAATGTTTTACAAAAAGATGTGAATTTTCCAAGTTAGCCCATGTTTCTGGATTAGGAACTGGAACAATGGTTGAGGAATTTTGAACTGGGAATAACTTAGGGATTTCGAGTTCCAGCCGTTGTTTTTTTTAGAAAACTAGACTTGTAAAAGGAAATTTTGGATTTGGAATCACATCATTTTGATTTTTTTTTTTTTTTACAATTAGTTATGATTTTTCAAAGTTAATGAAAAATTTGGGCAGAAATGTTGAAATTTCGTTTTTAACAAAATTTAAGAGTAAAATTGGAATAATAAATCCACCAGGGGTAAAAAGATCAATAGTGGCTAAAATATCTCTTAGGATATCATTTTAAGTTATATGGTATTTATTATAATATCATAATGCAATAATGGTATTATAGGATATCCAGGAAAATCAGGAATTGGTACTGAAAGAGAAACATACGACTAGCTATGTAGACGAAGGTACGGACGCGTACTTTAACTTTAACTGTGATGTGTCTTGTAGGATTATATATGATTTTTTATTTCATATGGAGTCATGGGCAAGACAAGGTCTTAGGCCATACACTATGACTAAAACTCAGTCTTAGATCACATGTTTTTTATATTCAGTTTCACTGTGGATTCAGCTTGATGTGGATTATAGTCATGATAATACCACTTGTATGTTTTCCTAATGTTGAGGACACATGGACTCGTGGCGTTGGTTAGTGCAAACACTATTGATATACATCTCTCAGACTTGACCCTAGTTCCAGGATCTGGAGAATCAAAAGTCGATATAAAGGGTAAGATGTGTAATACCCTAAAAATCCTATTTAGCATAATCATTATATTTTAGAAAATACCTATTAAAAATAGGTGAATATGTGGTCTCAAAATTTAGTAGCTTATTTAATTTAGGGAATTTTCTCCTAGAATTAAATTAAGCAAAGACCCAAATTTTCTAAGAGATCATAAAATACCTTAAAATCATCATATTACAACATAGTTTTTAGTTAATCATGAAGAGCCATAAAATGCTATGGAAATACCTAAAGTAATTAAAAGAGATTAACAACAATTGTTGGGCAATTAAATTTGCACTAATTAAAATATTTGAATAAACATTCATAATAAATCTAGTGGCAATTAAAAGTTATCAATTAGGGATATTTTAACACAATCAAGGGCCAATTAGGAAATTATATTTAAAGATCATAAAATATGATATAAATACCATATTAAACCATTGTTCTCATATGATCAAATGAGCAAGAAAATATTATAAAAACACTTAAGCTAATTAATGGGAATTAACAACAATAAATGAACAATTTAGCTTGTACTAATTAAGATTAGTTGCAAAATAATCAAGAGGCAAAATAAAAAGTATCAAATGAAGGTGGAATAATACTTGACTAATTAAGCACTAATTTTCATGATTAGTTAATAAATCAATTAGTTAATATCAAAGGCAATCTAGGGAGAAGATTTAATCTAAACAAACACAATGAAATCCAATGGTTAAACCAATGAATAAACTTAATCCTTGTAATAATTCATGGACCAATGGGAGGCTTTAACATAGGATAAATTGAGATAAAGAAACACAAAATCAAGAGGAAGGGGGGGGGGCGGTTTACATGACTTGGAGAAGAAGAAATAATATTGTTTATATTAAACAAAGGGCACATGAGATAATTAGATACTAAATAACCATTAGAGTGTGGGAAAAGATAAGAGGACTTTTGAGGCATGAATTAAATGAATTGGAAGAGGATAAGGAAAGAGAAAAGTGTGAGTGTGTGTGTTGTGAGTGTGTGTGTGTCCAAGAGTTGTGTGTGTGTGTGTGTAGGAAATAAAGTCAAAATTAATCAAAGTGAATAATGGTTTGAAGTCCAAAGTAAAAACTTGGGGAGCAAGTAATTTTGAATCAAATGCAAGGAGAATTCATAGTAATTAAATCAAATACAAGTAAATGAGAATTTATAGGAATTAAATCATATCTTGAAATATTGGAGCTAAGTATTGAATATAAATACATATTTGAAACCAGTGAATTCTGAGCTTTAACCTGGCCATTCCTAAAGTCATTTTCATATATTTTTAGGATTCATACCTAAGTGTTTCATGAAGTTTAAAATCACCATAAATCTAGTTATAAAATTAGGATTTCAAAAGTGAAATTAGATCTTGAATAAAAACACCAACTTACACCTAACTAAATTAGCATTTGGAGATAAATAGAAGATGAAGCAAAACTTAAGAGCTAGGGGGGAGGACGGTTAAAGAGGAGGTGGAGGGGTGAGATCTTTACCTCTTCACCAAGTCAAAAACCAATGGCCGAGATCAAGTAGAAGTTGCTAGGTGTTTAACCCCTCCCTTGGCTATAAATAGAGGCTTCATCCTTCACAAATTCTCATCAATTCCTCAAGGCATAGGCCGAATTTAGAGAGGGAGGAGGAGAGTGGAGGAGCTTCAAGAAGCAAGAAGCAAGAAGCAAGGTTCTACAAGAGGTAAGGAAGCTTTTAGTTCTTAGTTCAAGTTCTTAGTTTTTGTAGTAGAAATGTTAGGAAATGTTATTTTGATCTTTAATCTTCCAATTCTAGTTTTATTTTCATGTTTTTATGGTTTCCATTGCCTTTATTTCGAAAAAATGATGAAGAAGAAGTATGGCAAAAATTTTTGGAAGATTATAATCAAAATAGCGAAGTTCTGGCGAAATTTCATCGGTTAGCGATTTCAGGAGCCAGTAGCAAAAACGTTAATATTTTATGAAGGAAATGATGTTCTAAAATTCTGAGTAAATTCATGGTGAAAGTAGACATATAGAGCTTTCCAAATATATATAGAGTGTGTCATTTGAAGTTCTGTGCAAAGAGATAAAAATCCCAGAAGATAAGCTACGTTTTCTGGGGGAAATTCTGGGCAGAGGTTTGAAACTGTGAAACTGGGAATTTTTCGTGAAACTTGGGTAAATTCCAGTATTTTTCATCAAAAGTAGACATCTCAAGGATTCCGGGAAATTTTATGGATCCTCGTTTCGATTTTTCTAGAATTAGTTATGATTTTTCGAAGTTAGGTGAAATTTTGCCCAGAAATGCAGAACCAGCGTTTTTTCCAAAAATTATGTGGAAATAATTGAAAATAAATCCTCCAAGGGTAAAATTTTCATTTTGTGGCCAAGATAGTTCTTGGAATGATGTTTATGAATTAATAGAAACGATATTACCCTTATAGGATAAACTGTGAACGTGTATCGATCGTCAAACGTACCCCAAAACTCGTCAACGAAGGTACGGACGCGTATTGTAACCTTAACTCTGATGCTTATGGTATGCTTATATATGATAGTTGTACTCATATGTTTTGAAATTGTTCTTTGATTATTGAATTGAATACGGGTTATAGTCTTGATAACGTCGTTAAGTTTTCCTAGCGCTGAGAACACGATAGGCCATCGTGGCACTAGTGAATAGTGCAGACTGGGGTAATATACATATTGCAGTAATTGTGTTATGTTATTGCCTTACATGTTGTTATAATTTTGAAAGATGTAATTGTGTACTTATTATGTGATATCTGTCATATACTGTTTATATAAGCATGAGGTTAACCGTTACCTGAGGTTCAATGGGTATTGAACCTCAGCTTTTACCATAGCTTCAGGTCCGGGGAACCAAGGACTGAAGATAGGAGTAAGCAGAAAGCGTAAGGACCCGACTAAAGATCCCATTTCTTTTAGACGTATACAGTTATAACATCATTCTAATGAATGTACTGTACATTACAAACAAACAGATACGCCATAATTAATGATATATCAGTTACTCAATCTTTTACTCACTCTTTTATTTGCTCCGATGCTCTACTCTGATGATTTGAAATGATTTTAAAAAAAAAAAATTATTCCGCTTTTGAAAATTGGAATGTTACAAGATGCACGCGTGAAGACTCAGCTAGAGTTTTTATTTTAGACTGTATTTGTATTGTTGAATATTTAGTATTTAAATACTTAGATTATTGTATCGTTATTATACTGACTAGATATATCACAGTTAGTTTAAATTTGTAGCCATGAATATGTATTAGTAGTTACTCATATGCTCAACCCAACACGTACGCTCTACGTTCCACTCTAATGATATTCATATTTACTATGTGTTTATATATATAATAAGTAGTATATAATTAGGGGTGTTACAATTATGGTACCTTACGAGACAACTTTTTCTTTCTTCTTTACTCTTTTGTTGACTTCTTTTTCCTTTACTTCTCTAGCTTCCTCTGCCTCACCAACCTGTGTTGGAAAATTTCTGTCTTTTTCTTCTTTATCTTCTTCTTTTTCAGAGTGTAGTAGGATCCGAGGCAGGTTTCTTGAAATCTTTCATAGCTCTTTCTCTTCACAATATTTACATTTATGATTTGTATATTCTGGTAATAAATGACAAATCTTTTCTTTTTTTTCTTCTTCAATATTTTCCATATTATTATCCTTCAATTCAAGCAATCATACCATTGACCTTCTTTGGAAGTTTTTTAAGAGACATTATCCATGTTGTAAATCCACAAGAATAAGCCCATAGTTCTTCTGCAGCTGTCGTAAATCTATTTATTTCCTGGTGGATTATACGTAAGTCTATTTATTTCCTCGAGTTCTTGTTCAAATCTACAGGCTTCCTAGTTGCTCCAAACCTAACTAAAGTTGATTTTATATGATGTTTTTTCTCCAATATTACACATGCTGATTTTTCATTCTTTTTTGATTTTATCATTTTACTTACTTCTTCATAAAATTTTCATCTTATATTTTTCCTGTTGTCATATCTAATATTTTATCTTTTTACTTTACCATACTAATTTTCATTAAAAGTCATTCTCTTTTCTATTGTTCCTTCATCTATATTTCAGGTTTGGATATGACAACAGTAACTATACAGAACGAAAATTTTATGAAGAAAGTAAGTAAAATGATAAAATAAAAAAAGAATGAAAAATCAACATGTGTAATATTAGAAAAAAAAAACCTATATACTCAACTTTAATGAGGTTTGGATCGGAACAACCAGGAAACATGTGGAATTTGAACAAGGAAGAAATTGAAGATGAAAGAGAATTCCAACAAAAAAAGTCTAATCTCAGAGCCTAGGATTATCATATAATCTACTAGAAAATAAATAGATTTACAGTAGCAATAGAAGAACCATGGGTTCAAGGACGGAGTTTCCTTGTTACAATGGGGAGCTATGGCCCCTCCAAAATTTTTTGTGTTCAAAAAATTTGTCTAGAAGTTTTTTTTAAAAAAAATTAATATAAATGTAAAAAAGTATTTTATCTTATACATTTGGCCCCCTCAAATATTTTTTTAATTTATAAGTATACATCTGGCTCCCCAAATATTTTTTTAGTTCATGAGTATACATTTGCCCCCCTAAAATTTTTTTCACAAGCTCCGTCCCTGCACAGGTTTATTCCTATGGATTTACAACATGTATAATGTCTCTTGAAAAAACTCCAAAGAATAGGAAATTGATCAGTCAATCATATAATCGCCTGAAGGATAATACTATGGAAAATATTGAAGAAACAAAAGAAAAGATTTATAATTTATTGTCTAAATATATAAATTATAAATGTAAATATTGTGAAGAAAGAGGAAGAGTGATGAAAGATTTCGAGGAACCTGCTCTGAATTCTACTTACTGTAGAAAAGAAAAAGACATGAAGAAGAAGACAAAGAAGTTCACCAAAAAGAAAGCCGAAAACGGAAAGGAAAAAAATTCAGCAAAAAAGTAAAGAAGAAAGGGAAAGTTACCTGTACCATAATAAAGTCTTGTACAATAATGGAAGGAAGAGGCGTTACGTAAGGTGGTCTTGTAAGATAGTGATAAGTCTTCTATAATAAATGAAAAAGTAGAAGATGGTGCAATAATGAAGAAGAAGGTACGACTTTGACAAAAAAAAAAAAAAGGTACAACGTAACAATGAAGAAAAAGGTTTACAGGAAGGTGGCCGACTAACCAAGACCAATAACTAATATTTATCGATTGTAGATCATATCATCATGTCCAGATCTTCTATGCAAATAAACAAATAACCAAATAGTACTCTTATGGCTGGTGTGTGTGTGTGTGTGTATTGTTTCACATTGTGCATTTTTATTCTTAAAAAATAATATATAATCTTACTTATTTTGTTATATAATATTTTCAAATTTTCAAATTATTTATAGAAATCAATTGTGATAAATATGAAAACTGAACAATTTATATTGTCAAAAACTTGCCCCCACTGGTGTCATGCTAATTCCACCTATGAATAATATATATGTCCTTGTTCACCTTCTAAGTTATAATAGTGAAAGTGAAAGACACTTTATTTTTTGAGGAAAATGAGAGGGGAATCAATAACATGTGCATAAAAGTGTTCATTAATTGTCATGCCGTGGACATGACGAGGATGTAATCTACTTCAATTTTGAGTTTTCTTTTTGGTGGTCGATGTACCCTTTCAATAATACGTTATATATCAGAGTAGTATAGCGTAACATAATGATAAAACAGTTTGGGTATAATATACTGATAATAAAATTTTAAATGAAACTATTTTGTTATTCCCTATCTTTTACAAACTTTGCACAGTAATATTAAAACTAAACTACATAAAACAATTCTAATTTATCAACCATCGTTGCATCCTTCAATTACCTATGTCTGTTGTCTTACCCTTGGAATCATGTGTACTGCATTGTTCATAATTCATATAATGACAACAATGTCATATGTAAAATATGTAGGAGGTATGATTATGGTATCATTTTTTCAATTGTTCTTTCATAATGTATAACTCCATTTCACATAACTTTTAGAGATTTGTAAATAAAACTTGCGGAGTTACAAAACATGAGGCCACAAAAATGGCCCTTGAAATTTTTAGATGATTGTTTGTAATAAACATTTATTTTTATTATGCCTGAAATGATCTTCTACCATGATATTTCAATAAAAGTCATGTCGACTTTTTCTTACTTATATTCACTATCAATCTTATCTATTATAGTATGATCACGCATCAATATAAAAATTGCTACCCCAACATTAGGAGGCTCTTGTTGTCCTTTTAAATCCTAATATTTACTACCATATAGAATTATTGTGTCAATTCAATTACATTTCCTTTCAAATTTATATAGTACTATTCGAAAGCGTACTTATTGAAAGAGATGAAAACCCTTTAATACCTTCAAGCATCAAAAGCAACTTAAGCTCAAAGTGGCTTTGGGATACATTTGGTAACTAAAAAAAAACACACACACACACACACAATTATACACCTAGACAACATTTTCTCCAAAAAAGCTATATAAATTTTTTTTTTCATTTTTATTTGTTAATTTTTAATTATTAAAATAAGATAAACCTTAAAATGGAGAAAAACGTGCAATCTGTTTTTGTTTTTGTAACTTAACATTAGAAAACAAAGCATCGTGGGGCCAACATTGCCTCATATGTGATGCTTCTACCGCAGGAGATCCGTTTACAATGGAAAGCAGCCAGCTAATAAGAGCCACTCCTTTGTGGGACTATCAATCACCATTCCCCCTATATATATACATACATACATATAAGTGGTGTATATTATTGATACTTTTCTTTTGTACAGTAGATACATACATACATACATATATAAAGAGAGAGAGAGAGTTGAAAAAGTCAGATAAGTGGTGTATATTATTGATATTTTTCTTTTGTATAGTAGACACACACACACACACCATGTGTATTCTTGTAACTAATGCTAAGAGAGAGAGAGGGAGAGAGTTGAAAAAGCCAGATAAGTGGTGTATATTATTGATACTTTTTTTCCTGTATAGTATATACATACATATATATATATATATATATATATATATATATATATATAAACACCATGTGTATTCTTCTAACTAATGCTTAACTAAAGTGTAACATCCCGGATTTTAAATGGAGGAAATTTTTTTTTTCAAAAGAATAGTAATCAGAGTCAAGCATTGTAGCAAGTGAGTAACTGAATTCAAAGATATATGTCCACAGTGTAATTGTACTCATACAGACATCCATTGCTCAGAAAGGGTAGCGTCTAACCAGATTTAATAGAGCTACAGAAATAAACTCCTTCTGCCATCCAACGCCGGCTACCTGCCCCGAACCTCAACCCTTGGTTTTCCCCTTCTTATCCCCAGATTCTCACAACGGAATTATTTTCTATCGGTTCTCATTTTGGTTATCTGCTTAATTCCTACAAAATATCTTCCTATCCGGATCTCCAAATCACTCCGTCGGTTACGGAAACGACTTCGGAGACCGGCCATCTCGAGGTAAAAATTCACTCGTTCATAATATACTCTGGTCCTAATTACCTAGTCCACGGTTTTCTATGTAAGATTTTATTTCTATCCGTTCTCGTTCATCCTGTTCATTTTTCCTCTGATTATTATATTATTACCTAATTAACACATGTTTTAACTTTTATATTATCTTATTAAAATATCCACTCATCCTTATCTCTCCAAAAATTTCGGTCACCCCCCCTTAATTATATATATATATATATATATATATATATATATATATATATATATATATATTTATTTATTTATTTATTTATTTTTTTTCATTTTTCTCAACCACAAATATTTTATTCGTCTCATATTTATTTCCCAAGAATTTCCTTATTGGTCCATAATTGATTTAAGCTTTTATAATTCCTTAAATAATCCTAAGTCATTGATCTTTATTTATTACTAGCATTATTACCTCTTAATCCTTACTAATTATTTAATTAGGCCCTTACTAATAATTATTCATTAATAGTAATTATTTATATTTATTTAAATTTCATATTTCCTAAATCCTATAATCTTAAAAAATTCCTAAAAATTACTTAATTAATCCCTGACTAATTCTTAATAATTTTATCAATTAAAACTAATTATTTTCTCACAACAATTCTATTTACATCTCTAATTTAAGCTTTATCCAAATTATCAAAAATCTTAAGGCCAGTTTTAGTCTTAGAATACTTTTTAATTTTCATAGGAAATAATTTAATAAATTGTCTAAATTAAGGACAATATTCTTTCTAATTTTTAATAATTATCTTTATGCCCTTTAGGATTTTTTCATAATTCCTTTTAGGATGTTTTATGTTCCTAAAATGCATTTTTTTAAGCCTTTCCGGCACCTTTATTCCCTTAATATTTTCCTTTGAGCTTAAACTACTTATCTTACACTTTGAGACTACACATTCACCTATTACCAATAGGTTTTATTTGTTAATATAATATTCCAGATAAATAATTATCCGGGTATTACATTTCTCCCCCCCCTTAAATAAAATTTCGCCCTCGAAATTTGCTCCATACCTACATAAGTCTTGTACTAACTACATTCCGTCCTACGCAGATTATACGCGTCGGATCTTTACCTTATCTTTCTACCGCTCATCTTGGTGATCAAGAATTCGTTCTGGTTTGACCACAACAATCTTGTCATATCGCACTTTGATATATAATGTGACCATGGCGCCCATACACCGTAGCAACATTAGATATCAAAAATGTCTCCATGGTGCCCATACACCATGGCAACTCAAAATGCCTTAAATGTTTTCATGGCGCCCATACACCATGGCAACATAAGATACCTTATACTGTATGACACGATCGTGGTCGGAATGTATCAATGAGTAAAACATGAAATACGTTACAGAGGTGGTTTACGTATTATATAATCTCGAAAGATTATCTATACTTCTAGTCTATTCCCTTTCTACGTATGCTTACATAGCAAGCTTCCTAAACTCAATCATCATGTACGCATGTATGAGACTCATTATAATGTACTTACCTTGAGAATTCATATACTAGTAGCTCTACCCTATGGCGACTCCACGCTATAGTTCAACGTCACGATGGCTCCACTCTACGGTACTTTACGCGGTGCTTCACTCAGTCCTCTCTGACTGGTCAGCCCTTCCGGTCAGAACCCTCCGTAGGTAGCCCTTTTCGATTAGAATTCCCTATAGGTAGCCTTCTTTGATCAAAATTTTCCATAATTAGCGTTAGCTTTGGTTAATCATCTCTGAATTAAAGTATCATTATTTCGAGAACTCGGATCTCTATCAGGTTTCTACCCCTTAGTGGCTTCCTAATCGACTATCAACCAGACAAAGTTCAGCGAAATTACGAAATTGCCAGAATCTCGGATGGTCCTACGTAGCGTGGACTTAGTTTCTGCCTTTTAAGTGTTCTGCTTGTCCTGGTGACCGGGGATAGCTTTGGAAATACCTGATCCCTTACTTCAAATTTCCGAAGTCTTCTCCTCTTTCAGTGTAGCTTTCCTGTCTGCTTCTGCTGCTACGAGTTTCTTCGCAATTTGCTTGAAGGTCTGTCCTACTAAATTTTGTCCGAGTAACTGTCTTCTTAGACAATTCCGTCCAGCATATAGGTGACTGACGTTCTTTGCCCTCGTGGTTTGGTTACACATACTCGGAGAAATCCTAAACATTTAGTCTATTCTCCTATTACGCATGCTTCCCTAGCACGTGATGTACTGCAGATTTTATTGTTATTATAATAACTAGCATATCACATGGTGCTAAATATCCCCGTCCTAGGACCTGGGAATACTATTCTGCGCATATTTGCATACACCTTTTCCTAATGTTTGCTTGTCTATCTCCTTTGAGCTTTTCACCCTCTGACGCTCTTAGGCTTCCTAATCTATATGTTTACTAAATGTTGGGGATCACGTAGAACAGAATTCTAGGACAATGCATGCCATTATATGCAACCCAGTGTCACTTCCATAGTCAAATCTAGTTTTCTTAACAGATTTCATCTAATGCTAACCTCTACCACACGAAACATACCTTGTTCATTCCTCTGTCCAAATTTACAACAATAGAGATTCCCTTTAGGTACTCTAAAATAATAATACTACCCATTTTCCAAGTGTGACCGCGAATTTTTCAGAGAGTGGGAATATATATATATAAATTGGTACGGTATACTCACTTTGTTAGAGATTCTTCTTGTATAATGGAATTTTTTTTTTAGTTCCCATAAGAAGAGTTTGTACGGAGTATTAATGATGTATTATCCATAATAATGTCAAAACTGTTCTCATGTCAAAACTGTTCTTTATCAAAAACACCTATTTTCACTATCATGATAAGAAAAAGAATCTTTGAAGTTTTTTTATAATTAATGATTTTCACTTAAAACCTTCCTTATGTGCTACTCAGCAAAACGTCTTTCTTTTAGTTCTAATTGTCACTGTAGATATTTGTTTCCACGTAATAAAAGGGAATCTATCTTACTGGCTTAGGTACTAACTAACATTTTTCTTCCTTGAGTACATACTTCATAAGAAGTCCTTTACTACTAGTTATTCAACTTACGACTAGACTTATTGAAACACCTCTGCTATCCAGGGAAACGAACTGGCATAGCGGACTAGAAAAAGAAATGGGTTTCCTATAAGGCTTTCGATGATGCCTCGATTATGATTATGCCTAGGTTCATAATGATGATCGAGACCCCAAAGAATATGGTGCCGGTAGTTGTGTCCTACTACTTCATACTATGTTCAACTACCCTAGTATGACTTTCATTACTATTCTTTAAAAAGATACTGAAGATCATTGTTCTAGTAGATCATTGGTCAGGAAGATGGATTTTTTTTTTTTGTGCGAATAGATCCTAAATAATGAGATATTATTTGTCGTGGGTTAATCAAATTTGGAAGATGACGCCAGTGTCATGAAACAGTAACTAGATAAGGCTTAGATTATGTTTTCTTGTACCCACGATACATTTTAGTCATGACATACAACTGAGATTCTTTTGCCAAAAGGTATTGCTACTAATCAAAACATACAGTAGTCTTCAGATGCGTTTTCCTAAGGGACTACTATAACTAGATAACACAAACGATTGACTAGCATCCGAGTTATTTTATGCCTGAGGTAGATCCTTACTGAAAGTGATAGCTCCTTATTTCCGAAAATCTCTAGCCTCTGGATTGGTCACGGTGGTACCCTGATCTACGCTTGGTGACTTGATCATTTGGGGACAGGTCCTGGCTATGTGTCCTGGCTTTCGACACTTGAAACAAATTTGTTTTCCGGTACTTCTAGTACTTGAACGGTAGTTCCTGCGGTGTGAACCTGGTCGGGGTCCGGACATCCTTGGGTTTTTCTACTGCTTAGCCTGGTATAACTTTCTGCTGTTGCCTTGAGACTTGCTCTCAAGCATCTTCCTTTTTTGTGTGTTGCTTCCGTGGCTGAAACCGTCATGACTTGTAGTGTTATGGTGGAAATTTCTGGGTCTAAGCAATTCTTCTAAGTTACATTCCAACAAACGGCAAGCCTCTAGTTGTCTTTCCATTTGTCTCTCACGTTCCTCTGCAAGAAGGGTATCAATAAGGGTTTCCTGCTCTTTCAGCTTTCTCCTCATTTCCTGTAACTTGCCTTGGTGTCCACGACCCTGTACTGGGGCTAATATTTGTGGTTGTCTACCTTTACCTCTATTCCTGGGAAATCTGGTTTCTTGTAGGTTGGCCATTCTCATTTTTCCTAAGATTCATTTAAAACAGCAATTGTACGTGTTTAGAGAGATGTAGTTATACAACCATCACATTCCAACATTTATATTACACATTTACTGGTCTATGACCAGCATCCTTCACAGCCTAACTATCTTTCAACTAGTGGTTTACATATTGTTAAGGACTAGCCATTTGAGCTGACATAGAAGGGAGTGGAAATCGATTATACGCTCTCCTTCTAGGAATTCATTCATCTTATTAACCCAGAAGGGGTTTCGGGGAAAGTGGTATAGGGTGGATCTTACCCAATCGTCTAGAAGGTAGAGAAGATCGTAAAGTTCTCTTCGCTCATAAGTCATAGTGACCTGTACTAGATATTGGAAATATTTTTTTTTTGTAGTCACTGTGCGTTGTTCCGTTTCCTAGTACTCTGCCCGTAGAGTATCTACCAATAATTGGTTTATATTTAGAATATGTCGTAGTGAGACGGGCTCATAAAACGTTTCCCCTTCAGAGTTTTCTAGGTAACTCCCCAGCTGAAAATATTCACAGTTATCATCATCAGCTGAATGATCTAACCCTATAGGTTCATCCGGTTCCGTAGATATATCAGTTAAAGGTTCGGGGTATGCCGGTTCAGGATGGTATGCAAACTCGTCCCCATCCAGTTCAAAGTCATCCGACACAACATCTAATGGTTTATTGTTCAAGGATTCGGAGTCGCATATCGAGGCAAAATGGTATACTGGTTCTGGGTTTAGCATTGAACCGACCACTTTAGGGGTGACCGATCGCCTGGACATGCATTTACGGCGATTATTATGGTCAACATAAGATGGATGGTTTCTGTTCATTTCTACACATTACACCAGGGTTATATCAGTACTCTTTTCAAAAGTATGTATTTGTTCAAAAGGCGTAGGATCTAACTCTGTTATTTTAAACCAATTGGCCAGGTAGGGGTCTATTATGGGGCCTCACCGACTTTTACAGCGACTGATTGGCTTCCACATAGATTAACCAAGCCTTAGACACCAAAAGGTTTGTCGTAACATAGCTAGATCTATGCCAAGAAAGCTGCTCTGATACCAAATTGTAACATCCCATATTTTAAATGGAGGAAATTTTTTTTTTCAAAAGAATAGTAATCAGAGTCAAGCATTGTAGCAAGTGAGTAACTGAATTCAAAGATATACAACCACAGTGTAATTGTACTTATACAGTCATCCATTGTTCAGAAAGGGTAGCGTCTAACCAGATTTAATAGAGCTACAGAAGTAAACTCCTTCTGCCATCCAACGCCAGCTACTTGCCCCGATCTTCAACCCTTGGTTTTCCCCGAACCTGAAGCTACAGCTGAGATCCAATTCCCCAATTGGATCTCAGGTAACGGTTAACCTTATGCTCAAATAAACAGTATACGACAATAGATATTCATAATAACATAACAGCATATCAATACCAAATCACACAACAAGTACCACAACCAGTACCACAACAAGTCTGCACATATCCAGTGCCACGACGGCCCATCGTGTCCTCAGCGCTAGGAAAACCTTATGGCGTTATCAAGACTATAACCCGTACAAAGCTGTATGTACAACTGCCCTCTCTCGGCAGAGTCTCAATAAATGACATATCAATCACATATATGAATATAAGCAGCATAAGTGTTAAGGTTACAGTACTCGTCCGTACCTCCGTTGACGATTTCTAGTACTTTCGTCAAATTACGACACGTTTGACAGCGGTGACAGCGGAAACAGCGGTTCGTGGTTTCGAATATCCTATACGGATAATATCACTTATATGAGTATTCAGAACCAAAACGGGCATTTTAGGTACAAATTACCATTTTGCCCCTAATTTGACTTTTCGGCGGAATTTCGCCAGAGCTTCGCTATTTTGACTTTAATTTCTCAAAATTTTTGCTATAACCTTTCCTCTATCATATTTCTAAGATAAATATCATATTTATTCCAAAAACATGATATTTAATTAACTTTGAAAATTTAGAGACTACCCTAGCAATCCTACTATAACTACCGAAAGAATTACCGAACTAAAGACTAAGGACCGAAAACTTACTCAGAGCTTCGCTAGGATTTTGCTCCAGACTTCTCCTTCCTCCTTGCTCTCCCAAATTTCGAAATTCTCAAGAGAGAATGGTGTGAAGAAATGTGAAATGGTGAAGGGGTATTTATAGGTGAAGGGAAGGGCATTTTTGTAATTTTTATTATCTGCTTATGATTGACAGCTCAATCATAGTTGTGTTACTTAACTACATTATCATTCCCCCTCAATTTGACATACCCTTTACTTGAAGATATCTTGTGAAATCACCAAACTTGGAGTTGGAGAGTGGTTTAGTGAGGCCATCTGCTGCTTGACTATGAGCTGGGATCTGGTATACTCCAATTTCCTTTATGATTTCTTTAAGAAAATGTAGGTCTAGCTCAAGGTGCTTCGTTTGAGTGTGTAACACTAGATTAGTTGTACTAAGAACAACACCATGGTTATCATAGAAGATTTGAGGAACAGAGGGAAGTTTAATTTGTAGCTTAGTGAAGAGAGATTTGAGCCAAAGTATTTTAGCAACAGTGAGCAGTGGCTTCCATACTATGATACTCAACCTCTGTAGTAGACCTGAAAATAGTTGATATAACACCAAGAGATTAGATTACCCCCAAAGTAAATGCAAAAACCACTAGTACTTCTGTGATCATTACTATTAGCTGCCCCATCAGCATCGCAATAGGCAACTAGAGACCGAATCGCAGAGTGAGCAATGCGAATACCATAGTGTAAAGTACCAACAAGATATCTTAAAATCCTTTTAACTGTTGTCCAATGTTCCTTAAGAGGAAATTGCACAAATTGATAGACTTTATTAACAGAGAAACTAATCCTAGGTCTAGTTATAGTGGCATATTGAAGAGCACCTACTATGGATTGATAGAGTTCAGGTTTATCAAATAAGTGAGGGCCATCTTTGAACAACTTGAGATTTGAGACCATAGGAGTGAAACACCCTTAGCCTTTGACATACCAGCTTTCTTCAACATATCTGACACATATGTAGCTTGAGACACAACAAGCTCACCATTAGATAAGTGATTCACCTCAATAGCAAGAAAGTAGTCGAGGTCACCAAGATCCTTGAGAGCAGATTCCTGGTTTAAAGCAATGATTAGCGCAAAAAATTGTTGTAGAAGAAGAACCAATAAGAATGATATCATCTATATAGGCTAAGGCATAAGTAATATTATATTTTGCAACACAAATGAACAAGGATTGATCACACTTGCTGCTACTAAAGCCAAGTTTATGAAAAACACTCGAGAGTTTTTTAAACCAAGCTCTAGGAGCTTCTTTTAAACTATACAATATGCCTTGTCAAGTTTGAATACCAAAGTATTGTTGCTATGTTTATATCCTAGAGGTTGCTGCATGTAAACCTCTTCATCAAGTATGTCATTCGAAAAGGCATTATTAACATCAATTTGCCTTAAACACCAATTTATATATACATACATACATACATACATATGTGTGTGTGTGTGTGTGTGTACATAGCAACAAGACTTTGGTAACTGCAATAAGAGCAATAGCCTATATAACGTCCCAAGTGTAAGAACAGGAGGATGTTTAACAAAGCATGCATTGACTAGGGACAGATGTAAGAACAAAAGGATATGACAAAACATATAGAGCTTGGACACGAGATGACTCAGAAGAGAAGAAGAAGACTTAGATGAGACAAGACGAGAAAAAGGAAAATACAACTCATTAAAAATGTCCCTTGAAATGTACATGTGGCTATAATGATCTCAACACTTGTAGCCTTTACAAGAAGAGCACTATAACCCAAAAATATACAATGCACAGACCTGAAAGCTATTTTGTGCTCCTTATATGGCCCAGTAAGAGGGAAGCAAGAGTAACCAAAAGTTCTCATATACTTGTAGCTAGGGTTTTGACCAAATAACTTTTCAAAAGGAGAAATACCGCCAATAGCTTTAGTGGGAAGATGATTAAACAAGTAAACACTTGTAGAGGATGCATCAACCTAGAGGCAAAATGGAAGAGTAGCACTAGCTAACAAGGTCAGTCCAGTTTTTGTAATAGTTCTATGTTTTCGTTTGGCAAGACCATTTTGTTTATGTTTGTAAGGACAACTCAAACGATGTAAAATGCCATGTTGTTTTAAAAACTTGCCAATCTTAAGGTACTCAGCACCAGAATCTAATTGAAGTGCTTTAATTTTACTATTTAATTGTAATTCAACCATAGCCTTATATTCAAGAAACACCTCATACACTTCAGATTTTGCACACAGAGGATAGAACCAAGTAGAATGCAAATAGGCATTCGTAAAATGCACATAATACATGTAGCCATCATGTGACGTGTAAGGGGAAGGTTCCCAAATGTTAGAGTATACAAGTTCAAGAGGACGAGTATAATAAGTTTGAGACAAGTAAGCAAGTTTATGAGATTTTCCTAGACAATATGAAGCACATAAATCAAAACCAGTAGTTTTATTGCTTTTAGCTAGATTACATGTTTTTAGAACTTGAAATATAACAAGAGATGTTGGGTGACACAACTTATTATGCCAAAGACTGAAAACTGACTTAGAAGTACAAGAATTATTGAAAGTAGAAGTACAATCATTAGAAATAGTAGAAGTATAAGCAAAATGTTTAACAAATGAATGTAACTCAAAAGGTTGAATAGAAAGAGACACCATGAAGACCAGACCGATGCTCCTTTGACAACCTTGGTAGATAAGCCGATTAGTTTGTCGATCCTTAATCACACAAACATTGGAATAGAAGGTAATTAGTATATCATTACCAAGACATAATTTAGGAATACTAAGCAAGTTTTTATATATGTCAAGGACAAGAAGAACATATTTCAACTCAAGACAAAACTTAGAATTAGGAAGAATAAAGGTAGATGAGCCAGTGCAATGAACTAACAAACTTTTACTATTAACAATGTAAATACGATCAACAAGATTATCACCTGATTTATCAGTGACGTTAGTATCATCATGAGTAACATGAGTTGTTGTGCTAGAGTCCAGGTACCAATCAGGATCACCAACACACTCAAAGGTTGCAATCAGATCACTCTGATCATTCTTAGAGTGCTTATATAGACAAGCCTTGAAAGGATTCATCAAAGCGATGCCAACAATCACAAGCTTTGTGCCCTTTCTTATCACAAAGTTGGCACTGCACAACTGAGTAATCGCCAGAAGAGGAAGATGTACCTTAGTTGTTGGAAAGTCCATGACCGTGACTACATCGACCACCACGCGATCATTCTTCACCTTTAGTCAGAGGTTTTGTATGTGCAAGATTTGCAACAGAAGTAACAGAAACTCGTCTGGTTCTTTACAATTTGAGCATCTTGAGTGATTAGTAGAGATTCAATCCCATTAACGTTATAAGGGTCATATCTCGTAGAGTCAACGTAGTGATCCTAGATCATACTCTTTAGAGAGAGCATAGAAGATAACCTCAATCTGGTCAAATTCATTGACCGGATGTCCAATTTCGGAGAGAGCATCGGTAACACTTAATTTTCAACAAGAACTCATTTGTCAACAAATGGCCTTTTTTGTTGTCCTTGAGTTGACAAACCTTAAGTAGTAGTGTTTCGAAAGACGTCAAAAAACGTTTTACACAAATCGAGACAAAACTCATCTCATATACTTACCTTGTCAATCCTAAAACGTTCCCAAAAAGTCATCTCATATACTTACTTACCTTGTAAATCCCAAAACTTCCCAAACACTTTTTAGCCTTCGTTTGAGAGGCAAAGTGAGCAAGGATTTTCTCCCAGATTTGCAAGGAGGTTTTACAAGCCCTTAATGTCTAATGCTTGAAGCACCGTTTTTACTGGAAAATGACAATGGGGATTCAAAAATAAATGTTTTAAAACCATCCAGTGTGCCGCACTTTAGAACTCCAAGAAGCCAAAAAACCCAACCACAGTTTACAACTTCTTTTTTTTTTTCAATTGAGTGCCAAGTGCCAATTTTTTTTTTATATATAAATAAAGCTTCCAGTCTTCTTTTTTATAGGTTATAATTTTTTGAATGGATATGATCCTTTTAACAAGTTGTATTGTAGAAACATCTATATCTATATGTTGGGCAAGCTAGAATCTTGATAAAATTGGTTAAAGATAATAAATATATTAAAGAAATTCAACTTATTTTCTAAAAACACCCTTATTTATATAGATGGTGAGTAGAAGACAATAAAAAAATCATTCTTTTTTAAAACTAACGTTTTAAAAAAAATATTTTAAATTCTATATCCATTAAAATAATTGTTAAAAAAATATAAAAGAAGAAAATAAATCTATATCTTCAGTATTAAACTTGGATAGTTTAGACTTGGGTGCTTATCACTCTTGATGAACCCCCTAACTTATTTTTGAGGATGAGTAGGAAAAGAGATTAGAGAGCTTAAGTGTAAAAAGAAAAACATTAAATATCCAGACCTTTTTTTTTTTTTTTTGTTAGGTACAAGAATTTTCTACAAGAAGCATTTTGTTTGAAGCACTATCGGTTAATAAATATGAGAACATCTCTCAATGAGGACTCGTACTTTATTCTTTGATTTGTTATGTTGTGAGGAGTCAGTCTGTTCCTCTAAATCCAATCATGTTGGTGATATTTACACATTTCTAAAAACGAAGTACTAGACTCGTTCAAAAAAATTGTAATTGTAACTTATAAAAGGAGAGAATGATAGCATTTGATGTTTTTAATTTTGATAGAAAGGTTCTCCCGGCCCAACAGAAATTAGATCCAAATTTAAGTCACTTAGGATAAAATTTTGATGGAAAGGTTATATTTAAAGAAGGAGTTTAATGTTTCTGTCTTTAAGGCAGAAACATTTTTTCTGACTCACTCATGTAAAAATATATGAGACCCGCTAATATTTTATCTTTCTTCTCTTAATAGTGAGACATACTCACTTTTATATGAGTAAGGCCGAAAAAATGTTTTTACCTCAAAGACAAAAACATTAAACCCTTAAAAAAGAAAAGAATTGATATAAAATGTTGAGTACAAATTTTTAACGCCGATAATTATAGGGAAAACTCAATGTTGGGCCTTTTTAGGTATTATTTCAGAAAACGTTAACAATTATTCCCACTGGTCCTTTTTATAAGTCATCAACTACCAATTCTCACAAACTAATAAAATTAGTTAAGAGCATTAAAGTTGTCATAAAATTCAAGTGATTTCCAATATTATCCCTACTAACTATCTTAAACTCAAATATAGTACTTTCTCACACTACCCTTATTAAATATAGGCAGACATGAAAAAATAAATTAATTGCACCTTGAAAACTTGCAAGTGCCTTATAAAAAGGACCAAAAATACTTGATAGTTGGTGCCTTATAATAAAGGCTAGAGGGAGTATATCAGTACAACATTAACAACTAAATCAATACACGTTAACAATATATTAAAATAATAATGTAATTTCGTTTTCTAAAATAATACCCATAAAAACCCTTGACATGTGACTTTTCTTTAAACATTTTCTTAATAATATTTTAGACACTTGGACCTGAGGGATTTTCCCATAAATTTTTTTTTCTTAGTGTAATGAAATTCTATTAATAATGACTGAGGGTATACAAATTGAGGGCCACAAAAGGAAAGTAAAGAGAACGACAAAATAAGACTAAGCTTATCAAAGTAGCTTAAGGTATGGTCAGCTAGGGACTTAATGTGGGTTACTACTCCTTCAACGTTGAATCTCTCATCAATAAAAATTCTTCGATTACGAATGTCCCAGGGTTTCCAGCAAGTAAAGTAGATACCTATCTTCCAAGAATGGTGTACAGAGTTGGACTGAATGATTTGTAGCCAGTATTTTGTGCCAAACCGAGGAGGCCATACAACATCATTTGAATATGTGATCCAGGCTTTCAGACTCAGCCTGACAAAGGGAGCAGAGTGGATCATCTATCAAGGTTCTTCTGCACCTTTCCTTATTGGTTAAGAGTTTCCCTTTCAGGATAAGCCAAATAAAGGTGCGAACTCTTTGGGTCATTGGTAGTTTCCACATGAAAGACCATATGTGGGCAAAATCATTCCAATTTAGAGCTTCTATGGCCCTATAAGTGGAGTTAGTAGAGAAATTGCCATCAGCCACTAGGTTCCAAACGCAAGGACATGGCATGGGAGTTCGCCTGATTTTGATGGATGAGATGTCCTTAAGAACATCAGATGGCAGCAAGTGTTGAAATAATTGCCAATTCCAAGAACCATTATCCCTAGGACAAAATCAGTAATGGGTTTTGAGAGATCAATGTCGGGAATAGGAGAATAGGAAATGTGTTTGAGGGGGCCATGATCACCCACCCAATGGTCTTCCCAAAATCGAATCTTATTACCATCATTAGGGAGCCATTTGATGTGAGATGAGGCATCATCCCATACTTTGAGCAAGGCTCTCAAAAGGTGAGACATACGTGAGCATTTCTTAACCTTTCCTAAGCCTGACGCATTATATTTTTGTCTTAGAACCCTGACCCATAACGCGTCCGATTGAGAATGAATTTTGTAAATCAATTTCCACATGAAGGCTTTGTTTTGTGAGTCAAGATTCAAGAGACCACCACCCCCTTGATGAATTGGCTGGCAGTGCTCTGTCCACTTTACCGAATTAATTCCCTTACCATTGTCAAAATGACTCCAAATAAACTTACGGATGATCTTCTCAATTTTTGCAACACATGACTTAGGAAGGAGGGAACTTTGCATGGTATAGAGAGGAATTAAAGCAAGAACAGACTTTGCCAAGGTGACTCTTCCCGATAAGGAAAGGCAGCAACTTTTCCAACCTACAAGCTTGGACTAGATTCTTTCAGTAATGCATCCATAAGTCAGGAAGGAGACACGTCCCAACAGTAAGGGGACTCCCAAATATTTGCCCAACGAGGTGGCTTTTTGGTAGCTCAGTTTATCGCATATCACTCTGCATACCTGTTGATTGGTATTTCTGGAGTAAAAAATCTTTGTTTTGACTTAACTAACCTTGTGGCTAGAAGAGCAACAGAACTCATGCAAGACTGACTTGATCAAGTTTGCTTGTTAGGGATTAGCATGACTGAAGAGAATCAAGTCATCCGCGAAGAACAGATGTGAGAGGTGGACACCTTGCTACCCAACCTTGATTGGCTTCCAATCACCTGACATTACCTTTGCATTGATTAATTAGGATAGGCGTTCCATGCACATCACAAAAATAAAAGGGTGAAAGTGGATCGCCTTGTCTAATGCCACGCTGAGAAAAGTGGTCCCCAAAAATGCCATTCCATAAGATTTGCATGGAGGGGGTTGTGATGCAAGACATAATTAGTTTGACCAAGGAGCATGGGAAGACAGCGTCGCACAAGGTATCTTCGATAAAGTCCAAATGCAACCTATCAAAAGCCTTCTCTAAATCCACTTTAATGGTCATCCACCCAGTTTTCCCTTTTTTGTTCTACATTGAGTGGATGACTTCTTGGGCTATGATAATATTGTCAGCAATACTTCTCCCTTGAATGAAGCTGGTTTGATGGTGGCCAATTAAGTCCGATAGGATTGGATGAGCTCATCCGATTAGCAATGATTTTAGTGAGGATTTTGTACAGGACAGGACAGAGGCTTATGGGTCACTAATGAATGTAGGGGTAGAAACCTTTGGGATAAGAGCGATGAGAGTATGGTTAAGGGATGGAGGAAGGGGTTCACCCGACCACACACGAAGAACCAAATCTAAAATACTTGGTCCAACTACTTCCCATTGGGATCAGCTTTGTAATATGTGGCCGGGTCGTTCAGGGAGTTCCAAACTCTGGCACACAGGACTTTTTATACACAACATTTAATTATTTATTATTGAATCCCCATAGGCCATGACCCCATGGTCTTTTCTCACAGAAAACGGTGCGCTTAGCTTAGCTCATTAGATGCCGCCTCTTCGCTCCGATTCTCTGCCTCCTCCCCCAGCAGCGCCGCCGCGCCTGCTCCTCCAGCTTACTGCCACCTTCATTCAGGTAATAACTAAAACCCCTTTCATTCTTGTTCTTCCACTTATGCCTTCGTTCGATGCTTCTTATGTGTACTGAGAATCTTGGAGTTTTTTGTGGTCTATCTAAGCTTATTGGTCTAGTTCGTGCTCCTTATTTCATTCGCCACTCCCTATTTCGTTCACTGTTCAAAGGAACTTTGTGACTCCCCAAAGTTCTTATTTTCTTATTCTACGCTGTTTCAACTGCGACTTCCATGGCTGTCACCCATCTTCTTCTGTACCCCTCACAATACTCTACAAAACTCTCTGCTTTTTATAATTAGAAAAGAACTTTGATATACCTATGCCAATAATGAATTTTTATAGAAGCTAAACGTACGGGAAAATGTTTTCTCTGCTAAGGATAAGCTATTGTTATTTTTTCTTGTGAACTTCATTAGCATGTCTTATTTTTTCTATGCCACGTGTACATTGAAGTTTATGATGTTTAAAGCACTTCTTTCCAGTTAAGGTAAATGTGGGCAAAATGTTTAGTAATATAGAATTGTCCCCTTCAGTCCATGTTTCCGAATGAATTGGGGAAAAAGAAGAGGGGGTGTTGAGCCAATTTACAGAAGTTCTTTATTGCAACTGGTCTGGGCCTCTTTATCATTTGGTATCTGGGTGAGGTTTGAATAATATTCGTTTGAAGTGAATGCTTATTTTCTAGTCTGCCAAACTGCGCATGAATTTTAATTGGTTCTTGTTAATTTGTTTCCTATAGGCCTCTCTTGTGGGCTATTGGGTATTGATTTTTGATGATGATGTAAGTTGATATGCAGAATATGTAATTAGTCCTAGTCATTCAGTCTAAAAAAGAAGTCCTGACTGGAATCACTATTCAGACTTTGGATTTTTTATAATGATGTAAGTTGATATGCAGAATATGTAATCTATTGATGATTATTAAACTCATTGAATTGGGTGGTTATTAATTGATTTTATTATTTATTTAGACTTTTTGCCTGAACAGAATTTTATTATTCAGACTTTTTACCCAGAAAGACTTCATCTTCTGTTTTCTTTGTATGTTCAATGGATTTTGGTTTAGAAGAAAAGGTTACTTTATGGGAATATCATTTCTGCCTTAAATCAAAACTACGTCGTTTTGGCTCTTTTTTTGTTTTTGTTTTTTTGTTTCCTTTCCCTTCTTTTCCTTTCATCTCTTCATTTAAAAAAGAGCCAAAACGACATAGTTTTGACTTAAAGCAGAAAACTTTTTCTACCTTAAAGGCAGAAATGATATTCCCTTACTTTATTTAGAGAATGTTGGAGAAGAAAAGAAATCAAATACACGAACCTGGCAAAGCTTCTTAGATATTGGAATTTGGAGGATGAAACATTTTCTATTTTCTATTTGGTAGAATTTGGTCCTAACTTTGGTTCCCAGAAATATCTAATCTTTGTCCTCTTGTATGGGGTGTCATTCGGGCTGTTAATGTTTTGTAGGTTTATTAAATCTGTTCCACTTCTGCTTTTGATGATGGTTGAGTTAGAATTCTATTAATAAATTAACAAATAATAATTCTGACATAAAAATTGTAAAAGAAGAAGGAAAATATAAAGATAAAGATAAAAGGGCATATTTGTCAACTTTTAATTAGCTCCCCTCACTACCCTTCTGAACCAAACAAGAAACCAAACCTCCCCTCTCCTCTCCTTTGAACGAAAAAGCTCATAACCTTTCCTAACGTACCTCACCTAACTTTAATGAACCTCACCTATCCTCCCTTCTGTTGAACCAAACACACCCTTAAGTGATGGGGCAGACATCTGGCCATCAGGTGTGTGATGAATGTGCTATGTTCTGTACCAAATTCAAGCAGGAGAATCCATGATGAGAGAGTATTGAGGTGGCAGTGGAAAGCAGGGTAGCAATACGAATACACATAGTTCAGCTTAGGTACACTAATCAACAGAGAGATATAAATATATCATCTTTTTGTTTTATATTTCCTTTAAGACTGTAACAGTGGGCTAAGTTGTTTTACCATATAGTTTTCCTTTCTGAATGTGGAAATGGTATATTTGGACATCAATATCTGAAGTTTGTTTTCATTTATCATTAGATGTCAGAAGAAAATAATCCTCAAATAACACTATATACCATTCCTGAATTGCAGAAAACTTTAAGTTTGATGATGATGACAAACTTTAAGAATCATCATGATCCATTCTGATAGTTTGAAGACGAAGGCGCCAATCCTGTTTTGGTGACAGCGGTGAGGTTGGACCTTCTGCTGCTGGAATTCTACTCATGTTTGAGAGTTAGTTGTGATTGTTGTAGCAGTGCTTGACCCCATTCTATCTCTGAATCACCAAAATTTCCTTTTCCCAAATTGTAATTACTTCTTAGATATTTTGTTATGGTTTTTCTTCAAAATCCTTCCCTGTTCATCCTAAGCCTATGCGGGATTGTTGTAAAGGGTCATTGGAGTAATCTGTTGAAGCTGGGAAAGGCTTCTGCTCTCACTTCTTCCACCATTCACCAGGTACTTCTGCAACTATCTCTCCATGGCTCTGCTCCATCTTATTCCTTCTCATTCTTCAACTGGGTCGAGACAATTCCAAATTATAAGCACTCTTTGCAATGTTCATGGTCCATGCTTCATATCCTCGTAAAGCATAAGCATTTTAGAACTGCACAAGTGATGCTTGAGAAAATTGCCCACAGGGATTTTCTTTCGTCACCATCAGTTTTGAGAACTTTGATCGAAATTCAACATGACCCTGAAGTGAATTCACATGTATTGAGCTGGCTTGTAATACATTTTGCAAAATCAAAGATGACTGATGATGCCATTCAGGTTTTTGAGCAGATGAGGTTATATAATTTGAACCCTCATTTGCATGCCTGTACTGTGCTTCTGAATTCTTTGGTCAAGGATGGGGTTACTAACATGGTATGGAAGGTTTACAAACAAATGGTAAAAGCTAGTGTTTTTCCTAATATGCATATCTATAATGTATTAATCCATGCTTGTTCCAAGTCAGGAGATGTAGAGAGGGCAGAAAATATACTGAATGAGATGGAAGTGAAGGGTGTGTATCCTGATATTTTCACTTACAATACTTTGATATCATTATATTGCAAGAGAAGTATGCACTACGAGGCTTTATCTATCCAGGAAAGAATGGAAAGAGAAGGAATAAATCTTGACATTGTTAGTTACAATTCTCTTATATATGGATTTTGTAGAGAGGGTAGGATGAGAGAAGCCATGAGGATATTCAGCAACATCAAAGGTGCAATTCCCAACACTATTACATACACTACATTGATTGATGGGTATTGTAAATCAAATGACCTGAAGCAAGCTCTGAAAATGTGTGAAATGATGCAGGCTAAGGGATTGTACCCTGGAGTTGTTACTTATAATTCAATTTTGCGTAAGTTGTGTCAGGATGGCAGAATAAGAGAGGCGAATAAACTCTTGATTGAGATGAGTGAAAGAAAAATTCAGCCTGATAATGTCACATGTAACACATTGATTAATGCTTATTGCAAGATAGGAGATCTGAAATCTGCATTGAAATTTAAGAACAAGATGTTAGAGGCTGGATTGAAACCTGACCCATTTACGTATAAAGCATTGATTCATGGGTTTTGCAAGATAAAAGAGCTGGAAAGAGCCAAGGAGATGTTGTTTTCCATGCTTGATGCTGGGTTTTTGCCCAATTATTGCACATATTCATGGATCGTAGATGGTTACTGTAATAAAGACAATGAAGATGCAATTGTTACACTCCCTGATGAGTTTCTTAGAAGAGGTCTTTGTATTGATGTTTCAATATACAGGGCTTTAATAAGAAGGTTATGTAAGTTAGAAAGGATCCCATGTGCTTTGAAGTTGTTTAATCTTATGGAAGGGAGGGGTATATCAGGTGACAGCGTTGTCTACACAAGTCTTGCTTATGCTTATTGGAAATTAGGGAACGCAAAGTTTGCATCAAATATATCAGAAGAGATGACCAGAAAGAGGTTGATGATAACAAGCAAAATCTATAAATGTTTTGGTAATCCTGTTGGTAGTGAAAACGAAACTTCATGTTCCTTCTGGAATCATGTAGTGGAAAGGGGCCTTATGTCAAGAAATACAATGAATAAAATAAAGCAAATGGAATTATGATGATTAACCATAGTTCACTATAATCCTCAACTAGATTTTCAAGCTTTCATGCTGGAAAATTAATTACTGTTCATGATTGCAATTATAGCCTTTCTTCATATATACTAGAGGAAAGAAGTAATTGGAATTGAATAGAGTTTGACCGTCTATTAACTAAGTTTGAGGAAATATCTTTATATGCTTATGGATTAAATTTACCATATCATGTTGAGGCAAACCTACTTTTTTTTGTGATTTGGGATGCAAAGCTAGCAGGTTTCTTAAAATTCTTATATACTTCAGATAGATCTTGAATATACAAGTCATTGTTTGATGCTGCCTTGTGTTGTGGCCACTGTATACCGCTGCCTGCTCTTTATTATTTTTGCAAAAAGTCTGATTTTTTTCTTGCTTGAGTATTGTGTGTTATTCAAGTCCAATATAGCTGTGGCTGCAGTACCATATAGGTGGAAGAGACATGTGCATTACCCATTCTGTATTACTGCTGAACTATGCAAAGTTAATATTTGTTGATGAATCTCATAGCATTAACTAACCTCATTGCTAGACTATAAATGGAATAGATCTTGTGTGTTGTTTCCTTATTGGCCATGAATCAAATATGTAGCCAAAACTAGAATTCTTTTGATGCACGATTTGATTGATGAAAATCATATAAAAAAAAAAAATTGCTATTTATCCACCTAAATTGAAAGAAAATCTGTCTTCTGTCAATTTACATTATATCAGGGACCTATTCTGCACCATCTATCTACTCCTTCTCATTGCTAAGCTGTTGAGACAAAGTAGAGTAAAATGTCCTAGGCTCTATGTGTCTTCAATTTTTATTGAAAGCATCTCTAACTGCTATATTTTTGCTCTGGTTCTATCTGGTGAATGGGTTTCTTCTTCCATGTCCTTCCTTTTGTTATTGATCAATTGGTCTTCCTCTTCCTTAAGTTTTGATTTCATCAAATGTGGCTTGAGCTTGTTTACATCTGACTGTTGAACAGGTTTCAGGAAAAATTCTTGAGCTCCTTCTTCTAAGCATCTGATACGAACAAAAATTAGGCAATGTCAAATCTTAGATTCAGATAGTTATAGCCTCTAAATTTGTATTTTTGAAATTCTTAGTTATCATCTAATCATGATATTAGATTTGGGGTTACAATTTGCAGTTTCCCTCACCTGTTGATCCTTGATGGGACATTCTCTGAGGACATAATTACCACTGGTATGTTTTTGAGAAATTCAGATTCCTGCAAAAATAATGATATTCTATTATTATGCAACCTCAAATAAATATAATAGAACTGCAAAAATTTGGTAGTTATGTGATTCAGACTAAGTTTTTAGGCTTGGAGAAGAAAACTCTGTCAAGATCTTGTGGAATTGAAATTAGATCATCTTCTATGTAAAAATAGGGCATAAGTTTTTTTCCCCGTTCATTTATGGAAAATATCCCAAAAGCTTACCTTGATTTTTCTCAGTAGATCATAGCCTGTCATTCCTGGCATACAGTAATCTGTTATGATCAGGTTCACCTCTAAATCCTTCATGAACAAGTAATAGTAATTAGCCCAAAATCCATAGATCTAACCCAGATTCATCCTCTGAGAATGCTAAACCATATATATGCCTGAAGATAAAAACCAGTATGAACCTGATGGCTATTAGAATCAACAGAGACTCTATCGGCTTTTCTCTGTTCATCTTCATTTAAACCAAGAAACTTCAAAGCCTTACTTCCAGAATCCACTGCTGTAACTGTGATCACAAAAGCACATCCCCATGAATCAGATATCAAATTAACTCAACCATACAAACAACACAAGAACACACATGCACTGAGAGATATATATGTATATAAAATTATATATAGTACCTTGGAAGGATGAGGTCTTGAGGAGCCTCTCAATCAACATTCTGTCAATGAGACTGTCATCAACAGCCAAAACATGAAACTGGGTCTCTACAGCCATACCCATATTAACTCGAATATCGCAGAGTATGGCCAAAAGCTTGATGAAGATGAAATGATGCCACTGAGAGATGAAGAGGATGAATATGAAGAAGAAGATGAAGATGGTGAGGAATGAGAATGGGACATTTTAAAAGGGGAAGCCCATCATGGTCAGGAAGATACAAAATCGTCCAAGGAAATCTGACAGTTTGGAAAGCGAGATCCGACAGATTTCATACAGAATCTCCAGGATCTTCTTGTTTGATTTCTAAATTGAAAGAAGCAAAGAAGGTGCTGTTTTACTTGCTTATTTTTTTATTCAGAATCATTTCGTTTGACTCTTTTTGTTAATTTATGATTAAAAAGTCAGTATTCTCTATTCCTTTTCAAGAGACGTGAATGTCACTGTTCAATGTTGTCAGCATTCCATGCACGTGCATTTGCTTTGGCAAATTACATCTCGAATTTTTATTCTATTGAAAATATTACATTTTGTGCCCCAAACTTAACAAAAATCATGCTGGAAGGTACTTGAAATTTATTTTAACTAATCTGTAAGAAAGAAACATCATCAAATGTCAGTGATTTATAATAAAATATTTGGCAATTATAAGTGACTTTGCAATCCTACTTAAGTTCATAAAATTTTACTCCATAATACTATTGTTTGGTAGATATCATCCCCAAAAGAAATTATATTTTTTAGACCTTTTGACATAATTTATATTGAATTCATGTCCATAAATGTAATTTTCCCCCTCTTTTCGCAAATCAAAATGGGCGTCCTTCGCCATACGAACACAAAAGGGGTGTCCATTGACGAATTTGAAGGGCCAATTTTTCTACCAATAAAATCTAAATTTGACTAATATTGCTTATAAAAATATGTATTTAGTATGAGCATTTATGTATATAATTTTTATTCTTAATTAATAAAATAATTCCATATCATACGTTATCTGGGACTGGATGGATCATATCAAAGTCAGCACAATTCTGGCATCAGAATATATTTTCTGACCCTCCATTTGATTTCTTTTAAGTTTCTCGTTTTTGCAATTATTTAAAAAGGAATAAATTGAGAACATGAGCATGTGAGCAATTGAATAATTGTTGGGATTTCGTTTTCTGAATTATAGGAGCAAATCATTTGTCAAAATAATCTCTTTTTTGATATCATATCCCTCATGATATTATAATAATAATAGAATCAATTTCGACGCGTATAGATTAATTTTTCCTAAAGTATAAAACACATTTTTAAGAAAAAAAAAAGAAAAAGAAAATTGTTGATTTTATATATATATAATTTCCGATATTCACAGATGGTACCATTTAAACTAAATTAAAAATGTACTGAATCATGATGTCAGGAAAAAAAAAACCAAATTGTTACGGATATCTCATAAATGGGCCCAGCCCAATAACCAAAGAGCCCAGTCAAAATGGCTTCAGTTATACTCATAACCGCTTCCTTGAAAATAGGAGTGGTTTTATCAAGAATATCTATCATGATGGTAACTGCCTATGAAAGGAGGAGATTATTCAAAAAAGCATATCTTAATATCCCTAAAATAAAGGACAAATCTAACTGATTAAGATAGGGCTCAGGTATGCTTATAAATAGGGTAAACCCCTTACAAGGTACACACTTCTGAAACCCTAGCTTTTCTATTCACACAGAGCACACACACCACCCCCTCTGGCTATCATTAGCCTGCCGTATACTCTCGAACTACGTGGACTTTGATCCACACTGTGATACGTAGGACCCCGGGATTTCACCCCAGGCCAAGTCCAACCCAACTTGTGATCTACACTAGATCATTGGCGCCGTCTGTGGGGACTGTAAAGTCCTATTCCCGTGACTCGTGATGGCTAATACCAGAAGCAAAAGCCACCCGCATGCACACGAGCAAGGTCAGGAACAAAATTTTAGCGAGTCCCAACAGCAGGACGTTCAAGGCATTAACCAGGAACAAATTGAGGAGCCCCCGGACTCGAACCTCCCATCTCAAGATGGACGAGTAGGCCAAACGCTGGAAAATACTAACCACGTTGGTTCCTCAACAAAGTTTCAGATTGGCAGCCCGGACATACGGCTCCTACATAACATTGCTGAATCAATGCTGAAACGAATCGAGAATGTGGAAGAACGCGACAATCTTCAAAATCAAAAGATTGACCATATGACCGAGGTGATGAACCAAATCCTTAAACACTTACAAGACCCTCTTCAGGAGGAATGCCGGGATGATCAGCAGAATGAGGATGAAGAAACCAATCACCAAATTGTTGATCCCCTACAGGCGGACCATCCCGGGCAAGGCCGAATAGTTTCAACAAAAAATTCTTAGCAAAGTAATCACCGGGATGCGAGTCAGGAGAATCAAGCCCGGGCGCTTAGGAAAGACAGCCGTACCTCGGACAATCAGGGAATTCGGCCAGATTCCGGAAGGTACAAGATGTGGTATGGGGACGGAGGACAAAACAACAGCCCGTTCTCAGATGAAATTACGGAAGTTGAGTACCCAAGGAAATTCAATACATTCGACCTCCCTAGGTACGACGGAAGTCAGGATCCCCAGACACACTTGAGTACTTTCGACACTGAGATGCTGGTCCGAGGATTCAAGGGGCCGATCATTTCCAGGCTGTTCACCTCAACTTTACGAGGAGCCGCTCAAATTTGGTTCCAGACTCTATCTCCCAAGTCCATTACCGACTTCAACGACCTGAGCGAGAAGTTCCTGCGGAATTTCGCGACAAGCAAAAAGCAGCCCAGGTCGGTCTACACGCTGGATAGAATCAAGCAGCAACCCGGTGAAACCCTTCAGAAGTATTTGGATCGTTTCAAGGCTGCCGCATTGCAAATCCAGGGATTAACGGAAAGCGTCCACGTATACTTGCTCATCTCGGGCTTAGATAGCGAATCCAGAATGGGGAGATCGGTCATATCTGGCGAGATCAAGACGTTGGAAGAATTCCATAGACGAGCCAAAAAATATCTGGACATCGAGCAGATGCAAATAGCCAACGCGTCGGGAAAAAAGAGACAGAAAAGCCCACCCCCGAAAGGGAAGGACCAGGCAGCAAGAGACCGACCTAGGAACTCGGACCAAAAAACACGAGGACAAAGGCATGAGGGGAAGTATGAGAGATATACTCCACTAAATGTCCCTCGTTCGCAACTATGGAGAGAGGTAGCCTTGACCGAGATGAGGAAGGTGGAGCGACCACGACCACTTTATAACAAGGGTAAGTTGGACCGCACACGATTTTGCGAATTCCACAATGGACCCGGGCACACAATGGATGAGTGCTGGGACCTTAGAGATGCGGTTGAGAAGTTTATCCGAGATGGAAAATTACGTCAGTACGTTATCAAAACACAAGGGCAAAAAGCCAAGCGCAAGCAGACGGATCGGAGTACAAGCCCGGTCTCCCAGAGGAGAAAGCCAGACGAAGGCCGGAGAAAGCACGACAATGAGGACGAGTTCCTAGAAGCAGAGTTTGACTGCAATGTCATTAGTGGAGGTTACGGAGGTGGCGGCGATACCGCCAATCAGCGGAAGAAATACCTTTGGGAAGTCTTAACCATCAGGGGACGACCGACCTTCAAGCCGGAACCATCGAAAACAGAAGAGCCTCCTAAGTTGTTCTTTACTCAGGAAGATCTGAGGGACGTAATCCCGGGTCATCAAGACGGACTGGTCATAACCGGCCTCCTGGGAAAATTCCGCGTAAAGAAGATATTCATCGATCCTGGCAGTGCAGTGGATATCATCCTGTGGGACGCCTTTAAGCGCATGGACCTCGACCCAGAAAATCTAAAGCCGTGCAGGACAACCTTAATCGGGTTCAACTGAGAGGATACAAGTCCCAAAGGGTGTATAGAGCTAAAAATGACCTTGGGCTCTAAAGAAGCCTTTAAGACTGAGCGAGTCAAGTTTATTGTAGCGGATTTCCCTTCGTCCTACAATATAATCTTAGGCAGACCAACTATTCATAGTTGGGACATGCTCATATCAACTAAGCATCAGAAGTTGAAAATGGTAAGTCAGAAGAATGAAGTCGTCACCATCAAAGGTGATCAGAAGGAATCCCGGCAATGCTACTTCTCGACGGTTAAAAACAATGAACCCGGAACATCCAGCTCGCAGCAGAAAGGAATTCAAAATTCAACGCCAATTGCGCCGAGTTCGGTCAATGTGGTAGAGCTGGATGTAAGAGAAGAAGCAAAGTTGATGAAAACAGAGCCTGATGGAGAGCTCACAGACTACTAACTAGGAGAGGAGCCCGGACAAATAACGAAGATCGGGAGTTTGCTTGCCGAGCAAGAAAAAATCGAGCTCAAAAAACTGTTATGGATGAACAAGGACGTGTTCGCATGGAAACCTTCGGAGTTACCAGGTGTCGACCCGGCGTTCTGTTGTCACAAATTGACCATAAATCCACGATATACGCCGGTCTCGCAGAAGAAAAGAAAGATTGCATCGGACCGACAGAAAGCCCTAGCCGAGCATGTAAGAGAACTGCTGGATGCGGGATTCATCAGGGAAATCCAGTATACCACATGGTTATCAAATGTGGTAATGGTCAAGAAACCCAATGGCAAATGGAGGGTGTGCACCGACTACACCGATCTCAACAAAGCATGCCCCAAGGATGCTTACCCTATGCCAAATATTGACCAACTGGTGGACAATTCCTCGGGATTCCAACTGCTCTCATTCATGGATGCGTATTTCGGCTATAACCAAATAGCTATGCATCCCGAAGACCAGGAAAAAACAGCTTTTATCACGGAAAAAGCTAATTATTGCTATAATGTCATGCCTTTCGGGCTGAAGAACGCAGGAGCTACTTGCCAGAGGATGATGAATCAAGTGTTTGAGGCACAGCTCGGCAGGAACGTCGAAGTTTACATCGACGATATGATCGTTAAGTCAGTTAAGCGATCTGACCACATCCAGGATTTGTAAGAAACATTTGATAAGCTCCGGGATCACAGAATCCGACTTAACCCAGCTAAATGTGCATTCGGAGTACCAGCGGGTAAATTTCTCGGATTCCTGTTGACAAACAGGGTGATTGAGGCCAATCCGGATAAATGTCAGGCTGTCCTCAATATGGCTGCCCAAAAAAACAAAAAAGAGGTATAGCAATTGACTGGCAGACTGGCCGCACTGACAAGGTTCTTACCGAAATCGGCAGAAAATGCTCTTCCTTTGTTCAAGTTATTAAAGAAGGAAGCACAGCATGGAGAATGGAACTCAGAGTGTGAAGCCCGTTTGACAAGATCAAAAAATGCCTGTCATCACCACCTGTGCTGTCGAAACCCGAGCCCGGGGGAGATTTGATATTATATCTATCCGTGGCCCCAGAAGCAGTAAGTGCCGCCCTGGTGAGAGAAGAATCGACAGAACAGAAACCGATTTACTTTACAAGCCGGGCTTTGCAAAGTTCTGAGCTAAGATATCAAAGGTTGGAAAAGGTGGCCTTTGTGCTCCTCACTGCCGCGAGGAGATTACGTCCCTACTTCCAGGGGCATAGAATAATTTTGCGAACCAGTCAGCCGATACGCCAAATACTCCATAAGCCTGACTTGGCAGGAAGAATGACCAGTTGGGCTATCGAACTGTCCGAATTCGACATAGTATATAAAGCTCGGCATGCTATTAAATCTCAGGCTTTAGCCGACTTCATTGTAGAGCCGGTACCAACAGAGGTAGTCACGAAAGCCAACCTTAACATTTGGAAAGTATTTGTAGACGGCTCGTCAAACGCCAAAGGAAGTGGAGCCGGGATCATAATCGAAAGCCCGGAAGGAGTCGCCATGGAACACTCCCTGCAATTGCACTTCAGAACGTCCAATAATCAGACCGAGTATGAGGCTGTATTGGCCAGGCTATCACAGGCAAAAGATAATGGGGCCAGGCGAGTTCATCTCTCCACCGACTCTCAACTAGTCGCGGCCCAAATCAACGGTTCATACACGGCTAAGGGAACCTTGCTAATCAAGTATCTGGGGAAAGTCAGAGAGGCAATGGCCGACTTCGATGAGGTCGTAGTCACCCACATCCCCAGGGGAGAAAATGCGAGGGCTAATATCCTCTCCAAATTAGCAAGCACCAGGAACCCGGGAAATAATCGGACTGTAATACAACGAAGTCTGAAGGAGCCCACGTGTATCATGGTCATCGCAGCAACAGAAGACTGGCGAAAGCCCATCTTAAATTACCTGGAAAAGGGAGTTAGCCCAGACGATCCTGGGGAAGCAAGGCAGGTAGCACGAACCGCGTTAATGTACACGGTGGTCGATGACCAACTGTACCAAAAAGGCCTCCAATCCCCAATGATGAGATGTTTAAACCAGGCAGAGGCCGAGTACGTGCTATCAGAGATACATGAAGGAATAAACGGACAACACATGGGGGCAAAGGCGTTAGCCCGGAAAGCCCTAAGGGCTGGATATTACTGGCCGACAATGGTCGCGGATTCCAGAGAGCATGTACGGACATGCGAAAGCTGCCAAAAACATGCTCGGATCCTTTGGCCACCTCCGACCGAGTTGAAGACCATCACGGCTCCATGGCCATTCTTTAAATGGGGTATGGACCTCCTTGGATCGTTTAAACCGGCCGCAGGGCAACTGAAATGGCTTGTGGTGGCGGTGGATTATTTCACTAAGTGGATTGAGGCCGAACCACTGTCAACCATCTCGGCCGCTCGAATACAAAAATTCTTCGAAAGAAATATTGTTGCAAGGTTCGGGATTCCTGCCGAGATCGTAACTGACAACGGTACTCAATTCGTTGACCAAGGCTTCCAGAGGTTGATGTCCGAGCTCGAAATCAAGCACTATTTCGCCTCGGTAGAGCATCCGCAATCTAATGGGCAAGCCGAGGCAGCCAACAAAATCATTGTTGACGGGCTCAAAAAAAGGATGACCAATGCAGAAAGTAACTGGGTCGAGGAACTATACCCGGTACTCTGGGGATACCGAACTAGTGTCCAAACCTCGACCCAGGAAACACCCTTCCGAATGACATATGGATGCGAGGCCATGATCCCGGTTGAAATTGGGCAAACATCATGGAGGAAAGCCAAAGTCATGGAGGAGGGAGAACATGCTAACAGCAAGCAGTGAGCAGTCGAGCTAGACCTCATCGATGAAGTCAGAACGACGGCACACTGCCGAGATCTGGCAACGAAGCAGCTGGTGGCGGCTAAGTATAACCGCAAAGTTAGACCATGAGCATTCGATAAAGGTGACTTGGTATTACGCAGAGCGGATATCAGAAATAAGAATGCCCGGGACGGAAAACTTGCAGCAAACTGGGAGAGTCCTTACCGTATTTCAGACAAAATGGGGCCCGGGACCTATGTCCTTGAGACATTAGATGGCACGCCCATTAAACGAACATGGAACGCGGACAAACTAAGGACTTACTACAGCTAAAGACCGGGATACACTCGGAATAAGCACACAGCGGATGTCAGTGGTGACTGAGAACCGCTTTTTAGTTTCAACGGATGTCGGTGGTGACCGAGAACCGTTTTTTATTAAGCATTGTTTTGCTTTTGGTAGTATTTTCCGTTGATTTTAAATTCTGTGTAATCCCGATTATTTCAATCAAGAAAAAAGGTGGTTCAATTCATGGGCCAACCAAGTTATTATTTGTGAAATCAATGCAAAGATAGGTCGAGACAAAGGCAAGATAATTAAACAAAGACTTGGGTTTCGCGATCCTGGTCATGATAAGATTTGTCAACAAGTCTTATAAACGTTACGATGCATCGGAACTGTCCCCTGGGGTGGTGTGAGATTGCCATAAAAGATCCTGATCAGGTCGAAATGTTTAGGCTCCTATTCAAAAAGGATATTAGGGCCCGAACATGTGGCAGTTGGCTACCATCTCAGTAAGGTACTTTACAAGATAAAGTACTTAGATGATTTTTGAAAATCATCTGTTGTTTAGAATGCCCGACCATTAATAAACGTGGCCCGTTTGTTAAAACGTCGGTTGAATATCCAGCAGATTCTGCGCAATATATCTTGACTTTGGCCAAGTCATAAAATAAAGAACTGAGCTTCGTGCACGCATTACGTTCCCCTTTACTCATCAACTGGTGAATTAAAACACGAGTTTGGTTTAAAGGATGAAAATAAAAACTGACAAGATAGACGAGCTGAAGATGCTAGAAATATCTGGGAACACCGGCTTGTCATGGTATTAATTTTGAGGGCAGAGGCCCCAGATTACAGAAAAACAAAAATGAAAGTAAAAATACTACACATCAAAGGAAAAAATAAAAAGGTCCTAGAAGAACAGCGTCAAATTTGGGCTTGGCCGGGCACAGGGGAGCCAAGGGCGTCAGTCGTCGGAGCATCTTCCTCAGCTACTTGACCACGGTCATTCTCCGAGAAATGCTCGGACTCTTCGACCAGAGAAAACGGCGCTGGTATAAATTGCCCGTCCTCTACCGAAGCTCTGAAATCCACAGCGTCTAAATTCATCGTAATATCGGGATTCAGAGCTCGGACTTGGGCCAGGCATAGGTTGAAAGCTTCAGCAGCCGTCTCCACGACCAAGACTTCCAGCTTATCCACCTCGGCAGCAGACGCCACCATCTTGGCCTTCGAAGCGTCGAGGTCGGAGTGAGCGAGATTAAGGTCCTTCACCACCCCCTCATACTGACCCTGCAAGGTGTGCAGTGAGGCATTCAGCGTGTCTTCTCGGGCCTGACTGGCGTCAAGTTCGGCGGAGAACCGATCCCTTTCAGTAAGGGCCTTTGATAGCTCCTCCACCGCCTTTATCTGAGCCTCTTCCACTTTCAGGCGCGCCTCCTCAGCCTCTGTCTGCCTAATCTCGGCCTCTTTCTTTTCAATCCGAGCCTTGGCAATCTCGGCTGCAGCTTTGGCATATTTGTGCTTAACCGCAGTATAAACGTCCAACACGCCGGCCGTCTCCATCAGATGGTCCTGCAGAACCTACAGGTGATCGAGGTCGGAGTCGGCAAAGGCCTCACCACTGAAATACTTGCTGGGGGGCTTCACCGCGTATTTAAGCTCCTTCGAGACCCCATCAGTCCCCCCGCGAGTGAAGGCGAGACTTGCTAGGAAGTGGAGGAGGAGGGACGCTTGTGGCAGCACCGGCGTCCGGGATAAAGGCCGGACTCTCTTCTTCGACCGAAATCGATGACGTTGCCACCGACTTCGATCGCTTACACGGAATGAGCTCCGTATGGGCCGGAGAGGGCGCAGCCCTCTTCTCAGAAGTAGTTTTTGTAGGCAAAGGAGCAACCACAACCTTCTTCTAGGAAGAGGACTCCCCTTTCTTTTTCGCCTTAACTCGGAGCTTCTCGGCCAGTTCTTGAAAAGAAGCCTTCCCCATGTCAGGCACTACAAAAAACATAATGAACATCAGAAAGGACAAGAGGCATAAAAAAATCCAAAGAACAACAAACAACCAATAGAAATCATACTCGGTGGGTACAATTCCTCCACCGACTATCGAATAAAAATCCGGGAATCAATGACATCCTTCTCGGCCACATGGTCAACCAGAGCTATCACAGTCTCAACCTCGGCTGGCTCTAAGCTATCATCGGAGGATGCAAAAATGTTCTAGTCTTGGTCATAGTGAGTTTTAGACCAATACAGAGGAAACAGCAGCTCCACCGAGCTGGAATCGACACCCTGAAGAAACCACGGTTTATGACCGGGTTCAACACTAACTTTGACAAAAGAAACCTTGAAGCCTTTCCAGGTGTCGGTTGCCACATGGAAAAGCTTCTTGTCCGGTTTCCCCCGGAAAGAAACCCAACCCCTCTTTTCTTCGGGCTCCCCGAGTTGACGAGCCCTTTGAATATTAAAAAAATAAAAAAATGTTCCGGTGGTGGGGGTACGATTTAAAAATCGGCAAAGCTGCTCGAACGCAATAATGAAACCCCAGGAGTTAGGGTGAAGCTGAGTAGGGGCCAGCTGAAGAATGTTTAAAAGATCTACTTGAAACCTGGTAAATGAAAAACGAAGGCCGAGTTTTTTAACGAAATCTAGGTAGAAGAAGAAAAAAGAACGCTCATTCCCTTCCCGGGCAATGCACACCAGTTCAGAAGGGCCGGGAAGAGATAAAGAACAATGATCCCGGTCCCCTAATGGGAGCTCGGCGATCTGATTGGTCGTGGCTTTCGAGAGCCTGGATAGCACCCCGGTCGCAACCCAGTCATACTTTTCAGCAAGATGACGTGGAATACAGGCGGCCGCTGACTCCACGGATCCGGAATCCTCGACAGGACAGGGAGAAGTTGACATACTACCTAGAAAAGGCAAAATAAAAATAAATTAGAAACGAGGAAGATGATACCTAAAGGTAGTAAAGCGGGACGGGTAGAAACGGCTTCAACAACCCATGGTTGGATATGCCGGCATCGCGAAGCTATTTCCTCAGCTTCCCATGACCAGCCAACCATCGTGGCTTCAAATATCAGCCAGGAACATTCCTCTCACGGGCCAATAGGCCGGGTAAGGAATATTAGGGGCTCCGCTCGTTGAGGAAAGGAAGAAACGGGTAGAGGTGGATTTTCCCTCCTACTCTTTCCCAAGGGCGGCTCTAAAGAAAAAACCCTAGTGGCAGCAATCCCCCGGCCTAGACTTTCGGGCTCTACAGACTCAGACCGATCTCGAGCCCTTCCCCTAACCCGACCAGACCGTCCTGGTTGACTACCACCTTCTCCGCCATAACCATGGAGAACGTTTTCCCTCTTTTATTCTTCAGTCAGAGGTTTCCCGTACAGCCACCAAGCTGTCCGGGGAGGCATGCGCTGAATAAGCTCGGCCTCTTCCGAGGAAAAAGCATTTGGATTAAAAGGCGGAGGAGAACCTTGATGGCTCATCCCGAGAAGATAGAATTTAAACAGGAAACCGGAACCCAGAGACAGAGAAAAAGGATTGAATAGACCAGAAGTTCAGAGAAGTTCAAGAACAAAGTAGAAGCCAGAACCCAAAGGGGAAGAAACTTGAAAGAACTCACAATAACCTACCCAGAAAAAAGAAAGACCAAGAGATAGAGAAAGAGAAGAACACAGCCAAATAACCAGAGAAGGAAACAAGGAAAATACCTGGTTTGAGATAAATTAAGGGAAGAGGAACTGCGCGAGCCACGAAGATCAGAACTGGGAATCTGAGGAAAATGAACTAGTGACTGGTTGCAAATTTCTCTCAAAAAGAAAACTCAAGGTTTGGCGGTTTTCAAAATAGAAGAAGAGGAAAGTCGAAGGCTCTTATAAACAAAGCAAGCAGGCGGATGAGAGTCAGGAAACTCAACCGCCAAAGGCCCAAAGGGCCCATACACGAATAGTGACGTGAACGTTAAAAGGCGTGCACATTTAATGCTGATGTTAAGCAAACACAAAAACCAAGATAGTGGGGCAGTTGCTCCACTCAGAGGCCGGCTAGTAAACATCAAATCAGCAGGAGGCAATGATGACACTCGTGGCCTCGAGATAAGACGAACGTTGAATCAACAGATGAGGCGGACAATGATCCCGGCTTGAAATGCTCACGTGGCCGACCACATGAATACACCCCGGTCGTCCGACCTAACTCCCCATGCAATCTCAAACTTGGGGGCAACAAGTCCCGATCCACGAAAAACTGGACAAAGTACCTGTAAACGGGGAGTAAGACCAGGTAGAAATATCAATACTATTCGACATCAATAAAGAAGGAAAGTTCGAGAAGGCATGGGAGGAGTTCGGCCTAGAATCAAAATTATAGAACATTAATGTTCTCTCGGGATAGCAAACGAATGCGACCCACGTTAACCGGGCTGGGGGGCACCCGCGTCCCACCCAAATAAACCGGAATGCAAATTAATGACAGATGGGGTAGCCCGGGGACCAAAAATGTCCGACATCGGAAAAAGAAAGAACTAGAAATCAAAAACTTCAGGACGGCGAAATGAACTAGAACACAGGACGTAACCTGACGAATACATCCCGGCTGCTCGGAGCCCTGAACAACCGGGCTGGGGGGCAACTATTACGGATTTCTCATAAATGGGCCCAGCCCAATAACCAAAGAGCCCAGTCAAAATGGCTTCAGTTATACTCATAACCGCTTCCTTAAAAATAGGAGTGGTTTTATCAAGAATATCTATCATGATGGTAACTGCCTATGAAAGGAGGAGATTATTCAAAAAAGCATATCTTAATATCTCTAAAATAAAGGACAAATCTAACTGATTAAGATAGGGCCCAGGTACGCTTATAAATAGGGTAAACCCCTTACAAGATACACACTTCTGAAACCCTAACTTTTCTATTCACACAAAGCACACACACCACCCCCTCTGGCTATCATTAGCCTGCCGTATACTCTCGAACTACGTGGACTTTGATCCACACTGTGGTACGTAGGACCCCGGGATTTCACCCCAGGCCAAGTCCAACCCAACTTGTGATCTACACTAGATCACAAATCAACAATAAGTTTTATTTAAAAAAGAAAAGAAAAGAGATTTATCTGATTACCAAGTAATATTACCTCATAAAGCTGCCAAAGGCCATTAGGATCGTAGGACAATTATTTAACATAATAATTGGTTTTACATCGATTATTTATATTTTATCCGTATAAATGACTCTTTTTTTTATGAGACGTATAAATGACTTTGTTCCAAGTCCAACTGGGAGAATATAATAAATTAGAGTCTTAATAGCAGGGAAAGGTGTTGACCAAAAAAAAAAAAAAAAGAACGGAAAGGAGTTTTGAGCGTGTGGATATAAAAATATTTTTTTGGGAAAATTACTTCTAATTAGACTGGATAATAATTGAATCTGATTTTTACTGGTCAATATCAACCATTGACCTAACAACATTAGTCAAATAAAAGGTGCATATGTGCATACTTCTCTATTTTCTTTTAAACAGAGCTCATTAAAATTTCACCCTATCTTCTCCCTTCCCTAATTGGCCGATCCCTCCATGTCAAATAGACCATGAGGACCTAAGGCCTTGTAACTTAGTGGTATTGGTACTGCCCATCTAGTGGGAAGGTTCGATCCTGTTTGATGTAATTCAGGCCATCACTGTCATGCCTACTGCCTTGTAAAAAAAAAAAAAAAAAAAAAAAAGACCATGAGGGCCACTATTCTTTGGATTATAAATTCAGATCCTCATAAACCATCTCACCAACAGCAACTTAGCATAACTTGTGTCAACAAAGCTTTCCCAAAGGATTTCCAAACAACCTGCTCTTCCAAATAGCATTTCTTGGCAAGAAATTCTTGCTCTGCCGAACGGACTTTCACTTAAGCTTATTCGAGTTATTCCTTTCTTTTGTTTATGGTCATTTTATTAGTCAATATATATATATGTAGTGCTGGTTTTGGTCCTTTTAAAATATTAGATTTTGTTTTTAGTAATAAGAGGATCATTTTGTCCTTTATAAAAAAAACAAGCCATGAGTGTGCAGTCTCTTCATGATAATCATTTTTTTTTTTTTTTGGTACAAGTGAGGGCTGGAGCCCAATATTAAAATAAATAGCTAAATAGGGGATTTGATCTGAAACACTTTTGTTTTTTTTTTATTAAAAAAAGTTTAGGTGGGTTCGGCACCAATCCCCCATCAAGGTCAGGACACGGCCCTAGAACTCTTTAAGCATTTATATAAGGAACTTACGAAATCGCCTACCAACAGAGCCCTCACAACAGTAGAGGGAATCGAACTATCGTCTCAAAACACTTGTGGCTACACATATTCCGCAAGTTTGCAGGGGCGGTGTTTAGTGTAGAAGATCAAGATAAGCCCATTTTGGCTAGAGGATCGACTATCACATTTTGTGAGCAGCGGATGGATCAAACCTCAACCTCCCAATTAAAAAGCAGCATATTGTTTAATCTGAAGAAAGATAATACTGCACGTTCATGTTGTTCCTCTATTTAACAAGTTCAATAATGATCTTCTTGAACCCAAAATCCCAAGCCAAGGAAAGACCCTTGAAAAAAATCCCAAGTAGCATTTGTTAGTTGCTATGTTATAAACTATGGGTTTCCTTTTATGTAAAAGGAATCATCTCATAAACCTCAGTTTATGATAATCATATCTTGGTTAAGTAAAATGATGCATAGCAGAATGAGACTCCCATCAAGTAAGACAACCATAGGCCCAAATTAACAATAACAATGATTGCTACAATAGCATATGATTGTCTCCTATAGGAAGATATCGTATTTCTATAAAAATAAAACCCAACCAATGAAAAGTAAAGGGAAGCTCAAATAAAACCACACACAAGTAGACAACCAACCAACAAAGAGCCTCGTGATGTGCCTCCCTCACCAAGATATAAAGTCTACATTTTGATTAGGGACTGAAAACCATCTTCCACCAGGGCTGTTAAGGAAGTATCAGATCATGTGTCAAGAAGCAATTCATTTCCAACAAGCCCCCATTTCATTGCTGATATGACCCCGACAAGACAGTGATAAGCTACTAGAATTGTTTCCCTCTGTTTCTTTTGCTGTTAGTTCACTGCACCTCTCGCAATTATTGTACTATTTTTGTCCTCAGTCTTTCATACATGCTGTATTTTAAACCCGTTTTAGCTTTGATATAAACTGTATTTATATATATATATATATATATATATATATATATATATATATATATATAAACAAGATGGTTTTCATTCAGGCTACAATATTGATGATCTTGCTACCACCATCACCACGAAGAACAGAGTTCACTTTGACATTAGGATTGATCAAGTGGACGTATCTAACAACAAAGTTGGATGAGAAGTTGATTGAGAGGCAAGGACGGACCATCTTAGAGATAAAGGAGGCCATGACCCCGAAAAAAATTAGTTTAGAATTTTTTATAAAGAAATTTAATATAATGTAAAATTTAATTTTGGCTCCCAAATTTTTTTGTTAATCTAAAAATTAATATAAAAATATTAATTAGTTAATGAATATATATTTAGTCCCCAAATATTTATCCCAAGACCCGCCATTATTGAAAGGTGCCCATAAATCTCACCAAAAAGTTAGTTGCAGCCCCATCTCAAATGGTCCTACCAATCACCAATCCGTTGTTTGAGATCAGAGCCGCCTTCAACCTCACTCCCACCTGCACTATCGATGAAGATGAAGCCTCAACCTGGCTCTGAACTTCCTATCGTCTTCTCCGAAGTCGTCATCCTAACCTGAGCCTGCCTGTATATGGACTAGTAGAGGTGGAAATAGGCCAGGCCAGGCCAGACTTGATATGTTACATATTGGCCTGAGCCTAGCCTGTGGTATGTTACAGGCTTGTTTTTTGGCCTGAGCCTGGCCTGTATACAAGCATGGCCTGGCCTGTGGCTTGTTAAGGCTTGTTTTTTTTAATTTTTTATTTAATTAAGCTAACAAGCCACAAGTCGAAAACATGTCTACTTTAAACAGGCCAAAATTACATAAATTAATAATAATAATATAAATAACAGGCTACAGCTCAAAAATAGGCCTATTTTAAATAGGCTAAAATTACATAAATTAATACTAATAATATAAACAGGCTAGCCTGACAGGCCTTGGCCTGGCTTGTTAAGTGAAAATAGGCCTCATAGGCCTTGGCCTGGCCTTTTAGCCTGACAGACCAGGCCTGACCAGGCTTTTAACAAACCAGGTCACAGGCCCCTGGCCTTGTTCCATCCCTATAGACTAGTTTAGCATGGCTGCCATTGAGGATCCGATCAAATAGTAGAATAAGCCCAGCGGGAAAAAAAAAGAACTAAAATTTGGATTGTTTGGGATAGCTTCAAAAGTTGATAGATTTATTGTAAAAATGTGACTAATGATAGAACTCACTTTTTTTTTTAATAGTTTTTGGAGTGACCTTTTTTTAACTTTGGAAGAAAAATGTTAAGGATGAGTGATCTAATAAACAATGTACTATTAAATATATATTTATATGCATTCTAATTTAATTGTTAGAATATATTTAATCAAGTGATTTCGAGTTTTTTTTTTAATTTTTAATAATAATTTTTTTTATTAAACTTAAATTCAAGTTTTTATCTTCAGTTATCATAATATGACAATTTCAATCACTTTCTATCTCAAATGACTTTTCAAACACTATTTCTGTAACACCCCACTGCTCTGTGTCCAGAGACAGAGTGGCATCTTCTCCAAACATGCATCAGAAGTATAAATTAACAAAGAATTTAAACCACTAGACTAAGATTTAATCCTGAAAAGTAAAAAAATTTCCCTTTCAAAAATATATCAAAAACTTACCCATTCATAGATTTCAAAATTGTAGTGCAAATAGGCTTTTCTGAAAATCTAAAACTTTCGAAAAACATTAAATAAGTGGTTTAAACTCTTATTAACAAATACATATACTCTTACACCTGGTTAAATTTCATTAGAGTATTTCTTATATATTATATATAACCTAGTACTCTATCATTCACTCATGCATCCATTTCATTTATGGGCTCGTGATATATGTGCCCGTCCCTGCAACAATACAATACATACATATTCAACTATTACCAGATTATAGTATCCACATAAATATACATCTCAATAACCACATACGGCTATCTCAAAATATTAACTAAGTCAAAAGGAATCTATATACAGAAGTTGAAAAAAAAATAAAGTAAACTATAATATCAACTCCACCACCTTCTTGGTGTCACGCAATATCTATGCCCTTTCCTCTTGAACCTTATTTACTATTTTGTCCACGTCCTAGAATATTATTAGAAGGTTTTGAGATTCAAATGAATGAATCCCGGAGTAACAGGCTAATCTCAAATTCTAGCATATGCAATATATGTAAATCAACCAAACAGAGTAGTCCACACAACATATAAATCATTTAAATTCAAATTCAAGTATTACATTCCATATGCAGCTTGTAATACAAGAGTTCATTCAATGATTTTCAAGTATCTTAGCACAAGGAAATTCATTTTAGGTAATTCAATACAAAAAATATTGAACGTACTAGTTACTAGTTTGTGTCTAACCACAGGGAAGCTAGCCCTATGGTCGGCCCTTCCGCCCAATCGAGCCACGAGTGGTGTTGGCCTCAAAAGGCGAGACATACATATATGGCATACACAAATATATATAGCTATGCAAAAAATGTGAAATTAAAGTTACTATATGTTAGGCCAAGCGCCTTGTAGCGTGTTGGCACTAGTGCCAGACTTAGGAGTTTGGCCTCCCCCCTCCCCTCAGGGGTTCGACCCTTGCCAGTTGTAATAAAAAAAAAGAGTTACTATATGTTAGTCTTATCGACAAAGCACTTTCCGTATGATTCTTTTCAATCTACTTGTCCTTCAAGCTTGGGCAATTATCACTTCCTATAATTAACATTTATATGGAGAATGGGTCATTAATCATGCTAATCTTAATATCATAATTAAGATCATGCCTATTCTAGACCCACCCCAAAATACTTGACTTTTAGTATCCTTATGACTTATGAATGTATACTTATTAGGGACTTTTTCAATTAAATACTATTCACTATGGAATAAATATCATCTCAGCCATTTAACCTTTCAATTTATCCAAAGAATCCCTTACTTTGAAGGTTAAACACAATTAACAACTTATGTGACTATTCTAAGACTTATCATAAATTCAGCCTTTAACTTCTCCGGGAATTTGGAAAATTCATAACTTCGTCAATACAACTTTGAATTGAATGATTCCAATTCCTACTGATCACTTGATAAATCTATTTTCATAAATTAAAGTCACTAAGTTGATTTATGGTTGAGAAAAGTCCCAGATTTTGAAAACACAAGCATTATCTAGTTGAAACTTCTAAAACTTTAACTTAACTTTAAAAATCAATATCTTATTGCACATGGCTTCAAAAATTACAAACCACCTATCAAATTAAAGCTCTATGAGTCCTCTTAGTTTCTGAAAAGTTTCATAATTTTCTAATCTCATTTAATTATTCAAATGCTTTGCATAACACAACTGCCCAGATTTCACTTTCCAGAAACATAGGTTAGTTTGTAAAAATCATAACTTTTTCTAGAAAATTCCAAAAATTACAAACTACCTATCAAATTAAAGCTTGGCATGTTAACTACATTCTCCTATAATTTTGTGGTCAAACAATATCGTTTATTAAGGTAGTTGCACACTTGAAATTAACGAGTCAGAGTCAAGTTTAGATTTTTTTTTCCCAGATTCATGACTTAACTTCCAAAAATCATATCTCGAGCTACAGACCTCCATTTGAGGTGATCTAAAGCTCGTTTTAAAGCTTAAGGAGATAACTATCTCCTGTAAAAATTTCACAAAATAACTCGATCTTTAACCCCCTACAAACGACATGCATAATAAGCTCTATTTTTAGATTACTTTGCAGAGGTGTAAAGCAACACATGCCATCACAAATCTTGACTCTAAGCTTCTTGAAATCAGATACCATATGCTTATAACAGACATGCATGGTCTTAGAGCTTATTTTCAAAGCAAAAGGAAATCATAAGTCCACTCATGTTCGACAAGCATGCATCTATATTCCCTACTATGAGCTCTCTTTCTAAAACTATGATTTTAATCTTCCAAAAGCTTCCCAAAATCCCAACAGATACAGAAAACTAGATGGGAAGAAGCTAAGAAGACTCACGATCAACATGCATGCACTGAATCCACTCTCAACCTTACATATTTTCAGCGCATGACTTCAAATCATCATCTTCTTCCAAAAGACACCTTAGATAAAGAAGATGATTGAGGAATCAAGTTTAGGACCTTTACCTTAGCTTAAATATCCAATTGCATGTGTGGGTGATGATATGTTTCTTCCTCTTCTTCTTCCTTCCTTCATCATCTCACCTCTCGATTTCTCTCCCTCTTCCTTATGTTTTCCCCCCTTTTGGCCAAACTCACTGAATGAGGAATAAAGGAGTATGGCCAAATAGTTAATTGGTGAAGTGGGGAAATAGTGAATTGTCGTGAATGTGTGTGTGGTCTTGCTAGGCCGAATGAAATAATGAGCTAAGGGAGAGTTGTTTTCTTTATGGTCCAAATGGTTCTTTGTTAAAGTGAGGAAGTGTTGACACATGTAGAGAGACACATGACTTAATGAAATTGAGAGGGGAGGTGATGTGTTGTCATCATATGGAAGAGGGTGTGTGTGTTGTGGGACCCACTTGATCCTCTATTAATTTCTTTAGGTCATAAAATACTATCTCTAAAATATTTAGCAAAGAATTATTCCCTAACTATCTGTCCTTAATTTATAGAAAAATATGTCTTTAATTCCAAATATTTCTTCTAAAATAATTAAGGTTAAATTTTTCCATATTTTTTCCATATCATATTTCAAAATTTCTAATCCCGAAATTTGGGATGTCATAATTTCAAACAAGAGTTCGGAAATAAGTTATTTTTGCCACCGTTATACAAAATACAAATCATATCTATAATCTGGTTTTTATATTATCTTCCATTTTGAGTTAAGAAATATTGTTAGCCTAGGGTTGTTTGGCATGGCAGTGGGTCAGCAAAAAAGAGGTCTAGTGTGGTAAAAAAAAAAAAAAAAAAAAAAAAAGAGGTCCAGTGTATAATGAAATGCCATCAGATGAGCTTTTAAATTAGAAGCTCCTTTTCTGGCTTCTAGCTTTTTTCAGGACCGTTGCAGAGTGTCCATAGGCATCTCTTCCCCGGGTTTGCATCGTTCACTCCACAATCGTCTTTTAAATCAGTATATATATATGAGATAGGATATTTTTACTACCTCTTTATCTTACTACCTTTTGACTACCACTTTTTTACTATTAGATCTATTATTTGATCCAATGGTCCTGATTTACCCTACTTAAAACCTTCTTCATTTTCCACATTTCTCCCTCTTTCCCTTCTATCCTCTTGATCGCTGTCAGAATGTGATATGCTTTTGTTGTTTCTTGTGTTCGTGTTACTTTTTCTTAATTAGGTATACGATCTGCTTTTACAGTTAATGCTTAATGGAATTTTGGCAAATATTTTTTTTTCTCATATCGATTATTTCCCAATATAAATATTAACAAAATAGAAAACGCAATTAGGGCAAACAAAAAAATCAAAAAATCAAGCTTCCTTTTGCCGTTGGCCACTGTGATGGGTGGGGATTTCTTGAGTTCTCCAGGTTATTCCGTAAATCAATATTTGGTGCAGCAGACAAGGTTGAATTGAAGTTTGTGAACAGGTTCCCAAATATACTATATGTCATGAATTCAAGTCGTTATGTCACTTTGGTTGAGCTTTATACTCAAACTTACAGTATTCAGTTTCTTGTTCTTAACTGGATTGGTGTTGGATTGTATGAGTTGTTTTCGAATGGTCTGAAACAGCAAAAGCATATCGCATCCCGGCGGCAATCAAGAGGACAGAAGGGAAAGAGGGAGAAATGTGGAGAAGGAATAAGGTTTTAAGTAGGGTAAATTATAACCGTTGAATCAAATAATAGATCTAACGGTAAAAAAGTGGTAGTGAAAAGGTAATAAGATAAAGAGGTAGTAAGAATATCTTATCTCTTATTATATATAATATTTTCAATCATTTCAATCATTTTCCATATATCCCTCTGGTCTTTATTATAAAACACCAACTATTTTTTCTCACAAACCAAGAAAATGGAAGTTAAGTCATTAATGAGCCTAAAATTAATAAAAGTTTCCAACTTTATCCCTACTTTAATGAGATAGATTTAAAAATGTTTGTTAAAGTAAGGGCATAATAGGAAATAGTAATAAATAAGTTAGTTAAATATAGTTGGTGCCTTATAAAAGGAACCAAAAATTTTAGGTAGTTGATGCCTTATAATAAGAACTAGAGAGTATATGCGGATCAAGAGCTCTCAAATGGGCACTAAATATTACAATATACTAGATATGGGATAAAATTTGTAGTGCAGCTATATTTGGGAGCGGAGTATTTTATTTCATAGACCAGAATGAAATGATATCGGAGATCCCTAGGCCTTCTCTCTCTGCTCACTGCTCTACTTCTCACTCTTCACTCCCGAATCAACGATCTATGTCAAGCTTGCATGATGATGAAATCTCCGTAAAAAACCTTGGTGACCTTACCTAAACGCAACCATCTCTTTGTGTTTTGCCGATTAGATTGTCTAACGCGTGATTTCCTTGTGTTCTTGGGTTATGAAGAGAGGAAGACGGGGGAAGGTGGTGCAGAGGATAAGAGAGTGGAAGCTTGAATTGACGGTGATATTAGAGGAAACAGAGGGGGATGAATTGAATCATTGATGTTATAGCTACAAGGTAAATTTCTTCTCTCGTTGCGTCAGGTCTTGTCTCTGTTTAGGGAGCCATATAGTGCCATTTTCTTTGTTGATTTTAGGCTATAATAAGTGACGCAGATTGAAGGATTGGTGGTAGGAAAGAAGCTTTTAAAAGTGTGGCTAGTGGACTTAATGTAAACTCATTCTCATTCTTGCATCGTCTGCTCACTTTCCTCAGGGAGGTTTGAGGTCTATTATACTATGTAAATTGTGTCTAAAAATCTGCTGCTAACTGATACAATTTAAAAGATTGCACCATTTTGATAGATAATTGAGGGACTTGAGAATCTCTTTTGATGCGTTTTTCTTCGTTGTGAATTCTTCAGCGAGTTGGGTTTTAAGGATGGAAAATCTGTGATATCAATTGGAGGAGAAAATGGATAAATATATAGCAAGTACCCGTACTCTCTCTTTTGAGAATGCAGTTAGTTAGAGTAGATTGTAGCATTTTGGGATGTAATTTGATTGTGAATGATGATATTTGGTTTTGAAATTGCTCTAGAAATGAGTTGAAGTATTTTTTTTTTTTTAAAGAGGTACTGTTTGTGGAAAAAGGAATATAAGTATAGCATTTAAATCCTTGTAAAATTCTGGTTTGTTTGAGGGTAAAATTGTGGTGTTGAAATGTAGTGTGAATTTGGTTATATCTGAAAGTGCTGCTGAATGTGATCTGAAAATTGTTAAATATGATGGTTATGTACTTAAATAGTAGTGAAAGTGCTGCTGAGTGAGGTCTAAATATGATGGCATGTATGAGGCTGAACCAGTATTGCAAATTAGGATTATAATGGAGCTTAACTTTTGAATCTGTTAGAGTGTAATTGGTGCCCTAGACTTTGTTTCTTTCAAGTTACCATATGAAGGACTGTATTTGATTAAGTGTGATATTTATTGAATGTTCAGTTGGTGCAAGTTGTGATAGTATTGAACTTCAATTTTAGAGTAAGCAGTATCCAGCCTCAACCAATAAGTACTTTATGGTGTTTATTTGTGATTTATATTGACCGTCCTATGGTTGGTTTTAATGGAACACAATGGGGTTAGGTAACCATTTTATATATGACCCTGAGTATTCAAGGAACGTTTGATGATTGTGGAAATACAAGTCTTGGCTGAATTGTTTTACACTCTTTATTTTCCTACCGCCAAATTAATGATAAGATTAAATGGTGTATTTAATTGGTTCTGTTTTTCAGTACATATTAATGCTTACCATATGGTGAAAATTAATTGCTACAATTCCTGTTGCTCACCCTTGGTGTTCCTTGAGAAGGTAATGAATATTACCTCTTTTTGATTGGTACGAGCACAAACCTGGATCACAAGAAGGTGGAATAAATAGAATATGTCCACTTGATTTTTCTCTATACTGCCACCTGAACAACTTATATTTGACTGACAACATTCACACGCAGACTGAAGACTCTGTATGTAATTTATTGAATGCTTTAATTGTTTTTTGAAGCTTGTTAGATGGAACTTTAAAGTTTCCATTGGCTCATAGGGTGTAAATCGACAGGCTGTGTTGGTAGTCTCTGCAGGTTCCGATTTGAGTTTTCATTGGGCATCAGCACTGTTTTTTCCTTTATTATATTCTAGTTATCCCATGAGCAATTAGCAACCTGAAATTAATAGCTAGTAAGTTTTGGTCCCACAACCTAAAGTTGAATTTTCTTCTTCTTCTTAAGTTTGGGTTTTAGTAATTTCTCATTTCGTTCCCTTTGATATCATTTGATTGTACATGGATGATTGACATAACATAGAATTCTTTCTATTTGTTTAGTTGACCTCGATGATGCCCAGAATTTTCTTTATAGTTAAGGTTTTTGAAATTCTGAAGCTAACAAGGTTTGGTGTTTATTCTCTTTCAGCAATGCCAACAGTAAATTTTCATTCATTGCTTGTATTCTCTGTCTTTTTCCGTGTAGCTTTAATTCTATACGGAGAATGGCAAGATACTCATTTAGAGGTTAGATACACGGATGTTGACTACCTTGTATTCTCTGATGCTGCATCTTATATGGCTGTGGGTGATTCCCCTTATAAGAGAACCACATATCGCTATTCCCCCTTACTCGCATTTCTTCTTATTCCAAATTCTTTCATCCATCAATCGTGGGGAAAGTTTCTCTTCTCGGCAGCAGGTATGAAAACTTGTTAACATTTAGTTTCTTCATACAGTTATGGTTGATCTATTGAATTGAAGTGGTTATTGCCCACTTGTCTTAGAAAGGTTTTTTCTGTATTCCTAAGAATGTATCAAATCCCTGTTTGCAAGTATTGACTTGTGAGGGCATTCATTTGATAATAGATCATTGGACGTGTAATAACTATCATGCACGCATTAGGTGCCATTTGCTCATAAGCCCTGTGGTTATTGCAACTTGTTTGACCTTTTATGATTGGAAGGTTTACCTATGGCACAAAATGAAATTGTAATTGCGAGACTAGTAATATTCAGTAATTTTCACTTTTTACAGATTTTATCCTGTACCTCTGCATCAAGTCCTAACCCCTATGCTTTTGTTGGGAAGCCCTAGCTGACTGTTTTTTTAATTGCGGGTTCATTACACCTAAGAACATCTTATCATGTTCAAAATTCAGATATTCTTGCAGGATACTTCATACATTATATTTTGAAGAAGCGTAAGGTTCCTGAAAATCTATGCAACTACTGTGTCATGATATGGCTCTTCAATCCATTTACCTTCACCATAGGGACACGTGGCAACTGTGAGCCCATTGTTTGTGCTTTGGTCTTGTGGATCATTATCTGTCTTATGAATGGTATGTTATTGCCTTTCTATTGGCTTAAATTGATACTGTTGTGATATTAGATTCATGGGTATAGCTGATCAATCTTTTAATTTGTGATTGGCTATTTGCTTTAATAATCGGTTATTAATTGTTTCTAACCTTTATTTAGTTATATATATATATATTCTAATATATTAGTGAGGCAAATTAGTTATAAGTATTATGGTGGAAACCTGTAGTTCACTACCAAAACCTGTATTTGTAAGGATTATGCTGCATCTTATAAGTAGTCAAAAAGAATATATGTGATAAATGCTGGTTTCATGTGTATGAATATCTGTGCGATTTTCTGTGTGTAGTTGGGGCTAGTTTTGGGATAGTCGTGTACTCTGTAATTTTTGTCATTGTAGTGGCATTGTGGTGTTAGGTGCCTTTCGGGCAACAAACTTGGGCTCCATTTGGAAACATGGTATAAGCATGTAAGTTTGTTCCTTGTGGAACCAAATTTTGAGTATACATTATCAGAGGCCTTCACACCAATATTGTGGAATGAATATGGTTTGATAACTATTTGCTGTCAACCCTTGACAAATATCATCATCACAAACATGGAAAGAAATTTTGAAACAAGTTGAATAGGCCATGTATTGATTTTGAATTATAAAGTGTTTTTAACCCATTTCCCCATTTTTGGCCGGACAACAGGAGACAAAAATTATAACCTCTTCATTCCTTTTTTAATAATCTGACCCCATGTTCTGTTTTTCACCCCTCCTATGATGCATGGAAAAAGGTTCAGAAATTAAAACATTGGTTGACACAGGGAATAAACTTATAAACTGCCTTTCCCTTGGCTTTTGAATCATTTGCTTTCTTGCTATATATAGTTGAAAAGAAAGTTCGGATATATTGATTAATATGCTTATTGTTGGTTGATGCATCATGCACCAGATAAAATTTAATCTTTGCATTCCTCTTGATGCTCTTCATTTTTGCTATTATTTCTTATTATGCCTTATTTTATTTGCTGTTTTCCCTGCCTTGGTTTGCAGGTAATGTGGTACAGTCAGCATTCTGGTACGGACTTGTAGTCCATTTCAGGATTTACCCTATTATATATTCCATCCCTATAGTGCTGGTTCTTCATCCGAGCTGCTTCCAATCCGGTCAGAAACCTGTCTTAAGGATCTGGAGTGCTGTTGAAGAAGATAAACCCAAGGATGGGGATAAACGTTATTCTTTATATAATCTATTAAAAAGCATATTTACAAGAGATAGACTAAAGTTTGGACTAGTATCAGGAGGGGTTTTTCTCATTTGTACTGGTCTGTTCTACCATTTATATGGGTGGGAATTCCTACATGAGGCACTGTTGTACCATCTTACTCGTACAGATCCAAGGCACAACTTCTCCATCTATTTCTATCACATATATCTTAACTACGGCAATAACACTTCAATGGTGGAGAGGCTGATCTCCTTTTTGCCACAATTTGTCGTGCAGCTAGTTCTTATATTCAGCCTAGCACAGGACTTGCCTTTTTGCCTTCTTGTGCAGACTGTGGCATTTGTAGCATTCAATAAGGTTTGTTCATTTATAACCTATAGGAAAATGAAATCCTGATTCAAATAGTTCCACACAGTTATTTTTCAGTCAAGTTAATAGAAATTCAGTGAAATTGAACTTAATTGTTCCAAGCACAACTTCTATGTTGAATCCCTTTTTGTCTTGCATAATGATCATGCTTCTGGTTGGGGTCCTTTAAATTTCCCAAGGGTAGTAGCATAGTCATTTTTAGAGAAACGGATACTCCAAAGGAGTCTCTTGATTGGTTCTGTTATTATGTGGATCCGACAGGCATTGTATTTTAACTGCTTGATTTCTATTTGGTTCCCACAAGATGCATATTATTTTATTTGACAAATTATCATCTCTCAACAAGAGTAAAAATGCAAGGGAGAAAAAGCATAATCTATCATAGAGTTTGCTTTCTCCACAACTTCACCTGTTGATATATTTCTCTGAATTTTCTCCTTAAGAAATACAGAGGTCCAAGTCTCAAGCTTCCATATATTTGATTCATTCAATATACCCATCTGATTTCTGCGCACTATTGCATAATTTTTGTTGCAGGTGATTACTGCACAGTACTTTGTTTGGTTCTTTTGCCTGTTGCCTCTAATACTTCCATGGAGTGAGATGAAACTCAAATGGCAGGGCTTATCATGCATTCTTTTGTGGATTGGAGCTCAGACCCATTGGTTATTGTGGGGTTACCTTCTTGAGTTCAAGGGTAAAAATGTCTTCTTACAACTTTGGGCAGCAGGCTTGCTGTTTCTAGCAGCCAACGTTTTTGTTCTTGTCATGACTATTCGCCACCATAGATACGCTTCAATTTTCCAAAGTGTTGAGCATGCAAATTCCAAGAACATGGCTAAGCTTAAGTGAGTGAGCCACTAAGAAATAGAGTTCATCCTAGTTAGTCATCATCATCTGCTACGATATGTGTGCTTCAGTTTTGGAAGATTTTAACATATGGACAACTCTACAAATTATTTTGGGGACACATAATCCCCTTGATATTTGAAGGTTATTGCCCTTTATTTTTGTTATTTTTTTTTATATGCACCAATAGCCTTTTGTTGTAGACAATCATGTTTAAGACACTGTTAAGTACTAAATGTACACTTCTTTTAGTGAAGATTAAAATTTTGGATCATGTTGTGAGGGACTAACTCTTCTGCGATACATTTTTATGTTATTGGAATGTTGTTGATTGATATAATTTTAGAATTTTCTTATTGTTCTGTACCCTCAGTTTTTTTGGCATTTGTGTTGGCATCCTTTTCATCTTGAATCTGGAAAGCTCAAGAGCACAATTTCTGCTCATCATAGTGAAGAGCAAAAATGTGTTTATCAACAAAATACATGTTGGATTGATTTAAGACAGCCCAGATTCAATTTAATTTTTGTATTTTAAATAAATTTTTATGTTAATATATTTAAAATTTGAAATAAAGATAATTATATAACTATGATTCTTTATAAAAATAAATTTATCAATATAGAAGGGGAAAAATACTTTAGGATGGTAGACACACTTGAAAAAAAAATATTTCAAAGTGTTAAATATATCACAAAATACTTCAAAAGTTTGGATACACATTAACCCTTAAAAAAAAATTAACACTTCAAATTTTGACCGTTCAAATTAAATTTTCAACGGTTTAAATCTTATCACAGTGATAAATACTAGGATGCTTATCACTATGATGAACAAGGAATGTAAAACCCAAAAAAAAAAAAAAAAAAAACTCCTTCAAATAACACATATTCCCTTACCAGAGGGCTTTTTTGAAGGGGTGTCTAATCTTTTGATAATGGGCCTGTTCGGGTTGGTGGTAAGAGCGGTAGCTTAAAAGCTATCTAACTTTTATAAAAGCCAGGTAGGAAAAAAGTCAGGTTAAGCTAACTGATGTGTGTTTAGATTATCCATTTGGCTTTTTGCAGAAGTGGTTTTTTTTTTCTAACTAAGGTGTGTTTGGATTGATGGTAGCAAAAGTATTTTTTTTTTTCAAATTGAAAAATGTTTGAATTATTATTTGAAAAGTTAGTTGAGATGGAAAATGACTGAAAAATATAAGAATCTTGTTAAGTACTACATATATATATTAGTTTTATATATTGTGATAATTGAAAATTTAAATTTAAAAAAAGAAAATAAATGATAGAAGTTGTTAAAAATGGGAAAACAGAAAAGAAAGGTAAAACAAAAGAATTAAAGTAAAAAAAGTATATTACTTGTGGTGGGCCCACGCTTGTCATGTGTGTTTGCCACAAACACCCCATGTACACATCATAAAAGACAAAAATGGTGGAGCCCACGAGAGCCTAGGAGACCGTACATTAGGAAAAAGTAAGAAAATGAGGCTTTTAAAAAAGCGAGTTATCTTACTTTTTTTTATTTTGGCCCAATGAACTAATTGCACCATCCAAACACCCTTTGGAAGAGCATTAAGATTAGTAATACCGCAGTGCCTAGTTTCTCATCTCCTCTAGGCTGATGACTACCTCCTATTCTTTGAAGCAAGTGATGATGGTCTCAGAAATGTTAAATATGCTTAAGACAAGTACAGCTCTTGGTCTGGCCAATGCATAAACAGATCCAAGTCAACCCTTCTCTTCAGCAGTTCAGCCCCAGTGTGAATCACAAAAAACTCAATTTGCCTCGTATTTGCAAGTTGCATTTTCAGCAAGATTGGGGAAATACCTAGGAACTTGGATAGATCCTGGTAGAGAAAAAGCTGTCATATATAACCATGTCCTCCAGATTATTGAAAATAGAACAATGGCTTGGAAAGCCAGACTTCTACGTCAAGCCTCCAGACTTCAACTAATCAAGTAGGTCTTATCCTCCATGGAGCTTCACATAATGGCTTGCATCAATCTCCCTAAATCCATCTGTGACAAAATTGACTCACGCTGCACCAATTTCTTCGGGGGATCTTCTGGTGTCCACCTCCTCAATAAAAACATCCTCTCCTTGCCTATTGATGAGGGAGGCTTGGGCTTTAGACCTGCTGCTATTGTTAACAAAGAAATGCTTACCAAACAAGCATAGAGAGTTCTCTCATCTCCTCCCTCTTCTTTAATAGGTAACACTCTTGAGCAGAAATACTTTGATGCTGATTGTTCCTCAATATTCAAAAATCCTTAAAACTCATCATGGCTCAAAAAAGGCACTCTTGGCCATGTTCAACTGATTCTTGATCATCCTGAATGGAGTATAGGTAATGGCAATTCGATTCCTATCAACCACCATCTATGGTGGCCCATGCAAAATGAGTCAGAGCATGAGAATCCTCCTCTCTATGTCTCTAACTTAAAACTACATAATCAAGACAATTGGTCTGCCCCCTCATGAAATCATCAGCTCGTTTTTTCATTATATAACCACCAAGTGGCTTGCGGCATCATCTCTTTTGTGAATGTGCTTTCTCCAAGGATGTCTGGTCTCTTTGTTTACTAATCAGATCTGACTTTCAGGATCTATCGGCATTTCAAGATTGGATTAAGACTACTCTTCTTCAACTCTACCAAGACGAGCACTCTAAACTCATTCTCATCAATCACATCTGGCTCAAAAGAAATCAAGTCATTCACAAGAGTGCCAAGATTGACCCTCAATCAAAAGCTATATTGGTCACTGTAGCTTGGCATTTCAACAGCCTCTTCAAAAGGTAGTTAACTCAAACTGCTTGGATCATGAATCTGGATACCAAGGGTAATCCTTGCGACATATTCTCCTTCGGAAAACTGTGCCTGCAGACTCTTCCTTCCTTGCCAAATGCTTGCACTCTTATGGATCACAAAGAGCTCTCTCTTGCATGCATGCATATATGTAGTATTTAATAGGCCGGAGTAATGGACGGGATGGGCAACCCGAGGCCAAACCCATAGCCTGCCCATTTAACTTTGAATGAGTATGGGTTAGTCCATACACGTACCTCAACCCATTTAAACTCATATAAATGAATTAACATATAAATGGGCGGGCTAACCGGGTTTTGAATAACCCATTTATATTTGACTTGTTTGTTTTTTCTTTTAAAAAAAATAGACATAAGTATTCAGCATCTATCCAAATTCATCATTTTAATTTCCAAAATCTGAATCTTCAAAGTTTAATAATCACAATTTATCCAAAACAACATAAATTTAAACAAGTACCAGTCATAACATAATTTTGATATTTAAACTTCAACTTTTAAATCAAAACATTAAAACTACAACTCTATAAGTTCATAAATTAACAAAATGTCATGCTTCCATTGAATAAGAAATGAGATAAGTAGTTAATCAAAATATCATCTTCAAATTCACTTGAAATCTCAAAAAGGGAGGGAGTTAGGGTATGACTTTATCTTATGACGGAATGAGAAATGGAATAAGTAGTTAATTAAAAATAATAATAAACTAAATGGGCGGGTATGGGTAGCCCATAGGTGTACCCATAGCCTGCCCATTTAAATATTTAATGGGCGGGTTCTTACCCTCTCCATTATATGGATCTTTTTAGGTGGGCTCAAAATAGCCCAATTACACTGGGTTGTGGGTGAGCTCATGGGTTATGGGTTCTATGCTCACTCTTAGTATTTAATAAATTTATACCATTTTCGGTCATTCTCCATTTCAAATGATTTTCAAATGCTATTCCAAACCAAAGCCTATTTAGAAAAAAGCCCCTTCTATCACCATTTTCTCAAACACAAATCACATCTACAATATAATTTTTATCCTATTTTCCCCGTCTAAAGAAAAGTAACTTCTAACACAGCTATCCAAGCAGGCACAAACCCCCAATTTCCAGTAATATTAGTGATGGAAATTTTTTTGGCTAATTTATATGGTAAATTCGGATGAAAATTTTGTCTATAAATTTCTTGTCACGAAATTTTTCGTCGCTGATCAAACTTCATGGCTAACTTGTCTAATTTTGTATTTTATTATTTTAGACTCTAATCCTATAAAAATTTGTATGATAACATAATTAATAATATAATGATTTGAATATTTTCAAATTGACATTTGTTAACACAATATGTTGAATTTATAAAAACGTATTAAATGGTTCATTGAAATCAATTCCTCTTGATGATAACTAAACAATACTCCTCCGTTCATATATGTAAAAGCTTTTTTTTTAATGGGTTTGTCCCTAAATGAATATCCCTTTTGAGTTTGTCTCAATAATAAATGCAGTTTTTCTCATTTTGCCTTCAATTAATTATTATACTACATATATTCTCTTTCACCATTTTCTTATTATTACTTACTCTATCATCCATTCATAAATAGGGGAATTTTTTAAAAGATAATTAAATTTCCTATGTGATTATTACATTTAATTATTTTTAACTTTTTTAAAAATCTCGCTATTTAGTTGAAATGTTCTTATATATAGACACGAAAGGAGTACTTGTTTTGGTCCATAATATTGGGTGCTTATAAAACAAAGTTTGCAGTATAAATTGCATTACAAACTTTATCCTATATTTATAACCGGAGGTGGTAACATTAATCACATGTCCGATGCATGCATATAATATATTGATTATAGTTTGCATAGTCAATATGACATATTGATTATATTTATTATCGGAGTTAGTAACATTAATCACCTGTCTGATGCATGCATATAACATATTGAATACTTTGCATAAAATGGGGTGACACCTGATTCAACTCCGGAAAATACTTCATATGATTACAATATAAGACTGAGTTAACTTTTTTTTGAATAAATTAAGGAAGCTAAATAAGTTACTTAATCATATCAAAGGTTGTGTATCCTTATGTTATATAATAATTTATTAGTAAAACTAATTAGCTTAAAGAAAAAAATACATATAAATATAAATTCTCTAAAATAATTTAATTTGCTTCCTTTAATATCTTAAAAAAAAACTTTATCTTAATTTTAAGAACGAAGGGAGTATGTATGTATGTGTATACACATGCGTGTGTTTTAATACTACTCATTTCATTCATAGTTTCATAGCCTTTGTTTTGATTTGATCTGTCCCACCTTAGGAGTTTGAACTTAAATCGTCATCCATGGAGTTATAAAAATACGTTTACGTAAATGAAGATAAAACTCATCTCACAAATTTATCTCGTATACTATAAATTATGTTAAATAGTTGTTACCACTAATCCAAACACATAATATATTGTTTTCATATACTCATAGACCACGAGTACATTTTCAGGTTATTCTAATTAAAAAATTTACCCAAAATCTGGATTCCTACTGGATATATCGTTCATGGTATCCAATTCGAAAGCATTTTGATTACCACAAATGTGCCATCCAAAAGCTGCCCCTATATTCTTTCATATCAGCATTAAGGTTTTACAATCGAAATTTGCAGGGTTCTTTCAATGCCCTTGTAATAAAAAATAAAGAGTATAATTAACCTTTGTACACACTGTCAAAATTGCCTTCTCCAATCTTGTTTGAGGAATTGAAATTCCTAGTCACAGATTTTAATTATCTATCCTCCTTTTGTAAATCTTTTTTCAATCCGCTGGGTGAATCTTTTTTTGATCCAATTGCGTAAATCTTTTCAATGGAAATTGGTTTTACATATTTTAATTAACTTTTACTTTATATTGTTTTAATTTACTTATTTCAGATTATAAATTAATATGTCTTCATTTAAATGCTAAATCATCATCATAAAATTGTTCCATCAACATTTTCCATAAGTAAAATTAACGATATTAAAGTTTGAAGACTAAAAATACACTATTTAAACATAAAGGACTAATAAGAAACTTGATGTAAACTTAAAGGACCAAATGTATACTTTAACCTATAATATAACACACGCACAAACATTATTACTTATTAATTAATGTTAATGTTAATTAAAAACTAAAATCATATTTAGAAATTGGTTAAAACTATATTTATAATAAAATTCATTTTAGATTAATTTGTTTAATTTGAAATTAATTTATATTAAAAATTATAAAATAAATGATAATATATATAAAAAAATTTTAAGGGTTCCATTAAAATTAAAAGTATCGTTTAATTCATTTAATTAATTTTTAATTAATAAGTAATTAACATCAATAAAGATGATGCTTTGTACGTCACAATTAAAGAATTTAAATTTTAAATAGGGAAAATTATCAATTTGCCCCAAAATGAAAAATAATTAAAGCTAAGAAGAGCTTAAAAATAAGCTACTTAATTGAGCGTGTAAATTTTTTAAATTATTTGTATGATGAGTAAATTTTTGTTTGAGTTAATTAATACTCCTAACATGTATGTGTTTCTTAATGGGGAATTTGCCATTCTAATCCCCAAAAAAAACAAAATTGTCAAAATAGGCCATAGTACAAATATTTTACCAAAATAACCTATTTTATGACACGGCGCCACACATGACGCCACGTGGCGTGGCGCCACTGCGCATGTGGCGTGCCAACGTGGCACCACGTTTTTTTTTAATTTTTAATTATTATAATTATATATTATTATTTTAATATATATTTAATATAATATATATTATTTAATATAATATATATTATATTAATAAATTACATATTAAATTATATAATCTAATATTATATAATATTAATATAATATATTATTTTATTAATAATATATATTATATTTTACATATTAAAAAAATTATTTTTTTTCACATATTAATATATATTATATAATATATAATATATATTATTAATATATTATATTAATAAATTACATATTAAATTATATAATCTAATATATATATAATATTAAATTGTCCCGGCTGTAGGGTTCCGGTTGATTGTTCCTAGCGCAATTAAATCGTAGTGATTAAATTGTAGCTATTCGTAGTGCGATTTAATCATTACTTTTTTAATCTTCATATTATATGAATTAAATCTTCATATATATTTAATATAATATACTCCAAAAAGATCAACAGGCAAACTAATAGGATCAAGTTCAAAAGATCCACAAGGAACACCACCTCTTTCATCACCAGCCATTAAATATTGCCCATGTTTTCCCTTTACCAGGATATACCATGTAACGTCTTCCTCTGCCAATTCTTTTTATGGTATGCATATGATGAGAGAATATAGCACAGTCCTCAATTTTGCCAATCAATCTCACTTTTATCATTTTGTTCATCCCTATTATTGTTGCTTGCAATATCATCTTCCTCGACAATCTTGTTGTTTTTAAAACCATGGTGGTGTTACTAACAATTATTCTTGGCCGTTCGAACCTCGCAATACCCATTATAAGCTGTGTCTCTTCTTACTATTTCTTATCGTCTCCCCTTTTTCTAGTCCCTTCGTCTAACACTCCTGTTCAGCAAGATCACCGATCAGCCCAGAGTACTCACCGTCTGTCCGATATTTGCTTCCGACGCAGTCAAGTTGGTCATTAGAGCCACAATTGCCCTCTCAACAATCGTACTCCCTTACTTTTCATTGCTGCCTACAACATCATCTTCCTCGACAATCCTGTTGTTTTTATGTTTTTTTGCTTCTCTCTCTGATGACCCCAATTACGAGTCATAATATAATAATGTATTATATTAATAATATATATTATATTTTATATAATATATATATTATATATTATATTAAATTAAGAATATAATAATATAAAATAATATGTGAAAAAAAATAATTTTTAATATGTAAAATATAATATATATTATTAAATTATATATATAAGGATATAATTAAAATATATTTATATATAAAAATATATTAAAATAAATTATTAAATTTTTTTAATATGTAAAATATAATATATATTATTAAATCATATATATAAGGATATAATTAAAATATTTTTTTTAATATTATTAAAATATAATTAAATTAAGAATATAATTATATAAAATATAATATATATTATTAATAAAATAATATATTATATTAATATTAGATATATACTAGATTATATAATTTAATATGTAATTTATTAATATAATATTTTATTTATTTTTTTCTTGAAAAAAAATATATTATATATAATATATATTATATAAAATAATATATATTATATTTAATATATATTAAATATAATAATATATAATTATAATAATTAAAAATTAAAAAAATTGTTAAAGCGGCGCCACTTATGTGGCGTGCCAACGCCATAAGTGGCGCCACTTTGTGGCGTGCCACAGTGGCGCCATCTGACGTAGTGCCATAAAGTAGGTTATTTTGGCAAAATGTTTGTACTGTGGCCTATTTTGACAATTTTTTTTTTTTTGAGGATTAGAATGGCAAATTTCCCGTTTCTTAATTATTTGTTGTACTGGGATAATTTATTAGTTGTAATTATTTTGGTTCTTACTTTTTCTTTGTTGCTGGTTTATGAGAATATTACTATTTTAAAAGCAAGGGTGATGGAAAAGCGGCCCTCTATTTTACTTTATTTTTTTCAATTATTAGCCAACACTAATTGACGGTTATAACATATCACCTATATTGAAAAATCATCAAGTATTGATACCAAAATAAGTCATATAGCCTTACTAAAACCTCACTACATGACAGTTTTTTTTTTTTGTTAAAATTGTAAAATATATGCAAAAATATCTGTCAAATACCAACAATTTTTCAGTAGTATATTTTCTCACACACACACACACGTGTGTGTGTGTGTATAAGGGGGAAACTATTATTCAAGTACATATAATTTTCTTCAATTTTAATTTGGTATATGTGTTTTTTCTCTCTCTATTAAATATTTTAGTTTTATAATATCAACACGATTAACTGCTATATAGGAGCTACTAGTGCTAACACAGCAAAGTTACATATGCTAACAGTACTAGAAGAATAAAAATAAAACTTCTAATATGGAGAAAAAACACACAGTACCACATTAATAATTAAAGGAAACTATAGATAATTCAAAAATGATTTTCCTACAAAACTTGTTCATATTATTTTAATACCATTGTATATTGTTAAGATTTGGATATTTTTGTAATTGAATATTGTACAAGGGTCCACAGTTATTAATAACCAACCGGAATTAGGTCTAGCGAAAGAAGTTAATCATTTATAATATAGCAAATCAATATTTAAATTCATGTTTAAAGAGGTACCCACATTTAGTGTGCGATAATGTCTCAAATATAATTGCCTCCAATAAAAGGATATCTATAACTTAAAAAAATTAAATTAAAAAATAGATTGAATAAAAATAGGTAGGACATGACAATAATACTTTTGTATATCACACATATATGCATATCTTTTATAGTCAATAGTACTGACAAAGATATACATATTGTGGGAAGAATGTCCCAATTAGATTCCTTCCCACTTACTAACTCTATTGTTGGATAAACTTTCAATGGCTGATATTTAATATTTTATAATAACATTATTATAATATTAAATATCAAAATACATATAAATATATTTAACACTGAAATTTTTTTATAAAATGGGGACCTTTTAGTTTTTACTTCTAGTTCTATTTATAAATCTATTTTCAAAAAAATGTTGGTCCTTATTATAAATTCACTTTCATAGTAATAAATAAGAGTTTATAATTTTGTCATTATATATTAAAGATAGAAGAGAAGAGAGAGGTGAAAAATACCCATTTATAAAAAAGAGTAAAATTGAAAAGAAAATATCAATTCATTCCATATTTATTGAGTTAACTAACTTTTTAAATATGTAAGAATTATATGATTTAGATTTATAAATAAGACCAAAATAATAATACATCATGAGTGCATGTTTTCTTGATTGAACAAGGATAGCTGGTTATTATATTGTGTGTCCTAATTTTTTTTAATTTAGTGTTCATTATTATGTGTGCATGCACTCAATTGCATAATGTCACCCAAAGTCATTATGTCACCTCAGTGTCATGGTGAAGAACACAGAACCTAAAAGTAACATTAATCACTTGTCTTGGGGTATGCATATAATCATTGTTGTCAAACTTAAAAGTTGACTCTTTGAATTTAACGTTTTTATATTTTTAGCTTACAAAATTGAATTGAGTCACTAGTGAATTTGTGATCATTGTAAACCCGGTTAAACTTACAAGTTCATATATTAAGGTTACCGTTTTTATGTTTCCAATTTACAAAACCGCATTAACTCACCTTTAAACTCGTAAACTCGTGTTAACTTCTTTTATTTGATCATGTTCAGTAGCTTTAAATATAAATTTTATAAAAATCTCTTTCTTAAATATGATAAATTATAGATGTTGATGAATTTAATTTCAATTATTTAAATTTAAAAAATATTTAAACCAAATTGTTGTTATTTTTATATTTTAATTATTTAATTATACACGATTAATATCTATTTAAAGGTAAACATAAACTTTTACAAGTTTACAATTCAGGCTCTCGATACGAGTTTACCTCACTTTTAGGAGTTTGCTTAAACTCGTAAATTTAACAACCTTGCATATAACACAATATAACATATTGAATACTTTGCATAAAATTGGGTGACACCTGGATTCAACTCCGAAAATACGTGTATATATATGTGTATGTGTTTTCATACTGTCCATTCCATTCATAGTTTCATAGCCTTTGTTTTGATTTGATCTGTCCCAACTTAGGAGTTTGAGCTTGAATCATCATCCATGGCTTCTGGTGGCGATGTCGACGTCTCAAGCGTGAAATCCTGGATGGAATCAAATACAGCTGTTGTCATCCCTTCCTACTACCACACTCTCACCGATTCTAATGGTCGTCATGATGTGGCACATGAGCTAGCTGCTCTCGTCCCCGTCATCGACTTCTCCCTCCTTACCTCCATCGATCCCCAAATCCATGCTGCTGCGGTTCACCATCTCGGCCAAGCTTGCCAAGATTGGGGCTTCTTCATAGTAAATTCTCATCCTTCTTCCTTTTATGTTCCTACATCATGGAAACCCATGTTTTTTGAAACTCAGACCAAAAACCGGAGAATCGATCGAAAACCAGTTAGGTCCTGGGGTCAAACTGGCTCACTTTTTCTGTTTTTTTTTAAAAAAAAAATCTTCAGAATTTCATATTAATAACCTTGAAATCTCTAATTTCTCACTACTTTGGTCCTGAATTAGCTCTAAATTGACTTCGGTCTGACCTACTACCTATGACCCAGTACCCTGACTGGTTTATTGCCGGCTGGGATTTATAAATCTTGACGAAAACATATATAGTAGTACATGTACTTGTTCTTCTTCATATATACATTTGTACCCAGATCACAAAGATGCAATTTTTTTAAAAAAAAAAAATCTGGGTGTGTGATTTTTCAGGTCACAAATCATGGGGTTTCAGAGAATTTATTGAAAGATACTCTGGAAAAGTGCTTAGACTTTCATAATTTACCTCTGGAGGAAAAGAAGGAATTTTGTGGTGTTTATGACCCTCTCCCAACCATCAAGTTTGCCACAAGTGCACTTGCTCGAAGTGTAGGAGAGGATGACCATTATTGGATAGATCATCTCAAATTTTTCAATTATCCCAACCAATGCAATACTCCCAATAAACCACCTGGTTTTTAGTAAGTGTGTTCAACATTAGCATCAACACCCTCTTCCATTTCCTTCATCTCTGAGCTTTTTTTTTCCTTTTTTTTTTTTTTGCTAACTATTCTTCTGCTTTTTCATTTGGAGTGTCGGTTGCCCCTTCTCTACCGCCCCTTCTGCTGCCCCTTAATTTTTCATAACTTCCCAATTGCCTTTTTAGTGTTAGATTCTATATAAAATTAGTGACATCTTGATATCTTATAAGCAAAAAAATAGTATTGTTTTTAAACTCTTCTTTTTTTTTTTTTATGGTTTTCAAATATTGCAGTTTTAAATTAAAAAGAAACTATAATACAATTGAAGTATTTTTTTAAAAATTGCATCTAGGTTCTGACAAGGGAAAATAAGACAAAATGGTCTATTGAAATTTTAAAATTATGGTGAAGTCCTATAGGAACTTTTTACAATATTTTTTATATGTGAAAAGACACAAATGCCCCATAGAGACACATGGGTTTGTCGACACAAACAAATGGATTTGTCAAAATAGACATATAAACTTGTCAATACAGACACATGGAGCCATTTGTGCCTTTTCATATATGGATAATATTGCAAAAAAGTCTCATAGGACTTCACTGCAATTTTAAGTTTTCAATGGAACATTTTGTCTTATTCTCCCTTAGTCAGGACTTAGGTGCAATTTTCCCTATTTTTTCCTTTAAAAAAAATTGTATCACTCATTTTATGTAGAATCTAATGATGAAAAGAAACAAGTTAAGGAAAATTAAGAGGCATCAGAGTGGGCAGCAGAGATGGAGCAACAGATACCCCAAATCCTTTGTTTGTTTTTACAGTGAGACTGCTACGGAGTTTTGCAAGGAAATGAGAGGTGTGGCAAGGACTCTACTTGAAGGAATATCAGAGAGTTTAGGATTGAAACCTGATGACATCATTGAGCACTCTAGTTTTGATCATGGATACCAGAAAATTCAAATCAACCTTTACCCTCCATGTCCTCAACCTGACCTTGTTCTGGGATTACCTGCTCATTGTGACAATGGCATCGTGAATATCCTCATTCAAAATGGAATCTGTGGCCTTCAAGTCAAGCATGATGGCAAATGGGTTAATGTTAATCCTCTTCCTAATTCCTTAATTGTCAACACTGGTGATGACCTTGAGGTCATTTTCTTCACTTTCACTTTTATTATTTGCTCCCCTAAGTTTTTATAAGATCCTAATTTTTTAACTGGTTTGGTCGTTTTAATAAGATTCAGTTTTAGGTGCTTATCACCAAACCTTGTCAGATCTGGATAATCTAGATTTAACAATTTTGAATTGAGGATTTTTAAATATTTTTTTTTTTACAAAAAATGATATCTAAGATATTATTTTTTTATTTTAAATTTTATATTCATTAAAATAATTTGATGAGCACTCAAATCAGTTTGAACATTAAATACATTTTATACCATCCAAACCGGTTCTGATCCAGTTTGGGATAGTCATGACATTAAATACATTTTCCCTGATCTTACCCCATACATATATATATATATTGTCTTTCATACTTTTTCTCACCACTATTTCTCTCTCTTATTTGTCTCCTTATAAACAAGGGCACACTTTGAGAAATAAAAAAAAAAAGTTCATTCGTTACATATATACTTCTAACTAATTTTAACCGATTCGTTAAACCACGTAATTCAATTAAAAAGAGCTTTTAGGACAGGAGAGAATGCTACTTTGCTGTTTTGTGTTGTCAATGGTTATATACAAATTCTCATGAGGTTTAATTTTCAAGTTGTGTGTTTTTGTGATGAATACACACACACACATATACAGGTTTTGAGCAATGGGAAGTATAAGAGTATTTGGCACCGAGCAGTTGTGAATGAGAAAGAGACTAGACTCAGCGTTGTAGCAGCACATGGACCAAAAAAGGATAAAGAGATAGGACCTGCACCTGGGCTCTTGGAGAAGGAGAAGCCATTGTTTAAGAGTTATAATTATGAGGATTTTGTCCGATTTCAACTGAAGGGAGTAAGTCCTGAGATGGTCAGACCCTTGGACGCTTTTCGCATTAATTACTAATTAATTAAATGCTCCCAATTATATAAACTCTTTTATGTGTGTGTGTGTGTGAGGGAGGAGACCATAAATGTTATGTCAACTAGACTGTTTATGGAATAAATTGTTTATATTTCTGCTGCTGTCTGTCTGTCTGCTTTTGAGGGATGATTTCAATCTGGAATATTCAGATTTAATCTGAAGGATTAAATTTCATTTTTCATTTAAATCGGTTGTTTAAATGGAATTATTAAGCGACATCTTAATCAATAATTTATATAAAGATTTGGTTGTTGATAGAATATCACATTATGTTTGATCAAAAAAAAAAACAGAGTATGACATTATGTGATCTATGTAGTACACTTTACATAATGGGATAAGTTGTTGTTGCAGTATTATTGTATTGTTTTAGGAAAAATAATGGGTAGAAAATTTAAAATAAAAATAATCTTTTAATTGTACTTTTTTTTAATAGAAAAAAGACCTTTATTTAATAAATTAGTTGAAAATTTTAAACCTTGATAATTAGAATTGTGTGTTTTAGATGGTGCAAATCTCACCATCATGATGAGCATTATGGTGCTCATTATTTCGAAGAGCATCAAAACTAGTTGGGGTTTGATTGCCCAATCATATAAATGATCATATGGAACTAGTTTTAGTGCTTAAGCATTGTGAATTTCGTTTAGATTCAATTTGGATGGTTTAAATTTATTTATTTTTTAATTTTTAATTTTTCAAAAATTTTATTTAAACGTGTACAAAATCTAAAATAAAGATAATCTTTTAAGTGTTAGTTAAAAAAAAATTATTTATCAATTGAAAAATTGTTACTTGAAAATCTTAAATTTAGACTGTTGAAATTTTATTTAAACTATACAAATTTCACTATAGTGAAGACCTCTCAATGCTCACCACAACGATGAGCACTGAAACTAGTTCCGATCATATTTGATATAAATTTTTCCATTGAGAGTCCAAGAAAATATGGACATAATAAACGGAAAAAATTGAACATTTAAAGATATCATTAAAATTACCATTTGATCCCAATGAAAATAATAATAGTACTTGAAAATATGAATGTCCTGTACACGCCCTGTATATTAAATATCTACACCACAAGAATTTCAGGCGTCTTAACTCTTCAGTCTTCACTAATTAACTACTATTCAGAACCAAGTTTAAAATTCTGACGCATAATTCCCTACAATATGCATTATTCTTTCGGTCATTCTGTACCTCCAGGTATAGTTTCATAGAGCATGGGAAAGCTTTTTTTTTTTTTTTTTTTCAAGAAAAAGATGTTTCTAAAGCTAAAAAAAGTTTGAACCACTACTTTAAAGTTAAATTGATTTAAGGCTCGTTTGGATGAGCTTTTAAAAAAAGTTCTTTTTTTAAGTTCCAAATTGTAGTTTTTAAAAAAAGCAGCATTTTTTTTTGGTGACACTTGCTTTTTTTAAAAAATATCATCTAAACACATAAATTAATTAAAAAAATATTATTTTTTTTTGCATTAAAAAGTGTTTTTTTAATGAAAAAAACCCATCCAATCGGGCCCTTAGTTATAGATTTTTAAGCATTAAAAAAAATTATTTTATTTGGTACCCAAGCTTTAAGACTACCTTGATAAATGATTATCAAGTAAGGTCTCATAATTTTTGGTATCACATGTTAAAATCAAGTTGAGATTTGATATTAGACCTGTTTGGAGAAAGCTTTTAAGGAGCTTAAAGACAGAAAAAAGCTCTACTAGAAAAAGAGTTATAAGTAGAGTGTTTGGGTTGAGTTTTAAGTTCATTGGTTTTTTTTTTTTTAAAAAAAAAACTCTTAACAACCAGTTAAAGAAAAAGTTTCATGGGGTAGATTTTTCTAAAAAGCTCTTAAGCTTTTTGACGTGGGCCCCACCACTTCTACAATCATCAATCCAAACACAAATTATATTTACAATCTAACTTTTTTCTTATTAGACTTCTAAAAAAGTCAAATATAAAATAAGTCATTGCTTCTACCGCTAACTCAAATAGGCCCATTGCAATTATGGTGGTTTATGGCAATGTTGAGCATCATGCTTGTCATTGTGTTGATACCTGCATAGTCTTTAACGGTTTAGATTTAAAATTTTCAATTATGTTGTAAAAATAAAAAATATGCTATTGGAAATTAAGAGAAGAAAAAAATTTGAGAGAGAAAGGGGGAGTGTCAAATTTTCTCTTGCTCTTGCTCTCTAGTCCCAAGTCGTTAGTTTTTATAACATTCAAGCATATTAATCATATTAATCGTAAGATGAGAAATTCAAATTATATGGTTTTTGACAATTTATCTTTAAGATAAATAAAAGTTGTATATGACTTACAACCATACAATAAGATAAAAGATGAAAATATATATGACTTCTAGACATATTATATTAAAGTAAGAAATTTAAGTGATATGGTTTCTAATCATGTAATTTTAGAATATGAAATCAGATGTCTAGATGAAATTGGTTAAAATATCTCTTAAATTCCACATGGTGACTCAAATTATCCTAGATAGATAAAATAAAATACAGCAAAAGAAGGTAGATGAAATTGTTAAGGACACTATGAGAGAAATATACATTCATTAGAGCTTTCATGCTAATAACATGTAAAAATAAAAGATTTGGGATAAGAGAGCAAGAGCAATAGAAGATAAATTTTGGGAGATGAAGATGAAGCAACTTTTATTCACTTGTGTTTCTTGTGCTTTGCACATGACCTTTATTTATATTTATAGGCTTTTAAGAGTCACCACCAAGAGTCATAAGCAACTAATAGTACAAGTAATAAATATGAATGTATGTGACCATTCACAACATTCATGTATATGAATGTACATTAATTAGTCTTTTAGTTTCCAAACTACTATTTATGAATGATGACTAGGATACAGGTGATAAAAAGTCAATAAACATCTACATAATCAGTATATTCATAAGAAATTAATAATTCTTAATTAACAACATAAGTTTTTTTAAAAGCTCTTTTTCTTTTTGAATTTAAGGGTCATGTATTAATGTCCTAAAGTTGCATATGGATTGAATCTGCAACCTCCCAATTATATGGCTTTTGGCAATGTATTTTTAAGATAAATAAAAGTCGTATATGGCTCCGCCTTGACCTCTTGAGTTCAGGTTCTTGGGTTTTCTTTTTCTCATTGATTTCTCCCACTCCATGACTTTTCCTCACCAGAGCATTATTGCATCTATTCTGTACTCCATAAGCCTAACTTCAAACTTGGTTGGCTTCGAGTATTGATCTCAGCTTCGATCTGGTCTACTCATCGGATATCTTGGCTGACGATGGCTTCATTTTCTGGGGTAAGATTTAAAGCTTCATTTAAGGTGATGTTGTGGTATGTTAGCTCTATGTTATTAGCTCTATTATGATATGCTCATCGGATATCATGGCTGGCTTGTTATGTTATGTTAGGTCTATTCTGTACTCCTTTTTTTTTTTTTTTTTGCACTGCAAATTGTTCTCCCCGTTAAGTCAATATTGTGCAGAGAGGTGTCTGCAACATTAGTGTGCTATCTTGCCAGACAAGCAATTTCAAAGTTTGTTTGGTTATTGTTTTCTGCTCATTTGCCTTTTTTTAGAGTTTTTGTCAGAACTTTCAACTTTCTATACATTTGATCAAGTTGCCAAAGAAATAAAAGGCAACACTTTATATGACATTGATTTTGGGTAGTGTGAGATTAATATGGTTTGTGCAGGTGCGATAAGGAATCATGTGAGGATGTTATGTTACCTTTGTGTTGAAATATATGCACTATGAAATGTTAGAGTCCTCTGCAACTGATGGTTTTTTATTCATCTACAACTGAGGGTTTTTTTTTTTTGTTGCATTGCCAATCTTGCTTATCTAGATGCTATGTTAGCTCTGTGTTGAAATACATACTATATATGAAATGTTCGTGCCCTCTACAACTACATTTTTATTTTATTTTATTTTTTTATTTTGTTGCATTGGAAATTAGACTTATTTGGATATTATGTTTTTCCTCTCAAATGCATTTTATGCAACTAACTCGATTTGGTTAGAGATATGTACTTTTTATGTTTTTTATTTTATGCAATTTTTTATTATAGAATTATGGACAATGATATGAGTGAAGTAGTATGGGATGATGTTTCAACTAAGGTTTTATCAACGCGTGAGTTGAGCAAATTTACAAAACAGAACACCATGGTCTATCATTTACAAAGATTGATTGGACGTATATTGTGACAACTTTCAATGAGAAAACTGTGAAAGCATATGTTAAGAAACAATTGAAGAATATAATTGACATCTTAAGGAAAGATTTGAAGACTTGGGATGGATTAATCAAAGAGACTGGTGTGGGTTGGGACCCAACAACAAATGATGTTTGCATCGAATGAGTGGAGGCAGCAAAAGCTACAAGTATAAAAACCTATGATTCTGTTTTGTGTAGACATTTTAAGCAAGAGTGTATGTAACTTTTTTTGTTTATAGTCATTGAGTTTGGTTACTTGTTTGTATGTAGAAGAATTCAACGTATAAAAAATTTAGGCGCACTACCCTAAAGTTTGAAAAGGAGTTAAGGATTATATTCAAGGATGCGATGGCAATTGGAGAGGATATTTTTTTCACCCTCCTTTACGCAGCTTCCCGCATAGAAGGACCATCAAGAAGATGTTTACCAACCTACCATGGATGAAGAAGACAACACAAGGGACAACAAGGACGACCTTTTTGGTGTTAACCCAGTACCTAGTACAGGAGTGACAACTAATCTAGCAAGCATTGACTTATCAAGCCTCACTCCACAAACTATTCCTACTACTTCAGGAAGCCATTCCAAGAGGAAGAGAGAATAGGGGTCATTTTAGAGGGAAAAACAGAGAATTCCAGCTTCTAAACAAATAATGGATGCAGTTAGCATAATAGCGAAAGCATCAAATGATAGGGCAGCATCATTAAATGATATCAATGCTCACAGTGTGGAAAAAGTTATGTCTAAACTGCTAGGCCTTGAGGAAATCCAATGTGATGCTGAATTTTGAGTCTGATGTATAAATCTTTTGATGGATAAGACTAGTTGGGAAATGTTTGTTTCGCAAAAAGGGAACAAGGTCTACTTGTTAGAATGGTTGTGGTTTATGGGTGCCAACACCTAGATATACTTGAGTTATAAATGTACCTAGTTGAATTATGATATAGTATTCTATGGGTTTTATTCATTGCATGTTGGTTTTATGTTCCTGATGACATTAGATGCCCTTATGTATGATAGAGTTAAACTATCATTTATAGCTTGTTGAATGTGTTTCCATGTTAAATATAGTACTTTTAAAAAAAAAAAATTGATGCTCACATCTGAATTTAACCACACCCACTGGTTACATAATCATTGGCAAATTAGAACAATCAAAATGTGTTAGAGCAACAAGAGAAAGATGAAGAGTCTCAAGTATTATCTCTTATAAATGAAGAGATAACAAATTATGAAGAATTAAGTGTGTGGTTGTGTCAATATTTGATGCCTTATGTATGCAAATAATAGTGTAAAACTATTACACACATAGGTCATTTATGAGTGCAAGAAATATTGGCAACTCACAGTTTACGATGTCATGAAATGTTTAGAGTAGAAAAAAACATGTCTTCTATAACTTATGTAATAAATTGGTCGAACATGGGTTACAAAATTCTAAGAATGTTGGAGTTGAAAAAATTTTAGCCATATTTTTGCTCACTATTGGACATGGAGTAGGCAATAGGGTGGTTCAAGAACTATTTCAATATTCAAGGGAAGCAGTACGTAGGCTTCTGCATACAGTATTAGAAGCTTGCCTTGGTCTATTTAGGGAAGATATCAAACCATACGATCCTGAATTCCATGGCTTCCACCCAAAAATAAAAAACGATCACCAATATTACCTATATTTCAAGGATGCCTTTAGAGTAATAGATTGAACTCACATCAAGTGTGTGGTCTAGAGTTGAGAGTTAGGATTAGGTCAGCCTTGTAGGCCAAGGCCTAAAAGGGCCAATCCTTTTAGGCCCGAGGTAAGAAAAAAGTCTATTTTTCAAAACCCAACTTGAGAACATGCAGGCCAAGGCCAGCCCTGAGAGCTATTTTTATAAATTTTAACTATTTTTCTAGCATTTTTTTTTCAAATAAATATAATTAGTCAATTACAACAATTAAAGTTCTAATTTATCAAATAAATATTGTTAACATGAAGGCTTAACAACACATACTATACAACAAACAAACACAGTCACTAATTTATAATCAAAAGTAAACTATTGTTCATCAATATTTCACACAAAATATAAGAAGCTTACCACCAAAAAACATGAGTCTGATGACTATCATTTTCATTTTGTTTGTCACTATCATTAATTTCAAAGACATTTGATCATGATTTACTTTGAATAGTAGGCTTTGCTTGATGGATAAAAATATCAAGAATTTCTTCTATCGTGTCATGAATACATCGATAAGACATTTCTTCTGGCTTGTCGGAAAAGCTCGGTAGGTTGGAAGGAAAGGGTTTGAGGACAAATCAATGACTGTGAGGAATCTTCAAAAGCTTGGAAGGTTAGAGGAATAGTCCATTGACCGTCAACGCCTCGACAAATGACAGACTTCGTGAGCTGAAGCAGTGATGAACTTATGGTGATGCACTTATGTGTGACCGTATGTGCGTGAGGTCGAGACAACAAGACTTAAGCAAGATGCGTGAAGTGAATGTCAGAAATGAGTGATGCTATGAGAGTGACTAAGTAAGTGAGTACTGGGCAATCGAGTAGCTTCCTTTACTGTCAAACTCAATTAGCAGGGCAAGTAGGCAACTGCTGATTATGCAAGTTAAAAAAAATAATGAGCCTAATAGGACTGGCCCTTTAAGCCCTTAGCCTTACTGAGCTGGCTCTTTTAAGCCCAGCTTAATTTGGAGCCTCTATTTTATAAGCCCAGCCCTTGAAAGGCCAGGGCTTAAAAGGCCTGATGGACTCAACCTGATTTCCTAACTCTAGTGTGATCACTGGTCTTACAAGAGATAAATATATTGGGAGTGGGATATCCAATACAGAATGTCATGACTGTATGTGATTGTGATATGTGCTTTAATTTACGTTCGTGTTGGCAGGATGGGACTGTGTGTTTCACTCTGCTCTCTCAAATCCATCTATGAATTTTTCCCATCACCTGCAGGTATATTTTCATCTACTTCAATTAAATTACTATGTCTTCATTTCATATTTGAATTTATCTCACACCTTCAAAATCTTTTCCCTATTTATTAGAAAATATTATTTGGTCGATGCTAGATATCCAACACTTCTTGGGTATCTGGGTCCCTACAAATATGGGCGTTATCACCTACTAGAATTCATGTATCAATGTGGATTTGAAAAATAGGGGATGATATAATATAAAGGAAAACTTTAATAAATGGTAAAAATATTTACTATTTTCAAGAGTTTTCCTTCTTAATTTTCTTTCCATCCAAAAATACACATTTTGGTTAAAGCCTTAAATTTCCACAAAAAATTTAAAATAAAATGAGTTTTATATGTTCTCGTGGCCGAAGCTGTTCTTCACGGGGTAAGACTTACGTTCATCACAGCGCAAGCCTCCCTCATTGCAACGGCGAAAGTGGGACTGGCACTACAATGCTATGAACAATTCTTCTTGCGCGCCTATCAGAAAGTCCACTTCCTCTTATCATTACATCGCTTACACATTATCCTAAGCTCTCATTCAACCTCTTGGCTTTCTTTCTTCGTTTTCTCTAATTTTGGTGCTTTCACCTCGTAGAGCTACGAAACCTCACTTCCGATTCTCGTTGGCTAAGAGAAACCCTATCTATTGTTGTGTGCTTGGTTTTTTTGGGGTAAAGTATACTTGGTTTGACTTTATGAGAAACTTGTATACTTTTTCTTATTTTTGGGCCTGAGTTTTAGACATATTTGATTTGCTTGTAATAGCTCCCTCCCTCCCTCTATTTCTCTCTGAGTTAGAATTTGGGAGCTCTGCTCCTGGAAAGTGAGAAGCCTTTGAGTATATCGTCGGTTCTCTTCTGCTGAAGAGTGGGTGTTTCTTTCACAGAGATTGACTTTGAGTCTCTAGCATGGTAAGTTTTTTCTTGTACTTCTATTTCTCTCCTGGAAAATAATGCCCATGAATTGGTTTCGCTGGTAGAGTGATTAATTGTCACGGGGTTCAGAATTTGGGGGTCAAATCAAATATATGCAGTCCAATTTTATGTGGAACCTAGCTATCATTTATTCTGTTTTCCATTAATTATGCCTTCTGATTTTGTTATTTTCAGGAAGTATTTAAAAGGGCCATACTGCAGCCTGGCCCACCTGAAAGTTTTGCTTTGCAGACTGTTCAGGAAGTGATAAAGCCTCAGGTATCTCTTCTCATCCAACCTTTCAATTTTCCAATTCCTCTCTTGTTAATGGAAAATAGCATTCTTTTAACTAACTAGCCTACAGACTCCCGATGTACTAGTGATTTCAAGTGTTTTTCTTTTCAACTGAAAGATGCAGTTTTATAGTTTCTATAATTAGTTATGGATTTTCTTCTGGCAACTTGAATCTTTAAGGTGTGAAGCTACTTGTTATAGAATAAAGATGGAAAAGAGAGAGAAAGAGGGGGTGAGAGAGAAACAGAGAGGAGTGAGACGAGAGACAAACTGAGAATGCTCTTAGGTTTCATTAACTATCAAGACATTGGATTTAATGACATTAGGGCTAATAGGCCACTAACAAACTAACAGAATAACGGTTTCGTATATTTATTAATTATTCCATAACACTGTGTGTAGTGTTTCAAAAGATTAAGTCACAAAATTTAATATATGAGTACCATGTAAAAGAAGGGGTAGAGGCTGTGCATGTGGAAGTAGTAAGCTTGTGCTTTATTGGGTATGTATGTCCAGAGACTGTTAAGCGTTAAAGATGAAGAAACAATAATCTTGAAAGGAAAATATCTTTTTTAGTTTATGAAATAGTGATTCTTTTTCTGTTGTTTACAATACAAGCTTAAAACTCCTTTTGTTCGACAGAGACAAACAAAATTGGCTCAAGATGAGAATCAATTCCTGGAAAATATTCTACGGATGCTGCTTCAAGAACTAGTGGTATTTATTTCTAATGCCTTTGTTAATATATTATTCTTTGAATTTTCTTGTACTGTTTGAATTGATGATATTCATTTGTTTTATCATCAAAGAGAATCAAATTAGCATCATACCTCATGTTATTTCTGTGGGAAAATCCTAATGTTGGTATGTCATGTCAAATATCTATAAAAAGTTCTATTGACAGTGTTGTGGATATTCCATCCTTTTTTTCATGTATGCTTCTATTGAACTAATTCTGAAGAAACTCCGCAAGTTTTTCTGTGGGAGATTCAATATTATTTCAGCAGGGAATGAATCAAAATGGGAATTAGTCAAATGTGGAGGAACTTGTAAACATCATTCTTTCTGTAAAGTACATTCGACTATATGTTGTTTACCCTTGACCTTATTCTATTCTATTCTATTTTATTTTTGTATATTAGCCTTCAATTTATATTTCCTCTTAGTAAACATCATACATAGTCGCCTTATAATCCTTTGTTTTGCTGAAACTTTTGTAAGTCATGACAGATTCTTTGATCAACTTGATATTAGTCACTTAGACTTGCCTCCTAGGAATTGTTTTTATTTTCTTTATTCAAATATTGAAGTAGTCTCAGATTCTTAAATGGTGCTGTGTGCCGTGCAGATGCAGAATATTTTATGCCATTTCCACACTTTGTCTACTTTGAAGTGAAGCATAACCAAAAAACGTTATCTTATGTCTTGTGTTGTAGATGTAATTCTTCCATTTATTTATTTACTTTTTCTTCTGCCAATATTCTTTATCATCTGATTTATGTCTACGATCAAAAATTTTCATTTGCACTTTTTTACAGGCATCTGCAGTGCAGTCAGGAGAGCAGATAATGCAGCATGGACAATCAATGGATGACAGTGAGACAACTCAGGGCCATATTCCTCGCCTTCTTGGTTAGAACATGATTTAACTTGCCAAACTATTCTGCCATGTGTTTTACTCCCACCTTCATTTTGGGTAATTTTTAAATTTGAATTGTGTTGTGTATATTCGTCTAAGAATTGTTTTAATTAGAACTGTAATGGGCGAATTGTAATTGAGCTTCATAGTTTATCCCAAAAATGCAAATAAACCATATAAGTATGAGAAAACTGGTAAACAAACTGGAGAAATTTTAAATAAATAGATGCTACATCCAAAAAAAGAAAGAGCTAAGGGCATGTTATATTATGTTTAACAAATGCTACATGCATGTTGAACAATATAGGATGGATTCTGCTAGTTATCAGTGTTGACAAAAAATTAAAATACCGTCAAGGACTAGTTATATTCAGAAGTTATTTGGTGAAGTCTGATAGACCTTAAGAAATTAAGAGAAGGAAAGGTAATTCTAGAGCCTGTATCTGAAACTCCAGCCAATGAACAATAATTTCCATAAATCAAGACTTGTCTTCATAACATGTAATACAAGCCTTTGTAGAAAGCAGATAACATATCTCCTATAACTTCTTATAACTGCCAACTAAAACTAACAAAAAGGTAAGATAGAAATAACTTCTAAAAACTACCAGATGGATAAGATAAAATAACTGCTCTATCTTATCAGCCACATGTCTTCTCTTCCTAGAGTAAACCAAAAGGGGCCGTGGGATCCTCCTAACAAAGTCCCATGAATTACTTTATCAAATCTCTAACTTTCAAAAGCCCTTTGGGCATTAGTATGTGGGAAAGCCCTGGCTTATGAAAATTTCTGCTGATTGAGGGAATCAAGGATCAAATTCTTGAGCTTATGGTTATGAAGGCTGTAATATCATGTCAAGGACTAATTAAAAAAAAAAAGCTATTAAGTGAAGCCTAAAAATGGTCTTTATAATAATCTCTGGCAGTCATTTTCTGTTCTACTGGTTATTTTGATAGTTTATAAATAGTTTATTTGCGGACAATTTGAGAGAAAAATATTATTCTGAATTTTGGAGTAAAAGGGAGTATATATGGGCCTTTATATAAAAAAACCTAAAACTAACCTTAGAATCTAATTTAATCTAATCAAATCAAAATAACTAAGATATAATATATCCATATCTAATCCTAAGATATATTAAATATCAAATTTAATAAAATAACCATTAATCTAAATAATTCCAAACAAATATGCAATATTCCCACACTCCCCCCTTATTGAAATTCAGAGGCTTAAACACTCTCTGATCTAAATTATTTTATTCATATGATCAGGCTACAATATAGAGGCTCACAAGATGAGCATTCACGGTAAGGAGGAGAAGGGAAATAGGAAATACAATTAATCACAATAAAGACCTAATCTTTCCTAATAATGATGCACATAATCAGGGACTAATCAGATCAATAATCAAGACACAAATCAAGGGATTCTAATTGATTTTCTAATCTAACACTCCCCCTCAAGCTGGAGAGTATATGTCGATCAATCCTAGCTTGCCACGAAATCCTTCAAACTTCGTTCGTCCGAGTGGTTTAGTTAGAATATCTGCAATTTGGTCTGCAGATCTTATGTGAGACAGTGTCATAATGCCTGCTTCAATCTTTTCTTTAATGAAATGCCTGTCTATCTCAACATGTTTCGTTCTATCATGATATACTGGGTTCTTGACCATTTCAATACTGGCCTTGTTATCACACCAAAGTTGCATTGGTCCCTCATGTTAAATTCCCAACTCCCTCAGTAATCTTATAATCCGCATTCCTTCACATACTCCTTTGTTGACAGCTCTTAGTTCTGCTTCAGCACTGCTTGGCGACACCACTGTCTGTTTCTTGCTTCTCCAAGTAACTAGATTTCCCTACACATATGTACAGTACCCTGTGGTTGACCTCCTGGTCTCTCTATCTCTTGCATGGCCTGCGTCAGTGTAGATTTCTATGTTTTTGGTGGTACCTTTCTTAAAGAATAGTCCCCTTCCAGGACCAAGCTTTAGGTAGCTCAAAATTCTGTAAACTGCCTCCATGTGTTCTTCTTGGGGCTGATGCATAAACTGACTGACTATTCCAACTGCATAGCTGATGTCAGGGCGTGTGTGGGTTAAATATATCAATTTTCCCACAAGTCTTCTATATCTCTCCGCATTAGCTGGAACACCTTGTGGCTTGATCTCTAGGTGACATCCCTCTTCCATTGGTATCCCTTCTGGCTGAGTGCCCAACATTCCTGTCTCATGTAACAAGTCTAGAGTATACTTGCGTTGAGAGATGTTGATGCCCTTCTTGGTTCTTGCTACTTCCATGCCTAAGAAATACCTAATTTGTCCAAGATCTTTCACCTGGAATTCAGCAGACAAGTCCCGTTTTAGTTGGGCAATGGATTCTTCATCATCTCCTGTAATGATTATGTGATCAACATAGACAATCAATATGGTGATTTTGCCATTAACACGTCTGGTGAACAACGTGTCATCTGCTCATCCCTGAGTATATCCAAGCCCTTTTACTACTTTGGTGAATCTACCGAAACATGCCCTCAGAGATTGTTTCAGGCCATACAATGATTTGCTTAACTTACACACAGAGTTATTAGGAGCTATAACTCCATCTGGAATTTCCATATATACTTCCTCCTTTAAGTTGCCATTTAGGAATGCATTTTTCATGTCCAGTTGGTATAGTGACCAATCCAAGTTTGCTGCGAGTGATAAAAGTACTTGAATGGTATTGAACTTGACCACTGGAGCAAATGTCTCCTGATAGTCGATCCCGTATGTCTGAGTATATCCTTTTGCAACAAGTCTTGCCTTGTATTTGTTGATAGTGCCATCGGGATTGAATTTCGGAGTGAAGATCCACCTGCATCCTACTGGTTTCTTTCCCTTAGGAAGAGTCATGAATTCCCATGTCCTATTTTCTTGGAGTGCCCTCAATTCCTCTTCTGCAGCTTGCTTCCAATTTGGATCAGCCATAGCTTATTGAAATGTATTTGGAATGGTTATCTGTGCACTATTTACAATAAAACTTCGCATTTTTGTAGACAGATTACCATATGAAACAAATTGTTGAATTGGATAATGAGTACATGATCTTACCCCTTTTCTCAAGGCAATAGGCCAACCCGATTCTTCAGGATTTAATCCCGGATTGGATTCATGGTCGTTCCTTTGAATGGGAGAGATAGTTCTACCAGTGTCCGGTTCAGCTTGAACTTGTGGGCTGGACTCTACCTCTTGTCGTGTTTCACCATCCATCCTTGAATTGATCTCGACACGTGTTTCCCGTTCATTGGGTTCAGGTTGAGGTGGGCTAGGCTGATTTGTGGGAGCAAGTGAGTCAAGAGTGGCTATAAGGTTAGGTGATGATGTGTCAGATGAGCTGAGGTTTTTGGGATTAGATGTATCTGGATTAGATGTATCCAGGATTAGCCATTCAATGTCAGAATACTCCCCCTGAATGGGTAATTTAGGATAATATGCTTCATCTTCCGAGAACACAGTATTCCGGGAGACAATAAGTTTCTTGGAAGATGGACAGTAGTACTTGTACCCTTTTTGAGTAGAGGAGTAGCCTAGGAATATACATTTGTCAGCTCGGGCTCCAAATTTGTTGCCATCCTTTTTGTGTACAAAGACAACACAGCCAAAGACCTTGGGAGGTAATGAATTGATTAGAGGGCAATTTGGGAATAGTTGAAGGAGTTTTTGAATTGGAGTGTCATAGTTGAGAATTTTGGAAGGCATGTGATTAATGAGGTAAGCGGCTGTGAGGATGGCATCACCCCAAAATATGGTAGGTACATTCCGTTCCATTAGTAAGGCTCGGGTTACTTCCAAAAGGTGACGGTTTTTCCGCTCGGCCACTCCATTTTGTTGAGGGGTGTAAGGGCAAGAAATTTGGTGATGAACTCCGTGATGATCAAGAAATTCTTTAAAGGGCTTACTCATGTATTCCTTTGCATTATCACTTCGTAGTACCTTATTGGAAGTGTTGAATTGGGTTCGAACAAAGGTATAGAAGTTTTGAAACACTGTGGCTACTTCAGATTTGTCTTTCAGTAAATAAAGCCATGTGATTCTGGTGTGATCATCAATGAAAGTAACAAACCATCGAGTATGGGTGAGGTTAGGTAGTCGGGCAGGACCCCAAATATCACTATGAATTAGGGTGAATGGTGCGGAGGGGATATAGGGTTGTTTGGAATACGAAGATCGTGTTTGTTTGGCAAATTGACAAGTTTCACAATGAAAAGGAACAAAATTTTTATTGAATAAACTTGGAAACACATGCTTCATATAATCAAAACTAGGGTGGCCTGACCGACAATGCCATAAAAATACATCATGATTGTGAGAATTTGAGCTAGCCAGTGCTTGTCTAGCCTTCAATGTATCTTTATTCTTCGAGTTCGAACCTTCAAGGTAGAACAATTCATCCCATTCTCTAGAAGTCCCAATCGTCCTCCTCGATTTTAAATTCTAAAAAATACATAAACCGTCATAAAAAATCACTAGACATGTTTGACCTCTAGTCAACTTGCTCACAGATATTAGATTACAAGTGAGTTCAGGTACATACAGAACATTATGTATTACCAACTGATCAGATACTATAATTGTGCCAATTCCCTCAACCCGTGTGAATACACCATTAGCTACTTTTACTTTGAGGTGTTCATGACAAACTTTAAGGTTGTGGAATAAGGTTTTGTTACCGGTCATATGATCTGTAGCTCCTGAGTCAACAATCCAAGTATCGTTGCTAGTCATCACAACGTTGAGAGCTACAATAGAATTACCTGATTGTACCAAATTGACACTAGGAACAGAGTTTGTCTTATTTTGCTTGTTGAGTATTCTGCGAAGCATCTGTAATTCTTCCGGGCTCAGGTGATCATCATTCTCAACCTTTGATTCAGCTGTGGTCATGTGACTTTGGACACTTGGTTTGCTACCAGAAGGTTTGCCATGGAGTTTCCAACATTCATCCCAGTTATGGCCCTTCTTCTTGCAATAATTGCACCATTTATTAGTCTTCCGTTCCCCGTGTGGTCCCTGGATTGCTAGTGCTGAACTTTCAAATTGACTTGGTCCACTTCTGTTCAAGAGTTTCCTACTTTCCTCATATTGCACAAAGTTAACAACATCAAAGAGTTGTGGAAGTGGCTTTAACCCCATGATTCTGCCCCTTATCTCTTCAAAAGCATCATTCAGGCCAAGTAGAAAGTCATGTATCCTTCCTTCTTCCACAATCTTTTTGTACAATTGTGCGTCTTCAAGGTTTTTCCAAGGATGAACCTCGAATAGATCCTGTTGCTGCCACAGTTTCAATAAGGCATTATAATATTTAGTTACCGATATATTACCTTGTCTAAGATCACAAAGTTGTCTCTTCAAGTGAATCAACGCAGCAATGTTTTCAAGAGAAGAGTAGGTTCTTCGAGTGGCATCCCATATTTCCTTCGTAGTCTGGGCAAGAAGATAGCCTTCACTAATATCCAAAGTCATTGAATTACATAACCCAAGTCATAACTTGATTATTTTCAACAAACCAGGTGTCAAAATTTGGGTCATCAGGAGCTGGTTGAGGGGCTGCCCCATTAATATATTTCTCCTTTCTTTTACCACGAATATACCTTAGCACGCTTTGTGACCACTGGAGGTAGTTGTGACCATTAAACTTATGGTGAATAACCATAGTGTGATTTTATGATAAATCAGATGGCAGCTCCATGGTTCTGGTTGGTACTATAGTACTGGTAGTAGAAGGTGATGAAGAGTTTTGAGATTGAGAACTTGTACCGGACATAAACGCAATGGGAATTATACCGAGTGGTTTTTCAAGAATGGAGCCGAACAACGGAGGAAATTGGGAGGGGTCTATCTCGCTGGAAAAATTTGGGTCGCCGGAGATCACTGTTCACAGCCGCGTGTGGGTGTCACGCGTTGGGACTGTGGTGGCGCATGGTGGTCACGCGCTGTTCAGGTGGCCATCGGACTTCTGGGTTCCGCCGATCGGCACGTGGGGAATCCGTTTGTGGTGGTGGTGTGATGACACGCGCCGCCCTTTGGTCGGATCGAAGATCACGTTCCTCCCTGCTCTCTCTCTCTCGCTCTCGTGTTTTGCTCTCTCTCTCTCTCTGTGATCGTGGCTCCTGGTCGAATTAAGAGTTCCGACGATCTAGATGAGGAACAATGTCGGCGAGATTCAGTGAGGTTGGTGAAGATCGTGACTCAAAAACTCCATTACAGTGAGTTTGGTCACTGTGACCATTGATATTGACCAGGACTTATGCCTCTCTGCTTTTGACTGAAGGCTCGCTCTGATACCATATTGAAATTCAGAGGCTTAAACGCTCTCTGATCTAAATTATTTTATTCATATGATCAGGCTACAATATATAGGCTCACAAGATGAGCATTCACGGTAAGGAGGAGAAGGGAAATAAGAAATACAATTAATCACAATAAAGACCTAATCTTTCCTAATAATGATGCACATAATCAGGGACTAATCAGATCAATAATCAAGACATGAATCAAGGGATTCTAATTGATTTCCTAATCTAACACCCCTCAAGTTGGATCATAAATGTTAATCATATCCAACTTGCTTATATATAACTTTCAAATGTAGGTTTAAGCAATCCTTTTGTCAACACTTCCGCAGCTTGAAGATTTGTCAGTAGATAAGTGAGACATACTACAAGCGTCACTTTCAATAAGATAATAGAGGCCTTCAACCTCTTTCACACTCCCAATCGTCGTCCCCATTAGCAGATCCTCTTTTGACAACCTTGGCAGTGAGTTGAAGGAAGTAACATGAAACTTTTCCGAATTGATGGTGACATAGCTTTGACTAGCCATGAGGAGACCAAAGCATCCTCAGATTTCCATACTTGCATTGCTTTGGTGTCTGATCATGGAGGCATTTTAATTTCACTAGAGATATACTTGGGTTTGTCCCTACCATCAATAGCTAGAGACATGGATTGAGCTCACCCCATGTAGCTGTCGCTGGTAAGTTTCTCATAAATGATAAGGAACATTGAGACATCATTAGGACTAGACCTTGGCACTGAAGAAGAGGCTTCAAGATCAAAGGAAGTGGTAGTAGCCATACTGACCAGGTTTTTTTAGTGCGTTGAGATGATCAGAAACTTTACAAGAAACTGACTCTTGTACTGAAGGTGAGAAATTCCGAGAATGTGTGACAATTAGAATCTTGGATGATGTGATGAACTATGAAGAGGCCGACTTAGTTGGTGGTCGACAATGCTTACCGGAACTAGGGATCAATTGTTTTTGGAAGAGTAACCGATTGTGAGTGGCTGTTACTTACCGATAATACAAATTGGAGACTCATTGAGAATACAAGACGGAATTTCTTTATGGGAATTAGAGGACACACAAAGATCACACCTTATTATTGCAAGTGGATAACCAAGGGTCGGTGTTGACAATGTGAGAGCAGCAAATTGAGATCGCCGATAAGAATTGGATCGTACATCTTCGAATTCTACAGTAGAGAGGTAAAAAAAGAATTTGCAAACCGGGACTCAATTGTTGCAAGGAAGCTTTGAGTAACACATGGGACCTGATAGTCGATTGCTAGGAAGAGTTTCCAAATTAAACCTAGGAGTCGACTATGATTGATGATGACGGGAACTTATGTTGCACCGACACGAGACACGAGACACGTTAGGACTTGACACTCCAACATGTTAATCCTAAAAAAAATCTAAATTTCAACACATTAAGACACATGTTGATATTAAATATATATTTTTAAAATATATAGTATAATTTACATTTAATACAAAACATTCGTAGAATGTAGAGTGTAGACTACTCACAAATTCAATTATGTTCATCTTCATCCTGCAATCCTGTCCCCTAGCTTTGGCTCATCAATTGAAAGACTAGCAACTTCAAGTGCCAACATTATTTTCCTCAATTGACAATTAACATTCAAATACCAAAGATGTTTCAATTAATAACAGTAATAATTTAGTATCTTGGACTTACACCGTAATAACCCAGATATTTGAGAATTAAAATAATAAATTTAATTAATTAATTATATTATATGATTATAAGCTAATTGTATATTTAATATTTATTGTAGCTGAGTGTCAAGATGAAACTTGTAGCTTGATGATGTTGGGGATAATTAAAGATTCCTTGGTTTTGGGTTCAAATCCTCATTAAGCAAGGTTATAATACCCTTATATGTGTGTGTTTGTTTTTTGAAAAAAAAGGTGAGATATAGAATTTTTCTTACATCGCACGTCTTTGGAACCCAAAAACCTTAGCCCCCATATCTCGACTCTGGCCCTTCACTCTTCCCTGCCATTGTCACCGACCATCTATCGCCATCCGTCCGCCAGCACCTTTGTTTGCTGTCCCAAAACGCTGAAACTGTTTTTCCCTTTTGTGGAATCTGTGTTTTGCTCGTCTATTGTCTTGGTTAGTCAGATTTCTCCTTTCTTCTTGCTCGCCACCATTGTTTTTCCTTGTTGCTGGTGTGTGCATGTATACGAACTCCTTTTCTCCTTTATTTGTTTTGCTCTGTTTGTATGGTGTGTGAATTTGCTAGTCGCCATGAGTTTAGTTGAAGCTATATGAGAGCTTCTTCTTTCTTTGCTTTAATCAACGCTGGTTCACAGTTCTGCGTGAGGAAAATGCTGACTATGTTTTCTTTTTTTAAATGGCTTTTTTCTTTTAAATTTTTTTATTTAATAAAAAAAACATTTTTTTGCCCAATTTACCCCTTAACCATGTCCAACACAGTCAAAGATGCGTGTTGGACTGCTCAACTTGTCGGTGATCGTTGACCACGGCACGTGTGTCGGATCATGTCCTTGTCCAACACACATGTTTTTAAAAAATATTTGTGTCCATGCTTTGTAGACGAGAACTGAGAAACGTCATGGGAATGCATGTTCGACAATGACTGGAATAGAGAAATGCTACGGGAATGCAAGTCCAATGGTGATGGGAACGGTGGAACATCACAAGAACTTCAAGTTCGATGATGACTGAAAGGAAGAGTGCTGATTCTTTCTCTGGAGGCTTTGATTATAGGTCTGCGGACCTAGATGGAGCTCTGGGATGAAACCACACACTCTTTAGGGAACAAGTTTGCGGATTTGGACAAAGCTTTGGGATGAAACGAGACATCTCCAGGAACATTCCTGGAGGATGGAATCAGATAGTCTGCAAAGGAAGGAACATGTGCATAGCGGTGCCCACTACGCACTGATAGAGGAAGGTGATCGAAGTTAGGAACTCTTTCATAGGTTGAGATGACCGAGAGAGTGGTTGAGAGAGAATATGAGGAAAAGCCAATCACTATGGACAAAAAGGAATGGATGTTCTCCATTCCTCTTCCTCCTCTTCCTCTTCCTCTTCTTCATCTTCTTCACTAGCTCTAGTACCATGTGGACAATTTAAGGGAAAAATATCATTCTGAATCAATGAATGAAAGAGAGTACATAAAGGCCTTTATATAGGCAAACCTAAAGTTAACCCTAGAATCTAATTTAATCTAATCAAATTAAAATAACTAAGAATTAATATATCCATATATAATCCTAAGATATATTAAATATCAAACTTAACAAAATAACAATCAATCTGAGCAATCCAAAATAGATACACAATATTCCCATGTTATCTTTCTAATGTGTTGCAATTTGGAACTTTGCATTTAATGTCTCCCATGGAAACACCTCGTGTTATTGTCATTCTTCACCTTGATAAACATTTCCTATTAGAAAGCATCTAGCAATAGTTATATTATTGTTTTCGTGAATTGGAAATCAATTTTCACTGACTAGAGTGCTAAACAGGAGTACTAGCTTTCAAGGTTAATTTGTGATCTTATATGATAATTCGTTCTCAAATATCAATATTAGCTTCAGCACAAGGACAGTTTTATGGTTCCTGTCTTGTCCATTCCATCATGGGGTTGGAATATAGAGAAGGGAAAGGGTCTAGAATCAAAAGTTTGTAACACGTTTAATACATGATGGGACATCTGGTACTGTGGTTTTTTATGTTAATTGTAAAATTCTATATTTTTCTCATGCTCAGGTCTGTTTCTCTGTCATTTTCAGATATAGTGCTATATCTTTGTGAGAAAGAACATATTGAATGTGGCATGATTTTTCAGCTGTTGGAAGACTTGACAGAAATGTCCACCATGAAAAACTGCAAAGACATTTTTGGGTATATTGAGAGTAAACAAGATATTTTAGGAAAGGTGAGTGTTGTTGATAAGTCATATAATTTCTTTCTTGGTTGTTACCATCTCTTTTACTTTTATAACATTTATTTCATAGCCACCCTACTATGACCCTGTATTTTTCTGCGTTTTTTATTGTTGCATCACATACAGCAAGAGCTCTTTGCTCGGGGAAAACTTGTGATGCTGAGGACCTGCAATCAGCTTCTTCGCCGGTTGTCAAAGGTACATTGAATCCTAGTAATGGTCATAGCATCCTTAAGATTTAAAATTGAAGAGTTAGTTTTCTGTCTTTGAACACTATTTTCTAGTTTCCAGTTTACTGTCTTTCTTAAATTTAACCATACATGTTATTCCTGTAATCACTCGAGTACACACCATTGACGCAAATGCTTGGCAAGATAAAAATTGAGTCTGAAGTCCAATATTCAAATCAGTCACTGACAGTTTCCTTGCTTGTATCCTGCCTGTCTGGCTCAACGGATGGGAGGGGAGGGGAGATAAAAATAAGCTTACCCTTATAACTACATGATTTTTACCTTTTTTTACTTTTTTTTTTTTGGGCAAAAAGCTATAATTCATCCTTATGTTTTTTCTTTTTTGAAAGTATTGGTTTTGATGTTAATAGGCAAGTGATGTGGTCTTTTGTGGACGAATTCTCACATTTTTGGCTCATTTCTTCCCGCTATCTGAGCGTTCAGGTACATATCTGTAAATCTATCTTCAGTTTAGGTTGTGATTACTTTCATGAGTGCTCTGTCATTTGATTTGCTTGATAAAATTTTGCAGCCTTAAATATTAAAGGAGTTTTTAACACATCAAATGAAACAAAATATGAGAAAGAACCTCCTGAAGGTGCATTCTGATACACAATCTTGGCTTCTGCTTTTCTGATTTATTCTTAACATGAATGCCTCAGTAAAGGTTGCTCACTTGATTCCAGCCTCTTATCTATCTTTTTTCCCTTCCCTTTTATTCCAGGTATATCTATAGATTTCAATTTTTATAAGACTTTCTGGAGCTTACAGGTAGGTCATGTCCCTGAAATTTGGGTTTGAAAGATATCTTTCTTTCTCTCCCAAGTGGATAGTTTGCTTACGAACAGTATTTAACTTACATGCATTGCAGTTTAAATTACAAAATCTAGTAACGCCTGATAATTGCTAATGCTAAATGAAAATTGCTGGCTTACCATGCGATGCGAGTTGAGTCAGTAACAGGTGTTTATGGCAGTTGCCTTCAGTGGTGACGTTGATGAACGTGATTGGCCCAGCCTGATAAAACTTAAAAACAAAAGGACAGAAAGGGGGGATGAGCTGGCTGTGGGGAGAGTGGAGAAGGGAAGAAATGGGTAGTGGAGAGTGCTAGCCTCTTGAATGGTGGTGTGAGGAAGTGTCTGATTTCTTTTCTGCTTTTCCTTTTCCTTTTCATTTCATTTTCAGTGACTAGTATGATGTACTGTTGTGATTAACTAAACTATATCATTCGTTCTTACACTGATTGGAGATTTGCTTAGTAATTTTGTTAATACCTAATATTTCACTTTATTTACCTTGTGTTCATGAATGAAAAGGAACTCAAAATTTGGGGCTTGACATTACTCCTTTCCCATCCCCAATATTGTATGATTTGCAAGTCCTGCATTGTTTTTTTTTTTTTGGCGTCTTGACATGGAATAATTTCTTATGAGAGTTCCTTTAGTTTATATTATTACAAGAGATTTAGATTCTTTTGATCATTTGCGGTAGGAGGAAATCCTTGGAGTTTTTTTATGTGCTTTTTAATTTATTGGATGCAGGAATATTTTTCTAATCCTACTTCTCTGAGTCTTGCTCCCACAAAGTGGCAGAAATTCACATCTAGCTTAACGGTGGTCCTTTTTTTTATGTTTGTTTTATATTGATTCTCTATTTATAGCATTTTCTGTTTTTGATTTCTTACATTATAAATTTTTCTGATATAAAGGTTGTGATGGATATTTTTGAAGCGCAACCTTTAAGCGATGAAGAAGGAGATGCTAATAATTTGGAGGGCGAGTCAGCTAATTTTAGCATAAAATATCTCACTAGCAGTAAGCTAATGGGTCTAGAGGTAAACAATTTGATAGAGAGTTGATACTTCATGATAGAAAAGTATGTTTTGATTCTTTAGGATGCTGTTTTTGCCCTGATTCTAAATCTTCTCTTTCTTGTGTGTTTTTCCACATATTTTCTGGTGGTGGTGCCAAATAGTTAAAAGACCCAAGTTTCCGACGCCATATTCTTGTCCAGTGTCTCATACTGTTTGACTATTTGAAGGTAATAATTTTCTGGAGACTACACTGAGGATTTTTTTACCATGTTTCAATTATCATTTATGTCCCAAGTTTTAAGTGAAGGCGTTCTAAGACTTCTTTTCTCATGAAGGCCTTTATTTGCTTGAAGAGTGGGCAAATCACCAGCTTGGATCTTATGCTGAAATTTAATTTCTAATTAGGAGATGATTGGCTACAAGTATCAAACTTGATAACTTGAGTGCTGACTACTTAGTCATAGAAGTTTAAGGGCTATTTCATTACCAATGCTTAAGCTATTAAGTGAAGTCCTAGAATGTTTAAATTATAGTCTATTCCTGTATGTAATACATATTATTAGTTTCTGATTGCAATTTTACTTGATTTTAGGCCCCTGGAAAAGGTGACAAGGATTTGCCATCTGAAAGCATGGTTAGTTCTGTTTATCTGATGGAGGAGCAAAACTGTACTTTAGTTCACCACTTGCGCCTTCGTTGTTTTTCCCACCTTGTTTACTGTCAAGTCCTACTTAATGAATTGATAGCACTTGCTATTTACTTGTACAATATATTTCCTGATTTATTTCAGAAAGAAGAGATAAAATCATGTGAGGAGCGTGTTAGAAAGCTCCTTGAACTAACTCCACCCAGAGGGAGAGCATTTCTTCATAAAATTGAGCATATACTGGAACGAGAAAAGAATTGGGTAAGCTTGCTTGTAATTCTCTTTCTCCCTGTGTCTTTCTCAGAATGACCGAAACACCAGACTGCAATTTATGACCTAAAGTGTTTATTTCTGTTGGCTATTTAATTAAGTGTACAATGTTTATGTTTCAGTTTTGGTGGAAACGTGATGGTTGCCCTCCATATGAAAAGCAACCAATGGAGAAGAAAGCGGTACAAGATGGGGCCAAAAAGCGGTATGGTTATTATTTTAAAAATTAGTTTTTGTCGAAACAACTTTATGATTAAAGGCATTTTACCTTTCAGGAAAATAAGAAGAATAACATAGATTATCAATATAAAATAGAGAAAGTATGAGGAGCCACAACGTTTATAAGTTTGAATAGCAGCAGCTCATTTTGGGCCCCATGCACTACTTTAATTCTGATAAAAGTACATATATTTTTTATATTATAAAATACAATGTATTCAAGTACACAGAAAATAAAAATACATAAGATGTGAATAATATATATTGTTCATGGAATTAGTAGTTAGTTAGGTGTTTGTTATTTGTTTAGGGGAGCCCAGCCCCTCCATTTGAATAAGTAGGGGGAAGAATAGATGTAGAAAGTGTAACATGGATTAAGTATTATTCTTAATACAAAAAATATTTTACCATATATCATTTGGCATTAGAGTCAGTTTACTTGCCACTTGGTGTCGCTGGAAAACTAATCCATAGTGCATTGTGAAAGACTCAATTGAATAATCACTTTGGTACGTGGAATGAATTTTAAGGGAACGGAAATGAGGATGGGATTGGTAATGAGTTTTAAAAAGATGTTTGGTATACCCACAGGAATGCTAATTTAATTTTTATTTGAAATATGCAACTGTATCATCAAAATATCATATCACCCTTACCCTTTTTTAAAAAGAAAACAGATAAGCTCAAATGGAAACCCCCAACCATCGTACATAGCCACTGTGAACCACCACTAGGACTGATGTGCACAGCCACATTGTCGTCAATGTGGGGAGCAGATGACTAGAAACTAAACAAAATCCGTTGCAAGAGATCTCTCAAAGGTGGTGAGTAGAGCATCAACGGGGGTGAAGAAGATGGTACCAAATTGAACTAGAACCTAATCAATTTACTGTCGATGGCAAACTTGAACTCGACTTGAACCAGTGACCAAGTGTTAACTCGTTGACCTCACCAGATCTAGCCTCACTGCCACTTTCTGTTGATGGATGGAGAAGTTGGTATAGATCTAGTTCGTCAATAGAGGGAGGAAGATGAAGAATGGAAAGGCTGAAAGAGAAGGGAGGAAGACAAAAATGTTGGAATAAGGACGTCACTATGGTGGAAGATGGCATTGTCAACAGAAAATGTAGTTGGCAAGGGAGGAAGAAGGGATGGCAAAGAGAGATGGATGAAGGGCAATTTTGTCTTAATATTTCCAATCCCAGGATTGTTTTTTCAATCCCATGTGGGGTGGTAGTGTTGAGTAAGCCCATGAAAAGTGGTATTGAGTAGTGCCAATATTGCTGAAGGAGTCATACCAAACATGATGAAATTCACTTTCACAATCCTGAGCCCCCAATACCTCCTACCAAACAGGGCCTAAGTGATAATCCCATATAAGTATAGAAGAAGTCTGAAGACATGGGAGAACTGGTTTACTAAGAAGAGGGCTATAGGCTAGTTGGTAAATTGATCTATCTCTCATATGCTAGACATTGTCTTTGTTGTGAGTGTTATCAATCAACACATGCACTAATGAATATAGAGTGCTTTTGCTATGCTGTGCTTGGTTTGTTTATAAAGTTGTTCTTTATTTGAATTCCAGTAGGCCAAGATATAGATTGGGCAACAAAGAACTTTCTCAGTTGTGGAGGTGGGCAGATCAAAATCCGGTATGTGAATCATTTTATTTTTTCTTTCTTTCTTTCCTTCTTCTTTTGTTGTTAGAAAGCGAGGAATTAATTTTGCGCAGGCCAGATTTGTGGAATCTCTACCCTATTTTTGAGAGTACGGCTAGATAGCTGGTTTTTGGAGTTTGTACTTATATCTCAGCTCCTGCTACATTTTATATAAATCCATCCATAGTTATCAAAATTGTTGGATTGAATTATTAAAGACACCATAGTACACCAGGTCATCAATACGAATCAATAGATGAATAGGAAAAGTACAGAAATAGAAGTATCCTATGAGTTGGTTTAATTTATGGCTTCATTTGCAATGCGCTGTACTGCATATGTCATGCAGTTGCCCCTTTTGTTATTTTGTATCACTCTATTAAAAATTGCCTAGCTGGCCCAAATGCCAGCTGTGTCAATTCCCTTTGCTGTTCCTTTTGCACTTTATGCATAGATTGAATCTCAGAACTGTAATTGTTTATTGTACACTTGGACTGAAATTTATTTTGTCTAATTAACAAGAAAGTTGTTTTTTTAATGAATTAATTCCTTTCTTTTGGTCATAGCATGGATGGACTGCTGCCAATTCAACTGATTACTTCTGTTTTTTCTTGAATGATCAGAATGCTTTAACTGATCCTCAGCGTGTTCAAACTCCTTGCATTATGGAGTACTGGAAATCTTTGGCTGAAGATGTAAGCTGCTTATCTCCTTGTGGAGCTTCAATGCGTACATTGAGTTTCTCTTACAACTTTTTTACCTTTTTCCTTTAACGTCTAGGAATTGGTTATAACAATTTTTCCTCTTCATATTGAGACTGTATCTTTCTTTCTTTCTTTTGCATTTGAACTATCATTCTTGAATCCTTTACATTTAAAAATTACAGATGGATCCCTCAGCGGGAATAGAAGCTGAATATCACCGCAAGAGTAACCGGGTTGGTCCCTGAATAAGCTTTCATTTGTTATTTTAAACAGTATCAGACTTGACACGCATGCCCCCCCCCCCACCTCTCTTTTTGAGTAAATTGCTCAGATTTTCCTTGATTTTTATTGGGAATAATTACTATGAGGTCCTAAGGAAGGGATTTAGTAACCAAAAAATCTTAATGACAAGTTAGCGATATAAACTTTTTGTCATTTCCTGCATTGAAACTTGTCATTGCATGTTCTTTAGCTTTTATCGTATTTTTTGGATGATTAAATCCCTTCCTAGGGACCTTATAATAATTATCCCATAAATTTAATATGCAGGTTAGTTTGTAGGATAATTAGTGTGATATGGTATTAGCAAGAAAAGAGAGATGAAGAAAGGAAATAGAGGATTCAAGTGAGAGAATCTAGAGAAACATTTCTGAACTATTTCATTATCAATCATAATCTGCGTTACAATAGGTATAAGGCCCTTATTTGTAAGCTAGACTGACTTAATAACCAAGCTAAGGCTAAACTAACTAACTAACCCTTCTAACTAATTCTAACGGTTAACTCTACTAACTAACTCTAACTAACTTTTAACTAATTATTATCTTTACGTATCAACACCTCCTCCCCGAAACATCCTTGCCCTCAAGGATGCTGAACAACAAAATACAAATCTGAAATCATCAAAAACATAGACTTGAAACTTTGAAACTTGTGCTGGTTATTGAAGAAATGTGGTACTGGAGCTGCTGCACACTTCACTTTTTTTGTCCCTTTCCATACATTGCATTACCCCCAAATTATTGCCCATTGGACATGGTAGAAAATTAGAGCCTAGACGCATTTTAAGTTTTTGACTAATCCTCCTTTTACCCCATTAGAATGAACAAATGGGTACGGAGAAAGTGAATGATTAAGGCCCTGTTCAGAAATACGTTTGTAGGCCTCCTAATAGTGGCTGAAGGCAGCAGAAACTTTGGGTCATTTTCTTGGAAGAGAAAGCCCATGTACTCATCTGATGTTAGAAAATCTAGTGGGTCATGAAAATATCTCTGACAGCCAGAGATGGTGGGAACCAGCTATGGATTTGACTTTTCAAACTCACCCGCGTGCAGCCACGTAACCTTCTGTACCTGCCACATACTCTGGTGTATACTTCCTAAAGCAAGTGAATAATCGATACTTTGCAAACTCCTTGGGCCAAGTGATTGAAATAGAGACAGTAGTGAAGGCAAGGAACCCAAAGGTATGATGCAAACAGAAACAATGGCCTTCGATATAGCAGAAACAGTCAGTGACAAAGGGAGATCACTCGATGATAGAGAGTAAACAATAACTGTTGGCAACCAGAGAGGAAGAGGAGATAGTGATGGTGTCGAGCATGGAGACGTCTTATGCAACTTACCAAAAATTTCTTAGGAGAGTCGAGATTCAAAGACCCATAAACTCCATCTGCCGTATTTGAGTTTTCGTCCTTCGGTGGTGCCTGTGAGAATGTCTGCGTTGACAAATCCAAGTCGCTCAAGCCCATCTTCACTTCTCTGGCATTCTCCACATCTCCATGAGTTGTCTGGTTCGCAATTAGCCACGTGTCTAGTCGGCAAGAATCAGCTACGAGTCCATCGTTGTGGCTGTCGAATTTCTTGTTTATGAATATCCAAGAGCTCTGTGTGCTTGTCCCTTGGAACATCTTGATGATTTGTCTGTGATTGCTCTCTGATTCCTGTATTTCAGAGACCTTGCTTGCTTTCTTGGTACGCCATTGCAAGAATAGCTCTTGCACTCTTGCCATACGCCTAGCTTCAAGCACCGTGAGGGTTTTGAACAGCTTAACAGATTCTGCAACCTCTTCTTTCAAGCCACAAACATATGCCTTAACCAAGTAATCTTTTGGTACATCTAGATTGGCTGAGAGGGAATTGAACACAATTAAAATACGCTACAGACCCCTCTTGTCGAAGGTGCCATAGCTGGAGATGCCTCTATGTTTATTGGACACGTTCTTCGAAGCTTCTTGGAAGAAATTGAGACGAGGAGGTAGAAGCCATGCTGGGAGGTCCTTTTCTTTTTTTTTTTTGGGTATTATAGTGGAAGGGCTAAGGATTGAAGGCTTTGATACCATTGATATGATATTAGCAAGAAGATAGATGAAGAGAGGAAACAGAAGATTCAAGTGAGAGAATCTAGGAAAAGGAAACATTTCTGAACTATTTCATTATCAATCATAATCTACATTACAATACAGATTAGGCCCTTATCTATAAGTTAGACTGACTTAATAACCAAGCTAAGGCTAAACTAACTAACTAACCCTTCTAACTAATTCTAGTAGTTAACCCTGTTAACTGACACTAACTAACTTTTAACTATTATCTTTACAAATCATAGTGACCGAATATATTTACACGTTAGGATGATTGATTGGTAGGAAAGTTGGTTAACTAAGAATTTTAAAATGGTCTCCTTAAATTATCATGTGCTAAGCATGTTTAAGATTTTTTTTTTTTATTCTTTTAAATGCAGGTTTATTGTTGGAAAGGTCTTCGGTTTTCAGCTCGACAAGACTTGGAGGGATTTTCTAGGGTAAGATAAATTATACAATTCCCAATGTCTTAATCTGCCTAAATTGTTTAGGCTCAATGAACTAGGTTGAGTTTGGTTGCAGTTTACAGACCATGGCATTGAAGGGGTTGTTCCGCTGGAACTCTTGCCACCTGACATTCGATCTAAATATCAAGCTAAACCAATTGACAGAGCTAAACGGGCCAAAAAGGAAGAAACAAAAGGCACTATTCATCATGTTGAGGAAAATCAGGTTTCTTAATACCCACCGAGCTTCCCAATTTTTGTTTTGAAACATTAAGTCTTGCATATCACACCAATAAAAATGACGGTTTTATCAGTGGATAATGAAGGAAGTAGTAGTTCTGAATTGTTGTTTGGTTGCTGCTATTTGTATCTCTCACCCCTCGTGCCTAAAATTGTTGGCAGAACTTTTAGATGATAGTCCCAAAGATTTGTGCATCTAATTCAAGGATTTTATTGAGGTGGAGCTAACGCTTTAATTTAATATTGTTGCATAAATATTTTCTGAATGTTGACTTTTGAATCCCGTCAAAACACAACTGCATGAATGAATCAGGAGTGAAAAATATCAAGAGCGTGCACTAGAAAACAACATTGAGAATTAGGCTCTCTAATCCATGATCCTTTGGACTTAATTATCAGTGTCTTCACGAACATCTAATATTGCCCTTGTTATAGAAAATGTAGGTTGAAGATTTGGTTTTCCACATTTCAACAAGCCTCATCCCACTAAGTGGGTTTGGTTACAAGGATCGCACAATGCCATTGTGTTCTATCAATTACCCAATCTAATAGATTGTTAACCAAAAGGTCCCATTCAATGACTTCATTGAGTGTTTTCTTCGGTTTCCGTCTACCCTTTTTTAAAAGACTCAATACTATCTGATCTTCTATCCTCACTAGTGCCTGCAATGGCCTTTGTACATGTCCAAACCACTTCATACTGTCTTCTTTGGTTTTCCATATTGATATATAATTGATATTTTTTGGGGACTGAAGGGTTCACAAGACCTGAAACTATGCAACATTAGAAATTAGGGAGGGATGTTCTCCCCTTTATTACCACTAAAACCAGCGGCCACCCCAAGGAGGGTGTGATGGAGTTGAAACAAAGGACCCTCGGACGAGGAGATTGATTCCAGTTTGCTGCATGGTTACCCTCCCTGTAGTTGTTAGAGCTCCCATTGTTTAAGCCAAAGAATTTGAATATCTTTCCTTTAACATTTTGCAATGCTTGATGTGTCTTTGCAATCCTTACTGAATAGTTTCCATCTCTTGTATTATCGTTTTGGTAGGTGAAGCACACGAGTTATATTTTATCTAAAATTCCTTTTTTTTATTAATCTATTAATTTGGTATACCAAATGGGCCATGAGAGATAACCACCTGCCAATCGCTCCTTCTCGAGTCATCCAAGGGCTTGTTTGATTTTGTTTTTAGAAACAAAAACACAAAAACTTGTTTGGACAACTGTTTTCATGAAGTTGTTTTTAAAAACAAAAAATTGTTTTTAAAAACTAAAAAACAAAAACAGTTTTTAGTTGTTTTTTTTCTTTCTATTTTTTATTTTTTGATGCTGTCACCTATTCACTATCAACATTACACTACTGGTGATCACCACTGTTATGTCACCATTGGCGACAGCTGCCGCCATGTTACTTTAAAAACATGTTTTAAAACAACTATCCAAAAGTTTTTTTATTTTTATTTTCAAAACTTGTTTCCAAAAACAGTTTTTTAAAACAGTTTTGAGAAACAAAAAACAGAGAATAGAATCAAACAAGGCCCAAGTCTCTCCAGCCTTAGGGAGGATGAATAACCCTGTCATTTAGATCCGACACTGCAGCTTTCAAATCAGCCTCTGAAGGAACTCAAGATGAATCTTATTGATCCTAGAGAAGGTTTACAATATAAGGAGGCTGGTCAGCCATTGCCACCAGATCCTCAACAGTCAACATACAATCGAACAAAAGATAATGAAGAGATTTTATTTGATACCATGATATTAGGGGTAGAATAAGAAAAAGACTAACTTGCCTCAACCCTGACCTTCCTACTTCTCTGTTTCCTATCTTATTATGTGCTGTTCTGTGTTTTCTGTGATCTGCATGCATCTTGTTCTGCTTTTCTCCCTTTGTCCCCCCACCCTCCTCTCCCTTCTTTCAGAGTAAGGAGCAATGGTTTTTTTATTGTTTTATCTAACACCTGAGAGTAACAGTTCAATCTCTAAATGGATTTCCCCTAGTTACTTGGGTTCCTCAGCGTCAATTTTGCCTTTTGGAATAGATTGCTGCCCCTGCCACTGAGGCTGATGGAGAAGGTATGAGAGCCGATGCATTGACAGCTCCGATGGAATTGGATGCTGTTGCTGTCCCAGCTGCTCAAGGTGACCTCCAGAAGCAGAGCTCTGACACCGACGTGGGTCAGGAAGCAGGGCAATTGGAAGCAGATGCTGAGGGTGAAGTAGAGGCTGGTATGATAGATGGAGAGACAGATGCAGATGTTGATTTAGAAGCTGTTGGCTGAAAGTTTTCAGATTTTCATGCTAAGGAATCATGATGATGAAACTGAGGCTCAATGCCAGGAATGTTTTTTTGTGGTTATAAGAATGGCAACAAATTTGATCACTGAAGCTCAATGAGTGGAAGAAAAATTGAGTTTCTTGCGAGTATATGACTAAAAAATCATTTGTACTATTTTATGAGGTTGAAATATGTACTTTTTAAGAGTATGAATATATTTGAAACCTGAGTTTTTTAGCATGCTCTCGATGGAATTGACATTGACAATTTTATGGATGTGTTTATATTGTGTGTTTATATTGATGAGAAAAGTGGCTTTTATTTAATTTGAGGTCTAGGTAAAAGTCAAATTGTGTAATGTGATTTATATTTAAATTGATTTTGACAAAAGTCATGATAAATTGAAACTTGTTTATTTATTTGATTGATTAATGATAAATAAGTTTATATATAAAATTATTGAAAATGATATAAATTCTATAAATAAATATTAAAATTTAAACTAAAAATAAAAATAGTTCATGCATTCCAAGGAAATTTTCTGAAAATATTTCTTTGGTCTTGCATGACTTAGGTTGGGGGTAGGGGCGGATTTAAAAAATTTATGAAGAGTAGGAACCAACGGTGGGAGGATTTGGGGGTGTTGCCATTGAATTTTGTTTTTAAGAAAAATTTTAAATATAGTAAAAGACAAAAGAATATAAATAAATAAAGAAAAGAATATTTAAAAAATATCCATGAAATCAAGTGAATACTAATAATGTAATAAGAGAGACAATTATCTTACAATCCTCTCATTTAGAAAAACAAGGCTAAATGTGATTTGAAATGCAGATGCATAAATTACAAAGAAATGTGGGCACTCAATAAGTTCAAGTATATATATTTTAATAACAAAAGTATATTACAATAAAAATAATTACAATGTCATCCTTCTAAACTTTATTTTTTGGAATTATATTATAATTTTCTTATTATCAATGCTATCAAATATATCTTTTTCAATATAAGGTATTAAACAATTATTCAACCATTCACCCCCCATCCGATTTACAAAGTGTAATCTTGATGTATTAAGGATAAGTGCTTATTCACACATGCATTATTATTATTATTTTTTAAAAAAAAATCCTCAATTCAAGGGTGGGCACCACCCAAAAAAAAAAATCATATTTGTGGATCTGCCACTGGTTGGGGGTAAATGTCAGTCTGACATTATTTTTTATCTTTTTTATTTATTATTTTTCTTCAAACTAATTTATATAATTTATAAACTAATATAATCTAATGTTACATACATGTGTTTTAAAGAGATGTTGGCGGTCATATATTATAATTAAGTAATTTATTTTATATTTTTAATTTCATTAAATTAGATAAATAAACCTTATATTAATAACAATATCGGTATACTAAATTATTTCAATTTTAGGAAAAAATCCTTAACAGGTGAGATTGAAGTAAAAGACCCTCCCAAAAAAAAAAAAAAAGTATCTCTCTCCACGATGGAACTAAGCATTTTCTTTTCAAGCGACTTCTTGCTGCTTCGTTGTTATCACACATTTTGAAGTAAAAGTGAGATTATGGAAAAGCTATGACAAACGTGCGCAAATGATTTAATCCAACTTTTATATTTTTATAATGAGAGGCTGAAAACACTGTGCCAAACACATACATAACGTATTATTTGAATTAACTGTAGAAGTTATTTTTTCAATGTGATTTATAATGTACAATGTAAATACATAAGAGGAGTTTGGTTTCGATTAACGTAAACGTGCTTTTAAAATACCAACTCAAATAGGCATGTACATCTATCAAGCGATAATCTCAAACCATTTGAATTCAATTAACCTTCTCTGGGAATGCAAAGAGTTCATCCTCATTTTCATAATCAAATTGTGAATGTATCAAATATTGTTATTCAAATTGGTTTCCATGCTGCTTGTGCTTTCAATAATTTATCACTTTCATATCAAACTTATGGATTGTTGGTGATGATGACATTGATGGTCCTCGATCATTTGTAGAAATATTCGATTGAACACTGAATATTTGTCACTCTATCAGGCCAAGAAAAAAGCACATAAAAAGTAAGAGATTACAACCCCCACGTTTTTAAATTAGAAGGGCAAACTAATATTTTATTGAGATACGTGTCTTAAAAACTTAATTAAATCAAGAAAAAACTTAATAAAAAGGTATGAATTTCATGTGGAAACAGTTGTTAAAAAGAGATTAATACAAATTTTTTGTATGTTAAGTTCACTTTTATTTTAATTGTAGTCTTTCAAGTTTCATATTATTGGTTTTGGTCCCTCAAATTTTATTATATTTAAAAATTTGATCTCTATAACTTTATGAAAACTTGTACTATTTTCCCTTTTAAAGACAAACCAAAATAAAAATAAATTTGAGGGACCATTTGTATTAACCTTTTTACTAGATGTGAACAAAATCAATTTAGATTCTTGGTTCGGTTGTGTTTTGCGGTTTTTGGATAATGCTCTTAATGTGTGTTTAGTAGTTGCAAAAAAAAAAGCACTTTTTAAATATTAAACCCCATGATTTTGATAAAAGTCACCCAAACATCCTATTAATTTTTGCATAATTTTATTACTTGAAAGTTAGTTTTTGAGAAATTTCTTTTTTCCTTTTCAAAAACTATTCTCTGAAATGTGTTCTTCAAAATTACTTTTTTTCACTTTTTTTGGATTAGTTTTTGAAAAATGGCTTCTAAAGAAAAAGTAAGAAAAATGATTTTAAATAATAGATTTTTTAAAATAGTTTCTAAAAGGTAACAAAAAATAGTTTCCGAAAAAATGATGGCTGTGAACCCCTAAACTATGATTTTGGAAAAAAAAAAAAAAAAAAAAAAAGTCTTTTAATGAAGTGTTTGGGTAATTTTTCCCCCCATAGTTTTGACTCCAAAAATACTTTTTTTAAGTAAACATACGCTACGTGGAAGCCATTCTTAAGAGCTATTCTCCATCTTCCTGGCTCAAGATCACCGAAACCCCCAAGTCGCTAGCTCAGGGAAACGGTCATTCTTGTCTCCCCAGCACACGAAGCTTTACGCTGTTGGCGTCGCTGAGGCAGTCATCTCTGCTCTCTGACCTCTTCTTGCTGGCGAATTGAACCAGTCTCATCTCTGTCTCCTTCTGCTTGCTCGCGCCACATTAACCGCCCTTTCTCTCAAAGTGAGTTTCATTCTGATTGAGATGGTTTGGGATTGATAACCAAGTGCCGTTTGTTTATTCTGATTGAGATGGCTTGGAAATTGTTTGCTGAAAATTAAAATTTTCTGTGAAGGAAAGTTTGAGACCAAAAATCTGTTTGTTGGTGTTTTAAACTAGTCGTTTATTGTTGGAAATTGAAATCAGATTGTATTTTTCTTGTCATTAAATTTTCTGGACTATAATGGTTGTTGGAAATTTGGAAGTTGACTGCAAAAAGATAATTCTGATTGGTGTTTCTCATGTGCACTAAGTTTTGGTGTGAACTCAAGTTGCTGAATCGAACTGTTTTGAATTTCCTTTTTGAATCTGCCTCTGAGTACAAGGATTCAAGCCCCTGAGTTTGTTTCATACTTCGTTTATGCTGCTGCAACTTAAATTTAAGCCGTGAAAAAATAACGTAATAGCAATTGGAAATCTCAAATTGTTTGTCTTTGATCTGAACTTTCACCTGAATATTTTCCAAACCGAACCATTTTGAAAATTCATGTTTTTGAATTTCCTACAGAATATATTTTTCTTGGATTGTTTTGCTACAATTCGTTGTTATAGAGTCTAAACCATTTCTGGAGAATTATCTGTTATTCTCTAAACATCCAAGAGTGTTGTTATAGCGCTCAGATTGTCATGATATTGGTCCTAGGATTGATTTTCTGTTCTAGTGTTTCCTTAGATTGAATTTGACTAGGTTTAGATTACATTTAACTGCTGTTACTTACCACGTTTCTGCTGGTACTATGAGAAAGAACTTGCTGTCAAATTGATTTTGTTAAAAAACTGCTCTATTTACTGTTAAAGTGTTGTGATTCCCCCTGTTCTTGCCATTTTCTGTAACTGGTGCCACAGCACTTTACCTCAAGTGCCCTGGCACCCAAACGGAAAATTCTACTCTCACATTTTTCACTCACTTCATTGATATTCATGCACTCATTGTTGTTGATTTACATGCCGTGGCTTGGTTTAAAGTTTAATGCTTCTAATGATTATGATTCTTTTAAATATGATTCACCCATGCCTACTTGGTCTTTAACAGACAAGTGCACCACCTCCTCCCTTGATTTACTAAGCTCAATCAATTTGTTAGTGAATTCAAATTTCAAGTTGTCTAAACGCGATTCAGGTTTTCATCCGTCCAGATCTTGCATTCACTTTGGATTCTCTAGATTTTGTTTTGTTTGATTTCTTAAACTCTTGGAACAAAAATTATTTAAAAAACATTATTGATTGTTGGATCATTTGTTTGGTTTTGGCTCTGAATATAGTGGATAAAGCTAGTAACTTCGGTTTGTCTTCATGATTTAACTATACATGAGCATGATCACTTGAATTGCATGATTTTTTTTGAACCTATTGATGCTGATTCTGGTTTCTCATTGAAGGTACTTGATAGAAAAGGACTCCTTCATCATTGATAACACCAAAGTTCTTTTGAGAGGAGAAGACAGTATTTCATTAGAGTGAGAAGGGGAGATTCAGTGAAATAGTTGAAGACGATGCCGAAGAAGAAGAAGCATGGCAACAGCGACAGTGATGAAGAAGACATCTTCTATTACCGCTACGCTTCCTCTTCTGCACCTTCCTCAAACTCCACCAGAACCCTCAAGACTCACGGTGGCTCTGGTGGATTAGCTCCCTCTAAATCCACTCTCTATGTCTCCAACCTTGACTTCTCCCTCACTAACTCTGACCTCAACACCCTCTTCTCCACCTTTGGAAAGATTGCACGAGTCACCATTCTCAAGGACCGTGTCACTCGCCAGAGCCGTGGCGTGGCTTTCATCCAATATGTTTCTCGTGATGATGCACAAAAAGCTGCACATGAGATGAACCACAAAATCCTCAATGGTAGGACCTTGACTGCTTCCATCGCTGCTGATAATGGGCGAGCCCCAGAATTTATAAAGAAAAGGGTTTACAAGGATAAGAGTCGGTGTTATGAGTGTGGGGAAGGAGGTCATTTGTCTTATGAATGTCCCAAGAATCAATTGGGGCCCAGGGAGCGTCCGGCTCCCAAGCGTGAACGACGTAGCGGCGGGTACCAGCGGACCGAAGAGGATGATGACGGACCTGATGGTGGGGATCAGTTTGAGGATGATAATTGGGCTTCTATTGTGGATAATGGGGTGGATGAAAGGTTGCTGGCTGGTAATGAGAAGGTTGTGGAGAAGAAGAAGGCAAAGAAAGCAAGCTATTTCAGTGACGAGAGTGGTGATGAAGATGATTGATCTTTTGAGCACAAAGTGAGCAATTGAAGGTATGGTGTCAGTATTTATCTTTGTGATAGAAATGAAGATTTCTATACTTGTTGAGCCAAATACTCAATCTGCTTTTTCTGCTTTGTGCTGTCATGGTGGTATTAGTTGTTAGTTGTATAGTGTTTGTAAGTTTATTTCACAAACTGTATTGTGAGTATGTTATCTTTGTCTGATTATGAAGGGAAAGGATTCCTTTTTGTTAGAAATAGAGGAAACGACTTCAGATTGATAGTGAAATATAATAACTTTGGAAATAAGGTGGTTCCAACTGTTGTTTATGTCCACATGTAAGAGCGGCTGAGAAATTTTGACTAACAAAAACAGATGGAGATTGATGCAAATGGGGCTTGGTTTACACTCACCAATATCTCATAATATTTGTGTCCTTTTAGCTACCGTGTTTCTCCTCACTGTATTACTGACAAAAGAATGTCCAAGCATGCTTCCAGCGAGCTCACATGAAACAGTGATCAATATGGCATGCCTTTCTTGTTCTAAATTGTAGCTGGAAGTATGGCATTTGGCCTTTGTTATAATCTTTGTATTGTAGCTAAAGTTTGAAGCACAATCACATATCAAATTAGTGTCATCTGAAGCATCGTTTTCCAATTCCCAATTTATATATTTCCAGTCTCTTAAGCCACAATGGGACGTTGAAATATAATCTCCAGAGTGAAGTGAAAAATAATTTTTTGGTTCTTTTGTGATACAACTGGATTTTTAGCAAGTGTATTGTGCTTTAGCTATAATATTAAACAGTTGTGTCTGGAATCTAAGTTGCTAAGCAGTCCTCCTAAGCACATAGCTTCATTAACCATTTCCATTATTTTCACATACCTTTATTTTATCAAGTAGTAGAAAGCGCAATAGGGTATTGCAAAGTCGCTTTCCCTCTAAAAACTAAAAACACAACATGAAACTTCTGTTATGGCTGTGTCTGCCCAAGAAATTAGTATATTGATTCTGAAGTATGAGAAACTAGTGAATAAAATAAGGATGTTCCTACTCATAAGTAGGAAATAATGAACACATTCATATATGATTATTTTTATTTTCTGTTTACCTATATCAGTGTGTGTGTGTGTGTGTGTGTGTGTGTGTGTGAGAGAGAGAGAGAGAGAGAGAGTGAGTTGAGTTTTGATTCTTATAATCTGCAAAAGATATACAATATCAAATTATTTAAAATTGATTGCAAAAACTGTATGGACATGATGTTGACCATCAAGCCATTTTAGAGAGCCATCAAGTCCAACACGCTGCAACTTTTAAATCAGCCTCTGAAGGAACTCAGGTGAATCGTATTCATTCTAGAGAAGGGTTACAATATAAGGAGGCTGGTAAGCGATAATCATGCCACCAGATCCTCAATATACAATCAGTAGAAACAGAGATCAAATGATACGTGGAGGAACAGATGCAGATGTTGCTTTAGAAGCAGTTGGCTGAAAGTTTTCAGATCTTCATGCTAAGGAATCATAGCCAGGATGCCATTTGTGGAACTATTGAATGAGATTGAAATATGTACTTTTAAGAATAGGAATATCATTGAGACCGCTTGTTCTTGATGGAATTGACATTGACAATAGTATTACACCTATCGGTGATTATCACAAACTATTTGAATTCATTTTTTTTTTTTGGTTCATATTTGAATTCATTTGACCTCTTATGGGAATGCAAAGAGTAAATCCCCATTTTCATAATCAAGTTGTGAATGTGACAAATATTGTGGTTCAAATTGCTTACCATTCTTTTGGTGCTTACAATAAGTTTTCACATTCACATCTAACTTATGAGTTGTTGATGATATTAATGTTCCAAGATTTCTTGATCACTTGTAGAAATATTCGCTTGAACATTGATTATTTAAAATTTAAAACTTTATTAAAAACTTGCAGAAAGTAAGAGATTACACCCACACATATTGTGGTTCAAATTGCTTACCATTCTTTTGGTGCATAAAATAAGTTTTCACATTCACATCTAACTTATGGGTTGTTGATGATATTAATGTTCCAAGATTTCTTGATCACTTGTAGAAATATTCGCTCGAACATTGATTATTTAAAATTTAAAACTTTATTAAAAACTTGCAGAAAGTAAGAGATTACACCCACACATATTGTGGTTCAAATTGCTTACCATTCTTTTGGTGCATACAATAAGTTTTCACATTCACATCTAACTTATGAATTGTTGATGATATTAATGTTCCAAGATTTCTTGATCACTTGTAGAAATATTGGGAAATTTGTCAAAATATAAATAGTTTTTAAAAAAATTGTCAAAATGGGGTACTATGCAAAAGATTTGTCAAAATAGGGCAGTTGGTGGCGTCACGTCAGACGGTGTCACACGTGGCGTGATGCCACCGTGTAAGTGGCGTCGCCACGTGTGATGCCACTTAGGTGGTGTCACAGGTGGTGACGCCACCTGTATATTAAAAAAAAAAAAAAAAATCTCCCACTTCAGCTGCTATGCGGCAGCTTTATCAGAGCAAGGGGTTGACGCCCCCTACTCTGATTTTTTTTTAATATATATTATTATATGATATATTATATTATATAATTTAATATATAATATAATATAATATATTATTAATATATATATTATATAATATATTATATTATTAATATATATTATATATACAAACACTCACACATCTGACGGGCACACACATATAGAAAATGGAGTATTTCTCTGATTATGACTTGTAACTGGTTACCAGAGAGAGAAGCTTTGTCCAGCTTTGGCAACCACTGGCAACATACAGTACCCAAGGAAGAAGCAACACATTGAAGACGACGATGACATAGCGAGAGCTAGCTAACCAACAACTGGTTTGAGAGCAAAAAAATATAAAAACAACAGGATTGTCGAGGAAGATGATGTTGCAAGCTTTGCAGTACTATGCTGGCTTCCTATTCCTTCATTTTGCTCATCCCTATCATTGTTGCCTACAACATCATATTCCTCGACAATCCTGTTGTTTTTATGTTTTTTTTGCTCTCAAACCAATTGCTGGTTAGCTAGCTCTCAATTCGTCATCGTCGTCTTTAATCTGGGTTGCTTCTTCCTTGGGTACTATATGTTGCCAAAGGTTACTAAAGCTTGGACAAAGCTTCTTTCTCTGGTAATCAATTGTGAGTCATAATCAGAGAAATACTCTATTTTATATATGTGTATACCCGTCAGATGTTTGAGTGTTTGTATATATAATATAATATAATATAATATAATATAATTATATTATTATAATATATAATATAATATATATTCATAATATAATATATTATATTAAATTATATAATATGATATTATATTATATAATAATATATATATTTTAAAAAAATTCAGAGCAGGGGCGTCAACCCCCTGCTCTGATAAAGCTGCTTGCGGCAGCTAAAGCAGGAGAAATTTTTTTTTTAATATACAAGTGGCGTCGCCACCTATGACGCCACCTAGGTGGCGCGACACATGGCGACGCCACTTACACGGTGGCATCACGCCACGTGACGCCACGTGTGACGCTGTCTGCCGTGACGCCACCAACTACCCTATTTTGACAAATCTTTTGTACAATACCCCATTTTGACAAGTTTTTTTAAAATTATTTGTATTTTGACAAATTTCCCAGAAATATTCGCTTAAACATTGATTATTTAAAATTTAAAACTTTATTAAAAACTTGCAGAAAGTAAGAGATTACACCCACACATATGTGTGTTTTGAATAGTGGTGAGAAAAGTGGGTTATTTGGAATATGATTATGCAAATTTAAGATTGGATAAAAATTAGATTGTGCAATATGATTTATGTTTGAACTAACGTTGATATAAGTAACTTTTTTGAAATTGAAATTTGTTTAAAATGATGGCAGCATAAATGGCTTTTGAGATAATTATAAGAGAAAAATCAAAATCAAAATTAAAGAAAAAGTGAAAAATGTTAACTTGGAAAATTTGACAATACTAAAATACATAATTTAATCAAATAATATTATATAACTAATTGAATTACATGTCTCGTACAATTTAGTGTCTAATTATATCACAAATATTATTCATTTGGGTTGAAGTTTGCGTAGCATAATTTGTCAAGAAAGATTCTTTATCTACACTATTATTATCTACAAGACCTATATTCACAATTTCAAATTGCATGAAATTAACATCTGTTTGAGAATTTCTCTTAATAGAATTATATATGGCCATTGTTGCACAAACCATGCAAACTAGACTTGTGTTTGTTAGATATATTTGCGCATTCTTTGTAAGATTTCAATCATATTCCTCCACAATAATAGATGAGATATCACTCTGATCTTATTTATAAGTCCAAATTAATTAATTCTCACATACACTCTCTATTTTTTATTATAAGACACCAACTATCAATTCTCACAAACCAATAAAGTGAATTAAAAACATTAAAAGTTGTTATAAAATTTAAGTGACTTCCAATATTACCCCTACTAACTATCCTAAACTCACATATAGTTCTCTCTTCCACTATCCTTATCAAATATGGGAAAACGTGGAAAAATAAATTAATTGCACCTTGAAAACTTACAAGTGCCTTATATAAAGGATAAAAAACACTTGTTAATTAGTGCCTTATAATAAGGATCAAAGGGAGTACCAAGTAGAGTTGGTTAACTCATTAATTATGAGCTAAATTTTCAATCTTACCTTATCTAAGATTGGTTACAAAAGTCAATATGAATAAATTCTTTTTTTTTCATTGTAATTAAAAGGGGTGAAAAAGTTAAAAAAAAAACATATTTATTACCATGAAAATAGACTTATAATAAGGATTAAATTTTTTTTTGATTAAAATGAACTTCTAAGGAGAGTGGTAGTTAGACAAGGCGAACAGAAATGAGTTGTTGACAAAACAAGTTCAATAAATTCTAAGCGACAGCCGCAGGTGAGATATGAATGCTAGGAGCTATTTTTTAAGAAGCTATGAATGCTGAACAGGTATCAGGTATGAATGCTGAACAGAACCCACATACGTTTAAGTTGGGTGGAGGTGGGAAAGCTAATATTTTACGGAGTTGTGTGTTAAAAATTTAATTAAAGAAAGAAATTTTGTTTAAAAAGATGCAGAAATTTTAAGTAAAAACATTATTTAAAAAAATATGTAGTAGTACCTTTAATCTTAAATATAGGACTTCATAATAAGTATATTCAAGTTTGAGACCCGAATCAAAATTAAACTGAACTGAAATCAATTACTACTTACGTTCTTTAATAAAAGAATCAGATAATTTAAAAAAAAAATAACGAAAATAAATAAAATATTTTAAAATATTGATATTTATAGCTTTTCTCTAAATTAATTTACTTAATTTATAAACTAATATATGATATAATGATATACAACATATATTATAATTAATTGATTTATTTGGCTTTCTCCATTAAAATTATAAACGGATCTTATATTATTTTAAGATGGGGAAGAATAGGAGTTTTTGGTTCGTTTTTTTTTTATTATTTTTTGGAAATTGCGTAACACTCTGATTATATTTATAAGTCTTTTTTTATCAAAAAATTTGGTCATATTTATAAGTCTAATTTTAGGTAGTCAATAAGATTGTGCCAATTTTACCCATATGAATTAAACCCATAAATTAATAATTTATTTAATATGAGCAACAATGGTACTTGTCTCATGAAACACGTTTCTTCATACACCAATGACCACAATGCCTTTTCATTCAACAATTTATTTCATTTCATATCTAACTTTTAAGTTGTTGATGATGTTAATGTCCCAAGATTACTTGATCACTCGTAGAAATATTCTCTTGAACATTAAAATTTATAACTTTATTAAAAACTTGTAGAGAGTAAGAGATTACACCGAGACATGTGTGTTACCAATAGCGGTGAGAAGAGTATCTTATTTGCAATCTGATTTATGCAAATTTAAGATTGGGTAAAATTCAAATTATGTAATATGATTTATGTTTTAATTGACATTAGCATAAGTAACTTTTCTGAAACTAAAACTTATTTGAAATAGTGGTAGCATAAGTGGTTTTTGAGATAATTATAAGAGAAAAATTAAAAACATATAAAAAAAATGAAAAATGTTAACTTAGAAATTTTGACAATGCTAAAATACATAATTTGATCAAATAATATACATAACTAATTAGATTACATGCCTCGTACAATTTAGTCTCTAAATGTGTCACGAATATTATTCATTTAGGTTGAAGATGACATAACATAATTTATCGAGGAAAACTCTTTATCTACACTATTATTGTCTACATGATCCATATTCTCATTTTCAGATTGCATGAAATTAACATCTGTCTGAGAATTTCTTTTAATAGAATTATGTATGGCCATTGTTATACAAACCATGCGGGCTTGTGTTTGGTAGCTATATTTGCACATCCTTTGTAAGATTTCAATCTTATTCTTCCAAACCAATAGATAAGATACCACAATAAGACATCACCCTGGTCTAATTTATAAGTCCAAATTAATTAACTCTCACATATCAAGTAGAGTTGGTTAATTCAATAATTATGGGCTAAATTTTCAATCTTGCCCTTATCTATGATTGTTCCAAAAGTTAACATGAATAAATCTTTTTTTTTTTTGTTTATTACAATTAAAAAAGGTGAAAAAGTTTTTTAAAAAAATTACCTTGAAAATGAACTTATAATAAAGATAAAAAATCTTTATTAAAATTGACTGATAAATTGATTTATAAGTTGTTGAAAAAATTAGTTAACGAATGAATGCTAAGCACCAACCGCAGATGAGACATGAATGCCAGGGGCTACTTTTTGAGAAGCTATGAATGGTGAACAGATATCAGATATGTGAATGCTGAACAGAACCCACGTGCGTTTAAGTTAAGTGGAGGTGGGCAAGCTAATATTTTACGGAGTTGTGTGTTAAAAATTTAATTAAAGAAAGAAAAATTAATTAAAAAGATGTACAATTTTAAGTAAAAACATTGTAAAAAAAAATCATGTAGTAGCTTTGATCTTAAATATAGGACTACCTAATAAGTATATTTAAATTTGAGACCCAAATCAAACTTACACTAAAGTGGAATCAATTACTCCTTCCAATCTTTAATACAAAACTCAATTAATTTTTTTTTGAAAATATTAACGAAAGTAAATAAATAATTTTAAAATATTAATATTTATAGTTTTCTCAAAATTAAATTTCTTAAATTATAAACTAATATATAATATAATGAGATTAATATATATTATAATTAAATAATTTATTTAGCTTCCTTCATTGAAAAAATAAACAGATCTTATATAATTTTAAGATGGGGAGAGACTAGGTGTTTTTGGCTCGTTATTTATTTATTGGAAAATGTGTATCGCCTTGGTGTTATTTATAAGTTTTTTTTTTAAAAAAAAAATTGATTATATTTATAAGTTCAGTTTTAGGTAGTCAATGAGATTGTGATAATTTTATCCATATTAATTAAATTTATAAATAAATAATTTATTTAATATAGGCAATAATGATACTTGACTCTGGAACACGTCTCTTCATGCACCAATGACCACACTGCCTTTTCATTCAACAATTTATTTCATTTTATATCTAACTTTTTGAGTTGTTGATGATATTAATGTTCCAAGGTTTCTTGATCACTCGTAGAAATATTCGCTCGAACATTGATTATTTAAAATTTAAAACACTATTAAAAACTGGTAGAAAGTAAGAGGTTACATACACATATGTGCAATGGCCTACCTTGGGATAAATATTTGAGGGACCAAATATATACTCATTAACTAAAAAAAATATTTGAGAGGGCAATGTATTTAAAAAAAAAACTTTTTACATTATATTAAATTTCCTTAAAAAAATCTGAACAAATTTTCGGAACATGAAATTTTTATGGCCCCCTATTGTCCCCAAGAAGATCTGTCTTTGCATATGTGTGTGTTCAGATAACGATGAGAAATATGGTTTATTTGCAATATGATTTAAACAAATTTAAGTTTGACTAAAAATCAGATTGTATAATATGATTTATATTTTAATTGACGATAGCATAAGTATCTTTTTTGAAACTGAAACCTATTTGAAATGGTGGTAGCATAAGTGACATTTGAGATAATTATAAGAGAAAAATTAAAATCAATTTTTTTAAAGAAAAAGTGAAACATGTTAACTTGGAAAAACTGACAATGCTAAAATACACAATCTGATCAAATAATATTACATAACTAATTAAATTTATGTTTCGTACAATTTGGTCTCTAATTGTGTCACAAATATTATTCATTTGGGTTGAAGATGGCTTAGCATAATTTGTCGAGGAAGACTCTTCATCTACACTGTTATTATTTACATGACATATATCACCATTTTCATATTGTAAGAAATTAACATCTGTTTGATAATTTCTCTTAATAGAATTATGTATGACCATTGTTGCACAAACCATGCGGATTTGTATTTGGTAGCTATATTTGCGCATTTTTTGTAAGATTTCAATCATATTCTTCCATGCCAATAGATGAGATACCACTATGGTCTAATTTATAAGTCTAAATTAACTAATTCTCACATACCAAGTAGAGTTGGTTAATTCATTAATTATGAGCTTCTAAATTTTTAATCTTGTCATTATCTATGATTGATTCCAAAAGTTCACATGAATAAATATCTTTTTTTTTAATTACAATTAAAAGGGGCAAAACAGTTAAAAAAAAAAAAGAACGTATTTATTATCCTGAAAATGAACTTATAATAAAGATTTTTTTTTTTTGGGACTCAAACTGACTGATAAATTGACTTATAAGTTGTTGACAAAATTAGTTAATGAATGAATGCTAAGCACCAACTGTAGATGAGATATGAATGTTAGGGGTAGGGGCGGAGCCACGTTTTGGCTAGCTGGGGCTCTGTTGACCTTCTCTTATCTTATGTATTTATATATATATATCATATAATATTTTATTTTGGTCAATACTTTGGCCCTAGCTAAATATTTTATTCTACGTATTTTACTCTTTCTAATGTGGGTAATATTGTATTGATTAGTGAAAATTTTGGGATTATGATTTTGGCAACGATATATATATGTAGAGGATGATTAATAACTAATTTTAATCAATTTGGATTTATTATTTGGTTGATTTATGATTTTATAATGAATTTCTCTTTTAAAAAATAGATTATAATAGGTTATTTGCTTAGCTGAATTTAATTAGATTTTTATGTTTTTTTTAAAATATTTTTTGGGGGTTCATATTATATTTCTTTTATTTTCTCCAATTATTTTGTTTTGAGGTAGGTGTAATGCGTATTTAAGTGTTAATTTTATTAAATTTCATTATACATATTATTATTATTATTGTATTTATGATATCTTTAGTATAATATTTGATTCATTGCTCATTGAATTGTAAGAGGAAAATAAAATTCTTGTTTAAGATACCTATTGAAAATGTTATCTTCTTATATCTTGTTTTGATTTATAATTTTTGGTTATTATTTATTTTTATTTTTAATGTTATACGATATTATTCTGTAAATAGTTCAACATATTTATTTTTTGACCCATGCTAAAAGTATTTTCTGGTTTTGCCATTGGCTAAAGGCTACTTTTTTGGAAGCTATGAATGCTGAACAGATATCAAATAAGACTTGCGTTTAAGTTAGGTGGAGGGGGGCAAGCTTATTTGGGTTAATATGGAACGATGACTTATTTTCTATTTAATTTTTGTATAAGCCCAATAGAAAAAAGTCAAATTATATATGTGATTTATGTTTGGATTACCTATTTAGCTTTTGCAAAAGTGACTTTTTATAAACTGATGAGTGTTTGGATTATTATTTCAAAAGTTAGTTGAGATGAAAAATAACTGAAAAGGGCGTGAATCATATTGAATACTACATATACATGCTAATTGTATATATTGAGATAATTGAAGATACAAATTTAAATTATTATTTAAAAAATTAATAAACAATAAGTCCTTAATTAAATATATTTAATAGATAAAATTGTATACAAATTAGAATGCATATAAAGTGGTGGAGAAAAAAAAAAAAACTCTCTTCCTGTGTTCTAGACTCTTCTACTATGTACTCTTGAAGGTGGGATTTTTATATACTATAACTCTCCAATAGTACATTTTAAACTATATTTTGAAGATATTTAAAGAGTTATTTATGTAATTTTAAGAGATTTTTGAGATTATATTATTATAAGATCAAATCAAAGTTGTGCATTACTCGTAAGATTTCAAATTATAAATATTTTGATTCAAAATAAAATAGAAAAAGTTTAGCTTAGAAATAATACTAATAATAGTTTGTATTTTTCAAAATTAAAAAAATGCCAGATTATTTTGTTTGGTTTTATTTTGTTTGACCCCTTATTTTATTTTCTCCAGCTACTTCTGTGCCACTAGGGGTGATGTTGTTTTTGGATGAGGATCTCTAAACCAATTGGAATTTTCAATTCTATCAAAAAAAAAAAATTGGAATTTTCAAACCAAAGAAAAGTGCACATCTGGGACATAGGAGAGGCTCTTATGCGACATCGTGTGGGAGAGATATTAGGGAGAAAACCTATATTTATTAACCTGGAGAGCAGAAAAAAGAGAGGCAGCTAATAAAAAAACATTGGCCTTGTTTGATATACTAGTGGAAAAAATGACTTATAGTCAAAAGTTAGATTAAGTAAAAGTCAAATTGTGAAATGTAATTTATATTTGAGTTGGTAGTAGCATTAATAGCTTTTGCTATTTAAGCTTATAGTCAATTTAAAATATTTTTTAGTGTACTGACTAATACTAAAAATATACTTCAAGATACTAAATGACATTAAAAAAATACTTCATAATCTTGAAAAATTATTTTAGGATCTTGAAAAAATTATTTTTAGTATCAGTCAGTACTCTAAAATATTTTTTAGGGGTACTGAATGGTATTAAAAATATATTTCAGGATATTAAATGATACTAAAAAAAATACTTCATGATCTTGGAAAGTTATTTTATGATCTTGAATAGAGTATTGGACGTGGCTCCCAGGGCAAGGCGGCGGATGCTGGTAAAAGGAGATGTTGGAGCTATTCCAGTCTAGTTATTGGTTATTTGTTGTGGAAAGTTGTAATTATGTTTAGAGTTTGTAGTTAATATATACGAACTTTTGGGGGTATTTTTGTAATGTAATCAAGAGTATTATATCAATATTTTGTGCTATTGTTGTTTTTTCTACGGATAAATCTCAATTTTTATATATTTTATCCCACCTTATTCATTTATTTTATGGATTATTTTAGGCTAATTTGGAATTATTAGATAATATTTAGATTGTTAGCCTAATTTAGGAAATAATATAAATCTGAATTAATCATGAGATTATTAGGCTTAAATTAATATTTTGATTATTATTTTGTGATTGAATGATATTTTTAAATATGATATATCATGATTTTACTTAATTTCTGCCAATAAAAAAATATATTAGAATATCCTATAGTGCAAAATTTTTCAGAAAAGCCAAAAAGAAATCTAATTATAAAATTGTATTGGGTTCCTTAAAATCCTATTAGGTTTAAGTTAGTACCTAAAATCTCCCGTTTCCTCCCCTTTTAATTAACCTAGCTACTAAGGTTGGAGAGAGCTGCCACACGCTGAGACGCACGAGACGCTGAAGCACAGGAGGATATTGCTTGGAGAATCTTCACTTTTATTAATCCTGAATCATTAATTCATCAATTCCTCTCCCATTCACGCACGGTCCCACCTCCAATTCATCAATTCAGTCACGCAAGACTCATCAATTTGCATTGGAGATCATTCAACTAGTGTGAAGTCTCCTACGGGTCCCACGCCATTAAACACACCACCTACTACTATATCACAATTCTTACGTGACTGTGAGGTATTTGAAGCTTGGTGAGGGAATTTGCATGGAAGCTTAAGTTAGTTGGGAGATAATTTGGGAGGAGCATGGAGGAAGCTAAAGCTTAGAGCTTGAGCTTACAAATGAAGAAGTGCTTTTCTTTTTATCTTTTTAATTTAAACTTAAAATTATGTAGTTTTAAATGATTTTGAGTTATATTAATTGAGAATTTTTGCACCTTAACCCTTATTTAATTTATGAGATTTAATTAAAAAATCCTTATAAATAAAAACTAATTGCTATATAAGTGCTATTCGTGTCTCAAAGATCTAAACTCCGTTAGTCAACACTCATTCAGGGAAAGGGCCGCTCTCGCCACTCGCCTCTCCAACTCTCGGAAGCTTCCCTCCGTCGCCGTCCTCGTCTCCACTTACTGTCGGCGTCGCTGTGGCAGTTCCCTCTCCTGTCGGACTTCTTTTTTCCGGCGAATTGAACCAGTCTCAATTCTATCTCCTTCTGCGTGCTCGCAGCGCCACATTTCCCGCCCTTTATCTCAAAGTAAGTTCATCTCTGCTGCTCTTCAGCATATCCCCTATCGGAACAGCCATGAGTGAGGATTATTTACCAGTATTTCTCAGTAGAATTCGTTGAGTCGTTTAAAGCCAGCCTCCCCCTCCTCCTCCATAAAACTCTGTTTCCTTATATGGCGTTCCTTTTTTCATAACATCCGTGAATGTGAAAGCATATGAGATTTCAACGCATAATTTTTCTGATATTTAAATGGGTTAAGAGCATTTTTGGCTTAATTTTGTTTTGAAAGTTTTAGGGGTAATTTTGACATAAAAAATAGAGTAATTTTGTTTGTGCCCTGTAAGAAATATGTTAGCAAAAATGATATGCATAACATATGGATTATTAACAACCATAACAAATCAAAACAATTTTACCCACAAGGATCGAAGGGAGTATTATTCAGTAATTCAGTTTTTATTTTTTTTTTCAAAACTTGAATGCTCGTTCCTAGGCATAAATCCATTTAGCTGCCCTAACCCATTTGATTTCACATCTATTGCTATCCTATTTTTCATTTTATGTATGATTTCTTCACTCTGGATCAAGGTAGTTAAAATCGAGATTTTACGTAAAATCGGAAGAGGGATAAAAAATTGTAAAACATAAAATCGTAATGTAAAAAAATCGTGAAAACATAAAAACGTTTGGAAAATTAATAAAATCATTTTAATGAAAAAAATTGTAAAAAAGTAAAATCACAATGATAAATCAAAATTTTAACTAGCATACTCTGGATTATTGCTTAACTAAAGAGATCTCAACATTTTTTGCCATTTGTAAACTCACTCATTAATTTCTTAAAAAGCTTTTTCTAATGCTTTTTCAATGCACCAAAAAAATGTAATATATTATTATTAAAATAAAAATAAGAAATATTTTATAAATAAAACATTTTAACCCTTACTCCATAATCAAATAGGTCGTAAGGTACCGCAATGTTAAAGCTCACCCTCTAAATAAAACATTTTAACTAATTAAGGAAATTAAATTTGTATTCTCTCCTGTTCTTAATATAAAACACCTATTTAACGAGTTGATATTAGTTTTAAAACCTATTTCCCATGTTTTTCATTTTTTCCCCCTAATCTACCTCTATTAATACTCACCCAACAATAATAAAGGAGGAGAAGGGAGGAGGGAATTAAGGAAGATGAATAGGGTATTTTAGAAAATACATATCTTATTAAACTAACTTAGCTAACTTCCTTAATCTACTCAAATTAGTTAAATAAGTTTTGTATTAAGGACCGGGGGTGTATATATTTATTAATTAGATAGATGTAAAAAGATCTTAATAATTAAAAAAATTAAGAACAGATATTTTAATAATAGGAGATTATTCTTCAACCAAACACAAATCTTGCATTTCTCATTCCCATTCCCATTCCTATCCTCCTAAAAATATTCCATGAACCAAATGGGGCTTGATGGAATCCATTAGCACCTTCAACAATTCCATATGCATGGCAACATCCTTCCTTTCCATTAAACCAAACGCAAAAGTCCATCACTTTCCTTCTTTTGTTTCCTTTCTTGTACGCTTGTCCGTCTTATTTATAAATCACTCTGTACTTTTAACATGTTCTGTTGGAACCAATACCCCATTAATTCTACTTTAAAATGTAATAACTTTTTTACTTTTCCTTTATTTAATATATACACTTTTTAAGAAAATAACAGTTTATCACGGTTTTTTTTTTTTTTTTGGTCAACTTTTGCATGGTAATGAATGAAAGGTAAAATAATATATTCACATGAAAAAAACAAATAGGACCAAATAAAATACTGCCGGTCTTATAAAGTGGACCATAGGAGTATCAAATGTGATCTTCAATTGATAGTGATACTGTGATGAGTGAACTAAAATCCTCCACTTTTTCCAACATTTTCATGAGTTTCTTCAATTATTCATGTTTCTCACTGTTCTTATTTCCTTAGATGTCAATCATGAACCAACATGATTTTGCAAACAAAATTACAGCAAAGTTGGACAAGGCAGAACCGCCCATGTATCCTGAATGCTGCATCTATAGGGTACCTTATGATATTCGCAAATTGAATGGAGATGCCTTTAGCCCCAAGGTTGTTTCTATTGGCCCCTTTCATTATGGTCATCCTAGGCTACAAAAAATGGAAAAATACAAGTTGGTTTATGTCAAGTATTTTTTGTATGGAAGATTTTCTAAATGCACAAGTTGGGATAGATTAATCAAGTCAGTGGAAGAGGTTGAGCCTAGTGTTCGTCGTTATTACTCGGACACATTTAATCTAAGTAGGAAGAAATTTGTGGAGATGATTTTAATGGACTCTTGTTTCTTATTTGAGCTCTTTTTAAGGCAGTATTATAATGACTGGACGCAAGCTGATGCCATTTATTCAAAGCCATGGCTATTATTAGCTATAAAAATAGATTTGTGGTTACTTGAGAATCAGCTACCTTTCTTCATTCTTGAGAAGCTATTCAATATAGCTTGTTTCCCTAGCTCTGTCAATCCCAAACCCCCTCCATTTATATATCTCACTTTCCACTTCTTCGAAGACTATAACATATTGAAATTAGGGCCTCTGGGGGATGTCAGAATAAGCCACTTCACAGATTTGATTAGAACATTTCACTTGCAACCATTACCTAAACGGCCTACTAGAGAGAGTAGAACACTGAAGCATCTTCAAACTGTAACTGAGTTAGCCGATGCTGGTGTGAGATTCAAGAAAAGCTCGTGTTCATGCTTGTTGGACATAACATTTTCGGGGCGAGTCCTGGAAATACCACAATTGAGGGTGCATGACGGGACTGAGACTTTGCTACGCAATTTAGTGGTATTAGAGCAATGTCACTACCCTTATGATTCTTACATTATGGACTATGTTGTGGTTATGGACTATCTGATCAACACAACCAAAGATGTGGATGTCTTAGTTCAGAATGGGGTCATCCTTAATTGGCTAGGCGATACCGAATCTGTGGCCAATCTATTCAATCGTCTTGTGAAAAATGTTCATCATGTAGGATTTAATTCCCGTTACTCACAACTGTGCAAGAACTTGGATCGCTTTTATAATAATCCTTGGCATAACATGAAGGCCACTTTGAGGCGTGATTATGGCAACACTCCTTGGCAAACCGCTACTTTCACCGCTGGAATTCTGTTCCTTGTTCTCTCTTTAACCCAGACGGTTTGTTCTATCTTACAAGTGTTGCAGCAGTCAAAACCATGATCTCAGTTGTGAACTTCTCCTTTCCCATTTTTTTTAAACTGTTTAACCACTCCGATTATTGCATTTTCTTGTGCATCCCATCATCCTCTGTACTAAGAATGAGAAGATCTTGGTCATGTCTCATTAGTTTTATAATTCATTTCCAATATATTTCATTGCAACCAAATAGAATTTTAAACCTAGCTAACCTTGCCTTCAAATTTAACTACTTTCATACTCTATACAATGATAAGGGTAAAACTGAGCATTCAGGAGAAAAATTCAGTGATATGACTTATAAATAGGGGGGGAAAAAATCTTCACTCTACTGTATAATAGGATCAAAGGAGTAAGCATTAATTATAAAAAACTACCTTCTTTAGTATTAGATTAATTGAACAACACCAAAAAAAAAATTATTGGATTTCATCTAATTATTTTTGCAATGTATTGAAAATATAATATTTGGTAGTTTGTCCTTATTTTATTTTTGATTCCTATAATTTTTAACTATAAGTTTAAATTCCTCAAGCTGCAAAATAATCCCAGTTGGTTTTTTTGAATCATAGAAACTAATATTTTAAATGGAAAGAAATTTTCTAGACTCCTTTTATCGCCTAGTCCTGTCTCAAGATCTAAACCCCATTAGTCAACGCATTTAGGGAAAGGGCCACTCTCACTGTCCCACGAGTCCCCTCTCCAACCCTCAGAAGCTTCATGCCGTCGCCGTCCTCGTCTCCACTTGCCGTCGTCGGCGTCGCTGTGGAAGTTCCCCTCATGTTGGACCTCTTTTTTCTGGCGAATCGAACCAGCCTCAATTCTATCTCCTCCCACGTGCTCGCAGCGCCAAATTTGCCGCCTTTTTTCTCAAAGTAAGTTCATTTCTGCTCTTCGGTATATTCCCATCGGAATGGTCATGAGTGAGTTTTTTTACCAGTTTTTCTGAGTAGAATTCGTTGAGTCGTTTAAAGCCGGCCTCCTCCTCCTCCTCCATTTAAGCCTTTTTTCTCAAAGTAAGTTCATTTCTGCTCTTCGGTATATTCCCATCGGAATGGTCATGAGTGAGTTTTTTTACCAGTTTTTCTGAGTAGAATTCGTTGAGTCGTTTAAAGCCGGCCTCCTCCTCCTCCTCCATTTAATTTCTCAGATCCGGCCATCATATCCCTATCCTCTCTCTTTCTGCTTGTTTTATTTCGTGTTTTTTGCCCTTGCACGTTCATCTATCTTCTTTCTTCATATTGCATGATTTTGTGGGCGGTGATGAGTATTAGAGAAAGTCATGCACCACTCTACTCTGATGATTTATTTATTTATTCAATCTGTGCTCATAAATTTGTCGTACCCATTCAATCTGAGCCCTATTTCTTTTCATATCTGGAATTCTCTGTGTTCTTGCGAGTAATCTGGTTGTTCTGTTTTTGGATTAAAGTGCGATTGATTGATTGGAGCAAATGAACCATGGTCTCATGTAGTAGCTTTTCGGGATAAAACTCTGGTTCCTTATGGTGTTCCTTTTTCATAACATCCATTTCATTGCTGCGAATGGGAAAGCATATGAGATTTCAACGCATAATTTTGCTGATATTTAAATGGGTTAAGGGTCTGAAGTTTTCACCGGTTACTAATTTTGTCCTAAAAGTTTTTTTTTTTTTTCCAAAAGATATTTATATCAATACTGCAAACAATACACTAGAGCTGGGAATTATGCCCGAACCTACAGGACTACAGGACTAGCCCTTAAAGAGTCAGGGCCTAACAAGCCGACCCTACAAGATCCAAAGTAAGAAAAACATCTGATTTTCAAAGTCTAGCCCGAGAGCACAAGTGACAGTGACAGGCCGACCCTATAAGGCCCGAAAGTTACTATTCCAAATTTTAACTATTTTTCCTTCATTTTTTTTTTCTAAAGAAATATAATTAGTAAATTACAACAATTAAAGTTCTAAGTTATTAAATATATGTTGTCAACATTAATATCCAAACAAAACGAATCATCCAATAAATAAATATATTAATTAATTTGTAATTCAAAACAAACTATTGTTCATAAATAACTCATATAAAACAAAAAAAAACGTACCACTAAGTAACATTAGTATGATGACTATCATTGTCATATTTTTCGTCATTATTATCAATTTTAAAGACATTTGATTATGTGTCACTTTGAGTAGTAATCTATGCTTCATGAATAAGAATATCATAAATTTTTTCTCCCACATCATAAACATATCCATTAAAAGGGCGAACCCGAGGCCCTACAGGGTCGGCCCTTTTAAGCCTGGGGCTCTACAGAACTGGCCATGCAGCGCTTATTTCATCTAGCTCATCTAATTTTTAAGTTTGACCCTTGAAGGAAACGTGATGACCCTATCTATTTCCTGGCTCTACAATACACTACATGAAAAGAAACTGAAAATAAGACAAATTCATGTAATTTTGTCTGTGAGTTTAAAAAATAGAGCAATTTTGCTCTTTCCTAATTTTGACCATAAATAATACCTTAACAAAAAGGACGTTGATGATATATAAACTGTTAGTCCAACATATTTGATCAATTAACAATTAAAATTCACTAGCATAAGGTAAGGACACAATTACTCCATTTTCAATACTTATGTAAACACTTCCGAGCACAAAAATGGCTCTTAACCCTATTTAATAGGGTTGAATATGGAATCCATAACTATGAGTCTACCCGCAACCCAATGTAATTGGGCCAGTTAGAAATCGCCCATATAAAACTTAAATGGCGGGTTATGGGCACATCAACGATTTGCTCGTACGTGCTCATTTAGTGTTTTTTTGTCAATTACTCATTTCATTCCGCATTCATTCTGATATAAGATAAAGGCATTTATTGATTCCCTATCATAAATAAATTTATATTACGATGGTACATGACTAACTTTATGTGGTTTTATGTGAATTGTGATTATTGAATTTTAAATATTTAAATTTCAGAATTTAGAATGATGAATTTGGATGGATGCTTAATGCTTATGGATGTTTTTTAAAAAATAAACAGGTCAAATGTAAGTAGGTTATCCAAAATCTGATTAACTTGTCCATTTATGTGCTAGGCTGTTTACATGAGTTTAAATGGGTTGAGGTACTTGTATGTGCTAGCTCATATCCGTTTAAAGTTCCATGGTGGGTTGGGTTCAGCCTCGGGCTATCCAACCTGCTCATTAGTCTGCCCTACTATTTAAATTACAAATTTGCAAGTAGAAAAAAATGTTTCCTATGTAGGCCTTTTAAATTTTAAATTAAAGAGGACAGTCTAAATACTAATGATATAGGTATTATTTCTCCGGAAGAGCCAGGGGGTCACAAGTTTCAAGTATTGTAAAGGTTGGAACCTTCACAAAAAGAGGTTTAGGATTTTTGGATGAAACCCAATTTTATTTTAAATTGGTTTCTTCCGTGTTCTTTTTTAGTGTGTATTTAATTTTGATTTTTTTTTTGGGATAATCTTCATCTTTTCAAATTTTTGGATGGGACAAGCTTGCAGCAGAAAAGGTCTAAAAGAGGCTTAATAATTTTCTTTTTTCTTTTTTTCCAACCAAAAGGGCTTAATAACTTAATTAATTGAAAAACCAAAATAAAATAATTCGGTTAGTGCATTGGGTGTTGGAAAAAACATAACTACTCTAATCCTTAATCTAGGAGCTAGCGACCTTTTTTTTTTTAATTAAGAAAACTAATTAATTACATTAAAATATATTTGTTGTTTTTCTTTAAACTAATATACTGATATATAATCTAATAATGCACATTATATATTATGATTAATTATATATTATGATTAAGTGTAAATTAAATTTTATATTAACAATTAGAGGGAATACTGTTCAGTAATTCGGTTTTTTTTTTTTTTTCAAAACTCTGAATGCTTGTTTCTAGTAGACATAAATCCATTTAGCTTCTCTAAACCATTTGATTTCACATCTATTGATATCCTATTTTTCATTTTATGTATGTTTTATTCACTCAGGATTATTGCTTAAATAAAGAGATCTGAACATTGCTTTGCCATCGGTAAACACACTCATTAACTTCTTAAAAGGCTTATTCTAATGTATACGGAATTGTGCTTTTTCAATGCACAGAAAAAATTAATATATTATTAGTAAATTACAAATAAGAAATATTTTATAAATAAAACATTTTAAAGCTCACTTGGTAATCAGAGATTGATTTCATTGAACCTTCACCTTTAAGTCACAGGGCAGCAAACATAGCACTACAATGCTAAGGCTCACCCTCTAAATAAAACATTTTAGCTAATTAAAGAAATTAAATTTGTACTCTCTCTCGTTCTTAACATAAGATTTATTTAGGGAGTGAATATTGGTCTTAAATATAAGATTTATTTTCCATATTTTCATTCTTTCCCTAATCTACTTCTATTGATACTCAAGCAATAATAATCAAAGAGGAAATGGGAAGGGTAAATTGAGAAAGATGAATAGAGTATTTTAGAAAACACATGTTTTATTAACTAATTTAGCTAACTTTCTTAATTTGCTCATATTAGTTAAATATGTCTTATATTAAGGACATGAGCAATATATTTTTATATTTTATTAAATAGATGTTAAAAAAATCTTAATAAATAAAAAAATTAAGAACAAATATTTTAATATATTTTTATAATAGGAGATTATTGTTCAACCAAACACAAATGTCAATTCACTTGTATGACATCTCAAACATATTTATCTCATTCTATCAAGTCTTGTATTTCTCATTCCCATTCCTATCCAAAAAATATTCCATGAACTAAATGGGGCTTGATGGAATCCATTAGCACCTTCAACAATTCTATAGGCATGGCAACATCCTTCCTTTCCATCTCTTCCGGTCTTATTTATAAATCATTCTATACTTTTAACATGTTTTACTAGAACCAATACCCCAGCTTTAAAATTCTCTTACTTTACCGTTATTTAATATATATTCTTTTTTAAGCAAGTAACAGTTTGCACGGTAACAAATGAAAAGTAAAATAATATATTCACATGAAAAATTTAATATCAAGCCTTATAAATACAACCTAGTAAAATACTCCCTATCTTATAAATAGGACTATAGGAGTACCACATGTGATCTTAAATTGACACTGATACTGTGATGAGTGAACTGAAATCCTCCATTTTTTCCAACATTTTCATGAGTTTCTTCAATTATTCATGTTTCTCACTGTTCTTGTTTCCTTAGATGTCAATCAGGAACCATGATTTTGCAAACGAAATTACAGCAATGTTGGACAAGGCAGAACCGCCCATGTCTGCTGAATGCTGCATCTATAGGGTGCCTTATGATATTCGCAAATTGAATGAAGATGCCTTTACCCCTAAGGTTGTGTCTATTGGCCCCTTTCATTATGGTCATCCTAGACTACAAAACATGGAGAAATACAAGTTGGTGTATGTCAAGTATTTTTGTGAAAGAGTTTCCAAATCCATAAGTTTGGATGGATTAATCAACTCAGTGGAAGAAATTGAGCCTAGTGTTCGACCTTGTTACTCGGACACAGTTGAGCTATGTAGTAAAGAATTTGTGAAGGTGATTTTAATGGATTCTTGTTTCTTATTTGAGCTCTTTTTAAGGTCTTATTATGATGATTGGTCGAAAGATGATGCCATTCATTTAAAGCCATGGCTAGTTAGTACCATGAGAATAGATTTGTTTTTACTTGAGAATCAGCTACCTTTCTTCATTCTTGAGAGCCTATTCAATATAGCTTTTCCCTCTACCACGACCGATCACAGACCCCCTTCATTTCTCGAACTCACTTTCGACTACTTTGCATATTATAACAGCTTGAAATTAACCCATCAGGATGAGAGCGTAAGCCACTTCACTGATTTGATTGGAACATTTCACTTACAACCATTAGGTTTACGGCCAACTAGAGTGCATGAATCATTGGTGCATCTTCAGAGTGCAACTGAGTTAGCCGATGCTGGGGTGAGAATCAGGAAAAGCTCGAGCCCATGCTTGATGGACATAAAATTTTCAGAGCGAGTTCTTGAAATACCACAATTGAAAGTGGAGGACTGGACTGAGACTTTGCTACGCAATTTAGTGGCATTAGAGCAATGTCACTACCCTTCTAAGTCATACATTATGGACTATGTTGCGGTTATGGACTTTCTGATCAACACAAGCAAAGATGTGGATGTCTTAATGCGGAATGGGGTCATCCTTAATTGGCTAGGCGATACTGATTCTGTGGCCAATCTGTTCAATAGTCTCTGGAAAAATGTTACTTATGTAAATTTCAATTCCAATTACTCAAAACTGTGCAAGGACTTGAATGGCTTTTGTAAAGATCCTTGGCATCACATGAAGGCCACTTTGAGGCGTGATTATTGCAAAAATCCTTGGCAAACCGCTGCTTCCATAGCTGGAATTCTGCTGCTTGTCCTCTCTTTAGCCCAGACGGTTTGTTCTATCTTACAAGTGTTGCAGCAATCAAAACAATGATCTCAGTTGTGAACTTCTCCTTTCCCATTTTGGGTAATTTATTTACTGTTTAAGCACTCCGTTTAATGCATTTTCTTGTGTGTGCCATCATCCTTTGTACTAAGAATGAGAAAATCTTAGTCATAATAGCGTATACTCCTCTGATTATATTTCCAAGTCATTTCCAGCATATTTGACTACAACCAAAAAGAACTTTAAACCTGGTTAACCCTGTCTTAAAATTTAACTACTTTGGTACTTTACCTATATTTAACACCCCAAGAAAATAAAATCTATACAATGATAAAGGGTAAAATTGAGCATTCACAAGAAAAATTTAGTAATGTGAGTTATAAATAGGACCAAAAAAAAAATAAAAAATCTTCTTTCTACCATATAAATAGGATCAAAGGAACAAGCGTTAATTACAAAAAGCTACTTTCTTTAGGATTAGATGAATTGAGCAACACCAAAAGAAAATATATTGGATTTCACCTCATAATTTTTGCAATGAATAGGAAATATAATGTTTGGTCATAATAGTTTATCCTTATTTTAGTTTTGATCTCTACAATTTTAAATCATAAGTTTAGGTACCTTAAAGGGTAAAATATTCCAAGTTTTTTGTTAAAACTTAAAGACTAAGAGTTTATATGAAAAGAAATTTTAATGTCTAAACATTGTATTAACCCTTTATTTACTGTTAAGGCTTTCTGTTTATGCATTTTCTTGTGTAAGCCATCATCCTTTGTACTGTGACTGAGATAATTCTAGTCAAGATTAGAGGAATTGAGCAACACTTAAAGATAATATATTGGATCTCATATCATAATTTTTACAGCCAATTGGAAAATATATTGGACTTCATCATCCTTGATTAATACGTCTAAATTAGACAATGAAGTTTTAGAAGGAAAAATTCATTAAACTAGTTGACCTAGTGATGATTGGACAAATCAACTTTTAAATGAGTAATGAATTGTTACAATCAATACCAAATCATTTAAATCAACAAATTTGTCCTTAAAAATCTAGAACACTAACCCTATGTTTTTTATACTTCAATTTAGAGTTATTAATCCTCATCCTATCACCAGTATTTCCGCCTAGTTGGTTATTATTTCCTTATTATTGGCTTTCAATTTGGTTTCCTTCTCAACATTCCTCACGAGATCATATTCATACATATAAAATTTAGTTCTCATACTTGTATAGTAATTCTATTATACTTAGGTTCATTAAATAACATTCTTCTTCTTTATCACCTGAGACTACAGTTTTCATATTTGAGGCTCAAAAGGATCAAAATGCATAAGTATAATAACCTAATAGCCAATCTATAGGTAGTCGCATTCAACGGTAGGGATGCTCATAATATAAATCATGCATCAACAACATGCAGATGTCAAGCCTAAAATTGAATACACTAAATCCAATACTAAAAAATCATCTAAATCCTTTGGATGTGGGGAAAATGCAAGCAAAAAATGTAAACCTTGAAAAAACAAATGCCAAAATTAAGATTCGTTAATTATCTAATAATATAGGGCTTTATATTTATGATTATTAGTTATATTTATTTTTTATGTCGATTGCATGTTTTTAGGGCTGTATCTGTCCATAGAATTTAAATTACATAATATAGTTTTTAGATATAACAATAACAATAATATCCAACAGGGTTTTTGTGAAACAAAATAATTGTATTGTCTTTTTTTTTTTTTTTAAAAAAAAAAGAAAGATCACTTTTTAGACCGGATATGAAATACTTGGTTTAAAATGTGGCCTTTTTATTATAAATTGAAAATTGAAACTTCTTAATATTAGTCATCTAACCAACCAGTCAGGGTAACTTGGTCTTGTCTTATAACAATGGTAGATTTTTTAAACTAGTCAATATAATACCATGACTAAAGTGGGTCTAAAAAATCATTTTCAACCGATTATAAAAGCATTTTTTTTCTAATAGTGTGACTTCCACTTAGAAGAGAAAAAAAGATAAGAGATATGTGAAAATCATTTATAAAGAAGAGAGGGAGGTGAGAGGAGAGAGAGAGAGAGAGATATATATATAATTTTAATAAGGATAACCTTAAAGAATTTTACTCTTTCGGTCCTTAATACAAGACATATTTAAAGAGTTAATTTTAATCTTAAATATAAGATATAGTTTTTAAATTTTAAATTTTTACTTAATTTACCTCTATTAATGATCTTTCAACAATCATCAAAGAAGACAACGAATGAAGAAATTAAAAAAGATGGTTGAGGTGTTTTAGAGATTACATGTCATATTAACTAACTTAAATGTCTTTCTTAGTCTAGTTAAATTAAGTAAATATGTATTATATTAAGGATATGAGAGAGTATCATTTTAAGACATATCTAACAGCTTAATGTAATTTCTTACTCCTCATGTCTTTAATATAAGACATATTTGAAAAGTTGATCTTAATCCTAAATATAAGACATAGTTTTTATATTTACCAATATTTTTCTTAATTTTTTCCTTATTATTGCTCCATCAACAATAATGAAGGAAGAGGAATGGAGTGAGAGAATTAATGAAGATGACTAAAATATTTTAGAAAATATATATTATATTAACTAACTTGTTTAATCTAATCAAATAAAATAAATATGTCTTATATTAATATACTCATAATATAGTCTTAGATTCGGCCTAGAACTAAATACGGAGTATTACGTTGACGAAATACTCTTCTACTCTTTCTATCCATTTCTTTGTTGCGAGGTCCCAATGCAGATGATCTGATTTCTTAAGGGTCTATTAACACGTTGCTGATAAGTTGACCAAACTTGGAATTTATTTCCTTTTTTATTTTATGAAAAGAAAATACTCCCTCCGGTTCTAATTATAAGATATAGTTGACTTTTTTAGAAAGATTAAGGAAGCTAATTAAATTACTTTAGAGTATTTTTTTTCAAAATAATTAATTTGACTAATAAACTAATATATTATCTAAGAATATATAACATATAAAATGATTAAATAACTTATTTAACTTCCTTAATCCCTAAAAAAAATCAACTTTATCTTATAATTAAGACCGGAGCATTATTTAAACATAATATAAAGATACTCATAAAGCAATGAACTTTTACATTATCATGCAATACGTAAAAAAGCATATAGTATGCCTGCAAATAACCTAACTAGGAGCAATTAATAAACTCTGACTGAAACCAAAAACTTATATATAAACACCAACAAAAGCATATGATATAATTGATAAAAGAAGGGATCCCTTAAAGATAATGTTTTGGATTCAAATCAAACCGGATGCATGAAAAATGTTTTATTGGGAGACATAAAATCTACTTCAGTGATCTTTATATCTTGTGAGGATTAGTCTTTAACGAGCAACTAGAAAATAACGTTTGAATTTACCAAAAAAAAAAACTGAGATATAAATCGATCCATTGAACCAATCCAAATTAAAGTCAGGAGTCCAAATACAAAATAGAACATCCACGATTCACACCATGTATGCTATCATGAATGACATCGCAGAGGAATAAGATCGCCACATGCGTCCTTTGTCCAACCCTTGTATGTCTTTAGGGTATAGTAATTATGTTATTGCAAAGGATCTTACTCCTTGAATTTTGTTTTTATTTTGTTTTTTTTTTTTGTTAATCTATACCACTCTGGTCCTATTTATAAATCTCTTTTGACTAAATCACATATATTAAAGAAATGTAGTTAACTTAATAATTATGAGGTAAATTTTCAATTTTGCCCTCATTTATGAATGGGTATCATTCAACTTTTTCTTCTCTCTCTATTTTCATTGGTACAATTAATGTAGAAAAAATTGTCACAATCTCATTTATTACTTGAAAGATAACTTATAAATAGAACCAAATTTTTTGGTCAAAAAGAACTTATAAATAGGATCAGAGTGGTACATACAAGGAAAAACCATCATTTTGATAGTTTATAGTACTTTGAATACTAAATATAGGAGTTTGATAAAGTGACGTCAGGTAAGTAGTGTTGATAAAAAAAAAAGGGTTAAGGTGTAATTTCGCTAACGAATTATTGGCTCAAGAATAATTTCGCCAATAAACTTTCTAGTGGCCCAAAATCACCAACAAACTTTTAAAAACGTAAAATCTGCACAACATTGTTAACATCCGTTTTCTGCCTTCATGCAAAAATTACAGAATAGGACCCACATATATATGAAACTATATTTAAGCCCCAAAAAATTTTAAATTTTTTTTTTAGTCCCTTCATGTACTTTATATGGAGGGACTAAAGTAAAAATTATAAAAATCTTATGGGCCGGAAGATAATTTTCTAAAATTTTGGGTTCTTTTTCTTTAATCTTTGTGAGGTCATCTCTACCCCCAAAATTCGCCTCTAGTTACAAGACTTTTTTTGAACCTTAGTCTGACCTTGCATATAGCTTATTAAAGAGGTCTGTAATTTTAAAAATTTTGTAACTAGCCTAACAAATCACAGGCCCCACCTCAAAACAAGCCTACTTCAAACAGGGCGAAAACATAATTACTTTAAATAGGCCAAAAATAGACCTACTTCAAACATGCAGTTAGATGTAGGTCTATTTTTTGCATGTTTAAAGTAGGTCTATTATCACTCTGTTTAAAGTAGGCTTATTTTGAGATGAGGCCTGTGGTTTGTTAGGAAGCTTACCAAATTTTTAAAATTACAGGCTTCCTTAATAGGCCACAGGCCAGGCTAACGCCGAAAAAAAATGCATTAACTAGCGGTGGATTTTGAGGGGTAGGGATGACCCTGCAAAAATTATAGAAAAGAAAAATTATCTTTCCGCCCCAAATTTTTTTTATAATTTTCACTTTAGTCCCTCTATATAAAGTACATTGAGGGACTAAAATTTTAAATATAGTTTCATAAACATTTGGGTCCTATTCTGTAATTTTTGCATGAAGGCAAAAAACAGACGCGTTGTGCAGATTTTACATTTTTAAAAGTTTGTTAGCGATTTTGGTCCACTAGAGAGTTTATTGGCGAAATTGCTCCTGAGTTCGTTGGCGAAATTGCACCTTAACCTTAAAAAAAAAATTAAGTAGAAAATAGTGTAGATATTACGTGAAAAGTGGACCGATCACATGGGTAATTTTCTTTTTTATTTATTTATTTATTTTTACCTGATCACATGGGTAGTGGAACTATAATTAATCGGCTGTAACAGGATAAACAGTAAGAAGATTAGCACTAATAGATCCACGTGTACACAATCAGATCATCAAATAAGAATAATATAGTCTCTCTTTCCTTTTCTCTCTGCGATGCTCTATATCATAGTGGGTTTATTTTAGTTGGTCCAACTAATTTAATTTTTTTAAAATGTCCCTGTTAATTACACATAGAAAGGAGTTTTCACTAAAAATAATTACTACACACATGATTGAATAAAAGATATTTTAGGAAAACTAACACATATTCATTATAAATAACATACTTAATTAATTTTTTAATATTGATAAATTAATTATTTAACACATATATTAAGTATGGGAGAAAGTAATATAAAACGAAATATGCACATTGATCACGTTCCACTATTCTTTCCATCTCTCTCTATTGTGGAGGATCTTATCCTTTAGATTTTTACTAATAACAATGTGTTTGACATAATTTATAACATAAAACTAGAATCTGCATTCAAGTTGACCATGCCCCACTAATATTATTCTCTCTCCCTTCCTCCTTTTTGGGTAACGAGTTTCAATGCTCATCATAATAATAAGTAGTAAGAGTTATTCATCATTACAAACTATTTAAATCTAATTTGGATGGTTTATATTATTTTTTTTATCTATACTTTTTTAAAAAAGAATTTTAATGTACACAAAATCTAAAATAAAGATAATATTTTAACTATAAACTTTTCAAAAAATGATTTTAGTGTTTAAACTTGTGACAATGTCTTCACTCTTTAACACAGGGCAATCCATCAATTGAAGTTTTTTCCTTTAATAAAGTTTTAATATATGATAAGAAAATCCATTTTTGATTCCATCTCCCATGTTTTCCCCATAAAAGTAAGGGAAAAGAACTAAAAGCTAAGGGCCCCTTTGGATCACTGAAAATGGGGAGATGGAAAAGAAAAATTCAAATTTTCAACTAGTGGGATGTTTGGATCGAATTTTCCATATAAAAATATTTTCCCAGTGCCATTCTTCTTTTTTTAAATGAAAATGGGTTCCCACTAGAAATAGTGGGAACCCATTTTCTAGCACTTATAAAAATGGTTGATTGTCGATTTTGCCCCTGGTGACACAACTAGCAATATAAAGGGGCGAGCATGTGACCCAAGAAAAAAAAGACCTGTGAAGAATGATGAGTGGAATTTCGTTTGGCTAGCTATATAAAAGATATGTGTTTTGTTTGGTTAAAAGATAGGGCGATTAGGGAGTACTGTAAATCCCCATAAGGCATGGTAGAAGACATCTATAAAGAGAAAGAAGTGATCCATGAGTCCCCAATTACTACAAGAAAAGAGTGAAATTGTTCCGTCACAAATTTTAGGTATTTTGTGACAGAATCTGAATTCCATCGCAAATTTCAAAAATCACTTTTTGCGACGGAATCAAGATTTCATCGCAAAAAATTCACTTTTGCGACGAAATTGGATCTCTATCGCAAAAAATTCACTTTTTGCGACAGAATTGGAATTCCGTCGCAAATTTTAAAAATCACTTTTTGCGACGGAATTAAGATTTCGTCGCAAAAATACCACTTTTGGCGACGGAATTGGATTTCCATCACAAAAAATTCACTTTTTACAATGAAATCCAATTCCGTCGCAAATTTCCAAAATCACTTTTTGTGATCGAATTTAGTCTCTGTTGCAAAAAATTCACTTTTTGCGACGGAATTCTAATTCCGTCGCAAAAAATGATATTTTTTGTCCCGTCCATCCCCATCTGGCAATTGGCGTGCTCTTTTGATTGTTCTTCCATGGCGTCTTTCTCTTTGTTGTCAACAGTAGATCAATGAGTTTGCAATATTTCAATATCTGCCTTAATCCCTCGACGACAAATAGAAAGACATAATGGAAAAGAAAGACGCTATGAAAGAAGAACATCGTCATAGCTAGATATGGAAGATCAGTAGAGGGAGGAAGATGAGAGGACGTCATCATGGGCAGAAGGACGTCAGCGGCAAAAAGAAAGAAGACTACTAAGAAGCTGTTTGGTTTGAGGGAGGGGGAGGGGAGGGGGAAAAATTATACCCCCTTCTTTACAAAAAAGCCCATGGAAACTTTTTAATATTCCTAAAATATACTCTCAACAAAAAAGAACATTCATTTCATTAATGACAATTTGGTCAATTTCCTTTTTTTCACACCCTCCCCTCAAACCAAACATACCCTAAAGGAGATCACGGAGGGGTAATTTGGTCTGAAATTATTCAATCTCAAAACTAGTTTTTTAATGTCAGGGAGTGGTGCCATTGGGAAATTCTATGAAGAGAAATGTTGTATAGTTTGAGGATTGTTGAAGCCTTTCAAATAGTATAATAAAAGAGTGAATAAGAGTGGAAACCAAATTTTCTTTCAACACTTGTATTTATATGCGAACTGCTCCTGTTTTTCTTATAGTGATGTTCTTTGTGTTCGATCTCTCATTTTTAGGTGCTGAACTGCTCCTGTTTGTACACAAATACGTAATGCAACTGCTCTTGTTTTGCTCTTGGATTTCCCTGAAATGTCTTTGCCATGTTCAGAGGAAGAAACTGCTGTTTTTTTTTTTTCTCTTCTTTTATTCATTAGAACTTGCAATAATTTTCATTTCGTACGGTATTTCATAAATAATTGGTATATCACGGGTTGATTAGAAATAGCAAACTTGTGAGTATCGATGAGAAAAAGGCCAATTTTTTTTTTTTCACATTTAATTTATTATATATTTATCAATATAGTAGAGTAACATCAAACATCTTCATATCATTTCTCAGTTGCATCAAACATTTGAATCTTCTTTATTTACTTTTTTTTAATCATTTTTATAATCTTTTATACAATTTTATATATTTTTCAATAATTTTATTTTTTTATATTTATAAATATTTTATATGATTTTTTTCAATTTTAAATTTATTTTTTAAATTAAAATGAATTTTGTGATGAAATTTCTATTTTCCGTCACAATTACGACATTTTTTTTTGCGACGGACGAATTCCGTTGCAAATTCCGCCACAAAACTGTTTTGTGACAGAAATTTGGTTTTTTGCAACAGAATTTTTCCGTCACAAAAAATCATTTTTCTTTTTTGTAGTGAATGAATTTGGATTACCTCCCACCCTTGATTTGCACGTCCCACAATTTGGTAACGATGCCAATAGAGTTGGGGTTGAGTCTGCTGCTAGTGGCAGAAAGTGGAAGAAATTGGGCAATTTCATAGGTGAGTTAGTTTTGTTGCCTACATATATTTTTGTGAAGGCAATATGTGATATGTGTGATTGCAATTGACAACTGCAAGCAGACAATATAATATGTGTAATGTAACCACTTATAAGTTATTGTTTAATTACATATTTTTCTTTTCTTTGATGAGATTAAAATTCACTTAAAATAGAGTTAAACAGAGCATATCTTCATAAGAACAGCAGAGCACTTGAGTGCACAATTTGCACACTCGAGTGCTATGTGAAAATAGGGGAATGAAGTCACCTTTTGTGTCACAACTGCACAGCACTCAAGTTCACTGTGAAAATAGGAGAAAGAAGCCACATTTTGGTTCTTGGAGTGGTCATGCTTCAAACAAGCTCAATGCCTTCAAATGAAGCAACACCTATAGCTCTAATCACCATAATGCTCGGTGACATTGTGGTTATTGGAGTGGTCACGCTTCTTCTGTACTGCTACTTCTAGCCAAACTACACCGCAAAAATGAAAGGAAAAGGGAAAAGGGTCGAAGCTAATGGAGATTGAGAAAATCTTTACTCATTGAGTTCGTACCATCCAAACAGGGCCTAAGTTTGCCCCATCTTGCATAGGAGATGATTTGATTCCATAAATTTATGTTGAAATGCTGCTCAGGTTCCCCAATTTAGACTTTCTAAACAATAATTCATTGTGTCTTTTTTTTTTTTTTCCCATTGCATTAAACAGACCTCAACTAAGTAAACATAAAATGCATTTTTATCTTGATCATCTCCCATATTTTTGGCAAAGACTGAGGAAAAAGAAGAGTTTGATCCCATCTCCATCAATTTGAAGCAAACCAAGAATTCATAGAAACAAGTTAACTTTTTGAAACTAATTAAACCTTCTATAAATTTAAAGTGGACAAGCCAAACACTTTTATTATTTCAAATAATTTAATTTTAAAAAAGCATTAAGGTGTTGTAAGTGTTTTCTTGAAAATTTTGTGAGTTTGATGAAGGGAGCTTTTTTACAATGATTTAATACACATCCACTATTATTCCAAAAATTTGTGTGTTAAAAAAAAAACACCTAACATATTTCTTCAATTTGGTCAAGAGTATATTCTTTTTCAATATTTAAAGTATAAAGGATCTCCATCCCTCCCAATAAGGACACCTCAGTGAAAACATTTATATTGATTGACATGCATGTTAATTCAAAATATTCTCTTCAATTGATGGGAAAAAATTCATATGGACTTCTTATTATAAATTATACTCTAGAAAATTTATTACTAATGTAATTGGGTTATAGTTCCTTTGATTGGATATAAATTTTTTAATTTAATTTGAATCAAATAAAATTATTTTCAAGCAAAAAAAAAAATCTTTACTATGTTAATAAGTAAATTAAATATTTCTGCTAGTAAAAGTACAAGACCTGATTAAAAATAAGATAAAATTATAAATACCTACAGATAATTTTTAAAATTTAAAATAAATAATTAAATTAGAACCTAGAAAATCGTTTTAGTTTGGACTTTTTCACTTTTAAATATGAAAATAATTTTTAGGGAAAATTGATTACAGGGCCCAAGGAAGCAAAATAATTACAAAAAAGGCCCAAGAAACATTCACATGCCAGAAAAGGCCCTAGCATTTTTTCAAAAAATAGTGTACGGACATAGTTGCTAATTGCTACAGATGTAGTTGTTAATTGCTACAGATGTAATTGTTAAAATGTAGTTGTTAATTAGATTGATTTAGTTGTTAATGGGGACTGATATAGTTGTTAACCGCTACTGATGTAGTTGTTAAAGTTTTTTGAAAAAATGCCAGAAAAGGCCCTGGCATGTGAATGTTTCTTGAGCCTTTTTTGTAATTATTTTGCTTCCTTGGGCCCTGTAATCAATTTTCCCTAATTTTTATCCTTAATTCCTTATTAACAGATTTACAGCGACGACCCTGCTTGTACTGTAATTTTACCGCCAGCATGACTTGAATGAGTAACAAAGACGGCTTCAATGGGAAAAGGCCAGATGTGGGGTCCATCCGGTCACCCGTGAGTGACGTGGGCCCCACTTTGCTGTTACCGAGATAAGTGCCTTAGCCATGAATTTTAGGATCTCCGTCATAACGCCGTAACGGCGTCCTCCCATTCCAGGGAATCTCGTAACGGCGGGAATTTTGGCGGTAAAAAAAAACTGCCCATAACGTGTCGGATTACCATTGGCTCTTGATGCATGTGTGTATGTCGGACATGGTACTCATACCATCATGATCCATGTTATTTTTCCCGCGCGACAAGAAGGAGGGTTTCACAAAGAGGGCCAAATTTAGAGAGAGAAACAGAACGAGAAAGGGAAAAGTGAAGCGAAGATAGGGCTCTGGGCTGTTTCAAAAACCCTTAGTTGGCCGATTCGATTCAAGGTTACGTCGTTGTTTTCTTGGTTTCTGTTCTGGATCTGCTTGGAACTGAGAGTTAAGGGATCGGAGTGTAGTTACTGTTGGTAATCTACCACAACAAGTCTTAGATTTTTTAAAATGTCTATTTAAGTTTTCTTTCTTTCTAGTTCTTGTAAAGTCTTGTCCCGACAAATTATATTTTGAAATGGGGTTGATTCAAACAATTTGTTACAATTTATAATTTGCAAACCCGCGGCTTTATTCACTTTTGAAGGGAAAAAAAGGATAACTTTGCCTCGAGTGTGTTTACTGGTTGGTGAATTTACTGGCCTTTATTTATTTGAACATTGTTAACAATAATTTGCATTTTGGGTCTCCGGGTCAATGTTGCTAGGATTTGGGTTTGTACTTGCAGGTATAGCGGTACTGAAATTGAATTCTTTTCTTAGTGAAGAAAATCGAATTTCTGGGACTTGAATAGGTTTTCATTTCCGGATTTGAATCCAAATTAAGAATTTTATGTGCCGTACAGGTGTGATCTGCGTCTGACAGTGGACTAACTAGGCTTTCCGTGAGTCCACCTGCTGAGGAGAAGATGGAAGATGGTAAGCAATTAGCTGCCTCAGCTAACAGACCACTGGTCCATGGTGAAAATGGTGACCCTGCTGACTGTCGATTCTCTGAATTCTGCAAGGTTACTGTCATCTTACCCTGAAGACAGCTCGTATCTGCTTTCATAGTTCACTGAATGCTTCACTTGTTTTTTTTTTTTCGGATTTAAAATATTTTGTTATCAGCTTCTTGGTTTTTGGGCTTGTAACTTTAGTTCTACGCTTGTTATCAAGAATACTCGTATCCTTTGTTTTTTTTTCCTCCTATATTTTTTTATAACTGAGGAAAAAGAGGAGTGCATGAAGGGGAATGGGAGGAGAAAGCAGCGGTTGTGTGCCCAGTAGTTTTTTTAAACCCAGGGAGAGTGGTGCAATACATGAAGATGCTAAGTGAACCCTCTGGGCAATACTGAAACGGAAAAAGGAAAATGTCACCCACACAATGGCTTTTGAAATTCCTTTGTGATTAATGTTACAATTAGCTGTAAATTACTTATGCCACGCTCACTTGTTAAACGTGTGTTCATCATGTGCCCACATACACACGAGATCGTCAAACATATGCATGAGTCATGTGGAGCCCACTTTAATTGAGACTTTGTAGCAATTTCCTTGCTCATTTATGTGGCGTTTTTTCCCCTTTTTGAGAAGACATGTTGGTATGTTATTTGACAACAGAATGGGCTATCATTGGATGATGAAAGTTGCAGACAAGCAATGAAGCTGTTCACAGAAACCAAACACCTTCTACAGACCAATGCATCATCTATCGGGAATGGAACAGTACACAATAATCCTTCTTTAATAAAATTGAACTTGTCATGAAGTCTTTCTGTGCATTTCTGATGTTGCATATATCTGTTTCAGCATGAAGAAGCAGAACGGTATTGGTTTTCGTTTGTCTTATACTGCATCAAGAGATTGGCTGACAAGCGTACAGACAGTGAGAAGAAAGTGACTGATAGCAATGGACTTACCCTGTGCCAGATATTGAGAAAGGCAAAGCTAAAGTATATTACTGGTCCGCCCTAGTTCATGTGTTTGTAATTGGTTGTTTATGCAGTGTTGTCATCTATCTTGTATTCTACAGCATTGTGGACTTTTTCAAAGAACTTCCTCAGTTTCTTGTTAAGGGTGGTCCAATTTTAAGTAATATATATGGCACGGATTGGGAAGGCAGGCTTCAGGTATTGACTAAGCTGATCTTCATGCTTTCTATTTTGCATATTTTCTTTTCAATTTTGTTCACGTGTCCCTTTTTATTTATTACTTAATAACATTTTTCCTTTCATATTTCTCTACAAGGCAAAGGAGTTGCATGCAAACTTTCTTCACTTAAGCATTCTTAGCAAGTGAGTGACTCATTATCTGCTTCTTTTCCAGCTATTGTCTTAAATGTGTGCTGCCAACTAACTCGTGATTTTATAAAAATTTCTCTTGTTAATTTTTACTTCTTCCTATCTATTGAAGTCAATACCCTATTATTTTTTTAAACTGCTGCTATCCTTGGAATTTTAGTTTACTCAAATAATTGAACCTGGTTACATAATCTAGAATTTGTGAAGAAGTTTTTTCCTTTACTTTTTTTTTAAAAAAAATTTCACACCCTGTCTTTAAGGAATTGATTTTTATGAGGAGTGGTGTGACTTTCCCTTGTGTCAAATGTAATTATTTTTTAAGAAAAGGGAGTGTGTTTAGTGAGCATCTTCATGGAGATTGAAGTTTGTTCTTCAGACTGATAATGTGCTTTGGGTAGCTCAGTCATTATCAGTTGGCGATGGATCAGGGGAAATTTGAAACACTAATCTGTTAGAAATCTACAGCTAGTTTATTGGAAACTAAACATTTAATGTGGAAAAATATCAATGCTCTTTGTGTACCTATTTCAGCATTCGAGGAAGGCACATGTGCAATGGTTCATTTAGTCATCTTATAGAATTTGAGATGTTTCTTTGCTGTATAATTGCTGAGCTTATGATATGAATTTCTAATATTAATCCTATATTGTAAGTGTTGGACGAGTAGTTAAGAGGAGAGCAATGACAGTTGGGAGTGGCGGTAGCTAGTAATAGAATAGCATTAGCCAAACACAACATTGATCGAGCCCCTTAACTAATTAGGAAGGATTAGAGCAGATTTACCCCTGGACCCTCTAGCTCCCTATGTAAGAGCTATCCCTATCACATTGTAAGGTTGTTGCCTAGTAGGAATAAATGCATATTCAGTAACTCTTGTATGTCTCTCTCTTCTTTTTTCTCTTGTCTCTCTATAATGTCTCTACTACTCAATTTCTCTTCTTACTAAATTCTTCATATCAGTACTATCAAGATTACAGCACTGATATCAGCTTACTTTTCCATTATAACATCACTCTCTGAGTATCCTATACAGTGTGCAGTTTGGCATCACATCTTCTAAATATGGTTTTGCTTTGCTAGGCACTATAAACGTGCATTCAGGGAGTTCTTCTTGGCAAATGATACTATTGAAAAAAATTCTTCTGTTTCCATGACTGGTGACTATGCATCTCAATATCATCGATTTGGATGGTTGGTTTTTCTGGCTCTTCGTGTCCATGCCTTCAGCCGTTTTAAAGACTTGGTGACTTGCACCAATGGCTTAGTTTCTATATTGGTCAGTTACATTCCTACACTATTCTTTTTCTATAATTTGGATCTCCTTCAATATACTGCAAATCCTTTTCATGTAATGCTTTTTTAAACTTGAGAAGATTCATAAAAACAGCTATATGTATGTTTTTTTACGTATGTATATAATATAAATACAATTATTTGGATAGCATTTATATGCTATAATTTTTAATGTTTGCCTAGTAATCATTACTTGAAAAGGAAAGCAGCAGTTTCTTATTTGCTTGTTGTATCTTTGGCAGGCTATCTTGATTATTCACATTCCTGCTCGCTTCAGGAATTTTAACATTCATGACACATCACGCTTCGGTAATACTTTCTTCTACACCCTTTTGTTTTGAATCATTGTGCTGTTCTCGAGTAATCTTGCTTCTTTGCATCAAGCATGCCAGTGCTTGTGCACACACAAATGCATATTCCTTTTGGGTTATGTTGGAGATGAGTTTAAATTTAGGCACTTCGATCTGTCCTAATTCGGTTGCATATGAATTTTAGTTAAGAAAAGTATCAAAGGTGTGGACATCATTGCATCACTCTGCAACCGTTTCGAAACTTCAGAAGATGATGTGAGAATAAGTATGGAGAAGTCCAATAATTTAATCGCAGATATATTGAAGAAGAAGCCTTGTCCGGCATCTGAATGCGAAACTGAAACACTTATGAATATTGACAAAGGTTCTTTTTAACTGCTTTGTCTGTTACTATTCGTACATATCAATTGTGTTATAATTTATTGACGATCTTTTCATTTGCAGATGGTTTGTTCTTCTTTAATGATCTTATGGAAGAATCATCTCTACCATGGTGTTTAAATATCTTGGAAAAAGATTATGAAGATGCCATTCATAACCAAGGTGAACTGGATGAGAGGCTGTTTATGAATGAGGAGGACAGCTTATTAGCTTCTGGAAGCTTGTCTGGAGGTTCAATGTCGGCAAGCGGTGTCAAGGTATGATTAATTGAAGTTTCTTCTCAGGTTTACCATCTTGTGTAAGAGAATACTGATAAACATATTTTGTCCTTCTCTATAGAGGAAAGCTGATCAAATGGCGTCACCTGCTAAGACAATTACAAGTCCACTCTCTCCTCAAAGCTCTCCTGCATCTCATCATGCAAATGGCATTCCAATCAGTGCAAATTCAAAGATGGCAGCCACTCCTGTAACCACTGCTATGACTACTGCTAAGTGGCTTCGTACTGTCATATGCCCACTTCCATCAAAGCCTTCATCTGAGCTGGAGAAATTTCTGGCATCATGTGATAGGGATGTCACAAGTGATGTAGTCCGGAGGGCACAGATTATATTGCAGGCTATATTTCCCAGTAGTCCTTTAGGAGATCGATGTTTAACTAGAAGCCTTCAAAGTGCAAGCCTCATGGACAATGTTTGGGCAGAGCAACGGAGACTGGAAGCCCTGAAGTTATATTATAGGGTCTTGGAGGCAATGTGCAGGGCAGAAGCCCAAGTACTGCATGCAATCAATTTAACCTCGTTATTAACTAATGAGAGGTTCCATAGATGCATGCTGGCATGTTCTGCAGAATTAGTTTTGGCAACACATAAGACTGTAACAATGTTGTTTCCTGCAGTGCTGGAAAGGACTGGAATTACAGCTTTTGACCTTAGCAAAGTAATAGAAAGCTTCATAAGACATGAAGACTCTCTCCCAAGAGAATTGAGGCGGCATCTAAATTCATTGGAAGAACGGCTTTTGGAGAGTATGGTATGGGAAAAGGGTTCCTCAATGTATAATTCTTTGACAGTTGCTAGACCTTCCCTGTCTTCAGAAATAACTCGTCTCGGATTGTTAGCTGAACCAATGCCATCGTTAGATGCAATAGCAACGCATATTAACTTCTCTTGTGGGGGCCTGCCCCCTGGGCCTTCCTTACAGAAGCCTGAGACTTTACCAAGTAATAGTTCTTTCTGATTGAGCTTTTTACCAGTGTTCGCATACTTCCAGTACAAGTCATTGTCTATTATACCTTAGTGTGTAAATCTTGTTTTCAATAATGACCCAAAGAATTCTTACTACCCCCTTACTAGTGAAGGAAAACTTTATTTGAAACCACATGGTTTTTACAGCTTAGCCAACATTTCTATCAATGCATTACAGGTCAAAATGGGGATATTAGGTCACCAAAACGACTCTGCTCAGAATATCGAAGTGTACTAGCAGAACGAAATTCCTTCACTTCACCAGTGAAGGATCGACTTCTTCCCTTTAGTAACCTTAAGTCAAAGCTACCCCCTCCTTTGCAGTCAGCTTTTGCAAGGTATAACTTGAATTTCTAGGCTTAGGGGCAATCATAGTTATTTGGTGTTCTGCATTGAATAGCCTTATCTTCTTTGCAGTCCAACAAGACCAAATCCAGGAGGTGGAGGGGAGACTTGCGCAGAAACGGGGATCAATATCTTTTTTGGAAAGGTATTGCGCCTTAATAATATGGTGAAGCAGTTGTGTGAAGTTCTTGTGTCTGGCCAAGATTTGCATTATTTAGATATCAGCATCATTTTGTCCCTATATTTCTTTATTAAGCTGACATCTTGTGTGAACTTGTGTCTCCCAGATTGTTAAGTTGGCAGCAGTCAGAATAAGTGGCATGGTTGAAAGGCTCCAATTGTCTCAACAGATACGAGAGAACGTGTACTGCCTTTTTCAGCAAATACTAAACCAAAGGACGTCTCTTTTCTTCAACCGCCATATTGACCAAATCATTCTCTGTTGTTTCTATGGAATTGCAAAGGTCTGATTTCTTTAAAAAATGTTGGTTTTACAAACTGTGCTTCAGTTATTTATTACTCTGTTCTCATTTTATTCTTTTTGCAGATTTCTCAACTGAACTTAACTTTTAGGGAGATCATTTACAACTATAGGAAGCAACCACAATGCAAACCACAAGTTTTTCGTGGTGTATTTATTGACTGGTCATCAACACGCCGCAATGGGGTAAGTAATCAAATTTCTCTCCTACCTTGCCTTGTGAAAATTCTGACCTTATAAATGATTTTGAAACAGAGAACAGGACAGGAGCATGTTGATATCATCACATTTTACAATGAAATATTCATCCCCTCTGTAAAAGCTCTGCTGGTTGAGCTTGGTCCTGGTGGGACAGCTACGAAAGCCAACCAGATACCTGAAGCCAGCAGTAACAATGATGGTACACTTTTGGCATAGTCAGTTATTTTGAGTTTTATACTGTGCTTTATCTGCTTTGTGTTTCCGGGAAACCATTGACTAATATACCTCTTCTCTTCAGGCCATTTAGGTCAGTGTCCTGGCTCTCCTAAAATTTCTCCTTTTCCTAGCCTTCCTGATATGTCCCCTAAGAAAGTATCTGCATCACACAATGTATACGTGTCACCATTGCGATCAGCCAAGGTAGTTGTTTCCCTTTTTTGTTTCTGTATAATTTTTTTTTCTCCATCCACTCATGCTATCTCACTAATTCACTTTGGGTCTTTTCTATTACATCCCCCCCCCCCCCCCCCCCACAAAAAAAAAATAATTGACACCTGCGTTGCGATCAGCCAAGGTAGTTGTTTCCCTTTTTTGTTTCTGTATAATTTTTTTCTCCATCCACTCATGCTATCTCACTCATTCACTTTGGGTCTTTTCTATTACACTTGTCCCCCCCCTCCTCATCATAATTGACACCTGATGTCTCGTAACATGATCTCAATGTATGAATCCACACTTTGGACTGAAATACATTCTATTTTCAATGAATGTGAACTTTATACTTTTGATCTTTTCAGATGGATGCTCTAATATCACATAGCTCAAAAAGCTATTATGCCTGTGTTGGGGAGAGCACTCATGCATATCAGAGCCCTTCAAAAGACCTGACCGCCATCAATGACCGTTTGAATGGGTATGCTTTTTCCAATCTTAAAATTTTTAAGGTTGAAATATCTTCTAACAAATATTTAGAGGGAAACTGGCTCAAGCAAAAACTTACGAAGTAGTCATGATTCATAGAAAAATATGCATGCATGTTATGCCCAAAAATTCAATAAAGTTTACACTAGTTCTGAATTTGTTTTTCTCAACACAGCAAAGCTGATGTTACTATCTGTTCTCATTCTATATGTTTAGCACGCGGAAGGTTCGAGGACCCCTCAACTTTGATGATGTTGATGTTGGCTTGGTCAGTGACTCCATGGTTGCAAACAGTCTGTATCTTCAGAATGGAAGTTGTGCGTCGTCGTCAGGAGCAACAGTGAAGTCTGAGCAGCCAGACAGCTGAAGTGTTTGACGTAGAAATATGGTTCCATTTGTATATTCCTATTGCTCCTCATTCTTCATACACTGTTTTGTTCATAGCAGTGAGTTTGACACAGGTGGGTGGGTATGGAATGAGCGGTGAGATTGTAGAATGCCGCCACTTCTCACCTTGTACTTTTGTGTATGTTAGGTAATTGGAGTGGAAATTTGTAGGCCCTTTTGTTAGTTTTATCAAATAAAAGTTTCTTCCCCTTCTTGTTTCTTTGTCCCCTTTTTGGGTTAAAAAATTTTTCCTGCCTGCCTTAAACATATTTCACTGGAATTAAAAAAAAAAAAATCTGACTTCATTTAACTCCCTGAAAATTTAACACATTTTCAACTTTTGAGTTAAAGAAAAGAAAGAATAATGAATTTGAAATTAAATTGTTTATTCGGCAAATTTAACGAGGTTACTTGTATTTTTTTTTTTGAACAGTAGGTTACTTGTATTAAAGACGATGTTTTTGCTTTATAAATAGGATTAGGGTCTATAAGTTATCACAACTAGAATCTCCATGTGACAGTGCCCATTGTTATAGTCAAATTATGATATTCACAAACTCTGATTACAAAGGTTGTGAGAGACAAATGTTTTGCGTTTTAATCATCGAAAGGGGAAACCCTTAATAATAAAAAAAAAAAAAGAAAAAGAAAAAAATTCATATAAATACTAGTTGAATTTTAAAAAACCCCCAAAAGCCCATTGAATTTGTAAAAGGACCGAAAGGACATGTGAATATTTGAGGAATATGTAAATTTGGATGAATTTACCCTTTTGCCCTTAATTTTTAAAGAAATTAAAAAAAAAAAAGAAATATGACCCTCACTGGAGGGCCACCGTGGCCAGCGACCGGAGGGCTTGCAACTGGCCACCAGAAGGGGCCTAAGGACTAGCAAGGTTTTTTTTTTTTTTTTTGTGGGGGTTTGAATCTTAATTTTTAGAAAAAAGATTTAAGGAACCCACCCCCTCTAAGATTTAATATACTTACGTATTAACTAATTATCAGTTAATATTTATTTCTTATTTTTTTTCATATTTAATATTTGTAATATTTTCTGCTAATGATTTTAATTATGACTTATTTAAATAATATTTTAATCCTATCTTAATTTATCGTCAAGTTTTTCACAAGTGTCTCTTCAAATTTAAGAATTACAATATTATTTAAATAAGTCATAATTAAAAGTAGTAGCAAAAAATATTAAAATTAGTTAATATTTATTTTTTTATTAAAATATAAAAAATAGTAAGAAATAAATATTAACTAATAAGTAGTTAAATCTGAAATTTGGCTTGCTTATGTTCATTTTATATGCTTTAATATTATTGTAAAATGGCATCACCCTGATTGTGTACTAAGGCAGTTCCATCATTAGTAACCACACTTGATCGAACACTTCAATGCATGCCATGGTACTGGAGACACAAGATAATTGATACAACATATTAGTGGTGATACTATCTGCGTGGTAAGTTTTTCATCTTTTTTTTTCATGAATATCATCTTTTTTCTTTATATAAAATTTTTTATAACCCAATCTTATTACTACCTCTGGTCCTAATTATAAGACAAAGTTGACTTTTTTTTGGAGGGATTAAGGAAGTTAAATAAGTTACTTAATCATTTTATATGTTGTGTATTTTTAGATTATATATTAGTTTATTAGTCAAACTAATTGGTCTGAAGAAAAAAAATAAAAAAATAAAAGTATTCTAAAGTGATTTAATTAGTTTCCTTAACCTTTCCAAAAAAGTCAACTATATCTTATAATTAAGTCTAGAGTATTATTTATTTAGTTTGAGTAGCAGAGGAGTTATATATGTTGACGATTAGTCTTCATTCGACATGTTCTAAACTTCTAATTGCATTTGATTGTCAAGACACAGTTGCTCAAGACCAACGAAACATACTATTTGTGCTGGAGAAGAACGATTTAACATAAACCCTCAACCTACTCCACCAATTGTTGAGCTGCCCCAGCCACAAATTCTGTGACAAATTGAACAAGTGATGTGGCAGTTATTTGTCCACGCAGTCACTTGTTGAAAATGAAAATACTCCTACTAGAGAACATGAGCCTCCAAATTTTAGTTAGCCTCATTACTTTTTTTTTTTAATAATAAAATTTTAGAAAATGGGTCGGGCTCACCCGTAGTCCAAGGGTAGGACGCTTGGAGTCCAGTCCATATGGAATACTGGCAAGAGAGTACACATGCCTCCACTTTTACCAGCGTTACCACTGTTTCCTAGACCCCTGAGATGCCTCCCCCAACGCTTTGACCAACACAGGGATCGAACCCTCTCCCTAAAGGTAAGGAAGACCGAGCCCCATGTCAGTTGAACCAAAAAACGAGGGGTATTAGCCTCATTACATGGTAGTGTCACTATCATTCCATTTCACCTCTTCTAACCCTACACAACATGAATCTCATTACATATCACCATCATTATCTTCCCCCTCCAACTCACCCAATCCTACTCAATTTCAGTTGTTCACTTTATTAGATGATCATGCATTATTTTTGGATAAACATTGTACTTCTACTTTTGGGCATAGTGGGCGGTAAAATGAAGCATTTGTCAAACCTAGACAATCCATTTCTTTAAATAAATCGTCATGGTTTAATTTAATTACATCAACTACACAAATAAATGAGACACTTGAATTTTAAAAGGTTGAGTACAATGGCGATAGTGACAACCACAACGTTTGTGAAGGACAACAACATGTGGTACATGAAGTCACTATTTATAAGGTAGATCCATTCTCATTTTTTATTCATATAAACTTATTTTTTTGTAATACTTCATTTGATTAGTATACACATTGTACAAATTTTGCAATCATTATTATGTAATTAATACTTTTCTCCAATCATTTCATCACCCTTTCTTGTTAAATTCAAATTATTAATAGGAGAGAAAGTGCGGTGGAAATATTGTGAAATAATTTCCATCCAATAATCATTATGTAAATGATCATATTGGGAGAGAAGGTATAATTTATTATGAAAGATAAATGTTAGGAAATCATTTTCCACGTGATAAAGTTTACAAATCGACGTCACAAAAATAATTTCTATTCAATTCATTCACACGATTAGGCACCTAATATTATAAAACTCATTCTTCAGGGTATCGATTTTGAAAGTCGTTCATCTAAAGAACAATTTAGGCTTTAACTTTTAGTAACTTCTTCCCACACTATAGCATTTTATTTTTGTTAACTGTTTATAGCCCATTGGTAAAAACACCATAAAAATCTCCAATAAAAATGACCCCAAGAGACTAATCGATTGCATTAGCAGTTTACCACACACTATTCCCAAAGAATTTTTGCTACTCATACGTTGCTAATATTTGATATAATAATTCTCTTCATGCACCCTTAGATTTATCTGATCTTTCCATTAAATTTTTTTAAAAAAATAATAAACACACACACACAACTCTAGTAACATCTTAAAGATTGTGTTATGACTTCAAAATATATAAGACCAAGTTACATTTCAGAGTGTATGATACAAATAAGGTTTTAAAGGGATAAAATACCAATAACCAATTTAAAATGGCACAAATTTACTAAGACCATTAAATTTCATCAAACATCCATTAGTTTAATTTAATGGATGTATGATGAAATTTAACTGCCATAATGAATTAACACAATTTATTTTTATTTTTTTTATAAGAACACAATTTTAAATTGTTTATATGTATTTTTGCTTCTTCCAATACGTATTTGCGTCAGACAATAGTAAGGAAAAACTTTATTGACAAAATTGTACACACTCGACCCAAATGTATGTATAATACCTTTGGAGATACAACAATATTTGAGCTCTATAATCTTTTTAAGAAAAATCAATTAAATTCCTTAATGATTCATTGGTTCTTAAATGTCAAAAAGATCTGATAACCTATCATTCTCCCTAGATAAATTAGAAGCAAACAACTCAACGGTTCAGCAATGAGGCACAAAGGTTAGATTTATGTAAACACTAGAATGCAAGAAACAAGCCAGCAGGCAGAATATATAGATAATAGCCATTAAAGCAAGGAAACAAAGAGTCATACCTCACAAATTATTCAAGATAACTTAGCATGCCTGGGCATTCATTCATTCAAAAGCATCACCCTAGCCTCCCATTCCCATTTGTTGTCCAGTCAACAAGTCAGCTTTACAGGTCAAGCCTCTCTCTCTCTCTCTCTCTCTCTTCCCCGCTCTTCAGAACACTACTTCAATGTTTAAGCAGACACTCTCTACTGAGCATAATATATAAGCAAACTACTTATGTTCTGTCTATTACTCATGAAGCAGAAACCTTACCAAGCAACCAGGTATACATGCTTCCATTAAGAGACAATCCTACTTTCATCATCCACTTTCTTTTTTCCCTTTTTCCTCTTTTTGTTCTTTTTTCTTGTTTTGGTTTGTTTTTTTTCACAGAACATTTAATGAAACTTAGGATTTGACTACCACAGATCGGATTCAGCTAGGCAACAGAAGCCCATTCAAAGTATTGGCATCGAGCGCCTCGAGTAGCGGTCCAATTTCCACAGCCAAAGAAATGGCTTCCTTGCTTGGGTCCCGGTTTTCTAACCATTCCCCTGCTGCTTTTCACTCCACAGTAACAGTGAGGATGATACTGGAACATTGGAGTGCTCATGTGCGTATCCTTTGTTTTCTGGGGGTATTGAGGGGCAAAGTTGAGTGGTGGCTCTGGTGACAGCTTCGATGAGTATGATTGATCAGCAGCAGTCTGACACATAGAATTTGTGATAGAGAATTTGAAACCCCGGCGCATGAGGAGTGAAAGCAGGTGAGCGGTATTTTTGGCATCATCCAAGCCACAGTGAGCACGGCCCTGCCAGTTCAAACCTGCCATCTCAACAGCCTCCTTTAGATTGCACCTTGCAGGACCAAACACCTCATGGAAGGGAATCCTCAAGTTGATCCATCTGGGTTAAGCAAAAGTAAAACTAAAGTAAGTTGAAAGTGAAAATGTAGAAAAATATGAAGGATACCAAAGAATTCTACACTGCATAACATACTGATTGAAATAAGGAGGCTTCCGTATTTTCTTGAATCGGCATTCAGATTCTAGCATCACCCGACAGTCCCAGTTAGACCATGTAACCACCGCAAAGTTAGTATTCTTTATTCCTTTCTTCTCAAGCCATTTATCATGCCTAAGGAGGGCCTCACTCAATGTAACACCTCTGTCCACCTGAACCACATGGTAAGAGTATTAACAATCTACACCCACAGACCAGAATAAACGACCAAAACATGAGAAACTAAAGATAGATGAGATTCTATAAGAGTCAACTTATGGTCATGTTGCAGATGGGATTTACCTATAAAACCAGTCTTTCAAAGACAAACTTATTCATATTCAACTATAGCATCAAAGGGTCATTTTAGCTTCCATTAAACCATCCAATTCACAGTATAGATTGTTGAGAACAGAGCAAGTCCGTATTTACCAACAGTAAAACTATGAATCACCTAACAGAAATTCTTTTTACCACTCATCTCTTCAAAGTATTTGATCTTTTCCCCAAGAATCCAAGACAAATCACATCAAGTTATCAGTATAAAATTAAACCACAAAAAAACCAAAAAATAAAAACAAAAATCCATCTTCAATTACATATCTTCACGGACAAAAACCCTCATTCTGTTCCCTAAAACTGTGGCAATGAGTGACTTGGGAATTCTCTAATTTGTTAGGTTGGAAAAGAATGCTTACATCTTCAAGGTCATTTATTGCTTTTACACATGTATCGGGATAGAATCATGCATATGGCTTTACTTAAAACCAAAAAGGCTATTATCATCTTTAGGAGCTCTGCATTTGGGATATTATTCTTTAGAAGCTCTGCATTTGGGATATTATTGTTTTGCTTTTTTCTTTGAAATTTTAAAGTAAAGGTAATTAAACTTTTGTTATTTTCCATCCTTAAAACCAAACAGGCTCTAAGCCTTCTACGATTTTGTTATTTTTTTCTATTTTCAGCTTGTCTTGTCTCTTCTCTTCCGATGATATCCTCCATAAAGTATTTTCTTCTGTCTCATAAAACTTCTCCTAATAATGTAGTCATATGCAACAATGGAGCAACGCATTATGCTATCTGTTGAGAAGAAACTTTGGCTTATTATTTATTGTATATGACTAGCTCTGACTAGACTGAGTAGGTGGATATAACTGTGATAGCCTGGTAGACTTGTTTATACTTACTACTTTTCCCAAACTTGCCCTTTTTTCTCTGATTTATCATGGTACCAAAGCCTGGTTGTCTTGGTACCGCATTTGCCGGTTCAAATGATCAACTAGCAGACAGACATACTAAAACTCCCCAAGGTTCACAAATAAAGTACATTTGTAAAAAGCTAGGCGTATATGATCTATGTGAACTAACTTGAGGGGGAGTGCTGAGAAGCTTTGATTTATTATTTTATTATAGTATGTGATTAGGACTGACTAGAGCCTGAGTGCGTAGGTAAGATTTGTATTTATTAATCATTAATTCCATGTTTTTTAACATAATGACTATTAATAAGAGCTTGGTGGATCAGTTTACACTGTGTATAAAAAAGAATAGGATCAATTTACACTCACTACTTTTCCCAAATCTCTCTTTTTCATCTACATTTACCACAATCCCATCATTGTTAACCTAAATGAAACAAATTTATTCACTGTACATCAGGCAGCTTTAAAATGCATGCTAAATTTACAAAAGGAATTCTAGTAAAAACCTGAGCATCTATACAAGGAAGTTAGATGTTCTCAGTTCTGCAAAAAGATGATCCATTAAAAACAACAGATAGAAACATCTGCAATCGCAGGTAATCTAATTAGAAAGTTAATGTCCAATCAGGTGCTGGACTCTCACCCCCTAATGCCCCTCCCCAACTCATCGTCTAAAAGAAAAAATTGAATACACGTATAATGAAGGTTGAGAGGAAAGATTCAGTGAATGCAAAAAGTGAGGCAACCACAACAATATCCCAACAAAAAAAACCAATATTTTAAAAATAGAAATTAGAAAAAGCTAGGTATAAAACATATTATGTCTGCTGAGATAACATTCAATTTTGTAGAAATTCCATCATCTAAGCTAATAAGGAAGGGAAAGCATATCAAATCACCCACGAAGGGGTGAATTTACAACTGAGTTATCTTCTTATTATCATATATGAATTATTCTCAAATATATCTTTTACTAAACAACTCTTTCCACTTTGCCATTAATTACTTCACTATTATAGCTAAAAAAGTACCAACTGCCAACCAACTGGGTACAATTTCAGTTTTCAATTGATCAAAGACACTGTTAAGACATAAAAGTAGAATATTAATCAAACTAAGAACAGAGCATAACAAATGAAGCTACTCTGACAAAATCCTAAGTTTACAACACATCATATTTCATATCTATATCCCAGACCACCCACAACCAAGTTTTGACCTATTTGAGGAAATTTACCAATATTATTGTGCTAGCATGTCAAAAGAGGAATATCTAGAATGCCAACAATCAGCTAACTTCTTCCCCAATAAAATGTTTCTCTCAAGATTTCATCATTGTTTTACAGTATCAGGAAGATGCCCACATTTCATTAGATGGGGATGATTCATAAAAGAAATTTGCATTGCTAGCATTGGAAAATTATTATTAGCTAAGTAACAAGGGGCACAAATACAGGAGTCAAAATGAACAATTGAAATAATTGCATAAGATGGCTTGTTAATATCAAATGTACCATTTTCCTTCTTGTAACACACCTGAATTTGCTGGATACCAGTCAGATCCTTGCAGAAATCACTCAGAAGTTGATTGCAGGTGGGCCTCACATATGTCTGAAAACATGCTTCCAACTGGCCAGTCACACTACTCACTATGACAGATGGAAACTCAATAATTTCTTGAGGGTGGGGGTTTTTATCCTTGTCACAGGTAGCCTCAAAGTCTATGACCACAAAATACTGAAATTCTTGATACTGAAAATCATGAGGGCGGCCTGGAGTGCACAAGCTGATTGGAACATATGGAAGCTGACTCTCAATAGGGAATAGGTAAAAATGGCCATCAAAAGCATTCATTTGGCACTGCTGCACCTTTTGTGAGCTAAAATAATAGTTTGGCCAGGCACTGTAATCATGATGATAGTTATGTTTGCTGTGAAATTCTTTGGAAGGCTCCAGAAGCTTACTACTGATTGGGCGGTCAGGTTCAGCAACATCCCCAGCCTGATGGGTAACAGGCTCATTTTTAAGCTCCATAAAGCCATCCTTAGAACTTCCGTTATATTGTAAATTGCAAGGGAATCCCTTGCTCTGGAGGCATTTTAAAGGTGCCTCACAGATCTTTGGTACATTTCCTGCAAGTTAAAAAGCAGATGACAGCATGAGTTGGTGAGAACAAGCCATAACATTATTATATAACAAAATATTATGTCTCACGTTTAGAATTTGGCTCATGATAACAGTTCACACAAACAGGAATATACACTAAGATAGTATTAATTCAAGTTCCCCACACATAAATTTAGCAGAGCCCAAAACAATATATATGTGTCAGCTTTTAGTGATTGTGCAGACAAGACCAAAATCTAATAAAAGGACTAGGTACTAATGTTTTATGTTTCTTACAGCTAACAACCAAAGACTCGTTAACTTGAAATTTCCAAAATCTAACACATTTTTCAAGGCCACATCAACAATAAAACCATTTTTCCTTAGTGCTTTCTTGAATTGAAACATACAGCAACAAATTGAACGCATAATAAGTAAATACTGAGATGACTTCAACATTTTACTACTTCTATGGTTTCACAATTACATCCATTAGATGGTAGGCATCTGACTACAACAGAACAGAAAAAAGGAATCAAAGATAACCAAGCCACAATCACTTGAGGTAAAGCAAATATTTTATCAAGAAAACCAAGAAAATGGAACAGTAATGAAAACCAAAAATCAACTATGAACTTGAGAAGTGGAGGTTTATTCACTAGAAGTCAATTGAAGATAGTTCTGATGATCCATTATTGAGATATAAATACAAAAAAAGCTTAGGAATTGACTAGAATTGAGTTACAACAAAGAATGACATTTATGAAATAGATGATGGTATGGCTACGGGAGACAGTAGAACGGAGGATATGGCTCTAGACAGAATCAAGCAACTGCAATCTGCAAATCTAATGTTCCCACTTCCCACTTTCACACATCCCATTAACAATTACTCCATCTAGTTCAAAATATAAGCTCAAATAACTAATTTACGCAATTCAAAAAGTTGGTTAAAGATACTCCCTCCTGTCTAGGACAAAGTTGTACTGCAAATTGCACTACAAACTTTGTCCTATATTTAAGAACAGAGGTAGTAATAAACATGTAAAAAAATGTAGCTCACTTTCCTAAAACACCCATACTTATGGAGGGAATGAGTGGGAGAGAGAATGGGTGGGGGAAAAGAGATTGGAGAAGCATATAATTAATTAGGGGGGAAATTGGGGGAAAAGTACTAAATGATGGGACAAAAGCAAAATGTATCTTATAAAAAAAACCACAACCCCTCACAAATTTGGTGCTTTTATTTTGTACCAGAGGGAGTATATTCTATGAAGAATTCCTATTGCTGTACACTGTTAACAATTTACAATAAACATGACGAATTATTTTCTATGTATAAATATATGTGTATGTATGTGTATATGCATGTGTTTGTGTGTGCACATATCAGTGTCTTTCGAAAGAATATTAAAATAAAAGTTGTTATAAACATCTTTTATATGCCAGCAAGGACACTGTAGACTGTAGTTCTGAGGTAATTGATCAGACTAAAGAACCATATTCCACCATAACCTCTCAAATTGAACTTACAGACAGTGGTCAATTTCAAGCATTGCAGTTGATTCCAAACATTCCAACCAACAAACTTCCCCCAGATCACAACTAAACAGAAGCTTAGGAAATTCATCCTCTCTTCACGTTTAAACTCCCCAAACATCCTCTGCATCACAAGTTCACTCCAATAATGCCTTCATTTCCTAATTCTCTTACTCTTACTTCAATTCTAACTTCCTCATAATTACTTCAATGATCCTACAGTATTAAGTCCGAGTATCACAGTCAAACCAGGTAAAAATCATTATTCCCCCACTGAAACGTCACTGAATACTGAAATTAAAGCCACACCAGGTAAAAATCACTCATTTGAACCCAAAGTCCATAAAACCCTCTTTCACATTGCACCAAACTAAATCAAACCCGTGATCAAATAAAATTGACCCACCGCTCAGCGAACAGGCAATCACCAAGAAGTTGAAACAGAAAAAAGGGAAAGAAACGAGTCGAAATCACAATGACTACGCAGAAAATTCAGAACCCAAACCAAATAACTAACGGCAATTAAACAGAAGCGAAAAATACAACAGCATTAGATCAATGAGACCGACAAAAACGAATTAAAAGCATCAAGCACCCACCTTTAGTTTCAAGGGCCATCATGATCTTCAATATAGTGGGGATCCACAAGCGAGTACATCAGATCCTCCTACAAAATTCTCGCCTGCACAAAAACAAATCCAAAGTTGAACAAAAATTACATATTACATATTTCCAGAAAAACGCTAAACCGTCACAAAAACAAAGCGCAGGGATGGAAACCTGGTGCGAGTAGAGAGAGGGGAGAGAGGTGGTTTAAGGAATTACCTTTGAGATATATATATATATATATAACAGAAGAAGACTTGTAGTTGTTTCACAGAATCGAAGGAAAGTGCTGGGAAAGATTGGGCTCCACGAAATAGTTAAAAAATAATAAAAATATCGAGAATTGATAACTAATTAAAAAAACGGAACTCCATGATCGAGAGGTACACGTGTCCAAAGCAGAATGGGACGTTACGAGTAACAGGGGCATAGTCATCTCGGATTTTAAGATATTTTTGTGTACACGGTAATTCAGTCCAACTGTCGAAGATGTGATGATGAAAAATATGAAAATGAATTATAAAATTAGAAATGTGTTATAAAACTGAAGGAATTCTAGAGAGAAGTCAGAGGAAATTCTAGAGAGATGAAATCCATTCAAGTGTAATGAATAGTTACAGGAGACCTCTACTTATAGAAGGATGCAAATAGTAGATTACTATGCGTATATACCATGTCATCCTGTATTTGGAGATTATGGGTCAATGGACATCCACATAATAAGAATATTCATAACACTCCCCCTTGGATGTCCATTTATGAATGTGCCTCGTTAAAAACTTTAACTAGGAAAAACCCAGTGGGATAAAAACCTAGCCAAAGAAAAGAGTACAACATCCATTAATACACTATCCAGTGCTGCCTCATTAAAAACCTTTCTAGGAAAAACCCAGTGGGATAAAACCCAGATAAGGGAAAAAGAGTACAGCGTGTATCGTCTCCCCCTCTTGATTACATCAGTGTTACTCCCCCTGATGACTGCATTGCTTCAATGTCTTTCTGAGCATATTATTCTTTCTGTCATCAAATATTCTGTTAGAAACGCCCAATTTGATTGTTCATTATATACCTGCAAGATCTAAATCTGTCAAGTAAAGTCATAATAATCTTTTCATAAATATATATGTGCATATAGAAATTCAATAAATGTTTATTCAGATAATGATGCTATATGCACTATCATCTTTTGGGACATATGTGTTTCTGGCGCCTTATGTGCTTCTAGCACATACAAATATATTGTGGCTTATAATCCTCATTATCATTCATTGCAGCATATGCTATCATAGATATTATTAACGTCGACTTCATTTTCAGTCCCATCGGATTTCATTCATAATTTATTGAGATCTCATTATATTCACATATATTAGGTACCTAGGTCTCTCTTGGACCACAATACACTTTTCTTGTAATATCTCTTATGGAGATAACATCTCATCAAAAGATAACTCTTCTGGAGCTTTACTTAATTATCCTCGACTTGATCATCTATATTTTATAGCTCCTTTTCTCTTTCGAGGATTTTTATCTTTATAACCGATGGACCAGCAACGCTTCAGGCGTGCTTTATAACAATTCATATAGGAGCATTTGCAGTTGGGACATGTGACTTTGTCACTTTAAGTCAGTAAATGCTTTTAGCATTTGATTAGCTAAAATCTGCAAATGAATTATCTTTTAAACTTTTAGTACACATTTCTTTGTATGAGGACCAATATGAGCCAATGATAATTCATTTCACTTTATCTTTACCCAATCTGCTTATTTTTCTCCCCCTCATCAAATCATCAATTTTCTTTGTATATCCATCTATGTGCATTGTAATAGATAAATAATCATTACACATTTAAAACATTTCAAGATGGAATTAATCTGGCTCCTGACCAAAAGCCAATTATACGGGGAGAATTCTGTTGGCTTATATAATTGCTGCAAATTTACACAACATATAAATTTTGTTCTCATAATCATTGATCTATCCATTCATGGATACTTTAATACATTATTTCTGGATCATTCAATCTGGAAATTGCGCGCATAATATATTGCAAACTTCTGGTTGCAAACATCACTGCAAACTTTGCAAATTTATAATCTCATATGTAAACTTTCAATTTGATATATTTCCAGAGATCCATTTCCAATAATTAATTCTATCTGAGAACATGCAGCACATAATATATGACTCGGATGATCAAACAAGTCATGCCAACATTTCATATGATTTATCATCAAACCTAATATTCATTTTGGGGGAATCAACATAGAAACATTCACAAAGAATTATCACATAAATATTCACACTTGATATATATCATTATCATTCTCCCCCTCAAGTGTGAGACCTTAAAAATTAATTTATGGAATTTCCATACAATATTCCATGATAATAGCATATATGATATCTATTTCATTAAAATTCAACATATTTCTAAATGCATTATCAATGCATAATTTTGTTACTTCTGGTAACAAAATTTCCATTTTCCAGAATCAACAAATATATATTAAATACAAAATCATCAGGTGTATCTTTGCAGATTTACGAGCGCAATACTGTGTAATCACAGGCACATCACTGTGGAATCACAGGCGCGACAACTCAGATTGTCATATACATATAAAGTCAAAAAGATTCCAGGCTCGTGCTTTATAGGGAGCAAATCTGAGGCACATCACTGTGGAATCACAGGCGCGACAACTCAGATTGTCGTATACATATAAAGTCAAAAAGATTCCAGGCTCGTGCTTTATATGGAGCAAATCTGTAGAGATTTAATAGGACTACGCAAATCTGCAGAGATTCAATAGGATTTAATTCAACTATAAATAGAGGAAGGCAAACGAACATGCCTCACAAACACTCAAGCATATGATAATATCAACTACCAGATACTCACACATATTTCTCTAAATTCTATTGCCATGGCAGGACCAAGCAGTTTTATCCCAGTTTCTGATACATCCGAAACAGCATTACTTGATGCTTTGTTGTATGATGATCAGCATAACATGTCATTTACTTCTTTGTTATCTCCTAATCCCTTTGAAATGTTTATTCCTCCTTCTACTATTCCTCCTTCTGCTTCAAATGTACCTACTTCTCCCCCTAGAACAAGTGTTCTTCCTCAATCTACAAGGATTGAAGGTACAACTGAAGCAGGTTCATCAAGGAGGCCTGTTAAGAGGTGTAGAACTATGGCAGAACTAATGGAATCTACCAATCCAGTTCAGCCAATAGTGTCGGCAGTTAATCAACCAGCATTCACTAGCCAACAAACTATCATCAGTTTGCCAGCAACAACCAGCCCGACAACAACAATCAGCCTGCCAACAACCACTAGCCAGCCAGCAACAATTAGCCAGCCAACAGCTACAAGCCAATTAACAACTACTAGCTTATTGGAATGTAGTTGCTGTCATGTTTTACGGGAAATTATTCATACCAACGGACTTCAGTACCATAAACTTGAAGTTCACGGAAGAAGAACAGGTATGATTACCCATGCTGTTTTATTTGAAAAAGTACAGGATAAATCTTATAATACTGACAGGCTTCCAATGTTTGATTTCACAAAGAAAAATTTTGAAGAAATCAAACAATTTCTGACACAGTATTGTATAGATTTACAAGCATCAGGATATATCTTGATGCGTGATCCTGTATTAGCCTATCATGAGGTTCTCTGTGTTGGTTCAGAATGGGCTATAAATCCAAATGACCTCCATGGAAGTTCATTTCAAACCAATATTGAACACTCATTAGGCAAAGGAAAACAACCTGCAGTAAGTATACCCTATGATACTTCATCCCTTAACCAGGGTGAATTATATAGGTTATCTATGGAGCAAAGAGAAAGAATAAAGAAAACAACGCTCCATGATTTAAGAAATTATTTTCACTTAACCCTTGATGAAGCGAGTAAACAATTAAATATGTCTACTCACACCATACAAAAAATCTATCAAAAAGGAGGGTTAACTGAGTGGCCACACAAGAAGCTCAAGAAACTTATGACGCAAATCTCGATATTACGAAGAGCTTTGCCTCATCTGGATCCCATCTCAAGAAAAGCAAAAGAAGAAGACATTAAATATCTTCAGAATGAGATGATTAAGGTTTGTAATGATGTTGAGCCACTCGCTATTAAACTTTGTTGAAATAATATTTCCTTTTGTTTAATTATTTTGTTTATGAATATTCCTCTCCCGTATTCACAAAAATTGTTATAATCATAGAAATCACAAAACAACCATAATAATATATTTGCTTCATTCACTTCTGGAAATGAAGTTGGATAAAAATTCATGATCCATAACTCACTTATTTGTTTGATCATGGCAAGAAATTAATCCATAATATTTCTTGACTTTACCACAATATTTCTACTACAATAGCAAATTGAATATATTTATTTATAATATCAATCATGATCATACAATCTCTTGTCTCATAATTTAAGGGAATATTTAATGCCAAATATATAATTTTGAGACCTTTATACAACTGATGGCATACAAAATTTATGGATCAAATATTGTTTCATAATTTGTCACTTGTTATCAGACTAACTTGCCTCTTGGCTTCAGGCTATCTTGCCTCTGAAATTAAGGCTATCTTGCCTCTTAGTCTCAAGCCAATTTATGCCTCATCTCTCTATGGCATTTTGATCTCATAATATATATGGCCTTTTAACAGTTTATCTTCAGGATAAATAAAATATAAACATAATAAAATAAATAGATGGAACCCACTAATATGTATATATTAGTGTCGTTGCCATAAATAATAAAAGGGAAGGGGGATTTATATAAAGCAGTAAATAAATAAATAAAAATAAAATATTTTCCTGAAAATAAACGTGCTAAATAAATAAAAAGAAGATGAAATAGGAATGGGAGTAAACTCACAGCGAGACCTATCTCATTCAAAGGTAAGAAAGAAGATGCATATGCAAATGTAAATATATAAAGCAATTAATAAATAAATAAAATAAAATAAATGACTGGAAATAAACATGCTAAATAAATAAAAAGAAGATGAGATAGGAATGGTAGTAAACTCACAGCGAGACCTATCTCATCCAAAGATAAGAAAGAGGATGCATATGCAAATGTAAATATATATATAATATATAGAAGGCAGTAAATAAAATTTAAATAAATGGAGTCCACTATATCAGTGTTACCACCATGAAAAATAAAGCAGTAAATAATAAAATAAATGGTGCCCACTATACTAGTGTTGCTACCATGAAAAAGTAAATAAAGCAGTAAAGAATTAAAATAAAATAAATGGGGCCCACAAAGTGTCACCACCATAAAAGATAAATAAATGCTGAATAAAATAAATAAATTGAGCTCACTAATAGATATTAGTGTGCCTTCATGAAGAATAAATAAATGTATAATAAAATAAATAAATGGAGCCCACAAATAAATAGTGTTGCTACCATAAAATAAAAATAAATAACATAAAATTAAATGCGTAAAAGTAAATGTTAGTTACATTAAAATAAATGTCAATGATAATAAAAATAAATGCACAAAAGTAAATGTTAGTGACAATAATAAAATCTGAAATAAAAACAATTTAAAAAAAAAAATAAATGAATAAACAATAAAATACTGAATTTAGAAGAATAATATAAAATATGTATATTACTCATATATAAAACACACTAACCTATTTTCGTCGGCAGCTTTTTTTTTTTATATTTATTTTTTTTCCGATTTTATTAATTATATTATAATATGTTATTATTATATTTATAATAATATAAAATATGTAGGGTCATAAAATTTTTTTCTTTCTTTCAACTTTACATCTGTGACTCCCTTGTGGCCCATGCTTTGATTAATTTTTCCTCACCTGCCAATTTGATGTTATGCGTCATATGAACCAAAAGAAAAAGTGTGGACCCATCTTACAAATAATTTGATTGTTTGATTGAGAAATTCTTCACTCAGCTTCTTTTCTTCAATCAACTTCTTCGCTTTGAGAGAGAGGACGCAGGTGTTGAGATTGTAGAATCAGACACGGAGGACGACGAGATTGGAAGTGAGCTGAGATTTTGCGCCGTCGAAGAAGAAGAAGAATAGCAGAAAGAGAGAAGAAACTAAGAATTGGCCATCGGTTTTTGGCTGGAAAAAAAAAAAAAACATAGAGATCTGAGTGGAAGAATTGGAAACTGAAAGGTTTGAAGGGATGAGTTTGGTGTTTAAACACATAGAGATCTGCAGAATGAAAGAAAAGAAGGAGTAGAAGCTATCAGCAATCGTGCTGATAACGTGTTATAAAACTGAAGGAATTCTAGAGAGAAGTCAGAGGAAATTCTAGAGAGATGAAATCCATTCAAGTGTAATGAATAGTTACAGGAGACCTCTATTTATAGAAGGATGCAAATAGTAGATTACTATGCGTATATACCATGTCATCCTGTATTTGGAGATTATGGGTCAATGGACATCCACATAATAAGAATATTCATAACAAAATGGAAATTATTAAAATTATTGAATTTTATGGTTTATTAGTAATTGGAAAAAAATAATGGTTTATTAATCATTATTAATTAATAATTATAAATAAACGGACAAACCCCCGCCCTGATGATATACCATATTATATTATTACGTTTTTTTTCCATTAAAACAATAGAAATAAACTGACAAAACATATTACTTATTGTACAAGAAAATATTGATAACTTAATATTGAATTAAGTACTTTTTTCAAATGGTTCAACAATTTAACTTATAAAAATAAAGGGGTCTTTGAGAAAACAGTTCAAAACACCCCCATAACAGAAATTAGGTAGGTTTTACCATTTTGCATAAATGGGGAAAAAAAGATGTGATGGATAAAGTCTGAAAAATAAGTGTTTATAAATATTAAGGAAGTTGAATAAATTAATTAATATTTATTATTTTTCTTTAAACTAATATGTTTGATTTATAAAATGATATATTTTTTTATTTGACGTGTATAAAATAATAGGGAATATTATTTCTGCTTTTAAGGTCGAAAAAGTTTTCTACCTTAAGCCAAAACTACGCCGTTTTAGATCCTTTTTTTTTGTTTTTTCTTCTTTGCTCTTTTTTTTTTTTTTTTTACTTTCCCTTCTTTTCTTTTCATCTTTTCATTTAAAAAAGATCCAAAACGATGTAGTTTTGGCTTAAGGCAGAAATGATATTCCCAAAATAATATAACCTAATGATGCATCTAGGTATATTTTTTTTGGATGAATCTAAGTATATTTCAAAGAGATATTATATAATATATGTTATAATTAAGTAATTTATTTAGTTTCCTTAATTTTTCCAAATTTACCAACTAAGACAGGAGGCAATAGCTTAATTATTAGTTTTTCAACTATTTTGGGTTTGAAATAATAAATTATTATTTCTTAATTACTAGATTTTCAATTATTATAGGCTTAAAATAATAAGTTGTTATTATTAATTAGTATGGGTTTGATGGGTAAAACTGTAAATAAAGTTCTAGAAATAAATGTGGTTACTCATAACCTATAAATTATAACAGGTCGAATGCCCAAAAAGAAAAACAAAAAAGGAAAATCTCATACAAGAAACTTTAAAAATAATAAATGGCAGTAAGATGCGTCCAATTCTAATATTATTCCTATAAGATGCTACTTACACAAAATAGGATATCGAAAACTCATGCAAAAAAGATAAAAATACATAAATAAATATATGTGTGTGTAATGTAACATAACATAACATAGCATAACATAACAGGCCAAAAACCTCAAACCCTCCCTTTGGTACCTTCCCTTTTATTTCTCATCACTCTAACTCAATACTCCAATTTTTATTCCTGAGATATAGATAATATTATGATGCCATTTATCAACTAACTTGAGCTTGAAAGTAGAATAAATATATTGTTCAAAATCTTGAAAGATAGAATTGAGAAAAAAAATTTGGAAAATTGACTTGGAAAATACTCCCTCTGGTCCTTATTATAAGACACCAACTAACAAATTACACAAACTAATAAAAATAGTTAAAGTTAATAAAGTTATCCTATAATCTAAGCAATTTCTAATATTACCCTACTATTTACACTAAACTCTAATATTATATTATTATTACTCTCACCTACTACCCCTATTAATTAGGGGCATGCATGGAAAAAAAATAATCAATGCTCCTTAGAAACAAATAAGTGTCTTATAAAAAGGACCAAATACATTTAGTAGTTCGTGCCTTATAATAAAGACCAGAGGGAGTAGTCATTAGGATAAAAAGGGCCTAAGTATACTTATATGATTATCTCTTATAAAAGGAAAAAACATAAAATTTAATGCACTAGATATTTATTGATATTTATTTTTGTTTAATGTGTAATTTCTTGGTAAATGGAATTTACTATGAAATTATTTGAGGAGGGAGAATTTACTCAAAATGGAATTAAATTTTTAAGGACTAATTTTTAGTCAAGTTTTTCAAGAATAACGACGACGACGACAATTTTAGGTAATTTAATTTCTCACTAAAATAATTATCTACATATTATGAAATATTATTTGTTTAGTCAAGATAGGAGCCCCATGATTTAAATAAATATAAGCAAAGGTAATAATTAAAAATAAAAAAGGAATAAGCAATGAGAGTAAAAATAAATAATAATCGATGTAAAAAAAGTGATGGATGCGCATTTGATGAGGGTGGGTCCCACATCAATATAACCTCACTCCACGTGTTATTCATGGGACAAGTTTTTCCTCTGCTGTTCCGTCCATTGCCTCCTTTTTATTAAAACGATGTCGCATAAAGTTGAGTTGGTTCCCTTTTTAATTTTTAAGGGGAAAAAAAATATTTCAAGGTACTAATGGATACTTAAAAGGTTTTTCAAAATATTATGTTGAAAAATATTTCATAACCTTGAAAATTTATTTTATAATATTGAAAAATTATTTTGAAGTATATTTTTAGTATTAGTCAGTACGTGAAATATTTTTTCAATACCAATGTGTATCTTCAAAAATCTTTTTAATACAAGTCAATGTCTTAAAATATTTTTTCATGATTCTAAAATAATTTTTCAAGATCATGAAGTATTTTTTAGTATCGATTAGTATCTAAAAATGAAATATTTTTTCATGATCCTGAAATAATTTTTCAAGATCATGAAGTATTTTTTAGTATCGGTTAGTATCTAAAAATATCTTTTTAAGTATTTGTCAATACATTGAAATATTTTTTTCAAAAAAAAAAGGGAACTGATCCAGCGTGGATCACAAGTTGGGTTGGACTTGGCCCGGGGTCTTACGTACCACAGTGTGGATCAAAGTCCACGTAGTTCGAGAGTATACGGCAGGCTAATGATAGCCAGAGGGGGTGGTGTGTGTGCGCTGTGTGAATAGAAAAGCTAGAGTTTCAGAAGTGTGTACCTTGAAAGGGGTTTACCCTATTTATAGGCGTACCTGGGCCCTTATCTTAATCTGTTGGATTTACCCTTTATTTTAGGGATATCAAGATATGCGTTTTTGAATAATCTCCTTCTTTCATAGGCGGTTATCATAACGATAGATATTTTTGATAATTCCACTCCTATTTTTAAGGAAGCGGTTATGAGCATAACTGAAGCCATTTTGACTAGGCTATCTGCTTATTGGGCTGGGCCCATTTGTGAGATATCCGTAACAGTTGCCCCCCATCCCGGTTGTTCAGGGCTCCGAGCAGCCGGGATGTACTTGTCAGGTTGCGTCCTGTGTTCTAGTTCATTTCGTTGTCCTGAGGTTTTTGACTTCTAGCTCTTTTTCCGAGGTCGGACATTTTTGGTCCCCGGGTTACCCCTCCCTGTCATCGATTTGCATTCCGGTTTATTTGAGTGGGACACGGGTGCCCCCCCCATTCCGGTTTATTTTGATTCAAGGCCGAACTCCTTCCATGCCTTCTTGAACTTTCCTTCTTTATTCTTGGCGGGTAGTATTGATATTTCTATCTGGTCTTACTCCCTGTTTACAGGTACTTTGTCCAGTTTTTCGTGGATCGGGACTTGTTGCCCCCAAGTTTGAGATTGCATGGGGAGTTAGGTTGGACGACCAGGGTGTATTCATGTGGTCAGCCACGTGAGCATTTTAATCCGGGATCATTGTCCGCCTCATCTATTGATCCAACGCTCGTCTTATCTCGAGGCCACGAGTGTCATCATTGCGTCCTGCTGATTTGATGTTTACTAGCCAGTCTCTGAGTGGAGCAACTGCCCCACTATCTTGGTTTTCGTGTTTGTTTAACATCAACATTAAATGCGCACGCCTTTTAACGTCCACGTCACCATTCGTGTATGGGCCCTTTGGGCCTTTGGCGGTTGAGTTTCTTGACTCTCATCCGCCTGCTTGTTTTCCTTATAAAAGCCTTCGACTTTCCGCTTCTTGCATTTTGAAAACTGCCAAACCTTGAGTTTTCTTTCTTAAGAAAAACTTGCAACCAGTCACCCGTTCATCTTCCTCAGATTCCCATTTCTGGTCTTCGTGGCTCGCGCATTTCCTCTTCCCTTAATTTATTTCAAACCAGGTACTTTCCTTGTTTCCTTCTCTGGTTATTTGGCTGTGTTTTCTCCTTTCTTTCTCTGTCTCTTGGTATTTTTCCCCCCTTTCTTTTTTTTGGGTAGGTTATTGTGAGTTCTTTCCAGTTTCTTCCCCTTTGGGTTCTGGCTTCTGCTTTGTTCTTGAACTTCTCTGAACTTCTGGTCTATTCAATCCTTTTTTTCCGTCTTTGGTTTACGGTTTCCTGTTTAAATTCTATCTTTTCGGGATGAGCCATCAAGGTTCTCCTCCGCCTTTTAATCCAAATGCTTTTTCCTCAGAAGAGGCCGAGCTTATTCAGCGTATGCCTCCCCGGACAGCTTGGTGGCTGTACAGGAAACCTCTGACCGAAGAACAAAAGAGGGAAAACGTTCTCCGTGGTTATGGCGGAGAAGGTGGTAGTCAACCAGGATGGTCTGGTTGGGTTAGGGGAAGGGCTCGAGGTCGGTTTGAGTCTGTAGAGCCCGAAAGTCTAAGCCGGGGGATTGCTGCCACTAGGGTTTTTTCTTTAGAGCCGCCCTTAGGAAAGGGTAGGGGGAAAGTCCTCCTCTACCAGACTCTTCCTTTCCTTCACGTGCGGAGCCCCTCATCTCCCATACCCGGCCTATCGGCCCGTGCGAGGAGTGTTCCTGGCTGATATCTGAGGCCACGATGGTTGGCCGGTCATGGGAAGCTGACGAAATAGCTTCGCGATGCCGGCATATCCAACCGCGGGTTGTTGGAGCCGTTTCTACCCGTCCCGCTTTACTTCCTTCAGGTATCATCTTCTTCGTTTCTAATTTATTTTTGTTTTGCCTTTTCTAGGTAGTATGTCAACTTCTCCTTGTCCTGTCGAGGATTCCGGATCCGTGGAGTCAGCGGCCGCTAGTATTCCACGTCATCTTGCTGAAAAGTATGACTGGGTTGCGACCGGGGTGCTGTCCAGGCTATCGAAAGCCACGACCAATCAGATCGCCGAGCTCCCATTAGGGGACCGGGATCATTGTTCTTTATCTCTTCCCGGCCCTTTTGAACCGGTGTGCGTTGCCCGGGAAGGGAATGAGCGTTCTTTTTTCTTCTTTTACCTAGACTTCGTCAAAAAACTCGGCCTTCGTTTTCCATTTTCTAGGTTTCAAGTAGATCTCTTAAACATTCTTCAGCTGGCCCCTACTCAGCTTCATCCTAACTCCTGGGGCTTTATTATTGCATTCGAGCGGCTTTGCCGATTTTTAAATCGTACTCCCACCACCGGAACATTCTTTTATTTTTTTAACATCCAACGGGCTCGTCAACCCGGGGAGCCTGAAGAAAAGAGGGGTTGGGTTTCTTTTCGGGGGAAACCAGACAAGAAGCTTTTCCATGTGGCAACCGACACCTGGAAAGGCTTCAAGGTTTCTTTTTTCAAAATCAATGCTGAACCCGGTCATAAACCGTGGTTTCTTCAGGGCGTCGATTCCAGCTCGGTGGAGCTGCTGTTTCCTTTGTATTGGTCGAAAACTCACTATGACCAAGACCAGAACATATTTGCATCCTCCGATGATAGCCTAGAGCCAGCCGAGGTTGAAACCGTGATAGCTCTGGTTGACCATGTGGCCGAGAAGGATGTTATTGATTCCCGGATTTTTATCCGACAATCGGTGGAGGAATTGTACCCACCGAGTATGATTTCTGTTGGATGTTCTTTGGATATATATTTTTTATATACGTATGCCTCTTGTCCTTTCTGATGTTTGTTATGTTTTTTGTAGTGCCCGACATGGGGAAGGCTTCTTTCCAAGAACTGGCCGAGAAGCTCCGGGCTAAGGCCAAAAAGAAAGGGGAGTCCTCTTCCCAGAAGAAGGCTATGGTTTCTCCTTCGCCTACCAGGACTACTACTGAGAAGAGGGCTGCGCCCTCTCCGGCCTCTTCGGACCTCATTCCGCGCAAGCGATCGAAGTCGGTGGCAGCGTCATCGATCTCGGTCGCAGAAGAGAGTCCGGCCTCTGTCCCGGACGCCGGTGCTGCCACAAGCATCCCTCCTCCCCCACTTCTTGGCAAGTCTCGCCTTCACTCGCGGGGTGAGGTATGGACTGATGGGGTCTCGGAGGAGCTCAAATACGCGGTGAAGCCTCCTAGCAAGTATTTTAGTGGTGAGGCCTTTGCCGACTCCGACCTCGATCACCTGCAGGTCCTGCAGGACCACCTAATGGAGACGGCCGGCGTGTTGGACGCTTATGCTTCCGTTAAGCATAAGTACGCCAAGGCTGCAGCCGAGATTGCCAAAGCTTGGGTTGAAAAGAAAGAGGCCGAGATTAGGCAGAGGGAGGCTGAGGAGGTGCGCCTGAAAGCGGAAGAGGCGCAGATAAAGGCGATGGAGGAGCTATCAAAGGCCCTTACTGAAAGGGATCATTTCTCTACTGAGCTTGACGCCAGTCATGCCCGGGAAGACACCCTCAATGCCTCACTGCACGCCCTGCAGGGTCAGTATGCGGGGCTGGTGAAGGACCTCCATCTCGCCCACTCTGACCTCGACGCTTCCAAGGCCGAGCTCGTGGCGTCTGCTGCCGAGGTGGATAAGCTGGAAGTCTTGGTCGTGGAGACGGCTGCTGAAGCTTTCAACGTATGCCTGGCCCAAGTCCGAGCTCTGAATCCTGACATTACGATGAATTTGGACGCTGTGGATTTCAGAGCTTCGGTAGAGGACGGGCAATTTGTACCAGCGCCGCTTTCTTCGGTCGAAGAGTCCGGGCATCTCGCGGAGAATGACCGTGGTCAATTAGCTGAGGTAGATGCTCCGACGACCAACGCCCCTGGCTCTCCTGTGCCCGGCCAAGCCCAATTTTGATGTCGTCCTTCTAGGACCTTTTTATTTTTTCCCTTGTTATGTAGTATTTTCACTTTCATTTTTGTTTTTCTGTAATCTGGGGCCTCTGCCCTCAAATTTAATACCATGACAAGCCGATGTTCCCGGACATTTCTTAGCATCTTCAGCTCGTCTATCTTGTCAGTTTTTATTTTCATCCTTTAAACCAAACTCGCGTTTTAATTCACCAGTTGATGAGTAAAGAGGAACGTAATCCGTGCACTAAGCTCGGTTCTTTATTTTATGACTTGGCCAAAGTCAAAATATATTGCGCAGAATCTGCTGGATATTCAACCGACGTTTTAACAAACGGGCCACGCTTATTAATGGTCGAGCATTCTAAACAACAGACGATTTTCAAAAATCATCTAAGCACTTTATCTTGTAAAGTACCTTACCGAGATGGTAGCCAACTGCCACATGTTCGGGCCCTAATATCCTTTTTGAATAGGAGCCTAAACATTTCGACCTGATCAGGATCTTTTATGGCAATCTCACACCACCCCAGGGGACAGTTCCGATGCATCGTAACGTTTATAAAATTTGTTGACAAATCCTATCATGACCGGGATCGAGAAACCCAAGTCTTTGTTTAATTATCTTGCCTTTATCACGGCCTATCTTTGCATTGATTTCACAAGTAATAACTTGGTTGGCCCATGAATTGAACCACCTTTTTTATTGATTGAAATAATCGAGATTACATAGAATTTAAAATCAACGAAAAATACTGCCAAAAGCAAAACAATGCGTAATAAAAAACGGTTCTCGGTCACCACCGACATCCGTTGAAACTGAAAAGCGGTTCTCAGCCACCACTGACATCCGCTGTGCGCTTATTCCGAGTGTATCCCGGTCTTTAGCTGTAGTAAGTCCTTAGTTTGTCCGTGTTCCATGTTCGTTTAATGGGCGTGCCATCTAATGTCTCAAGGACATAGGCCCCGGGCCCCATTTTGTCTGAAACACGGTAAAGACCCTCCCAGTTTGCTGCAAGTTTTCCGTCCCGGGCATTCTTATTTCCGATATCCGCTCAGCGTAATACCAAGTCACCTTTATTGAATGCTTGTGGTCTAACTTTGCGGTTATACTTAGCCGCCACCAGCTGCTTCGTTGCCAGATCTCGGCAGTGTGCTGTCATTCTGACTTCATCGATGAGGTCTAGCTCGACTGCTAACTGCTTGTTGTTAGCGTGTTCTCCCTCCTCCATGACTTTGGCTTTCCTCCACGATGTTTGCCCAATTTCAACCGGGATCATGGCCTCGCATCCATATGTCATTCAGAAGGGTGTTTCCTGGGTCGAGGTTTGGACACTAGTTCGGTATCCCCAGAGCACCGGGTATAGTTCCTCGACCCAGTTACTTTCCGCATTGGCCATCCTTTTTTTAAGCCCGTCAACAATGATTTTGTTGGCTGCCTCAGCTTGCCCATTTGATTGCGGATGCTCTACCGAAGCGAAATGGTGCTTGATTTCGAGCTCGGACATCAACCTCTAGAAGCCTTGGTTAACGAATTGAGTACCGTTGTCAGTTATGATCTCGGCAGGAATCCCGAATCTTGCAACAATATTTCTTTCGAAGAACTTTTGTATTCGAGCGGCCGAGATGGTTGACAGTGGTTCGGCCTCGATCCACTTAGTGAAATAATCCACCGCCACCACAAGCCATTTCAGTTGCCTCGCGACCGGTTTGAACGGTCCAAGGAGGTCCATACCCTATTTAAAGAATGGCCACGGAGCCGTGATGGTCTTCAACTCGGTCGGAGGTGGCCAGAGGATCCGAGCATGTTTTTGGCAGCTTTCGCATGTCCGTACATGCTCTCTGGAATCCGCGACCATTGTCGGCCAGTAATATCCAGCCCTTAGGGCCTTTCGGGCTAACGCCTTTGCCCCCATGTGTTGTCCGTTTATCCCTTTGTGTATCTCTTATAACACGTACTCAGCCTCTGCCTGGTTTAAACATCTCATCATTGGGGATTGGAGGCCTTTTCGGTAGAGTTGGTCATCAACCACCGTGTACATTAACGCGGTCCGTGCTATCTGCTTTGCTTCCCCAGGATCGTCTGGGCTAACTCCCTTTTCTAGGTAATTTAAGATTAGCTTTCGCCAGTCTTCTGCTGCCGCAATGACCATGATACACGTGGGCTCCTTCAGACTTTGTTGTATTACAGTCCGATTATTTCCCGGGTTCCTGGTGCTTGCTAATTTGGAGAGGATATCTGCCCTCGCATTTTCTCTCCTGGGGATGTGGGTGACTACGACCTCATCAAAGTCGGCCATTGCCTCTCTGACTTTCCCCAGATACTTGATTAGCAAGGGTCCCTTAGCCGTGTATGAACCGTTGATTTGGGCTGCGACTAGTTGAGAGTCGGTGGAGAGATGAACCCGCCTGGCCCCATTATCTTTTGCCTGCGATAACCCGGCCAGTACAGCCTCATACTCGGCCTGATTATTGGACGTTCTGAAGTGCAATTGCAGGGAGTGTTCCATGGCGACTCCTTCCGGGCTTTCGACTATGATTCCGGCTCCACTTCCTTTGGCGTTTGACGAGCCGTCTACAAATACTTTCCAAACGTCAAGGTTGACTTTCGGGACTACCTCTGTTGGCACCAGTTCTGCAATGAAGTCGGCTAAAGCCTGGGACTTAATAGCATGCCGAGCTTCATATACTATGTCGAATTCAGACAGTTCGATAGCCCAACTAGTCATTCTTCCTGCCAAGTCAGGCTTGTGGAGTATTTGGCGTATCAGCTGACTGGTTCGCACAATTATTCTATGCCCCTGGAAGTATGGGGGTAATCTCCTCACAGCAGTGAGGAGCGCAAAGGCCACCTTTTCCAACCTTTGATATCTTAGCTCCGAACTCTGCAAAGCCCGGCTTGTAAAGTAAATCGGTTTCTGTTCCGTCGAATATTCTCTCACCAGGGCGGCACTTACTGCTTCTGGGGCCATGGATAGATATAATATCAAATCTTCCCCGGGCTCAGGTTTGGTCAGCACGGGTGGTGATGACAGGCATTTTTTGATTTTGTCAAACGCGGCTTCACACTCTGAGTTCCATTCTCCATGCTGTGCTTCCTTCTTCAATAACTTGAACAAAGGAAGAGTGTTTTCTGCCGATTTTGGTAAGAACCTTGTCAGCGCAGCCAGTCTGCCAGTCAACTGCTGTACCTCTTTTTTGTTTTTTGGGGCAGCCATATTGAGGATAGCCTGACATTTGTCCGGATTGGCCTCAATCCCCCGGTTTGTCAACAGGAATCCGAGAAATTTACCCGCTGGTACCCCGAATGCACATTTAGCTGGGTTAAGTCGGATTCTGTGATCCCGGAGCTTATCAAATGTTTCTTGCAAATCTTGGATGTGGTCGGATCGCTTAACTGACTTTACGATCATATCGTCGATGTAAACTTCGACGTTCCTGCCGAGTTGTGCCTCAAACACTTGATTCATCATCCTCTGGTAAGTAGCTCCTGCGTTCTTCAGCCCGAAAGGCATGACATTATAGCAGTAATTAGCTTTTTCCATGATAAAAGCTGTTTTCTCCTGGTCTTCGGGATGCATAGCTATTTGGTTATAGCCGGAATACGCATCCATGAATGAGAGTAGCTGGAATCCCGAAGAATTGTCCACCAGTTGGTCAATATTTGGCATGGGGTAAGCATCCTTGGGGCATGCTTTGTTGAGATCGGTGTAGTCGGTACACACCTTCCATTTGCCATTGGGTTTCTTGACCATTACCACATTTGATAACCATGTGGTATACTGGATTTCCCTGATGAATCCTGCATCCAGCAGTTCTCTTACATGCTCGGCTAGGGCTTTCTGTCGGTCCGGTGCAATCTTTCTTTTCTTCTGCGAGACCGGCGTATATCATGGATTTATGGTCAATTTGTGACAACAGAACGCCGGGTCGACTCCTGGTAACTCCGAAGGTTTCCATGCGAATACGACCTTGTTTCTCCATAACAGCTTTTTGAGCTCGATTTTTTCTTGCTCGACAAGCGAACTCCCGATCTAGGTTATTTGTCCGGGCTCCTCTCCTAGTTGGTAGCCTGTGAGCTCTCCATCAGGCTCTGTTTTCATCAACTTTGCTTCTTCTCTTACATCCAGCTCTACCACGTTGACCGAGCTCGGCGCAATTAGCGCTGAATTTCGAGTTCCTTTCTGCTGCGAGCTGGATGTTCCGGGTTCATTGTTTTTAACTGTTGAGAAATAGCATTGTCGGGATTCCTTCTGATCACCTTTGACGGTGACGACTTCATTCTTCCGACTTACCATTTTCAGCTTTTGATGCTTAGTTGATATGAGCATGTCCCAACTATGAATAGTTGGTCTGCCTAAGATTATATTGTAGGACGAAGGGAAATCCGCTACAATAAACTTGACTCGCTCAGTCTTAAAGGCTTCTTTAGAGCCCAAGGTCATTTTTAGTTCTATACACCCTTTGGGATTTGTATCCTGTCCGTTGAACCCGATTAAGGTTGTCCTGCACGGCTTTAGATTCTCTGGGTCGAGGTCCATGCGCTTAAAGGCGTCCCACAGGATGATATCCACCGCGCTGCCAGGATCGATGAATATCTTCTTTACACGGCATTTTCCCAGGAGGCCGGTTATAACCAGTCTGTCTTGATGACCCGGGATTACGTCCCTCAGATCTTCCTGAGTAAAGAACAGCTTAGGAGGCTCTTCTGTTTGCGATGGTTCCGTCTTGAAGGTCGGTCGTCCCCTGATGGTTAAGACTTCCCGAAGGTATTTCTTCCGCTGATTGGCGGTATTGCCGCCACCTCCGTAACCTCCACTAATGACATTGCAGTCAAACTCTGCTTCCGGGAACTCGTCCTCATTGTCGTGCTTTCTCCGGGCTTCGTCCGGTTTTCTCCTCTGGGAGACCGAGCTTGAACTCCGATCCGTCTGCTTGCGCTTGGCTTTTTGCCCTTGTGTTTTGATAACGTACTGACGTAATTTTCCATCTCGGATAAACTTTTCCACCGCATCTCTAAGGTCCCAGCACTCATCCGTTATGTGCCCGGGTCCATTGTGGAATTCACAAAATCGTGTGTGGTCCAACTTTCCCTTGTTATAAAGTGGTCGGGGTCGCTCCACCTTCCTCATCTCGGTCAGGGCTACCTTTCTCCATAACTGTGAACGAGGGACATTTATTGGAGTATATCTCTCATACTTCCCCTCATGCCTTTGTCCTCGTGTTTTCTGGTCCGAGTTACGGGGTCGGTCTCTTGCTGCCCGGTCCTTCCCTTTCGGGGGTGGGCTTTTCTGTCTCTCTTTTCCCGACGCGTTGGCTATCTGCATCTGCTCTATGTCCAGATACTTTTTGGCTCGTTTATGGAATTCTTCCAGTGTCTTGATCTCGCTAGATATGACCGATCTCCCCATTCTGGATTCGCTATCTAAGCCCGAGATGAGCAAGTGTACGTGGACGCTTTCCGTTAATCCCTGGATTTGTAATGCGGCAGCCTTGAAACAATCCAAATACTTCTGAAGGGTTTCACCGGGTTGCTACTTGATTCTGTCCAGCGTGTAGACCGATCTGGGTTGCTTTTTGCTTGTCGCGAAATTTAGCAGGAACTTCTCGCTCAGGTTGTTGAAGTCGGTAATGGACTTGGGAGATAGAGTTCGGAACCAAATTTGGGCGGCTCCTCGTAACGTTGAGGTGAACAGCCTGGAAATGATTGGTCCCTTGAATCCTCGGACCAGCATCTCAGTGTCGAAAGTGTTCAAGTGTGTCTGGGGATCCTGACTTCCGTCGTACTTAGGGAGGTCAGATGTATTAAATTTCCTTGGGTACTCAGCTTCCGTAATTTCATCTGAGAACGGGCTGTTGTTTTGTCCTCCATCCCCATACCACATCTTGTACCTGCCAGAGTCTTGCGGAATTCCTTGATTGTCCGAGGTACGGCTGTCCTTCCTATGTGCCCGGGCTTGATCCTCCTGACTCACGTCCCGGTGATTATTTTGCTGAGAATTTTTTGTTGAAACTGTTCGGCCTTGCCCGGGATAGTCCTCCTGTAGGGGATCAACAGTTTGGTGATTGGTTTCTTCGTCCTCATTCTGCTGATCATCCCGGCGTTCCTCCTGAAGAGGGTCTTGTAAGTGTTTAAGGATTTGGTTCATCACCTCGGTCATATGGTCAATCTTCTGGTTCTGAAGATTGTCGCGTTCTTCCACATTCTCGATCCGTTTCATCATTGACTCAGCAATGTTATGTAGGAGCCGTATGTCCGGGCTTCCAATCTGAAACTTTGAGGGACCAGCGTGGTTAGTATTTTCCAGCGTTTGGCCTGCTCGTCCATCCAGGTTCGAGTCTGGGGACTCCTCCATTTGTTCCTGATTAACGCCTTAAACGTCCTGCTGTTGGGTCTCGCTAAAATTTTGTTCCTGACCTTACTCGTGTGCGTGCAGGTGGCTTTTGCTTCTGGTATTAGCCATCATGGGTCACGGGAATAGGACTTTACAGTCCCCACGGATGGCGCCAATGATCCGACGTGGATCACAAGTTGGGTTGGACTTGGCCCGGGGTCCTACGTACCACAGTGTGGATCAAAGTCCACGTAGTTCGAGAGTATACGGCAGGCTAATGATAGCCAGAGAGGGTGGTGTGTGTGCGTTGTGTGAATAGAAAAGCTAGAGTTTCAGAAGTGTGTACCTTGAAAGGGGTTTACCCTATTTATAGGCGTACCTGGGCCCTTATCTTAATCTGTTGGATTTACCCTTTATTTTAGGGATATCAAGATATGCGTTTTTGAATAATCTCCTTCTTTCATAGGCGGTTATCATAACGATAGATATTTTTGATAATTCCACTCCTATTTTTAAGGAAGCGGTTATGAGCATAACTGAAGCCATTTTGACTAGGCTATCTGCTTATTGGGCTGGGCCCATTTGTGAGATATCCGTAACAGGAACCAACCCAGTTTTGCGCCAAAACAGCGCCCTTTTAAGAAAAGGAGGGCAACAGATCAGAACCCAAAAAGGAGGAAAGCCATGGGCGTTACTTGTGTTAGTAGATGTTTGTGAGTATTTTGTCAAATGATTATGAGAATGAAAATAGTATATGGATATTGATTAAATATATCAATGTGTACTTTGAAATGTTTATTGAAATTAAGACAATTTTGATAAAAATTGTCTTATGGAACTTTATGATTTGAATTGTAAAGTATGTGTATGTGTGAGAGAGTTGGAAATCGAGATATTATGACATATATATGAAGATGATTTGAATATCATTGTATAAATGTGAAAATCTTGAGAAATTCTCGTTGAGCAATTTATTGATAATTATTGTGATAATTGAATTGGGATCCGATGGAGTAATTTGTTCTACCACGTGGTATAGTCTCTATTGTACATGATAGTTGGCTTTTTATTGTTCCAATGGTTCAATGAGAGACTGCCCCATCGATTCAATGAGGAGTTGCAACACCTCACTAGTTCACTGAGGGGGAAAGACCTATGGTTTGGACATGTACTCTATGGATTTTGGTAGGTTCTCATCACATGACCAGTGAGTTTTTGAGTGGCCAGTGACATAAATAGTAACTTATCCTATGGTTCTGATAATTGGAAATGAAGTGATTCGGTTGGTTTGATGGTGGCAACTTGGGAATTGTGATGTAGAAAGTAAGATATGGAATTTTGCATTGTGATGTGGAAATTGAGATACGAAATTTGTGATATTCAAAATTGTGATATGAAAATATGAATTATATTTTTAGTACTTTGTCATATAAATTGTTCCACTTAGTACCTCACAAGCACATATTAGCATGTGTGATGAGTTCAATAGCTGGTTATTGAGACTTTTGTCTCACTATATTGATTTAACATTTTTCAAGTAATAACTCTTATGTTAGTGAATTGGGGAAAGCTATGGATGCTTGATTATTATGATAATCTTTGTAAAGCCTCCTCTCTTTTATTTATGTTATGTATTGTCACTGTAGGGCTCATGTTGCATACTCCGATATGATATTATGTTTTGGATTATGTTGTTTTCTATTGTGGATAAGTAACTCAAGGACATATTTGAGAAATGTCTTGTCTAAGTATTTTGATAATTGAGTTTGATATTAGGCTTATGGTTAAATAATTATATTCTAGACTTTATGAAGTTCAAGACCCAAATGTGTTGATTAATATGTTTTACTTTGTGAAACAATGAGAAGAGTTTTATGATCCATAATAGATTTTAAATGTTCGGTTGATGTGTAGTTGACTTTTGACATTTCGTACACTCTTGAGAAAGAATAATATTATTTTTTATTCAAAGATTTGATTAAGGGTATGGACAATTGAGTTTAAAGGAAAGGATTTTACACTAAACCCTCTATCCTCCTCTTCTCTCTAATCTTTCCCCAAATTACCTCATGTAAGAATTTTGGACATACCTGGAATCTAACTGACTCACTAAACATGAAATATGAGCACCAATGTGGACCTTAATCATATTATACTGCAAATGCACGAAAGTGAAGAAGAGAAGAGAAAATTCATATAAGAGATCTCTTTCAGAGGGATGAGAGCATTATTATGTGAGTGTTATATCTGGACTTCTTTACTCCCTCAATCCCACATTATATATATAGTGTAATTATAGTCATATAGGAATAGATGTAACTCTTAAACATAGCATGATGATAATCGACAGAACTATTAAGCCATAAAGGTAGATTTCTCTTTATGAACATGCGCTCTCCATGATAGCCCTTCTTTAGTGAGGTTTGACCCTAATCCATCAAGAGTGGAGTAGTATATTTGAACAACTCCAATAACTTCCCTCCCAAACTCGGCAGTTCAATTCTAATCCCACTCCTTTACTAAAATTGGACACAAATGCTGATTCTCAAGACCCTTTATCCAAACCCATTTATAGTGCTCCTGTAATCTTATCATCGTCAGCAACAAAAGCATTCTGTGCTAAGCACCTGCAACCACATACACTCGCTCCACACTAATAATGCTCCAACTTTGACACTACCCACCAATGCAGTACACCCCTGTTCTCACCCCCTGACGCCTCTAATTTCAGACCATGGTTCAAGAGTTCACCGGTATCCTTGTGTCTCCCTTCTCCTGAACCTCCTACTCTCGTCGCCTTGATCTTCTCACGTCTTCCTCATCTTCCTCGAATTCCTCCCCTGCTAAGATCTCCCCTGGACACCACCATCATGACGCTTCCCTTTTGCTCTTTTGTGTCCTTTGCTTTTAACTTCCACTTCATCATCGGCTTATCCTTCTTCAACATTGATGTTACACAATCATGTGGCTGATGTTATAGCTTCCACCATCATCAGTAACAACCCCTGGACCTCCATTAACTACCAAATTGACACGGTGCTCCTCAGGGCATTTTTGTCTTTTTGCATGAATTTCCAAAATCCCATTTTGGGAAAGTAGCATCTCATATAGGATATTAAAATTAGGAGCATACTTTAACTTTATAAAATATACTTTTGGTTTTATAATTATAGCACTGTTAATGTTACTAACAAAAAGTGCTGACGCAACAAAACTCAAGTGGTATTATGTAAACTTACGTGATGATTGTGTAATTAAATATTATAATATTAAATTTAAAATATGAGGAAATTGAAAAATATCTAAAAGTTTAATAAAACAGTCAATATCAAAACCTCAATCGTATCATAAAAGTATAGTTTCATAATCTAAATATATTAGTTTATTACAAAATATAGTTTAATAACTAAATAGTAAAACCTATATTTCATTTGCAGCGATTTATCGATTGCTTTTAGTTTAATAATATAAATATATTATATTAAGAAATTAAAATTTAAATATATTTTTTCAATTACACAGTCATCACTTGAATTTATTGCACTAACATTTTATGCCAGTAATATTAACGTGCTAGAAATATGTCACCAAGAGTATACATCATATAAAATTTAAAAGACTAAAAATATACTTTAACTTATAAAATATAACATAAATAGATTATTTTGAGAGAAATATGAGTAATTTTGTTGTGATTATTGTATTGTGATTAATGTATTTTAAAATTTTATTAACGGTAAAATGAGATTTAAAATTATTAATGAGACATTGTAATAGATTCGACGCGAAAACCGTTGGACTAGCTGCCTAACTAGCCACTATCAACTTAGTCAATATTTTTTATTTTAAAAAAAATTATCATTTTTTTTAATTTTATTTAGAATTTCATATTATTAACCTTGAAATATTCATTTCCTTTCATATCTAGCCTAGTTTAACTCTGACATGATTTACTGACTACCTTAACCGTGTGTTTGATTTGATGAGAGTGATGGAAGTGGATAAGAAGGGAAGGAGGACTTTTACCAAATTGCTATTAATAAAAAAATATTTTTTTTTGTTGGGAATGTATTTTTAAAATATTAAAAAAAATTTATGGGCAATTTGTTTAATATAAGGTATAATATTTATCTCCTCTCGTTTTCTTCTCTCCTCTCAAACCAAAACACCCATATATAGGTTTAAGAACCTTGTAGATTAGAATAAGGAAAGAAACCGAAAGAGCAAGAAATATAAAATGTCAAAAAAGGGAAAGGGAAAATTTTAGGGAATTGGTTCTAATGCTTTGCGGGAAAAATAGATCCCACCGCACCAAATCACATCAAACTCTGACGTCAATTGCTCGCGTGATCATTATCTCGCTCTCTTACGTTGACATTTTGACTTTTTTTTTTTTTTATTTAAAAAAAGAAATGCAATCACCGATGACTTTGCAAACGACTTTCTTATTCAAATATCTGTATATGGAACGCAACAAAAAGAAATATCATGTAATTTTTTTACTTAGATAAATTTTTTATTTTAAAAAAAGTCAATTAGACTTTGATAAAAATATGTTAGGATAATATATTAAAAAGTATGTTTCTGAATGTTTAAATATAAACAAAAGACAAAAAAGAAAAGGGAAAATTTTGCTTTAATTTTTAAAATCACACTTTTTACTCTAAATCCATTTTTCCTAAAAGTTATCCTTTTTTTATATCCAAAAATTATCTAATGCATTCATTTTTTTCATCCAATTGACTTTTTTAAGGCAATATAGTGCATAAGGTTCTGTCATATGCGATCTAGAAAATGATGGGCATACACATCCTTTACTCTTACAAGTGCATTCAAAATTTGAACATGTTGCTTCAGATTACATAACAGCAACTACACCATTACTATGAGATTCATTCTCTAGTTGTAACCAAAAAAGAAGAAGGAAAAAAAAATAAGAAAAAAATAAGGATAAGTAATGATCATATAACTACTTGTTGGCATGCATGTTCAAAGGCAAGATGAACTTTTGAGGTCAAAAATCAAAAAAGTGAAGATGGACTTTTTAAACATTATTGTAAACAATGTCATTTCTTCTTAGATTTTGTGATGGAATAAATTTTTGCTCAAATGGACATGAAAATAACAAATGAGTTATTTTTAATCATCCGCATGACAAAACGGGCACACCTCCATATTAATTAGGTAAATCTCGTTGTTTAAGAAATGGGGAAGAGGTAGGAAGAAATTTTCCTAACTATTCTCCATAATAGCATTCTAATACGAGTTGATTTTTCAAGACTTCACCCATATATGTTGAGAGATACTCCCTTCAGTCTTTAATATAAAATATAATAATTGATTTTTTTTATTTGATTAAATTAATGAAACTAAATACATTATTTAATCATAGCATGTGATATGTATCATTAAATTATATATTAGTTTAGAAGTTATAAAAATTAGTTTGAAGAAAAATTATTAATATAAATACTTTAAAATAATTTATTTAGCTTTCTTAATGTTTAAAAAAAAATCAATTATGCGTATATTAAGAATCCGAAAAAGTAGGTCCCTAAGATAGATTCCTATGTGAGGAGTTATTTTGGCGAAAATGGTACTCAGACTGGATTGTATAAATGCTATCCACATTGTCACTACCCTCTGCGGGGAATTCTCATAATTTGAACACGATGAATTTGTAAGATGACTTGAAGTTGATATAACTTTGGCAAAATGAGATATATTCCAAATCCCAAAAGGGCATGGGATAAGGATTAATACTCTAACTGAGTAATAATATGTTGAACCAAACTGTTGCAAATGCTGTTAAAGCCTATTTTCTAAAGAAATTGAAGATCCATCGCCAATTCACCATTTTACCACACAAAAGATGGTTTATTTACTTGTAACTGCTATAAACAATTTGTCCGTTTTTTTTAATATATATATATATATATATATATATATATATATATAGAAGATTCCAATAAGATAAGCATAATTTTGTAAATCAATTTTTGTCGTCATCTCGACAAAAAATGTGTGAAAAAAATTCATTTGTAAGTTTAATATGTTTGTACACAAATTAAACTTAAATTAAGTGAAGTGCAATTTAAAAAAAGCACACCTTAAATTGCCATCGCCTTCAGGGAAGAAGTTTTTGACATTCACAGGATAGAATGGCTCACTCTCGTAGGCGATGTTATCACTATCGCCCATGTTGTAAAGATCCCGAGGCATTAAGTGAACCAACATATTTCAATCCATGTGCCTCTCATCCTTGACGTAATAAACCTGGTATACCTCTGAGGCAAGGATATATGACTTATCCTTTTGAGACTAACTAGTGTGAATTAGCCAGGAGAAATTTACTTATGTGATGCCTAAGTCGTCAGTTGTGAGTCTTTAGGAAATTGTCGTATTTGCCTACAACTATTTAAACAACGTCATGGTAAAACGACCTTGTTGGTAATTTATTCCGCTGACATCAAGAAGCTGTCCATAATATGGGAATTCTCTGAATTGCATGTTCCGGTCATTGCTACTCGCATAATTCCTTGTCCCAAAGGTGCTATAAACACTCGAGTTTTAGGTTAGCAATCCTTGATCTCTTGAAACCGTACAAAACTTGAAATCATTGATATTGTACGTTGTAAACCTGGTTGTATGGTTAAGAGGGCTGAGTGCAAGAGCTTTGAAATCTTGTGAGTGCAAGTTGTGGTCATTTAGTATTCTCCTCGCAAACCATCTTGGGAATTCTCTGTGGACCTTTTTGTCAATTTCAAATGATGTCTGTGTATGGATCTTGAGTTGACACATCACATGATTTCTGAATTCCCTGCAACTAATCATGAGATGACGATCATGAATTGTAAGTATAAAATGAAAGGAAACATAAATGATAACATATGAGTGTACAACCTTACTGAATGAAGGGTTCAACTTTAGTGCAATTAATCAAGACATGTCTATGTGCTTGGAACTTCTCAGTTGTCGTCAGTTTAAAGTTCTCACTTCCTCCAACTAGTTTACCAATACGAGGGATTAACAACTCTCTTGATGATGGCTCAGTTTTAGGACAATCGTCTACATGAGTTGATCAGTTGAAAGACGTCTCAATGCCATAAAGTACCTTAAACAAAAATACAGGACCTCATCCCCTATATAACCTTTAGCCATGGAACCTTATGGCCACACATTATTCCTTAGTAAGATTTTAATTTCCCATGAAACTTATAAAGTAAAGAAGGAAAAATGTCCATAAATGTTGAAATGTGTGATTAGCAAATTTAGAGAGTAATGTTGATGCACATATGTAAAATGAGTACCTCTCAATCAGATACATATATTGATATTGAACTAGGCTAACAAGCTTTGTTTCATGAACAAGGTGGACTATTAGGTGAACCATCACCATGAAAAAGGATGGAAAAAAGATCATCTCCAAATGAAACAACATAAGAATGATGTTCTGTTGTAGTTGATCGAGCTCCTCAACAATCAAAACCTTATTACACAAATTTCGAAACAAAAAACATAGCTCCACCAAAATGATTGGTATATTGGGAGGCAACATATTTTTTATTGCTAGTGGAAGTAACTGATGTATAAGAACATGTGAGTCATAACTCTTCAACCCAGTAACTTTTTGAGCTTGCATGTCAATACATCATGAAATGTTACTTGAATTCCCATCATACACTTTTATTTTCTTCAACGTCGTGAGGAAGATTTCCTTATTTGGTTTTGTGAGGATGATTTTTGCAAGTTGAAATTTGTCATTCTCATCTAGCCACGCATCTTCACAACTCCTATGGCCCGTAAATCTTTCCTTCCTGGAAAATGATCTTTTGACTTGCCAAGTTCTTTAAGCATCATGTATAGCACATTGTCACATACATTTTTTTTAATACGCATGACATTAAGATTATGTAAAAGCAAATTATCTTTCCAATACATAAGAGTGAAAAAGATGCTTATGTTCCACCATTACTGAGACGCAAAAGCAGAAATTCTGGCAGTCTTTCTCCCCGCATTTGTTACATCATTATTTTTTCCAAACTTGAATTCAACATCCTAAAGATGTTGTAAGATATCTGCATTAGGTAAAGTCTAAGGATGTCCTCTCTTTTTTTTTTCCCCTGTTATAACCTAAACTTGTGCTTACCATCAAGAAATGCTCAATGACCTATAAAGCACCACTTTCGACTATGGGGAAGACACATTAAGTCAAAATCAAAATTGTAGGCTTGACACACTGTCCCAGTATGTACATTCCACCCAGATAATATTCCTAGGCCAAGAAAGTCACTCATCGTTCACATCAAGACTACACGCAATTTGAACAATGTCTTCTCATACGCATCATACATCTCAATGACAACATTCCACAAGTCTAGCAACTTCACAATAAGTGGTTAGAGATACACATAGATGTCATTTCCCGGTGCCTCTTTGCTTAGAATGATCATATATAAAATGAAGGAGCTTTGTTTCATACACATCCAGGAGGCAAGTTGTAGGGAATTAAGGCAACATGCCAAATATTGTAACTTGTGCTAAGATTCCCAAATGGATTAAAACTATCGGTCACCAAAGCAAGCCGAACATTTCTAAGGTTCTCTGCTGCACTCGGCTCCTAGTGTTCCTCTGAGAAAAAACCTACAAAAGATATGAAACATTAAAATAATTTTAAAAAATATTAATTATGAAGAAATTTATAATTCTATAAAAATTTACATGTCTCTCTTGGCTCCTCTTGTACTAGACAAATTTGCCCAGTCTAGTGCTGGGACGCCATCTGGCATGCTCTCAATCAGCTACTATAGAGGAACCATCCCATCCTTAGAGTTAGCTTTCCTCCTTTTCTCCTTTCCGTCTTTTCCCATTTTCACCATTGGATCAAGATCTCAATGGTCCAGATTTTACATATTATAAAAATATTATTATAATTTAACCTTATTATTATAATTTTACCTTAAATATATAATATGTAAAATCTGGACTGTTGAGATCTTGATCTAATGGTGAAAAAGAGAAAATGAGGGTAAGGAGAAAAGGAGGAAAGACAACTCCCCCATCCTTATTCATCATGTGGTAGAGATAACCTCTTCGGTTCTTTTAGCCATCCCCAGTAAGTACCTCTTCTTGTTGGCACGGATGACTAACTTATGATGTATCATGATATAATTAATAATTAATCAATCAATTAATTTACAATGCCATAAATTATAATTATTTACCTCTATAATATAATTAAATACAATTAAATACCATCACAACCTTGTCCCATGCTTTGTCCTTCAACTCCTTTGGAACTTTCTTACAAGACCAGGAGTAGATGGAAAACCACAACTAATTCTTGCTCAGCTCATTCTAGCAGCAGTTGAAGACGTGACCACCATTCCCAATTAACTGGTATGTGGCCTCATTCCACGAAACTATGACAAGCAGTCCCTCCATCTTATTCACATCGGCCATGTCTAACTTCCTAGTATTGATGTTCTTTTGCAGATCTGAACAATTTACCATATTTTTTTATTAAATTTAAATACACTTTTAATAAACCGTATGAAATTTAAATATAAAATTTATTAACACAGTAATTAAATTTACCTTGGACTTCTACCTTAAACCCAATTTCCTGCAAAGACAACGGTCGAGGGTTCCTCTAGAGCCAAGCCTCCTCCTGATCCAGGGATCGCTCCACCTCGCTCATAGGAAAGTTGATGTCAAACTCGTCATTTTGCTTAAAGTCGCTCAAATTGAGCTGAGCCTCCTCATCCAGGATATAAGGCGGTAGGGTCACCTACTGTGGGTCTGCCTCCTCTAAGAAGAGCTAATGTAGCTGGATCCCCTTCTATGATGGCACAAGGATACTTCTACCCCCATGTCCCTATCACCCTCCCTCTACTATTACCCCCTGTTGAGGTGCTCTACCACATATCACCTCCTTCCCCTTCTCTAAATCTCTTATTGAAGTGAAAACTCTATAAATGTTACAGCTAAATGTCGCAACATAACGAGCGAGAATGAGATTTGCATAGTAAGAAAGAAACTTGCATGGGTAACTATTTGGCAACGGGGAGAGTTTAAACATTGCAACTTTGTAGTAGTTTTACGTCAAAAATGATACAAATGTTATTAAAAAAATTGCTACATTAACCACTACAAAACACGAAATCCTACCTCGTTTACCGTGACACTTTGTAGCAGTTTGATATAACCGCTACAAATTTGATGATTGTTTTAATTTTGTAGCGGTTTATAAGCATAACTGCTACAAGTATGATCGACTGTTTGCATTCTATAGCAGTTTGGAGGAGTAACAGCTACAAATGTGATTGATTATTTGCATTTTGTAGTGATTTTTCTTATAATAGCTACATACTTTCAATTATACAAAGAATTTGCAACATGAAGCTAAACATTGGTTTAAAAGTAGTTACCAACCACATGGAAGAATTGAAATGTAGTGCTAGATAACATGTTACGTATCATATGATATCAAGCATAGGCCATTTGCACTTTTTCATGGGTTGACAACTACTTTTAAACCAATGTTTAACTTCATGCTGCAAATTCCTAACCCATAACAAAATAATTTGCGTTGGAAGCTCTTTATATAGGCTTTAACGTTGTAGCGGTTCTATAAGTAACCACAACAAATGTAAGTATTCTATAGTAGTTTTTAGGCCTAATCGCTACAAATGAGCAAGACTCTTAGAATTTTGTAGCAAGTTGTACTTTTAAACCACAACAAATAAACTGCCGCAACTTGCAAGCCATAACGTGCCTTGCTGGCTGTTGGTTGGATTTACTTATAGTGTGTTAGATTCTCCGAGTAAAGCATGCTTCAAATGTTTAGGTAAAGGTTTAAGATCCAAGACTACTGCCTCCTCAATGGAAGGTTTTATTGTCTTCTATTAGGATTCAAAGGGAATCTTCTTTGTTTTGCTCATATATTTGTCTTCAACAGCGATCAAGTTTTTTGTAGAATCTCGTTGATCTTTATTTTCTACCAGAATCAAATCAAAGAGGTCCTTGCTTAAGGTGTTCTGGAATGTTTCTTGTACCAGGTGCTCAATGGTATCAATAGTTAAGCATTCTTCAACATCATTAGGATATTGCATTGCTTTTAGGATGTTAAAAGTCACTTGCTCATCATTGACCCTCATCGTTAATTCACCTTCGTGGACATTAATGAGTTTTCTTGCTATTGCTAAGAATGGCCTTCCAAGAATAATAAACACCTCTTGGTCAGCTTCAAATTTCATCATAATGAAATCAACAGAGAAAATAAACTTGTCTACTTTCACTAAAGCATCTTCTATTTTCCCTTCTGGGTAAACAATAGATTTGTTAGTGAGTTGCAATGTCATAGTGGTAGGTCTTACTTCTCTTACAACCAATTTCTTGAAAACTAACATAGGCATCATATTATGCTAGCTCCCAAATGACATAGGGCTCTTCCACAGTAATTCATATCGATTGCACATGGAATAGTGAAATTGCCTTGATCTTTTAGTTCAAGAGGAAGTTTATTAAGCAAACTACTTTCTTCAAATAACGCCACTATTTCAAACTCACCAAGCCTCCTTTTCTTTGACAAAATGTCCTTAATAAACTGTACATAACTCAACATTTGTTTCAAAGCTTGCACCAAAGGCATATTGATATGCAATTGTATGAAGACATCTAGAAACTTACGGAATTGCTTCTCTTGATTTTTCTTTTTCAATCTTTAAGGAAAAGGTGGTGGTGGCTTCATGGTTTTTATTGTCCTCTGGTATGATAACCTTTACTGCGGTATTGCTGCAACATCGGTTGTACCATATGATTTATGCAGTTCTAGTATACTATGTTGTGGCATTACTGCAGCATTAAATGTGTTAATTGTTTATACAATTCTGGGTAAATTATTTTGTTATATGTTCTTTTTGTGCAGCTTCCTTTCCTTTCTTTGCTTGGCCTGAACTTGGTTCATCATCTTCAATTGGCATTTTCACTACCTTATGTTGCTCAACAAACTTCCCATTCCTCAACTCTATAGCTTTTATATGCTCCTTTCCTTCTCGCTTAGGGCTCAATGACCTGTTATTCAAAGCTGTGACAAGTTGCCCTACTTGATTTTCTAGATTTCTCAGAGAAACCTGCTGACTTTGAATTATAACATCATTCTTGACCATGCATTCCTTAAGTATGCCTTCAATAGATGATTAAGGAGGTGGCTCCATATTCGGTTTCATTGCTTGTTGATTGAATCCAAGAGGATATTGAGGTTTATTATGCTGTGAGGAAGCACTAGACTGCTATCCTATTATTTTTACTGACCCCAAGAGAAGTTTAGATGATGTCTCCATCATGGATTATAAGTATTTGGATATGGATTGTTGTTGTTGTTCCTGTTATAATTTTCCATATAGTTTATAGACTCTGGGTTGGTTGTGCAATTGGCAAAAATGTGTTCTTCCCTACAGTATATATAGGATATTAATGCATATTGCAAAGATTATGAACCAGCAGCTAGATTCATGTATTTGATTATACTTTTAAGTGAGGAAACTTATGCAGTCAGGGCTATCATGACATTCAATTCATGTACTCCAGCTACTCTTCTAGTTGATAACACCCTTGGCCATTGATAGTTGTTAATGGACATCCTTTCGAGAATTTCATAAGCTTCATTATAGGATTTTCTCAAGATGACTCCACTAGCTGAAGCGTTAACTATCTACCTTGTTTGCGCATTTTAGACCATTATATAAAGTCTCCATTTGTATCTAAGGCTTAATTCCATATTGTGGACATTTCCTCAACAGTTCTTTGAATCTTTCCCAAGCTTCATATGTAGATTCTCCATCTTGCTACTGAAAACTAGTGATATCAGTTTTGAGCTTGACATTCTTTGTTGGAGCAAAGAATTTCAGCAAAAAGTTTTCACCTAAATTTGTCCAAGAAGTCACTAAATTTGTTGTCAAAGTGTTCAGCCAAGCTCTTGCTTTATCTTGGAGTGAAAATGGGAACAATTTAATCCTTAGAGCATCTATTGGAACTCCTGGAAGCTTAAAACGTCACAGACTTCCCTAAATACTCGCAAATCAAGATGGGGATATTTAGTTGTCATCCCACTAAACTGTCCTACTATCTGTAGCATATGGAATATAATAGGCTTTAATTTGAACTGAGGCACAATTATATCTAATGGCGTAGTTCCAAAGTTCAAACCATCCAGGTTAGGAATCCCTAAGTTCATAATGGCTCTATTCAGATCGTCATCAAGAATCCCTATTTATAAAGGTGGATCAGGTCAATCTCCATTTGGATTTCCATTGACACTTTCTTCTATCATGTCTACTGATGCAATAATGAGTTCCCTTCTTTTCTTCTTCCATATTCTTTGTTTGTAAGGTCTTTCTATCGCAGGATCAAAAGACTGAAGATCAGAAATATGAGAACAGCTCATACACGAGGCAAAAGTGCCAAGAAATCAAGAATGAGAGAGTAAGTAAAACAAATCAAATTACAACTTTCAAACAATATCGTGCAAACATAAACAATGTTAAATAATCCTCGGTAACGGTGCCAAAAACTTGTTGGTTGGATTTCCTTATGGCAAGTGTACTAGTCAAACAAATAATAAAGTGATGAGTAGAGTATCGTCCTATAAAGATTATAATACTATCTTATGCATGCAAGAGAGTGAAAGATGGTTGCTTGATTTGGTGAAATCAAAAGGTATATGGATGTGAGTTGAGTGATATAAACTATTAAATCTAAAAATTGAATATAACAAATCGAGAATAGATGAAGTAGAGAGTTATCAGGATAAAGTTAGGCTAAGCTCATATTCCCCTTTAATTTGCAACTCTTACCCAGATTGCTACCGCAATGCTACAACAACGTTATAGTAAAATTCTTCAATTAACCCACCTCTTATGTATATAGAACTTTTTCAACATTCCTATATTTTTATTCCTAACTCTACTTTTCTCATATGTCTATGCGAGTTTCAAGTTCAAAATAACATGCAAAACAAGGTGTATAGTTGTGTGAGATAAACTCATTCATGTAGGTTATGAAGTTAGATAGAATTTACACAATTCTTCCAACACATACTGTTTAATGGAAGTCTAATCTTAACTCCCTTCCAATAAGTTAAAATCATAGCTCTTGCTTCTTATTGGCCATTTAACAAATAAGATCAACGTTAACATACATAACATTAAACAAACTGAATTATATTAATTAAAACTTAAGAATCTGGTTGTAGCCACAAATCAAGGTTCCATCATTGCTTAGCCAAAAGAGAATTCGTTCATAACTTGCGAAAAGATCACAACTAAAATTGTCATAATATAATCCATGAAAGTACAAAGAAAGAAACTAAGAAGAAGAAGAAGAGAAGTCGAAGGAATTCAACAACACAGAGGAGCGTCTGTCACATAGTAGCTATGTCTTCTTCACCCCATCAACCTTCTGTCTTAGTTGTTCTGTCTGTTGTAGCAACTCTCTCAGTCGCTTAATGTTCTGTCAATCTGAGATACATGGCACGAGAGATTTTGTCTATGTGCTTCGTTCTCAGTGTTCAACATGTTGAGCGTCTTTCTAGGGTTGATTGCCTTTCCTTTTATGGTTAGGATCCTTGCGCCACACTTCCTTTAGTTAGCTAGACTTTCCTTTTCTGTCAGGCCCAACAAGAAGATTTTGTTTGATTGATTCTGTTTTTAATCCAGCTAGATTCTATTCCGATTTCCTTTTAGCTCTAGTTGTCCTTGATTTTTTTCTTCCTCAACCATATGGCCTTCTTTAGTATATTTTGAAGCTACAAAGCCCACTACACATATGGCCTAAGGTCCTACAAATTTTACAGTATTTTTCTCAAGAAAGGATTAATGTATAACAAAAACACGATACTTCTTATTTCCATTGCTCCATTACAATACGATGTTGTAGCATTGCTACAACATTGATCTAGCAATGATATCTAAGCTCAGAAATAACAATATTTAGATTCATTTTTTCTGACTAAATACAGGATAACATGTAAAAATACATCAATTAAGCTTTTTCATCCTTATTTCCACATATTCACTTTTCAACACAATTGATTATCTCAAAGGCATTTTAAACATGAAAATTCTAGCAAGATCAATAAAAAAAATAGTGAAAATATATAGCATAATTGAGATTTACCATTGGCACCACATTTTGTGATGGTTTTGAAAGAAAATCGCTACAAAATGTTTGTTACAAAATTGGCATCATATTTTATAGTAGTTATTTAGTGATAACTAGTATAAAGTTTGTTCCCTAACCAGTGCGCGAAATGGCAAAAGTGGTCAATTGCAAATTTATAGTGGTTTGGACTTAAACAATTACAAAATTTGACATTTGTAACAGTTTTTTTTCAACCACTACAAATTGACAATTTTTTTGGTTGTGGTTCTTGTAGCCAACTTATATTAGCTACTTGATAAGAATACATAATAAACATGAGTTTCATACAATTAAAATGAGGACCTGTTCAATCAATAATTAGCAGATATTTATATAAATAGTATTTGGTGAAACTCATTAGTTTTGAGTTATGGGAACATAGCCACTTAGTCAAAAAAGGGTATTCGCCGCTGCATAGGAGACTAAATATGATTCACACGAAGAGATTGATCTGAGATATATCAGAAATAATATCTACGCTCATGTATTGTCGGGCATATTCTAACTACACGACAAAAAGATAAAAGATATATGCCCCAGCGGATCGCTACAAGCATTTCTTTCAAGCGGTGATTTAATGCACATGTGTTTTATAAGTAGATAAAGAAAATATATTATATGACATTAGATATATAAGAATTTGAGTTAGGAAAAACTTTCTGGCAAAAAAATAATAATAATTAGGAAAAAAATAATATTGTTTTAGGAAAATAATTAGGAAAAACTTCCTGATTTCTGTTCTATTTCCAAATCAGTTTTCATAAATTGTTTTAAAAAGCAAGTTTTGAAAACAAAAACACCATAAAAAAAAAATCTGTTTAGATGGTGGTTTTTTTTTTAAAAAAATGTTTTCAAAGTGACCAGTGTCGATGGTGAGGAGTGATCGTAGATATGCTGCATCCTCAAAAAATTAAAAATAAAAAATAAAACACTTATAAACTATCTTGTTTTTTTTTTTTTTAGTTTTTAAAAACAACTCTCCTTTTTTAAAACAAACTACTCACTAAAAACAATTTTCTAAACAAACTTTATAATTTGTTTTACTCAAAAGGTAACTATTGTTTGTAAAAGTTGAAGGAGGTGGCATTTTTGCCTCATTCTAAAAAAAAAAAATTAAAGAAGTATTTGTTGCTAGATGCATATGTGAGAAAATGGGTATTTTTATCCCTTAGTCTTAATTTAAAAATTATCATGAATAATAAAACATTTCTAAGTGAATTTATACAAAATCATTTCAAACTAACACATTTATAAATTCATTCTAAATAACATTGGGCCTTGAGCTTCTCGAAGCTCATAATATAATATTCAACTATAAGTTGAGAGATAAACTCCATTTTGAATAATATTCTTTCCAAATATTTATAAAATGTCAAAAGTCCAATATCCATTGGTCAAATATTGAAAATTTATCATGGACAATAGAACTCTTCTAACTATTTTACAAATAATGCCATAATTAATCAACACACTTGGGCCTTGGACTTTTTTAAGTCCATAATATAATCATTCAACCAAAAACACAATATCAATCTCAATTAGCAAAATACTTAGACAACAGTTTTTTCAAATATACACTTGAGTTACTTATTCATATAGGAAATAGTAATCCAACACATAATATAATATCAAAGTATTCAATGTGAGCTAAATAATGGCAATACACAACAATTTATCACATAAATAAAAAAAGAGGAGCCTTTACAAAAATTATCATGATAATCAAGCCTTCTTAGCCTTCCCCAACTAATCAACACAAGAACTTAACCTTGAAAAATGTTAAGAGCAACAAGGTGAGACAAACATCTCATTAACAAATATTCCAACTCGTCATACATACTAACATGTGCTAGTGAGGTATCAAGTGGAACAAAAAGAAAAAAAAATAGCAACCCATATAATGTCATTCAAATAATTTTATTGTCATACACATTAGCTCATCCAAGTCTCTCCAAAGTCCCAAATAGGGGTGGAAATAGGTCAGGCTTCACCCTTAACATACCAGGCCTATTTTGCAACATAGTAGCCTAAGCCTAGCCTGTGACCTGTTACAAGCCTATTTTTCAACTTGACCCTGGCCTGTGGCCTTTTTTTATTATTATTATTATTTTTTATTTAACTAAGCTAACATGCCTACTTTAATAGGTTGAAACCAAAATTAAATAAATTACAATGTTACCTTTATAATAGGCCGGTCTGACATACCTAAAAGGTCTCTTATTATGCCTAGCTTAGGCCTGACCTATTAAGCAAAAATAGGCCTTATAAGAGGCATTGGCTTGACCTTTTAGCCTGACAGGCCAGGCCTGATTAGGCTTTTAACAGGCCAAGCAGCAGTCCCCTGACCTATTTCCACCCCTACTCCCAAAGGAGGTATGCAAACACAAAGCCTAAGAAGGCCTATCCTCATCATTATGGAAACGTACACACAAGCCACAAAGGCCTATTTCTTTCTTAGGAATGAAAAAGAGCTACAAATGCTTGTCCTTCTTTGTAGGATAAATGGGCCACATAGGCGTATCCCAATTGGGACAAATGAGCCATATAAGCCTATGTCAATAGAGACAAATAACCAACCCCATATGCACCAATGAGAGGTATTATCACATTATACTATTTTTCTCACACAAAGCTACAAGAGCTATTCCTTTATCTTAGGAACGAAAAGAGTTACAAGAGCTTGTCATTTTCTTTGGGATGAATGAGCCACAAAGGCTATAAAATCCTTTACTTAAAACAATAATTAACTAAGCAGTAAACTAAATCACCATTCAACCGCTTCCATGATTATGAAAATAAATTGGTTGTCAAACAAATTAACCATGATAGAAAGTTTAAAACTAAATTCTTAAAGTACTATCATGGTTAAAAGAACAAAACCCCTCAATAGAGATTCAAGCGGATAGTTGGCCTTTGGACCTCACAAGGCCCAAAATAAACATTCATCACCAAGCTCAAACTCAAAACAGAATAATATTTCATCGCATAACAAAATATCAAAGTCGACCAAGAGGTGGATCTAGAAGTTTAAAACACAATCATAAGGCCCATAGGCCATCTAAAACCATCAAAAGTAATCCAGTTGAGAGAAATCAAAAGTATATAGTTAATGCATCAAAACTTCAAAATAGATTAGAATATGCAAGATGCCCTAACTTCAAAACATACAATAATCTAGCATATACCAAAAAAATGGAAGAACTATTCTTAGCAATAGGTTAAGCTTTCGAAGTCTTCCTTGATATATCTGCACGAGAACTATCTCCTAGAAAATGTTAAATTAATGGACTAAGACAAAACCCTCAACAACCAACAATACATCTCATTGGGCATACGAGTAAGTGCTTGTGAGGTGTCAAGTGGAACAGTTATAAATACATAGCATTATAAAAAAAAATATCACATGGTTACATGTATATCAATCTAAAATATCATAATCTCATTCTCATATTTATCACATGGGTGCACAAAAGATCAACAACCACAATTTATTTTGAATCCTCCCTTATTTCCTCTTATTAAACCCATAGGCTAGTACTCACTCTTGCTAATGGTAGTTCAATTCAACAAGCTCCCCAATCAAGTGATATAGATCGGTCAAAATTCACAAACCCCAAGATCGGGCCATTGGTTCCCCCTTTAATGTATTAAAGGGGTGTCAAATCCACAGAGCACAAGACCGGGCCATTGGTTCCCCCTCTAACGTATTAGTAGGGTGTCAAAGCCTATAAAATACAAATGGGGTAGAGTTGGGAATTAGGGCCGGCCCTCCAGGGCCCAGAAGAAGAAAAACACATGTTTTTCGAAGCCTGGCCCGAGAGCACTAAGGCCAGGGCCTGGAAATTACTATTCCAAATTTTAACTATTTTTCATCCGTTTTTTTTCAAAGAAATATTATTAGTAAAATACAACAATTAAAGTTCTAATTTATCAAATAAATATTATCAATATTAATATCCAAGCAACACAAATTATCCAACAAATGAACACATTCATCAGTTCATAATCAAAAGCAAACTATTGCCCACAATCCACTACTGTCCACAAATGATACACATAAAATATAAGAAGCGTACCACTAACAGCAGATGACTACACTTCTTCTTTATCACTATCATCAATGTCAAAGATATTTGATTATACTTAACTAACCGTAGTATACTCTACTTCATGAGTAAGAAATTATATATTTGAAGCGTTCAAGCCCAACTTCAGCTTCAATTAAAAAAATATATATGTAAGGCCCAACAGGCTGGCCCGAGGCCCTGCAAGGCCGGCCTTCCAGGGCCAATTTCGTTTATCTCTTCAAATTTTTAGGCTTGGTCCTTGAAAAGCCAGGGCCTAAACGGGCCGACCTGATTTCCCGACTCTACAAATGAGCTAAAGGACTAATCAATGTACACCTAGAAACCCACAACCTTATTTCCTCTTTTTTTGTACAAGAATTCACCCCCTATTTCCTCTATAAATAATCTTCAATCAAATCCATATCCACTATCTCTTCTCATATCAATACTCAAGAGATATAATCACAATGGATTATCACATATCATTATTAATTCATAAGTTATTAAGAGAATCTTTTCAATCTCATAAATCAACACCAATTCATATAATATCATATCACTAGCCATTTGTCAATGAAAACGAGTCCCACAAGATAATTTCATTAACGACATGGTTTTATAGTTCATATCACAAACCAATAGAAAATTTATAGTTCTATCTAGTTACAAATCATTCACAAACATCATACAACATCACAAGAAGAGCAAGTGGTTATATATCGCTAAAGCAAAATAATATCACAATGCTCCTAATCTAAGAGTTTAAACACAAGCCATAATCAATCTACAACAATCAATTTACTCCACATTATTAACTCTTTGAGTTATTAGAACAATTAACTTAATTCTATAAATTTAAAGTTTTGAATTAATTGTCCAAAAATTTCAATTTTACACCAAAATCCCAATTATTTATTTGAAAATTAATTCAAATATTTTTCTTAACCCAAACAACTCATTTGAGTCATTGATTATCATCAATTTCATTCAATTGTACACAATCTTCAATTTAGAGTTTAAAGTATAAAATTATCAAACTATAAATATTCACTTTATTCAAAATTTCAAATCAATTAAAACTTTAACAATATTTCCAATAATTCAAATAAATCATTTGATCCAAATTTAATTGGTAAAAATATCATATATGAACTAAATCTTAAACTTTTTAAATAAAAATAATAATTTTGAATCCTTACAACAATTAAATAATAAAACTAAATCGAGTAAAATTGATCATTAATCATCCTTTACATAAAGTCATATATTGATAAAACTCACAACTTGCCTAAAGCCCTAACTCCAAATTATTCTCTAGTAAGCAGAAAAATACCCTCATAAGATAGATATATAATTTAGAACAATTTTTATAAATGGAGTTTTATGAGTAAAAGTGATTTTGACCATCTTATTGACCTAGAGTGTAGGACCCAGTTTTCTTGCTCGTCCTTTAGAGGAGTAATATATGGGTTAGCTCTAGATTGTCAAGATCTTATTTGAACGATCTATATCTTATATTTTATTTTCAAATGAAAAAATTATTTCTTAAAAAAAATAGTTTATAGATTATCTTTATTTTACACTTTCTACTCATTAAAATTATTTTTATATATAAAAAAAAAATCAGATCAAGACAACCGATTCTCCCTACTCGCTAGCCAATTCGGGCTCTGCCTCCTGAAATATTCACTTCACCGTTGCTACAATGAAGTGATGGGGTGACCCGAGGAGATATATATTACCCCTCCCCCATGTGATAACTAAATGGGCCTCGACCAAAAAAAAAAAAAAAAGATAACTAAAGGGGCCACGTGCCCTTTTGTTTTATTTTGTTTTGTTATTTTATTTTAATTTCAAATGCTTTTCCCTTTTTTTTAAAATAAATCTCTTTTAATTTATTATTATTGTTGTTGTTGTTGTTAATATTATTATTATTTCAATACATTTTTATCAATTTATAATTTCTCCCACTCATATAAATCATATTTTAATAATATGTCATAAATCGATTTATTATAGTTAATTATTCCTTAATTATAATTAAATCCTAATATAAAAATTAGGATGCTTCATAGGTCTATCTCAATAGGGGCAAATAACCAACCCACATTACATTAATGGGAGGCTTTATCACTTGATATTCTCCAATATTCATCTTTATCAACCACAATCAATCAACATCACAATAACAACTCATGCAACATATTAAAATCAATAATCAAGGTAAATTTCCCTTCCAAAAATCTTCATTCTCATTTTAAAATCACAAGGTCCACAAGATGATTTTCTCAAATGAAGAATATATACCATACCAACCAAAAATTCATATATCATTTCAGCATCTCATAATATCAAAATCTCTCAATAAGAAGACATTAGCACATATAATAAGAGTCTTACCAAGCAATAAGTATTTACCAACTAATTAATAACCACATGCTCAAGTCACCAGTACAATAAATCTATACAATCAAAGTATCACCACACATTATATTACAAACCAATTGAATGATTAACAAAAATAATTTAGAGTCTTAAAATCTCTCTAGAAGTCCTGACTCTCATCTTTGACCATTTACAATCAAGCCAACATCAAACTTGGTGTTACAATAACACCAACAACTCAACCAACCAAATTGCCAAACCTAATTTCCCATAATCACATTATCAATATCAACTCAAAATCAAACTCTTTCAAATCTTCATATAGTCTTCAAATTGTTCGCTTTAATATAAATTTTCTAAATTCTCAATTTACTACCATAGCTCAATCTCTCTATTCTCGATTTCAATCATATTTTTTATCATTCAATAATTTTATTTCACTCATTAAAATTATTGACAATAATTATATCCTCCCTTCATCCTTAAATCCCAAAAAATTTACTCATTTTAAATCCATAAGAAAAATCATATAAATAACTATTTCTCAAAATCATCATTTCAATTTCATTTCTTCCTCTCATTGATTCTTTCTTACATATTATAATCATTAAACCATAACTATCTCCTCAATATCTTTAAAAAACACTCAATTTCCAACCCTTGAAGTAGAGCCGGTAAAACGGGTGGGCCGGCCCGTTTAAGCCCTAACCCTTTAAGGGCCGGACTTGAAAAATGGACGGGATATTTGAAATTAGCCTTGGAGGGTCAGCCTTGACGGGCCTCGGGCTTAATAGGCCAGCCCTGCAGGCCCTTTTCTCTGTAGTTTTTTTTTCCTTTTTAAATTTATTAATTTATATGTATATCTTGTTTTTGTTATAGAGTTATTTATTCATTTAACTACAAATACATAATAACTATACTCTAATTTTATGATTTGATTTATTATTTGTTGTAAATAAAAATTATGGATGTGTTCATGATGTGGGAGAAGAATTTCATGATATTCTTACTCATGAGCTAGATGCTACTACTCAAAGTGAAGAATAATCAAATGTCGTTAAAATCAATGATAGTGACGAAGATGACAACATTAATAGTCATTGTATTAATATCGCTTATTGATATGCTTTTTATGTTTTATGTGAGTTATTTGTGAACATAGTTATTGGATGATTCGTGTTGTAATTTACTAATTATATTTTTTAAAAAAAAAAGTGGAGCTAAAATAGTTAAAATTTGTAATAGTAATTTTCGGGCTATGTAGCCCTGGCCCTGGTGCTTTCGGGCTGGACTTTGAAAAACAAGTGTTTTTCTTACTCTGGGGCCCTGATTACCGACTCTACCTTAAAGTTTCACTTAAAATTTTCAATATTCACATTTTATCATAAACATCAAATCAAACTCATTCAATCGACAATATAACTTTCAAAGAGTTACAGTTAATCATTAAATCCAGATTTAGCATACCCAATATCATATATCACAATTTTTCAACAAAACTATAACTTTAGTTTCTTTAAATGACCCAATCAAGTAAAAATCCAAACTATACAACTCTTATTCAAACCTCACTAACTCCTTTAAAAGTAAAATAATCAACTAAAAGGATCAATAATTTAAAATATGAGAAATCCTAAAAAAAAAAATTGCAACATCAAAAACTTAAAAAAAATAAATAAAAGGCTTAGAAATGGGAGGTAGATGACTTACTCATGTGGCTGAGAAGGAATCCAACAAGCTCTATCTCTCACTCAAATTCTATTCTTCACTCGGCGTCGCAAAGGCTGGCTGGAGGAAGCAAACATTGAAGAACAAAATAAAGCATTGGGACTAGAGGGGCACGCGGCTGAAATGGGTTGGGGGCTTTTGGGGGTCAGTTTAACACACACACACACACTCCTTCCCCATAGTATCCTCCTCCTCCTCCTTCCCCATAGTATCTAAGTAATTATAACATGTCCTTTTAAGAAAATATTTTAAATACTTTTATTTAATTACACATATTTTCATTAAATTTCTTCTTCTCTTAAAATTATAATTTGGAATTAAGTACTCAAAATTAAATTTGATTTTGAGTAAATTCTCCTTACTCAAATAATTACATGATCATTTCAATTATCATGAATTAATTCCATTAACTCAAATCATACATAAAAAAATATCTACTATATTAAATTATATATTTTTCCTTTATAAAAGATAATTAGATACTTTATAAAAATACAATCAGGCGTCATTTATCTTGATTAGGCTTTCCACTTCAATTTTCAACCATATTTCATTCTTTTTCCAAATTTTATATTCCAAGATTTTAAACAATATATTTGATCTTCTTTAACTGTGTCAAGTTAGTTAATAAATAACATCATAATATTATTTAAATTCTTAGGGATATAAATTGGGATGTTACAACCATAAATCATATGTTGGTGATGGATTGTTGTTATGAGGGGAGGAGGTCCCCAAAAGTGTTCTGGTTTGAAGCTTTTTGGACTGATCATCTTGATTTTAAGGATGTGGTAAGAAAAGGATGGAGGTTGGTAGAAAATGGGAGAGAAACGAAGTTTGAGGAGTTGGTGAGGAGGTTGAAATTGTGCAGCACAGCTTTGAGATGGAAGAAGATATTAAGAATGCTTTTTCCTTGTTTTATACTGATCTATTTTCTTCTTCTGTTAACAGGAAGCTAGATGAGGCACTTTCTATGTTAAAAGGTGATGGAAGAAGAGGATAACATCTTGTTATCAAAAGATGTCACAGTGGAAGAGACTAAAAACGATGTTTTTCATATTGGTGCTGACAAAGCTCCTGGTCCAAATGGATTTTCTGCTGCTATGTTTTATCATATAGCGTGGGAAGACATTAAAGAGGAGGTATGTCTGATGGTCAGGAGCTTCTGTTTTCTTTTCCCCCCAGAATGATGAGGATATTTGAGTGATTAATAAAAGCAATATCAATATATATAATAAATCTCATCCTCTCAAGCTGATCAGAGAAAATGGCTTATTTGTGGCTCCTCTCACAAATTACTGTTCATAAGCCAGATTGAAAATCCTCGGGCTGCGGACAAGCTGTTTTCCATGTGCCCCAATTTGAAAATCAAATCAGTCATCCCTTACGCCAATTCACGGGATTTTGATGTCAGATACCGGCATTTCCTTTATCTTCCTCTTCCCCATAAGCTTCTCTCACCATACGCCTCCTCTTGTCCTCTATTCCAAATAAATGGCTAACAAGTTGTCTGTGTGCATCCCGACGACGGCCAGCCAGTGAAAGTCCTCTATGTGGCTAATTCTTCCATGGAGGATCCCGGTCCCAGTTTGAGTTCGAGTTCTAGGTCTTTCCTCATCTCTATCCTCTAGATTTTACTTCTTCATATCTCTTCTAGGTCTCTTCTTATACATCAATATGAAATTATTAATTTCTTAGCTTTTATTTCCCCTTTGATTTCCCCGAATATTTTCAATTGTTTGTTTTCAAGTATCTGCAAGTTTTCTTCATAATATGTGTGTTCGTGTGTTTTCAGGTATGTTGAATTAAATCAAGATGGAATAGACTAAATGAAAGCCCACCATGAACAGCAAGAATCCGATCGCGAACAAGAGCAATCCAGAGAACGAATTTGAGGTTTGAACCAGCAATTGATTGTGAGGTGTTGATCCTTGAATCTTTCTCGCTGTCTCGAAGCCGTGGCTGGACTCCATGGTCTCCGATGAGTAGAAAATCATGAGTATGTAATCTGCTGGTTAGGGCTATCGCAGAGTGAGAAGACAGATCAGGAAGAAGCCATTGCTGAAAAAAAACAAAATCTCCCGTAAGATTCGAATACTTCAAATTAACCTTGATCAAAGTGTTTGAAGCATCAATAAATTGAAACAAAATGAAAGCTAAACTAGGGGTTATAAAGTTGTTCGTGCGGTTTATATGCTTAGTTTTCCTTTTTTTTCCTTATATAAGATTGAAACAAAATAAATAACAGAGGAGACTGTGGAAATAAATTGAAGCTAAACTCTGCTGATTAGACTAAATGAAAGCTAAACTTTGTTGGTTATATAAGATTATTAGACTAAATGAAAGCTAGGAGACAGTTGTGAGAGTGTATCTAATTCACCTGTTTGATGCATCTAACAATTCTGATGCATCTAATGATTCTCAAGGTAATTACTTGTTTGATGTTTATTGACTCGTTTTGCTCTGTTGTTCTTTCCATCCTGTAGAGTGTAATGTATTGTGCATATTTTGTGAACAGGGAAGTTTAGCATTTAGTCATTCAATTCATGATGTTTATTGTTGCTTTTCCCGTGGTTGAAATGCTATGGTTGCTTTCTAACTGGATTTCTTTGATGCTCAGGAGAATTTGAATTCATAACAAATCAGGGAGATACCGAGATAAGGAAAGAGCAGATCATGTTTTTTAAAACAATAAGTATTTGCTTTTGTAAACAACTGGCTTTTTTAAACAATATGTATTGAACTTTGAGGTTTTAAAACAATAAGCAGTAATAAATGTCTGATTCCAAGGGAGAGAACATAGTGAGGTTATTTGAGAGAAATAAAGTTCTTATGATAAAGACAATGATGATGCTGGTATTTGTTGTCCAGTCTCCCTTCTCCTTCTTTTAAAAAAGGGTTAAGTACCAATTTTGCCCCGGAAGTACGCGCTCAGGAGCAATTTTGCCCCGAAAGTTTTCGGCATAGCAATGGTACCCTGGAAGTATCAAAATATAGCAATGTTGCCCCTCCGTTAAAAACCCTAATGGTCAACTAACGGTAAACGTTAGGGTTTTTAACGAAGGAGCAACATTGCTCCTGGGCTCGTACTTCAAGGGAAACATTGCTACGCCAAAATGTAGCAATGTTGCCCTTGAACATAGATACTTCAAGGGCAACATTGCTACGTTTTGGCGTAGCAATGTTTTCCTTGAAGTACGAGCCCAGGAGCAATGTTGTCCCTCCGTTAAAAACCCTAACGGTCAACTAACGGTCAATGTTAGGGTTTTTAACGGAGGGGCAACATTGCTTCTGGGTGCGTACTTCCGGGGCAACATTGCTACGCCGAAAATTTCCAGGGCAAAATTACTCCTGGGCGCGAACTTCCAGGTCAAAATTGGTACTTAACCCTTAAAAAAAACACAAAAAGAGTATAACGAAATGGTTCATTTGATTAAACCTGTTAAAACAGTAAAATGACCAAAAGAAAACATGTTTAAATAGTAGAACATAGACAATGATTGCTGCTTAGCTCTCTCTTTTGCTCTTCAAAGTTGAATTGATTGGGATGTTTTACCGTTATTAAGACCTAACAAACTTATTGGAATCTGAGGAAGTGAAATGATATATTATGTGTATGATATATTCTAATACACTTGCAGCACATTGAAAAGTAATCTTCATAAATGAAGGAGTCATTGCAATTTTTTCTTTGCAGTTGTTATCTTCTTAGGCTTCCATCCTAAAGCCACTTGGGTTGGAGGTTTTAGTGTTGTTGATCATGACAGCTGGGTAGGTCTATCATTGTTGATTTGTCTATATTACAAATCCTTTTTTAAATGAAAATGAAATAAGCCTATTCACATAAAACTATTTAATCAAGAATGTCATTAACCGGATGATGTTCTTCAGTTCAAGAGGTAGATAACATAGGATTTATTGTTACCCTTTAAACATGTTGAGATTTTAGTCCCTTTTGCTCGCTCTTTGTTGAACCAATATTGATACCATGTCTTTTGGTTGTGACTCGCGAGAAAGGAGAGGGACGGATATCATTTTCTTCTGGTTCAAGTTTTTCTTAATTGATTTGAGAGTACAGTATTACAATCTGTGAGTGTGTGAGAGAGTAGAAGATTTTCTTTTTTATCCTCAGGTTTTTCTTAATTTCAATACTATATCATTTGTAATACCTTGAATCGATTGATTGGAGGATATTGATGTTTATCATTGGGGTTTCATTTTTAATATATAGTCATTCATTGGTAGTGATATTTTAATGTTCCTTAGAAGTAAGAGAGTTGCATCACTTATGAAGGAAAATACTTTTGAGTAATCTGCAAAATACTATCATCCCGTGCAACGCACGAGGAAGTGTAGGCTCGTTTTGTTAATTCCAAAGGTTGAAAAGCCTGAAGTAGTAGGTCATTTTAGATTATGCAATGTGGCATATAAAATAATTGCAAAGATCCTGGCTTTAAGGTTGAAAGGGCTGATGAATAAAATCATTTCTTCTAATCAAAGAGCATTTATTGCCGAGAGATTGATACAAGATAATGTGGTGGTAACCCTAGGCCTTTCACTACTTAAACAATAAGAAGAAAGGAAACAAGTGGGAGTATGATGGAGGTATGGGGTTTCAGGATGGCTTTTTACTATGGGAATTGCCGGGAGTAACTCAATCTAAGAATGATGGAGGTATAGGGTTTTGGGATTTGCTATGCTTTAACAAAGCTCTTTTGGCTAAATCTGCTTGGATATTAATTCAGCAACCTAATGATCTTTGGTGTCAGATTTTAGAGGTAGTCTGCTTCCCTAAATCTGATTTTTTGCAGGCAAAAAAATGTGGAAAACCTTCATGGTTCTGGATTAGTATTTTGGAAGGAAGGTAGGGGATGGTTCCTACATTAATATATGGTCTGATAGTTTGAGTAGAAATGAATATTGTTTGACAAATGAGGAAAAGCAATCGATTTTGAAAATTCATTTACCATCCCAGACGTCAAATGAGAATGGTGTCTACACTGTTAAATCAAGATATTTTGTGGCTAAGGAGGATAAGTAGGTGGTAGTGAGGAAGGATCCCCGTTCATCTTTCCAGTTGCCAAAAGAACTTTGGAAATTGGTAGTCCCTCCCAAAGGTGAAACAATTTACATGGAGGCTTCTTAGTGGGGCATTAGCTACTAAAGAAAAGTTATTCAAAAGAAAATGTTCCAGGGATCCTGTTTGTCTAGTGTGTGAATCTGAGCCTGAAACTTTTGAACATTTATTATGTGTTCATCTGAAAATAGCAAGGCTGAAAGATTCAATTATTGGCAAAAACCTGCTACCAGGGAAATCAAAATAAATGTTGATGGTGCCTTTAAAGGAAGTAGTGGGCTTCCTGGGGTAGGAATGGTGTGTAGAAATAGTCAAGCTGGTTTCCTGGGTGGTTTTTGTAAAACAATTACTGCTACTTCTACTTTAATGACATAATGCCTGACACTAAGGAAGTTTTCATGGTAAGTTGGAAATTTGTATCCCATTGAATCTACTTTGAAACTGATTGTAGTGTCTTAAAAATCAATTATCCATACACTTAAACCCCAAAGTTTATCATAGTCTATAGTCTAGAAAAGATTACAACTTATCTTTAAAAGTTAACCGTGATAAAAAAAAAAAAGCGTTCGATTAACTATTTAAAAACACGACTAGCTATGGTTATAAAGGAGTTAAATCACTACAAGTATTTATTCATGATGGAAAAGAATAAACTAGTAATTTAAAATTGGGTTAATGTGCAATTTTGCCAACAAACAACTGGCCTAGGAGCGTCAAGCACAAAAAACAATTAAGGGTATTTTAAATGTAAAAAAAAACAATTACAAAGGAGCGTCTAACACAATGCCACTAACTTAGGGCTAACGCCGTTTTCTGAATTTGTGCAAAAATTACAGAATATGGTCCAAATGTTTATGAAATTATATTTAAGCCCCAAAAATTAGAAAAAATTTTATTTTAGTCCCTCCATGTGCGCAAAAATTACAGAATAGGACCCAAATGTTTATAAAACTATATTTAAGCCCCAAAAATTTAATTTTTTTTATTTTAGTCCCTCCATATATAGAAACTAAAGTGAAAATTATAAAAAAAAATTAGGGTTGAAAGATAATTTTCTAAAACTTTGGGTTCTTTTCTGTAATTTTTGCGGGGCCATCCTTACCCTTAAAATCCACTGTTGGTTACAAGCCTTTTTTTTTTTTTTTTACTTTAGCCTAGCCTACCTATGACTTATTGAGGAGGCCTGTAATTTTAATAATTTTGGAAGCAGCCGAACAAACCACAGGCTTCACTTCAAAACAAGCCTACTTCAAATACGGTGAAAACAGACCTATTTTAAATAGGTAAAAAACAGACCTACTTTAAACAGGATGTTAGATGTAGGTCTGTTTTCGGCCTGTTTAAAGTAGGTCTGTTTTCATTGTGTTTGAAGTAGGCTTGTTTTGAGGTGAGGCTTGTGGTTTTTTAGGCTGCTTACAAAATTTTTAAAATTACAGGTCTCCTTAATAGGCCACACGTAAGCCAGGCTAAAGCCGAAAAAAAGGCTTGTAACCAACGGTGGATTTTTGGGGGTAAGGATGGCCCCACAAAAATTACAAAAAAGAACCCAAAGTTTTTGAAAATTATCTTTCAGCCCCAAATTTTTTTATAATTTTCACTTTAGTCCCTGTACGTGGAGGGACTAAAATAAAAAAAAATTTCAAATTTTTGGGGCTTAAATATAATTTCATAAATATTTGGGCCCTATTATGTAATTTTTGTACGAATTCAGAAAACGACGTTAGCCCCAAGTTAACGGCGTTGTGCTGGATGCTCCTCTGTAATTGTTTTTTGGCATTTAAGATACCCTTAATTGTTTTTTTTGCTGGACACTCCTGGGCTAATTGTTTGTTGGTAAAATTGCACCTTAACCCTTTAAAATTTATCATGGATAATAAAACCTTTCTAAGTAATTGTGTACTAAGTTATTTCAAAGCAACATATTTATAAAATCATTCCAATTAATAGTTGAGCCTAGAGTTTCTCAAAGCTTAGAATACAATATTCAATCAAAGCCCATGGATAAATTCATTTTTTAATATTCTTTCACAAACATTCATAAAATGTCATAAGTCAACTATTCTACCATTAACTCTATCATGCTTAATAAAACTCTTCACATCGTTTTACAAACTAAACCATAATTAATCAATACACTTGGGCCTTGGACTTCTCAAAGTCCAAAAATACTCATTTGAGTATTCAACCATATGCCCAATATCAATTCAATTATTAAATTACTTAAATAACAATTTTCTCAAATATCCACTTGAGTTATTTATCCATAATAGAAAATAGTATGATCCAAAACACAATATCACATCAGAATATGTAACATGAGTCCTACAAATGCAATACACAACAAAAATAAAAAAGATGAGGCTTTACAAAGATTATTACAATAATCAAGCCTTCAGAGCCTTCCCCAATTGACCAGAAAGAGGACTATCACTTGAAAAATGTTAAATAAATGGGGTGAGACAAAAGCCCACTAACTAGTTATCTAACTCATTACACATGCTAATATGTGTTTGTGAAGTACCAAGTGAAACGGTTTATATAATAAAGTATTAGAGATTTTATTCACAAAATTTCATATGCATTTCATTTTGCAAACTCCATGTCACAAATTCCGTATCACAAACTCCATATCATAATTTGTATATCACAAGTATTGTGTCACTATTTCAATATTACAATTTTCATATCCCCATATCACAATTTATATATCACAATTTCAATATCATAATTTCCTTATCGCAATTTCAATATCAAAAATTCTATATCATAATTTTCAAGTTGCCTCCTATCAATCCAACCAAATCGCCTTATTTCTACTGATTGAATCCATGAGCTAAGTTATATTTATGTTACTAGCTCACTCAAAAGCTCACTGGTTTTGTGATGAGGACTAGCCGAAATCTACAAAGCACATGCCCATATATGGTCTTTCCCCTTAGTTGAACTAGCTAGGTGTTGCAACCCCTCTTGAACTAGCGGGATAATACAAAGTCAACCATTATGCATCAATGGAAACTATACCACGTGGTAGAACAAACTACTCAATCTCATTCCAATCAAATCATCACCATAATTATCAATAAGTAGCTTATTAGGAATATTTCAAGATTTTCACATTCATACAATGCTATTCAAATCATCTTCATATACATGACATAATATAATGCCTCAATTCTCTCTCTCTCTCTCTCTCATCCCACAATTCAAATCATAAAGTTCCACGAGACAATTTTCATCAAAATACTCATCAACATTATGATAATTTTTCAATATCAATAAACATTTTAAAGTACTTATTAAAGTATTTAATCAACATCAATATACTATTTTCATTATCATCATTATTTCACAAAATACTTACAAAACAACATACCAATACATATAACAAGTGAAAAATATTTATCTCTCACCAAGCAAAGAGATATTACTACAAACAATGTGCCACTTGCTCAATACCAACTATTCATAAATATCAATTTATGCAAGTATGTAACCACATATCAATAACTTAGAGTCATTTGGGGTAATTCATTTCTAATTTCTAATTTCCAAATTAGTAATTAATTCATTATTTTTAATAATACACACATGTGTGTATTGTAACATCCCAAGTTTTTGTTCTTAATGTATATGTGATACTAGGATGTGATTTATTAATTAGCTTGAGGTTTAAAGAAGATTAAATCTATTGTTTGAATTTCGAAATCATTGAAAAAAAAAACCATGTCTAAGAATTTAATGGAAAAATCCTAATGAAATTAAATGAAGCCCAATTTTATTTTTTTCTAAGGTGTGAGATCAACTCTTATAAAGGGGGAAAAATTAAAACCAATAAATAATTGAAGAAAAAGAGAGGGTTTAAAAATAATAATATATTAAATCAAATAGTGCGCACGTGACCCACTATTTGATGAAGGGTTAATATACCCCCGGTCAGCGTAATTCCCCGGTCCTTCTTTTCCATTTGTTTTTTAACCTCCATCGTCTTCTTGCTTCAGCTAGAAGCGTCTGCCTCACTCAGAATCCACATTCCATGTTTTTGTTTTTTTGTTTTTTTTGGATGTGCTTCTTAGGTGCTTCTCTCCCTAAGAAGCACATAAAGAAACACTAATTGTATTATTTTTTTATTTATTTAGAATAAATTATATGTTACATCCTGAAATATTTTGTATACCAAGTATCTCAAATTAATTAATTTAAAATACTAAGTACAAAAAAATATTTCTTAATGCAGGACTGGAAATTAATTAATTTGAAATACTAAGTACAAAAAAATATTTCAAGATGTAATATATATATATAATTTATTCTAAATAAAAAATAAAAAATCCCATCAATATTTCTTTATGTGCTTCTTAGGGAGAGAAATACCTAAAAAGCACGTAAAGAAAAGCATGGAATGTGGACTCCCTCACTTTTCCTCTTCTTCATTCCTCCTTTGAGTCTTCAAGGGAGAGAGTGAAATAGTGCTCGAGATTTACTTGGGTGTGCTAGGTAAGTCATCTAACTTCCTTTTTTTTTTTTTTCATCTTGTTCTCTAAGTTTCATGGATTTTTCTAATAATAGAAAATCTTTGGGCCTGATGAATTTCGATATTTTTGAGGTTTTTAGTTGATTTAATTTTTAGTGGAGCTAATGAGGTTTGAATAAGAGTTATATGGTTGAGATTTTCTTACAATGATTAATATGAGGAGACTAGAATTATGATTTAATTGAGAAATTAAGATGTATGACTATGATGTTAAAATAAGAATGGGAATGGTCTAGATTAGTTGATTTAAGAAACTTAAAGTTAGTGTGTGGTTGAAAAATTAAGATTTATGACAATGAGTCATTTGAATTCAAAATTAGATAATTATTCTAGCTTGTTGGTGTTTACATTGAGAATGAAATGGATTGGATTTGAGATTTATAAGGAAACGAGAGTACTTAGAATGTTGGGTGAAACTTTAATTGTTAAAAATTGGGTGTTTTTGAATAAATTGAGGAGGTTGTGTTTAATTGATAACTCTAAGGAGTGAGAAATTAAAAAATTAATGGAAGAAAGAAATGTGATTGTAATGATGATTTGGAGAAGAGTTGATTTATGGGACTTGTACCAAAGGCTAAAGTGAGCAGATTTTGGGAATTTTAGCATGAATGGAGGAAAGTGTTATTATCATGAGAGAAATAAAGTCATTGAACAATAAAATATTATTGGGATAGAGAAATGGAGTTATAGTAGTAAACTTGAGAACTGTGAGAATTTATTTTAAAGTGAATAATTTGAAGGTTATAAAAAAGATTTGAAATAGAGTTTAATTTTTGAGTTGAAGTTGATGATGTGATTATAGGGAATGAGGTTTGGTAATTGGGTTGTTGTACCAATTTTGATGTTGGCTCTATTGAGAAAAGTCAAAAGATAATTGTTAGGGCTTTTAGAGAAATTTTAAGTCTCTAAATTGTTTTTTTTATTAATCACTCAATTAGTTTGAATATTAAATTGTGGTTTCAATTTATTGTTATAGATTGATTTGTGAATTGTGGTTGCTTAGAGCTTAAATTCTTGTGGCAAATCTAGCTTTAGCGAGATGTGACCGCTTTTCACATGTTATATGTGTTAGTATGTTTTTTGTGATTATTTTGTGAAAAAATTATGAAAATGGTATATTGATATTGATTAGATATTTCAATGAGTACTTTTACATGTTTATTGAGATTAAGAAAGTTATCATGATATTGATAAGTATTTTGATAGAAATTTCCTTGTGAAACCTTATGATTTGAAATTTTATATATATATATATATATATATATATATATATATATATAATATTTGAAAAATTTGAGATATTATGACATGTATATGAAAATGTTTTGAATAGCATGATTTGAATGTGAAAATCTTAAGAAATTCCCCTTGACTTATTTATAGATCATTATTGTAATGGTTGGATTGGGATGAGGTGGAATAGTTTGTTCTACGAAATGGTATAGCCTTCATTGTGCATGATGATCGGTTTTCTATTGTCTCATTGGTTTATTGAGGGACTATCTCACTAGTTCAATGAGGGGACAATACTCATGGTTTAGGTAAATGCTCTGTGTATTTTAGCCGATCTTCATCACATGATAAGTGAGCTTTTGAGTGGCTAATAACATGGATAGTGATTTAACCCATGGGTCTTGTCGACAAAAATAAGGTGGTTCAGTTAGATTGATGAGAGGTAACTTTGGATTAGCGATATGAAAAATTGTAATACAAAATTTGTGATGTGAAATTTGTGATATGAAATTATGATATGGAAATTGTGAAATAGAATTTAATTTGTGATACAAAATTGTGATATGAAGATTGTAACATAGAAATAGTGATACAGAAATTATGATACATAAGTTGTGATATAGAAATTATGATACGAAATTTATGATATAGAAATTGTGATATAGAAATTTCGATATTGAATTTTGTGAATTATATCTCTAATACCTTGTTATATAAATTGTTTCAATTGGCACCTCATGAACATATATCAGCATGTGTATTGAGGCTTTTGTCTCAACTTGTTGATTTAACATTTTTCAGGGAAAAGGTCTTTTGCTAGTCAATTGGCGAAGGCTCTGGAGGTTTAACTATTGTAATAATCTTTGTAAAGCCTCCTCCTTTATTTATTTATTTATGTGATTAATTGTTGTATATTCTCATGTAGGGCTCATGCTTCATACTCTGATGTGATATTATGTTTTCAATTTTATTGTTCTATATCATTGATAAGTAACTCAATTGGATATTTAAGAAAATTGTTGATTCAATATTTTGATAATTGAGTTTAATATTAGGCTTTTGTAACATCTTCCATTTTCTTAAAACAATGATTAATAAATGATTTGATCCAAACCATTCATTAGGCATGGAAATAGGCTAGGCCAGACCAGGCTTTGGCTAAATAAGCCTGAGCCTATAATAGAGGCAGAAGGCCTGAGCCTAGGCTTGAGTCTAAATTTAGGTTTTTTTTTAGATTTAGGCCTTCATAAGGCCTGGTCGGGCCTAAAGCCTTTTTAAAAGCCTACTGACAATGTAGGCCTTTAAAAAGGTCTCATATTGTAGGCCTTGGAAATCATAAATAGGCTTTATACATTTTGAACCTATCAAAACCTATATAAATATAATTTGAAATTAGAATACAAGAGTGAAAAATAATAAATATTATGTTATTTATATGATGTAAATTTAATTATATTTATTTAATATGTAAACAGGCCAGGCCTTAACAAATATAGGTCTGACCTATTTACATATTTAGGCTTTTATATAGGTTTTGGCCTGACCTTTTTAACAAATAGGCTAGGCCCTAAACAGGCCAGGCTGTAGGCCGCTTGATAGGGGCCTGGTTTATTCCCACCCCTACCATTCATCAAGAAAATTCCATGCACGGTTGAGTTTTGAAGTTCACTAGGCCTAAACTCTTTAACTGAAAAATGATTCATCATTTATCAAAATATGCAAAATTAGCCATAATGTGACAATATATAATAATCTAACATATACAAACAAAAAAAAAGGAAGCACTATTGTTAGCAGAAGTAGCTTAAGCTTCCAAAGTCTTCCCTAATAGAGCCATACAAAAACTATTACCAAAAAAATGTTAGTAACCATCAATCCAACTTACTACAAATGCTAATATGTGCTCATGAAGTGCCAAATGAAACAATTTATATAACAAAATATTAGAAATATAATTCACAAATTTCCAATCACAAATTCTGGATCACAAGTTCTATATCAAATTTCATATAATAAATTTACATATATAACATGCAAAGCAAAAGATTGATACATTGACCATCCTTTTTACCCAGACCACACTTATGATTGCTAATAGAGCCATAGCTAACTAATGATTTATCTATTTGACTAGATTAAACATGATTTCAAATCATGAGGCTCACCTGGCCAGGGTCCCTAGCTTGTGATGATTAGATTATGCCTCCCCTTCTTTTGATGGAACCAATAAGGAGTCACTGTCCCTTAAGCTGACCCTTAACTTGGCCAAAGGAAAAGGTGTTACTAAAGGCCCTAAAAATGTCAAAGCCATTTGTTGTGCACCAAGTGGTGGCAAACCACATGGTATTTATACACAATGACTTGCATCCTTGCTCCACATCCATCCATATGCATCATTGACAAACAATCCTAAAGTTAGCATGTGTATACAAGTTCAAAATCGCGAGTATAGTTCCAAATGAGATTTATAAAAGTAATACATTGTCTCAACAATCATTAAGATAACAAAACCATTTCAACTCAAGAAACTATAACAAAAATGCATTATCCAAAACATATAATATTATAACTTTTTGTCTAAATGACCATTTCAAAGTACTCATTGTGATATTAAATCAATATCCTTATATTTTCATTCTCATAATCATTTCATAAAATACTCACAAACAAAATACTAACATATATAACAAGCAAAAAGTGGTTGTCTCAAGTTCTTGATAGAAGAACTAAGCTTGAGAGAAATCAAGTCCACTCTAAAAATAAATATATAATTATACATTAATATAATTAACAAAAATACCAACTAATACAATAACAAATAATTAATTAAACTATAATTGGCTCACTTTAGTTTCCTTAAAAAAATGACAATTTATCTATTTCTCAAATTATCATTAGAATCTCATTTCCTTCTTTCATAAATTATTTCTCACTTATCATGATCATCAAAGTATCACTATATCTTCAATTTAACCAAAATACCCAATTTCCTACCATAAAAGGTTCACCCAAAAATTCAAATATTCACACTCCTTTATAAACCTCAAATACAATTAATTAAATCTGCAATGTAATCTCCAATAAATTAAAAATGAATTATAAATTCGGTTATAAGAGACCTATTATCACAAACCTCAATTTTCCAATACAATACTAATTTATATAAGTAGAACCAGATTTATTAAACAAATCTTTAGATCTCCACATAATCAAAATCATATCAAACTTTAGTTTAAATTTCAAATCTTAACTCATAATTTCATATAGTTCAAGATTTAGTAAAACTAAACCGATTAAACCTTCAAAAATACCTCCAGTAATCCAAATAAAAGCCTTAAGCCTCATTTAATCTGAAGAAATATCCTACAGGACATAAATTCTAAATTCTTTTAAATAGAAAACTTAAATTTAAACTCCTACAACAACCAACTAATAAATCTAGACCAATTAAAATTATATATTAATCTTAACTGATTAAAATAATCTATTAATCATGTTCTACATATATACAATCATCTATTATCAAAACTCAAGAATTTATAAAAATTTTAACTCCAAAATTTTTACTAATCAGTACTATATTATTCTCATTAGAAAGAGAAAACATGTATAATAAAATTTCATGAAGAAAGTTTGTTGAAAAAAATTAATTTAACTATCTAAATAATATTATAAAATAATATTAATGTGCAAAAATACACATGAGCTTTTTCTCCAGGAACGTCCAGCACCATGTGTTTTTTTTTGAGCAAAAATACACACGTGGTTATTATTTTGGAGCAAAAGTCACATCTCACCGTTAAGTCACTGTTCACGGTGATGAGAGAGAAATAGATGAAGTGAACAGTAACATAACGGCGGTGAACAATGACTTAACGATGGGATGTGACTTGCTCCAAAATGGCAACCACATGTGTATTTTTGCTCCAAAAAAAGTATGTGGTGTTGGGCACTCTTGAGGAAAAAGCTCGTGTATATTTTTGCACTTTAACCCTATAAAATAAATAACTTACCTTCAAAACTCAAATAACCTCATTTTCTTCTCTTTCTCTGCTTCTTTTCTCGTCTCACTCTCGCCAGTGTGTGTGGGTGAGGAGGTGGGAGGGGTAATTATTATTTCACCCTCACTACACCATAATGGTAGCATTTTGTCACCTTTACCTAAGCGGTAGCAAAATGCCTGCCACAAAATGTGTGTGTGTGCGTGTGTGTGTTAACACTTTTTTTTGCCATTTTTCTTTTAGGATATTACAGCTTAGTGTACAACCATTTAGAAATGTTTTATTTTTCATGATAAATTTTAAATGACTATTTTATTCTTTTTTATTATGGATTGATATTGTTGGCATCAGTACCTTGCACCGTACAAATTGTTAGTGGCATCACTTGTAGAAAAAACAATAAAAGTATAGTTTGAGTCATGCCAGTGGGCAATGTCCTTTGGAGATATTCCGCAACCCCCTAGTAAATTAGGAAGCGTCATTCCCCAAGTTAAAACGAACCCTTCCTGCACAAAGCAATGTGACAGAACAATAGAAATATATCAAAGTAACTCAGAAGAATAGTGAAAGGAGAGGAGCTCAAGGACCTCAGTGGGTACTGATCAAGAAGAGAAATATGGAGAAACATGTGGCTATTGGTGAGTTATAATGATGATTAAAGAATGTTTTATGGCAATTAAAACAACAATTACAAAACAATTGTTAATGATGTTTTAATGTAATAAAACCTTTTAAATATCATTAAAATCAGTCCATTAAAACTCCAAAGGTCATTTTTAACAATCAATTCAAATACTCCTCTTATCAGCCTTTTTGTTAACTCAAGCTCATATTTAATCGTATAGTAAGGCGTTCCCAATCTTGAGTTATATGAGATTTCTTCATTTGAAGCACCCACACACAAAATTGACAACAATATTTGTAGTGATTTAAATCTTTTATAACTATGCTAGTGTTTTCAAAAGGTTTGTTGAACTCTTTTTCAAACAAGGTTAATTAGCTTTTGAAAGATGAATTGTAGTATTTTCTTTTATGGTAGACTTTTGGGTTTAAGTTTTCTCTTTTAAGCCATATTATTCAAAGATTTGATTGAGTGTTTGGAGTATTTGAGTTTTAGGGAATTGATTATACATATATTTATTAACTAAAGCACTTTAAGCATATGCTAACTTATATAGTTAAAGTTTGTCCTGTCCAAGTAAAGGAAAATTCTCCAATATCCCATAGACCATAACTAATCATTTTAACACAAATTTCTATTTTCTCTAACAATTCAAATCACTCAATTAAATCATTCACAACGATCCTAAATAGCTTACTTTAACAAAAATCCCAAAATTCCCCAATTTAAAATTCCAACCTTAAACTTTCAAACTTAAATCTCACAATTAAACTATCAAAAATTCAATAATACCTCTAACAAATTCAAATCAATCATTTAACTCAAATTTAATAGGGGAAAATATTATATATTTCAAAAACCCTAAAATTTTTAAATAAAAATTAAAATTTTAAATCCTCAAGACAACCAATAAATAAATAGGGTTAAATATCAATTTTGTCTCAGAAGTACACTGTCAGGAGCGATGTTGCCTTGGAAGTTTTTTTGGGCTTAATTTTGCCCTGAAAGTATAAAAACGTAGCAATCTTGCCCTCCATTTAACGGTGGGACTAACGGAGTTACACACTCGAGTGTCATACGCAAACACTTGAGTGCGTACAGAATTTTTTTTTTTTGTGAGGTGCACACTCATTGACAGCACACTCACTCGAGTGTGCGTAATGCACACTCGAGTGAGTGTGCACTTGGTGCACATTCTCATATATGAGTGTGCACTTGGTGCACACTCACTCAAGTGTGTGCAATGCACACTCAAGTGTATGCAATGCACACTCATTTTTGAGTGTGCACTTGGAGGAAGGAAGAGAAAAAAAAATTCGTACACACTCGAGTGTGCTAACTCCGTCTGTCCCACCGTTAAATGGAGGATAATATTGCTACATTTTTATACTTTTAGGGCAAAATTGAGCCCAAAAAACTTCCAGGGCAACATTGCTCCTTACGGTATACTTTTGGGACAAAATTGTTACTTAACCCAAATAAATATAAACTTATAGAACTTGACTACTAAAGTAGCTCTGCAATCCTTTGACTATATATTGTTAAAATTTAACACTTACTTCAAATTCTAAACAAAAAATTTGCTTTAATTACCTAAAAAATATATCCATTAGAAATAATAAGTTGAGTAGAATAAAGTTTATGAAGAGAGTTTTATGATTAAATTTGATTTTACTTACTAAAAGAAAGCCTAAAGCTTGCCCTATTGGAAAAAAAAGGCTGAGTGTCGTGCTGTTTCTGCCTCTCTCTCAACAGTGAAAGACGTGTGGGAATTAGTTTCAATGATTACCCACGTGTCCCGTTGAAATGGAAGGGCGGTGTCCTCTTTTCTTCTTCTTCTTCTTTTCCCCAACTTTCTTTTTCATAACGGGCTTTGGGCCTTCGTTTTATTATTATTTTAAGGTTAAAATATACTTTTAATCCTTTAAGCTTTACATGAGATATACTTTTGGTCCCTTAAGTTCATAAAGTATACTTTTGGTCCTATATTTCTAACACCGTTAATATTGCCAACGGAAAATGTTCATACAACAAACTGAATTGATGATTGTGTAGCAGATAGAGCATATTTAAGTTTTAATTTGTAATTTAATATAATATATTCACATTATTAAACTAACAAATCATTACCTAGAACTGATATTTTGATATTAATATTATTAAATTAATATATTTAGATTATTAAACTAAAATTTTTATATTTAGATCATTAAACTAATGGTTTTTAATATAATTGGGATTTTGATAATAACTCTTCATTAGGGAGTTAGATATTTTTCAATTTATGCATATTTTAAATTTTAAATTAATAGATTTTAGTTACACAGTCAACACTTAAGCTTACATAGTCATTAGTTGAGTTTGCTGCATCAGCTTTTTCCATTAGTGACATTAATGGTGTTAGAATTTTAGGACTAAAAGTAGACTTTATAAAGTTAAAGGATCAAAAAGTGTACTTTAGCCTTATTTTAACTATTTATCTATTATATATATATACCAATTTTCCTTTCCTTTTAACTGGCTTGGCCTTCCTTTTGTTTTTTTTTCCAATAACATTCGTTACATGTTCCTTCTTTCTTCAACCTTAATAATAATAATAATAGTTGCCAATAATTGAATAAAAAAAAAGTTACCAATAAGGAATGACACAATTGATTAAGACGTTCATTTTCACCCCAAAAGGGAGGAGGTTTAATATCCGCTAGTCGATATGAGTGCCTCGTTAGTGGACAATCTGCAAGTACATTGTAAGCGCTATTTGAGCCTAAAGGCATGCTCTATCCCTAGGGGTGTAAACAGGCCAGGCCAGGCTTCACCCTTAACAGGTCAGGCCTGTTCTGTAACATACTGGCCTGTGGCCTATTACAGGCCTATTTTTTGGCCTGGGCCCGGCCTGTATATAGGTCTGGTCTGGCCTATGGCCTGTTAAGGCCTGTTTTTTTTTAAAAATGTTTTTCAAAAAAATAATTTTTTAAAAAAATTAATTTTTTTATTTAATTAAGCTAACAGGCCACAGACCGAAAACAGACCTACTTTAAACAAGCTAAAAACAGACCAAAATTACATAAATTAATACTAATAATATAAATAACAGGCCACAGGCCGAAAACAGGCCTACTTTAAACTGGCTAAAAATAGGCCAAAATTATATAAATTAATATTAATAATATAAACAGGCCAGCCTGATAGGCCTTTTATCAGGCTTGGGCCTGGCCTGTTAAGGGAAAACATGCCTCATAAGAGGTCTTGGCCTGGCCTTGTAGCCTGACAGGCCAAGCCTGACCAAGCACAGGCCCCTGGCCTTTTTACATCCCTACTTGTCCCTGATGGGGTAACAATGTCTACCCACACCTAAACTTTTTTATATCAAATAATAACAACAACAACAACAACAATAATGATATTAATCAAATTCTCTTTATTTAGTTAACTACATGGTATAATCTACTTACCATGAATTAATTTCATCATAAAATGATTTAAATTCTAAGAATAAAAATTATGATATCACAGGGATATGATAATTGTAGCTATGAATGGCAATGATGTGATGCGGTCTAAGAGTTTTTGTCTCTTAAAGAATATGGGTCTAATATTTGTTTCTCTCTAGTTAATCGTTAGGGGAATAAAGCTGTAGATTTTTGTACTGCCAAGGCTTGTAAGGGGATATGCCAATATACTTCGTTGTACCTGAATCTCCTATGTTGGTTATTCTAATTTAGGATTCCTTGGAATAGAAGTCTGTATGCATCAAGAAGAAAGGAATTGGTTAATATTAGATCATTGCTATGAGCTAATAAAGGTAGCTTTGTTTTCCTTGATTTTGATATGTAGTTGTTTTATTTTTTTTTGGTAAGCAATGAGTTAGGTTTTTTGGAGTGTTTCTTGGCTTCAACTATTAGTGTTTGTGATTTAAAAAATTAATTATGTTGGGGAAAAAAACAAAAAACCAAAAAGCCATATTCTTGTAGTTTATTTAATTGGGTTTTACAGGGTTTTCAATCATACACATTAATCCATATTATAAAATGTTAATTAGAGCTTATGAGGCTGCCATAAAATACAAAGTAAAAAGGTCTTTAAAAATAAATAATAGAATAAAATTTATTTATTTCTATTGCACTTATAATTGTGTTTGTGTGTAATATTCTGAACTTTGGGCCTAGAGACTTACAGATAAGCTTGTGTTAGGTAGATGGCTAAGCCCATTTTGAAAAGAGTCCCAAGAATGTTGAGAGATAAAATAGCTCTCGGGTACTATGTGATTCGGCTATATTAGGTAGTGGACCTAGTATGAGTAGGTTGTATGATTAAAGTGGTAGTGCAGAAGGGCATATAACGCTTACACAGTGCCATTGGGTTGATAGAAAGATATCACTCAATTATGTTCTGAGGTATGAGACAATTGGTTAGCCAAAAATGTGTAGATATAACTATGAACATGGCATTTCTAGGGCACATATGTGTACCTTGCGTTTTCACAACATGACACTGGTATGCGGTGCCATGTAGGGCCCACACATAAAGTCTAACTTGGTGTCATTTGACGGGTCTTAATATGTGTGCCACAATCTCAAGGGAAACCCGAGTAAACATCGATAAAGTAGCTTTAATAAATTAAGTCATGATGACTAATGATGACATAACTTTTGTGTTGGCCCAATGGGAATGTGACACGTGCCCCTTAATATGACATACTTTTGAGTTGTTGCAATAAGAACATTAAAAGTGTCCCTTCATTATGACAAAGTACAAGGGCACTTTTGTGTTGGCAGCATTAGAACGTGGCATGTAGCATTTGAGTCGGGCGAATTCACTAGTCTCCAATCTATACTTGTACTTGACTTTTCCAAATACCGAACCCCAGAGTCAGGGGAGGCACTACCTCACCTCCTTCTTTTCTTAAGCTGGCGCCACATCATCCTTTTCCTTGACTTGCCATACAAGGCTATGCTTTGGCTTATGACACGTGGCATGTTCTAGACCACATATGTGTTATGAATATTCATTAATTCCCATTTTCTCCTTCTCATCCATTTAAGTCGGCCAAATGGAGAAAAAGAAGGATGAAAACCAAAATGAAGAGAAGGTAAGGCTGAAAGGAAGATGGAGAGGAAAAATAAAGTAATTGAAGCTTTTTTTGTCTCCGATTCAACGTTTTTAGCTCCGGAGGCCTTCTCTAATGTTCTTTCTGTTAGTGAGAGTAACATTTTTGTGGTTTTGGATTCTCGAATAGAGGTGTTTAGTGCTATCTAAATGGTGGATGTGCTGCTGAAATCAAGAACTAGCTATATAATCGAGTAGGGGTACTATTAGATATAATTAGTTTTGATGATGTCTTATATATGCCATTAATAAGAGCAAAAAGATTGAGTAATATGTTTATCTTCTTCATTGATGGAGGAAATTGATAAATGAAATAAGAATATCTTTATTCAAGAATAGCTCAAATATGTCTATAGAGAATGCTCAAGAGAAGAAGAAAGAAAGAATAGAGTTGTGAAGAATGATCAAGTGAAGAGATTGAAGAAAAAGAAGATCTTGTAAAAAAGAATGAGAAAAATCAATATACAATGTCTTAAATTGATATTACAAGTCTTCACAATCAAATGGAGGTTGGATGGGTCAATTCAGAGCTAAAGACAACAAAAATCAACTTCTTGAAGAGAAAACTCGAGTTCCAGGTCAAAACTTGAGTATACAAGCTTACTGCAGTAATTTGCTTCAGGATGAGAAAACTCGAGTTTTGAAAACTAGAGTTTGGGAAACTCTGGTTTGAGAGTCAAAGAGTCAAAACTTGAGTATGAGAGTCAATACTCGAGTATGGAACTAATATACTCGAGTATTGGGTGTTTTCAGCTTCTCTAGCATCTCTAGACCAGACAAAACTCAAGTTTCCAAATGAAAACTTGAGTTTCCAGATCTGTCAGCAACTCTGTTCACCTCTGTTTCACATTCAGCTTTGGGCGAGGTCTGGTAATTCGATGATATCTCCTAACCAGACATTGGATTGAGGTGAAATCAAATTTGGCTGAAACTAGACAACCAATGCGTCATCTTGACAAAGTTTCAAGTCTAAAGAAGATCAGATGAGAGAGCTTTGAATTTCTAAAGTTAGATCAAATATTCACACCACACAGCAGACCAAGCTTTAATGTTTTGAGTGTAACTCACAATCTACTAATCGGAATGAGCTGAAATCGGTAGCATTTGAAAGAAGACTCATAAGGCTTTCCATCAATACTTGATTCAACTAAAATGAAGATCAAACTAGAGAGATATGGTCTTCAAAAGTTAATTGATTGTTCAGAATGATGCAAAAACGATGGTTAAAGAACAATCTTCTTTCAACGGATCATAACGGGCGAATTTTAACAAATTAAGATCTGATTCTTGTTGCATGGTAAAGAAGACTCAAAGAGCTATATGGGGATAATTGGTTTGCCAAATATGAAGTTATATCAAATAAGAAAGCAACTAAGGGCCAGAACAACTTGAATACTCGAGTTTACGAATGAATACTCAAGTATAGCTCAGACAAAGAGTAATGAACGTTATAAGATCTTCAATACTCGAGTATGTAAGTCAATACTCGAGTATCGGACAGACAGAGACGAATCTGAAGTTGCTCGACAACCTCAATATCGCAGTATGCAAGATAATACTGTAGTATTCTCCTTCAGATCAGAAAAATCACCGTTGCAAAAATCCTAAATCTGATCCAGATCGTTCAGATGCTTACTGAAATGATTTGTAATACTTCTTAACATCATTTGTGTCATTTATGGACATGTTTCAGAGGATCAATTGAAGGATTACATGAAGATCAACACATGTTGAGCTGTTAAGTGAAAAATGAATATAACGGCTATATTTCTCCAACAGCCACATCTCAAACATCACTATTCACAACGGCTATATGCTCCAACGTTCAAATCATCCTCATTTATAAATAAAGCCAGATTCAAATCGCAACAAGAGGATGAAAGGAGATTGCACTGTCATAATGCCAAAATCCTGAATCTCAACACTCTCTTTTTCTGTGCTTTCTTAGTTTTATTACATAGAGAGTGAAATGACTTGTAATGCACTTCAGTGTTTATCATAATCACTTTTTAGAGAGAAGATACATTGTAAAACCACATTTTCTGAGAGATACTCAAGGTTGGGTGACCTTGAGTGAGAAATTGGTTGTAACCTTACGAGTAGTAAGGGGGAGGATCTCGGTGAGAGGTTTGGCTGCACAAGTGCCTGGATAAACTTGTGAGGTTGTAAAGGCTTTTCTCTTGTACCTGGTTAAACAAAGAGATAGTGGAAATCTCAAGTGGAGCTTAAGGATTGGATGTAGGTCAAGGATTGGATCGAACCGGGATAAATTTGAGTTTGCACATTCTCTTCCTTAAACTCCTTTATTTCCAGCATATATGATTGGTTAATTGTCAACATTTTATAACTCTTTCTTGTCTTATGAATTGATTTCATCGAATTACAAAAAGATTTTCAAAAATACACAACTGCTCATCTTCACCCAATTCACCCCCCTCTTGGGTTCAGCCTGGTAGTTTCAAGTACGTATAAGCTTCAATTTGAGCCGAATATCTTGAGGTTTTTTTAAGTGGTTATGTTGCCCTAATTTTCAGCTAGCCTTGTTTTGATATGAAAGAGAATTATTTGTTTGTTTTTGAGGTCTTCAATGGAAGAGTTAGAGTGAAATTGGACAAAAGCCTAATGCTAGCAATTTTGATATTTTGTGTGGTAGTTAACTTGTGTTGTATTTTTGATTGGGTAAATGGTATCTAATTGCCCTGAAACTTTATAGGATAGTAGTAGACATCCTAAGATTTAATATGATCCATAATATGAGCTGATTGGATCTATATATTAGTAGTTATAAATTTTTGAAGTTGGTAATGTAAAACTAGCAAGTTTCTTGGCAATGTCCAATAACTTGTAATTCTGGAATGATAAGAATCCAAATGTCTAAATGAAATATGTTTACCTGAAATTACACTCAATAAGGGTCACATAGACTTTGGAAGCACTGCAATTGGACACTTTAGCAATGAGATAGTAATTAGGTTAACTTCCAAAGGTTAAGATAAACACTTGGAGTTAATTAAGGCACATTAGCTTTAGATTGTGTCTAGTGCAATAACATCAACGATTATGAAGAGTTTGGATAAATTATAACCCACAGCCTGTGAATGTATGTTTATAAGAGCTGATGTCTTCTTGGGATGACTAAAGGAATGGGAGCCGACTCAAAGGTAAAGTGTCCAGGTGGTAACTCTTCTCTTACATTCTATGTGTAGCCATATATGTATGTGCGAACCAAGTTGTGTCATATGTGACCTTTGTTTGCATTCAATACTGTTTATGTTACGTACATTTTGAATGATGCTGGGATGGTTTTATGGTTCCTTATCATGTACTATGCATGCATATTACGTGAGATTAATTGTTACCATAGGGTTCTTCGCATCCCACGCCTTGTCATTATGTTTGTATTGAGCAGTATACTGGATGCGGCTCCTAGGGCAAGGCGGTGGATGTCGGTAAATGAAGATGCCAAACCTAATTCAACTTTGTTGTTGGTTATCTATAATTAAAAATTTTGTAATTTATAAACTTATGTACATATCCTATAGGAATTATTGTAATGTAATCAAGGGTTTTGTATTAGTATAATGTACAATTTCTATTTAGCCGACTAAACTGCTTATAAATACTTTGATGAATGAAGATATACTGAGGGATATGATACTGTGCATCTATATATAAATTTGTAATTCACTAATTTAGTTTATTTCAATTATTTATATCCTTGTGGTTCAATTAATTTTGGTCCATGTTGATTGAGAACACGTCATAAGAGAAAATGATAAAAAAAAATTGTTTAAGGTGGTTTGCACATATACAAAGAAGTCTATTGGATGCATCAATAAGAGAGTAACTAAATGAAGCAATATTGAATCTTATAAAAAGGGGTAGAGGAAAACCGGATCAAACACTCAATGAAGTTATTAAGAAATTTTTTTTGGTAAACAATTTAATTAAAAATTTAGTTGAATAAGGTTTATTATTGTTGAATGAGAACTACGTCATCAACTACTAAGTTTATGTTAATAATTAATAAATTATGAGTAACGGAATCAATAACTCTTATTGATGAATCAACAAGGACTCATCAAAATGAGGAAAAACTAAAAAAAAACCTAATTTAAAAAAAATAAAATTAAATAGACTTCCATATTAATTTTTTTATAAATTATTCATAAGTTATATAATTACAGATCGTCTAAGACTCATTTTTTTATACCAAGATCCTCTAAGACTTATGTCCCTTAGCTTAGTTATTAACAAATTGAATAGATTAATTAATTTTTTTTCTTTGAAAAATAGATAAATATAGTTTTGCTAGGAATTCCATATAAGTTACATAAATTAGAACTGTAGCTTTCTACATATCCATGGCGATTACGGGGAGAATTGATCTGCAAGTGCCTATAACTTCATCTTAACCTTACTCAGGTTTTTATAGCATTTTTAGTAGCTTTTTATTTGTTTACCAATTTTTAATTAGATTCTTATAGTTTTTTTTTTTTTTTTCATTTGATTAGATTCTTATAATTTCACATGAGTTTTATTAAGCTCCTTGTAATTCCCCCCCCTAGTTATAAGAAATTTCAGGGGGATGATTAAAAATCTTACGAAACCATAAAATATGATAAAAAGAAAAAAAATGTACAGAAAGGTGGTTAAAAATTAGGTAAAATTATAAAGACATTTGATTTTTCATTAAATATATCTATTCTATATATTTTTTTATACAAAATACATATACATATATCACAACTATGGATTAATGATAATATGAAACCAAAGTTTGATCCCTTTCCTTTGATTTTGTTAAACCTCTATTTACTTTATTGTCTTATATACGGTTTGTTTGAATATTTTTTCAAGTATCCTCCGAAGTTGCAGTATAATTTGTTCTGCTTCATGAGAAAGAGAAATCTTATTGTTTGATTTAGCACAGCCTTCCTTCGTTTCTTATAGGAGGCATAACTGGATTTTTCTATGATTTTATGTGATCATAACCAAATTTTAACCGTGCTTAAATATATAATCATGTATGACTCAGTGGATCATAACTATTAAATTTATGATAATATTACTCGCTAATTTGATCCCTTAGAAATTTAAAAACTTATACCTTATATTTTTTCCATAGCAGATTAAAATATTCTTTAAAGAACGAAATGATTAAACTTTTGAAATATTATTTCTCAAGCAAATTGGATACACAATGTGTAAGGTAAGGAGAGAATTTTGAGTGAAAGTTCAACTCATTGTGTGTTACAATGTAGAGTTACATGGCTTTATATAGACAGTCAACATTCCAACTGTTTCTAATCCTGACATAAACTTTTACACGTAATAGAATATTTACAAAACATACTAATAATATATATGACAACCTAAGACAAGCATGACTTAAAGTAAAGTAATAACATGCTTAAGACTTAAAGTTGATAGCTAGAATATGAAGTTGATAAGCCTACAACTTAAGACTTCTTTGTAAGAAATGACTTCCTACAACTTAAGACTTCTTCGTAAGAAATGACTTAAAAGTAAAGTAATAACATGCCTAAGACTTAAAGTTGATAGCTAGAATATAAAGTTGACAAGCCTACAACTTAAAACTTTTTTGTAAGAAATGTAGAACTTTTCATAAAACAACTTTTAACTTTTTGTTTTTTTAACAAATTGTCAGCAAGAGATTTCCAACACACTTCATTTCTTTCTTTCACCTTTTCATGCTTTCTTTCTTTTCATCTTTTCCATTTTTGTCTTCTTCTATTTTTCTCTCTGTCAGCAGGCTTCTTTAAGATTCTTTAGAGGACACTGATATCTACTTTTGGATCTTCCATAACTTGCATTGCTCTTTCTCTTTATTCACAATACTTACACCTGTGATTTACCTCTTCTGTTACACACACACACACAGGTGTGTGTGTACATGTGTGTATGTATGTAACTAAGCTTTTTTTTTTTTTTTATAAAAGAAAAGTTTGGAGGGGTTCGATATCAGTCCACTACTAAGGCCAGGGCACGGCCTCGGGCTCTTTGAGCACTTAATGGGAACTTACGAGATCGCCTAGCGAAGGAGTCTCAGCAATGACAGTGGGGATTGAACACACATCCCTTTGAGACTTGACCAAATCCCTTACCATCTATACCAACTCCCTTCATCATGTATGTAACAATGTATATAATCGGACGAAGCACTCAAAAGCGGCATTGCTCAGGGTAAAAAAAGTGGCATTTTCACGACCAACAAGGGAGGCAGGCCTACATAATTGGCCCATTTTAAAGCACAAAATAATCTGGGCTTATATTAACAGCTAACTTTGGCCTATTATTATTCTAAACAAAAAATAAAAAAATATATATATTTTTTTTTTTTAAAAAAAGGCGACACGAAGCCATAAACCCCTCCTGTCCCCTAACCACTCTTTCTTCTTCCTCTTCCCCGTCACCGTCGTCGCCTCCAGTTTTGTCTGTCTCTCATATTCACAACTTCAATCAGTAGGCAAGCGACGATTTACTATCTTCTCCTTATATTTTCTTCTGCAGTCTTGCCATAGTAGTGAAGATGGTGGTTAAACCCGGTGAGGTTCCGGACTATGAGCCTCTCCGAGAGCTCTTCAGGCCACATATAGAGTCGTTCAACTACATGGTGGAGGCTGGGTTGGATGCTATGTTCCAACATATCAAATCTGTAGAAGTTCGCGACCCTTTTACAAAGAAGAAGCTGAGGAATATCCTTTCTTTAAATTACTTTTCAATGTCGAGTTCGTTGGTTTATTTAACTTACATGTTGCGAAATATGGTTTTTTTTTTTTTTTTTTTTGTCGCGTTTTCTGTTCTTGGCGTTTCTGCGTTAGTCGTTGTATTATAAATGTGATATTTGTAAATATTTCCTCGATGATGCAGTTGGTGCTTTATTTTTCCTTAACTTGTATATATTACTTTGGGTGAGTAGTCCGGAGGTATCCTCTCCTATAAAGGAACGGTTTTCGATGAACAAGAATGCGGTTCTACTTCCATTTGAGGTGAGTATCACAATTTTATGTTTGCTCACAATAGTTTTTGTTCTCTTTTTTTCGTTGATTGTTGTCCTTGGTGTTATTTTGTACAGTGTAGGCAGGCAAAACTTTCATATACAGGAAAACTCAGTGCCGATGTATGCTTCCAATACGATGGTGGGGCTATCATAAGAGAGAAATTTAATTTTGGGCCGCTTCCCATAATGCTAAAGGTTGGTGTATTCTCCCTTCCCCCACCTAAATGATAAGTCTGTTTTCTTAATTTTGCATAATTCATCTATGACCTAGTGATTCTTAACTGGTTCCAGAGACGCTAATTGTATCTATCCACCTAAGTACGTGTTGCCTTCCGGCCCTTCCCTTTTGTTTTGTGTGATTATGTTTTGTCTTAATTTTTAACTTTTCCTCAGTGAAAGTATTTGGGGATTTCTGGCAATATTAATGATGTGGTAATATTTAGTTGATTAGTTTTGATCTTTCAAATGATTTTTTTTCCTCTTTTTAAAATTTGTGGTATGTTGCTACCCATGCGAATCATAACAGCAACAAGTTATATTCCTCAAGGTATCATTGGTTGCATGGTCTATCAACAACTAAATTTTCTGATATTATCATTTATTATGAAAAGCCTTTCACGTTGTATCAACAACTAACATTTGACAAGTTTCATATATATTCATCATTGGATCCCGATAGATAACTATAGTGTCTTTTTTCGTTTCCAGCTACATCTTTTTGTAGAGATAAAAAATCTACTCAAATCTCTTTAGTAGTGCCTCTAGGCGCTTTCTTTGCACACGTCCAAAGCCCCTTAGTCGATAACACTTTCTCCTTGATAGATGCCATGTTAACTTTTCTTTGTATACAATTATTATGGATCTTGTTATTTCTTGTATGTTTTGTCTATGTCAAGCCTATACATGTTTTGTTTTATTCTGACTAAAACTTCCAAAAGATTACCCTAATGTTCTTGCTATGACTTAGTTCTTATGACGATGTTTGCATCTAATGATTGCTCATGTAAATTTTTATGACCTGAAGTTCAGGCAATGTAAGAAAAATGACTGAAATCTGTCTGCTAATTACCTAGCTTTGTAAGTACGATGCATAATATTATCCTCTTTCACTAGCAATTGACAAGATGTGCATGTTGTGCAGTCAAAACTATGCAACTTGAGAGGTGCTGATTCCCAAAAACTTGTGTCCTACAAGGAAGAGGCATCAGAAATGGGGGGGTAGGTGGTCAATGCGTTTTTCATATTGCTAAATTATGCATGGTGTTGATTTATCCTGATGCTGCAATGGCTTCTACCTGAGTGATTTTATGCTTCTGATGAGTTTCTATCGGTATTTCAAATGTCTATTAATATTCCCAAACATGCATGTGTGTTGTGCTCATTTGGTGTGTCAACAAGCATCATATCATTTTCTCGAGGGGCTGTAGGTAAAGCCATGGAACCAAAATTATTCACTATAATTGGATGCTTAATTAGCCCCACTATTAATCTTGTTGATTGATGTTCTCTTTATCGTCTTGACTCCTAGGTGTTGCGGCTTGCTTTTTCTTAATCACTAAAATTCATTTCCGACTATTTTCCTCTGTTCTTCATCTTTTTGATGATGCTTTTTTATCCTTAACATACATACACAATCATTTGCTATATAGAAATATAAGAACTTAGAAAAAACCTTTTACATATGTCTTCTCACTTATGGATTAAATATTGATATAGTCGATGTAATACTGTAGATATTTGTGTGGTTATGGACACCATTGCAATTGTGTATATCGATTCTCTTGTTCTGTTGCTGTTTTTATGTGATTTTAACACCACAACAATTGGTTTGATTGTCTTATGGGATGATGTTAGTTTTATCTCTTACATTTTCTTTCCAGTTACTTCATTTTGAATGGCCTTGAGAGAGTTGCTCGACTATTAATTTTGCCAAAGAGGAATTATGTAAGCAGTCCTACTCTTTTCTTTTATTATTCTTCCCCCATGCAGCCCCCCCGGTGCCCGGCTGGCATTGGTTTCCTGTAATCAAGCTGGATCAAGTGTGTTTCTTTCCTTGAATTTGTTGTGGGTTTAGATTATATTCATGGTTTTTGTTTCGTACAATGCGCATGGTCCAAGGGATTTAATATTTCTGATGTGCAAAGTAGTTGGAGAGCTCTGCTCTGCTTATTACTTTTTATTTGGGACTTATGTTTGATTTGTTCTGAAACTGTTTTTCTTTATATGTGTATTTGTTATCCTCCAACTTTTTCGCCATCTCTTTACTTCTTACAAAAACTTTTATATAAAAAACATCATGATATTTCTGCTGAATCATCTTTCTAGATAAAAAATTTTGAAACATAGTTGATGATATTCATATTGTTGCAGTGGGGCTGCTGTGAATAGTAGCTTCTTTTGAGTAATCACAGTTTTCTCCATTTCCATTATTTTTCCTCTCTGGTTCCAATGAATTTCTTTTGTGGTTTCCTGAACTTTCTAGCCAATGAGTATGGTGCGGAGTTCATTCAGTGATCGGCGGGAAGGATATTCTGATAAAGCAGTTGCAATAAGGTTTGTTTTAGTCTGAATCAGTACTATCTCAATTATATTAACATGAATAGTACCTTGCTGTGTAAATTATGTTTAAATGTTGTTTTTGGGATTTTTTTAGAGGTTGTTGAGAAATTCAAGAGTAAGTTTCATCGTCTTTGTAAATTGTTGGTGAGAGAGTACAGAGAATGGGAGGGAAACTGTCAAAGGCCAGTGAAGTCTCATTAGCTCTAATTTTATTCTTCAACAAAACTAATATAAATCGATACAATCTGGTAAGAGTATCGTCCCATTTATAATTATGTCCAAAGAGGTAAAAAGAATTGGGCCAAACTGGTCCAAGTCTGATAGAGGAGGCAATCAAGGAAAATTGACGTTTTGTTGGGAGAGAAGATAGTCAAGTGAATAATGATTATAGGGGTGAATATGGTAGGTGAGGGGTTAACAAATTTTGTACTGACTTGTGGGAGAGACTAGCCTCTCAAAAGGTAATATGAGTTTGCACGCAACTGTTTCTTTGATTTTCCCTTATATCTTAGCAGAGCCTCTCTTAAGTTAGTTTGAGTGTGTGCGCTAGTGCTTCTTTGATTTCCCCTTTTATCTTCCTAATCATCTGTTCTCTTTCTGAGACTGATGTTAGCAGATTTTTTTGGTTCTAGTGTTTATAATATCAGCAGAGAGTTTCATTATTAGATATCAAAGCTCAATCTGATTTTGGATGAGCTTTGAGAGGATCTTGATAAAGCTCAATTACAAGTGGAAAAAAAAAATACTGATAAATTCAGAAGAAACCTACACTTTAATGGAGGTGATGCTGTTTTCCTCAAAATTCAGCCCTATAAACTCAAATCTCTTGCTAAGAAGTTTAATGGAAGCTAGTCCTAGATACTATGCCCATATCCTATCATTTGGAAAATTTGGACGGGTGGTTCAAAACTGCAACTTCCTGAAGATGTGACCATTCATCCAGTTTTTCACAAAATAACTCCCTGAATCAGACATTCCACAGCCACTGCCTTCTTTTCTTGCAGCAGATCTGGAGCTATAGGTTCAACCTGCTTCTGCTTCTATCAAGAAATTCAGAACCCTCACTGATGACCAAAAATAAGTTTTGGTTCAGTGGCAAGGTTTACCTGATCATGATTGCAAGTCTATGCGCATTAATACTTATTTCCAAAGAGGAACGAAGAAGAGAGAATTGGGCCAAACTGGTCCAAGTCTGATAGAAGGAGCAAATGAGGGAAGTTAGCAGTTTGGTTTTTGGAGGTGAAAGATATTCTAGTGAATAATTAATATAGCCCCCCCAAAAGTTGGCTTGAGTGTGTGTTCTACTAAACAAACAAACAAAAAAAGTCTTATCCTGTTAGGGGGGCTTGGCTACATAAATCTCCTGATGTCATTGTGCTCTATCAATAGCCAAATCTGTGGATAGATTGTTAGACAAAAGGTCCCGTTCAATGATTTCATTGCTCTACTCTTCTTGAATTTTCCCTTTTTTTTCTTAGTCATTAGTGTGTTTTTCTTCTAAGACCCAACTCTAGCAGATTTTCTGGTTCTATTGAATATAATATTAGTGGAAAGTTTAATTACATATGTGAATATTTTGATTTCATTTGATTTAATTATTTATGATTTCTTTTTGGCACCTATATTTAAATTGTCCAGGTGTGTAAGAGCAGATCAATCATCAGTCTCAGTTAGATTGTACTACCTTCGTAGTGGGAGTGCTAGACTCGGCTTCTGGTAAGAAGCATGGTGTTAACTTAGCAGAAAGAAGACAAATGCTTGTATGCTTGTGGTTGGAGAAGTAATTAGACATGTTTCTACATGATATAACATTGCAGGTTAAAAGGAAGGGAGTTCTTGCTTCCTGTGGGCATTGTTTTAAAGGTAAGTCATGATGAGTTATGTTCTATTTAATTACATCAGGGTTTGGCATATTTGATTTTTATCTATTGGTGCATTAAATTTCATACATCTTAATTTCTTGCTAGTTCTCCCCACATTTTATTCTGGCTGGGTAAAACTTGACTTGTAATGTATTTAATTATTATTGTCAGGCCCTTGTTGACACCACTGACCATGAAATTTATGTCAATTTGACTTGCTGCTGCAATGAGAAGCATGAAAAAGGAAAGGGTGCTGTTGGAACCCAACTTGTTGGTGAAAGGGCAAAAATAATTTTAGATGAAGTTCGAGATCTGTCTTTGTTTACTCGTCTTCAATGTCTAAAATATATTGGTACATGTTGTAGCATTCTTGAAGGTCATACTCCTGTATAACTTGCATAATCTGTATTAACTTCTTCCTTCTATAATCAGGAAAGCATTTCCAACCACTTGTGGATGGTCTTGATCATGACAGTTATCCAATTGTAAGTTGTATTTACTCATCATTCACATTATGGTGACCAGGAAAGCAATTATCAGTGTATATATCTTTCTCTATATCATCCTAATACTTAAATATCCTTGCTAGGTGGCTGAAACTGTTATTAAAGACCATATTTTAGTTCATCTGGACAACAATTTTGACAAATTCAACCTACTTATGTCAGTCACCATCTATTCTCTTATCCTATGTGATCAGATTAAATCCTTAAAATTTTATTGCGTGAATGTAATATTATTTAGTGGAAGTTCCATGTGCTGTTCCTTACATTGGTTTGTGGTGGATCATTTTTCCCCAGCTTCATGTTGCAGAAACTTTTCTCACTCATAGATCAGACATCTGTGCCCGACAACCCTGATTCCTTACAGAACCAGGAAGTCTTACTTCCTGGTCATTTGATTACTATTTATCTCAAGGTAGAATGTTTTAAAACCTTTTTCTTTACAGCTTAAATTAGTATTTGTTGCCTAACATGTTTATACTCTGATTTTCAAAATCATTGATTTCTGGCATGGAATCTTAAAATGTAGTCTAAATCTAAATGGTCAAATGGTTAAATGAGAATTCTAGTATGTTTTAGCCACTTGAGGCTGACTCAAGTGGTAAGGGTGAGTTGGGGTGTAGGTAAAGGTGTAGAATTCCAACCCCTCCTACTGTAACTGATGAAAGAAAGAAAAAAAAATTCTGATATGTTTTTTATTCGAGTTTCAGGATTCCCAGTTCTTTTTGTCTATGAACATCAATGGTTATGGCTAACTGTCATACTTCATTTTGAGCATTTACTATTTTACGAGAAATTTATTATTGCAAACTTAATTTATATTATAATTTTGTTGGGCATGTGCAAAACATAATCCATGTCTATCTTTTGAGTTTTAAAATCTTACGCTTGTGGGATGAAATGGCACGTGAAATTAATATTACAATAGATAAAATTGAGCTATCTCAATTGTAAAACTGAATTTTATGATTTATGATAGTGGACATTAAAATAACAATAGCTATAATCAAGTCGTTCCAATTTCAAAACTTAATTTTACAATATTTGAAAATGTAGTCTAAACATCTTGTTGGTTTTGAGCAATTTACAATTCATACAGACCCCAAAAGTGTGAGCTTAAGAACTGTCCAAATGGTTAAATAAGAGTTATTATGTTGGTCAGAATTCCAGGATTTCCGCACCTTAGTTGTTGAAACATGAATCATCATGGCTTCTTTTTGAGGTTTTATATTTAATAAGAAATTTGTGCTTTCAAATTTGTATAATCATTTTTGTTAGACATTAATAGAAAAATATCTAAGATTGTCTTTTTTGTTTTATAGTCTTAAGCTTGTGGGATTACTTGTAATTACTATTGCTGTAATTAAAATGGAGTTACCTAAAATTTTTATGTAATTTTTTGTATTCTTAATTTTAGCATTGTAAGTGCTTTTCTTGAACCTTTTTCCTTAGGGAGCCAGGAATTTAATTTTTTTCCTGGTTACTATACATATAGATGGATTGATGTCTCCTATATTACACTTTTTAAAGTACTTCTGGGGATCTTACTTATAATTTCTTAATCAAATTGTGGATACTAGGAAAAACTAGAAGATTGGCTTCAAAAGGGCAAGAAGCTTCTTGAGGAAGAGCTCCAGGATAAAAGTGACAAGTTTGATTTCTGCAGCTGTATGTAGATATTTTTAAAGCACCTTTTCTTTGTGCTGAGAGGCTTTCTCCTGTCATTTTTCCCTCTTAAATCTATGGGCATCAGGATAACAATTTTAGATGCATAACTGTTTGTTGGCGAATGAGGATCTTGGCCCACAAGGCCCCATCTTTTACAGCAAATAATTTTTGTTTATTCTTAGTTTGTATCCTTTTATTACATTACCATTTGAAGTTTTTAGGGCTTGATTATCTTATATTTTCCCATGATTTGATCTTTTTTTTCTTTGGGTAGACTTAGCTAGACTATTGCTAGGTTTTCTTCTATATATTTATTTACCCAGACTGAATTTTTAAATAAGAGAATTACCAATTTCCAGATTGATCTAATTTTTCATTATCTGCCCTGATTCATTTTGGTTTGAACATTAGGATTTGGATTTTATAATTAAGTTGATGATGGTTATCGCTAATTAGTTTTATGTTTATATATATTTATTTTTTCTCTCCTTGGTGAGTGCAGTAGCTCATGTTAAGAAGGTTTTGGATAAAAATCCACCAAAATCAGTAAGCATGGCTGTTGAAAATATGTTGAAATGCGGAAGACTGGTTACTGAAACGGGTTTAGATCTGCAGCAGGTATGACTTTCTAGTGATCAGTTAGCTTATGTCCTGGTATTTTTAATGCTCCATCCTTCAATTATCCTGCTTCCCCAATTTTAATAAATGATAATAGGCTTATCTTATGCGTAAAAATAGTGCAGAAGTGCTTTTAAGAGAGAAACAAGGGGGAGAGGGCTGAGGGGAGTTATTGGTCTTAGAGAAGGAGTTTTTCTGTGATAAATATGGTTGCTTTTGAAATCCATAACTTCTGCACCCTATTAGTCATTCTGAGGAATGATTATTATTTGATGCTGTATTTGTTTGAATTAGCTTATTTTAAGTGATTTTTGCTGTAAGAGGTAATTACATGAGAGAAGTTTTGTCTTAGATTGTTTAAAAGCACTTTCTCAAGTGCTTTTGCTTGTTTTCCAAACAAGCACACGTGGTATAGCTTTTATTCACAATTATGTCAAGAATAATCGAACATTTTAGAACATTGTATGCATCAATTCTTCTTTAAGGTTCCTATATACGCTTGCTTGATGCTCTTGCATATCATTTGTTGGTTATACTTTGCTTTATCAGAGGACAGGTTATTCAGTTCAGGCTGAAAGGCTAAACTTCTTACGTTTTCTTTCACATTTTCGTGCTGTTCATCGAGGGGCCTCCTTTGCTGGTCTTCGTACAACTACTGTGCGAAAATTGCTGCCTGAGTTAGTATAAGCTATCATATGTAAATTGAAAACTATATGGTATTGCCGTGATCTTTGTGCTTCTTACCTGTGGGTTGTTTCTTTTCATTAGCTCTTGGGGTTTTCTTTGTCCTGTGCACACACCTGATGGGGAGCCCTGTGGATTACTGAATCACATGACTAGTACCTGTCGTAAGTGACTGCCACCTTTTTCTTCTTTCAGCATGGAACCAATCCGTTGTTGAGTTGAATTATGTTGTATGATCAGTGGGATTTGAAAATGGCCTTAAGCCGAACAAGCCAGATCACCTTGTTGAGCTGATTGATTTTCATGTCTCTTTGTTTCTCCAATCATCTTTTCATTTTTGTTAAAGAGGATTCTTGGTCCCCCAAATTCTTATCTTTTGAAATAAATTTTTTTTTATTTTAACCAGAAAACAAGAAAGGATTATGATAAGGTACTTATGAGGGTAAATATAAAATACTCTGATCTAAAGAGGAAGCAAGCATCTCACTAGTTCTTTAAGAACAGCCTCTCTTTTATAGAATAAGCAAGTATCTCAGTAATTTTATAAGAACAGCCCTCCGATACAAATTACTCTTTGAATATTTGATGTTTTATTCAATAGGCGAAAAGCCAATAAATAGACGTAGCTTTCAGAGAGAAACTCTAATTCAAATACGAAATTCAAATAGGTAACTACCCCTAAATCTAGCAACTAATCCCTAATATTGTGGATATTCCATTTATTTCTCAACTACTCAAAACCAATACTAAAAAAAATAATGAATAATTCCTAATTCATCCTAAGACGATTATTTTTCCTAGAATAATTCAAACCATAAATTTAAGTTGCTATCATTTCTCCCCTCTTGGAAAAACGACTTGTCCTCAAGACGAAAATTAGGAAATTGAGCAGCGACTAGATCATACTCTTCCCATGTAGCGTACTCCTGCGGATGGTTTAACCCATTGAATGAAGAGGTCTAATTTTTAATCCAGGGTCCAACAATGCCATAGTTGCATCACGACCTTGGGGTTCGCGTCCAACGTCAGGTTCAAATGATTCAGCCATTGGGTATCTGTCTACGTCGACTACAAGGAGAGGGAAGGAAGGCGAATTACAGCGGTGACCAGGGGAAAATGGTTCAGCGCAGCGATAGCATAGTCCCTTCTCACGTCGTCGTTGTCATTCAGCATCCATGGAGGAGACGTGGTTGGTGATGGTGGGTGTCGATGAAGCCGTCGATGTTATTGCAGAGTTCTTCCCAGTGCTGAATGATGCCATGAGTCTTCTGAGGTCACGTGGGTATGAGTGATCACGGTTGGTTGATGAAGGAGAATATATAGGCGTTGACTGAGTTGGCGTAGTATATGACACAGGCTTGGGCTCACAAATTAGGGTCGATTGTTGCTCAGATTCTACGGTGAGGCTAGCGGCCCTATACACGCTTCTCGGCTTGTGCAAACAGACTTCCAATTGCAAGTCTTCGTGGAGTGTGGTTAGGAAGACGTTAAGAAGGTAGCGCTCCGGCTAGTTGGAGACATGCACAACCTGTCTTGCCCATTCCTAGCAATACTCTTGCACGGTACTGGTTTGCCAAATCAGGCGAAGATGCTCATCGGGGTTCAAGAACTCAGGTGGTCTGAAGTGCTCTTTTAATGCTTTGACGAGGTCGGACTAGTATTGCTCTGTGCATTGTGAATTAAGCCACGAGAACAAATCCAAGGCATCTCCTTCGAAGTATAATGCTTTGACTTCTACCTTGTTATCCTCAGGTGTGTTATCGTAAGGGAAAAAAATTTCAGCTTTAAGGATCCAGCCTCATGGATCACCACCGTCGAATTTTGGGAATTTGATCTTTGCGTAGGGATGGCAAGAGTGTCATCATGGCAAATCTGATTCACCATCGCTATCATTCGTAAAATGTCGTGCTATTTCTTTGTGTTGGTGCTGGCGGCCAAAACGGGCTTCCAAAGCGTTGACCTTGTCCCTTAACTCGTTGAGGGCATTGAGACGGGCTGCTACGGCCGCAAGTGGGTTGGCTGATGATGAGGGGGGAATTTCTTCAGGTTGGTGCGTGGAATGTGTAGCCACCATATTGGATCGTTGGCCTCTGATCCCAAATGATAAGGTACTGATTAGGGTAAATATAAAATATTTTGATTTAAAGAGGAAGCAAGTATCTCACTAGCTCTTCAAGAACAACCTCTGATTTATAGAATAAGCAAGTATCTCACTAATTTTATAAGAACGGCCTAGGAGAATCTCCAATGCAAATTACTCCTTGCATATTCGATGCTTTATTCAGTAGGCGAAAAGCTATTAAATAGATGTAGCTTACACAAAGAGACTCTAATTCAAATACTTGACTACCCTTGAATCTAGCAACTAATCTCTAATATTGTGGATATTCCACTTATTTCTCTACTACTCAAAACAAATAATAAATAATTCCTAATTCATCCTAAGATATTTAGTTTTCCAAGAATAATTCAAACCATAAATTTGGTTGCTATCAGATTCCTTGTTCATTGATTGTTTGTTGTCTAATTTATGTACCAAATACATTTCTTAAATTTTTTTCCTTTCTCTATTTCAGGTGTTACATCATTTTTTGATTCTGAAGGAAAGATTAAAGATTATTTTAAAATAAAAATGTGTATCCTCAAAATTTTAGTTGAGGTTGGAATGAAGCCATCACTGCCAAAGCTAGTTCTGGCTGGTCCTCCTGAAGTTCTTACTGTCTTTCTAGATGGTTGTATTGTTGGTTCTATACCTTCTGGTCAAGTTGACAAAGTTGTGGGTTACTTACGAAGATTGAAAGTGTCACCTGCAGCTGTGGTCAGCTTTCCCACCCCCTCAGTTCTTTTCCCTTCATATATATTTTTTTGCTTGATATTAACTTTAGAAACATTTTGTAGATTCCTAATGATCTGGAGGTGGGATATGTTCCTTTGAGCATAGGTGGGCCATATCCTGGCTTGTACCTGTTTACATCTCCTTCAAGGTTTGTTCGGCCAGTCAGAAATTTATTAGTTCCTTCTTACGGTATTGAAAATATTGAACTTATTGGGCCATTTGAACAGGTCAGTATAGTATATTTTAAGTATTTCACATGATATATTCAGTTGTCTGGACCCATGGATTGATTGGGTATCTGTCAAATTCTGAATGATCTAAAAAGATGATATTATTTTCTAGGTTTTCATGGAGATAAGATGTCCTGATGGTGGGGATGGTGGAAGGAAAAGTGCATTTCCTGCGACTCATGAGGAAATCCATCCAACAGGAATGCTCAGTGTTGTTGCTAACCTTACTCCATGGTCAGATCATAATCAGAGTCCCCGAAATATGTACCAGTGCCAGGTACATTGTGTCTTGGTGTGCTTAAATCTGCATGTTCTTCAGATTTTTTAACTCTGCTTATTTATGTTTTAGATGGCAAAACAAACAATGGGATTCTCTTGTCAGGCAATTCGAAATCGTGCAGATCAAAAGTTGTACCATCTTCAGGTTTGTTCATGTCAGCTTGGTATATAGATTGCAAATGTCATTTTCTCCGATTCAAGGTTGAATTGGCCCTCGTATGTTGGGGGCAGAATCCAGAAATAACCATAGAAATTGTTGGTCTTGTTATAAATCACTTGCCCTGCATCCAAAATGTTCTATATGGTAAAAACATTTATTTTGCTGGCATTTTCAGACTCCCCAGAGTCCTATTGTTCGGACTGGTACATATACAAAGTATAGCATCGATGAATATCCTTCAGGCACAAATGCAATTGTTGCAGTTCTGGCATACACAGGGTAGCTACTTCAGTGCCTCTCAACAACTGTAACTTAAATCCTTTGTTCTGTTCATGAACTTGTTGGCAAAATGCAGATATGATATGGAGGATGCCATGATCTTGAACAAGTCATCTGTGGAGCGTGGAATGTTTCATGGACAAATATATCAGGTTTGATCTTTCTTTACTACCTGACTGAACTGATCATGCTTTCTTGTTATAGCATTTACTCTCCATAACAAGCATGGGCATGTTAACACGGGTGGAGTACTTGACCTACTTTGACCTTGCAATTTTTATGTATCTAGTTTTTTTAGTACAATTCTTTCTACCAAAATTAAAGTTTTAATAGCCTCCTCAGAATTTATTTCTGATGTTTGCTCGTGAAATAATAGATATATGTTTCCCTGTTGGAACACCTGTCCTGACATTATTATGCTTATCAGACTGAAACAATCGATTTGACTGAACAACGTGGTCGGTCAGGCCAGGCCTCAAAAATGTTTAGAAGAAGCAACATTGATAAAGGGAGTTCACACTTTCTTGATTCAGATGGACTACCTTATGTTGGTCAGGTTTGCCTTCAAGTCTCTTTATCCCTGCTACTTTGTAATATTTTCAATTTTAGTTTAATCAAAATTCCAATGGCTGAATTTCAGATGCTAAAACCAGAAGATCCCTACTGTAGTGTTTATGATGAGGCTAAAAGTTCAACATTCACCTACAAAAGAAAGGGTTCTGAACCTGTTTATGTTGATTATGTTTCTGTTGATGTCAAAAACAAGAGGAATCTTCAGAAGGTGAGTTGATTCCATTAGATATTATATCATTTTCACCAGAAATCAGGTTGATATATTTGAGTATTTAAAAGTTTATAGGAAATTAAAATGGAGGTGGGGGTGGGGGTTGGGTGGGGTGGGGTGAAGACCATGAAGGTTTCTGACCTTCCAATGTTGGTGTTTATGATATTTTGGTTTTATAATTACTGGTTAAGGGTTTTTGTTGGTGAAAGAAAGAACTATATTGTTCAAAACCGACTTAGTATGTTGTACGTAAGGACTAAAACTATTTGTTGAAGAGCAACACTATCAACCCTAATCTTCAAGGGCTAGTGGTGGCACCAGCCCTAGCCCAATAAGGGCCCTCTATGTGTTCGGCCCTCTGCAGCTTATGATTTCTTCAAATATGTTTTATTGTTTCTGCTTTATTCTATTTAATTTAAAGTATTTCAGAACAGAATCTGTTTTTAACTTATAAACAGATTTGATTTTGTCGATGAATTTGAAGTTGTGCTTATGATTCTCTGAGCAGGTTAACATACGCTTTCGACATCCTAGAAATCCTATTATTGGTGATAAATTTAGTAGTAGGCATGGGCAGAAGGGTGTCTGTTCTCAGTTGTGGCCAGATATTGATATGCCGTTTTCTGGAACTACTGGGATGCGTCCAGATCTGATCATTAATCCCCATGCATTTCCTTCCAGGATGACAATTGCAATGCTTTTGGAATCTGTTGCTGCTAAGGTACAACAACTAAATAAAAAGATATGGAGAATTTGTTATTTCTGGGAAGTTGCTGGAGATGAATATGTGTTGTTGATTGACACTTGTCTCATTCTTTAGTTTACCAATTTTAACATCTATATAGTAAAGAGTATGAAAATATCTAAAACAATTTCTTGCAGGGGGGCAGCTTACATGGAAATTTTGTAGATGCAACCCCATTCCGTAGTTCAATGAAGAAAGATGATGGGGAGTCAGAAAAATCAGATTCACTTGTTGATGAACTTGGCGTCCTGCTAAAAGAAAAGGGATTCAATTATCATGGTGTAGAAGTTCTCTATAGTGGAGTTTATGGAACTGAACTTACATGTGAAATTTTTATTGGGCCTGTTTATTATCAACGACTCCGTCATATGGTTTCAGACAAGTATCAGGTGATCAGATTCACAATTTTGCCTTCTCCAGTTCAACTCACACTAATGCCATACTCTGTTTTGTGCATCCTGTGGTCCTTTCTCTCTGAATTCACTTGCTCTGAAGTGCTTTTTTGAAAAATAAAGTAATTTGATTCACTAGCATTTTTTTGGCGTCAAAAACTCTTGGATGGGGAGGCTTTAATTCAAAACTTTCGAAGTTTGTTCAGTTTGTGATAAAATTATAATTTCATCTTGTGGGTTTTTCGGATTTAAGAAACTTGATATGTGTATAGCATGTCTAACCGTATTTACTATATAGCAGTATGATAGTGAAACCGTGTTGGTGTTAAAATGTGAGAGGTTTATAAGCCACTTCTTCAGGTATTTTCTCTTTGATGTCTTTTGGTAACCTATTCAGATTCCTCCGGTTGGAAGAGATACGGACTCTCAATATATTTTTCCTGTCCTTGTTGCCTTTATATTATTATCATTATTATTTTCTGTTTTATTAGTTACTGTTGATCTTTCAGAAGCTTCGGGATCCTTAGGAAGCTAGTAGCAAAAATTTATTTAATCATCTTGTACCAGCAAAAATGATACTTAACCCTTCAATTAATAACATCTGCTTGTTTTGCCCTGTAGGTCCGCTCTACTGGGATGGTTGACCAGGTGACCCGGCAGCCGATCAAAGGACGAAAACGTGGAGGAGGAATCCGGTTTGGAGAAATGGAACGTGACTCCCTGCTTGCACATGGAGCTGCATATCTACTGCATGATCGGCTGCATACCTGTTCTGACTATCACATTGCCGACGTATGTTCACTATGTGGAAGCTTGCTCACGACGACATTCCTTCAGCCACAGAAGCGGCCAGTCCGGGAGATTGGAGGGCTGCCCCCTGGTAGAGCAATGAAGAATGTATTTTGTCATGCTTGCCAAACAGGTAAAGGCATGGAGACTATTGCTATGCCATATGTGTTCAGATATTTAGCAGCAGAGTTGGCATCTATGAATATCAAAATGACTCTCCAGTTAAGTGATAAAGCTGGCGCTGGAGCTTGATATGCTTCAATCTGATAACAAATTGTGTTGTATCATATCCATACCATTATTTATTTCATGAATCGGCATTAATATATATATATATATATATATATATATATAGGGAGATAAAAAGTTTTAAATCCATTGGGGTTACATCACTTCGAAAATGTCTTGTATTAGTGCTTTAATGGAAGCCTTTGGGGTGGGATGAGATTAGAAAGTAGGGTGATTCTTGGTGAATTCTGGAGGCCCTTGAGGTCATTTTGTTATGATAATCCTTATAATTTTAATTTAATCTTATTATTTTATCATAAGATTGTAGTCGTAGAAAATAATGTGTAATAGTACTTTTTAAAACTGAAAAACCTTTTATTCACTTTTGTTCTTGATCTTTATGTCATGTTTGATTTCTGCACATAAATTTGTTTAGCTTTGTCCTCTTAGAGCTTTATCAGTGTTTACCTTTTCTCAGTTTAGCGGAAATCTTGACTGTATTTGACATCTCGACTTCAAAAGATACTTTGTTCAAATTTATAATATTAATTTCTAGGGTTAAAATGTAAAAATATACCTGAGTTTATCCATAAACTTGTAAAATACAAGTAAAAGTATTTAGAAATGTTAACGTGGGACCTGACAACTTATAAAATAGAAATATCTACATTTTGTAAATTACTTTGATGCCCTCCTTTTATCTTCAATCAATCAGACTCTCCCTTCCTCTTTCCTCCTTGCATCTTCTTGTTGTCTTCTTAAATGCCGACGGCGGCGGCGGCATTCTCCACCAACAGCGACGGTGGAAACTCCACAATGACAACAACTATTATCCACTAGTGACTGGGATGATTCTTGACTCTTCCAATGTCTTGTATAGATTGTGTTTTTTTCCCCTCTTCCACTAGCGAAGGTTTGCCTAATGGTGGATTCTTCCTCCTATAATCCTCTGATTTCAAGTTAACTTTTTGTTAGTTGATTGTTCTATGCCATAACATTGGGTTGTGGGATATTGATTTCTCACTGCTAGTGTGGGTTATTTGGTTCATAAAGGAGAGAAATGAACTTGTATTTTATTCAAAACCAAGAAACAGGTAGGTTGATAATCTGCAAATGTGACTGTTGCTGGTTTATTGTCCTCATCGCTGTCGGCAAAGACTGAACCGACTGAAGCATTGATGGATTGATTTGAATGGGAGGGAATAGGTTGATAGTTTCCTAAAGGGATGTCCTACTTTTTCCAGTTTAATTTTTTCTTATTTTTTGTTGATTTTATTTTGCATTGTTAGACATGAAAATCATTTGGTTGCTCTGTTTTGCTTTAGTCTTTTGGTGGAAAATATATATTTAGGTGGAAAAAAAGAGGTTGCAAGGGGAGGAGGGTTTTCTTTTTTTAAGTTGAGGTATTTTGATCATTTCAAATTATAATAAACGGAGGTTAGCTTCTTTTAATGGCAGTGATATTTTTACTCCAATTTTATAAGTTTATAGATATTTCTGTACCACTAAAAAACATACGGGGTTAGGCACACCTTAAAAAAAAGTTCATATGTGTTTTTACAACTTAATCCTAATTTCTATTCTTATTTATCATAATTTGTTCGTTAATTATGTTTCTTAACACAGACACTTAAAATCGTTTGACCAAAAACAAACAAAGAAAAAGAAAAACGCAAAATTCATAACCTTGTCTATCTGCCATTTATTTGACTGCTCCTTGAAAGAAATTCAAACATGCACCATGTAAGAATTAAGGGGAAAAAATGTAATTTAAAAAATGTATTACAAAAAGTGAGGCAAGTACACTCTTTTTCATAACATTTTAAAATTCAATAGATTGATTTGAGATTATTGAAAATTGTTACCTTAATTATGTCATTTTATAATTCAAGGGTATTTTTCTATTTTTTTCCTCTAAAATAGAACTATAAGTAATTAAAAATGTAGGCAAAAGTATACTAAGCTTTAATCCTTTAACTTTATAGAGGGCCTTCTTACAGTTCTTTAACTCCATAAAGTGTCTTTTTAGTTTTTTAATCTTAGGGTAAAAGTGCAATTTTACACATGACCTTTACCTCAGGGAGCATCTAGCACCACAACCTTTTTCAGAGATAAAAAATACAAATAACATTAGCTTTTGGGAGCAACTGTGACACTGACCATTTGGGGGGAAACATATGGCTAACTTGGTGTTAAGTTTTGCCATGTGGCTTGAAGGAATGTTGACAAGGAAACATTAGGAAAAAAAAAAGCCACGTTAAATCCTAAGATAACTGAAGACAAAGAACTTGTGCGATGGGGATTGAGAAGTCGAACCAGAAAAAGAGAACCTACAATCTCTATTGGCCAGCTAATCAAGCAAAACGAGCAAGGAAGAAATCAATTGAGCGAATTAGGAAATGGGGAGCTAGGGGTCTTCATGCGCTGGCAGATTCTTTTTTTTCAATATGACGTTGTAATTACTTGACATGTGATTTTGAAGCTCCTCCCGGAAAAATTCAAGCTCTTTTTGATTTACAACATGGTTGTTTCCTGCAAATAATGCCCAAAAAAATTACTACAGAATTATAAGTGAATTAACACCATACGCTATTGAAAAGACTTTGACTTTAGCATTTCCCAATCACCCAAAACGAATGGCAAGGGTATAAATATGACCATATGTGAACGAATTGAAAGCTACGATTTTTGAGTCATTTTATAACATAGAACTCACCAAACCATCGGCGGTCAGGTTGAATCCGTGTGCTCGGAAAATCCTTTGATTCAAACTCGTTCTTCAAGATTTTCTCTTCGTGTCAGAGTCTGCGATTTCAATCTCCCCTTCTTTGTTCGCCGAAAATCATGGTGGTGGTGAGGTTATTGTCGGTGGCGGACGATGGAGCCAAGGTTCGGTGGTGATAGCAGAACGCCGGTTCGAATGACGGTGGTCCAAATGACCGTGGTCGAAGATGATGAAGGTGGAGAAATTTAGGGTTCTTCACTTGCCCAATTTTTTCGATCGAATGAAACAGATAAAGGGCAAATGAAGTTGGGTACTTGTGTCACTTTTTGTTTTTTGTTTTTACTTTCTAGCTAAATCTAGTCAGCATTTTTTCTTCCTATGTGGCTTCTTCTCAACCCAATTCAGCGTCCACGTCATCATCACTGTTCACACCATCCAAAATTGACGTTGACCGTCTGGTCAACTAATGGTCAGTGTCACAGTTGCTCCCAAAAGCTAATGTCATGTGTATTTTTGGTTCCTAAAAAAGGTTGTGGTGCTGGACACTCCCTGGGGCAAAGGTCATGTGTAAAATTGCACTTTTACCCTTAATCCTATATATATAAAAAAATATTGACTTTGATTTTTTTTTCCCCAAATGCTAACATACTAAGTAGGGGTGTTAAAAGTGTCTTGGTCGACTTAGCCTGATTTTCGACATTTTGATCTCGGAATTTCCCTTCTTGTCTAGGACTAGGACCACCTAAGAATGAGAAATATTAGGACCAGATAGAGAACGGGAACTAGGATCACCTTGAGATCTCGATCGCAGTTTTTTTTTAATCTCATAAATTAAGTTATCCTTTGATAAGATGTGTATTACATTTTTAGTTGGAGTGAAACCACATATATTATGATACTAATCCTAACTATATATTATATAAAAGGGTAAAGGTGCAATTTTACACATAACCTTTACCACGAGGAGCGCCCAACACCATAACCTTTTTTGGGAGCAAAAGTACACATAACGTTACGTTTTAGGAATGTCCAGCACCACGGGCCATTAATTGACTGATGTCGATCGTTAAGTCTGACGGAAATGAACAGTAACTTCGCTGAAATTACCATTTTGTCCCTAGTTTAAAGCTGAAATTACTATTTTACCCCTAGTTTTAAATAATTTTTTTTTAAAAAAAAACACTAAAATAATTCTTCCTCGCCGGTGGTTCCCACCATCGGCCACATCGCCAGAGGACGTCGCTGGTTGCTGGAGGTAAGGAGGGTGGTCGCCGGCGGTGGTGTGGCTGGTGGTCGGGCCCATCAGGGAGGAGGGGTTATTTTAGTTTTTTTTTTTAAAAAAAATTATTTAAAAAAAAAAATCGTCGGAGGTGGCTGTCGATCGCCGGCGGCGGCCGACGGTGTGGGAGGGCGGCCGCCTCCGGTGTGGTCTACCGGCGAAGAGGAGTTTATTTTAGTGTTTTTTTTTAAAAAAATATTTAAAACTAGGGGTAAAATGGTAATTTCAGTGGAGTTACTGTTCATTTCCATCAGACTTAAAGGTCAACGTCGGTCAACTAACGGCCTGTGGTGCTGGACACTCCCAAAACGTAACGTTATGTATGCTTTTGCTCCTAAAAAAAGGTTATGGTGCTGAGCGCTTCTTGGAGTAAAGGTTATGTGTAAAATTGCACATTTACCCTATATAAAAATAATAACGAATATGATAATAATAACGATAACAAATGTTATTCTTTAGCTCTAAATCAATTTATGTAATTATTATGGCTTTATTAATTGTCCAACGATCACTTTAAACAATATAATATAGATAATTTAAATGATATAATGATTTTTTTATTTTAAAAAAAGTTAAATTGGGATTTCCTTGTCCCGTCCTGATACCACCAAGACTGGAACTAGCACTAGGATGCAAATTGTATGAGGAATTGAGTTGAGGTATCCTATCTCACCTCGATGTTTGAATACCCTTGATATTAAGTTTAATTTTTAAAATAACAATGATTGTTATAAAAAAAACAATGTTATTTAAGACTAACAATGATAAAGTTAAAACATTGTAAACATGCTCTGTTTTTTTTAAAAAAAAATAAAAATTAAGAGACTAACCTAAACTTTGTTTGAAGTTAAACCCTAAACCCTTTTGTTTTTTTGGTTTCTTTGTTCAGGGGAGGAGAGGGTAGGAGTGGAGAGCAAAAGGATTACATGTGTATTTTTTTTGTTTTTTTGGGTAAGGTGGGTCAGATTTAAACAAGTGAGATGTGGGAAGGATTTTCAGTTTTAACAACATGACACTTGAATACTCCCTCCAATCTATAATACGATACAGAGTGTTTATAGAAGAAGGGCCTGAATCTGTAATATGATAATTAATACTCATTTTTTAATTTTGTCTCTATAATTAATGATGACTTCTAATTTACCCACTCATTAAATTTTCAAACATATTTTTAAATAATGATATAAAAAATCAATTATTATGAATTAGCTGGCCTATATTAATCAGTGTGTTTGAGAAGGTGTTGTAAGCTAGAAAAGCTAAGTCAACATGCTAAAAAGCACGGTGGAGAGAAAGAAGCTCATTTGACTATGTTTAGGAAGGCATTATCTTTGAATGAGCTTATGTGAAAAAAGCTCCTTCAATTGTAGCTTCTGGAGTTAACTTCTGCCACCACTGAGCCTCCTCTTAGCATACGAACCTCAGCGCTCCTCTTCCTGGCATACAAACCTGCATTGTGGTCTCAGAGAAGGCACTGTGATGCTGCTTGATGGAGGTCTGACGGTGGTTTCTGGCGACGATGAAGACCACGGTCTGTGATGGTTAAGGGTGGTCAAGATAGTGAAGTGGTGCTTGTAGCTTCTTCCTACTCTGGAAGTAGTGGTTTCTGGATGGTTTGGCTTTTTTTTGGCCAAATGGGTCTCTAGAAGTGGAAGAAGAAGAAGAATACGAAGAAAATAGAGAAAAACAGAGACTGAGAGGGGAGGAAAGAAGTTATACAAAGAAAGAAAAAGGGAATAGTGGAAATGAAGGAGAAAAACAATGAGGGATGTGTTATTATTATTATTTAGTATTACTCTGTAAAATATATTTGTATGTATTTTAATTCATACATAATTTTATCTATTAAATATATTTTATTAAGATTTTTTTAAAATTTTTAATAATAATTAAACCCTTTTTATCAAATTTAAATTTAAATTTTTAATTATTACAATATATACAACTAGTATATGTATGTGTATGCGTATGCATGTAATATTTGATAAGATTCATATTCTTTTAAAATTATTTTTCATTTCAACTGACTTTTAAATAATAATTTAAGGGTTAAAATATAAAAATACACATAAGTTTTTTTTTGGAGCAAAAATACATATGTGGTTACCATTTTGGAGCAAAAGTCACATCTCACTGTTAAGTCACTCTTCACCATAATGAGAGAGAAAGAGATAACGTGAATAATAACATAGCGACTTAACAGTGACTTACAGTGAGATGTGACTTTTGCTCTAAAATGATAACCACATGTATATTTTTGCTCCAAAAAAAAAGCTTATATGTATTTTTGCTTCCAGGAAAAAAGCTTATATGTATTTTTGCACCTTAACCCGTAATTCAAACATGTTTCAGTTTGGGAAAAAACCACCTCTGTTGGTGTTAATCTAAATACAAATAACATTTATAATATACTCCCCCAGTCCTAATTATAAGACATAATTGATTTTTGTGGAGAGATTTAAGAAACTAATTAAATTACTTTAGAGTATTTTTATTTTTATTTTTTTCTTCAAACTAATTAGTTTGACTAATAAACTAATATATAATTTAAGAATACATAATATATAAAAGAATTAAGTAACTTATTTAGCTTTCTTAACCCTATAAAAAAGGTCAACTTTATTTTATACTTAGGGCTGGATGTAGTAATTTTTATCTTATGATAATTTTATAAAAGTTGTTAAAAATAAATCCCTTCTCCCACATCGCCGAACTAAGCTAAACGGGGCGCATTATGGACGAGCAACAAGAGCGAGTATGTAGTTTTTTGCCGGCCGACACCCCCAATGCATGAAATTATGAAAAACACAAAACGCAGCAACAAAATCAGTTGAGCTTGAGCATCTCTGATTTTTTTTTTTTTTTTTAAAAAAACCAAAAAATCCTCGTTTGGGCATCTGCATCCCCAAGCAAAGAGGGAATAAGGAAAGCTGAAAATGAGAGTGTCGTCTTTCCTCTGCAGAAATTCCTTGTTATGGAGCAGGAGGAATGGGCCATTTGGTGCTTTCTCCTTCGCTCGGTTCTGCTCGGACAATGGCGATACAATTCAGAGTTCCAAGGCCAAGATCTTTGACCGGCAACTTAAGCGGATACAGGTTTTTCTTTTAAGAAATTTGGATGCATACATGCTTTAGATTTTCGTGGAAAACAATGACACAGTATTTTAGAGCAGTTCTTAGTTTAAAAATATCCGTAATTGGTTCTCCTGTGTAGCGAGACAGAGCTGCCTGGTTGATGCGCCCAAAGGATCCTTTAGTTGATACTGTAGCTGAAAATCTACTGGACCGCTTGGAGGTAATTTCTGGTTTCTTCCCTTAATTTATAAATTATTCCGGTTCATTATGTTTTCTTCAAGGGTTCTACCCCTTGTTGTCTACCTGTAGCTGTTTTTGATTTAGTTTCGACTAATTTGTAAACTATTAAATATTGATAGATAAGTTAGTAGTATATGTATTTTTAAAATATTAATCTTAACATGATTGGAAATTTTGAATTTGACCTCCATGCTTATAGCTATTTTGTCCACTTAAAATCTGAAGTGGAGAGATAATCAAGTCCTACAGAGTAGGATGTTCCTATTGTTTTGCTTCAAAGCTTTATACATTGGAACATATAGGCTTATTAATTTTTGGATTAACACTTAAAGCATTTAGTGTGAAGGGTGTTTAAATTTTCTCGGACAGTAAAAAATTTCAGAACTTGTCTTTCATGGTTCTACTTTCATCCTTGTTTCCATTTTAAATCCTAACTTGCTGCAGAGGTCTAGAAATTGTAAATTTATATTAGTTGTTTCTTTTATTGCAGTTGCAAACATAATCTTGTATTGAAATTAGCATTTGCCTCTAAGATACATTCATGATGGAATATGGTTCAAAAAATTGTTTCTATAGGACTGTAAGAAGACTTTTCCCAGAGCATTGTGCTTGGGTGGTTCGCTTGAAGCTATCAGGCGCTTGCTTCGTGGTCGTGGTATGAGCAAATTAAAAACTTAGGCTAACATTTATGCATTGTGTTATGTGGGAGAGAGAAAGGGGGTTTGTCTTTTAAAAATAGTAACCTATTTTACTTCAATACTTCAAAGAAAGAATCCATTTGATGTTGCCATTTAAGAATTGATGTCATGAAAATGATTAACCATGCGAGAGTTTAGGTTCTTTTTCTTTCTTGATGTTGTGGTTGGGTAAGATGTTGCTTTGCGCAAGTAGAGCTATGTTGTTTAATAGGTGGCTTTTGTTTCAATAGTCATAGGCACAATGTTTCTGATTACCTTTGTGATTTTACACAATGTTCAAGAGACTTAGCCCAAAATGCTGCTAATAAGAAATGAAGCTCGTAATTTAAAGAACCAATCTGTTTTCACACTAACGTGGTCTACAACAAAGGCTATTTATATCCTGAGGGGGTTGTTAGAAAGGTACCCAAATAAAGAAAAAGATTTACATATGTTTTTAACTGATATGAAGAAAAGCTTATGATCAATAATGAAGAGAAGTGCTATGGAAAGCCTCGGAAAGGAAAGGTGAATTTGTTGCTTATATTAGAGCTATAAATGACATGCATGGGGGGATAAGAATCAGTGTGAGAATGCATGGAGGTAAGACAAAATGTTTCTCCGTAAGGATTGGTCTCCATTAGGGGTCTCCCTTGAGTTCTTACTTGTTTAACCTGGTATTAGGTGTTCTAACTGAACACATCCAAGAGGAAGTCCCTTAGTGCATGTTATTTGCAGATAATGTTAGTTCTAATTAAGGAGCCAAGAGAAGAGGTTGACTTTAAACTTGAGCTAAAGAGACAAACTTTAGAATTGAAGAGTTTTGCCCAAGTAGGAGTACGACAGAATATATGCGCTGCAAATTTAAATGAAGACATGCTTAGAGAGGGTTTGGAGGTAAAAATTGGAGATTAGACCATACCATAAGTGTCAAAGTTCAAGTATCTAGGATCCATATTTCACAATGATGGAGTGTTCTGCCTATATTGGCTTTTCATATTTGTTTAACTTTGAGGGATAGTTCTCGTGCATTCTCTGTTATTGTGACTAGTATTACTAGTTGCCCAAAGATTGATAAATGACTAGGCTTTGTAGCTGTTTCCAGTTACTGGAAAGTTCTTTGTTCAGTTCAGTTTCAAGCTGATAATGGATGGTTTATGGTACTGTAATCATTTCATTAATGCAGGTTCCATTGAAAAGCTTACTATGATGGATGCATCTAGTGAAATGGTAGAAATTTGTAAAAATGCTGAGGCGGCTTCACCCAATGATAATATTGAGACAACATTTGTAGTTGGTGATGAAGAATTTTTGCCTATCAAAGAGAGGTGCATGTGCCATCTTTAATTGTAAACTGCTTATAGACTTAGTTTGGGCTTTAAATTTTATATTTACTGCTGTGCAGCTCCATGGATTTGGTCATTAGTTGCTTGGGGCTACACTGGACTAATGATTTACCTGGAGCAATGATACAGGTATCCTCTCATATGTAATGGTCCTGACTTTACATGTTGCTGGTATTCCTGAATGGGTTCTGGACTTTATATATTTACTAATTTGGCTTATATTATTATGTTAACTATGATTGGCATTTTATGTTCGGCAGTGTAAATTGGCTTTGAAACCTGATGGCCTTTTTTTAGCTTCTATATTTGGTGGAGAAACCCTCAAGTGACTACCTTACTCTTCATTCTGGAATTTTTTTGACACATTGCATGGAGCAACTTATGAGATATTTTTTCTTGATTCTACATGTCAACAGGGAGCTCAGAATAGCATGCACAGTGGCACAAATGGAGCGTGAAGGAGGGATTAGTCCCCGAGTATCACCTTTGGCACAGGTATCTACTTTATTGATAGATTTTTTCATGCAAAAACGATGATTTAACAATGACTGTCTCTTTTAATGAAATGATGCAAACTATGTGAATTTTGCATTTAATTAGTGAATTATCTACTTTGAATGGGCTAATGATTGGAATTATGCGTTTAATATTTATGCATTCATTTTTCTCTTTACAAGCTTCAATCTTTTTTACATTTGCTTGTGTGATTTTTCGGGGTGTTACCGGAAATTTTTCTGAATAGAAGTCTGGAGCTGAATTGACCTTTTGGTTAGGTACGAGATGCAGGGAATCTTTTGACGAGGGCAGGCTTCACCCTCCCAGGAGTTGATGTTGATGAATATATAGTTAGATATGAAAGTGGTGAGAAATTACTATGATTTGAATTTGTAAATGAACTTTCAAAGTTTTTGACATAATAGTAGTGTGATTTCCTATAAATTCCACCATATCCTATGCTTGTTGAGCTTTGAATTTTTGTTGGTTGATGGGGAAAGGGAAGTTATTCACTGAATTATGCACATGGGCAACTCTTGTTAGTTAGTACAGAATTTCTCTTCCCATTTTTGCTATATAATTACTACATGGAGTTGAAGTTTTATAAAATTACTCAAACAAAGTTGATTTGCAACAAACAAGCTGCCTTGGAGATTGCAATCAATTCATGACAATCATATTTATGTGGTTAATTGCCTTTTGAGTTGGTTGGTAGAGGTATCTGTTTATAATGTGATAAATATTATAATTGGATGCTCCATCCAATGCTGAATGCTTCATAATGTGTACTTCATTTGAAGGTTACTTTATTATTATTATTATTTTTTTGGTGATATGAAGGTTTGTTTATAGTATATTGATAGGACTCCACGTCCACAAGCCCCTTCATATAGGCATAAATTGTTTTTCTAGTATTCTATACTGGCTAGTCTGCAGTCTAATCACCAAGCACAGTATTTGCCGAAGCCACATGCAAACAGCGGTATATTTACATGTTTAAGAGTCAAAGTATGGTGTTTTGCATTGTTGCGTTGTTTAGTTACTTAGATGGCCAACCTTGTTTATGGAGTTTTGGGTGTGTTTGAGATAGCGGTAGTAAAAGTAGTTTTTCCTTAATTTAATTTCTACAAACTTAAGGTTGGACTAAAGTCAAATTGTGTAATGTGATTTATGTGTGGATTGACTTTTGTGAAAAAGTCAGTTTAAAAGGCTGAAACTTGTTTGAATGAATACTGGAAAAGTAAGTTTAGATGCAAAATGACTATAAAGGGCATGAATTTTATTAAATAAAGTGTGTGATAATTTTAACAGGAATATTATGTTGTGAAAATTTTATTAATTATTTTCCTCTTTCTAAAAATATTCTGTCTCTGCCTTTTCTTCAAACATGGACCACATTTTTGTCATTTTCTGCCATGCCTTCCTCTTCTCTCTCCACGGTCTGATCATGCTTTTCTTTAAGCAACCTACAAGCTGCTTCACCTCCACAGTGTGTTCAGACTCACAAGCCAAATTGCAGAAACTCCACGCCAGACATTAAAAATTTACCATCACAAGATTTGAGCTTTCAATCGCACATTTTGGCATGAAAATGCTGATCCAGACACAAATGTTGACTAACTTTAAAATGGCATTTTGTTTATTTGAATTTGAGTTACTTTAGCTTTTAATGTATTTTGGCAAAGGCCAAGAGCATGATTTTTTGTCCCCATGTCTCTGGTGAAGGGGGTGTCTAGGGGTTATTGAGAACAATCATAAACATGAAGTAATAAAGAAGATCTCATTTGATTTTGATTTAATCTTGTTTGCGCCTATTATGGGTCATATCTTAGTGTCAATACTTTGTTATCTGCTGACTGGCCTGGATATAAATCATTTTCTGAATGCTGTTACTCAATCAATGTTTTGTGGTTGTTTCTGTGGTGCAGCTCTTGAGCTTATAGAACATCTGCGTGCTTTGGGTGAAACTAATGCTCTTCTTCAGAGGGACGCTGTAAACTTCTTTTTCCCTTACACCTTTACGCATTATGGGTTTAACGCCCTTTCTGGTGCAGCAAATATGGTATTTGGTGCATGTAATGAATAGTTTATATATATCTCCATCCGGTTAAGGTTAAAATAGACTATTTGCATTCATTAAGAAATCAGTCAAAATTAGTTTAAGGCAATAAATATGTAAGATATCTACTTCTTCCAAATATGCCTTTATTTATAAAGAGAATGAGTGAGAGGGATAGTAAGTGGGAAAAAGGATGAAAGAGAATGTATGTGAGAAAAAGTAATGAGAGTGTGGCAAAATTGGAAAAGACTCATTAAATGATCAGACAAGTCAAAACTTTAGCTTATATAAAAACCAGACCCCTTCACATTTTTTAACCTTATACTTTGAACTAGAGGGAGTAATATTCAATCTTGCTTATACCATAAGGTCCAATTTTATAGGGTGCACCAATTAGGGCATCAAGAATGCTACTCTTATCTATTAGGTAACATCAGATGCTATTAGGTAACATGAAAAAATGTTGCACATAATGAGACAGATCCTAAAGAGGGACACAGCCTTCGCAACTGCAGCTATTTATGATTCAATGTTTGGCGCGGAAGATGGCTCAGTTCCTGCAACGTTCCAGGTAAGCAAAACAATATATTCACTGTTTAAAATTCTTGAGCTTCTCATATCTATGTGTGTTCAGATTGCATAGTTTTTATAATGTTTTTTCATATTTATTTATATCATTTGACAATATGAACCCATGTTTTTCTGAACCGTTAACCTTGACCTTTTTTTCTGAATTGCGCAAAAAGTAGAGGCTGTTCCTTTGTGACTCTTGCCCAAAACTGGTCGTAGATAACATTTTTTGGGTGATGACGCTTAAGTCTCAAAAGAATAATTTGATAACAGCTATGTTCCCAAAAAGAATTGATTAAAATATGAGTCACAAATGTTGATTTACATTATTGCAAATATGATAATCTCAGTAACAAATCAGGCATTTAAGTCATATTGGTCACTTTTTGTGATTTGTAACTATCACTAATTTGAAATTTTTGGACCTAAGTGTGATTCTCCCTTATTTTTTCACCTTTCATTTTAATATTTTGATGATGTGTCAAGATCCATTCATTTTAATATGCTAGGACTAGGGTTACAGCATTGAAGCATTTTTTGTAATTTCCCATTAGAAAGTGGTTTTTGAGGATATACCTTGATGGTCACTGTGTTATATGCTTTGTTATTAGGTTATATACATGACAGGTTGGAGGGAACACCCTTCTCAGCAGAAGGCTAAAAGAAGAGGATCTGCTACCATATCCTTCCAGGACATTCACAAACAATTTGGAAGCCAGAATTAGATCTCATGTGTATCTGTCGTAAAATTTTGTTCTTTATATCAAAATAAAAAAAAATTATATCATATTTACTTACTTTTTTTGAATCGTGCCTCTTTCAATAAGCACCTTGGAAGAGGATGCCGTAAAAGCTATTGCCCATTGTAGCTTTTCTAATGTAATAAAATTATTTTTCATTATGTACAGATCAAAGCAGACATTAATATCAATATTAATGACAGGTTAGCATAATTGATGTTTCTTCAGACATATAGGATATAAATATGCTTGCTCGCGCGCCCCCACACACAGAGTTTAGTGAGCAGTGAACCTATAAACCTTGAAGTGCTTATATGTTTGTCCTGGATTCATAATCTGTGATGGGAAATTGGGGTGATTCACCAAATCTGGAAAACCTTATGTCTCGAAGCAAAGAGTTTTTTTTTTTTTTTTTTGGGTGGGGGATGGGTTAAATTACATAACACTCCTTGTGTGGATAATCCTCAAGTATCAATTATATATTCCTTGGACTTTATTTTTTATGTATATAACATATCAAACTTTGATTGATATGCAGATAACTCACTAAACTTTAAGTTGCATGTATATGAATAAATGGTGTACATAATTAATGGTGCAAGAGTTTTCTGCATAAATAGAAGAGTTTAGAGGATTAACTATAAATTTTTAAAGATTATAGAGATTACAGGTTCGTAATCCAAAGTTTAAAAGTTATGTATAATTTAGAATGATTCCATTTTTGTGCCAACGCTAATCATAATGACAATTTATGCATATGAATTGATTATTGTGATAAGAATTAATGTGATTTAAAGACATTCATTTCACACACACATACAGGCAAAGTTTTTCAAAGTATTTCCATTTTCCATATGGCCAAATGATTTTTTTATTTCTTGAAAAAGATAATAATGTGATTTAAAGACATTCATTGTAAAAGTCTACCGGAAAAGAGGTTGATTACAATTACCATTTCTGTTTTGGCGAACAATTCATTGCAAATTTTAGATGCATGAATTTAGTAAAAGCTTTTCTTCTACAAATCCATATGCGTAATGGGATCATTTTTTTTTTTAATATATAAGATGGCATAAAGCCTACATCACAATAAGAAAATTACATAACAGGGAAATTAATCTCAACCTCTCTTGGTCTACCCAAGTCCTTAAATACATAGGACAATCACCTAACATAAATGAACTAGAAATACCAAGCTTAGCTAAAGCATCAGTAACCTGATTAGCTTCTCTTGTGACAAACCTCAAAACAACCTGGCAATTCGAATTAACCAGCTCCCTGATTCTAATTACAGTCATACTCACAGAACTATTATTAGAATCAGCTATTAGATTAACAACCTCAGCACAATCAGACTCAACAATAAACTTCGACAGCCCCAAATCCTGCGCCAAACGGATCCCCTCCAAAATAGCCCATTCCTCAGCCACATTGGACTGACAGATACCAAGAGACTTTGTAAATCCAGCAACCCATTCTCCAGAATTATCTCTAACAGCCCCACCACATCCTGCCTTCTCAGAAAACATAGTCATAGCACCATCTACGTTGACCTTTAACCACCCCAAAGGAGGCCTCGTCCAGGAGACATGGATCGGTGCATTCATAATCGCCTCATGATTCACAAAAGGAGAAGAAATAGCATATTTATCCCAAGTGGCCAATATTACAATCACAGGATTACTGGGCTTATAAAACTATTATAAAAAATAAATAAATTCCTCCACTCCCCCAACTTCCAAATTGCAACCCCAAAGATTAAACTCCAGCAAATCCCCATCCTACATCCTAGCTGATATTTAAGATTCAGGAGCAGCCAGTCATGCAGATTAGCAGAGAAAAATTCAGATTCATACCTGGGAAGGATCAACGAACCCCACAGTCTCTTTGCATAATTAATTGCTGAAATCAGGAAGTTCATGGTGTCCTACCTTCATAGTCCAAAATAAGTAGGGTTGTGAAAATGGGTGATCCCTTTTCAATCCATTTAAATTAAGGGCCCAGCTTCCTTGAAACATGATTTTAGGATAATCGCACTTTTATGCTTGACCCTTTTAAATTTGAACCTGTCAAGAGTGGGCCAACTCGTTTAAACTCGGATAACACTATTTTTTCCATTTGAGATATATTTTAACTATTTTGATTATTATACTTATTCAATTTTTTTTATTTAGCTAATATTTATTTAAAATTATTTTTTTCCTTTATAAATTACATGATCAAACATTATGTAAGAATATCAATATATTTTTGCCATTATATATCGCATTTATGTTAGGGTTCATGAGGACAGTTTGATTTGATTATTTTTCTGAGCAGAAGGCTAAAAGAAGAGGATCTGCTGCTACCATATCATTCCAGGACATTCATGTGGATATGTAGTGAAATTTTGTTCTTTATATCAAAATAAGAAATTATAGTAGTATCATATTTAGTTACTTTTTTGAATTGAGTCTCTTTCCAAAAAGCACTTTGGAAGAGGATGATGTAAAAGCCATTGCCCATTAGAGCTTTTCTAATTTAAAACGAATAAAATTATTTTCTTGCATCCTCATAAATTTTCTTTGAAGCATTTGAATATTTAAAGGTTGAGCCTTTTTCCTAATTTGAATGTGTATGTTTTAAATTTCGTTTAATAATCTATGTTATTATTTAATGCGTAATTCTCCTTTATTTACCTAATTTGATTGGATTAAGGAAGTTAGTTTATGTAATTAATATGAAATGTATTTCCTCCATAAAATATCTATCATCTTCTTTATTTCTCTCATCTCTCTTTTACTTGATGATGGTTTATAGAGCATCAATATGGATAAATTAAAAAAAATTGATAAATATAAAAAATAAGTTATATACTTAGTTTCAAAATCAACTCTTCAATTAAGTTTTATATTAAAGATCAGAGGTAGTATTTTTTTTTTTCTGGGGATAAAAAATAATGTCAAAGTATTGCTTTGTGGACTTGCAAAGAAGATTATTTTTCTTTTTTTTTTTCTTTGGTATGGATCGAACCTGTAATTACGGATGCGGCTTCTGTCCTTTGCTTTTAACATCCACTCCCCTCCTTTTCTTTGCAATGTCTCCGGTTTGGATTAAAAATGAAGCAGCTAGTCCTTTTTAAGGAAAAAAAAATCAAGATACTGACAAGTATTAAAAAGATACTTCAAGATACTGAGATGTACTGAAAAAACACTTCATGATTTTGAAAAATTATGTTATGATCTCGAAAAAATATTTTAGGGTACTAATTGATACTAAAGGGATACTTTAGAATACTGACTGGAACTAAAAAGATATTTTAAGATACTGAATGATATTAAAAAAATACTTCATGATCTTGAAAAATATTTTAGGATCTTAAAAAAAAATTTCGGGGTACTAACTGGTACTAAAGGGATACTTAATGATACTGACTGGTACTGCAAAAAATACTTCAGATATTTTTTTTAAGATCATAAAATAATTTTTTAAGATTATGAAGTATTTTTTTTCAGTACATCTCAGTATCTTGAAGTATCTTTTTTAAAAAATTTTGGGGTACTAACTGGTACTAAAGGGATACTTAATGATACTGACTGATACTGAAAAAATAGTTCAGATAATTTTTTTAAGATCATAAAATAATTTTTCAAAATCATGAAATATTTTTTCAGTACAGCTTAGTATCTTAAAATATCTTTTTAATACTTGTCAGTATCCTGAATTTTTTTTTTTTAAAAAGGACGAGCTGCTTCATTTTTAATCCAAAACGGTGACGTTGGAAAGAAAAGGAGGGAAGCGAATGTTAAAAGCAAAGGACAGAAGCCGCATCCCGTAATTTCTGCCACCAAGGTTTCATTCGTGCATTGCTTTGGCAGCATCAAAATTGTGGGGTGCGTTATATGGTTTGAAAATTACTTTGACCTTGGGATCACTAATCTTATGGTACAATTCAGATGTTGCAGGAAGCTTGGACAGGCAGGCTGGCAAGTAATAGAAATCTTTGTTCTTGGATAAGAGATGCTGACTCGATCACTACATGTATATTTTTCTCATTTTTATAGAGACGGAAATTTTGTGGCTGACTACATCTATAGGCCTCCTTGTTCACATCCATTTCAGTGTTAATGACAGGCTAGCATAATTGATGTTTCTTCGTACATAAATGATACAGAGACACACACATGTATGTGTAATACTTAGTAATAACTGAACCTATAAACCATAAAGTGTTTATATGTTTGTCCATAATTCACAATCTGATATGGGTAATTCACTGAATCAGGAAAACCATTTTTGCCTTTCACTTCCTTCAACATATTGCTTGTATAACATTGAACACCAGATTGATTTGACCACATCATTGATGTTTCTTTAGACATAAAGGTGATTTATGCACGCGCATGCCAAAGATGACCAGAGATGGCAAGGATGGGGGAGAAGACACACATCAACAAGTGAGAGAGATCAAGCTACCTGAGGAATAGAATAAGGATACTTCGGTTTTAAAATTATTATAAACACTGACAATTTTGTCCCAAGTTTTCCAATCCCAACACTGCTTCACCAATATGGAGGAGGGTAGGTTGGTTTGCGGCAATCCCACTTTTGTAATACACTTAATCTCATGTTATCATAATTTCTCATACCAAACAATACAATATCCCTAGTCCAATTTCAATTCCTACCCATACTTCATACCAAACAAGGCCTCAAAGTGTTGGATCGACGTAAGATAAGGTGCTATATGCATTTTAACCATCTTTTCTTAATATCATTATGATTTTTTTCAATTTAATATTAAATGGGAAAATGAATTCGTAAATCGTGTGTATTTCAATTTTGAATTAGCTCCTTGTAGTTTATACAGGCATTCATTATTCAACATGTTTTATAGGCCACCACGTACACATCAAAGCAGACACCAATTCCAGTATTCATCACAGGTCAGCATAATTGATGTTTGTAACACCATACTCTAGGTGTCTCCTATTAGAGATGTTCATACTTATTATACACCACCAATGACCCAAAGAAGTGCCCTCAAAAGATGAACTTTCATAAACTTTCGGACAACTCAAGGTACTTTTCTTTATAAAAATTGGGGTTTCCTGCAAACCTTGAAAATTCTTAACTAATTTATTACAAACCGAAAAACTCATTTCAGATTAAACCTATTTGGAAACTCATGATACATGAATATGACCCAGGCATTTTTCTATTTCACTTGACCCTTCAAATTCATATAATAAAATTCAGATTCATACTACATTCCTATATTGAACGGTCTTATTCTATACCTTCGTAACTTTCAAAATACTATATCATAATTCATAACTACTTCGAGACATAATCTATAGATTTGGCATGTAAATATCTCAGGCCACAACTCATGCATTTGCCCAAGCTTTTAAATAGATTGAGTACTAATCAAGCACGCCTTAACTACTACCCATACTATCCATAAATAAATTCACTTTTGCCAACTCTGCTGATGATACTTACCTTTAGAGTCTTAGCTCTCCTCCTTATGGAGGTATTTACATGCCAAAATATATAATATATCTGTATAATACGTAATTAAGTTCATCAAACTACAAGTATAATCGAAGATAAAGTCACTAAGTTAAATAAATAATAATACATAAACTTCTTCAGCTCTTTCCCCTTCGGACTTCACCAACCACTATGCTCTTGCCATAAGTAGTACTTGCCTTTACTGTAAATCATGGAAGAAAGGGGTGAGATTAGGGGGAATCTCATAGGCAACTACTTTTCATCATGTTAATCATATAAGGTTAATAACTATGCATGTAAAAACAAGCTACAGAGAACAAGACCCTACGAGTAACTGAAAAGCTAACTGGTGCACATATACGTTACTGATAACTGAACTGAATAACTAAATGGTGTACAATCTTTTGCAAATAGATAAACTGTATAAACAATAGGTGCACATTCATTTTACAAATAGATAAAATGAACAGATAACTGGTGCATATACTAAGCAGATAACTATTGTGTCGATCTATCTGTTGCACATGGCCATGGCAAATATCTATGCAAGGATAATTTACATGTTCTCATACTAAACTATAGCAAAATGACACAAACAAATATGCAGGAACCAATGCACAATAACATGAGAGGAAAAGAGTTACTATCTGTTGCTCTTTCTTTTGTATTACCTTCTCCTTGTTTCTTTGATAATTTCTTGGTGGGCTTGGGTAAATTCCAAATCTAACATTATGTAAGGTTAGTTTAACACTTTAACCATACAGATCTTATAACTTAACTGCTCCTTCTTAGATGCTCAACTTTGAACTAACTCTTCCTTTCATCCAACACTATTATAAAAGACACTTTTAACATCAATTTTTAGGACCATAAGATGATTGGTTTTAGGAGCTACTGTATGTGAGTGTCATTGAAAAGTGTCAACATAGACAACTGGTTTTTAGACAGTCATTGTTAGTCAACTTAAAACGACTCTTAGTTACAAACCAATCGTTGTAAGTGAGACCTACAACGACTAGATTTAAGAAAATAGACGTTGCAATAGTCAACTTACAACAATTGTTATTCATAAACCAATCGTTGTAAGGTCAGCGACTGTTATTCACAAACCAATCGTTATATGTCTCACTTACAACAATTGGTTTGTGAATAACAATTGTTGTAAGTTGACCATTAAAACAATAGTTTGCTTAAAACCAGTCATCTATATTTCTTTTTTCTTTTAAAAAAAATGAAATTTGTTTTTTTGGCCATATCCTTTTTTAGATAAAAACAATCAGAATAGAGAATAAAGAAAATTGAGTATTAAACAGTCAATTCTCAAAACACAGAATAAAAAAAATTGAGTGACATCACATTGTAACGCCTTGCATATATACAAAAATTCTCTAAACATGGCTAATACAAGAGTGTGCAAAAGTTCATAAATTAATATAATCAAGTATTTCTAAACCACTATACTATGTAAAAAAATCTCTTACCAAATATACACATCTATCTGTTGTAGAAAATGTCCCACCAAAAGGCCTCTTATCACATTGATGTCTTCCATTGTATAGGATTCCTCTTGACCAAAAATCTATGAGCAAATTGAAGAATGAGTTAACATAAATCAATCAATTTCATGAAAGAAATAAACACACTAAAATGTAAGCAAACCACACAGGCATATTTTGTGCCTTAAAATCTTACTTTATATGTTTTCCCATATTCCTTCACAATGATCATTTCTAACTGCATGGTCTTCATAATCTATGAATTGTACTTCACTTGCTATAGGTGGATTTGTACTGAAAGGTAGTGTGTCCTCAAGATTCAAAATTGGATCACCATCATTATGTTTCTTACTTTGGAGTACAATGGACAATTTTTTATTCTTAGGATCAGTGACATAAAACACTTGTTTCACCTGACTTGCTAGAATAAAGGACTCATCTTTATAACCAACCCTATGAAGATCAACTAAAGTAAATCCAAATTGATCTATTTGCACAGCATCATTTTTCACCCACTGACATTTGAATAAAACAACTCTCAACCTAGTGTAGATGATCTCCAATATGTTTTCGATAACTCCATAATAGGCCATGGATGCCAATATGGGGTTTTTATCTTTTGACCTAGAAAAGTGCATTGATTCATCCACCAGCATCACCCCACTATTTTGCACATTGGTTCTATCATCCAGTGCTTTTGTATAGAAAGAATACCCATTTATATCATAACTATCCCAAGTGATAACGTCAAAAGAAGGCCCCAAAGCTAACCATTTAATTGTTTCAGACACACTGGTCTCATGTAAAACCTTTTCCTTGAACCACTCTGTGAATGTCTTATTTTGCTCATTAGCTATTTGCACGTCATTTTTTCTTGGGTAGATCTGTTTTAACAAGTTTCTGTATTCATTTAAGTACGGCTGAACTTCTTCCATATTATTCAAGATATATAAATGTGCTTGCAACACTTCTTCACGATGCATTCTCTTAATTCTGATCGCTCGTGTTCCCTAACTTTTACCCTTTTCAATACGAGATTGAGCCTTTGATGTTGACATATATTCTTTGCAAAAGTCTATAGCCTCTTCAACCACATATTTTTCAACAATTGAAGCTTCAGATTGATAAGGTTTTTTTGAATACCCTTTTAAGATCTTCATGTATTGTTCAAAAGGGTACATCCACCTTAGATAAACTGGACCACATAGTCTTATCTCCCTCACCAAATGAATTATTAAATGCACCATTATATCAAAAAATGCAGGAGGAAAATACATCTCTAGTTGAGATAGAATAATATAACCCTTTTTTTCTAATTCATCTAACTTTTCAATCTCAACAACTTTGCTACAAATAGCATTAAAGAAAAGACACAATCTTGTTATCGTGCTTCGCACATTGTTTTTCATAATGCCTCTAATAGCTACTGGTAATAGTTGTTACATTAGTACATGAAAATCATAGGACTTCATTTCTACTAATTTCAAATCTTCCATTGAGACAAGCCTTCTTATATTAGATGAATACCCTTGTGGCACCTTAATGTCATGCAAACACTCGCACAAACTTTTTGTCTCAGCTTTTGATAATGTATGCGCTGCTGGCTCCAGATACGCCATCTTACCATCATCTCTTATTTGTGGATGTAGTCGTTCTCTTATTCCCATTTCAACTAGATTCAATCTCGCACTAATTCCATCTTTAGTTTTCCCTGGTATGTGCAAAAGCGTACCAAGAAGACTATCACATGCATTTTTCTCCACGTGCATCACATCAATACTATGTCTCACATCAAGACTGCGCCAATATGGAAGATCAAAGAAAATTGACTTCTTCCATATGTTCTTCTCACTTGCAGTCCTCTGATTCTTACCGAATGTAACATTGATTCCTTCCACTCGATTATAAACCTCCTCTCCACTGAGTGGCTTTGGAGCCATTCCATTCTCCGGCAAACCGTTAAAACCTTTTTTTAACCTACGATGCAGGTGGAGCCGAGGAAGAAATTGCCTATGACCAAGGTATATTGTTTTCCTTCCATGTTTAAGTTGATGGAAGTGTGTGCCTGATTCACATATCGGACATGCTGTATGCCCCTTCACACTATACCCTGACAAGTTTCCGTATGCAGGAAAGTCGTTTATCGTAGTGAAAATCATTGCGCGTAGCTTAAAAGACTCCTGCTTATATGCATCAAAGACATCTACTCCATCCTCCCACAACTTCTTTAAGTCATCCATCAAAGGTGCTAAGTAAACATCAATGTTATTCCCTGGCTGTTTTGGTCCCGAAATCATCATAGAAAACATCATATGCTTACGTTTCATACACAACCAAGGAGGTAAGTTATAAATCACTAAGAGAATTGGCCATGCACTATATTTACTACTAAAAGTCCCATAAGGATTGATTCCATCTGTACAAAGCCCAAGCCGAAGGTTTCTTGGCTCGCTGCCAAATCCGGGAAACATTTGATCTATTTTCTTCCATTGAGGAGAGTCAGCTGGGTGTTGGAGGTATTTTTCATCACATATTCTCTCATCAAAATGTCATCGCAACTTCTTTGCTTTTTTCGCATTTGCATACATTCGCTTAAACCGTGGTATAATTGAAAGATACCACAAAATTTTTAAAGGTTGTTTTTTACTTGTCTCATCACCAAAGCCACCATTTTTTTTCACTTTGTACCGTGGCGTTTTACATTTCGGACACTTCCTTAGCTTTTCATACTCCTTTGTGTATAACACACAGTCATTAGTGCAAGCATGTATCTTTTTATATTCCATACCCATCGTAGACAACATTTTCTTGGCCTCACACATACGATTTGGAAGTACATTATCCGTGGGAAACATGTCACACAACAATTGAAGTAAGAACGTGAAACTACTGTCGGTCCATCCACAAGTTGCCTTTAAGTTCATCAAATGCAAAATACTTGACAAGCGTGTATACTTAGTACACCCAGGGTATAAAGGTGTCTCGGCATCACTCTGCACGTCGTCATATTCACGCGATTGTGTAAAAGATTCTACCTCAACATCATCTACGACATCCAAAACTTCCTTATTGTAGGACGCAGAAGCAGTCACTTCCTCACCATGTCATATCCACCTTTTGTACCGAAGATTTATTCCATCACAAATTAAGTGATCTCTTATATCATCTACATCTCATTGAGTATTATTTAAATAGTTGACACAAGAACAAAAATACTTCCCATTTTCACTAGGCACATTCATTTTAGCAAATGCAATAAACTCTTCCATCTCATTCTCATATTCTTCACTCGTTCTTTGAGCATTCATCCAATTGTGATCCATTTTATAACCACCTAATCCAAATTCAACAGTACTCAAGCTTAAAACAATTGTCATGATGACATAAAAAAATAATCTATGAAACAGAACAAAAGCAAACAGAAATGACATTCACAGAGACAGAACTTAAGCCTCATTAAAACAATTGAAGTTTAATTGATTATATATAAAGACACCCATTTTTCCCCCTCCCCTATTCATGACATGTCTCCATAACCCCTTTCATGATTTTTGGTTCTCATTCCAATGACATTTCTACTAGCCATTGTGTTTTAAACTATTGACTGCTAGCCTCCTAATAAAACTCTAAAAATTTTGCACAATCTAATTTAAACTATTATTTTTAGACATGAAAAAATCTTAAAAGCATACATATAGCCACACACACTCTTTGCATATAAATATTACATATATTTAGGAATACAAATCAAAAAGGGTACACAATGAAAAATGAATGAACAAAATCAGCATATTCATACAAACAAGAGAATAATATCGAAGAGCAAATATGGGTATTAATGAAAAAGAAAAAAACAAGAGAAAAGAATAATAATGTGGTAATGATGTGGTTGGAAATCAACTTCTTGTAAGAGAGGAGAAAATGTGGGTATTGGCTTTGATTCCTACCTTCAAGAGATTTTAAAAAAAAAACACATAGAGATAGTGTTATGGTTTTAGATGTTTAGGTTTAGAATTGGGAGAAGAAGAGATTAGAGATCAAGAAGAAGAAGAGACTAGAAGAGAGATAGAGAAGAGAACTCCAAAGGTTCTCACACGACTGTATTCTGCAAGGTCATGACTAACATGATTGTACAATTATGAGGATTGAGCTATTTATAATGAGATAGGCTCCCTCTAATCCTAATCTAGTAGGTAGTAGGATATTATAACACTTATCCCACTAATCATGTAAGTTTACAATTAGGTCCCCATAGAATATTTACAAGTAAGTCCCTAAGTACATGCTATGCTTATTTATATACCAATGCCCTCCCTTGAAACAACCCTTGTCCTCAAGGGTTTGGCACCTGAAACTCTAGAAATTGATGCTTCAGGTTGAATAAGGACACCCATGTAGCTTCTTCTTCCGGATAACCTTGCCACTGAACTAGCACTTCAGTAATGATCCTCTTGTGTTTCCTCCCACTCGTTGAGATAATATTTGTTGGGGATAGAGAGAACTCGAAACAACCGGCCAATCAATAGGAGAGTGCCGTTGTTTAACACCCGGATCCGGGCACAATTTCAACAAGGATACATGAAAAGTAGAGTGAATCCTTGTTTCTAGAGGTAACTCTAGCTTGATGCAACTGGTCCCACCTTTTGCAACACTTTGCATGGACCAAGAAGCGAGGAGCAAGCTTTTGATTGCTTCTAGTAGCAGCTGAAACTTGTCGGTAGGGTTGCAACTTCAAAAACACCCATTGCCCCACCTCAAAATGTCTATCCGAGCGTTTTTCATCAGCTTTTTGCTTCATGGTGTTTGCTGATCTGTGGAGATAGTGTTTCAAAACAGCTAGCATCTTTTCCCTTGCTGTAAAACTTCGATCAACCGCTTCAACCATTGCTATTCTAGGTATATATGGAGCATAAACAGCTGATTTTTGCCCATATAGAAGCTCATGTGGAGTGGTTTTGGTGGCTGTATGAAAAGTTGTATTATACCACCATTCTGCTAGTGCTAACCATTAACTTCACTCCTTGGGAACCTCCCAACACATACATCTCAAATAAGACTCTAGGCATCGATTAAGTACCTCCGTTTGACCATCACTTTGAGGATGATAAGTTGAAGAAAGATTTTGCTTCACCTTCAATATCTTCAAAAACTCCTTCCAAAAGTTACTCAAGAACAAAGGATCTCTATCACTTATGATTTCAGCTGGTGCACCATGTAATTTATAAACCTGATTCAACAACACTTGTGCCAAAGTAGAGGCTGAATAAGGGTGAGAAAGAGATATAAAATGGGCATATTTAGTCATTCTATCCACAATTACCCATATCACTTCCTTACCACCAGATTTAGGCAAACCTTCAATGAAGTCCATGGAAATACTCTCCCAAACCTTGCTAGGAATCGGAAGGGGCTGAAGCAATCCGGGTGATGCTATTGTTTCATACTCTCATCGAGCACATGTATCACATCCCCGAATGAACTCCTCGACATCCTTATGTAGATGTTTCCACCAAAATAGGCCTTTTACCTTGTAATAGGTAGCTTGAACCCCTGAATGGCCTCCTTGAGGGCTTGAATGCAACCATTCCAACAACTTTGTTTTTAATTTAGCAATATTACCAACCACCAATCGGTTATTCTTCCTCAAACAAGTGCCATTCCATGAATAGGAATGGAAGATGCCATCATTTTCCTTCACTTGCACTAGTATGGCAGCTATGTCTTGATCTAATTCCCAACTTTGCTTGATTTCCTCCATTAATTCAGCTGAGAAAGTATCCAAAGAAATCTGCAAAATCTGAGAACCATGTAATCTAGACAATGCATCAGCAACAACATTCTCATTTCCCTTCTTGTATTGAATCTCATAGTCATACCCTAAGAGTTTTGCTATCCAATACATTTGAAATGGAGTTCTTAATTTCTGTCCCAAGAGATATTGTAGGCTTTGTTGATCAATTCTAGTCACAAATTTACCTCTCTCAAGGTATTGGTGCCAATGTTCCACCGTTTGCACAACAGCTAGTAATTCTTTTTCATAGATAGAGAGGCTTACATGTTTAGGAGCCAAAGCCTTGCTGAAATAAGCTAAGGGCTGACCTTGTTGCATCAAAACAGCACCTATTCCCCCTCCACATGCATCAGCCTCCACCACAAAGTCCTTACAAAAGTCAGGTAAGGCTAAAACAGGTGCTGAAATAAGAGCTGATTGCAATTCCTTGAAGGATGCAGCTACTGCCTCCCCCCATTTGAACCCCTCTTTTCGCAATAAAAGGGTTAGGGGCTTAGCTATTGAACCATGCCCTTTGATGAATCTTCGATAATTCCCAGCCAAGCCTAGGAAAGCCCTCAGGTGCTTTGCTGATTTTGGTTCCGGCCACTCAGCAACTGCTTGAATCTTCTTAGGATCCGTAGCTACTGTACCTTTGCTGATTATATGCCCCAAATACTCCACACTTGTTGCACCAAAAGTGCACGTGCTCTTCTTAACAAAATAGTGGCGTTGTTGCAAAATCGTTTTCTTGTTGAGTTCTCGGAAATCAATACACATCCTCCATGACCCATCCTTTTTCTTGACTAGCACAATAGGAGCTGAAAAAGGGGATGAACTTTCTTGAATCACACCGGTTTGAAGCAATTCAGTCACTTGCTTCTCAATGACATCCTTTTGGGCTGCTGAATACTGATAGGGCTTGAGACTGATGGGATTTGTACCCTCTTGGAGCACAATTGGGTGGTTATAACCGGCCCTTAGAGGAGGAAGGCCCCTAGGCTCATCAAATAGGCCCTCAAACCTCCCAAGTACCCTCTGAATCTCTAAGGGCAGATATGTACTTCCTGCAACGTTAGCATTACCAATAGCATAACAATATGAAATTGTAGGTAAAGGTTGCAAGAGTTGTACCAAATACATTTGTGGACCAAGGTGCTTGTTACCCCCTAGTTTTGTAGATGAAACCACTTTTAGAGAGTTTGTAGGACTAGCTTGCAATTTGCACATTTTTCCCTTATACCAGAATTGCATGGAGAGTTTCTCATAATCCCACAAAGCACTTTTGCCAGTTTTCAGCCACGTTAATCCCAACACAATGTCAAATGTATTAAGTTTGATAATCCAAAGATCACACACAAAGTCTAACCCCTGCATCTTCTATCTAAAACTATGTCATACCCCAAATACTTGAAGTTTCTGACCACCAGCCACCTGAACTGCGGCAAGAGGGTGGTCTGAACCCTTCCACCCCATTTTGACAGCAAAATCGTAATCCATGAAATCATGTGTACTCCCATTGTCAATCAACACTTGGATCGGTTTCTTGCCCACATGCCCTTGTATTCGCATAGAATCATTTGTATCAATGCCATTTATGGCATGCAGGGATATAAGAGGAGCAAATTCATCTTCTTTATCCTGTTCAGTTTCGGTTTCTGGGGGTTCCTCAATTTCTTCCACCAATTCCATGAATTGCAACCTCATTCTTTGTCGTTGAGGACAAGAATGATTTCTTGTAAATGGTTCATGGCAATAAAAGCACAAATTTCGGGCTCTGTGATCTGCTTCATCTTCAGCTAAAAGGATCTTGGAATTTTTCCAGGTTTTTGGTGTATTTTTGTCTCCATTTGATGCGTTTCGGGTTGCCAAAGCTACTGAGTTTCCTGGGTGTTGTGTAGTGACTGTTTTATCCTTATGCTGGGCCCCACTTGGTTGACTGAAACACTTACTATGCCCAGCGTTGGATGCATTCGTGGCATACCCATGGACCGATACCCCACTGGAACTCGACGACACACCCCTGGGGCCCAAAACCTTCGATTCTTTTCGCAAGTTTGACATCTCCTAGATCTTTGCCAAGCGTCGCGCTTCTCCCAGCGTCCGAGGGTCGAACATGTGTACAGCGTCAGCTATCTCGTCTTTAAGCCCCATTAGATAAATTTCGATCAAGTAATCTTCACTCAGATCGACTTTGGCAGAAATGGAGTCGAACCTGGAGTTATATGCTACGAGCGATCCTGTCTGGCGTAAACGCGACAATTCCCCTATCGGTTTTTCAACGGGCAGTCCGAAGGTATCACGGAGTAACACCACGTACTCATTCCAACGCATCGGACATCAACATCTTCGTTCTGAAGCCACATGCCACGCGAAACTTGCCTCGTCCAGCCCATAGAAGCCATCGTCACTTTCTCAACTTCTGCCGTTCCATCCAACTGAAAGAAGCACTCGCATTTCGCTATCCAACTGTCAACCTCTGTCCCATGTAATTTCGGAAATTCCATTTTCTTGAATTGGGTAGGCCGGTGGTGCGTTTCCCGATGATCTTGACCAATTCCCGTCTCATTCCCTCGACGACGGCGTGGTTGGTCTTCGTTATTGGCCTGTGTCACTTGCACCAGGGCCCTCAATTCATCCCGAAATTCCTGTCGAAAGCCTTGAACCGTGGCATGCAATTCATCGACTCGCTCAAGTTTTCCTTCAATTTCATCTATCTTATTCAATTGTTGAAGCTGCTCTTCAATGGTTGTTATTCTTCCCTCCGTATTGCTTGATCGAGTTTGAGCCCAGATGAATTAAAACAGGTTCCTTGAACGATTCTTGTAAATTCTTGCACTTTTGATTCTGGTTGAAGACTGATAGAGATGCGGAAATTCAGAAGCAGAGAAAATTCCCCTGGTTCTTCACTTTCTTTATCTTCTTTCTTGAATTCTTTTATCGAATTCACATTACCCCCCACACGTTTTCTGGGTCTAACAAATGAATAGGAATTCTGGGTAATGATCATCCAATTCTTCTTCTTTTTGAGTTTCTTGCGTCTGTCCCAACCAAACAGAGGGAAACAGAACCAGACGCTAGAACAAGGAAACAAAACAGGGTAGAACAGAGACAGAAACAACGAAAGTGGCGGAGGAATAAAACCTCTGATACCACTGTTATGGTTTTAGATGTTTAGGTTTAGAATTAGGAGAAGAAGAGATTAGAGATCAAGAAGAAGAAGAGACTAGAAGAGAGATAGAGAAGAGAACTCCAAAGGTTCTCACACAACTGTATTCTGCAAGGTCATGACTAACATGATTGTACAATTATGCGGATTGGGCTATTTATAATGAGATAGGCTCCCTCTAGTAGTTAGTAGGATATTATAACACTTATCCCACTAATTATGCAAGTTTACAATTAGGTCCCTATAGAATATTTACAAGTAAGTCCCTAAGTACATGCTATGCTTATTTATATATCAGATAGATAGATAGATAGAGAGAGAGAGAGAGAGAGAGAATAACATAGGTTGTAAAATCACCTATTCTTCATTAAGAAGGAAAATTTCCACATGTTGGCCAAATAAAAATCCATAGGGCCTCTGCACACAGTGGGGCTTCATATAAAACAAAAATGTATATATGACTCTAACTCATTATCCCCTGCAGAGGCCATGACGGAGAAAACATAACGTGTAGTTGAAAAACAAATGAAAAAGAAAACAAACATCAAGAAGTGAAAGAGGGAACCTTTTCATTGAAGCGAGGGCAAGAGGAGGAGGAGGACCTGAAGATATTTGCTGAGAGTTTCAGCTTTTACACTATGGGCAAGAGAGAGAGACACACAGAGAAAAGTTCGTTGTCGGGAAAATAATGTGAACAAAATAAAAGGTAGGGCGTGAAATGAATTGAAGAACGAAATGGAAGGCAGTTTGGAAAAATTTGGATTTACACGACTATTTTAGAAAAACCAGTCATATAAATTAAAATTTCAACTACTGGTTTTTACAAACTAGTTAATGTAACTGGAAAAAAAAAGGAAGCAAACGGGGTTAGGGGAGGCTCGAACACTCGACCAAATGCGCCACGAAACAACTTTGAACTATTCCATGAATGTTTTTAATAAAAAGGTCTTGTAAACCAATCTAAAAGTCAACTTTGGACGACTGGTTTTAAACCAGTCATTGAAATCTCTCATAACTCAATTCATAAATGACAAAAGAAATATGGACTTACATGACTGTTTTAACAAAATAGTCGTTGTAACTAAAAAGGGGGAAAAAAGCATATGGGGACAGTAAGGCTCCAACCCTTTACCTCAAGAATACTTAGCAAAGACTCATGTCAACTGCGTTAAGACATTAGCTTGTTGAAATGTTTAATGACTGATTTTTATTAAACAGTCGTCCTATCCCAATTTTTTTTTTTTAAAAAAAATGCATTAAGTTTCAACAACTAGGTTAATAAAATTAGTTGTTGAATTTCAACTTTCAAGATTGGTTTTAACCGGTCGTCATAACTAAAAAAATTTTGGGCTTAAATTTCAACGACTTTTTTGAAGAACAGTCGTTAAAAGTGCCTTTTTACGACTGGTTTAATTGAAACAGTTGTTGAATGTTATGACAAAATTTCAAAAATGCCACCACATCTTTTTAAATTTTTGTTTTCAAAAAACAGAACATTAATGAGCCTTGTTAAATCTACCTTTTTTAATAGTGCAAAGTGGTTGATCATTTTATACAAGAATTGGTATGTTTTTCGTTTTAGCAAGTTAAAATATTTGTTCTGGATCCATAAAAATCAAATCGTAGGCTATATGAAAATTTCCAGTTTCAAAACATTAGTTTAACCCCACGTAAATGTCTGCTATCATAACTAATATAAACTATACCATTAGTTAGCTATTTTTTATTACTTTCAACACCAATGTTTCTCATAATAGTGAGCATTTTGGTTACTTTAGTCCCCTCAAAATTTTGGACAGCCCCTTCCTTCGGTTCTGAAATTATTTTTCACTTCCAACTTTCAGTTTCAATAGGTGCCCAAGGGATGCCATCAAATATCACACATGCACATACACTTCTAGCCATTTATATACATGATTCCTACACCATTGATCTACATTGTGCACTTAGATAGCAACATTTAAAAACTTAGCTTCAAACAGTCTCATTCCAAATCTGATAAATTTCCACATAAAAAAAAAAATTCCTTAAATCATCATTATAATGTTTCCAAATATCTTTATTGATCATTTGAGCATCCCAAATCACACTCCAATACTTTTAATCCCTTGCCTATCATTTAAAAGTCTCAGAACACAACTTTATGGCTAGTTTTAAGCATCAGCAGTTTGATTCAACTAGAATCACTCTCATACCTTCTAAAAACATACATAAACATCTCCTCACATTTATTAAGTATATAAGTTAGTTTTAATATCTTCAAAACATCCAAACAACAGCTCTGCATGATCTGGACAAATTTTCCCAATGTTGAGATACTTAGTTAATCATCAAAGTAACAAGTTATATCATCAATAATCATCCAGAAACATTCTATAACGCCTTGAACAACTTGTTTAACATATGGGGACCTCAAACAGCAACTATAATTAGATTTTAAACTTAACAATTTGATTAGCATAACAAGCTCAGAACATCCCTATACCATCACTTTAATAATCAAGAATCATTTGAGTATATCTTTTCAGCAACTCTGAGAATATCTTCCAATCACAGGTTTAAACCTTTATTTTTAAAATCTCTAGACCTGATTTAAGTACATATAATATTGATTCAGCATTTAGAAGCATACAGCAGCAAGGTCCAAATCAGATTTCCGCTTCAAAATGCTCAGTTCCAACAAGAAATCATATTCTCTCCAAATTTCATTGCACAACTCACCGAATTGTCACATGATAAGCTTAAGAGTAGTTTCCGATTCCAAGATTTGATCCCCACAGTCCCAATATCCTATATAGTATCAACATTTTAATACCTTAAAGCATAATTATACAACTATTTGAACTATTAGGTAGCATCAAATGGCAACCCAAAAAAATTTCCAGCTCAGAAATCATCTTGAACCATTAGGTGACATCTCACAACCATATAACACTAATTTTATATACTATTATATATAGTTATACACATTTGGCTTTAATTTTAATCCTCAAAGAACCTAATGTTATCATATAAAAAATGGGGCTTTGTTCGGTCATTACCAAAGGCAGAACCAAACACACATAGATATTTATCAACCTCAAGATTCTAGCATTTTAACATCCTTATAGGCATACTTTAATAATCTAAAATCTTCATTTGCTTCGCACATACAAAATACGTTCTGCTCTCCTTATTCTTATTATCAAAGAACCTGAAACCACACACTAAAACGAAGCCCCTGATTCGGTCAATACAAAACAGAGAAACCCAACCTCATGCAACACCGAATACTAAGATTATAGTCTTAAATATACTCCTTAGGTACTATGTCATCTCTTAATCACTTATTTTCCTTCTGGAAAAACTAAGATACAATCACTCTTCCCAAAATAAAACCACTCCCATAAAAGAAACAGAATACGAAAGGGAACTTGGGGTGGTTACCTTGATCTGAAACTACCCTTGCAAGCGAATTCGGACAACTCTTCTTCTCGCTTCTCTTCCTTCCTCCGTCGTACACATGCGTTGTCTCTCTCAGACCCTCTCGACCTCTCACTCTCACTCCGTTCCGGATCTGGCTTATATCCTTTACATTTAAAATCTGCTGCCGTCCTTTGCGGTCAAACGGCCACGTGTTTTGAGGGAAATTGCAAGCTGATGGTTGTTTTTGCACTAAAAAAATATTTTAAGATACTGAAGTTTTTAAAAAATATTTTATGATCTTAAAAAATTATTTTAAAATCATAAAAAAATATTTTAGAGTACTAATTGATACTAAAAAATACTTTAGAATACTATTAGTTTTAAAAAAATATCTCATGATCTTTAAAAATTATTTTAAGATCTTCAAACAATATTATATGGTATTGAAAAAATACTTTATAATCTTAAAAAAATATTCTATGATCTTAAAAAAATATTTTATGATCTTGAAAAATATTTTAGCATACTGAATAGTACTAAAAATATACTGCAAGATAATTTTTCACGATCGTAAAATAATTTTTTAAGATCATAAAATATTTTTTTCAAAACTATTCAGTATCTTAAAGTATTTTTTTTTAATACCTGTTAATATTCTAAAAAAAAATTCAAAAAAACAAAAAAAACCATCAGCTAGCATTTTCCCTCAAAACGACACCGTTTGACCGCAAAGGATGGCAGCAAATTTTAAATGTAAAGGATATAAGCTAGATCCCTCTCTTCCCTGCTTATAATGCTTATAATTGCAGAGATGGTGATGGGTGAGGGTTTCATCCGCTACGCGTCCAATACCCTCAAACGGCACCGTTTATGCAAAATACTTAATTCCTTCCTTCTTTTTTTTTTTTAAAAAAAGAGCATTCAATTATGTTGTATTTTTTAAGTACAAGTCAATACCTTGAAATACTTTTCAAAATCCTAAAATAATTTTAGGATCTTGAAAAAATATTTAAGGTTTTTCATTGGTATTAAAAGATACTTCATGATACTGAAAAAATATTTTAGGGTACTGACTAGTACTTAAAAATACTTCATGATTTTTAAAAATTATTTTATGATCTTGAAAAAAAATTTACGATCTTCTTAGCACCCGTCAATACCTTGAAAAAGAATAGTTTGGGTATTGGTTGGTACTAAAAAGATACCATAGAATACTGGTACTGAAAAAATATTTTACGGTGCTAATAACTTAAAAAATACTACAAAATGGTGAATGTTTTTTTTTCTTTAAGATCGTAAAATAATTTTTAAAGATATTTTAAGTACTAGTCAGTACCCTAAAATATTTTTTTAGTATCATGAAGTATCTTTTTAATACCAGTGAGAAACCTCAAATATTTTTTCAAGATTCTAAAATTATTTTAGGATCTTGAAAAATATTTCAGGGTATTGACTGGTACTTAAAAAATACAACTGGAGTGAATACCTTTTTTTTCTTTTTTTTTTTAAAAGGAAGGAACTAGGTATTTTGCACCAAACAGTGCCGTTTGATGGTACTGGACGCGCAACGGACAAAAATAGCATAGGACGCAAGCTTTTTTTTTTTTGCTAAAAAAATTTTAGGAAAGGGGTCGGGCTCACCCACAGTCCAAGGGCAGGGCGCTTGGAGCCCAGTCCACAGGGGATACTGGCCAGAGAGTACACATGTCTCCACCTCTACCAGCGTTACCACTGCTTCCTAGACCCCTAGGATGTCTCCCCCAACGCCTTGACCAACGTAGGGATCGAACCCCCTCCCTAAAGGTGAAGAAGACCGACCCCCACGCCAGTTGAACCCAAGGACAAGGGGTCATAAGACGCAAGTTGTGTCCGAGGGTTGATGGATGGCTCAAAAGTCCATTGGGCCCTTTCATACGTTTTTTCCCAATTCACCCCTTGTTTAATATACTAACACATACCAACAATCATTGGGGCGAAAAGAAAAGGATTTGCACACCCTTAGCCATATGTATGTCCTCAGTTTGGGATATGGGAATAAAAAAAATTGTATTGGGAGCTCTCCCGTGAGCCCAACACAAGGTGAAAACCGGATTAGTCCAGACTAAAAGTTCCCATGAAGAGGGTGTGATACCAACAAAAAGAAAACTAAATACATGAAATAATTTTTAGAAATTAATCTTTAACACTTCAAAAGAATTTTCTTCCTCAATCAGCTTCTTTAGTCTATAAAAAAATTTCAAGAAAAATTTTGGTCTAAAAATTAACCCCTAACTATTTTTCATGAATTTAATTTCTAAGAAAGTAGGCCTTTAATTCCAGAAAATTGCTTTTAATATTATCTATAACTCGTTTTGGTAAATAAACTTAACCATAGACTGCCTTTATTCCCAAAATGATTATACATTTATACATAATTTATTCTGAACCTTTATCTATATTTTTTTTCATAGTCATTTCTTTCTTTATTTCCCCGAAATTCTGACTTGAAAGTAAGCTCTTGGCCAAATACATTATTCTCGAGGCTTTTTGATATTTAGATAACATCCCTAGACCTCAAATATATCTTATAAATCTCTCGCCAAATTTTTGGGATGTTGCAATGTTTCTTTAGACCCAAAGGATATACATACGCACATTACATATATGTGTTATTTAGTGAGCAGTGAACCTATAAACCATAAAGTGCTTATATGTCTCTCCAGGATTCACAATCTGAGATGGAAAATTTGGATGATTCACTGAATCTGGAAAACCTTGTGTCTCCAAGCAGAGAGCAGCATACTGATGATAAGTGAAACCATTTTTGCCTTTAACTTCCTTTAACATGTTGCTTGTATAGAATTGAACACCTGGTTGATTTGACCATAGCTCCATCTTCCTCCCAGAAACTGAGTCCTCCACAACAGCAACCTTGTTGAAGTGAGTAGAACCACTGTTCTTGTCCACCACATAGTTTATGTCATAGCCACTAGCAAGCCCTTGAATCTGGCTTCCAATTTCTTTTGGCTCAAGGAAGTCATATGGGGTTCCTTTCACTGACTTGATCTCGCCAGTGGGAATGAGTTTGTCGTCTACTGGAGTAATCCGAGAGGCGAAAAGTTGGATTGTGTGTGTGAGAATGTCTCCACTGTCATGGCCCTTTAGGTTCCAATAACTGTGTTGAGCTAGATTCACTGGTGTGGCTTTGTCGATAGCCTTGGCTTCCATCTTCACTATCAACTTGTTAGTTTCATAAAACATATATGTCACAGCAACCTCAAGTTTTCCAGGAAACCCTGCAAAATTTAGGAGGAAAAGAAGTTGATGTTACAAATCATGAACATGTAATGAAAGTAGGAAAAATTGCTGAAAAATCCTCCGTTGCCGAATTCACTGCCCAAATGTACTTGTGTATCAAATTCTTAAACTAGTACAACTCTTTTTCAGTAGTATATAAATATTTTCTGTTTTACATATAGTTGAAGATAAACTATATACAGAGCTGCATTAGTTGAAAATATTTTGTCATAACAGAAGAAATAAGTGCACCTTGTTCTTGGTCTGAACTAACATAGGTGAATGTGATATGACTGTCCATTTTGTAGGAAGCTACATTCCATACAACATCACCGAAGCCTTTGAACCCACCTGATGTGAACAAGTAAACATAAAAGCAATTAATTGTTTAATTATTATATCATGTGGACAAAAAGAGTTGATTGTAATTATGGGAGCATCAAGAAGAGAAAACAAATTCTATTATGATTATATTTAAATAAAAAAGCCAATAAACTTTATGACATGAAAACTTTTTAAACGTAAAAGGTCTTGAATATCATGTTTTTATATATAATATGATGAAATGGTGAATATATATATATTTCTACCGTGGAGCGTGTTTTTGCCATCATTGGCAGGCAATTTGTAGGTTTTGCCATCTAAAGTAAATTGAGCTCCTCCAATTCTGTTAGCCACGCGTCCAACTAGGGCACCAAAGTATACTGTATCATTCTGCAACATTCCAAATTAAAACAATCTTTTTAAATCCCAATTTTTTTTATTTAAATTGCAATATATAATTGGTATATCTTGTCTTTATTATTTCAGATACATTTATTATACTCCTTCCGGTTCTAATTATAAGACAATATTTAGGAGTTAGTTTTTATCTTAATTATAGAATAACATTTTAATTTTTGTTAATTTCTTCCTAAAATGCCTCTATTGATACTTTTTCAATAATAATTAAATATAATAATAATTTAATAATCCACCTATATATTCTATAAAGTAAATAATACTCACAACTCATTAATGCACATACACCTTAATTCTATTGTTTTTTCTAATAAAATATTTTTAAACAATTTTGTTATATTTTTCCCATATCACCCCTACTAATTAATAATTAAGGGTAATATTTCTACCATTTTGTTCCGTGTTGCGTAGAGGAAGAGAAACCTATTAACACCCGGGCATATTTAACCATGTCAATGGATCCAAGATGTTAGGTTTATTATAAGGACATTTTAAGAAAATAAACAAAATTAACTAATTTAACTTCTCTTCTTAATTCCTCCAAAATCGGTTAAATATATCCTATAATTAGAACCAAAGGAGGGAGTACTATTTTCTAAATGATGGGCGAAAATTCAGTAAACCCTGATCATCATCTTTCTGCATCTTTATAAATTCCCAAAATGTTCAAAAAAAAATTATATACTACAACCAGTCCTAAACGTACGACCTCGTAACTAAATCAAATTTTATCTTACCTTGTAAGACTCAACTGAATCATAGCCCAGTACAACATCGGCCAATTCCCCTGGAGAAACAAACCCAACACAAATCATTTTAAGGACACAACAACAATAAAAATAACAAGAAAATAATTTCTATCATAAAAACTGGGGAAAAAACGAAGAAGAAGAAGATCAGACAAACCATTTTTATCAGGGACAAGTAAAGAAATAATGGTAGCACCATAGTTTGTTAACTTGATCTGAAACTGTCCTCTCTTTAGTTCATAAATTCCTATATTGGTATCTTCTGCATGAGAACGAAACACATTGAGGCTCAGAAGAATAATGCAGAAAGCGAAGGATAGGTTAGACATAGTGAAAGGATATTTCGATGTATTATTGGGTTCAGTGCAAAAAATGAAGCCTCAAACGTCTGTATTTATAAGTATACTGAGTTGTGAAGATAAACATTGGTTTCGCAAATCAAGGATATATGTTTTTACCGTTTTGGAAACGAACCAAATTCTATCCTCAATTTGACGTGGATCTGTTTGGATATTGGACCTTAATTAGGTTAATATATCTAATTACGTTTGTGTTTAGTATAATTGCTTTGATTTTGTTTAAAATTTTGTTATTTTTTACCTAATTTTGTTGATGAGTTTCACTTGATGTGATCAAATTAATACTTTTACCATTTATAGTAAAAAAAAGATGTATCTCCCTGTGGGTTTCACCGGGAGGATTGTCTTTGAAAGTGTTAATTGCGATAGTAATATATATAGAGACATAATGTTAGGTAAAATGTTTATCAAAATATGTCAAGGGATAGGAATAGGATATTCTTATTATCATTTTTTGTTATTATCAATGTTACTACCACTTTTTCACCGTTAGATCAGAATCTTAATAAGAGAGAGAAATGATAAAGATAGATAAGATTCTGATCTAACGGTGAAAAAGTGATAGTAACATTGGTAGTAATAAAAAATGGTAGTAAAAATATCTTATCCCAATAGAGTAATAAGCATGTGACATTGATGTTAAAAGTTAAATGGAATTAATTTGATTATATTATAAAAGATTATTGGAAATTGGTTCAGGATATGAAGGGAAAAACATGTACATCACCTCCACATAATTGTTTTTATAGCATCTAAATGACTGTTAGGTGATTATGATTTTTTATTTATGATTTAATGTCTATTTTCAAATGCAATCAAATTGCATTCATGATTTAATGTCTATTATCAAATTCAATTTACTTTACAACCTTATCTTTAGACCCTAATAATAAAAACTAAGAATTAAATTCGAATAACTTAAAAACGGAATGCATAATTTTAGTCGGTGGTTATCATTGAAGAGGTCAAACTTTTTATATTAAAGAGAAATTGTTTATATTTTGGAATAATTTGTAACGGTTTTTTCAAAAATGGAAATTAGTTTAATAGGTATTAACTGAATGAGTATTGATGTAATTACACATGAATTAATCTAATGATGTGTTTAATGAGTATTAACTGAATGAATGTTGATGGAATTACACATCAATTAATCTAATGATGTGATTATCCTACCCATTTTTATTAAACATATATTTTTAAATGCATATTACGAGAGATTTCATATATAAAATTGATGATCCATTAATTAATTGATGGTTGAATGATTATATTGCTTATTTATCCATAAAGAAAAGGAAAGTTTGTTGATAAGTCCGTGTTACATATACTTAAATTCCTCCGGTCGTTAGTTTAGCACTTCCTTTTAGAATATGGGAATCTTCTTCTAATAATAAACTGTCCTTGTTAATTGTATTTTAAAGAGAGATTATATAATAAAAAATTAAAAATAATTAAGATAAGTTGATTTTATTTGGAGAGTGATCTTGGATAAGATAGTAATAATTTTTTACTATTTTAATAATACAAACTATTTTGAACTATTTTTTCAATTCATCTAAAACGCGTAGTTAAAATGTCTTGTGTTAAGAACTGCTAGAAGTGTGAGTATGTGTGTGCATTTATATTAATGGGCGATAATTCAAATTTTATGCCAACACTAAATCATAATTAACGACAGCTTTTTTTAACCTGAATAATTAATGACAATTCATGCATATGAATTGATTATTATTATTGGCAAAGTTTTTCAAAGTATTCCCAAACAGGAAAATGTTTTTTTATTTGTAGGCCAAAAAAAGAATGTGATTCTTTCTTTGATTTTTTTTTTTTTAGCCATAGAAGAGGATGTGATTCAAAGACATTCATTGCATAGACTCTCAGATAAGGTTATCAAACTCATGATAATGGGATAAACTCATACCGTAAACTTGTAAGAGTTTATTTTTACCTTTAAATAGATATTAATAGTGTATAATTAAATAATTAAAATATAAAAAATAACAACAATTGGTTTAAATATTTTTTAAATTAAATACCACACAAAAAAATAACCAATTGGTTATCACGTACAATGCTGGTTTCGGATAAGAGATTGATTACAATTACCTTTTGCTGTTTTGACCAACGATTCATTGCAAATTTTTAAATCCATGAATTCAATCAAAGCTTTTCTTCAACTAATATCCATATTTGTAATGTTGACCAAAAAAAATATCCATATTTGTAATGATATCGTAGTTAATTGCTGGAGTCAGGAAATTCAGAGTTTTTTTTTTTTTTCATTTGAGGTACATTTTAACCATTTTGAAAATTATATTTGTTCAATTTTTTATTTAGCTAATATTTATTTGAAATTTTTTTAGTCCTTTATAAATTACATGTTCAAACATGATGCAAAAATATCAAGATATTTATAGATGACTTATTTAATTTTATTAATCACTCTAACAAAAAGTCAACTAAATCTTATATTTAGGATTAAAGGTTGTAGATCGCTTTTCTATTGGGATTCAGGATGTTGGTTTGATTTGACTTAGTTTGTTATTTGCCAATATTACTTAGGATTTAATATTTAGATCAAGCTCCTTATATCCATGATCTCAAATTCTCAAATCACATATGATCATGTGTCATATTTTTATCATATAAGTTTATAATTAAAATATAATAATTTAAAAATAAAAAATATGATTATATATGATTGGATAACTTGACCTAAGTATTTTCCCATTAATTATAGTATGTTTAAAATAAATAAAAATAATATTGAAAATGTCAAAAGGGCCTAAAACCAATAGGTGAGGCGAGCCCAGAGTTCAAGGGACATGCTTCAATTATAGGAGTATTTTGTGGAAGCAAACAGGCCTAAGCCATTTTCCACCACTATGTGAAAACATCATCTACAATGTCTTTTATCAAAACAAAAATCATCTACAATGTCACCAGCGGAAGTTGGCTCAAGTGGAAGGGACTTGAGTCACTTAAGTAAGGGTCTCGAGTTCAAGTCCTTGTGAATGCAGAAAAATTCTCTGGGAGGGGTCCCCGCATATGTGCCTGACAGAACCTCAATCTGGACTAGTCAAGGCAAAGTTCTGGTGAACCAGGTGCAATAGCAAAAAAAAAAAAAAAAAAAAAATCATCTACAATGTCTAATGAGAGCAAAGCCCAAGTAGAGAATTTATTTTATCAAACCAAGAACTTGGATACTCTTTAATGATCTTTAATTTCCTTGAAGGTTGATTTATCCACTCAGCTACAAGCTCCACTAAACATGAAATTGAATTATTATTCACTTTTAATATTTTACCCAGATATATCAACATATGAAGATATAATCAGCCATGATGAAACTCTCAATACTTCATTTGTGTCAATTACAAAAAAAAAAAAAAAAAAAAAGACTCTAACATTTTAAAGTTTAAATTTAACATCCTAACCTTCCATTTTTTTAACTATTGACTCCTTGTCGTTAAGTCACCATAATTTTTTTAACAAAAAATACCACATTAGATTATAAGATGATACGTGGACATCCTATGTGAATTACTATTTTCATAAAACTTGAACTTTGAACAATTGCATAGAACCCCATAAACTTTGATCAATTACAAATAATCCCAACACATTTCAAAATTTAAATTTAACTCCTTTCAAATTTTAATTTATAATATTAAACCACATGCCATTATTTTTATCATTTTAATAAATTTATTAAGATTTGTACTCTCATTTGTCAATTAAAATACTAATTGTTCTTTTGTATGGCAAAATCTAGGGGAATAATATTTAGAAAAATATCAAAATAAATGTTGAACCTCTTATTCAAGGAAAAAAAAATACGCAGTACTAATAAAAACTTAATGAGGGCAAAAGTTTAAATGTAATATTTAAACTATGAATGGTCAATCATCCCAAGAATATAGTTAACACAAATGACGACATTTTTATACTATCAATTCTCAATTATCCCAAGAAAATAAGTCAATGTTGCACAAATAATGATATTTTGTTTTTATATTTTTCAAGTATTATTCTTCTAATTTCTGCCATACATGAAAACTATTTTAATTGATAAATGATAGTAAAAAAAAATTAATAAATTTATTAAAGTGATAAAAGTAACAACATGGTGTTTAATATTATAAAAAAAAATTTAAGAGAGATAAATTTAAATTTTGAAATGTCAAGAGGTTTATTTATAACAAATCAAAGTTTAGGGAGATTATTCTTCTAATTTCTGCCATACATGAAAACTATTTTAATTGGTAAATGATAGTAAAAAAAACTTAATAAATTTATTAAAGTGATAAAAGTAACAACATGGTGTTTAATATTATAAAACAAAATTTTAAGAGAGATAAATTTAAATTTTGAAATGTCAAGAGGTTTATTTTTAACAAATCAAAGTTTAGGGAGATTATCTGCAGCTGTTCAAAGTTCAAAAGGGTTTTATGAAATTAGTAATTTATACCAGGTGTTATGTATGATACCACATGTCATTTCATCATCTAATGAGGAAATTTCAGTTAAAAAGATAATGATCACTTAATGGCAGAAGGTTAATAGTTAACAAAATGAAAGGTCGGGGCTTAAATTTAAAGTTTTTTTGGGGGGGGGGGAGTGGGTTTGTATGATTTAACCTTTTATTAAATCAAGAACTTGGATACCTTTAATGATCTTTAATTTCCTTGAAGGTTGATTTATCCACTCGGCTCGAAGCTCAACTAAACATGAGCTTGAATTCGTATTGATTTTTAATATTTTAGTCAGATATATTAGCATATGAAGATATAATCATCCATGATGAAACTCTCAATGCTTTATTTGCAACTCCCTGTGCATATCCATTCTTAATGCTTTATAATATATGATACTACCTTGGTTTTAAATAAAATACAAAGTTAACTTATTTTAGAAAGATTAAGAAAGCTAATTAAATTATTTTGAAGTATTTTATATTTAGGGTTAAGGTCTATTTTGCCCTGGAAGTTGTCACAGTGAAGCAATTTTGCCATAAAAGTTTTTTGAGATCCAATGTTGACTGAAAGTTTTCAAAACGTAACAATTTTGCCTTGGTTGTTATCCTATATAAGTTTGACTATTAGTTGACTAAATATGCTGAGTTAATAGTTTACATGTCATCCACTTAATTTTTGCTCAGTTGCAAATTTGCTTTGAAAGTTTTCACTTAATTAGGAACAGTAATGCTGCCTCGAAAGTTTTCAAATCATAGCAATGACACCTAACAGTTATCTAGGTTATGTTTGACTATTAGTTAATGACTATGTTAAACTGGCAGCAACATGAACAACATTGAAAAAGAAGAAGTTAAATATGGAGGAGGGGATCATATTTGCTTGAAAGTAATTTAGAAAAATTTTCAATCATTGTATGCATAACACACAAAGGATGATTGTCTTTTTTTTTTTTTTTACTTATTTTTAAATCTAACTTTGAAAAAAAATTAAGTGGATGACACATGGATTGTTAGATAAGCATATTTGGTCAACTAATGAGTAAACTTAACCTAGATAACATCAAAGGTGAAATTGTTATAATTTAGAAACTTTCAGGATGATATTACTCTTGAGTAGAAATTTCCAGGGCAAATTTGCATCCAAATCCACAATAAACAAAAAATGACATGCATGACATGTGTATTGTAAACTTAATATATTTGATCAACTATTAGCAATTAGAGTAAAATTGCTATGATTTGAAAAATTTTGGGGTGACACTGCACCTCGAAAACTTCCATGGCAAATTGCTCTACCACGACAACTTATAAGGCAAAATAGACCGTTAACCCTTATATTTATCATTTTCTCTAAATTAATTTGCTTGATTTATAAACAAATATAAAGACTAATCATACATAACATATGACGTGATTGATTAACCAAATTAGTCTCTTTAATCTCATTAAATGTTAACTGAGTCTTATATTTAAAACCGTAGGGAGTATTATCATTATCATATTATCATATTAGAGTGCCAATGTATTCTTTTTATTTCTCTGTTTTTTTTTTCCTCTCAGAAAAAAAACAAACTTTTTCATAACAACCACCAAAAAGTCTCACTCCATCTTATCAATGCTTTATTCATATCTAGCTTAATGACCATTTCTTTCACATTTTTATTAGTCCTCAAAAGATGGAAACACTCTTGCACAATCATAATGTTATCCTGAATTAATCTCTCAGAAACAAAGGCTCTTTGACTTTCAAAATTATATTACTCAAAAAAGGCTTAAGCCTATTAGCCATTATTTGAAAAAATCTTATATATAAAATTACATAGGCTAATAGACCTAGACCTATAGTCATTCACACTTTCAAGACTCTCAACTTTAGGAATGAGCACCAATCAGTTCTATTTCCTTCTGATAAATGAAATCCTTGGCTGAAAATTTTGTGAATAAGATCACATACCTGATTTCCTATTAAACGTCATTCTTCGTAGAAGAAAGCACCAGTGAATCCATCCGGGCCAGTGCCTTTGTACCACCAAGATCAAAAGTAGCTTTCTTCACTTCTTCATCAGAAATATCCTTCATAAGCATCATATTGTCCTAATAAGTTATCAAACAATCCATAAAATTCAACACTTCCTCAAAGGTAGTCATGTGGAAAAATTTTGAATATCTATCCCCACATTGTAGCCACTAGATTCTTGACTTTTTTGCTCAATATAGTTCTTCTTATTCTCAGATTATATTAATTTCCTTCTTCAATTTGGCCAATTCAGCAGCAACCTCACCTTCCCATTCTTTAAAAAAGCATACATTAACTTTTTCCATTAGGATATTCAATGTTTTGTTGCGATTTTCGAACTCTTTCTTACTCTACCTTTCAAGTGCTGAACTTAACTCAAATTCTTAACAAATTCCTCCAGCATTTCGCAATTCTGTTTAATAACTTCCTCAAAATGAGGATGATTTATCCACCGAAGATCAAACCTAAAAGGCTTCAATCAAGGAGACTCTTTTTGCTCAAAATCCAGCATTAAAAGGGCATGATCAGACCCTATAAAAGTTAGAACAGAGCCAAAACCTTTTTGAAATGTTAGTCTTCAATCACCGTTAGTGATTATTCTATCCAATTTTTCTTAAATAAAATCCTCTCCCTCCCAATTGTTTGCCCAAGTAAAATAAACTCCATTCATTTCATATTCCATCATCGTAAAGTCATCCATAAATGATGTAACTCCTTATCATTACATGGTCTACCCCCTTCCTTATTAGAGTTTTTTTTGTTACAAAAAAAGTTTTGGAGGGGTTCGACACTAGTCCCCCACCAAGGCCAGGGTACGGCCCCGGGCTCTATGAGCATTTACTAGAGACTTACGAGATCACCTACCAAAAAAGTCTCAGCGACGGCAAAGGGGATCGAACCCACGACCCAAGGGTCTAGTCCTAGATATAGTAAATCATTAAAATTTCCCAACAGAGCCCAATGGATAATGGCCAGGTTTTAATCTTCTCGCCCATTTGGGTTAACAGTGAGGAAAGTGACTTATTTTCTATTTGACTTTTATTGAAGTGGGATAGATAAAAGTTATATTGTAAATGTGATTTGTGTTTGGATTAACATAGTAGAAGTGATTTTTTTTCCAAACTGAAAGGTGTTTGGATTATTATTTAAAAAATTAGTTGAGATGAAAAATAACTGAAAAAGGTATGAATCTTATTGAATACTATTCACAAATACATATATATTAGTTGTATATATTGTGATATTTGAAGATAAAAATTTAAATTTAATAAAAAAAGTTAAATTATTATTAAAAAATTCAAAAACACTAAAATGATTAATTAAATATATTTAATAGATTAAATCATATATAAAACATGTTGATAGTAAATAATAGTACATTGCTCATTGGATCACCTATCCTAAAAAAGTTGGTCTCTAATTCTATCTCGAATGTTATTTATTTGACCCAATTTTGCTAATGTGCGTAGCACATGTTTTGACACAGCATCATCATTTTTTTTAAGTGATGATTTATTTGCCACAACATCACACCCTCTGTTCTAAACTCTTCTAATCTCTATTATTTACAAAGATTTCCACATCCAACTACCACTAATTTATTACCTGAGGTGATAAGAGAAATAAAGGAAGAGAGAGAAATTTTAGAATCCCATATTCGAGAAATTCCATAAATTCCAAAGACTTCTTCATCTTCCTCTTCGCTGTCTTCCTCCTCTTTCTCTTTGATTCTCTCCAACTCCTTTGGTCCTAACAACCGCCAACTCCTATGGTCCCAAAAAACCTTCCAATCACCTCTAGTCGCGTCTTCTCTTCCTCAACTCTGTGATGAAGATGATTCAACTCCTCTAGTTTCGCTGCCTCGCTCCAGATTTTGGTCAGCCATAAGATTATTCCAGTGGGGTATCTCCGACAAGGAATCATTGAGAGTCGATTGTGAAAGATGTGGAGTTGATGAGGGCTTAAATCAAGAGAAGGAGGAGGAGGAATTTTTCGTCACCTACAGGCGCTATCAACGCTCTCCAGAAGCTGAAATTTGGAGTGTCTAGAAAAGCTAATTGTCGCCGCCAACACTCTTTATAAGTCCAGTAGAGGAAAAGCTAACTCAAACACCTCCAAATATACTTTTTTTCTACTGATGCTTCCCCTGAGATTTTTTCCTCTCCAACGCTCACCCAACACATTTCGAAAGAGGCAGTCAATAGACTCCACCATTCAATTTTAGAAAAAGGTTACAACACCATAATTAATCCCACTACAAAAAATTGTTTCAATATGAATAAGAAATCTATCTTATATGCTAATACTTACCTTAATGCCATCTTTCCACCATAGTGTTTGACCTCCCTGATCGACCCACAAGATCAAAATAAATAGCTTCAGAAAAACCCAACTTCCGTTTTATTCTCTCAATCTTCTCTCTCTTCATCTTTGTCTCAAATAAAAACACCATTTGAACTTTGAAATTCCTACATAGGAACCTTAAATGATGAATTGTTAGGGTGGTTCCCAAACCCTGACAATTCCAAGCAAGGAAAATCATGGCGCCTTGGTAGCTGTGGACGGCCAGGCACTACGCCTTCCTCTAATACCATTGTTGCCTTCATGTTGACCAAATATCGAAGACTCTCCCTTAGAGAGCACCTTTTTTGCCTTTCCCTTCCTTCAATTGTGAGCTTCATCATCACTTTCAGTATTTCCTTCGATAGGTTTAGAGTAGAGGTAACCTTGGTATTATTTTATATACATGTAAACTATATGTATATATATGTAAGTATATGTATCTGTGTGTATGTGAAAATGTTTTTGGATTTGTTGCGCCTATAGAGGACTTGATTTGAAATTGTATATTTGACTAAAATTATTTTGATGTTTTTGATGATGTTATTTTTTATCCTAAAGATGATTAGGGCTGAATCATCTGATAAATTCTGTTTGGAACTATACTCGTGATTTGGAACTTGTATATACATGCCAATATTGTGATTGTTTGTCATTGATGCATATGGATGGTTATACAGTTGTCATAGGTTGGAGTAAGGAGGAATTTATATGTTGAGATCTTTTATCACATGGTATGTCATCACTCGGTGCACAGTGGATGACATTTTTTAGGGTCCATTCTTCCATGTTTTCCTTTGGTCAAGATTGCATTGGAGCTGTGAGATATGTGACACATCCTTATTCATGTTCTTTTAAGGAGGGGAGCCATAGTTCAAACTTAAGTTCTGCACCTTTGGCCGGATACATCTCAAGAACTAGTGAATTTGGTGCAATCTAGTTCAATGGATGTTTCTATTAGACTATGTGTTAGCTTATGATTATAGTCAACAGTTATAAGGATGGTCAGGGGTAATAAGGATAGTTGATGTATCAATTATTTGTTTTTCATGTTATACATGCGATTTAAGATTTGAATGATAAAGATTTTGTATGATTATTCTTGTAACAAGGTTGAGACATGTTTTATGAAATCTCTTGTGAACAATATTTGATAAACAAGTTGATGTTCAATTGTTTTAGAACTTTGGGAGGGGGTTTTGGTAAACAAATCGATAACTAGTTTGTGAAAGGTTTTATGTTGATAATATTAATAAATTATTGTGAGTTGAAATTGATGTTTGAACTGTATGTTCTCGATTTTGGTTTGCATGTATATTTCCAAATAACCAATGGTTATTGAGATCTTTGGATCTTATGGTTGCAATATTCATATCTTTCAGGTGATTATTCTTGTAGGGAATAAGGGAAGACACCTATGAAGTGAGTCTTGAAGACTCTTTTGTACTCCTAAAGTTCATGTTATATCATTTGTATTTGACATGACTCTAAGACTACTTTTGCATTTTATTGACTTTGAAATAATTTTGGAAATTTATTCTAACATTGTAAATATGTTTTTGCTGAACAAAATTTTGTATTTAAATGATTTGGATTATGAGCATCTTTATTAGCAATATTTCAAATACTTTCATTAGGTATTTTGTTGTTAGATTTGAGGTGTTAAAATTTTGGTATCAAAGCTATAACAACATGTGGCCATTTATTTTAGTTTTGAAAAATATTTTTCAAAATTTCCAATTTCTTTACACTTCTTACAAGTCTGGAAATTACAATATGAATTGTGCTCTTCCCTTGTTAGTTTAAGTTATTTGATAGAAAGTAAATTTATAGCTTAACATTTAACTTCTTGTATGCTTGTGATATTCTATATAGGAGGGGAGGAAGGGTCCCCGAAAGATTCAACTAATTAATAATGGGAAATTGAAGTAAGATATTACAACCTAGGTGCAAGTAAATATATAGTCTTAGATTTCAATGAGATGGTTCAAAGGTCAGAATGATTAGTTTAAAAAAAAAAAACACACACACACACACACTAAGAAAGAAAAAGAATGAAGCACATGAACTTGATGTAGTAAAATTACTTGGGTATGTTAAAAAAAATCAACTCATAATTTTTTTCTAGTGAAGATGTGGTTTAACTATTTTTATAGTTGTTAATATATGTTTATAATATATTCAGTAACATTTTGATGAATTGTACAAGTTTCTTTTTGTACTATAATTTCAGCATTCTCATGATATGTTCAAATGTTGGAATGTGTTATTGAATTAATGTTAATTGATGTGGATGCTTGGATGAAACTTTTATAACTTGTGGTTACACAATTTCAAATTGTAAAGATGAATAGCGTGGATTTTTCGCTTGAGGTTGCTGGATATAAGTGTAAATATGTATTGTATTTGGTTTAGAGTTCCTTTGGTTTTGCCATGCAACTTTAAAGAATTGCATGTGATTCATATGATTTATCTACCTTGTATTTTTTCCACTATTTTTTTTTTAAAATGATTATCTAGCATTTAATTTGCCTTGCTTGGTTTATTATGTCATTTGAGTTAGAATTTCAATAGACTTAATGAGTGTTTAGAAGAAGGAACGGGTCTGGTCAAAATAAAAAATAATAATAATAAATGGAAGGAGAAGAAAGGGGGAAAATTATCGAATTCCTAAACTCATATGAAGGTCGTAATATAATTTTAATATGTCAATGGTAACTAACTCAGTTTGTTGGAGATTTTGTTGAGATACAAATTCATATATGTGTATGTTTATGTGTGTCATTCATGGAGATATGTACATCAAAATAATATATATTATAAAAACACAAAATCAAGGATAAGGTTTTGTTATTATTGTCATTGTTGTTGCTTGAATATAAAATATTTCTTGTATTATATAAAATTTGGAATGAATGGTAGTTTTTAAATGATATGGAAAAAAAGTATTTACTTGTATTGAATTGTGTTGATTTATAGTTCATACTTGTTTAATGAATTAATACTACAATTATTCTAAAGGTTAGAAGCATGACATGTATTCACTTTATGGGATTTTGTGATGACTACTAAGCATGAAATTTTGCGAAGTAAATGAACTAGTTTCTTGGGAAGTAATATTTAAATAAAAAATAAAAAAAATGGAAGCTCACATTAGGGATTTGCTTCTTTATTGACTAAGACCATAATTATTATGAAAGAGCCAAGTAAATATGGAGAAATGTACAGAAAGTTTTGTTCCTTGTTTGGAAAGCTAGGGTCACATCAAAAATTTGAAAATATTAGTTAGCGATTAGATAAAGAATACTTTTACAAATTAGATTTGAAGTTTTATAGAACTAGCATATGATTGTGAATAATAGTTTATCGTGCTTAAATAGAAGTTATATGAGTATTTATTATTATTTTCCATATGTTTTTGTTCTTGCGAATGCTTCTTGATGATTATGTTGGTAGTTTAGATCCCCAAACTGGAATATTTGGATATTGTAGTATAATCACAAAGAGCATTCATTATTAGAAAGTTAAAAAAACTATTATGAATAGAATACATTATTAAAGATTTATGCCGTTGTGTTGTGAGTTGTGGATTATAAAATATTGTGAGTTTTGTATTCTGTGTGCGTGTGTGCATAAAAAGAGGTGATTGTTTTTTTTTTGGAGAAATATTGAATCTTCGTGAGTTATAAATTTTGTTATAAATGAAAATTTCTTAAGAGTCATGTTTTATACCAACTATATATTTTATGGGCATATATCTTTTTGTGTATTTGAATTTATCATGAAGTGTTAAAACTGAATATTTTTCCGAGAGCCTATTCACGTGAGTTATATAAAATCATCTAATAAATTATGATTTGTAAAATAAATATGATAAAACTAATTTTTTTGTGAATTAAAAACTTTGTTTCTGACAATGATTGAAGATTATGACAATGAATGTAGATTCATTTCGTTTGCTTTTTAATTTCCATTTTGTACCAATGATCGGATGGTTCTTAAACTTGAATTTCAAGTTCAAACTTGATTTCTCACAAATTGATTTAATTATTCTTTAATTGTTATCACTCAATCATTGTCTAAAAAGGCTTCTTCAATGTTAGAAGGTTCTAATTCCGAAATAAAGGTAGAGAAGCTTGAAAGTCTCGGCTGAATCTAAGAGGGGGGTGAATTGGGTGAAGATAAAAATTTAGGAACTTTTGTAAATTCTTTTCGCAATTTGGTAGAATTAGTTTGAATGATTGTAAAGAGTTATAAAGTTATAGATAATCATTCAAACATATATGCTGAAAATAAAAGAGATCAAGGGAGAGAATTGCAAACTCAGATTATACCGGTTTGGTCCAATCCTTGACCTACGTCCAGTCCTCAAGCTCCACTTGAGATTTTTACTATCTCCTTGTTTAACCAGGCATAAGAGACAAGCCTTTACAACCTCATAAGTTTAGCTAGGCATTTGTGCAACCTTTACAATCTCTCTCAAAGACTATCCCCCTTACTCAATGTAAGGTTACAATCAACACCCACTCAAGATCACCCAATCTTGAGTATCTCTCAGAAAATAGAGTGTTTTACAATATATCTTCTCTCTAAGAAGTGAATAAATGATCACTGAAGTGCATTACAAGTCATTTCACTCTCTAAATGATAAAATAAGAAAGCATCAAAAAACAGAGTGTTGAGATTCAGAATTTGAGCATTATGACTATGCAATCCTTTTCCATCATCTTGTTGCATTTTGAATCTGGCTTCATTTATCGATGAGGATGATCTGAACGTTGGAGAATATAGCCGTTATGAATAGAGACGTTAAGAATAAGACAGTTGGAAAAACTAGCCGTTAGAAACTTTTTGGACTTGACAGCTCAACATTTTGATCTTCATGTAATCCTTCGTTTGATCATCTGAAATATATCCACAAATGATATAAATGATGTTAAGAAGTATTACAAATCATTTGGGTAAGGATTTGGATGATCTAAATCAGATTCAAGATTTTCACAACGGTCATTTTTCTGAACTGAAGGTGAATACTGCAGTATTGTCTTGCATACTGCGGTATTGAGGCTATCGAGCTACTTTAGATTTGTTTTTGTCTGTCCGATACTCGAGTATTGAAAATCCTCTAACGTTCATTGCTCTCTATCTGAGCTATACTCAAGTATTCAAGTTGTTCTTGACTTTGGTTGCTCTCTGACTTGATATAGTTTCAATTTTGGCAAACCAATCATCCCCATATAGCTCTTTGTGACTTCTTTCCAATGCAACAAGAATCAGCTCAAAGATCGTTGGATTTCATCTGTTATGATCCGATGAATGAGAGTTGTTCTAAACCAGCGTTTTTGCAATGTTCTGAATCGTCAGTCAACTTTTGAAGAGCATATCTCTCTGGTCTGAACTTCATTTTTGTTGAATCAAGTCTTGATGGAAAGCCTTATGAGTCTTCTTTCATATGCCACCGATTTCAGCTCATTCCCATTTGTAGATTGTGAGTTATACTCAAAACATTGAAGCTTGGTCTGATGTGTGACGTGAATATTTAATCCAACTTTCGAAATTCATAGTTCTCTCATCTGATCTTCTTTGAGCATGAAACTTTGTTAAGATGACACATTAGATGTCTAGTTTCATACAAATTTGATTTCCCCTCAATCTGATCTCTGGTTTAGAAGATATCATCGAATTACCAGACCTTACCCAAAGTTGAAAGTGAAACAGAGGTGAACAGAGTTGCTGTAAATGCTGGATACTCGAGTATTGTATTGGATGTTCGAGTATTGTCGGGTTCAGACGCGCTAGAGAAGTTGAAAACACCCAATACTCGAGTCATTAAGTTACATACTCGAGTATTGACTCCCATACTCGAGTATTGACCTGGAAACTAGAGTTTTGACACCCAAACTCCAGTTTTCTTGCATGTAAGGTAGCATACTTGAGTATTGACCTGGATACTTGAATTTTTCATCCAGAACTTGATATTTATTTATTCTAACTCTGAATTGAACCTCTATAACTTCCATTTGATTATGAAGACTTATAATATCAATCTAAGACCTTGAATAATGATATCTTCACTCCATTCATCAAATTCTTCCATCTTCCATCTTGATCAATTTTCATTTTTTAACTTTAGCTCTCCATTCTCTACATCTTCTACATTCTTCAATATTTCCTCTTCTCCTTGAACTTATCATTTTCTTCTTTCTGAAATCTCATCTCTTGAACATACTCCATAATTCAATTTGAGTTGATCTTGAATATTGATATTTTCATTCTTTTTGGCAAGATCTTCTCTTTCTCTTTACTTGGTCATTTTCAACAGCTCTATTCTTTCTTTCTTCTTCTCTTGAACATTCTTCATAAATAAATTTGAAGTGATCTTGAATGAAGATGTTCCATTTAATAAGTTCTTTCTTCTTCAATCTCTCATCTTCTTCTTGATTATCCTAAAATCCTTTGATAACTTCTTCCTTCTTTGCAGATTCTTCTTTCTATCATTCAATACTTTTTTAATGATCTTCTTCTTGATCATTCTTCGTGATTCAACTCTTTCTTTCTGAAATCTCTTATCTCCTCCTTGATACACTTCAACTTGGATTAATCTACATTAAATGCAGCAGTTAGTCAATGTAGGAGATAACTATATTACTCAATCTTTTTGCTATTAAGAATGTAATGATCTATATAAGATATCATCAAAACTAATCATATTTAACAAAGCTTACTTTATTAAAGGTTTTGTTCCTGGTCTTTACCCCCTCATTTCACCTTTTATTTGGTTTATGGGATGACTCTTATTACATCTCCAAGCTCTAGATTTGCCTTAATTTGATTGCTCAAAATCATTTTCAGAATCATTTTCTAAAATAATAGGTGTTTTTGAAACAATTTGGTTTTCTTCTTGAAAAACTACCTTAGTTTCATCTTTTAAAGGTTTGGCTAGAGGTTCATTTTTGGAAAACATAACATGAATGGATTCCAACAACACAAGTTTGTTTGTTGAAAATTCTATAAGCCTTACTTCAGTTAGAATAACTCAGAAATATACTTTCATCGGACTTAAGATCGAATTTTCCTAAGTTATCCTTATAATTGTTATGGATAAAGCACTTACATCCAAATATATGAAGATGAGCGACGTTTGGCTTTCTTCCCTTGTAGAGTTTGTAAGGTGCCTTGGCAAACTTTGATATGATATAAGTTATGTTAGAGATGTAGCTAGCAATACTCATTGCATTAACCCATAATACTTGTGAGACATCTTTCTCATTAAGCATAGCTCTAGCTAGCCATCTCCATGGGAGCTTTATTTTTTCTTTCCATAACCCCATTTTGCTAAGGAGTTCTTAGAGCAGAGAAAATGTAATCAATGCCATTTGTGTCACAATATTCTCTGAAGGCTTAATTCTCAAACTCTTCTCCATGACATGTTCTTATGGCTACAATGCACATATCTCTCTCATTTTGAACTTTCTTGGAAAAACACAATAAATTCATTAAAAGTTTCATATTTTGAGGAAAGAAAATAATCCAAGTAAATCTGGAGAAATCATCGATAATGGCCAGTGTATATAAATTGCCATTAAGATTTTTCTCTCTTATTGGTCCAACTAAGTCTATATGAAGAAATTGGAATGGTCTATTTGTCATGACTTCCTTCTTTGATTTAAAAGATGATTTTGTTTATTTACCTTTTTGACATGTATCACAAACTAAATCATTTTTTAAATGAAGTATGGGTAAACTATTTACTAAATCATTTTTGAGAAATTTGCCTAGTTGGTGCATGGTGCATGTTGACATGAGCTGGTCTCTTATGCCATAACGAACTTTCATTGAGGTTATTGAGAAAACAGTTTTTAGAACTAGTATTTCGATTGATCATATTAATAGTATAGCAATTACCATCTCTTGAAGTTTTCATCTTAACTTTGAGTTAATCTTTGTTGAGCTGGAGATCCTTCTTGCTCACAATGAGTCATTCTTCTAAATCAAAGATAACCCAGTTGTCTTTATTAGTACTCTAGCTAACATTAAAGAGGTTGTGGCATAATCCTTCTATGTAGTAGATCTCTTTTACTTGTACTTCATCCTTTTAGCCAATGTCACATACTCCAGCAATTTTTCCATATTAGTTTCCTCCAAAGCTCACTTTGCCACCATCTTTTGATCTCATTGTGCCAAACTTGGTCTTATCCCCAATCATGTGCCTTGAGCATCTATTGTTTATATACCATTTATCGATCTTTGATGCTCTTAGACATACCTACAAACAATAACATTCAAGTTTTAGATACCCATATTTCCTTGGGTCCTTTATGGTTAGTATAGATCGTTTAGGGAACATATAATCCTTTCAATACCCATTTGTAGGTACCTATTAGCTTTTCCTTTCTATGAAAACAGGAATATGTATTGTGCCCCTTTACATTACAATAGTTACAATGAGCAAAGGGATTAGATGAATGAATATAATGTTGTAAATAATTTAAATACGTTTTGCCTCCTCTTTTCTTTTTCCTTTCTTTTTGTCTAGATTTGGGTTATAGCCTATTGCAAATCTATCATTGGTAAATCTTTGTGCTTTTAAGATCACCTTGAGTATTTCACCACCTCTCAATATTTCTCTAGAGTCTTATTAAGGCCAGAGTTTCTCCTATCTAAAATCGGGCAAGTTTCACAAATACTTAATGGAGTTTCTTTGAGTTGTTGTTCAAGAAACTTGACCCTTTGAACTCACTAGTTCTTTAACTATTTTGCTAAATTCAGAATGTAAACATTTTATTAAAATAATAGTTCATCATTTGAGGGTTTAGATTCATTCACCTCTTCGTTGTTTGACTCCTAATGAACTAATAGATTGATGTTGGCCATTTCTTCTGTCACTTTCCTCGTTTGATGAGATGTCTCCTCAAATGACATAAACATAAACTTTCTTCTTGAATTGATTACTCTTCTTTTTCTCTCTATTCTTTAGAACAAGACATATTTACATTTAAACTTAATATGTCTTAGTTTCTCACACTCATAGCATATGATTTGATCTCTTCCTTCCTTCCTTCCTACTACTTGTGCCGGCTTTGTGAAATTTTTGGAACTCTTAATCCTTCTTATATAATTTTTTGAATATTCGGACTATCATTCCGAGCTCATCCTCTTCTTTTGGTTCAACTTCCTCTTCGGGTCATTTTTCTTTAATGGCGTTGAGTGTTACACCTTTCTTCTTTTTGTCATCGATTTCGCCCAACTCTCTTTTGAACTTCATCTTTCCTACATATTCGGAAAGAGTTCCAAATAAGGTAGCTACAGATCTCATCGACTCTCCTCTAACTTCTTCGATAGCTGTAACCTTAGCCTCCCATTCCTTCATGAGAATTATGGTCATATGGTCTTCCCAAGGCTACCAACTGATTTATCAAGTGTGTATATTTGAGTTCAAACTCAGCTATACACTTCCCAAATTTCATTTGGAGCAAATCATACTCTATAACTAGAGTATTAACTTTGTTCTCTTTGATGCCAGAGGTTCCTTTGTGGGAAATCTCGAGTGCTTCTCACATTTCTTTTGTCATCGAGAGATTGTAGATTCTAAAGTATTCCTTTTGACTTAGTGCACTCTGAATCATTAAAATAACTTTGTTATTCATAATCACTATCTTTTTATTGTTGTTGTCAACCTTTATGGGAGTCTTCGGGGCCAGTCATTCCTCTTCTCTTTTCATAAGCACATAATCTTCGTCTTGGATTACTTGTCATAGACCGTATTTTATTGCCATTACGAAGACTCTAAACTTTGCTTTTCAGAATGAAATGTGTTCTTCATTGAAGCCATGAGGTCTAGAAATAAAGGTACTGCCTGGTAGAATTCCTTGCATTGAATCTCTTTGGGATGTTAATCCTGAAATGAGAAGACTAGGCAATGATACTAAATGTTAGTTCTCACGTTTCACCCAAGAGGGGGTGAATTGGGTGATATAAAAATTTAAAACGAAGAAAATCAACAATTAAATCAAAGGATAAGAGTTAGAGAAATATCACTGAAATGTACACAGGATATTTTATTGGTTCAATCTTAACCTTTTGATCTACATCTAGTCCTCAAAGCACCTGTGAGATTTTCACTAAATTCATAAGATTTGACGGGTTGTTGGCACCACAGTGCAAAGAGAGCTCCTCAACAAGACACCCAATCTCCCTTACACTTTGTAATTTCAAAACCACGCTCAAGGTCCCACTACCTTGAAATTTTATATAATTGAATACGATTGGTAAACTCTCTCACAGAGTAAATAGATAAAGACTGAAGTGCAAATCGAATATTAGAAGATATTATAGAGAATGAACTAAGCAATAGATGAACAGATGATTTGTCATTGGCTTTGTTAGTTGCTATGTCTTGAGTGCTTTTCGGCAGTCGCCATTAATGATTGTTGCGAGCAATCAATTTTGTCCGTTAGAGACAAATTGTAGCCATTGGAGGAATTTAATGTTCAGTTGCTTTCATCTTTGCTTCAACAAATGTTTCAAGTGCAATCCCTTTAGTTTGCTTTGTATTGTCTGCTTCACATTTAATGTTTTGATAGAAATTTTTCTTTTGTTACTTTTGAAGTTGATTTAAGGTTTAATCATCTGAAACTTATACATAAACAAGATTAGTAACATTGAGAAGTAGTATAAGTAATAATCAATTGTAATAAGATGTTAATCAAAGGTATTTGAATTCTCAAGACGTTGTTTTTCAAAAAATGAAGAACTTGCACTCTAGTGTGATTCAGGATCACTCGAGTTATGAATTTTAACTTCAGTGCTTGCAGAGTAACTCGAGTGTCAAGTGAACTTTGAGTTCTAGTAGTAAAGTGTTGTTGAAAGGTATATCACTCAAGTTCTGTAAAATGTAACTCAAGTGATATTCTATTGTTTGGAAAATGATTCAACACTACCAGTGACTCAAGTAAATATTTGGATTACTTGTATTTATTTGTAACTGATCTTTAATCACTCGAGTGACTCTGAGGATCACTCAAGTTATCTTCAGTTTAAGATCACATCACTCTTGGTCCATCTGTGAGTGATTTGCTAAAACCTGCGAGTTATCACTATCACTCAAATGATCACTTATTCACTCGAGCGATTTTTGAGGTTATCACTCAAGTGGTCTCTTTCAACTTCCAAAAATTCTTGCGAGTCACTTGCAAATTTCTATAAGTGATGAGAAATCACTCGAATGCTTACTCAATTACTCAAGCGATCTTTCATCACTTTTTGAATTTCAGTGAGTGACTTATAGAATTATTGGAAGTTTAGACATTAACTACCATTCGAGTGTCATCTCAAATCACTTGAGGTGAATAACATTCACTCAAGTGTCTTTTTGCTTCAAATTTAGTTCAAATACAATTTTATAATTCAAGTATTTAGAAACTCACTCAAGTTATTTGAATTATCAAGTCAACTTTATATATCAAGTTTTGTTATCATCAAAACACAGTGATCTTAGAACTAACATATACAACTAGGGTTTGCAAAGGCTCTCAAGGTCGAGAGAAAAGTTTCGCTCACAGGGTCGAGAGAAAAGTTTTCACTAGTAAGGCTCTTAATTTTGCATGATCTTAAACTACTCAAATTAATTGCCATTGTATTCATCTACTTTTATGAGACAGTGATTTTAAGAGAATAACTTTTATTTTATTTTGATGAGCCAATATAATAATAAAAAATTGTATTTCTTTTTGACAAAAAAAAGGTATTTCCTTATGTTCTAATTGTAAGACATATTTGACTTTTTTAGAAAGATTAAGGAAGTTACCTAAATTACTTTAGAATTTTTTTTTCAAACTAATTAGTTTGACTAATAAACTAATATATAATCTAAGAATACACAACATTTGAAATAATTAAGTAACTTTTTAGTTTCCTTAATCCCTAAAAAAATTTTAATTTTATCTTATAATTAGAATCGGAGGTAGTATAATTATACACTCGTTAATGATGTGAATTATTAGCAGGAGGATAGGAAACCTAGTACTTTTTTTTTTGCTCAGAAGATAGGAAACCTAGTACTGGAGGAGCGTCTATTAGTCTTTTTTAATTTTTTTTTTTAGAAAAAAAAACCACGCCGAGAGTCCGAGTCCGGGTCCGGAGGACTGGAAGATAGGAACACAACACCTAAAACGTCGCCGTTTGGCGTGTGTTTACCACATCAAGTTCATTCCTAGTGCTTCGTCCCATGGCGACCTGTGTGCGGTGCGGAATCGTCAGCTTCTGAAATCCTCTGTTCGTAGTTGAGTGGTTGAGTTGCTGTCTGAGGACTAAGGAAGGACAATGTCGAATGTGTTGAAGAGCGTGAAAGTTCCTCCGAACTCGGTGAATCTTGAAGAAGCAAGGCAAAGAGTCTTCGATTTCTTCAAGACTGCCTGCAGATCAATCCCTACTATCATGGAAATCTACAATCTTAACGAATTCATTACTCCCTCTCAGCTTCGATCCACTGTGGCCTCCGAGATCCGCAAGAATTCCCACATTACCAATCCTAAGGTTAATATCTCTTTCTATACTTTTTCTTCGATTAAGGGTTCTTTGCTACTTTTTTCTCCTTCCCCCGACAAGTCGGGATTTTTTTTTTTCTTCCCCGGTTTTTAGGGGTAAAGCCTTTACCTTTTCTTGCCGAACTTCGATTGAAAATGAGCAACTTGTTTTCTACGGGGAAGCTAAAAGTTATAAATGGAGTAATACAATTCTAGGTAGTTTGCGGATGTTCTGTGAATTCATATTTAAACGATTGTTATTCGTGCTGAAGAATATTAATTTTGTAAGGCTCTATTTGTTGGAAAGAATTTTCTTGGCGATGTCAACAAGTTTAGGGCTTAATGATAGCGAAATTATTAGATTGTTAGATTATTTGGAGGATGTATCATATAGTGAAGCTCTTGCACAGTCGCTTCTCTTTGAACAAGAAGTCAAAGGCTTAGTTTGGTTTCTGGAACTTATTCCCTTAATAGAAGGCCCTGAATCTAACAATATTGTTCCATTTCAGATGTCTTTGTGGTTGATTATCTTCATATGCTGTCCGATCCTTGTTGAGGTTTATGTATGAGACCTTCGTGGTGATAATAACATTTTATAAGTATAGATAAGTCTCAGTATTTACAGTCTTCAAATCTCTTTATTTGCTTCCAAACATACAGAAGCCATTTAAAGAAAGGGAAGATGGTTTAATCCTGTTTACTAAAGGTTTCAAATGTAAAAGTGATATGTAAACTATAAATAACTAATTAGGTTAGTTAGTTAGGAAGAGATTAGTTAGTTGGTTAGTTGTTAGTAACTAATGGTAGTTGGTTGGGATTAGTAGGTCTAGAAGTATTGTCTATTTAAGGCATATGACTCTTCATTGTATGATATGCTTTTATGATGAATGAATAAAGAGCATCATTGGATTCTCTCTTCTCTTCTCTTCTCCCTCTCTGTTCTGCTTCTATGAATTCTGTTCTATTCCTCTCTTTCCCTCTTCTTTCACATTATAGAATTATGATTCTATAACAAAGACTGTTAACCATTGGTTTTGACGAGTTAATTTTGCTTTTTGGTGAAGTGATCTTAACCTTTATGTGCAATGGCATATAATCTTGAGCTTAATTCATTTTTTTGTGAGATTCTTTTCGCTAAACTAAATGTCAGTCTTGTTTAGGAGAGAAAAGCATTTGTTTGCTAGACCTACAATTGAGCTAAAACATTGGAATTGAAAACTTCTGAACAAGAAATGCCTTCAGATCTGCATAAGCAAGGCTAAATGAGTAAATGTAAATGTTATAAACTCAAAATGCTTTGCAGAAGCGATTAGTATACTTCCATATCAATGTTGGAAGTTCATAAATCGCTAGAGAATAAGATGCATTTAATACACTGCTCGTCAAGAACAATTTTTTTCCAAGTATGAAATGAACCTTTTTTCAAAGCCTTGGGGTTCAAGAGGCTTGAAAGCACTCTCTTCTCATAGAGAATTCACAATGTTGAAAGGCCATTTAATTCAAAGCTTGAGCTGGAAAGTGAAGGCATATTGTTCTATCATAATATCTAGGATGCATCTTCACATGAAAGCCCAATTAACTTGAAATTCAGACTAGGCAATGCCTTGTGATGAAACTTTTTGATTATTTCGTCATTGAGTCTTTGACGCTACATCAAGAAACTTTCTTGTTTTTCAAAGCTTAAGCTGTTAGGTGAAAGCACATAAACAGTTTCAATAAATTCTATAATAACGATGCTCAAGAACATAGAAATATTATTATGTAATAAAGGCCATACATATTTTTGTAGATTTACTGAGGATAGCTATCTCAGATTTTACTGACTTAATTACTAGGTTTTTCTGCCTAAGCCTAGCAAATGGGAGGCTACACCGATATTTACTTAACACATTAAGAAAAGCTTTACATATTTTATAGCTGAATGACTAGGTTTTTCTTCCCAAGAACCCAACAAAACCTGTACCAAAGTTTTTCTTACTAGAACTTTGTAATACTCTCTCAAAGGAACTTAATGCTCCCAGGAGAGCTTCTCACAGTGACTCCTATGGAGTAGATATCCCAATAAATCTCAATATAACATATTAACATATAAACTATAAGGAAATGTCTTTCAGCCTCTTCAATTGTCCTCTTCTGCTTCAATGCTTCAATCTTGTGGTGCATTTTTTCTGACATTTAGGGGAGCTAACGGCATTCATATCCCCACTTTTCCTTTCTTCTGTTAATTTTATAGCGTTGCATTTTTGAAATTTGGTTTATGCATTAAGTGTCTAGGGGCTTCTCCTGTTTTTCATTTTACCAAGGTCCATGGTCAGACATGGGACACAATAAGATTACTGAGTAGTTTCATTTTCAAATCAACTTTGGTGTAGCTAAAGATGAAAGAAAGAAAGAAAAAAGGATTTTTTGCACTAAGAAAGTAATTTACCTGTTTTTAGTAGGTTCAAGATTCTACAATTAGCACTTCTGATTTTTCAAATTTTAGGTATTTTTGGAACAGACCTATTGTAACTTACAATAAACCACATTAAAAAAAAAAAAATTGGAATCTCTAATTTGTGATGTTAAAACGTGTTCATTCGTTTGTTCCCTTGACAAAATTTCCAATTCAAGCATGCTGTGTGATTGGGCTTATTGTCTCTTCGACGATGATATCTATTGTAGTTATTTGCCTGTCTTTTTTACTATAATTTCCAAGTTACTACCTTGTGTTTTTTTGAAAACTTATCTGGTCCCTTCTATATATTCACTTGAATCCCTTCCAATAGCAAAAAATTTAAAGATGAATAGTTCACGATTGATTCTGTTTTCATGTGGTGTATGTATCAGAAGCAATGTTTGTGCTTTTGCATGTATAACGTTCTTTCAAACTGGTTCTTTGATCATAGAATTTGTGCATCAAGGCCAGTGATAATTGAAAGACCTTGAATTTAAATTAATATGATGCTTTGGTAAAGACATGAGAAATTTAGCTATGGAACAGGATTTTTTTCCGTTTTCAATTATTGCTGATAATTGTTGACATTCAGGTGATTGATATGATGCTCTTCAAGGCAATGGAGGAGTTGAAGGACATTGTGGATCATGCCAAGCAGAGGCATCATATCATTGGTCAGTATGTGGTAGGTAAACAAGGGCTTGTGCAGGATTTGGGCGCAAAAGACCAGGGAATCTCTCCTTTTTTGAAAAATTTCTACAAGAGCAATTACTTTTGAAGTTTGGTCTGGTGTCTCCCCCATTTGCTCAAATAAAGAATTATCTGAAACTGTTTTGTGCGGCTGTTGGATAAAAATATTTATATGATGTATGTCACTTTGTTTCAGATTCAACTGTTGTTTTATTGACTGTTTTATTAATGCTAGTACACATGTATCTACCATCAGTTCAGAAGGTAGAAATTGTTTCTTAAGGGAGTGTATTGGCTTAATATGTAAAATAATAAAAGGATAGTGATTTTTGACTTTCCAGTTATTATAGTATGCAACAAGGGCCAAGGGGCTACTAGTTTTTCATGGGACATGAATGTTGGTGTCACATTTGCATGTATTCTTAGAGTTAGTCATATTGGGTTAATATAATAATCTTTAGTGTTTCAAGTTTGCCCTCATTTTTATTTTGTTTTTTTCTCAAGTTTCATTCCATAGAAAAATGAGGATAAACTTAGGGAACTAAACATTATATTAACCTTCATATATATTAGGGGACTAGAGATTATATTAACCTTCATATATTATTGAAGTTATAAACGACACAGTTCTTTTCAGATTCCTTGCAGGATTTCTTTTCAGGGCCTATATTTTAGTTTATTGAAAACAGAATGGAACAAAGGGCCTCCGTTACAATGGTAAGAGAGAAATCTTGTGGTTTAATGGAAGATCGCTCATAATGCATGTTTTAATGATCTGCATGATTGATTCAGAAGAAAAGAGGGGTTGAGAGATGAAGTTTTGCAGACACATACACATGGGGATTGAGATATCTGTTCTAGTTGCTGATCAAACGGTCCTAGAGATGCATCGTTATATATGATTGTGGAAGATCGCTCATAACATAGATCTGAATGATTGATTGAGAAGAAAAGAGGGGTTGAGAAATGGAGTTTTGCAGACCCATACACATGGGAATTGAGATATCTGTTCGTGTTGCTGATCACTCGGTCCTAGAGATGCAGCGTTATACACAATTGTGGTAAAAGACTATTTTCACATAATTCTCAGAGTGGAAAATTTTCCACAGCTACCGTTTGGTTCGAAGAACATGGAGGAATGAAAATTAAAAACAAAAAATGAATGGAAGGGGCGTTTGGTTCACATTAATAAAGAAAATGGTTGAATTGGAAAATTTTTGTTTGGTTTGAAAAAAATAAGTAAGAAAATAAAGAAGAATTATATTTTTACCTTTAATATTTCAAGGGCTATTAAAAAGGCATTTATCAGTTTGAACCAACATCAAATATAAAGGTGCGGCAAATACTGAGGGCTTCTGGACTATTTTTATAATAAACATTGAAAAGTATTTGTCCGTAATAAAGATATAAAAATCACATTCCACTCAGACTTGCAAGACAAGGCACTATCAGGATCCATGCACATTCAAGTCTTTGACCAACCAAAAAAAAAAAAAAAAATGGAGCACACTCCAGTGTGCCATATGCACACTCCCCCCAAAGTTCTAACCTCCTTTTATATTGGCGAAGGGACATATAGGAAAATGGAACGAAGCTTTTTTTTTTTTTTTTAAGTGGATTTATGAAGCAAGAGAGTGCGGGTATTTTAATTGGTCAACAATAAATTTAAATTATCTAGCACCCCATATGCTTGATAGTACCTCCTTTTCCTCTTTCTATTTGATTCGATTCTTCATCTCTTTGACTCTCTGTTCAATGGAAGTTCAGATGCAAGTTTATTTTTCATTTATACTCCCTTTCATTGGTCAACAATAAATTTAAATTATCCAGCCAGCTTTATTAGCAGTGATTTTAATCAATTTACTATTGGGGTTAATTTGTTGAGGGTGTTTATTTCCTGTATGCGGAGCTTGAAACGAGATGACAAAGAAGACAACAATGGGTCCAAAACAATAAGAGCAAAAACGAAGGGTTATTTAGGAATTTAGCACCGTTGGAAATGAAGAAAGATCATTAGCCGTTGGAAAATATTTTCCTAGGCAAGGGTGAACCAAACGGGCACTGCTGGATGGAAAATCCAATTTTCCTTTTCCCTTCCCTAATTTACAGCAAACCAAACGGGCCCTAATCTATAGATAATGAAACTGAATAGTGTACTACTATAATAACAATAACAACAGGTCTTATCCTATTAAGTAGTTGGTTATATACATTACATTTTATCAACATACATTTTATCAACAACCAAATCCTCTGATTGGTTGTTTACCAAAAGGTTCTACTCAATTATTTCATTTAGCATTCTTTATCTTCCTCTGCCTTTATATAGAACTCCGAACTGGCTAATAGCCTAATATATCTTCCTCTCCAATGCGTCTAGTGGCTTTTTTTTTTTTTTTTTTACATGTTCAAACTTCCTCAAACAATTTTCAATCCTTTTCTTTTAAATAGGCGTCACTCATATTTAACTTCTGATATTATCGTTTTGAATATTATTTTTTCTTTTATAATCATATATTCATCCTAACATCCGCATGTCTGCTACCAGACTTTTATGCTCTTATTGTCCTGTAGAGCTATAACATTGGGTTGTTTCTCTCATCCTTTAGTCAGGGAAGTATGTAATGCATATTCATGTACATTCGAATATTAATTATAAACTTGTCCCCCCACAAACCTGTTATTAATACATTTTTGTCAAACGCATACCCTCATCTCAAAAGAAGTGAAAACGATGAAAATGCCATTATTTACTTTTGCTCTTCCATTTCTTTTGGTTAAATTGTCAATCGTTTTAATTTTAAGATGCAACTTATATCAACATATAATATAAAGATATCATAATAGATGTTTACTATTAAAATCCCAAACAAAATGCTCCAGCATTTTTTTATACAGGATAAAAAAGAAGCCTTCATCTACAAACACACTGCTTGTTATCAATATCAGTATCGTTTCTAGACAATGTGATTTTGTGAAACATGAACATCAGCTAAACACAGACAACACAAGAAAAACCTGTAAGTGTTAAAACTATAATCACAACAACCATTAGCAATTAATACACTGAGAAAGTAACAGAGAAATCAGTAACATTAAGAAGCCTAAGATGATGATGATGAAGTATTTTGGTTGGGGTTGCCTCATCCATGAAAAGCAACTTGGATAATCTGTTTGCCACCCCATCAATCTCTCGGCCGAGCCAGCCAAAGGGAACTGAGAGCACGCAGCCGAGAGAAATAATCATGAATAGCGAGTAAGGCACGGGCTGATTGACGAGTTGTCAATATTCGGTGCATTTGTTGCAGTGTTTGCTGCCTCAGATTGTCAGCCTAACACAATCACCATAGAAAAAAAGTCAATAGTAAAAAGAAATATTTCTATGAAGCATTTTCTAGTGTCAATTATCTGTCATAACATGTAATACTTTTATGCATAGTGAATTAACTCTCTGAAAGATGGTGTGTGCTTCAATATGGTCTCTTAATCATATTTCAATCACTTGAATATACCAACTCCAACATTCACTTTCAAATAAGCCTTTTTGCCATTTGTAGGTCAAATTCAATGTTTTATACTGTCTCCAGCCCTTAATCTACACTACGGAGTAGCTCTTATATTAATGACCGGAGGTAGTACTATCTATATGATAGTAAGAAAGAAGATAGAAGATGCTACAAACAAAACTAGATGATAGGATGATCAGAAACTGTCATTAAATGTCATAGCTATATAATTCCTCTGTTACAGGCTAATAGTGGTAGATTAGTTGAGCCTCTTCAAAATGCTAGATAATTCACTCATTAGAGAATGGGTGGAGGAAAAATGGGTATAAATTGAATAACGTAAAAAAGAGGCTGGGGAGCACATTTCTATAATAGTGAGAAAAGCAACAAATTTGAGGCTACATTATAACAAGTTCAGAAGAAAGCAAGAAAGAAGCTATTATATGTAGTCTACAGGTGAAGGGTAAGAATCTGGAGCTCTAGAGTTTATGGTAAAGTTGTGGAGTTCCCAGAGTGAACAGAAACGATTAAGAGAAAATAAGCGAGCTGCTACATTCTCTCACTATAGTGTTGCTGTCTATAAATTATACAAGAACTTGACAACTAATAAAACCAAGTAATATGTTGCAAGAGGTCTAATTAAATCTTTAACGTGCCAAAAAAAAAAACAAGAGATGGAAACATTAAGCTGCTACTATTGATGTCAAACAGGGTTATAAAATGAAAACATTTCGAAATATAATGCCCCAGCCAGTGCTTGCCCTCCGAAAAAAATCTCCTAGAGAAAGAGTTTCCATTTACCTCGAACAATTAATTAGGTTCTCTAACAAAACTGGTCATCAACAATTTTTTTAGAACTCAATGCCATATTATTGTTCCTTAAAAAGGGTATTTTCATGTTTCATAATAACATGAAAAAAGAGTTGATAACAAACACCTAAAAATTGCACCAACGTTATTCTCTTTGACTTAATCAAATTCAATAGATTCTATTAGAAAGCTATGGTTTGACTAAAACTGAGAAACCACTTAAGAAGAAGATACTCAACAGTGCAAATACAGGTGAGGGTAAGAAAATTTACCTGTCGAATAAAGCCCTCAAGCGTTCCTAGCTTACCCATGGCCATAGCCATTTGGCCCATGTAATTCGCCACGTTCCCTGATGAACCAGATGAACCAAGGGACCCAGTGGACAGTGTTTCAGATAGAGACTGCTGCAATGCTTCCATGCCCTGTGATAAGGCATCTTCAGCCTGTTGAGATGATTGCTGCAAGTTTGTAATACCGACCAACTGCTGCTCAGTAAGAGGTTCCAGTTGATTTACCAAAAGCTGAAAACATAATTATTACACTCGAGTCAAAGTTAATGAAATTACATAATGATCAAGATCTTGAGAACATAATTACGTCTTAGCAACAACTGTGACAACCACGTAACCCCTGACAAGCATGCATAGAGCATCTACAAAAAAGCAATAAAACACCCCAAAAAAATGTAGGGGCAACGAGACTCCCTTTAAGAACAGGAACTCAGTCCTAAGCACAAACACCAAAGAACCACGCATCGCCAAAAGATTGTGTCCAAATTCTTGTGAAAATAATTATATCCAATAATAAAAACTATTGCATTAAGGGGACAGCCCATGGTCATAAAAAATTACAGAAAAAATATATTAAAGGAAAATAGCTGGGCTATTATTTCTGAACTGCAGCTAAGCATATTATTCATATTAAGAGACATGTCGATGAGTTAATCAACAAGTATTAATCTCACTGGATGCTTCTGTCCAAATAAAAGACTTGACCTTAGAATGATTTTAGATTTGAAATGGGTTTAATGAGAGGAAATACAAAAATCGAGTAAAAGCAGGAAGAGTACGACAAAATTTCAATGCCAAAATTATAGTGGGCAAATATTAACCTTTGTAGGTTGCAACTTGCTTCAATCTTGTGATGATCCGAAAGGCCTAAAAGAGAGTTCTACTGTTTTTACTAGGTTAAACAACTGATCAAGAAAACCTTTATATCTCTCTGCGAACCATATGATGTACACTCAGAATAAGCTCACCTTGAGGAGTTCGGATGACCGAAAACCACCAAGCCATAGAAAACATCTCTCAGCAGGTGTTTTCCACATGCCAGACAACAAATGGAAAACATCATTCTTAGCAGCAGAGCTCTTCAGCTTAAAAATCTCATCATAATGAGCCAATATACCATCAATAATCATTCGGAGTTCTGTATCACTTGCATGGGAGTTTACAGCTGCTCTTAGCTCATTAATTTGTCGATTCTGCTCTTCTAGCCACCTAGAATATTCTACATCAAATGCCATCGCCCCTATAAAACAAAGTATTTAAAACTATAGGTTACCTCTTCAAGCAAACAAAACATGCTACTATTTCTTTACAAATATTTTCACATCAAACATGATCAAATATGTTGAAGAAAGCAGGATACCATTTCCACCCATTGAATGCGCCTGGTCACCTGAGCTAGATATGAAGATCCCCTGCAAGATAATGAACAGAGATTTGATATAAAATATACATAAAGGGGAAAGATGCAAGGCTAACAATTAAGAGAGGAGGGAAGATAGAATAAAACAGTGAGAGAGAGAGAGAGAGAGAGAATAAGAATGAGAAGAAAGGTCTATTGAGAATTGAGGTAATTCAACAGAAAGGAATAATTAAACTGCACCTGCTGTCTAGCTCGCTGAAGCTCTTGCTCTAGTTGGGTCAACTTCAACCGACTACTTTCTAACTGCTGAACATAAGCCTATATGGAGGAAAAAAACACACGTATATGAAGATGAGCATGCAACGTCAAAGCTTGAATTCAAATTGGCAAGTGGGGTATATGAAACTACTTGTTGCAACTACCAGAAGTCCAGGGATATAAATATAGCAGAGCTGCCAACCAACTCATGCGTGTTTTAATAAGCATAACACTCAAGTCTATTGAAGAAGCGATCCATTTTGGATGGACATTTCTCAAGGAAACTAATTTCTTAGAAATAAATCAAACAATTCAAGAGAAGTTATATTCTGGTAAAGGAAGAGAGAATTTGAGAAGCCATAATCAGTGATAAGGTTAGTGTCTGTTTGGAACAGCTTAAAAAAAGTATTTCTACACTTTACAAAATGAAACTCCTCTCATATATTTATCTCATAAAACGCAAAATCACTTGAAATAAACTAACCCAAACAGGCACTTAGACATATTGATATACAATCCCAAAGGATTTAAACAGGATAAATTCATACACTAAAATACCCTTATACCATTCCAAGTTTGTCCATCTTCATTCTTGCTCCCAACCAAAACAAGAGTAGGAGAGAGTACTTAGATTCAGGCACAATCAGTATTACATACTTTGGATGAGAAATAGTTATTTAAATTCTGAAATAAACCAATGTTTCTCAGTCGTAATTAAAATGAATTTCCCCTTCATAGCATTAGTCGTCACATCATAGCTTGTGTATCCAGTGGACAGTGGTCAGTAACTCAGCATTGTACTGGATAAATTTTAACAAAAAAATTTCTCCGATAAATATATCGTTTGGTGGAAAGTTAGAAGATGCCACCCCAGCATAATAATTTTTTTTTTAAAAAAACTACAGTAAATATATGTTTCCTACCTTTTTTCTCAACCGGCTTTTTCTTGCAGCCTCCCGATTCTGAGCAAGCCTGCGAAGACTCTGCAAAAATTTAACAAAGAAAAAAAATCAACATGTAATATTTTGCCATTAAAACCTTAGGTATTATCCATGTGACAAAAAGAAGAAAATATAAGGGAAAATGACAAGGTCCCAATTAAGAAAAATAATATCGGAAAATTCTCATAGCCGGTCAATGGTAGCTCTTTTACTTGTCATTGACAAGCTATAAGACTTTTTTGATATTATTTTTCTTAATTGGGCCTTGGTGTGATTTTTCCAAAATATAACCTTCTGATCGAACTTATCCTTTGATCTGTCACTGGAATCAGAAGCAACAGCAGCATTGGACAGACTTCTATCAAACTGCAAATATGGCATTCATACAATGTCCAATTGTCAAGTATTTTCAACCAGCACAGCTTCTTCTTTCTAATGAACAAAAACAAAAAAAGGGCTTCTACTCATGCATTAAATTTGTACAATATTCAGATTTAGATAATTTACCGAGTCTAATTCTTGATCATTCGCACAATCAATGCTTGTTTATAAATTATTAGCGTGCAAATAGATGATATTGATGCGAGAGAGGGTTGTCAATAAAATAGAAAAGGTGAGACAGCATATCCAGAAAGGTATCAAAACATCACCTGCCCATTCTTTTCATCAGTATCAGCATCTGTAGAAATATCCGTCCTCGGACTGACATCAGCCATGGCAGACTCCTGGTTTTCTGTATCACCACCTGATATGGTTACCAAATTTGACGGTTGGACCTTCTGCAACTGCAGCACTTGAGGCTCTGATTGCTTATTGAATTTGTTTATATCAAGTGAAGTTGGAAACTGCATGGACAGAAAGAAAAGCATAAACTGAGCAAGGAATAATATATGCAAAATTAGAAAATGAAGCCTTTTAAAAAATCATCTTATTTACAAAAGATTAGATGATAGTGTATTAGATGAAAAAGAACTAAAGCAACTCACCTTATCAAAATTACCAACAGGAATGGGACCAAGAGAATTTGCTTGGCTACTTACTTTGAGTGAGCTATAAACTTGATCTGAAACATGTATCAGATAAAGTCATCAAAGAAGGGTGGAACTGGAAAACAAATCTTAAAACAATTTAACAACGATATAAAAACAAAATCGATCAAACATATAAATTGGTCCTATGCAGACTAGAATCATAGACATGAAATACAAACAAGATATCAATGTGTGCTTGTAATGCATAAACTTGTCTTAGTTGGATTACAGGAATACTTACCTCCAGTCAAGTTAGCAGCACCATCTAAACGATATCTAACTGATTGATCAAAGGCTCCAAAGTCAGAAACATGAAAAGATTCAACCGTGCTTCCTTCTGTATGGCTGAGCACCATAATTTGTCAGATTGCCGGCAAAAGTTTATTCAGCCTATGTTTCTCTGCTGACATAATGGCCATAAAAATACAATCTCTCAAACTCGGATAAATACAGAAATAAATATGTGAACAATTAGGTTTCCAAATCCAAAATTATGATCTTGCTTCAGCCCATTTTAGTAAAGAAATAACTTGCACCACATTATATTTGCACGGACAACATCAAGCTACCATAATACAATCCATTTAATTAAATTATCTAATACTGAATTCCACTGGCTAATGAAAGTTACTTGGTAGGGCCCCAGCAATCAACTTTCAATAATAAGGGCATGTTTAAAGTATGGCAAAAGGATTCACTTAATCAAAATGAAGTGCTTTGTTTAAGAATATGCATTTCATGTTAATAAACTCAATCTCCTACTTCCTAACAAAATAAAAGCCTTAGTGCCAAACTGAAAGAACAAATCCAGAGTTTTCATTTTCCCAAATTATTCAACAACGGAAAACATAGTACCCAAGATACAAACATCAGATATTTCATTTTCTAATTATAAAGTTCTTCAAACAAAATTGAAGACAAAGTAATTTTGGATTTCACAGAGAGACAGATACCCAAAGTCTCTTAATTGCACTCTCATTTAGTGTAAGTCTAATTTCTCACACCTTGTATATTTGATTGCATGATCTTCAATCAGCTTAATATGTGTAATACGAATAGATGCAAATGTTCTACCATTTTTATTTTTGTGCTTCCCCACCCCAAGTATGTCATATTTTTTTATGGATCAATTTCTCAGCACAACAAACTCTCCTCATTTGGTAAAATATTTATCTAGTTTCCCTATTTCATCACATGATATATTAAGACAAACTTCTTCCACTCTATTTGAGCAAGGGAAGTTATTGATACTAAACTCAGCACACCAACATAGTGAGGGGCAAGATTACTTGAGGATGATTGCCCCACAGTAGGTGAATATTCTAGGGATAATCATAAATTTCCTTTCTTTTCTACAAATGCAAAAGCAACATTGATTGGGTGCTTCACAGAGTAATCAATATGAAATTTTGCCACCTCATCACTTGTTGTAGCTGTTAAAAAACAAATATAAAAAATCTCTCCAAATTTCCATGGTGTTTCTATGTAAATTTTTCTTACTTCTTGCCAGGAATACTAGAGACACTACTGACTGGGATCAGGGACATCCTGGAAGTTCTTAAGAGCATCAAGGTGCAGATACATACAAGCCTCTCATTCAACCATTACATCATACATTTAGTCCATCAAAATGAGATAAACTTATCATCAATCAACCTAAATTAGCAAATTTATTCTGCCCATGCATAGATACATACTTACGAGAAACAAAGTGACAAACCATGTATACTATGCTAGCAAAATATATATACACAGACATACAAAGCCCTCATTCACTCATTCAAAATGCTACGTGCTTATCTTGGTCAGTGAAACTAGAGCAGCATGTAGCTTTCTTAATTTTCATCCAAGCAAAAGGTCACTAGTTAGCATGGTTCACTTCAGCCAATCCAACCAGACGAGAAGTTCTTTATGTTAAAGTTTAAAACTACAGAAACTATGATCAATCTATAACCACAGTTACCAGATGGTTCACTGAAAATGTCTCTTGGCATCGTCCAAGAACATAGAATTGACCCACACCTTCACAGGGAAGATTCTAGCAGAAGACATACAATTGACAGAAAGATTAAATTTGAAAACAAAAACCAAACGAAATATCCAATGTTCTTTGGTATTCTCATAGAGTTCATGTAGTTCAGATGAATATTATGCAGTATTCTCTTTCTTTTTCCTTTTTTCCCTTGAACTTGCACATCTAGATGAATTCCCGGTTCAACCAACGGAAATTTCATTGTAACCTTCTAATAAGAATTAAATACGCGAGAACATTGAGTAAAGTCACCATAAACAAACATTTCATGGACTATCCAACTCAAACATGCAAACTAACAATGAACACCACAACTTTCCAGATACCACTTGAATCTCCATTAGTTAAGAAAAAGGCTAAAAAAGTCGCTCACTACCGGTTCAAAAAAACATACACTGAGATAAATGTAAGAACACATACCGTGCATTTGGAACTGGCAATTGAGAATCTGGCATCTCCCTTCTTCCCTTCTCATCTTCATCAACTCTGGTACACCATCATCACCATCAATGTATGATCAGCTCCCCTGCTGCTCAAGAAAGAAACAATAGCTAAACTAAAATCGAGAAAAAGCGAAATCGAAATTTTTACTTCAGTGAAGGTAAAAAACAAATAATACAGAAAGCAGGTAAAAATGTAAAATAGCATCTAATAGAAACAGAGAACAAGACTCCTTTTGAACAAAACACGAATTCGACAGCGTAAAGAGACCTATTTCAGCGAATCTGACATTGACCCAGATTTCAAACCAGGGAAAGCATGAACATAATTCAAATCGAAAAGGCCGACGCCAAAAAAAAAAAAAAACCACAAAATTGGAGCAAAACCCTTAATTGCAGAAGTTAAGCAAAAATATATACCAACTGCAGTCTCGGAAACGCAAACTTTGTCACTGTCCCAAGTGTACCCTCAAAGCTAAACACACGGAAAATGAGAATAACACCCAACCAAAAACAGTCCTTAAAAGTCAAAGGAGCATACTTCGACGCTTAATAGACCAATTTCAACAATTACCACCAACCCCAGATTGATACTCAAATCGAAGCTCTAGAGGATCAAAAAATAGTAAAAAATAAAAATTACCTCTGACTTGCAGTAAATCCCCCCACGAAAAGCAAGATTACTCTGACCAAACCCACCTTGGAATTCTGATGAGCCTGATAGTAAAGATAATTTATATACTTAAATTTTTCACAAGTTTAGGCTTTTTTTTTTTTTTTTTCTGGATTAATAAAGTGAAGGAGAGAGAGCGACGTGTTGATCATTCATTCTAATCTCAAGACGTCGTCTTCTGCAGAAATCTTCCCCTTTCCGAGGACAAATTATTTTTTAATTAAAATATATTAATGTTCAGTGGTTTGACACGAATTATATTTTTCTGTGCAGAATATTACTTTTCACTCGCAAAATCTTTTCTCTACGCCATTTGTTGTTAGTGTCAGAGATATACTGACACAATATTACAGTAAATCACGTATATATATACTGACCAATCTTTCTCACATTTCGCCTTCAATTTCAGTACCCAGCTGCTCTACAGCGAATCACGTTTCAGAGAATATGGAAATGAATAATAATGATTACTGAAAAAGCTTATAAAAATACTCACAAGAAAGTTTATTTAAGTTGTTAATCCCCCAAAAAAAAAAAAATAGACGCCTGAGTTGTAAATTAAAATTTCTGTTCTACAAAGTACATCCTCTATTTATATTAATTTTTTTACGAGATATTTAATCATCATTCTTCCATTTTTTTTCCTATTCAATTTCAGTGACAACGCAGATTTTTCCCCCCTTTTCACTTTTACTCTTTGGATGTTTGATGGGTGTCCTCGTGGCATGATTAGGTAAAGTTTCTAAATTAACTGAAAAAAAAAGAAAATCTATATAAGGGCCTTCATAATAAGGAAAAAAATTAAAAAAAGCCCCAAAATTCTAAAAATATTAGAAAATATTCCAGGAACTTAGTATAAATTTATTAAAACATTAATAATTATATCAACCTCATTAATAACTATATTAGCCCCATAAACAACTATATCAGCCCCGTTAACAACTAAAGTTTTGATGAATTTATATCAGAAAAGGTATTGGGGCCTTTTTTTTTTAGTATTTTCAGAATTTTGAGACTTTTTTTTTATTTTTTTTATTAAAAAGACCCCTATATGGATTCCCCCCCCCCCTAAAAAAAACTACTAATAGAAATTTGTTTATTAACAAATCATTTAAAAAAAATAAAAATTAAGTTTTTTATTTAATAAATCACATAAAAAATATTTGTGTGGGCGCTTGTAAATGATTTTTATTTTCCAGATTCCATGTTACCCAGGGATCAAATTTCTGCAGTTAATCCAAAATATCACTGCCTCCTATCTTTTATACTAGAGCTGGTTAGTCAATTTAAGTATATTAAGAAAGTTTTGTATGGGTTATATAAAACACACACATATATATTTCTAAAATATCATATTTTATGATGACTAATATTTAAATACAAACTCATTAACCTGAATCAATAAGGATACTTCATGAAAACAATTTACTCTATAAGCCAGTATGATTAAAAAAACCCCAACAATACTTAAATTTGAGATTTTATGTATTTATTTGTACTTGATAAGTTGAAAATAAAATATATTTAAATTACTTAAGCTTTTTTTAATATATACACACACACACACAAGAGAGAGAAATAACTTAATTACAAAATGAAAATTAACTCAATAGGAAATAACTTTTGGAAAATAGCTTTTATGATTTACAAGGTATATATGTGAAACAAATTTTGTCTTGGCTTATGGAAAAGGACTTTCGCCAAACACTCACTAAATCCCAAACAAGTTCCGGTGCCTATCTAAGATAGACACCAAGCTCTCGTCCCATTTGAATGGTTTAAATTCCATTTAGGCAGTCCAGATTTGGATTATATATATATATATATATATATATATATATATATATATATATATATATTAAAAATAATTATTTTAATGGGGAGAAAATCTAAAATAAAGATAATTTCTTAACTAACATTTAAAAAAATGATTTTTTTTATTCAAAAATCACAAGTTAAAAAAAAAATCAAATCTGAACCGTTTAAATCTCATATAGATGGTATGAGCGGCTGGTGACTATCCAAGAAACTGGTTCCAACAAGTTCCTGTGGCCGGTGAGGGGCAGAGTCAAAAGTAGTTGTTCTAGGGAGACCTTCCTTTGCCAAGGCGTCCACAACCAAATTCTGTTCTCTAGAGGTATGGTTAACAACCAATTCCCATGTATACTACTGCATCATGGTCCTTATATGTATCAAAGTTAAACTTTCAGGTTGGGAACTATTAAGTGATCTAATGGCCTGCACAAGATCTTTAGAATCACTTTCTAATATGACTTTCCTAAAGCCAAATTCCCATGCTAACTTGAAGCCTCTATAAGCACCCCACTTCTCTGCTAACAGTGACCAATTTGATGACTAAACCCAATGATCCAAGTCCCATTATGGTCTCTAATTAAACCACCACATCCTGATATCTTCTTAGAGAAAGAGATAGCACTGTCGACATTTACCTTAAGTCATCCAGAACGAGGTGGAACCCAAGAGAATTTAGCTCTGCAAGGACCAGGCTCTGGAGTAAGAGAGAGATCATTCATCTGGACAAAACATCTCCAGGAATTTAAACAATGGCAACAGGTTCTTCAAGCTTTAAAAAGTCCAAGTTAAATACTTAAGTTGATACAAAGAAACTATTCAACTTTTATTTTGTGCTTGTTGCTTGACCCAACATTCCATGAAGCTTCTTCAATCTTAATGCTACACCAAGTTCTTGGATCTTCATACGTTGTCATGTGCTCAGACTTCTAAGAGATGTAAAAGCACCCATATAGATATGAATATGAATGAGATAGATATATCTCCCGCATAGGTTGATTAATCTGTTATGATCAAAATCTATCAGAACATTAATCAAATGATTAACTTATTGTCTAATAATCTAAGAGTTTTCTCTTCCCTTTATATATATATTACATGTAGAAGCTATCACTTCATTACGATTTTTTTATGTTTATTTTAATCATAATTTTCAGAGTTGATTTGAAATTTGAATGAGATTTTGTGAAGGCGGTTTTGGGGGAGATTGGTAAAGGAAGGAGGCAACTGTGGAACAGATAAGGATAGTACTACGACCATGTTTGAACAAGTTTTGTAGTGCGACATGGAAGAAGGTGAATGATAACAAATCTGCAATCTTTTTTTTGAAGAAATGTGAGAAGTGAAGACCGAGCTATTATAGTTGGAGAAGCTGGATTTAAAGTGACAGATGACTTGGGAGTGCCGACGTATTATGGGCGAAGCAAACCAAAAAGCTTAAGTGGGATCTTAGAGAAGGTAGAGAACATGGCTAAGTGGTTGGAAGACAAATTTGCTCAGCATGGCTGGTAGAGTAACTTTAGCAAAGTCAGCGATTAGCTCAATCCCAATATATCCCATGATAGTTACCAAGCTCCCTAAACAAATTGTGGGGGAGGTGGAAAAGGCGTAGAGGGCTTTTATATGGGGACATACAGTGGAGGAGAGGAAAACGCAGTGCCTATTTCAGTTGAGTTTGAAATGTATATATGTTTACGTATAAGATAAAACCCATCTACATGTTTACCTCGTAAATTATAAATTAAGTTGAAAAAAATAGTTTCTATCACTAATTTAAAAAGGCATGGAATAAAGTGCAGCATCCGAAGGAGAATGGAGGCTTGGGAGTGTTAAGAAGGGTGGTATCCCAGCCTTGGAACTTTGGAAAAAGGGGTCGTGTTCATCTCGTTGCTGCGGTTGAAAAGGAGAGGGTGAGAGGAAAGGAAGAGGGACGACGGATACTGTGTGAGCTAACGTTGTATTGTTGATCTTTATGATGAGGGGGCATATGATTTTAAGTGTCATGTCTATTTACAGGTCAATTTTCGCGGTCAAAATTGATGGAGGGGGTGGCATTGCCTCATTCTTTTTTTTTACGGAAAATTGCATTCTCGTCTTAAAGAAGAGAAAAAAAATATATCAAAAAGTAATTACGAAAATTTTAACAATAGGAAATATCATTTTAATGATGGAATTTTTTTGATATTAGAATTCCAAATTTTTTTTGATATTTTTTCTCTTCCTTGGGTAACATTACCCCTAAAAAATTTTCTGACGCCTAAAATTTCTAAATAGAAACTTGTAAGACATTATTATTCTTGGGAAAATCTTTATCAAGGCCCAAGTAATCGAAATATTGTCAAAAAAAAAAAAAACATATAGAAAAGTCACATGTTAAAAAAAGACTTAGGGTATTTTCTGGAATTATTTTAAGAAACGTTAACAACTATATTAGTACAACATTAATAATTATATTTTAACAACTAAATCAGTACCTAATAACAACTATATTATTATTTGTTAACAAATATATCAGTACCCGTTAACAACTATATTGATAAATCCCAATTTTACTATATCTTATCCCACATTAATCAATTATTTTGAGATTATTTTAGGCTAATTTTGATATATTAGATAATATTTGGATTGTTAGCCAATTTTAGGAGATAATATAAAGCATAATTAATTATAAGATTATTGAGCTTAAATTATTAATATTTTGATTAATATTTTATGATTGAATAATATTTCTAAATATATGATAGATCACGAGTTTATTTAATTCTTGCAGGACAGGAACACTACTAGAAAATTCATTTTTTGCGGAGGAAAAGTGTCCGTTGCAAAAAAAAAGCCCTCGCAAATCAATTTTGCGACGGAAAAAATGCATTTTTCCTCGCAAATTCAAATTTTGCGGCAGAAAAATTTTCCCTTGCAAAATCTCGAATTTTGCGAGGGAAATCAAATTTCCCTCGCAATTTTTGAGGGAAATATTTTCCCTCACAAAATTTGAATCGATTTCCCTTGCAAAATTTCACATTTTGCGAGGGAAAACAATCTTCCCTCGTAAATTGGCAGATTTTGCGAGGGAAAAATTTTCCCTTGCAAAATTTCCAATTATTTAAAAAAAATTTTAAAAAATCCTAAAAAATAAAAAAAATTCAAAAAAATGTGAAAAATTAGAAAATAAAATAAATTGTATATCAAAAAAATAAAATATAATGTTCCAAAATATTACGAGTCTACATTGCAAAAACAAAATATTACAAATATAATATTCCAAAATAAACTAAAAACACTCCAAACAACAGCAGTCTTGTTATTGTTACCACTAGTGTTGTCGTCACCACCAGGAGGCAGCCCTGTACCCTTGCTTTTCAATAGGGACTGGAGAAGTGCTTGTATCTCACTAAGCATCTGTCCTTACTCCCTCACCGTTTGTTCTAATGCCTTTATCCTATTATCTTCTGCAAAACCAACATTACGAAGTCAATGTATTTGTCATACTTCATTTAAATATATTATTTATAAGTATATTTAGTTTATGTTTTCTAAAAATTAAAACACAAATATACCAATTAACTTATAAATTAACTTAAATATACCACATAAAATAAATTTGTTGTATAAATTCACATAGTTGTATTTATAATATTTAGTATTTATCATTTATAATTAAACAGTGTTAATTACTTGACTAGTATATTATATAGGCTAAATTACATGTTTCTAACAATTTTTTTTAGTGCCTCTTGATTTTGAGAGTAATAGGCTAAATATTTAAAATTTGCTACTAAAATATTTATTCTAAATTCAAATATTTGCATGTAACCTACAACAATAATTTAAAAGAAACTATAATATTCACATGTCTCAAAGTTTTAAAAGAACTTTATTTTTGAACAAAACATGTCTCAAGATAATTAAGTATGAAATAACATATGCATTCAAACCCACTACAATAACTACACATATTTTCCTAACCAAAAAAAAAAAAGAATAACCCACTAACAAAGTCCTCTTAAATTAACAACCACTTTAAATATTCCCTATATCACTATATCCTTTAATATTAACAAAGTTATATCATCCAACCATCCACATAGACAAAGAACCAATAGGAACCATATCTAAATAAATCACTTTCTTTACACATACGTACTGTTGGCTTCCAAAATTTTAAAAACAAAAATAAACGGTGTTTGTCTTGAAGGAACACATACCTCTTGAAGGATATCTTGAGGTGGAGAAAGAAGAGAAGGGACGGCTCACAGGTGTGCTTGGACTGGAGCTTGGTTGTGGAGGAAGAAGGCAGATGCAAGGAGCAACACGACGGAAGAATGAAAATCGTGGCCGTGAAGGAAGAAGGAAGATGCAAGGATAGGAGAGAAATGATGGAGGAATGAAAATGAGAAGGGGGGGGGGGTGAGGATTTTAAAAACACTTTGCAGCGGAATAAATATTTCCGCCTCAATTTGTGAGGGAAATTTGAATTCTGCCGCAAATTGCGGCGAAAATCTAATTTCTGCCCAAAAAGTTTTTGTAGCGGAACTCTGAGTTCCGCTGCAATTTGCGACGGAATTTAGAGTTCTGCCGCAAACTTTGTGACGGAATTCACATTTCCGCCACAAATTGCGACGGAAATGTGAATTTCGCCGCAAATTGTCGGTGGAGCCTTCCCACCGATAGCTTTGCGACGAAACCTGAGTGTTCCGCCGCAAAAACTTGTGACGGAACACATAGTTCCGCCGCAATTTGCGGCGGAAATCAGATTTCCGCCGCAAATTGCGACGAAATTTGCATTTTTGCCACAATTTGCGGCAGAAATTGCATTTCCGCCGCAAATTCTCCTAAATTGAGACGGTTTTTCCTGTCCGTCGCAATTCTGAGCAATTTTGCGATGGAATTTTATTCCGCCGCAAAGTCCGTCGCAAATTTTATGTTTTCCAGTAATGGAAAAAACATATTAGAATATCTTACGATGCAGAATTGACCTTAGAAGCCAAAAGGAAATCCAATAGTAAAATTTTACTGGGCTTATTAGATTTCAATGGGTTCAAGTGAATACCTATAGTTCCTCTCTCCTTCCTATAATTAACCTAGCAACTGCTAGGTTTGAGGGGCCGCCACATGCTGAAAGACCGAGAAGAAACGCGCACGCCGCAGGACAGACCGAAGACGCAAAAGAGATCACCACGCCGCTAGAATTGAAGCTGAAGACGAAAGAGAAAGACGCAGAGGCAGAATATTGATTCATCAATTAATTCATTCCATTCCAATAGTCTCTCATGTCTCTCAATTCCAATTCACCCACGGGCCCACCATCCATTTAATCAATCCTCTCTCACGCACATAGACTTCACGCACAGTTGTTGAGTTTGTTGATATATTCATCATGCTAGCAACTTGTTTGACTCTTGGTGAGGAGAATATTTCTATGAAAGCTTAAACTATTTGGGAGGTAACTTGGGAGGAGCATGGAGGAAGCTAAAGTTTAGGGCTTACATTTGAAGATCATAAGGGAGTGTCTTTCTTTTTATCTTTTTAATTCAAACTTGAGATTATTTAGTTTTAAAGGATTCCGAGTTGTATTAATTGAGAACAATCTAGTTTTAGATTGTAAACTTATTTCTTTTGGATTACATTGATAATTTGAAGTTTTATGCTTATTATTGAACTCTTGTTTGCTTGTCAATTAAATTAATAATTGAGTTTTCGTTATTAATTTAATTGTTAATTGGGCTTATCATCTTAATTGTTTGATTGAGTTGATAAATTATCTAGTTGTTCAATTGGATAATTGTAAACAAGATTTCTAAATTATTTTGGAATTAAAGGTGTTGGATTTTAACGAGTTTAACAAGCCACCACTTATTTCATTATGAGTTTTCTAGTGGAGTATGTGTTATTGAGCTTGAGGGTTTCCCAAGTTTAAATTAGGTAATTGAACCCATTAATTTCAATATCTCGTTAACCTCCCTTGAGTCTAATCAATTGATTTAGGCTAAGAAAGTTAGCTCCATGCAATTCCTAAGTTGTCCCCTTCATCATCACAACTGAATTAAACTTTTATTATTTGATTTGCTTTTAATTAATATTCTTCTTAGGATTTTAATTATTTTCTCATAAGAAAACCCCCCAAAAAATTGCATTCAAATTCATATAGATTAGTTTCATTTTCATATAAGTTTTAGAGCCAATTGCATTAGTACATTTAGTTAAGTTAATTGCATATAAGTAGTAGTGTTTGCATTCTAGTTTAGGTCCATTCACATTTCATTTCATCTTTTCATCACTTAAATTTAACCTAAAGAAAATCCACAGATTGCTCCTTGGGAGAATGACCTAGGTTGACCATAAATTACATAATTAATTAGGACTTAGTTTAATTTATCGCTTTAACGACAAAAGTAGATCGATAAATACCACATTTTCTGAAATAATACCAAAAAAAGATCATATTTGACTTTTCTTTAAACATTTCTTAACAATATTTTGATAACTTGAGCCATGAAAGGGATTTTTCCTTTATTCTTTAACCCGATATAATATTATCTCCAAATTTTTCTTCAAACCCAAACAAAGTATAAATGTAACATCCCAAATTCCACGTTCGAAAATCGTATAGGTCGACACTTAGTTTTAAGAAAATCAACAGAGTTTGAGATGCTACAGCTTAGAGTACTGCGGAAATGGATAGCGTGTGCTAAGATTCGGACAATGAGTACCTGATATAGAATGCCCAGACATATGATGATGCCTCGACATAAGCTGATATATTAAATATCCCGAAGGAATATTCATGTGATACAATTTACAGAGATTAAATACAATTCTCTGATAAAGAAAATCTTAAACTAGATCTATGGCTTGGAACCTAATATTAGTTATTCAGTCCATTTGGCTAGGTCGGTGTTCAATCTAATGGGAGTCTCACCAACTCTATGGCGACTTGTGACAACCCACCGATAAACCCTTCCTTAGTTTAAACACCAAATGGTTTGAAATAACTTTATTAGATTCATGTCAGAAACTAAGTTCTAATAACTTCTACCGACCTTCGTCTTCGACCGCTGCCTCTTTACGGCTCTATCCACCAGCACCTTCTCTATTCTGGTTTCTTCCTTGTACTATTCATTAAGACTGATTGGACCTCAGATAACGGTTAACCTCATGTTTATATACACAATATATGGATGACATATACCACAACATTAACAGCAGAAACAAACGAATTATCACAACCAATGCATATGTATCGGTCCAGCATGCAACCATATCGCTCCCAGCATACAGACATATCGCTCTCAGCGTATAGACATATCCTCTAACCTTTATATGTACTTCACAATATAAATACTCTATACATATAGCACACATACCACACATATATGCATACCATAAACATCAGAGTTAGTGTTACAGTACGCGAACATACATTAATTTCCTCATACAAGCATACCATACATATAACACATATACGCATACAGTAAACATCATAGTTAAAGTTACCAGTACGCGGACGTACCTTTGTTGACGAGTTTTGTTCTGTCGGTCAGAATGCGGTTACAAATATCCTATAAGGGTAATATCATCTCTATTAATTCACAAATATTATTTCAAGAGATATCTTGGCTATATAAGACCATTTTACCCCTAGTGGATTTATTATTTACAATTCTGCCCTTACATTTCTTCAAAAACGCATGACAGTATTTTCTGGGCAGATTTTCGCCTAACTTCGAAAAATCATAACTAATTCTAGAAAAATCGAAATGAGGATCCGTAAAATTTCCCGGAATCCTTGAGAACTCTATTTTCAAGGAAAAATACTGGAACTTACCCAGAATTCATGGATAATTCCCAGTTCCCAGATTTCAGACCGCTGCCCAGATTTTCGCCCAGAAAACACAGCTTAACTTTTGAGACTTTTATCTTTTCGTATAGAGTTTCAAATAACACAAACTTTATATATTTGGAAAGCCCTAGATGTCTACTTTCACCATGAATTTTCTCAGAATTTTAGAACATCATCTTCTTCATAAAATACTAACATTTTTGCTACTGACTCCAGAAAACACTAATCGATGAAATTTTGCCAGAGTTTCGCTATTTTGATCATAGTCTTCCAAAATTTTTTCTATAACTTCTTCTTCATCAAATTTTCGAAATAAAGATAGTGGAAAGCTTAAAAACATGAAATTAAAACTATAATTGGAAGATTGAAGATCAAAATAACTTTTAAGCTATAAACTAAAAGCTAAAACTTAAGAACTAGAGAACTTAAACTTAAAAGTTAAAAACTCTCTTACCTCTTGAAGAACACCTGCTACCTACTTCTAGCAGCTCCTCACTCTCTCCCTTTCTCTCTTTAATTTCGAACTAGCTTGAGGAATTGGTGGGGAAAAATGTGAAGGGAAGAGCTCCTATTTATAGTGGAAGAGGATGACATTTTTGTAGTTTTGCCCTTAGCTTCTTAACCATTGGATTTTACTTGGTGAAAAGGCAAAGATCTTGCCCCTACACCTCCCCCAATTCGTCCTCCCCCTCCCTTCCTCAAGAAGCTCCTTTGCTTTATCCCCAAGTCTTGCTACTTCTTCCCCAAGTTGTCCTAATTAATGCCAAATTCTAATTTAGTTAGGTGTAAGGTGGTGTTTTAATTCAAAATCTAATTTCACCTTTGAAATCCTAATTTTATGACTAGATTTATGGTGATTTTTAATTCCCGAAACACTTAGGTATGAATCCTAAAAGTATACGACAATAACTTTGGGAATAACCAAGTTGAAGCTCATAATTTACTGATCTCAAATATGTATCTACATTTAATACTTAGTTCCCATATTTCAAGATATGATTTATTTTTTATAGATTCTCATCTAATTTTATTTAATTAAGTAGCAACTTGCTTCCTAAGTTTCCAATCTTCCTTTACACTCTACACAATTATCCCATGTGCCTCCTTCTTCTTTGTAAAAACCGTCCCCTCCCCTATTTTAATTATTAATTTTTATGTTTTAATTACTCCTCACAATCTCTAAAAGAAAAATCTCTCATTGGTCCACTTAGATTTTAGGATTTGAGGTTAATGTAATTTCTTCATTCTTTGATTAGAAATTTTCGCCATTTTATATTTAAAAGGGAGAATTAATTAATCCTTGACTACTATTGCTAATATAGTATTTTAGGGGTTACTAGACTTAATTACCAAAATTATACTTGATTATCAAACCAATTACAACCTCTAGAAATCCATTTGATACTTATATTGACCCCTTTTTAATACTTAATCAAGTTAAAATATTCTAATTTGTTGATCTTAGATAGTCCCAAGACTATTCCTGAAATTAACTTAATTACTAACAATTCACTTGCCCCATACTTGTTTTTAATATTCACTAATTATCTAATTTAGAGACAACATACTCTCTAATATTTAGTTGCCTCGTAGGATTTATCATAATATTCTCAGAGTATTTTGTAACCTATAACTTCACTTAGAAATTCTTAGCTCTCTATTCTTCCTAATTTCATGAGAAATTACCTTTAGAAAATAAGATAATTATTTTACTAGTTTTGAGACCACATATTCACCTATTGTAATAGGTATTATTTATCAAAATATAATATTTACATGTAAGTTAGTTGAGGTATTACAATAAATGGCTTGCTGGATACCATACAGTACATTACATGTGCTCATTGAAAAAAAAAAAGGGCATTTGATATACTTGCGTAAGTGTTATAATTTGAAATGCTCAAGTTATCAAACTTCACCTTTTTGTTGTTTAGAATGAAAATCCAAATCAACATGGATTTCTTTTTTGAACCGTACGGAGAAGATTCTGGTTAAACAAAAATATATTTATCTTTCACATCATATATAGTCATATATAGGATCTACCATTGGACAAATTTGGTGGGTTTGTATTTTATTTAAATAGATTAGATTATTAGACAAAGTTAAGTAATTAGTGATTATTGGGCTGGATTTTGACTAAAATTGTTGGTGCTGATTTTAGGTTACAAAACGGTTACTTCACCTTTATTCTTTTAATATATGAATAATTAATAAATTAGGTGAATAATAAATTATTTAATATTTACACAAATATTTTTAGTAGTTCTCTTAAAAGGACTGTACATATATAATTTTAATACTTTTCTTGAAAGGACTGTGCATCTAATATATATCTTTTATTTAATAATATATCTATTATTTAATAAAATCCATGTCTATTTTTAAGTCATTTTTCATAGAAAACTTACTTTTTAATATAATCACCCAAACAAGCTTTCAAAAGTTAGATTTGAAAAAAAAAAAATTAACTTCTATCACTGTCAATCTAAACATAAATCACATTATACAGTTTGATTTTTATCCAATCTTAAATTTACAAAAGTCATATTGAAGGGAAAAAAAAAACACTTTTACCGCTTTTACTTTCGTCCTAATATAAGATCTCATTTATAATATAAATCATACTATAAGTGAGATCTTATATAAAGGACCCAAGGTAGCAATAGGCATGTGTCAACTAATTCATGAAATCATAAATAAATATTAAATCTTGTCTCATATAACCTAAAATATAATGTTATGAGGTATCTAGTTTTTTTTTTTTAAAAAATTTAATTTTCTTAACCTATTAATAGAATGTAGAAGTAGAGAAACATATAGCCTTCCAAAGGGCAATATAATATAAAAAATTAAAACTCATAAAAAAAATAAAAATTGAAATTAAAACTTTAGTCATCATGATTAATTTTAGATAATAATAATAATATCACGAAAGAATATTAAACCCAAACTCATATAATTAACTTAAATTTAAGTAGATTACGTAAAGTGATAATTTATCACTCATATATTTCTCATCATTCCATTGATATACATACATGTAACATCCTAATTTTTATGTTAGGATTTAATTGTAATTAGGGGAAATTAATTTGTGATAAGTATATTTATCACGTTATTATTAAAATAAAAGGTGTTTATTTAAAATATGATTTATAAGAGTGAGGGAAATTGTAAATTGATAAAAATGAATTGGAATAATAATAATTTAAAAGAGAATTATATATATAGACACGCAAATAAATATAATAATAAAACGTGTGTGTGTGACAACTAAAGGACCATGTAGTCCTTTAGCTGTCACAAAGGGCAGGAGGTATAATATATACCCTCAAATCACTTCACTGCGATTGCCATTTAGGAGGAGAGGCACAAGGCCAGAAGCAGGGTTCGTCATTTTCAGTGCTTTAGGAATTAATAAGGTAGTTAAAATCATTTTTAATCACAAAATTTTGTTCAAGAAAAGTGTTCTAAATAATTTTTTCTTTCTTAGGATAGTAATTTTGTGATGATTAGAGAATATTTTAGGGTTAGGATTTTGGGCAAATTTTGAATTTTGTTAATAGATGACTATAGGAATGTAGATGATGATTAATAATTAATTTTAATCAGTATACTTTTATTACTTAGTTTATATAAGATGTTACATGAATTTTCTATATAAGCAATCTAAAAAAAAAAAAAATTCCTATATTAGAATTTTTAACCGATTAAATTGGGGTTAAATGATTTATTTGGATTATTGAAGGTATTCTTAAAGTTTTGATCGGTTTTGGTTTTTTTTATTAAAGTGAATATATATGATTTAATTATTTCATGCCCTAGATTTAAAATTAGGGATTTTATGTAATGGAATTAAATTGATGACAATCAATTATTTAAATGAGTTGTTGAGTTAAAAAAACAAATATTTGAATTAACATTAAAATAAATAGTTGGGGATTTTAGTGTGTAAATTGGAATTTGTGAGTAATTAATTCAAAAATTTAAATTTATAAAATTAAGTTAATTGTGCAAATAACTCAAAGTTATTAAGGTGTAATAAATTGATTGTTGTAGATTGATTATGTCATGTGTATGAGCTCTTGGATTAAGAGTAGGAGTATTGTGGTAATAATTAGCTTTGGTAAGAGGCAGTCATTTCCACTTTTTATGTGTATTAGTAGTTGTTTGTGAGTATTTTATGCATAGTTATTGAACCTTGACTCGGATTAGAAACCGGTGAACCCACCGTGCAACTGGTCTGGTCTGTCATAGAAACCAGGGTCAGGATCTTTTTTTTTTTTTCCTTTTCAAAAACGTCAATTGAAGATGAAGATGTTTACAAGGAGAGAAAGAGAGAAAGATTGAGAGAAACAAAGTTAATGATCTTTCCGATGAGAACAGATCCAGTCCCCTTAGATCCAGAAATACGCCGTCACGGGTTTGAAACATTCCGATGTGAATAGATCCAGTCCCCTTAAATCCAAAGACGTCGAGCACGAACTAAACACACAATAGATTGAACATGCTGAGCACAGGCCAGATTATGACTGGGTAGGTAGAAGGTCTGAGTTGATTTTTTTAAGCCGGACAAATGTAACTTTGAGAAAGAAGAGAATGCAAGTGAGAGAGAGGGAGAGATTGTTAGCCTTCATGTTTTGATGATGACTTAACAAAATATAACTTACAAAATCAGAAGTATTGAGTTTCTGTCAAATTACCTCGAGGCTGGAGACTTAACCTCAAGGTTAAGACAAAACTTGAGGTTAACATTGAACCTCGAGTTTTGATGCTTAAGTCTTTCATGATCTATCCCTTCCTCAACCTCGAGGCAAGATGAATCACCTCGAGTCTGGGGTAAAACTCAAGGCTTAATTGTTAACTCGAGGTTATGACAGCCTGAAGGATTTGACTGACCCTTATCTTTTAAAAATTTGGGCATATGAAAACTCGAGGCAGGATAAGGAACCTCTAGTTTCCGTAAAACCTCGAGGTAATTAAGCAAACTCAAGTTTTGACGGATCACTTATGCCTCTTGCGCTGATCTTAGGTACTGTCTCGTAAACTCGAGGTTAGGTATGAAACTCGAGGTTAAATATGTGACTCGAGGTAGGGCGACTGACTAAGTTTATATGCTCTTTTGAATTTTGGATTAATTGCCGATCTCTGCTATGTTGTTTCTGACTCATGCTTGTTTTATGATGTATTTTAATTATTGTTACTAATTATACTTCAAAGTTATGATTGTGATGAATTTCAGCAAAAGATTAATCTCTGAGATAAAAAGCAGATGTATGATGTTAGCCACATTTAATGCCATACCAGATATCAGCCGAAAGCTTCGTTTGAAGATAAAGAGTCTCAACATTCTTTCTGCTTGTATTGTAACGGTCAAATATTGAAGAATGAAGCAGAAATATTCTCCACAAATGTTTGTCAAGGCTAGTTATCCTCCCAAGGCCAACCACCAACATTAGTGCACTCCAACGGTCATATTATCAACGATGAACTACCAGGATTACTCACCAAGAGATAACGGCTAAATTACAACGGCATTAATGGCAAAGCTAATCTTGAGGTTGGGACCTCAAGTGATTGGGTAACAATTACAGCTTGTAAGGGGGAGTGATCAGAGAGATCTTTCAAGAATACAGTGTAATTGTGTCAAGAGATTTAGTGGAAATCTCAGAGTTCTGGGGACTGGATATAGGTCAAGTTTGTGATTGAACCAGGATATATCGTGTGTGCAAAGTTTTACTTTTCTCTTCCTTCGTTAAGTTTACTTTGCGCAAAAATTTCCTAAGTATAATGACATCACCTATTCACCCCCCTTCTAGGTGATTTTCAGAGATCGAAACTGAAGCCGGCCGAGTAAAAAGAAAAATGAAAGAAGAAAAAATAGAAAAGAAGATGAGAGCCTATAGGTATCTAGTTTCAAAAGCATTGTGATATAGGTTTAGAGATTCAAAAGCGTTGCAGAAGAGAGAGCAAAAGTTGTTCCTTGCAAAAGGTGTTTTCATTAGTTGCATGCCATTAGATTAGAGCCTATGAAGTTTCAACTGGCAGGTTTCTCAGATTTGCAGTTAAAAGTTTACAAAATGAAGAGATTTGCTGATCCTCAATTCAAAATAAAGTTTTATTTACTTTATCATCATATTATAATTTTATATTAATATATTGATAACATTAAATATTTATTTTTTTACCAGTTTAGCTCTAGTCTGACCCACTGACCCTTGACCTAGCACCCTAACCGGTTCAATGACCGATCCGGGTTTAATAACCTTGATTTTATGAATTGATTTTGAGAATTTTAATAGAAATTGCCTTATGAAGGTGTAAGAGTTCGGAATTGAGATATTATGACACACACACACACACACACATATACATACATATATGTGTGTGTGTGTGTGTGTGTGTGTGTGTGTGTGTGTGTGTGTGAAACAATTTAAATAATATGTTATGAAGGTGAAAATCTTTGAAAATTCTCGTTGAGCTATTTATTATGATAATTATTATGTTGGATAGATTGAGAAGAGATGGAGTAGTTGTTGCACTATGTGTTAGTTCTCTATGTGTTTTGATGATAACTGACAATTGTAAACTTAATTTAAAGTTTGTCTTTAGTAAGTTGTAAAACTTATTGTTCAAGGCAAACTTGAGTTTAGGTAGCTAAACTCGAGTTTGAACTTGACAGACAGAAGCTCAGTGTTTATCAAAGCAAGCCAAGCTCCAGTTTGCGTGGACAAACTCAAGTTTGCAGAGAACAATCAAAGTTTTAAGAGTTGTAAACTCGAGTCTGTGTTTTATAAACTCGAGTTTAGATCAAAGGGAGTGATACTCGAATTTCAACTTGTTTTCAAACTCTACCTTCAGTCTTTCTAAACTCCAGTTTACAAGAAAGTTTAAAGAGCTAAAAGTTTTAAAGACTTGTAAACTCGAGTCTGGGATATGTTGACTCGAGTTTAGCATAAACAAAGTTACTCGAGTTGTAGCTTATTTTGTAAACTTCAGTTTTGTTTTCAGAAACTCCAGTTTAAGTTTAACAAAAGATTTCCAAAGTTTTCAGTTTCCACTGAAACTCGAGTCTGAACTCGAGTCTGGGTTCTGGAGGCTCGAGTTTAGGACAATTTGAAAACACTCGAGTTATTACATGATTTCTAAACTCCAGTCTTGAAAATGAAAACTTCAGTTTGAGCTTACAAAGGTATTTCAAATGCTTTAGTTTTCATTGAAACTCGAGTCTGGGTTTTGGAGACTCGAGTTTAGCTCAAACAGAAAGAACTCGAGTAAAAGACTATTTTGAAAACTCCAGTTTGAAAAATGGAAACTCCAGTTTACACTTGTAGAGATATTTCAAAAGTTTTAGTTTACACTGAAACTCGAGTTTTGTATATTAAAACTCGAGTTTGGACCATACAGAGAGCTAAGTAACATTTTAGGTTTTATAAACTTCAGTCTTTGCTTTCTAAACTCCAGTTTTGAAGCTCTGAACTTAAACTCATGATTTTCATGAAAGCTTCAAACTCGAGTCAGTCACTAAATGACTCAAGTTTAGGCATGGTTTCAAAACTTCATCCAAGAGCAACTCACGACTTTCCTCTCTGTAAGAACCAAACTCGAGTTAGTCACTTATCAACTTGAGTTTAGGAAGCTTTTCAAAATGAAATGCTCTCTGGATGAACTCCAAACTCGAGTTTGGGTTTGTAAACTTGAGTTTGTAATGTACAGATTTGTAAAACCAGATGGCGCCAAATTGCGAAAATCATTTGAATGATGTTAATATTTCATATCTTTAATTGCTACTATTCCTAACATCATTTTACCAGTTTATTAGCAAGTTTTAGATGAATTATTGAAGGAAACAGTGAAGATTCAGACTATGAGCTGTAAAGCAAGAGAGAGAGAATATGCTGCCTTATAAAGTGCTTCAACTTGGATTAAATTAATACAACTTTAAGAACAGCCCATTCTACACAGGGACATCAACATTATCTTCATATTAATTAAGTCCCACATTGCAAGAATGTCTACAATAGTTTAGACAAAAGCAGAATCCATCCATCAAGAACATTGTGAGTGGATTCTCAATAGCTAGTTGCTGGAAGTGGAGCTTCAACAGCCAAATTCGTAGTGCTTTTCCAACAGTCATGTTCTTCATTCAAAATAAACTCCAACTGTTATAAATATCATTCAGATTCGAAGAAGAAAAAAGATAACATACAAGACATTTACAGTGACCAACATTGAGATTTTTGTATTCATCATTCTGTAAATTATCTTGAGAGATACATTAGTGCTTCTGTGTTTATCAATATCTGCTTTTAGAGAGAGTTTGTTTATGTTAAATCACTTGTTTGTAAGAATCTCAAGTCGAGGGACTTGGAGATTGGGAATAACAGTGTACAACTTGTAAGGGGGAGTGCATCCTAGTGAGGGGATAACTTTCAAGTACAAAATGTGTAACTGATTGTGAATGATAGTGGAAATCCCAGAGAGTTTAGGGACTGGACGTAGGTCAAGGAGTTAGACCGAACCAGTATAAATCTTGCTGTGTCTTGTTCTTCTCTCACATTCTCTGAACTACCCTATTCCTGCGATCAACTTCCAGAATTGAGCAAAAGAATTTTTCAAATCCCCAATTCACCCCCTTCTTGGTGATTTGCTCCGGTTTTTCACTATGTGGTGTAACTTCCATTGGTGCATGATGGTTGGATTTCTATTGTTCCACTAGTTCAATGAGAGATTGGCTCATTGGTTCAATGAGGGGTTGCGACACCCCACTAGTTTAATGAGGGGAAAAGACCTATGGTTTGGGGCATGTATTTTGGGATTTTAGCCAGTCCTCATCACATGATTAGTGAGTTTTGAGTAGCCAGAGATATGGATAATAATTTAGCCCATAGGTCTAGTTAGCAGAAATAAGGCGGCTCGGTTGGATTGATAGGAGGCAACTTGAGAATTGTGTTAGAGAAACTGTAATACATAATTTATGATACAAAATTTATGATTACTACAAAAAAAGTGACTTTTCGTAGCGGTTACAAATAACCGCTACTAATATGTGTTTTACTAGTGGTTTAAGCACAAACTACAACAAATTTGCAACGGCATCAGTTATGCCAAAATGCGGGCTTGTTTGCAATAACATTTGTAGCAGTTATAAGGATATAACTGCTACAAAATTGGCACGATCTTGGCGCCTTATGACATGAAGGTTGTGTGGCAGGACAATTGTAGCGGTTATCAGAACACAACCACTACAAATATGGTGTTTAGCGTTAATGTTTGTGGCATAAAATAGTAGTGGTTATAAAGACTAAACTGCTACAGAATACGGAAGGACGCAACATTTTTAGCGGTTAAGAAAAGCGAGGCAAAATCTACAACAGATTTTATTAGGTTGTAGTGGTTAAACCAAAAACCGCTACAATATATCTGCCTATAAATACCCAACTCGAAATTCATTTTTTTAAGATAGTGTAACATGCTATGGAAGATTGGGTTGCAATATAGCTATCTTTCTCTGATGAAAATAAGTCAGTGACTTTTTCATCACATATTGGCATCTATATTGTTAATCCAATCATTCACGTGGCATGTTGCACTATCTTTAGTAAATATGAATATTAGTAGCGGTTTTTCATAGCAACCGCTACAAAAAGTAGAATAAAATATATATAAATAGATAATTAATAAAATGAAAATTAATAAAATACATAAATTAAATTTAAAAAAGTTTTGTAGCGGTTATTCCAAAGTAACCGCTACAAAATTCAAACAGTCTATACTTTTGCAATAATTATGAATGGGTAACCACTATAGAATTCAAACAGTCATAATGTTTGCAGTGGTTTTGTATAATTGCTACTATTTGTCATGCTGGATGAGGTTTCTTTCGTGTTTTGTAGAGGTGGAAGCAACGGGTTAAGTTTTAACTGCTATAAGTTTTAAGGTTTTGTAGTTGTTTTGTGTTATAATTGCTACACATATAGTGCCTTTTTATCTCATACCCCCCTCCATATTTCAAACCATTAAAGTTTTTGAAATATTGCCTCTCTCTCATTCTCTCACTCTTTTACGACATCTAGGCATTACCTAGTTATGGATCCTAAGAAAGGGAAAGAGGTGGAACTTGGTAGGGTACCTATACAAGATGGTAGTAGTAGAAGGGTCTATGGTAGAAGTAGCCATATGCCACCTGTGCCACCACAGGAAGGGATGGAGATAGATGATTTATTCGCAGATGAGTCACTCCCACAGGCGGAGATGACCTTAGAGGGAAACATTCTACAACCTAATGCTTAGATGTCAGTAAGCGATTTAGACGAAGCTGAGAAGATAGACATCAAATTTCCTATTGGTGAGGCCAAACGGTTTCTCAATCGGGAGGAGGAGCGGGACTAAGGGAACCCACGACCGTCGGCTTCGAACGCGACCGGATTTGAAGTGGATGTTGAAGGTATCATTAATAATTTATAATTTAACTCTATATATAATGTTCATCAAAATTATAATTTATTTGTTATAATTTAACATCTAAGAAAATACTTCAAAGTGTTAAATTTTGTTTATAAATTATTTATTTAGTAATGCTATTTATAAGGTCAAAGGAGATTTTTTTTAAAAAAAATTATTTATAAATCACATCATTAGATTTTTTTAAGTGAACGTACAAATTCATGTTTAATTTATTATTGTATAAATTTTATACTTTGTGTAAAATATATATTAAATAGAGGTTGAGTTGAGAATTTGTTAAATTATAAGGTAGAGTTAATAAAACTTAATGTTTGTCTTTGTTTTGATGAAATATGTTGTACAGATTCGTAGGGGAACATCATGAGCAGGAAGCTGGATGTTCCCATTGTGAATCTGCTCTAGGGGCCACACATAGTGGTTGACTGGAATGACATGATGAACCAACCAATCAGGAATGAAGGTCACCTATTCAACCAGAGGTTGATAGGCCAGGCGGGAATTGGGTGCGGTTCCCTATCAACTTCCAGAATTGGAAGCATATTCAAATAAAAGCAAATGATGCGTTTGAAGAAGTTGTGCAGGTAATTAATTTTGTTTAATTATATTTTAGATATAAATAGTTATAAGTTTTGGTGAATTAATTAATTAATTTTGTAATTAATAATTATTTAATTATAATACGACACAAGTTTAAAGTTCGAGCCAACCAAAAGAGATACGCACTAATGAAGATGGGGGATGGCTGGAAGAACCGGAGGGGTCGTCTCTACAATAGGATGAATCAAGATCGAACGATTCCTTTGCAACAGTAGATAGAGACCGTCCTCCCAAATAACTGGGCAAATTTTGTGCAGTTCAAGAGGAGCCCAGCGGGACAGGTTCATTTTGAAACAATTTTTCATTTCGAAATAACTATCATTTTTTGTAAGTCTTGTAATGATTCGTACCATCTACAGGCTTTGTCCCAGAAGAACACCAGAAGCCGGGCGCAGTAGAGGATTCATCACACTGTACGATCCAAGACATTTGCTGTGAGCTACAGTGAGCTCGTAATTTGAAAGTTAAATTAATCTTACCGTTATATTAGAAAATTATTAATTTTTCCATTTATGAAAGAACAAAGTTTATATTCATTGTATTCTTGCAGCAAAGGAAGGCTTAGGAGGAGGACCATTAGATGGATTATGGGGAATTGTTCACATACACTCACAGACACTGTGACGGGATGGTGACCTTTCAGCAAGCAGAGGAACTTATTGTAAGTGACATACTACTGATTTATATAGTTTATTTAAATTATTTGAATTCAATGAATTGTTTCATTAATGTTTTATAAAATGTGAGCACCAGGAGCGGATCGAGCAGACTCAGGCGGAGTTACGACAGACCCAGACCTAGACCCCGGAGTTATAGGGGTCTGTGTTTCCTACTACCCCTTTCAAAGTTGCCATGGGCCTAGCTGAGCATTTTGGGCACGTTAGAGGTATGGGGTTGGGCGCTAGGCCTAGCATAGTCTACGACAAGAGTGTCGCCTCTGAGGTTGGACCTTCTAGATCGAGGAGGCCAACAACTGAGGCGCTTCAAGTGATGATTGACGCGCAGGTAGACGTGAAGCTAGACACCAGGACTCAGCATCTTCAAAGGCAGGTGTAGGACCAAGTCAACTCTTAGTACAAGCGTCACAAGGAAGGCTGGGAGTTTATTACAAGTGCTTTGTTAGATATGTTTCCTGGCTGACAATTTCCACCTGCCCTACCTCCTCCTACGTTCATCTTAGACAAGCCCCCTCCACCTCCTCTCGCTTATGAGGAGGGTGTTGTTACCTCTACTCCTACACAAGCTGATCCTGCTTGCCTTGAGAGTGCCCCTAATGACAAAGCTCCAGATAGTTAGATTTTACTTTTCTTTTTGGACAATTTTATGTATTTCAGATGTTTGTTACCTTTTATTTTTTTTTGGGACAATTTTATATATTTTAAATGTTTGTTACGATGTTTTATTTATGGTTTTGGACAATTTGAAGAAATTTAAATGTTGGTTAACTTTTATTTCTCTTTTATCATAATTTTAAGTAATTTAAATGTTTGTTATCTTTTACATAATATGTCCACTAATTTAAATAACTATATTTACCATTAGCTTAATAATGGAACAACAAGTTAATACTATTATTAATCTATTAATTAATTAATGTTAATTATACTACATAACTTTTTTTATTGAAAATATAAATGCTTATATATATTTATTTAAAAATATTTATGACAAGCAAAAATGTTTACAAGTTTAAATATATAAAATAAAAATTGTAACATTTTGTAGTAGTTTTACTACCAAAATTGCTACTAATGCATAAAATTTGAAATTCATATTTTTTAATGACCTGCCATAAATTTGTAGTGGTTAAGACTTACAACCGCTACAAATGTTAACAGTCATCAAATTGTAGCGGTTGGTAAGTCGTTAACCGCTAAAAATTTGAATTTCAAATTTTAAAAGACCGCTAGACATTTGTAGCGGTTTTTGGTAAAATCGCTACAAATATATAAATGAGTAGCAGTTTAAGTAGTAGTTTCTAACTGCTATAAATGTAGTTTAATTTTATAGCAGTTGGTGTAGCGGTGTTTGAACCACTACAAAATTGTCCAACGTTCCATATAAGGCCATCATATTATGGTGAAGATAATTAAACATTATCTCTTCAACTATATTCTTTCCATCTTAGTTTACTACATATGGATAAGTCATAGATCAAGTTGCCACATAATTTTCCCGCATATGTGATGAGATTGACACTTTCTTAGATTTCACTTTCTTTCATGATAGCTGGAATAGTAAGATCATGTATTCGTGTTGTCGATGCAAGTTTAAGAAGTAACATACATAGGAAGTTGCTAAGGAACATCTGCTTCTGAAGCTTTTCCTGGAAAAATATACCTTCTGGGGAGTTTATGGTGAGGTGCATGGTATGGGATATGAGGATTATCTTCCTCAAAGTTCACAAGTAGGAAATCAATTAGAGCAAGATGATCCTGTTAATGAAGCTATTCATGATACTTTTGGTTTTTAGGACGACAACTTCACGACAGAAGTTCAGGGTGAAGAACTTCTTTTCTTCATGAATAATGTAGCTTGGGAATTTTTCAGCCTTATGGATGAGACTAATCATCCCTTATATGCAGGGTGTTGGAAGTACTCCAAATTTCTTTCTTGATAAAATTATATCATATCAAGTACTTGTGTGGGATCACTTATAAGGCAATGTCAATGTTGCTGGAATTATTGTGAGATGCTTTCCTAGCCGCGTACATTCTTGCAATCTTCTATGAGGCTAAGAAGATAATTAACATATTAGGCTTGAACTATGAGAAGATTGATGCATGCCCCAATAATTGTATGCTTTATTGGGGAGAAAATGCTCCTAGGGAAACTTGTAAAAAGTATCACACTTTGAGGTTTAGGATAGTCTAGAAGGGGAAAAAGCAGAAGAAGAAACCGACAAAGATTCCTTTGGAACAATCCTTTAAAACCTCACTTACAAAGATTGTTTTTGTCGTCTAAGACAACTGAGCATATAAGGTGGCATCAAACTGACAAGAACGAAGATGGCAAGCTAAGACATCCATGGGATGCTGAAGCATGAAAAGTGTTTGATTTAGACTTTCCAACTTTCGCAGCGGATCCAAGAAATGTGAGGCTTGCTCTGCTAACCAACGGTTTTAATCCGTTTAGGAATCTTAGCACAAGCTAGAGTATTTGGCCAGTCGTCTAAACACCCTATAACTTGCCTCCCTAGATGTGTATGAAACAAAGCTCCTTCATTTTGTCTATAATAATTCCAGGCAAAAAGGCATCCGGAAATGACATCGATGTGTATCTCCAACTGCTTATTGCGGAGTTGTTGGACTTTAGAATGTAGGCATCAAGACGTATAACACACACGAGAAGACATTGTTCAACTTGTGTGCAGCCTTAATGTGGACGATAAGTGACTTTCCTAGCCTAGGAACAATATCAAGGTGGAATGTGCATACCGGCCTTGCATGTCCAGCTTGCAATTTTGACTCTGATTCAATGCACCTTCCTCATAGTCGGAAGTGGTGCTTCATGGGTCATCAAAGGTTTCTTGATGGTACAACAAATTTAGGTTGCAATGCAATCGTTTCAATGGCCAACAGGAAAAAAGAGGACCTCCTCATAATTTATCTGGTGGAGAAATCTTAGACTAGCTTTATGATGTTGATATGGAGTTTGGAAAATATGACGTTGCAACAAAAGCTAGGAGAAAGACAGCCAGGGCTTCTACTTTTGCACCTCAAAAATAGCAGAAGATAAGCATCTTTTTCACTTTGATGTATTGGAAAGATAATTTGCTGCGACACAATCTTGATGTCATGCACATTGAAAAAAATATGTGCGACAATGTACTGTACATGATTCTTAGCAAGCCAAGCAAGTTAAAAGATCATCTTCAGGCGAGGAAAGAATTACGGGACATAGGAGTACATGCAGACATGTGGCCAGATAAGCATGATAGATTTTAGCCGGCAAATTTCACCCTTACAAAAATGAATAAGGAAATCTTCCTCGTGACATTGAAGAAAATAAAAGTTCCTGACAAATATTCAAGCAACATTTCACAATGTATTGACACGTAAGCAAGAAAGGTTGTTGGGCTAAGATTCGTGACTCATATGTGCTTATGCAACAGTTACTTCCACTGGCCATCAAGAATACACTACCACTCGATGTGTCGGTTGTTTTGGTGGAGTTTTATTCTTTCTTTCGCAAGTGTGTTCCAAGGTTTTGAACGTGGAGGAGTTTGAGCAACAACAACATAAAATCACTCTTACGATGTGTCATTTGGAGATGATCTTTCCTATGTCCTTTTTTATGGTGATAGTTCACCTAATAGTGCACCTTGTTCATGAAATGAAGCTTAATGGCTCAGTTCACTACCGATGGATGTATCATATTAAGACGTACCCATTTAAAATAAATTACATCAACATTACTTGATAGTCGCATATAACTTTATGCATCGATATATCGACATTTTCCCTTTTTTACTTTATAGGGTTCTTAAAAAATTGAAATCTTATGTAAGGAATAAGGCATGGCCTGAAGGTTCAATAGTAGAAGGTTATATAGGGGATGAGTTCCTGTATTTTTGTTCAAGGTACTTTGATGACATTGAGACGTCTTTCAACCGATTGCCTCAGGTAGACGATTTCCTTAAGCCTAAGCCATCATTAGCAATAGAGTAGTTGATCCTTACTGTTGGTAAACCAGTTAGCGGAAGTGAGAACTTCAAACTGATGGCAACTGAAAAGTTCCAAGCACATAGACATGTCTTGATTAATTTCAATGAAGTTGAATTGTACCTTCAGTAAGTATTGTCCACAAATATATGTTATCCTATATATTTCGTTACATTTTATACTTACATTTCATGATCGTCATCGCATGCTTAATTACAGGGAATTCAAAAGTCATATGAAGCGTTAACTGCGGGTCCGTTCACTGACATCCTCCGAAATTGATGGAAGGGTCCACAGAGAATTCCCTGTTGGTTTACACAGAGAATACTAAATGACCACAACCTATACTCACCAGAATTCGGAGCTCTTGCACTCAACCTACTTGACCATGTGCAAAGATTTACAGCGTACAATGTCAATAGTTTCAAGTTTTGCACGGTGTCGTGAGATCAAGGATTGCTAACAAAAAACTCAGGTGTTTATGGCACTTTCAGGACAAGGAGTTATGTGAGTAGTAGTGATGGGAACATGGAGTTTGAATAAATTACGGAAAGTTGCTTTATGGAAAGTTACCAAGGGTGTTTCACCGTGACTTTGTTCAAGTGTTTATGGGCAAATACGACAACTTCCCTGGGACTCACAACTGACAACTTAGGCATCATCTTAGTTTATTTCTCCCAGCCTATTCACATCAGTCAGTCTCAGGATGATGAGCTATATATTCTTGCCTCAGAGACACATTAGGTTTATTATGTCAAAGATGAGAGGCACATGGATTGGAATATGGTGGTTCACGTAAAGCCTCGGGACCTTTATGACGTGGGCAACGATGATAATGTCACCTACGAGAGTGAGCTGTTCCAGCCTGCCAGTTTTGAAAACTTCTTCCCAGACGACGATGACAATTTGCCTATAGTTCGGTGCATTTTTTAATATAGGCTTTATGAAATAATATTTAATTTTTTAAAACATATTAAAGTCACACATAATAGTTTATCCCTACTTTTTTTTTGTAGGGATGGTGATGAGGATTGATAAAAAAAAATCATGCTTACAATAACATTTTGAGATGTTATTGTGTGTGTGTGTAGTTTGTAGTGGTTATATAACAAAAATAAAATAACTGCTATAAACATTGTAATTGCTACAACAACAGACACATAAATCACTACAATAAATAACCTCTACAAAAGAAGTCCATTAAACTGCTACAAATGTTACATAGATTTTCTTATAAATACCAACCACACCTCATTTAATACACTTCAACAACTCTTCCGGGACATGTGTTCTCTTGTTTTCATTTATTTGTCAACATTCTTTGAAGACATTAAATGTTTGAAGAGGTTAAGTATCAATCTATGATGATAATTTCTTATACATTTTTATTTCCTTTACTAATTCTTGAGTACTAATTTTAGTTTTTTATCTCTAATTTGTAGCACGTTCTTTAAAATTTCATCTCCTTTCACAAGCATTAATATTTTCTTTAATTTGATTACTTCAAAGAATGAATAATAAAATCTTATTATCTACATATTCTCATTTGTTTTACACCTTTATGAAACCATATGTAATCCCTCAAATACTTGTATCAACAATTTTTAATATTAACCTCTATCATTAATATTTAAATTATTAGTTAGTTATCACATTAATCTAAAATGACAATTTCAATTTTTTTTAAACAATGTTATTAATTAGTAGTGGTTAAACAACCACTACGAATTTTCAATACAGCGTAATTTAGTAGTGGCTTAACAAATGGTTAAAATTTTCAGAAAAATTGGCGAAAAATTTTGTAGCGGTTATAAAACCACTACAAAATAATGAAAATTTTAAAAAACGACGAAGAAATTTTTCTACAAAAAGGTGTAAGCCTTTGTAGCAGATATTGAACCACTACAATTTTATTTCCAACATTTGGCTCCCATATTGAAATTTCATCTAACTTCGTAGCGGTTACACACATTTTCCAATAGCGGTTATGTAATCGCTATAGAGTTTTCAAAAATGACGTTATCTTGACCTCATCTCGTAGCGGTGTTGGTAAACCGCTACAATTATAGAAGCAGTTATGTTAGATGTAGTGGCAAGCTTCTTAAACCACTACAAATTAGCTTGCAACTGTGTGTTTAGTAGCAATTTATCTAACTATTACCAATGTTGTTTGTAGTGGTTAGAACTACTACAAATATGGCATTTTAACCGTTACAAAATGTCATTTTTTTGTATTATAAGAAATTTGACATGAAAATTATGATATAGAATTTGTGATACGGAATTTGTAATACGCAATTTTTGATACGGAATTTGTGATTTTGAAATTTGTAAATTATATTTCTAATACTTCATTTTATAAATTGTTCCACTTGACACCTTATGAGCAACTACTCGTATGCCCAATGAGATGGATTGATGGTTACTAATATTTTTCAGGTGATACTTCTTATGCAGGTCTATCAAAGAAGACTTTGGAAGCTTAAGCTACTTCTGCTGACAGTAGTGCTTTCATATTTTTTGTATATGTTGCATTATTATATATTACCATGTTATGGCTAATTTTTTATGCTCTAGTATATTCTAGATATTTTTAATAAATGATGAAGTATTATTCAGTTAAAGAGTTTGGGCTTTGTGAAGTCTATAGCTCAATTGTGGGCATCATAACATCTTAATGAATGGTTTGATCAAACCATTAATTAATTATTATACTAAAAAACAAAGGAAGATTTTACATATATATGTGTGTATTGTGTATTTGAAGATATTAAAAAACAATGCCACAAATTTCTTCAATGAAATAAAGTTTTTGTACGTAGACTTTTTGATATCAATGACATAAAAGTAAACACACACACACAGTGTGTGTGTGTGTACAAACACACATAGAGCCGAAAATTGGGTGAAGTTCATCAAACTGGCCCTTTTACGCCCTGGCTCTTTAATGGTCAGACTTGAAAATTAGAGAAGTCACTACAAAACAAGGTTAATTAGTAGCGGTTAAAATAGCATATTTTTAGCAGTTATAACCACTACAAATGATTGTAGTAATTGTTCACAAAATTGCTATAATATACACTGTGGCAAGCCGTTTTTGTAGTGGTTAAAAATAACCGTTACTACATATTCCAAAACCGATACTGTAACTATAGCAATTATACAGAACCGCCACTACGTGTGGCTGAGCTAACGTCGATGTGATACATTGGTAGCAGTTCCATAAACTGCTACAAAGTGAGCTTCACCTAACTTGTAGCGGTTCCACTACTACTTTTAGATAATTGCGTCAATACAAATGTTTCCTGCCATCTTGTGGGGAAAAATTTGAAATTTTCTTGCCATTTTTATTGAAATTTTGTGTAATTTGTAGTGGTTATAGGAACCGCTACAAACGATTCAGACATTTTTTTAAAAAAATTTTCCTTCGATTTCAAAAATTTAGTTCATATTTATAGCGATTAGTTAACTGCTACAAATGTATAAAAGTAAATTTTTTTTAAGCATCATATTAATTAGTTAAATATTGTATTATCAATAATTTATATTTTAATTTTAATTTTTAGTGATATTTGATCATATATGTTTATTATATAGGTATAGTTTATTGTGGGTTGATTGAAATAAAATTTAATTTTAAAAATAATGTGTGTGAAAGTGAATGGAATAATGTTTGTGAAGATATATGGAATAATGTGTGTGAAGGTACATGGGATAATGTGTGTGAAAGTAGATGAGATAATGTGTGTGAAAGTGAAAACAAAGTATAAAAATAATCAAAAATAAAAAAAATTAGAATCACAAATGTTGAATGAAAAAATAAATATTGCAATAATCATCATATTTGATTTAGTTGAACAACACTTACCTTGTGAAAAGAATTAATCTCTTTGAGAAAATGCAGAAGTTTAAGAGAAAAAGAGGAGAAAACGTGTTAGTAAATGAAAGTGGAGTATATTAAATGTGGTTTGGTGGGGGTTTTTATATTGGTATCTACATACCTGTTTTGCAGTGGTTGATGTTGTGCTTTTTGTATTGTTTAATTTTAGAAGTGGTTATGGTCACTATTTTTATAGTGGTTCTTCATTTGTAGCAGTTTTATATTGTTTTGTAGCGGTTTGTAACCACTACAAATAAGTTTTTTAAAAAATTAGTTTAAATCGTCAGCTACAAAATAAGCTTTTTTTAATATATATATATATATATAGGATTACAGATTAAATCTTTTGACCAAAAAAGAAAAAGATTACAGATTAAATAATAAGCATAACTTTTTCTCTCAATCTTCGTCACCATCCCTACCAAAAAAAAATTGAATAAAATGTTGCTTGTGAGTTGAATATGTTCAAACACAAATAACACTTTAGTAAAATGTTATTATTTCATAAAGTGTATATTAAAAAACGTAACGAACTATAGGTAAATTGTCATCGTCGTCGGGGAAGAAGTTCTCGAAGCTGGCGAGCTGGAACAACTCACTCTCATAGGCGACATTATCAGCATCGTCCATGTCATAAAGGTCCTAAGGCTTTAAGTAAACCACCATATGCCAATCACTGTGCCTCTCATCGGCAACATAATAAACCTAATGGGCCTCTAAGGCTAGAATATATGGCTCATCATCTTCAGATTAACCAGTGTGAATAAGCCGAGAGAAATTCACTGATGTGATGCCTAAGTCATCAGTCACGAGTCCTCAGGATGTTGTCGTATTTTCCCACAAATACTTGAACAACGTCACGGCGAAACGGCCCTGGTAATTTATCTTGACCACATCAAGTAGCTTTCTATAATACAGGACATCACCAAACTGTATGTTTCCATCACTGCTGCTCACATAACTCCTCGTCCCAGACGTGCCATATACACCCAAGTTTTGGGTTAGCAATCCTTGATCTTGTGAAATGGTGTAAAACTTAAAACCGTTGACATTGTATGCTGTAAATCTTTGGGTGTGATCAAGCAGGCCGAGTGTGAAAGCTCTGAATTCTGGTGAGTGCGGGTTGTGGTCATTCATTATTCTCCTCCTAAACCAACCTATGAATTCTTTGTGGACCTTTCTATCAATCTCGACTGATGTTTGTGTCCGGATCCTCAGTTGACGCTTGACATGAATCCTGAATTCCCTGCAATTAAACATGAGAAGACAACCATGAAATATGAGTAAAGAATGTAAGGAAATATAAAGGATACCATATATCTGTGCGCCATCCTTATTGAAGGTACAGTTCAACTTTAGTGCAATTAATCAAGACATGTCTATGTGCTTAAAGCTTTTCATGTGCCGTCAGTTTGAAGTTCTCAATTCCGCCAATCGGTTTACCAACACAAGGGATTAAGAACTCTGTTCCTGATGGCTCTGGCTTTGGACAATCTTTTACATGAGGCGGTCGGTTGAATGACGGCTCAATGTCATCAAAGTACCTGGAACAAAAATACAAGACCTCATCTCCAATATAACCTTCTATAATTGAACCTTCAGGCCACGCCTAATTCCTCATGTAAGATTTCAGTTTCCTAAGAAACCTATAAAGTAATAAAGGAAAAATGTTGAGACATTAATGCTGAAATGTGTATGTGTGACTAGGAAGTAATACTAAAGTAATTAATTTTAAATGAGTACCTCTCAATAGGATACATCCATCAGTAGTGAACTGGGCCAACAAGCTCTGTTTCCATGAACAAGGTGTACTGTCAGGTGAACCATGACTGTGAAAAATGACGGAGGAAAGATCATCTTCAAATGACATAATATAAGAATGATTTTATGTTGCAGCTGGTCGAGCTCCTCCATGTTTAAAACCTTGGAACACAACTTCCTGAAGAAAGAATACAACTCGACCAAAACGATCGACATATCGAGAGGCAACGTATCTTTGATGGCCAGCGGAAGTAGCTATTGCATAAGCACATGTGAGTCATGACTCTTCAGCCAAGTAACCTTTTGAGTCTGCACGTCAACATATTGCGAGATGTTGCTTGAATACCTGTCTGGAACTTTTATTTTCTTCAAAGTCGTGAGGAAGATTTCCTTATTCGGTTTTATCGGGGTAAATTTTGTCGGCTGAAATTAGTCATGCTCATCCGGCCATGCGTCTCCACGAACTCCCATCTCCCGTAAATCTTTCCTCGCTTGAAGATAATCTTTTGACTTACTAGGTTCGTTTAGAATCATGTACAATACATTGTCGCACACATTTTTCTCAATGAGCATGACATCCAGACTATGTCAGAGCAAATTATCTTTCCAATACAGAAGGGTGAAAAATATGCTTATCTTCCATCATTGCTAGGGCGTAGAACCAGAAGCCCTGGTAGTCTTTATATCAGCCTTTGCTGGATTGTCTCTTTTTCCATACTCAAATTCAACATCATGAATCTACCATACAATTTCTTCACCAGATAAAATATAAGGAGATGCTCTTTTTTCCTGTTGGCCATTGAAGCGATTGTGTTGCAACCTAAACCTGTGTGTACCATCGAGAAACCTCTGATGATCCATGAAGCACCACTTACAACTATGGGGAAGGCGCACTGAGTCAGAGTCAAAATTGCAAGCTGGACACACAAGGCTGGTATGCATATTCCACCTGGATAAAGTTCCCATGCAAGGAAAGTCACTTATCGTCCACATCAAGGCTGCACACAAGTTGAACAGTGTCTTGCTGTGCACGTCATACATCTCGACGCCTACATTCCACAAGTCGACCAACTCTATGATAAGCGGTTGGAGATACACATCGATGTCATTTCCCAGTGCCTTTTTTGCCTAGAATGATTATAGACATAATGTAGGAGCTTTGTTGCATACACATCCAAGGAGGAAAGTTGTAGGGGATCAAGACTACTGGCCAAATACTATAGCTTGTGCTGAGATTCACAAACAGATTAAAACCATCAGTCACCAAAGTAAGATGAACATTTCTAAGGTTCGCGGCAAAATCTGGAAAGTCTGAGTCGAAAACTCTCCATGCTTGAGCATCCCGTGGATGTCTAAGTTTACCATCTTTGTTCTTGTCATTTTCATGCCGCCTTATATGCTCAACTGTCTTAGAGGACATAAACAATCTTTGTAAATGAGGTTTTAAAGAAAAGTACCTAAGAATCTTTGCGGGTTTCTTCTTGTGCTTTTTCCCCTTCCATACCATCTTGAACCTCTAAGTGTGACACTTCTTACAAGTCTCCTTACGAGCGTCCTTTCCCCAATAAAGCATATAGTTATTAGGGCAAGCATCGATTTTTTCGTAGTTCAAGCCTAATATATTAATTATCTTCTTTGGCCCGTAGAAGTTTATGGGAATGTCTGTGTCAGGGAGCATATCTCGTAGTAATTCCAGCAACATCGACATTGCCTTATTAGTGATCCCACACAAGCACTTGATATGGTACAACTTAATTGAGAAAAATAATTTGGAGTATTTCTGACAACCTTGATATAACGGACGATCACTCTCCTCCATCAGGCTAAAAAATTCCTGAGCTGCTTCATTCCTAAAGAAAACAGGTTCTTTATCCCTCAACTTCTACCGTGAAATTGTCATCTTGAACACTAAAAGCATCGCGAATTGCTTCATTGACCAGATCATCTTAATTTCCTTGATTTCATACTTGTGAGCTTTGAGGAAAATGATCCCCATATCATATACCATATTTCTCACCATGAACTTCTCATAATGTATATTCTACTGGGAAAAGCTTCAAAGAAGATGTTCCATAGCACCGTCTCATGTTTGCCACTTCTTAAACTTACATCGACAATATGGACACAAGATCTTTACATTAATGCTTGCGTGAGAGAAGGCGAAATCTAAGAAATTTTTCAATCCCGATAGATATATGGGAGAATTGTGCGGCAACTTAATCCATAACTTATCAATATTTAGTAAACAAAGCTAGAATAGAATACAAATAAAGAGAGAAGGTTCAATTCTCTTCAAATGACTTGAGATCCATTAATGCAATGTTAGATCTATTGTAGCGGTACAAAACCTGCTAGAAAAACTGCTACAAATAAGAAATTCTATTTGTAGTCGTTCAATAACTGCTACAAACTACAATACAAATATTGAAATTTGAACTAAATAAATCCCGCCAGATTTTAGTAGTAGCTTTGAAAACCGCTATACTAACCGATACAAAATGTAAGTTGTTGGACATTTGGTCTGTTTGAAATTTAACTCGCCCGAGATTAGTAGCGGTTTCATAACCACTACCAAGTGTAAGCTGTTGGACGCTTATTTATTTTCAAATTTCACCCACCATAATTTAGTAGCGGTTCTATAATTGCTATAGTAACCACTACACAATGTTTAAATTTGTAGCGGTCATGGTCCACTAACCGCTACAAAATCTGTTGAGTTTTTTTCCCTATTTTTTATGGATGATACAATATTCAATTTTTTTTAAAAAAAGGTATTTAGATTTTTTTTATGTAAATATAATAAACTTAGTTTATTAAAGATATTCTTCTTTAGGAATTGATATATATTATAAGTAACATTAACAAACTAATGTAAATGATTATAAATATTTATAAACTAATGTCAATGAAATCTAAATATTGAAATTGTAATCCAACAAACCAAAAAACATAAAAAGAAAACAAATGTCTGTGAAAATAAAAACTAACAATCAGGAGCTTGATGCTCAGGTCCTGTCTCCGGGGGACGCGTGTGCAGGAGTAGAGGTAACAATGCCTTTCTCATCAGCAGCAACGGCAGGCGGGGGAGGATCCTTGTAGATGAATAGAGGGGGAGGCAGGGGAGAATCCTCGTCCATGAATGACGGGGGAGGTGTGAAGTGGCAAAAGCATCCTAGTTATGCTGTTGAGTAGTATACCAACAATCGAATCTGTCATGAGTGCGCCTATCCTTAGCAACCTGCACAGCAACCCCCTCGGCAACCTGCTAGGCAATCTCACCTCCAACTCTTCGGGCGGTGGCCTTCTTAAGCCAAAGGTTACGGCCTCAGAGGCGGAGGCCTTGCCGTACACAATGCTTGGCCTAGAGCCTAGGCCCATACCCCTAACGCAGCCAGGATGCTTGACTTTGCCTGGCTTTACTCAATCCGGGCCTAACGCATAGATTTCATAAAACATTAAAGAAATAATTTAATTCAATTTAAATATATTAAATTAACTATATCAATAATTTTGTTGTAACTTATTATGATCTGCTCTACCTCCTTAGAGGTCGGCGTCCCATCACAGTGTTTATGGGTGCGTGTGAATAGCTCCCTATAGTTCGTCTGCTGGTTCTTATCTTGAGCCTTCCTTGCTGAAAGAATTAAAAGAATAAAAAGTTTGTTATTTAAAAAATGAAAAAAACCAATCATGTAAACCTAAAATTAATTTAACTTCCAATTACCGGCTCACTGTAGGTCACGGTAAACGTCTTGGATCCTGCCATGTGATAAACCCTCTGCTATGTCCGACTTGTGGTGTTCCTCTGGGATAGAGCCTACAAGGAGGAGCAAACAAAACGTTAAGTGAAATTAATTATTATTTTGATATTTTGTGAACTATATTTAAAGTGTAAACTATAAAGTAATTTAAACTATAAATATAATTAACTAATATTTAAACTATATTTCAACTACATTTAAACTATAAATAAAGTTAAACTACTAATTAATTTAGACCAAATTTAGCAATGTAAATTAAATTAGACTGAATGTAAACTACTAATTAATTAATTTACAGAAAATTTAAACATAATTAAATAAAAAACGTACATGTCTAGCTGGACTCCTCCTATATTGGACAAAACCTACCCAGTCATTCAGGTCCACGCCGTTGGGGACATTCTCGATCAGCTGCTGTAGAGGAACCGTCCCATCTCCATTCCTGTTGTTGTACAAACGATTCCTTCGGTTCTTCTACCCATCTCCTATCTTCTGCAAAGCGTACCTCTTCACATTGCCTCCCACATTAAACTTTTTCTATATCATAATTTAATTATTAATTAATTAACTAATAATAAATAAATAAACCACAAATTATAATTATTTACATGTAAATTTTAATTAAGCAACATAACTTACTTGCACAATATTAGTAAATGCATTGTTCTTGTTCTTATCCAGAACACGCTTCCAATTTATGAAGTTGAGCAGGAACCATGCCTAATTCCCGTCGAATTCCGACAGGTATCGATTGAACAAGTGACCACCGTTGCCGACCGGCTAGTCTGTCTCCGTGTTCCAGGGGACTACGACATGAGGCCCTTACAATAGAGTGACCCCAGCAACATCCAGCATCCTCCTGCTGATGTTCCCATTTGTATCTGCACAATAAAAAAAACATGTTTTTATTGCTTTTAAATAACATGTAAACAAATGTAAGGAAATGAAATTTAAATTTTGTCAAAAAACTAATTACATTTACCTTTGAAATCCACCACAAATCCGGTGGAACGTGAAGACGACAGTCGGGGGTTCCCTTGGTCACACTCGTTCTCCCAGTCAAGGAACTACTGCGCCTCACTTGCGGGAAAGCCAATATCTATCTCTTGATTTTCATCGAGGTTGTTGATCGACAGAGTAGCGCCTCATTCTCTGCCTACAGTCTCAAGGGTCTTCGCCTCTGGGATTGGCTCATTGGCGAAGAAGTCCTTAAACTCACTCCCCATCTGAGGGAGCAGAGGCATATTTGCAGGCCCACACCCTCTCATGCAGCCCTGTATGCTGCTACTTCCTCTTAGGCCTACTTTACCCCATGAAACTCCTTTCCTTTTATCTTTGTTAACCATAATGTTGGACTTTTACCGTACAAGTACAATATCAAAAGTCAAAACAAAGTGAAATGACACAGTCGCGTGACGGAAATCGGCGGTGTGGGCTGTTTAAAGCGTATCTTTTTGTAGCGGTTATCATGATAAACAGTTACAAAGTTACGCATAGTGTTGCAATTATGCAAAAATCGCTGCACAAACTGCCATAAACATACCTCGGTCTTCGTAAAATTTTGCAGTAGTTATAAGAACATCTACCAATTTATTGGCTTGTGAGATTCTGTAGCGATTATAGGAACCAACTACTACAAATTTTTTGACCTTTAATATTCCATTGCGGTTAACAGACATAACCGCAACAAAAGGTTGGAATTTTGTAGCGGTTTGTCTATTTAACCGCTACTAACTTAAATTTTTGGCAAAAAAAAGATCCAAACTAATTAGTTTATTAGTTTGACTAATAAACCAATTAGTTAGGTAAAAAAAGTTATTACTAATAAGTGTACTGAAAATAATCCAACCAGCCCGTGAAGATTGGGCTTTAATATAACCATCGATCTCTCTGAAAAGACTCACTGGCTTATTTTGATCAGAGATATTTTACAGAGAGAAAAGTGTCTATAATAAAAACCCAACCTTCGGTTACTTGTTAAATGATCTTTAGAAGAATAGAAGTCTTCACGTCGGAGAAATAACCAAATCGAAATTGTCACTGAAGGAGTTGCCTCATCTTCAAGGATGAGAGAGGCAAATATCTGCAACACTCATCTCTCAAGATAAGAGATCTGAGCTATAGATATCTGCATCTCTTCGACAACGAAGCCAAGATAATTCCTTTAGTGACAATGAAGATTACGTGATTTCTTGGTTTTTATACGTGTTTGTTTGTGTACGAACAGATGAGTTTATATAGGTTAAATGTTGTAGCAGTTAGGGATGAAACTGCTACAAAATAACAGGATTTGTCGTGGTCCGTGTGTCGCTAAACATCAACCGTGACAAAATTGTGTTGTTTCTCTTTCTTGTAGCGGTTATTCTAATGTAACCACGAGAAGCATTTGTGCCATTACGTGCGAACGATGGCACCAAATTTGTAGTTGTTTTGTTATAGAAACCGCGACAAACTAACCACTACAGACATTTGCGCCATTACGTGCCAAGTTGGCGCTACATTTGTAGCGGTTTGTTGTGCCACAACCGCTACAAATCTCGTTACAAGCAGGCGCGCGCTTTGGCGCCAATGCTCCCACTACAAATTTGTTGCGGTTTCGAGTATAGTCACTACAAATATATGATTTTGTAGTGGTTTTATGTGATCGCTACTGGTTAACCGCTACAAATTGTGGTTTGTTTTTTGTAGTGAGTTAAATAAAATAAGCCTTACAGGGCCGGCCCTATAGGGCTTTGGGCTTAAAATGGCCAGCTCTGTAGACCCTTTTAATGGATGTATTCATGATGAGGGAAAAAAAATTCATGATATTCTTACACATAAAGTAGAGCCTACCACTCAAAATGAAATATAATCAGATGTCTTTGAAATTGATAATAGTAGTGAAGAAGATGTCAATGATAGTCATCATGCTAATTTTGTTTAGTGGTATACTTCTTGTGTTTTATGCAAGTTATTTATGGACAATAATTTGTTTTTGATTATGAATTAGTAAATGTATTTATTTATTGGATAATTCATGTTGTTTGGATATTAATGTGAACAACATTTATTTGATAAATTAGAATTTTAATTGTTCTAATTTACTAATTATATTTCTATGAAAAAACAGAGGAAAAATATTTAAAATTTAAAATAGTAACTTCTAGGCCCAATAGGGCTGGCCCCTGGCCCTGGTCCTCTCAGGCTGGACTTTGAAAAATAGATGTTTTTTTTTTTTTACCTAAGGCCCTACAGGACCGGCTCTATTAGGCCCTGTCCCTTTAAAGACCAGCCCTGTAGGGCCGGGCTGACCCTAATTCCCAACTCTACACACACAAACTTATTTTTTCTTCTCATCCAATATTTTGTCCTCCTACTCTCCAAACTTTACACAAATAATATTAACATCAACAACTAATTAACTGTGAAAGATTTCAACTTGTCAATTTTCTATACAACTCATTTAATCCCGACCAATTCAAGGTTGGTACCATATTGGTAAAGATACAATGTATATATATCACAAGAGTATGATTTTAAATCATGCTCACACTATTACAGAAAACACTTTTCATATCTGTGTTTAGGACCCGAAAATATTTGTTTCTAGGGACAGTATACGTGAGTGTCTAAGTTTTAAAATAGATATATGTTTTTAAACAGTTATTGTAAATTTACTTATAATTACTGTTTTCCAAAAATAGTCTATGTAAATGAGACTTACAACATCGGTTGTTACCAAACCCATCGTTATAACTATAAAAAAAGGATATAAAGTTTGTGAGGCTTGAACACTCAACTTCAAGAAAACTCACTAAATGCTTTAACCAACCGTAAACTCACTAAATGCTTTAACCAACCGTGTCCCCATGTAACTTATTGAAATATTTAACGACTCTTTTTAATTAAAAAAATCGTTGTATCTGAAAAGGCGTGGCTTTCTCTTGACCACGAACTCAAGGAGCTGTTTGTCGATAGCAACATAAAGGATTGGGAGCTGGGAAATTTAAAGAGTAAGGGCGTTATTGTGAAGGGCTTGCCGTGGAGGATTATATTTGGACTAGCTAGTTGGTCTTTATGGAAGTTCCGGAACTTGCGAGTCATTGAAAATCGAAACTCGGACTTTGATGGATGGAAAGCGTGGAGCTTCTCTTCAGAGATTGTGAAAGCTATAGAAGATAACAGGAAGGAACGAAGAAGGGTGGAGGAAATTGGAAGAGGGACGACAGAGACTATGTGAGCTGGCAATGAATTGTTGATCTTTAATGATGTGGTGGCATGATTTTAAGTACCATGTATACGTATGAGTCAAATTTAAACGGATTGGGGGCATTGTCCTATTTTAAAACTTTTAGGACAATATTATCTTTTTAAAAACTTCTAGACAATGCTCTTCACTAGAAATTTTTAGGGCATTTTTTTCCTTTAACCTGATATAATATTATCTCCCTATTTTTCTCCTCCCCCAAACACCAAACATAGTATAAATGGCTTGCTGGATACCATATAAACATTACATGTGCTCATATAAAAATAATAATAATAATATAATAAGTATTCTTGTGTAAGTGTTATAATTTGAAATGTTCAATTTGTCAAACTTCACCATTTTGTTGTTTAGTGGAATAAATGAAAATCCCAGTCAACATGGATTTCTTTTTTGAACCGTACGGGGAAGATTCTGGTGAAACAAAAACATATTTATCTTTCACATCATCCATTGGCACAGGATCTATCCTTGGACAAATTTGGTGGGTTTGTATTTTATTTGAACTATTAGATTAGATTATTAGACAAAGTTAAGTAATTAGTGATTATTAGGTTGGATTTTGACTAAAATTGTTGGTGCTGACTTTAGGTTACAAAACTATTACTTCACCTTTATTCTTTTAACACATGAATAACTAATAAATTAAATGAATAATAAAATTTCTAATATTTATACAATTAAATATTTTTTTTATTATTTAAACTTTAGTATTTCTCTTAAAGATTGTTTTTACCAAAAATATTTCTTGTAAAGTTATATAATTTTAATATTTTTCTTAAAATTAATGTGCATATAGTATATATCTTTCATTTAATAAGATATGCATTATTTAATAAGATCCATGTTTTTTGAAGACATTTTTCATATAAACTTACTTTTTAATATAATCATTCAAACAACTTTTTGACAGTCAGATTGAAACCAAAAAAAAAAAAAGTCATCACTATAAATCTAAGGGCTTTGGTTTTCTCATGTTACATGAGAAAAAAAGTTTTCTACACACACGTGAAATGATGGGACCCACATATACATATATGAATTAATATATGTATATGTGGGTCCCACCATTTCATATGTGTGTAACATGAGAAAACCATTTTCCTACAACATGAGAAAATGTTTTCCCTAAATCTAAACATAAATCACATTATACAATGTGAATAATGTTTCTCATGTTGCATGAGAAATATTATCTCATGTCACACACACATGAAATTGTGGGACCCACACACATATATATGAATTCATATATATATATATATATATATATATATATATATATATATATATATGGGTCTCACTATTTCATGTGTGTGTAGGAAATTTAGTATTTTCATGCAACATGAGAAAACTAAAACCCTTATACAATTTGACTTTTGCAAATTTTAAGTTTGTAAAAGTTATATTGAAGAAAAACCATTTTTACCGCCGCTATACCAAATACACAAGTTGTTAATAATAATAATAATATCACATCCGGTTCTTAATGTAAGATCTAGTTTAAAGTATAAATTGTACTATAAGTGAGATCTTATATGAAGGACCAAGGAGCAATTGTATCTGTTAACTAATTCATGAAATCATAAATAAATATTAAATCCTGTCTCATATAACCTCAAATAATGTTATGAGGTATCTAGTCAAGCCTTCTTTAATTTTCTTAACCTATTAATAGAATGTAGAAGTAGAAAAATATATAGCCTTCCAATGGACAATATACTATAAAATATTAAAACTCATCAAAAAATATAAAATGTAAAATTAAAACTTTAATCATCATGATTAATTTTATATAATAATAATAATAATAATAATAATAATAATAATAATAATAATAATAAAAGATCATGAAAGAATATTAAACCCAAACTCATATAATCAACTTAAATTTAAGTATTTTACGTAAAGTGATAATTTATCACTTCATATATTTCTCATCATTCCATTGATATATATATATACGTATATATGTGTATTGTGTATTTGAAGATATTAAAAAACAATGCCACAAATTTCTTCAATGAAATAAAGGTTTTGGAAGTAGACTTTTTGATTTCAATATGACATAAAAGTAAATATGCATATGCAAACCCCTTGTCATTGAGTTCAACTGGAAAATGGGTCAGATACTTTCACCAAAAGGAGGGGGTTTTGATCCTGGAGTTGATCAAGGCGTTGAAGGAGACATTCTAGCTCCTAAATGCTTAGGTAAACACATGAGAGTAATAAATAGCTCGCCCTGCCCAACATTGATATCACCTTATCCTTAGATTTTGGGTGAGCTCAACTCTTTTCCTAAAATTTTTATAACCAAAAAAAAAAAAAAATTTGCATATGCAACATATATATACTTTTTTTTTCTCACCCAATTTTTTGTCTTCCTACTCTCCAAACTATACACAAATAATATTACCATCAACAACTAATTAAATGTGAAAGATATATACAATGTATATATATCACAAGAGTATGATTTTAAATCATGCTCTCATGTTTCAATATAAAGTCTCATTGATCATACTAATTATTATATTGATAAATACCTTTATAAGTGTAACTACAAATTTTGTATCCTCTCAAACACTTATACAGAGAGATAAAACAGGGAAAATTCCACAGAAATACCCTGAAAAGTTCAAAATCTCAAATCAGGTTTTAATTAAGACACTTTATTAGTTATTTATTATATTTGAAGAGAAAATTACAACAAGTCAGAGTAAGAATCATTAATTTGATATTTTCAAATTTTGGAGGTATTTAATTGGAATTTTCTCATTGAAAAAAAAGATTCCACTTTTTAATGTACAAACATATATTATCGGACTCTCATTTTTCTTTTTATTTCTCTCTAGGGCGCCATTTGATAATTATGCATGTCTTCAATGATATCCAAAATAAAATATATGAAGGAAATTCATATATATACATGTGAATTCAATGAAGTGATTAATTATTGATCAAGGGAAACTGAATCACAAATAAATAAACTTGGCTTATACACAACAAAAGTATAAACTGAAATTGAGGGGGTATTTTTTTTTCCTAGTTGTATAAAGTAATAAAACTGCCCTCCTTTTATTTAAAGTGTAAACTACTTTTACCCATATGTTTTTCTTATTTGAAAAAAAAACCCCTACTCCACAAGGGTGTATCAGATGAAAGCTAACAACAGTAGCTAAAGGCTCTTACATGTAGTTGTGTTCATGGTAGAGATTGAAAATGAACTAGTTGGTAAGAAATTGACTCATAACCCATAAGGTTATGAGTTCAAATCTCGTTGTCAATGTAAGGATTTTATTAATGGGTGCTTTGTAGGTATTTTATGAGTGCTTTTTAAGTGATCTGGAGGCATGTCATGGTCCTAATCAACTTATGAGACCCAAATCACTTAAACCATATGATGTCAAAAGACAATGAAAATGTTGTCCAAAAAAGAAAGCCAATGAAAATGAGGGAATCAGTTTTTATTCTGAGTGTATAAACTGCCCTCCTTTTGTTTGAGGTGTAAATTACTTACATGTACCCATATGGTTTGCTTATTTGTAAAATAAGCACATACTCCCCAAGGGTGTATTAGACAAACTAAAAATCTAATTAACTCAACTATAATTTTATTTATGAACAAAAGACAGTGCAAATCAATCAATAATCAATAAATATATGAAATCTATAATGCATCAATGCCCAAAAACTCCAACACAAGTTGGTCATTGAACACTGGGTCCACCAACCAATTAGCTGGAATAGCTTCTTGAACTTCATTAGGTTCATCAGGACCCACCACCATCCTCCATTGTTGTTCATCATCAAGCTCCAAAGAAGAAGAAGAAGACGAAGAACCCTTAATTATAAGTTCATAATCATCGTTCTCATCACGAGCTTCCTCCATGAAACCAGCTTCTGCAACATTAGAATATTTCCCTGTGAGCCTTTGTACAAGAGCCCTAAAGTTGGAAGCACTTGTCTTCACCTTCATAGGACTTGATATGTACGTCACCTTTATGCCATTCTCTCTCTTCTGATGGTGCCTTCTGTTCTTCATTATCAGATCAGAACAGTATATAATAAATACTCCACAAGTTTGGGAAATATTTAAGCTGGATTTGATTTTGATGATGGAGAAAATGATGATGAAAACCCTGAGCATGAGCTAGAATTTATATGAAGTGGGTGATTATGATAGCTTCAACAGGTAAGTTTCCAGGAAAGTGAGGTGATATTGAAGTTATTGGAAGAAATTGAAAAAAAATACAAAGAAAGAAAGAAAGAAAAATTGGTTATGGTGGTGACGGGATGGGTGGTGTAAACGGAAAGGTGATTCCAAATTCCAAGATCAAAAGATAGAAGAGTCCTATGTGGCTGGCTGCTTATTTGAGAGGACCACGAACCTCGGAGATTTTTTCTCTCTCTTTTCTATTTTCTTGGTCTAAAAGTTACCATATTTTGTTTTGTCTCTGTTAGTCTCTTACGTTAAAAACTTGTCTTCATGTTTTTTGTTTAATTGAAGACATACTAATAACATGATACTTCCTTCAAAAAAAATATAAATGTTTATTTATTACTCAGTATCTATATAGTATTGTATATACATATATTTTTTATTTAACATAATTCAGAATATTTTGAAAAATGTTTCAAAAGAACTTTTTTTTAAAAAAAAATTCAATGATATTAAAGATAAAACTTGATGTTTAGTTTAATTTAATTTAGAAATTTGAATTTTAGTTCATTTTATATTTTATTGATAATTTATCATATCATCTTATACTATGAAGTAGTTATATATTCATATTTATATTTTTTATATCAATTTGTATTTATTATATGTGGACAATATTTATGTCAAGTTTCTTATATTTTATCAAGTTCTTCAATCACAGATGTTGATGTGTTCTATATATTTTTTAAAGTGTTAATATTTAACTATTAAACTACATGTCAGGTTAAAACACCATAACACTACACGTGAAATAAATAAAACACACGGGTGATTAGATAACTTAGCATAATGGTCAATGGATAAAAGGAACTTGTCGTAAGTTTTTTCCTTTATTATATTCCTATTAGAAAGTTTTAAAATTATAATACTTTGCTCTGTCTATAAATAAGGCATTTCCTATAAATCATTGTTAGTTTAAAATATTGGACTTTTTAATAATTTAATTTTAAGAAATATGTTTCATTTATATACTGTGTTGGTTAATTTGAACAGACAAGCAATTATGTATGGAAAATTGTGGATATTAGCTGTAGACAAGGGGAAAACTGAAAAATAATAAGCCAATTAATTTTCATGTTACGTTATTATTGGCTCATCAAATGTAACAAATAGCTAATGAAGTATAGTAAATAAATAAAACTAATTTTTTCCGCGGGATTTTAATACTTTTAGGGTGTATGTTTATGAAAATACACACACAGTATTTCTTCGGAAAGAAGCAAAAAGCTTCTAGGAGTCTAGACTTAATATGTGATCCCTATATCTCGAGCTTATTGTGTGGTTTGTATTAAGTGTTCACCGAACAAATGGTCACACGCCGCATGCGCAGCCAAAGGTGACTAGGAGCGTAAATTTTCTTCTTCCAAGAATATACCGTACGCGTGTTTGAAATAACACGGACAGAAATGACTTATTTTCAATCTAATTTTTGTAAATATAAGATAGGATAAAGTTTAAATTGTAAATGTGATTTGTGTTTATAATTGACAATGACAGAAGAGATTTGTACAAAATTTATTTGAATTATTATTTGAAAAGTTAGTTGAGACTGAAAATAATTGAAAATAACATAAATTTTATTAAGTACTATGTATATTAGTAGTTGTATATATTGTGATAATTGAAGATAAAAATTTATCTTTTAATTTGATAATAAAAATTTAAATTATTATTAAAAAAATTAAAAAAACACTAAAATCATTAATTAAATATATTTAATAGATAAAATCGTATATAAATTAGAATATACAAATGTATATAAACAAATTGATAGTAAATAATCATGTTATATAGAAATGTATAAACAAATTTTATATAATAATAAAATTAAAAATACAAAAAAAAAAAACCAGAAATGAACAAAAGGAAAAAGGTATCATAAAATGAAGACGACAAGATTTTATTTTTTATTTTTTTTAAAAAAAGATAGGTCATCGGTGTGACTGTGTGTGATGGACTGAAAGGTCGCAGGCAGCATACTGAGGGTAATAAAATGAAAACAGGAAATGACAAATGAAGAAAACACTTAATTTTAGACCCCCAGAAGCTATAAATTTTGGCGTCTCCCATACCTTACTTTTTTTAAGAGAAGTCCATTGATTTGTGATGCTATCCCAAAAATAAATAAATAAAAAATTAAAAAATTAATTTTATCCGGGCTATTACTCTTGGCCACTAGGCTTCTAAAGTATTTGAACACTAAATAAATGCGCGTTTAAGAAACAAATATTGAATTTTTTTTCTTGGGATAAGATGTAAATATACTTATGAAGAATTCTCTCATTCATATATATATATATATATATATATATATTACCATAGTTTTTTAAAAGGTTTCAAAATGGTGTAAAAAATGTTATATCTGATAAGTCAGCTAGCATTGATTGTTTAGCAAATATGCTAGTCAAAGTGTAAAAATATAAATGAGGATTTTTAAATGATGCAAAAATATCATGACCATAGTAAACCAATATTAACTATTTAATAAATTTAAACAACTATCAAACTTGTTGCACAATGTTTTCACTCCCAACAGCTCTATGTTCACTATGATGATCTTATGTACGTAGCTCACAATGGTTTACTGTAGCTCCTTAGTGTTGAAGTTGCCATATTTCCCAACCACCGAGCCATTTTCCCTTTCTTTAGAGCTAACGTGTTGCTGATTAGGGTTATCGTCGATCGTTACAATTTATAATATACTGATATTCATTTAACAATCATATGTAGAAAATAAATGATATACTAGTACTATATAATAAGCATTAACAACGTTGTTGAGGTCAAGCTGCCTAGTTGATCCGAATTTGGATATGTATGTGGTTGACTACATTTAGCCGAATCACTAAAATGAATTGCTTACATGGACCAATAAAACGTCATATGTTTGAATTTCAATTTGACGAAATTGGTGTCATAATTCATTTTTAAATTATATTATATATAGATATTGACCAGATATTTTTAATGATGAAACTTCTCACCAAAAGATCAGTGGAAGACATGGATTCAACGTGCATAACCTTTCTATATAGTCCAATTGCCGTAATAAGTTAAACTTAAACAATTATTTTAAACTCACTAAAATCATCTAACACTATTATAGAAATTGTGATATGTGACGGTTATTATCAGTCAAAAATAATTGTTCCAAACCTTTATATGTAGGAGCGCTATACATGCTCGGTGTAGATAAATTATAATTCCGAACCTTTATTTATTATGGACCTATTATAACAATTTTAATACAATACCTATTATGTATTGAGGCTTGGTGTGGCCATGACATGCACATTGCTGTGATTATAATTAACGGGCATATGAGAACAATCGTCATAATATATGGTAATGCTTGAATGATACACTATGGTCTCATTTTGACCACCGCTATTAATTCATTAACATATATAACAATTCTTATGTAAAAACCGTGACTTTTAATAAAAATAAATAATGGCATCACAAAGACAACCATTATGTATTTAGTACATAAATAATGATTTCTAAATAAGAACCGTTAACTTTTATAATAAAAGGATAAATACCATTTTTGCCATGGAAGTTTAGTCTAAAGAGCATTGGTCACCCGTAAGTTTTTTTAGTCTCATTGTTGCCCTGGAAGTTTAAAAATGTAGCAATATTGTCATTCTATTAATCTTGACCGTTAAATTGTTGCTCTAATTTGTAAGCTTTCAGGAGCACAATTGCTCTTAAAAAAACTTCAGGGGCAAAAATGAGACCAAAAATACTTCTGGGTGATTAGTGCTCCTCAAACTAAATTTTCATGATAAAAATGGTATTTATCCCTATAATAAATTATGGTTATTATATAATAATCGTGATGTATGTATATGAGATCTTTAAGTGAAAGTTTCGGAGCTAGATGGACTTGTCTGTACATAATAAAATAGTACCTTCCATATCAAGTGGCTATGCAATTTAGGATGGATCAAAACATTTCAGGCTTTGTGGGAAGAATCAATAGCAACTATTGACGTATACATGTGATAATGTAACTGTTGACATGTAATTGTGTCTCTATATAGGAATTAACCATGAAAGCAAAGGTTGAGTGGGAAAAATGTATGGATATCTGTATAGGAAATGATGCTTGAGGTATGCAAAACTTTGAGCAAAGCAAGAGGTATACAGACCTTTGAGTTACTTAGCTCAAGGGTTTGCTACCCCTTGCGCCATTTCCTATACAGATATTCATGTTTTTTTTCACTTAGACGTTGCTTTTCTAACTTAATTGTTGAAGATACATAATGTATAAGTGAACACTTAAACTATGAGATATATATGTCAAAGGTGCAATTTAATGTCACCTTGGATGATTTAATTTATCATGCCTCAATACAACTGAACAAAGTTTATTTATCACATCCATATTGATCTTGTAGGAGTAACTTCTCTAGATATATATTGATACTTCCAAAAAAGGAGAGATTTTCGTTTAAGGATCCATATTTCCAAAATTTACTTCTAGGAAAGCAATGGGGGTAGGAACCGTGAATTAAAGCAATGATTTGATAACTTTCAATAACAGGAAAGGAACATTCAATGAAAGCAATATTAGGTTATCTAAAAAAGAAATAATGCTTCACAAAAACAATTTAACATCACCTTGAATGACTTCACAAAGGTAGCCCAATCAGCTGGGTTGAACATTGAAAGTGATAGAAGAAGAACCTTCAAGGTGAATGCAGGAAGGATAATGCAAAATGGATGAGAGAAATCATAATTACTATTCTTAACTATGGCTCATGAATGAAAATGCAAGTTAAGACATGAGAAAGAAACTCGCATGACAGCCGTTGAAACAAGGATCAAGTGTATTTACTAGTGTAGTTGTCACTAAGAAGTAGGACAAAACTTTGTATGGTGGGGTTCTATTGAAAACAGCTCTTGACAACTAGAAAAGACAACATGAGTTGTATGGATATGATGTTGGTAGGTTTCATTGTTCGAACAAACTAAGTGTCAATTGTATTTTGGATTATCTTGCCTACACTTCACATAATAGTTCATTTTAAGAATTTTTATTTATTGGGTTACATTTATCATGGTTCTTTTTTAATAAATGTGAGGTATTTTATTTTTTAAAAATATTTTTAGTTAATAGTCCCAGATAATTACATTTTTATATTTTATAAAAATAAAACTGAAAAATATCACCCTCGATAAAATGATGTGAGGTCTACTTGGAATTTTAGAACTTTTGTTTCCTTAAATTTGAAGGAATCAAAAGTTCCAAAAACTCACAATGTGCCTCACATCATCACGCTACTTGTTACCTACAGAGTGGCCTGAATTATCAAGGGGTATGTCATGATCATGGTGGCCAATTCCATACTCACCAACAATGAGATTGGTCTTCTTGTTCACACTCAACAATTATCCAGCTATCCTCCTTAGAACATGGTCAATGCGTTTTGTATGATGCATCATTGCCTCCATTTGAGGGAGTAAAGGATGTGGAGGCGGAAGAGGTGGTGGAGGTTGTGGAGGAGGTGTAGGTGGAGGATCGGAGGAGGATGATACCAAGAATTTTCTAGCAAGTCTATAGCATGGATCCAGAGTTTCATCTTGAGAAAATAGAGGATGATGAAGAAATAGTAAACAAAAAAAGACATAAGGAAATGAGGAGTTTAAATAAATTGAAAGTAACATGTTCCAACCATAATTGCGCACATTGGAAGTTGAAGAGGAGAAGTCACGCGCAATGGTGGTAATGAATGGGTACTTTGTTTTCATGCCTAATCAACATAGATTGAAAAAGCATGTACATATTAATATCATCGATGTGGGGAAGGGGAAAGGTTTCGAACCATTATGGAGGTTTTTGTGTAACAACCGTCATTATGTGAGACAAAATATAACGGTTACTAATTACGACTGTTATTTATTTTCATGGTATTTTAATAAGTGATGGGTTTTACTTAATAATCATTATATATTTCTTCTTTTTTTAAACAAATTTTGGTGGTTGATTATGTAACTACTTTTTACAAACAAAATAAAAAATGCAAAAAGACAAAGTATATAAAAAAGGGTTAAGGTGTAAAAATACATATAACCATTTCCCCCAGGAGCGCTCAGCACCATAACCTTTTTTTTTTGTGCAAAAGTACATATAACGTTACGTTTTGGGAGCAAAAATACCACGGGCTGTTAGTTGACCGTTAATTTGGACGGAAATGAACAGTAACTGCGCTGAAATTACCATTTTGCCCCTAGTTTTAAATAATTTTTTTTTAAAAAAAACACTAAAATAAACCCTCTTCACCGGTGGGCCCCACCACTGGCAACACCACCGCTAGCGGCCACCCTCCCCGCCGCCGGTGGCCACCTCTGGCGACCGGCGGTGGTGACTTTTTTTAAAAAAACAAATGTTTTTTTTACAAAAAAAACTAAGGGGAGGCTAGTGGGCCCCACCACTGGCAACACCACCGCCGACGACCACCCTCCCCGCCGCCGGTGACTTTTTTTTTTTAATAAAAAAAAACTAAGGATTTTTTTAAAAAAAGTTTTAAATTTTGATTTGCTATGAATATTTAAAGTCTTACTTTTTTGTGATGATCCGTAAAATCTAGAATTTTGAAGCCATTCTTATTTTGTTTTAAATTTGATTTGGAAAATCTGGAATTTTATGTTCCATTTTGTTATTGTTTTAAATATGATTTGATTTGAAACAAGTTTGCAATTTAATTTTTTCTAGGTTGACTCGTAGGGCTAAATTTGATTTGAATACAAAACTTTTAAAAATCATCTTATTGTTTTAAATATCATTTGATATGAAACATTTCGTAGTTAAAATAAGTTCAAACAATAAGTTTAAATATTCAGTTACCCTGTTGAAACAAATTGCAATTTTAAAATGTTTTAAATTTTCGATTTAGATTTTGTAGATTTTAACATTTATTTGAAGATTCACTATTGATTGTGATGCCCGAGACAGAGAAGCAAGTTAGTTTCAAATGTTGCAGGTATTAGTTTGATTTCAGATTCAAATTTTATTTCTATCTATTGTCTCATTTCTAAAATTTTCCATTTTAAATCGCTTGCATTTTTCTTTTGTTACTTCTATACTGGTAGCTAAAAAGCTTTGTTTTCTTAGTCCGAGGGGAATATGGGACAGATATTTCCTTGTGTTTTACTTATTTGTTATGTAATTTAATTTGAAAAACCTTGGTTTTTTTTTAAAAAAAATCCTTAGTTTTTTTTAAAAAAAAATTCGCCGCCGCCGGTTGTTTCGATTATAAGTGTTATATGACGGTTGTTTCGTTGAATGAACTATAATTTTTGTCACTAAAAAAAATGACGATTATGAATTACAACTACCACTTTTTTTGTTTTTGTGAATTTGCTTTGCAATACATGACTGTGTGCATAATTAACCATTACTTTTAAATATTATATATTTTTGCATGACCTCCACCTTGACATCCATGATGTTTATTCCCTGTGATTGATATATATGCCCAAGTTTGTAATAATGTAAAGTCTCATTGTGGCCTTTACTTATAAACATGGGTCTAGATTAATGTTGGTAACAATTACTTTTATTCTAATTGACATTTGTAAGTTGAAATTGGAGTAAAAATTAATTAGTGTAAGGTTATCTATGCTTGGATAAGTTTATGAAAAAAAAGTCAGTTTGGTAGAAAGTTGTTTATATAATATATTGAAAAATCAATTTTAGAATGTTTAAACATAAAGAAAAGTCAAAAGTAAAAAAAAATAAATAAATAAAAAATTGCTTCTGCTTCAAATTCATTTTTAACCCACAATAACTTAATTGCAAGCCATCCCAAAATTAAAATTACTTTATCCAGAGTAGTTTTTTTTTAATTGAAAACGCCAACTAGGGTCATGTTCATGTGATCCCAAATATACCGTAAGTGGTTGTAGTGTGCAGTTATTAAAATTTCCTATACTTATAAAACATTCCTCTCTTCACGTCGTCACTCATGCTAGTCCCCATCGTGGTCCGGAGAGCCACCATCACCGGTAAGGTAAATATTGGCAAAGTATCTTTTGATGAGGCTCGAACCTGACCTCTTAGTTAAAGAAAACTCATAACTAAATGTCTTCTAAAGACTCATTGTGAATTTGCTATGTTGGAGTTCTCAATTCTCATTGGGTGCCAGCGTAAAAAAAAGGTAGTTGCGAGTACACTTGCCAAATATATTATGATGCATGTAGTTGTGAATTTTTACTGTATTGAAGTTGTCAATTCCTATTGGATGTTTGTTAATTGTTAGTGGAGTTGTTTAGTTGACAACTAGCTACCTTTTTAAAATTGGTTTTCAATTAACTATAAATAATTTATTAATTTTGATACCTAGGAATGAAAAACTGTTAACAAAGGCTTTCATCTTCAATTACAACTGACCACTAAATTTTTGAAATGTAGTTGTTAATTTGTTACACTAAAGTTGTCAATTATTGCTACATACATAGTTATCAACTGATGAATAATTACCCAATAAAAATTGACAACTTCAATATAACAAATTGATATAACTACTTTAATTTTTTTTAAAAAAATTAATAGTTATTTGCAAATGAAGATAAACAAACAAGTGTGTGTGTGTGTGTGACATTGGATGAATACCAAACTTTATAAAATAATGCTTATAAGTAAGTTAACATTTATAAATACCGATTAGACTGATCTTATATGTAAATATCTTATCCGCGTATATCTTCTTTCCATTTCAACTCAATTGCAATTATAGAAAAAATAAAATAAAAAATTACAGCAAAATTATAAGGATTTAATAAAATATATTTAATAAATAATTGGCAAATGAATTCACACACATATATTGTCATAACTCATTTACACATTATATCCTTCACAGATAGTTCAAATTTACAACCTTAAACTTAATTACGAAAGCCTTAAGGAAAGTACTTACAAGGTTCCAATTGAGGTGAGTGTGAGTGTGTGTGTGTGTGTGGAATGGACAGTTTCTATAAATGTGAACACACGATGCATGCATGATTGAATCAAAGGGAAAAGTCACAAATGGAAGCCAAAAAAAAAAAAAAACAAATAATGAAATATGTGTAGATAAGATATATTTTTGTTTTGTGGTTGTAACATCCCACTTTAAAAACAGTAAAAATGATGGAAATTTTTTTTTTTTAAAAACAAGGTGACCAGAGTAAAGCATTTTTCATAAGCAGAGTGACTGAATTCAAAATACATAACCATAGTGTAATCTCATTATACAGTCATCCCAAAAGAAGATAGTTTCTAACAGTATATACAAATATAAACTGATAAACTTCTTCAGCCCTTCCATACCGTCCACCAGCCTCTACCGTCACTCTCTCGGTACTCCCGACCCTGAAACTACAGCTGAGATCCAATTACCAATTGGATCTCAGGTAACGGTTAACCTTATGCTCAAATAAAACAGTATATTGATAACAGCATTAACATAATCACATTCAGCAGAATATCACTACATAAGCACACAGCAGATGTATGATCAAATAATGGCAGAACATAAGCACAAAGCAATATGTAAAGCCCCACATAACGGTTGCACATATCCAGTGCCACGAAGGCCTATCGTGTCCTCAGCGCTAGGCAAACCCAAACGGCATTATCATGACTATAATCCGTAGTAAGCTGTAAGATAACTGACAACCCTAAACAGAGTTTCAGTATCTAGCATGTCTATCACATATATGTATATAAGCAGCATAAGTGTTAAGGTTACAATACGCGTCCATACCTCCGTTGACGACTTTTAACACTTCCGTCAAATTCACGGTAAGTTTGACAGCGGCTCGACAGGGGTGACAGCGGAAACAGCGGTTCGTGATTCTGGGTATCCTATAAGGATAACATCACCAGTATGAATATCTAAGACCATAACAGGCATTTTTAGGTACAAATTACCATTTTGCCCTTAGTTAGCCTTTTTAGCGGTATTTCGCCAGAGCTTCGCTGTTCCGACTTTTTACTTCCAAAATTTTTGCCATAATCTTTTCTATAATATTTTTCTAAGATAATTATCATATTTATTCTAAAAACATGATATCTAAATTATCTTGAAAAATTAAGACTATCCTAACACTTTTACTATAGCTACTGAAAGAACTACCGAACTAAAGACTAGGGACCGAAGACTTACTCAGAGCTTTGCTGCGAAATTCCCCGGACTCCTCCTTCTTCCTTCTCTCTCAAATTTTCGACCTTCTCAAGAGGAAATGGTGTGAAGAATGGTGAAATGTGAAGGGGTATTTATAGGTGGACTCGATGGCATTTTCGTAATTTCGTTGAACTTTGTCTGGTCGAATTCTGACCGTTGGATCGCACTTTTCTGAGGTGGCTTCATCTTGGCCTTACACCTCTCTTTGCTGACATCATCTTGAGTCATCAAAATGATGTCATGCTTGCTTCATCTCTTGCTTTATCTGATAAGCCTCTGATTCGGTGTCCTGTTCGTGTAATTCCGTAAAATCTTAAAATTCTGAAAACAGTATGCTGAAGGTCCTTTCATCTTTTTTAAGAATACTGGACTCTCCTTCCCTTATACTTCCAGTAAGGGCATTCCGTTATCTGCCGAAAATCCTCGGTTTTCGTGTCCGATCTCAGAAATAATTTTGGCCGGTACTAGCTTCTGGATAAAAATCCACTGACCAATAATATGCTCTGGTTTTTCCCTACTTATGCCCGTATTGCCACAATGGTCTGACTTTCTAAGAGCTCCTATTTTGATTATCTGCTTAATTTCTTCAAAATATCTTCCTATCCGGATCTCCAAATTGCTCTATCGGTTACAGAAATGAATTCGGAGACCGGCTATCTCGGGATAAAATTTCACTCGTCCATAATATGCTCTGACTCCAACAACCTAATTCATTGTTTTCTATGTAGGATTTTATTTCTAGCCATTCTCGTTTTTCCTGTCCATTTCTTCTCCTGATTATTATATTATTTCTAATTCAACATATGTCTTAATTATATTATTATTATAATCAAATATCCATTTGTAATTATCTCTCTCTCTTTTTTTTTTCTTTTTCTCTCTTTTTTTACTACACACACACACATGCACAACACTTAGGCACACACACACTCACAACTCACACATACTCACAACTCACAAATATCTCCACCTTCTCTCTCTCTTTATTTATGTCTAAACAATTAGCCATTAATTATCTAATTAATCATTTACTAATTTTTGACAATTTTCTTAATTAGTAATAATTATTATCTCACAACTATTTTACTGAAATTGATAATTTATGCATTATGCAAAATATTAAAAATCATGGGGCAATTTATGTTCCCCAAAATGATATTTAATTTTGCCTTATTATTTTCCAAGGAAAATAATCCCATAAATTACCTAAATTAGAGAAAACATACTCTCTAATTTTTAATAAATATTTAGTTGCCTTTTAGGATTTATCATAATTTTCTCAGAGTATTTTATAACCCATAAATATTTTAGGGACCTATTTGTAAATTATTTATTCTTAGGAGACATTGTCCTAATAAATTCAATACAAGGTGTTTGAGACCTCATATTCACCTATTTTCAATAGGTATTATATATATTTAAATGTATAATAAAAATTAGGGTATTACAGTGGTCAATGGCGGATGATATTAGATATGCTTTGCTCATTTTCTCATCTCTATACAATTCACATGCTCAATATTTAGCTTTTAGTCAAATGAGAAAATATATTCCTTAATTTGATCACATGCATCGATTAATCCTATATCAAGTACAAATGAGTTGATTTCTCATACAATATTCAAACATTTGAATATCCCATACATTGAACTTAGTCCGTTCATATGTTCCCGACATGAGAAAACAGCTCAAATTAAGAAATTTGAACATGAAAATCAATAGAAACGGTAATTTTCTGGGAACGTCACAACGAGAAAACAAAAGGAAATGGGATTTGATATGACAGGCATGAAATGGACATTTAAAAGGGAGGGATATATATATATATATATATATATATATATATATATATATATATATAAAAGTGAAAATAATTGTCAGGTTACAAGGTACAAAATTAATCACAAAAAAAAAAAAATCTCACACCAAATTTCCCTCATAAAAAAGTCTCATTGTCAAAATGACTTTATTAGTTGTTAAAATGTCCCTGTGAAAATCTCCTTGTGAAAATGACTTCTTATGTTGTTAAAAATTCTTTGAGTTTTTCCTTCAACATGTAGAATTTTAGAAACCTAAATAATTTTTGATAATATAAAAAGTCATTTTAACAACATAAGAAACCATTTTCACAACGAGGTTTTTATAAGAACATTTTAACAACTAATAAAACTATTTTGACAACATGAAAATCTATTTTGATAACATGAAAATATATTTTGACAATAAAACTTTTTTCGTGAGGGGAATTCTGTAATTTATTCACAATTAATTATAAAAAGTCTCCTAAGAACTTTTGTGAAGGGAATTTGGTGTGAGACTATTTTGTTATTAATTCCATAATTTGGGATTGACAGTGATTTTCCCAAAATAAAAAGAAGATTCCGTGAAGGCAATGTGTGGTCAAGTCAATACGTAGTGATTGCGGTTCACAAATGATAAATCTCAATTTTCATATTTTTATCTCACCTTAGTCATTTATTTTGGGGATTATTTTAGGCTAATTTAGAATTATTAGATAATATTTAGATTGTTAGCCTATTTTAGGAAATAATGTAAATATGAATTAATCATGAGGTTATTGGGCTTAAATTAATATTTTGATCCTTATCTTGTGATTTAATAATATTTTTAAATATATGATATCATGATTTTATTATATTTCTGCCAATAAAAAAATATATTAGAATATCCTATAGTGCAGAATTTTTCAGGGAAGCTAAAAGGAAATCCGACGGTGGAATTGTATTGGGCTCCTTAAATCCTATTGGGCTCAAATTGGTATCCAAAAGCTCTCATCTCCTTCCCTTTTAATTGACCTAGCAGCCACCAACATGAGGTATGCTCTCTTTGAGAGCCAACAGCCACCACGCAGCGAGAGAAGGATCCGCCACATGCTCTCTTTGAGAGCAGGAGGCCGTGAGAATTAAAGAAAGCTGGACGCCGCGAGACTCGCACACAAGAGACGCCGAAAGACGAGACGCAATCACGACGCAGAGGAGAGGCAGAGGCTACAGGAAGAATTGATCAATTCTTCATCCCCTTTCCATTCACGCGTGGACCCCACCTCCTATATCCATTAATTCACTTCCTCTCACGCCTCTCAGCTTGACCTCCATGGGCCCACATACACACATTAATTAAGGATTTCAATTCCTTCTCCAGTGGCTGTGCGTAGTGCTTTCAGGCAATTGATTAATTAATCTCAATAGTTTCTCATGGCGGTGATGTGTTTAAATCTCGGTGAGCAGAATATTTCCATGGCAGCTTAAGATATTTTGGGAGGCAACTTGGGAGGAGCATGGAAGAGGCTAGAGCCTAGAGCTTACACATGAAGATCACAAGGGAGTATCTTTCTTTTTATCTTTTTAATTCAAACTTGAGATTATTTAGTTTTAAAGGATTTCGAGTTGTATTAATTGAGAACAATCTAGTTTTAGATTGTAAACTTATTTCTTTTGGATTAGACTAATAATTTGAAGTTTTATGCTTATTGCTGGACTCTTATTTACAACCTTTGGATTGACAATTAGATTAATAATTGAGTTTTCGTTATTAATTTAATTGTTAATTTGGTTTATCATCTTAATTGTTTAATTGGGTTGATGAATTATTTGGTTGTTCAATTAGATAATTGTAAACAAGATTTCCAAGATTATTTTGTGATTGGTTTTTAATGATTTAATTAGCCACCGGTTATTTCATTATGAGTTTTTTAGTGGAATATGTGTTATTGACTAGAGGGTTTCCCATGTTCAATTAGGTAATTAAATTCATTAATCTCCTTTTGGTCTAATTTATTGATTTAGGCTAAGAAAGTTAACTTCATACAATTCCTAAGTTGTCCTCTTCGTCATCATAACTGAACTAGATCTTTATTATTTTATTTGTTTTCAATCAATCTTCTTATTAGGATTTTAATTATTCTCTCATAAGAAAACCCCCCAAAAATTGCATTCAAATTCATATAGATTAGTTTCATTTTCATATAGGTTTTAGAGCCAATTGCATTAGTATATTTAGTTAAGTTAATTGCATATAGGTAGTAGTGTTTGCATTTTAGTTTAGGTCCATTCACATTCTATTGCATCTTTTTATCACCTAAATTTAACCTAAAGAAAACCCACAGCTTGCTCCTTGGGAGAATGACCTAGGTTGACCCTAAACTACATAATTAATTAGGACCTAGTTTAATTGATCGCTTTAACGACAAAAGTAGCTCGATCAACAAAGATGCATGTAGCTTGGAAGCCACGGGAGTGTCCGTATCAATCAAATGTATTGACAATTTAATTAAACTGATCCAATGATTTGCATTGACACAAATTAAACACAATTCATGTAACGGTGGTTGATTGCAAAGACCTTTTTGCTTTGGGCCCCGTATTATATCAAAAATATTAATTTGTAAGTTAATAAAATTTAACTTTTTTAAATCCGTTTAGTATAGTTTTTTTTTATCCTTTTTGTTGGATCTGATAATTTTCTTAATTATAATTATTAGTTCCTATACTAATAATCTGTTTATTTGTACAGAAAAAAACTACATTTGTACAGGAAAGAAAACCGTTATTTATGTTACTACATATATAACGGTTGTTAATGCGGGATCGTGATGTATTATGCAAACATTACTCAAAATTTTGATGGTAGTTTATGTGTACTCCTTATTTATTATTATAGTGTTGTGCATATCATGACCTTACCAAGTCTCAATATATAATAAGTGTTATATTAAAATCGTTATAATAGATATTGAATAAATCACGGTTTGAAATCATTATGTATTTGCATTGAACACACTTACATATATGACGGTTGAAAATTGTGCTTTTTGTTTGATGCTAACTGTGATATATTAGCGATTATGTAGTAGTGTCTATTGCTTTCGTTAATGAATTAATTCTTATAGTTATGATTAACTTTGGCTGAAGTCTTTAGAAATGATGTGGCAATTATTTATTTGTTAATAAGAGGATTCTTTTCCTACAATTGATCACATACAACTCTAGGGCAATTGTACGGAAAAAACTCTTATTAATTAAATAATTACCAAAATGCCACGTTGGCAAAAGTATTAACTCATCTGCCCCCTGTAATCGATTACATTGGTATCGATTACATGACCAATGTAATCGATTACAGAGGTTTGGGTATTTTTCTTTTCAATTTTTACACTATGTAATCGATTACGCACTGTAGAGTAATCGATTATATAAAACGTTACACTGTGTAATCGATTACACATTGATGCGTAATCGATTACACAGTGTAAAATTAGATGTAATCGATTACGCTACAGTACGTAATCGATTACATAAACCCAGAATGCAAAATGGCAGTTACAACGAGATGTAATCGATTACGACACGGGCCGTAATCGATTACATATTGAGTTTTCTGTTTTTTAAAAGCCGAAACACCTCATTTTCCCTCATTTAACTTCTTGTAACCGATTAGGGCTCCCCACTCTCCTCCATCTTCAATTTCGACCACAAGCCATCGGATCCAAGGCGTGGGTTTTGGAAAAATTGAAGATTTGCTCACATTTACGTTGATTTCGGTAGGTTTTCGAAACCCATTACGATTTTGACCGTATTTTCTCCGTTTTGCTGAACATATGGTGCGTGTAATCGATTAGGGTTTATTTTATTTGGATATGTAGTGTTTTAATCATTGATTTGACTTGTTGGTTATTTTTTTGAATAAATGAGAGATTAAATATATGTTTAGGTGTGTTTTGGAAATGGGCAGTGGCTATTTTCATGCTAAACTGAAGTGATTAATGGGATTGAAGCATGAATTACATGTTATTGTGTGTATGGATGTTTACGATTATTGATTACCTTTGTTTTGATTGTTGATTGTGCATTTTACGGACAATGACATTGGCTCTGTTGGCGGATAATGACATTTGCATTGTGATTATGCCATGAATTGTCTGTGTTCCATGTTTGTGTCTGTGTTTCATGTTTGTTGATGAATTATGTTGTCTCTTTGTAAGTATTTGTATCCATCATGCCTCCACGCAGACGAGTTCACAGTCAGGCTGAGAATAAGAGGCGTTCGAAGCAGCGGAGAGAGGGTGATACCTCCGGGTCTCAGGCACAATCGGAAGAACTCCGGTATGGATATCTGCTAGAACATCATGCAGCATCCCACAGAGTATTCGTGGAGAAGTTTGCCTACAAAACCGTGATCAAGCCCAAGTCCCTGGACATCCCGTTTTTCGTTGATGAGGGATTTGATATAGTCCCACTGTTGGAGGCATCGCACCTGCGTGTATTGGCGGAGTTCGTCAGTACGTACTCAGAGGATATGGTTAGGGCCTTCTACCACAACCTCAGCTATATTCACGGAGACCTGAAGTTGCGCGTATGTGGCATTGACATAGTGATGACAACGCCCATATGGGCCCACATACTGGGGTATGATTTCGATGGGGCGGGCGCAATTATGTATGATGGGGATACCAACGTCAACCTGCCTAGATATGACCGAGCAACCGCCATCCATGACATCAGGAGGCCATTGGGTTAGAGACCCCTTTTCACTGTAGGGCAGCTGACTGTGAATGCACGGATCCTCTTCTACGGCTGACCCATGTTTTGTTCCCTCAGGCCTACAACCATTCCAGGGTGTTGGAGGTTGATATACCGATCATGTGGGCCACTGTCACGCCCGGCCGGTGAATTGGAGGCACTATATTTGTTGGATGATGTCCAAAGTGAAGCATAAGGACAACGCCGCACTCCCATTCGCATATCTTGTGCACCGTATTCTGACCCATTTTGCTGTCGTGATGGAGATGAGGGCATAATGGACCAAGGACATTGGAATGCGGTATTCGGGAGGCGCCTCCTGGAGCAGTGCAAGATACAACGAAATGCACAGGGTGCCTGGATATGCACTGCTGCTGACGAGGACAATGCACCGGCTGTTCATCCCATGGTTGATCTTAAGATCCCTATGCCTGACGATGACGAGCCTGCGGATGAGGACATGGCTGAGCCGGTTGGTGGATTCACCCTCACTGATGTCATGAGGCAGATGCGGCAGATGGACATCCGACAGAGAAGGCGGTGGAGGAGCCACGTTGAGAAGGAGAACGAGCGATTGTGGTGGATGCAGAGCCGGATGCGTGGCTTGGAGGAAGGTCTGCGGCAGTTACAGGGCGGACAGGACTAGGAGGCTACTGGGGAGGAGCATGAGGTGCCTGATTGTTGGTTATGATTAGTTTTGATGATGTCTTATATAGATGCCATTATCAAGAGCAAAAAGTTTATATCATAAAGTTTATACCATATACATTGACTAATTGCTACATTTAATGTAGATTTGTTCAAGTGGAGAAAGAACAAGAGAAGAGAAGAAAGAAAGAGTTGGTTCATGGAGAATAATCAATAAGAGAGAAGAAAGAAAGAAGAACTTGCTGAATAAACTAAGAAAATCATTATACAAGTTCTTAGTTTGATTCTAGAAGTCTCTATGATCAAATGAAAGTTAGGACAGCTCAATTCAGAGTTAAAACAAGCATATATCAGGTTCTAGATGAGCAAAATCGAGCCAGATACTTAAAAGTCAAGTTTACTGCATTACTGGAAGTGATCTGCCTCTGGATTATGAGAAAATTCGAGTTTAGGACACAAAACTCGAGTCTGGAACTTAAAACTCGAGTTAGTCACTTAATAACTCGAGTTTGTAAAGTCTTCAGCAACTCTGGCATCTCTGGATCATCAAAACTCGAGTTAGCCAATGTAAAATCGAGTTTGGAACTCAAAACTCGAGTTAGTCACTTAATGACTCGAGTTTAGCAAGCTTTCAGCAACTCTGTCCAACTCTGTTTCACGATCAGAACTGGCAACCTCTGGTAATTCGATGATATCTCCCAAACCAGAGATCGGTTTAAGGTGAAATCAATTTTGTATGAAACTAGACATCCAATGCGTCATCTTGACAAAGTTTCATGCCCAAAGAAGCTGAGATGAGAGAGCTATGAATTTCAGAAGTTGGAACAGGAATTCACACCACACAGCAGACCAAGCTTCAATGATTTGAGTGTATCTCACAATCTACACATCAGAATGAGCTGAAATCGGTGGCATATGAAAGTAGACTCACATACCTTTCCAGAAACATAAAGATCATGGAAAAAAAGATCAAATGAGTGAGATATGATCTTTGAAAGATTCAAGATGCTGCAAAAACATTGGCAAAGAACAACCTTCATTCATCAGATCATAACTATTAGAATACAGTGAGTTTGGAGCTTATTCTTCTTGCAATGGAAAGAAGACTTAAAGAGCTTTATGGAGATAGGTACTGGATTCCAGGGATTGATCTTTATCAGGTCAGAAAGCAAAGAACTTGTGAGAAGGATATTTGACTGAGCCATAAAGAAGAAAACTCGAGTTTGTGTTAGCAAACTCCAGTTTTGAGACTTGACAGAAAGATATTCAATTTTACATAAAAGCTAAACTCGAGTCTGCATAGACAAACTCGAGTCTGTACAGATACGGAAATGAATCCAAAATTTTCACATTAAGCTAAACTCCAGTTTGCAAATCAAACCTGAAGTCTGGAAGATACAGAGAGCATTCAGAATCCCAAGCAAGCCAAACTCGAGTCTAGATTCCCTAACTCGAGTTTAGACCAAACAGAAAGGAACCCAAAAAACTCAATAGACTCCCAAACTCTAGTCTGGCCTTCCAAACTCCAGTTTGCACTTGACCCAGATAAACCTCAAATATTTCAGTAGTCACTGAAACTCGAGTTTGCTTCCCAAACTCAAGTCTGAACCATACAGAAAGATCATTCACTTGGCTACAATACAAACTTCAGTCTATGACCCTAAACTCCAGTCTGGAAAATCACGAACTTAGGCTTGTTCTTCAAACATAGACCCAAACTCGAGTTGGTTACTAATTGACTCGAGTTTAGCTTCCTGCCCAAAGTTCCATCCCAAGTCCAGAACCTGACAGTTCCCTCTGTAAAAGCCAAACTCGAGTTAGCTTTTACAGACTGCAAGTTTAGACCACTAATCAACAAACATGCTTTCTGGATGAACCCCAAACTCGAGTCTGGAAGAACAAACTCAAGTTTGCATCGAGGATTTTGAAAAATCAAATGATGTTGACCTGCAAAATCTTAATGGGTCTTCCTGAAATTATTTCCTCATATGATATTATTGTTTCTAATGTCCTTATGAAGTTGTGTGTTTTTCAGATAAGGTTTAGCCAAGATCAAGGTGAGATCAAGATCCAGGATAAATGCATTAAATGACGAACCTAGAACAGGCTTGATCCTTCTCCCTTATCCCAGATGTTCAGCTCAGACCGTTGTAACTCATAAGAATCATCTCAAACGGTCAAATTAAGTTTATGGAATGACAAGAATTCTGGAAGACCATCTACAATATCTAAATCTAAGATTCCAGCCAAGAATTGAAGAAACAGAGGAAAATATGCAACTGTCATGTTCCAGATTTACAGCTGAACTTTGAAGAATCAAAGAGAAGAAAATGCAACGGCTAGTTCCTCTTCTTCATCTATATAAGAAGCCCAGAAACGAAGAACAATAGATACAGATACAAGAGGGAGAACAAGAACAGTGACGTAAGCTTACACAGTGAAAATGTCAATATTCTAACGTCTGCTTCATCTACTCTCTGAATATCTCAATGATCATATATCTAGCTTAGAGAGTGAGATTATATGTATTGTGCTTCAGTGTTTATTCACTTACTTCTGAGAGAGAAGATTCATTGTAAACATCCTATTATTATGAGAGTACTCAAGATTGGGTGATCTTGAGTGGGAAACACTTTGTTGTGATTACAGCTTGTAAGGGGAGTGAATCCGAGTGTGGGATTACTTCGAGTACAGAGTGTGTAATCAAGCAAGTGAATTGATTACAGTTTGTAAGGGGGAGTGAATCCTAGTGAGAGGATTACTTCAAGTACAGAACGTGTAATCAAGTTCAAAGCAAATAGTGGATTGAAAATCTCAAGTGAAGCTTAGGGACTGGATGTAGGTCAAAGATTGGACCGAACCAGGATAAATCACAGTTTGCATACTCTCTTCCCTTATCTTTTACATTTCCAGTATATGTTCATCTTTGAATATCTAATTGTCAATTTATAAATTACGAAAAGTTTTTTTAAAGTTCCTAAAGTTTATCAAACACCTAATTCACCCCCCTTTTGGGTGATAGCCAGGTCCAACACTGATGTCTCCGAGGAGGAGGAGGATGCGGATACAGATGAGGAGGAGGAGGATTAGATGTGTTTTTTTCATTGTTAGGATTGTTCATTTGACGATTGTTTCATGTATTTTTTCTTTCTGTGTTTTTTTGTTGTTGTTGGACGTGGTGTTTTTTTACTGAATATGACACATTTTGAACTTATGAATGTTTATGCTTTTAGTTCATGTAATTCACAGTGATGGATTTGCAAATGACATGTTGTTGGACCACAAAACTGATATGGGGACATTGATGGACTAGCCCTAGGGTAGACGGTTCATCGTTCCGTAAAATACCTTCCCCAAGTCACATTTATAGATAAAAACAAGTGCGGCACGCTTTTGGATATCATCCCATTCGAAATCAGCATTTTGTATGCTTCTAAACCTGGTGTAATCAATTACACCATACTAGTGTAATCGATTACACCAGGTCCAGAGACACAATCAAGGGTAGATTCGTTTAGGTGAATGTACAAACGCATGTCCAACTTGTTTTTAACTATAAAAGTGACTTGGGGAAGGTATTTTACGCAACGATGAACCGTCTACCCTATGTCTAGTCCATCAATGTCCCCATATCAGTTTTGTGGTCCAACGACATGTCAATGACATAATTAAGCGATTAGCAGAGTCATATTCAAGCATGTTTGAAACAGAATTTTACAAATGTTGAATCAATCGACTTGTTGAATCAATCGTTCATTGCCTATCGAGTACCAGTGTGCAACATATACTTGACTAATGTATGGTAAGGTGAACACAGGGTCAACATAATCATAATGGTTAAAATTTTCGGCCCGGCATACTGCTAGCACGAGGACGCATGGATACCGTCTTGCTGTAAACCTTCCACATTGACATTTGCGATTGATCAAGTCAACCCGCATTGAGTCCCCGGCATATGCGTCCTCGACCTCAAACAACCCTAATGCTCTGTCATACAGCATCACCCGACACGCGACTGTCTTCTCGTCCATCTTTTGTATGCGGTCTTCAACCTTTTTAGAGACTATCCTCCCTGCTGCCATGTGTTTGTCAATCTCAACCCGCCTTGTTATGAAATATTGGACAAGTCTACTACATGTGATCTTGACCAATGCGGTTATCGGTAGATTACGTGCCCCCCTGAGGACCTTGTTGACACACTCAGATAGGTTAGTCGTCATGTGACCAAACCTCCGTCCGTCTTCATCATAGGACATGCACCATTTATCCTTCAGAGCCCGGTCAAACCAGGACGCCACCTGTGGGTTTGCCTCAATGAACTCTTGAAACTGACTGTCAAATTGAATCTTTGAACTCATGTACCCTGCAACATTTTGAATGCAAACTCGTAACAATCGTAACAAATCAATGCTTACATCAATGCGGAACACATAAATGGAATGTGAAATTTCATACCTAGTTTCATAACTATTTTTTTCAGTTCATTATGCTTGAACCGAGTGTTAAAGTTGCTCCCGAAATGACACAGGCAATACACATGATAGGCATTTGGAGGCTGCTAGGCACGGTGATCTTTAACCGCCTTTATGATACTAGGTTGACGGTCATATATCAAACAAATACCCTGCCTCTGTGTTACATGAACACGTAGTAGGTCAAGAAACCACCACCAATCATCGTACTTCTTATCGGGGGAACAACCGCAAAGGCAATGGGCAGTAGCTTTCCATCCCCATCATGTGAAGTCGCAATCAACAGAGTCTTTCTGTATTTTCCATACAAGTGTGTGCCATTAATCTGCAGCACGGGCTTACAGTATTTGAAGGCTTCAACGGTCTGGTGAAATGTCTAAAAAACCCTACAGAATATGCGTTTGTCGGTGTGAACACGCTGTCCATTGAATGCTTCAAATGTCTCAAGCTTGAAGACCGAACCCACGTTACATTGCGTCATGTATGTCAACCAATTGGGCAAGAATGCATACGGCTCCTCCCAATCACCAAACAACTTCACAATTGCCTTCATTTTTGCCCTCCAAGCCTTCCTATATGTTACATTATATCCATACAGACGCTGTATCCTCTCTTGTATCAACGCTGGCTTTACAGCTGGATCTTCTCTTAACATACCTTGTGAAAGCGAAGCAAAGTCCATTAATGTGCCGTCAATAAACAAACAGAATGACACTGCAACAAAATAGAAAACATACCGATGATGGCTGAACATATAACGTCTGAATCCAACTGTCTGTGATCCCAGACAAGAGGCTGGTTGTGGCAGGTGTGATCTTGACCCCACTTACGAATGATCCAACAATTTCCATTCTTTGGGACCATTGCCCTCATGTACCAAGGACAACCGTCGGCGTGGTTTTGACACCTCATGACAAACCTATGGTCATCGATTTTCTCAACTATGCCTGTGCGACAAGACTTCACACAATATAATTTCACGGCACGTTGCATTTCCGACTTTGAAGGAAACTGTTGATATAAATAGCATGGATCACCTAAATACCAACTACCTTGCATGTCATCATCACCATACAACATCTCCATCTCATCATCAGGATGTGCCCAATTAATGCTGGAATAGTGTGGGCTTTCATTCCAGAATGGCTCAATATCAGTCCTAACAGTTGGGCAAATGATTTTTCGTCAGAACCACTGAATAATAATTACAAATACATCAACAAATACATATTTACTAACTTACCACTGTTAACTGGGTCAACACGAAGCGGTGACAGAGACGTTCCCAAGGTACTCAGCTGCACAGTGTTCGTGTCATCATCAAAATCACCCTCGACATCAGTATCTGACGAGTTGCCCAGTGGAACCACACTATCAGGTTCTCCCTCCTTGCTGTGAATATCCTCCTCTTCCTCACCCTCGTCTTCCTGATCCTCCTCTTCCCCCGTCAATCTCAACTGACTAAATAATTGTAACGGTGCAGATAAACTGATTGCTCTGTCTTCTTGACCATAATATTGTAGAGATCTTGTGTGCATGGGAACAGACGATGCTTCACCGGATTCAAGCTCAGCATAAATCTCTATAAAATTTTGTGATTTCCGATTGTCAAAGGCATCTATAATGCACTCTACGTCTTCATCATCACACACATCGTTACTAATGTAATATACACTATCAAAACCGACTATAGTCTCCACTTTGGCAATCAACCGATGGATGGAATGGCTGCCATGTAGCCCCAATTTCCGGGAAATCCTTTCTTTCAGCTGGTTGTACGTAGTGCCCTGATTGATTTTAACCATTTTCGTTTTTCCTTTGAATTGCACGCCATCGGGCTCTTCAAAATGCCTCTCACTATGGTATATTACGGCAACGTAGGTGTTAGAACTTGAAGTCATCCTCAACAACAAGAAAATGGCAGCTGCAAGGGGGTGGGGTTCAGATTACACACAAAAACAAAGGTTGATGAAGTTGAACTATAAAGATTACACAACAATACAACATTCAAAGAGGAGAATGGCCTTACACTTTGATGGGTCGCACAAAAACCGACCAAAACACGAGCAACCATAGAGTTTTAGGGAAGAAATGGAGAAATGGTCCTGAATGAGCTCAAATTGGCTTTTAAAAAACGCATCTGTCAAAATGTAATCGATTGCGCACTGTAGCATAATCGATTACATGCAATTTTACACTGTGTAATCGATTACGCATCAGTGTGTAATTGATTACACAGTGTAACGTTTTATGTAATCGATTATGCTACAGTGCGTAATCGATTACGTAGTGTAAAAATTGAAAAAAAAAATACCCAAACCTCTGTAATCGATTACAGGGGCAGCTGGGTTAATACTTTTGCCAGCGTGGCATTTTGGTAATTATTTAATTAATAAGGGTTTTTTCCGTACAATTGCCCAACTCCAAGGATTAAGTTTTGGAATGACACAACTAGAGGAATTTTACCCAATATGATCATAACTAACTAAAAACCCCAACATGACCATAACTAACTAAAAACCATGTTTCACAAAATAAACGGTCTTCTCATTTTTTCAATACCATAAAAAAAAATTTCTCTCCATTTATGTTCTAGTTCTATTGTTCACTTTGTACTTTAAAGTTGTCTTTTTAATATAAATATCCTTTTTTCTTTTTATAAAAAAAATCATCATTTGACAATTAATCCCCATGATGAATAATAAAATTGAGTCAAACTAAAGATAATGGATGAAAAATACTTGAACTAGTGGAATCCAGTGGAGCTAAGGCCAAAAGGCAACAATGATAATCGGACAAATAAGTTGATGTTCTTCTTGCCCTTGCTAAATGTCATGGTGCTGGTGCAGGGTCTGATTCAATAGTAGAAAAAATTAGGTGTAAGGGAAGTAGAAACAAGAGGTGGGTTAGGGGTAATCAAGATAAGGTTGGTCTTGAGAAAGTGACAAAGAAGAAGTTTGTGGAGTGATTGTGTCAAAATGGAAAGAATGATTTATAGAAATAGACATTTTGTGAGACAGATCTGTCTAGAGTGAATATCAAGCAAAATATAGGCTTTATTGTCAGAAGGGTAGCTAAGAAAAACACATTGATAGGCTCTAGGATCAAATTTGGAATGGTTATGAACAAGTGTATTGGCATGACATAAAGATACAAAGACTTGAGGTTAGAGAAATTAGGTTGGTGTTTGAAGAAAAACAGTTCATGGGGAGACTGATTATTCAGAAGGAGAGTTGGGAGTAAATTTTTTACATAAGTCGCGTGAGAAAGGGTGTAGGATCCATAGCATTTAGGTAAATAAGCCTGGAAAAGAAAGAGCTCGATATACATTTAAAAGATATATTGATGTTTGCGTTCAACAAAACTGTTCTATTATGGTGCTTCAACACATGATTTTTTATGCAAAATCCGTTTTGAAGCAAAATATCTAAGAAGTCATGGCAAACTCAAGACCATTGTCTGATTGAATGTGTTGACAGTGGCGTTTAGATGATTTACTTGCAAGGTAATGAAATCTTGTAGGAGCGAAAGTGTTTTAGATTTTCGTTTCAAAAGAAAAGTCCATGTATAGTAAGAGAAATCATCATTAAGAGTGGCACCGTTGACAAGTTTTGAGAAATTACAAATATTTTCCTTGGTTGGGATCTAAGTGTAACAAGTGAAAATAATGCCATAAACAAGTTATCTGAAATGTTCCATAACTTGTCAATGATAAGTGAAAATGACATCATTAACAAGTTATAAGACATTTTTAGATGTTATTTTTTTTGTTTGAGAAGATTGCATTTAGATCCCAAGCTACAGAAAAAATGAAAAAATGGTCCTTGAGAATATCAAAATTGCATTTAAGTTTCTAAGATTTTTTTGCAATAAATTCCAATTCTGTTGACAAGCTGCATCCACTAAAAAGTCTAGGTGTGGTCCATTGTCAAGTCCAAGAGCATCAACTAACAAGTCTATGAGTGTTCATTAACAAATCTACAATTGAAATTTATTACAAAAAAAATCTCAAGGATTTAAATGTAATTTTGAGATTTTCAGGGATCATTTTTTGTTTTTCTTTTTTTTTTTCCCCATTGCTTGGAACCTAAATGCAATTTTTCCTATTTTTGTTGTTGAAATCTTGGTGTGATTTCTCCCTTTTTTAAGGTTTGATTTCCCTCCGTATTTTAAAGGTAAATCTACTAGTACTAATTATTACATCTGATCCTAAATATAATATATATTTGATCTTTTTAGAGAGATTAAGAAAGTTAAATAAATTACTTAATCATATTATATATTGTGTATGCTTAGATTATATATTAGTTTTAAGTGAGGTAAAATAGTTTGGATAAAAAACTAGAAATATAATTACTTTAAAGTAATTTAATTAGCTTCCTTAATTTCTCCGAAAAGATCAACTTTGTCTTATATTTACCACCAGAGAGTAATAATCACTAAAGTATTTTTTTAACAATACCTTTATCCTAAATTGATTAATTTTTTTTTATGGCATTTGACCCTTGAAATATTTTTTTCATTAGCAAAAAACATCCTAAATTTAATAATTTTTAGCGTATCCAATAGACTGAAATAATTTTTTAGTTGCATCTTATGTGTCCATTTGGGATAGCTTTGATAAAAGTGACTTTTGTTTATGATGAACTTTTGTTAATGGACTTATTTTCTGATGAACATTTTCTAATGTGATTTGTGTTTGGGATAGCGGTGACAGAAGTAGCTTTTATTTCTAATGGGTACTATTTTGACATAGCTTTTAAAAAGATAGATAAGATGAAAAATGATAGAAAATTTATATTAATCAAATTCACATACATACATGTGTTGTATAAAATGTGATAATTTGGGATAAAAAATTAAAAATAAATATAAATTTACTAAATAAAATAGTAAAATTATCATTAAAAAAATCACTTTGACTTGGGTATGTGGCTTATAATGAGATATAAGCTCAATACTAAATTTACTAAAATAAATTTCAATGGGCTGAAATAAATTTACTATAATAATTATCATTTACTAAATTTGAATGGGCTTATAATGAAATATAAGCTATGGGTATGTGGCTTATAGAATAAGCACTTTAAAAGCTTAAATCTCATTATATCACGAAGCCATGCCAAACACTTAAAATTTTGTTTTTTTTTTTCCATTTAATGGACTTTTAATGAACTTATTTTAGCTTTCAATGACATGCCAAACAGGCTCTATATGTATTGATTCTTAGTGTATCTAGGTTTTCCAAATATTTTTCTATTAGCACCTAATATCCTAAATTAATTAATTTGTACTTCATACAATATCTTGGAGTATTTTTCCTATAGGAATGAATATCCAAGACTTAAGACCATAATTGATCATTAAAAAAATATTTTAGGGTATTAGATGAAAAAAATTAGTTTATAATTATAATTTCTATTGAAAAAATAATTTAGTATGTTAGATGCATCCAAAATTAGTTTAAAGTATCATAAAAATAAATAAAAACTACAAATAATAAAAAAAAAAAAGCCCCAAAACACTGCAATAGAGTATAGACAGCGTTTTCCAGAGCAAAAAAAAAAAAAAAAAAAAGTATAGACAGCGTTTCAGTTGATGAGCATACACTGCTCATAGATACTATGAGCAGGGAATGCGGACTCATACATTCCCCGACCCTCGGTCCCTCCTCACCCACTCTCTAGAAAGTAGAAAGTAAACATAAGGCCGTAGGGCTAGGTTCCCTTCGCTGTCGCAACTCGCAGTAGCATCTCCTCACATCTCAGGCTCTCAGCCTCATCGTCTATCATCATTCCCAGTCTCAGGTACCAATTTTTTATATTCCTCTCTCCGTTCGCTTAATTTCTGGATTTTATGCTTTAATTCCTACACTAACTACTAGCTTTTTACTATCTGTTCGCTATATTTCCTAGATTCGAGATGTCATGAGCTATGATTTCAAAATATGACAAAATAAGCTAATTCATGCTATAAATCTGTCTGTAAAAGCAAAAGAATGGGTAAAAGTCAATCTTTTTTGTTTTGTTTTGTTTTTTTTCATGTTTTGCTGGATTGGAAGTTGTTAGACTCTGCAGATGGTTCCGTGGTGTTGGGCCAATGATTTTGTATTTTGAAATCATATCTTTCATAATATAATTGATTCTTGTTACAAAAACTTTCCTTTTTCCCTGTGCGATGTTCGTATGGAACATTAGACCTTGATGAGATGCATAAGGTGAAGTGCAAATTGATTCAATGTCATTGAAGCTTTCTTGTCACAGTGAAAATCCTATAGGTTTTTTGGTTGTCTAATTTTGCATAATATACTGTTTAAAAAAACAAGTGGTACTATTTCTAGTTCTTCAACGGTGTTCCTGATTGGAGTTTCGATATTATTGATAGATGATAGATTTTGCAAATGTTATGTTGTCTTGTGTAATTAAATCATTATTATGTTACTTATGATAAAGTTTGTTCTAGGGACTACACCATATTCATGCTACGCTCCTATGTCATGTTACATCCAATTTACCAATGGCAGACACCTACACCTGATTTTGTAGTTTATAGTTGTCATTTCATGAATATACCTTAATCAGAACTAACAACAAGCATAGTTATATTAGGTAATGAGAAATTTGGGTTAGGGTATGAATAATTAAAGATTAACTGGCCGGCTGCAATAGGGCCCTGGCACGAGAAATAAGTTCTATCAACTTGGTATCAGAGCGGTTAATCTCTGGGGCCTGTTTAATCGGTATGGTGAACACTAGAAACTCTTCCTATGAGGAGGTATCACCCATACACCAGAATCAGCAACCGGAGCATCCTCGGGATGATCTCGCTGTGATTTTGATTCAGCCACCAGCACAATCCCGTCCAGAACCCAGCCAACCTCAACTGGAAGCAATTCTTGCACAATTGCAATTGATGAATTCAGAAATTAACTCTTTGAAAGAAAGCAAAAGGCCTGGCAATAATTATTGGAGAAACCAGTCAAAATTATAGAGACACCTTTGGTGAACAAGATGAGAATGATATGGAAAACGCTTCTTGGAATAGAAATTTGTCCAAACGTCCTTATTCAAAAGTGGAGTTTCCAAAGTATGAAGGGGGAGATCCAAGAGGATGGATTTTGAAAGCAGAAAAATATTTTAGATATTATCAGACTCTTGAAGATTTAAAGGTGGACGTAGCAGCAATTAATTTAGAGGGAGATGCATTAGATACGTTTACCTAGGTTTCTTCAGGGAGAACCATAAGATTTTGGGAAGAATTAGTTCAAGTGTTTCAAGAACAATTTGGCCCTCCTGAATTTCAGAATCCTGATGTTCATCTCTGTGGGATAAAGCAAATAGGTACTATTGGGGAATATAAACAAGAATTTGGGAGGCGTCAATCACAAACCCAGGGTTGGCTGGAACACTGCCTTTTAGGCGTGTTTATCAATGGTTTGAAGGATGAGTATAAAGCCGATGTGAAAATCCAAAAACCTCGCACAGTTTATAAAGCCGTCAGTTTAGCGTTAGAATTTGAAGCCAAATTGCAATCCCAACAAACCTATCGATCAAACCTAAAGCAACGTGGAGTGGAGCAAAGTTTTTATGGCCGTGAAAGTAAAGGCTTTCTGCCACGTCTGCAAGGGAAATTTAATTATAACAATTCTACGATTCAATCCATTAAGCCGTTATTTCCGACGGTTAATCAAAGTAATACGGCAATCCCACACAATCCGCAACGAACTCCACCGAATCAGTCGGCAATCACGCAATCAACCACAATGAATGATCAACAACGACAATATCGAAGGGAAAAGGGACTCTATTACAGGTGTGGTGACCGCTTTGCTCCAGGGCACCGTTGTCGGGCATTGACGCTTCACATAATGGAGGTTCAAGACGATGTGGATGACAGCCCCAAAATTTCCGAAGAAGAGCAACCACCAACCGAGCATTTAGCAAAAATCTCGCTTCATGCAATTTTGGGCAGATCATCGGCTCCAACCATGAAGGTCCGAGGAACCTTAAATTCCAAATTAGTAGTCATTCTAATCGATAGTGGGACGACTCATAACTTCGTCTCCTCATCAATTGTGGAGACATTTCAATTGTCGTGTCACACTCTCCCTACTTTCGGTGTTCAGATAGGGGACGGGAATATGGTGCTGTGTACGTCAATATGCCCAAAACTGAAGATTCAAATCCAAGACTTGACTATCATCGATGATTTCTTTCCATTTACTCTGGGCAGCGTTGACATGGTCTTGGGTATCAAATGGCTGGCTTCGTTAAACACAGTTGAGACCAATTGGCAGCAGCTCTTTATGATATTTTGGGTTAATGGAAAGAGATATAAACTACAAGGCATCCCACAACAAGAGACTTCGGCGACTCTTTGCAGCTATGTGTGTAATCAGATGGTGAATCAATTCGACGCTTTAGAAGACTTACTGCAGCGCCATTCAACTGTCTTCCAAGAACCACAAACAGTTCCACCAATGCGGCAACATGGTCATTCTATTCCTCTTTATCCTGATGCGGCGCCACCTAATATTCTCCATATCGGTACCCTTTTGCTCAGAAAGACAAGATTGAAAAACAAGTGGCTGCATTATTAACAAAGGGATTTATCCAACCCAGTGTTAGTCCCTTTGCAAGTCTGATTCTTTTAGTGCCCAAAAAGGATTCCACTTGGCGCTTTTGTGTGGATTATCGAGAGCTCTATCGCTTGACCATTCTAGATAAGTACCCTATTCCTACTATTGACGAGTTGATCGATGAATTATATGGAGCCAAATTCTTTTCAAAGATTGATCTCAGGTCTGGGTACTATCAAATTAGAGTAATTCCATCAGATATTCATAAGACTACCTTTCGTACTCATTCTGGCCACTATGAGTTTTTCGTTATGCCATTTGGTTTAACAAATGCACTAGCCACTTTTCAGGCAACAATGAATGATTTATTTCGTCCCTATTTGAGAAAGTTTGTTTTGGTGTTTTTTGATGACATCTTAGTGTATAGTCAGTCCTTCGAAGGTCATATGAATCACCTGGCCACAATTTTCAAACTCTTACAGCAACATGAATTTTATGCCAATCCAAAAAAATGTGACTTTCTACGATTGGATGTAACATTCTTAGGCCATATTATTATTGAAAAAGAGGTGGCTGTTGACTCAGATAAAGTGGCAGCAACTAATGATTGGCCCTTACCTAAAGATCTTACAGAACTCCGTGGATTTTTGGGGCTAACAGGTTACTATAGACAGTTTGTTCATCACTATGGACAAATTGCCAAGCCTCTTGTGGACATGACTAAGAAAGGATCTTTTCTTTGGAATACTGATTCTCTAGCTGCTTTTGAGAACCTCAAATTAGCACTCACTCAAGTTCCGGTCTTACATCTACCAGATTTTACTAAAACTTTCATTGTTGAGTGTGATGCATCATCATCGGGGATAGGTGCAATTTTGCAACAAGAGGGACATCCTATTGCTTATTACAGCAAAGGATTATCATCTTTCTACCAACAAAAATCTGTATATGACAGAGAGTTATTGGCTTTAGTTATGGCCCTGGAAAAATGGAAGCATTACCTTTTGGGATGTAAATTCTTAGTTTTAACTGATCACTTCAGTTTAAAATACCTTCTCCAACAAAGAGTCAGTACACCAACTCAACAACGACTGTTACTAAAGCTTCTCCCCTTTGACTTCACTATCACTTATAAACCAGGAGTCACAAATCAAGGAGCGGATGCCTTATCACGTTGCCCTCATTCGGGAGAATTTTTCAATCTGGTAATTCCTCATGCTTCAGATTTTTCTGATCTAGAGACACTGTTACAGCAGAATCCATTTACTAATCAGATTATCCAAGCACTACAATCTGACCCTCACTCTGTTAAGAATTATTCAATGGTATCTGGCAAATTATACTACAAAAACAGACTTGTTATACTAACACATTCTGATCTAACTACTCTCCTAATAAGAGAGGCTCATACCTCTCTGGTAGGTGGACATGGAGGAGTGCGGAAAACTTTAAAAAGATTACAGAAATATTATTTCTGTCAGGATATGAAAAATGAGGTGCAGATTTTTATTCAACAGTGCACGATCTGTCAATACAGCAAGTATTTGCCTCAGTCTTCAGCAGGATTATTACAGCCCTTACCTATTCCCCAACATATATGGGAAGATCTTTCACTTGACTTTATTACAGAGTTACCAAAATTCAAGGGAATTGATGTAATCCTTGTTGTGGTAGATTGCTTCAGCAAATATGCCCATTTCATTGGCATAACACACCCTTTTACAGCAAAGTCAGTAGCGGCTACCTTTTGTAAGGAGATCATTCGTCTTCATGGAGTGCCTAAATCACTACTTTCTGTCCGGGATCCTATTTTCCTGAGTTCTTTTTGGCAGGAATTATTTAAACTCTCAGGCACTAAACTCAAAATGAGTACTTCTTACCATCCCCAAACTGATGATCAAACTGAAGTGGTGAATCGATACTTAGAAACTTATCTCAGGTGTTTCTGTCAAGACCATCAAAAAACTTGGTTCCAATATTTGCATTGGGCTGAATTTTCTTATAATACTGGGTTTCACACATCTACGGGTTATACTCCTTTCAAGATTGTCTATGGCAATGATCCTCCTATCCTAGTACCTTATGGACAAGGTTCTACTCCTATTGATGATCTGGACAATTTTTTCAAAGAAAGGGATGATATCCTAACCAAATCTAATCTTCAAATGGCGCAAGCACACATGAAACAGCAGGCTGATTCTCATAGAAGGCAGATGGAATTTGAACCAGGGGATTTAGTGTTTTTAAAAATTCAACCTTACCGCCAGAATTCACTATCAACTCAATGGTTTTCCAAGCTTTCAGCTCGCTACTTTTGCCCTTTTTCCATCATACGGACGCATTGGATCTGTGGCATATGAACTCCAATTACGCCAAGGATCAAGAGTTCATCCAGTATTTCACGTCTCTCTCCTCAAACCAGCTCTTGGATGCACTGCCCAGCCATCAAACCAGCCACTTCCAGTTAATGAAAACTGGGAGTTCACTCGTGAACCAGAGAAAGTATTAGATTCACGAATCATAACTGCGGAAGGAGAACAAATTGTCGAATTGCTCATTCAATGGCACCATAGGCCGCAGGAGGAAGCTAGCTGGGAAAATTATGACCACCTTGCAGAACAGTTCCCTCTTTTCAGCCCTGAGGACAAGGCTCATTTCCTAGGAGAGGGTATTGATAGGATTCAACGGATTCAACCACCTCTCCAAGTTTATTCTAGGAGAAAATAGAGGTTAAGGGTGGTTACTTTCAGATTAGGGAAGTTAATGTAACTTATCTGTTTTATAGTTATTTCTTATCTGTCTTTTGGAAGTTATAGGAGGTAGTTATTTAGGGAAAACTCTCTATATATATTTGTATTGTATTTTCAGAAGGATTATGGAATATATATGATTCAGGAATACCTTGTCTTGGCTAGTGTACAGATTCTGATTCTGACTCTAGAGTTATCCTTCTTTAATCTTATTCTTCAAGTTCTATCATTCTGCCTCTCTCCCATCTATCTTCTTCCCTAAATCTTCTTATTTTCTACGAAACTCTTATCAAGTTGTTCATAATTGTGCTGCAACAAAGTTATGAATTATGCACATTAAATTTACTATTTGAGGAGTATGAATTAAAATGTTTAATATTTAATAGAGCCTGAGCCCTGAGCAGGCAAGGGATGTCTTGAATGGAACATCCTTCCTGGGTAGGAAACCTTGTTTCAGTGTTTATACATTTGGTTACAGATATTTTATTATTGCAAGTAACTAGTTTGTTTGATACCATAATAGTAGTAGCATGTGTAAAGCTTTTATTGATTGTTATCTTTTCTTTGGGTGGGATGTCAAATACCATACCAAGCAGAATACCCTTTATGTTCAAACTTTGGATCAATGTAAGTTATTGCTTTGGTGTTTTGAGGTCCAAAATTATTGAGCCATAGTTACCCATTCACTTCCGGCTGCATTTGGCCGCCCAAACACTTTTTTAATTTTTTCTGTTAGAGAGTGAAGAAAGGCTAGGCATGACACAAAAGCTGCTTGTTGCAAAACAATCCCCCCCCCCCCCCCCCCCCGGGGCGGGCGCGGGCGCGGGCAAAAAAAAAAAAAAAAAAAGAACGAAAAGCATTATTGAAGTACCTATAGCTTTCTTCAATTTTCAATTTGGTAAAAAATTGAAGGAAACTACAATGGTTTTCCCAAAATCATGTGGACAGCATTTTAAGAGGAACCACTATGTTGTTGCGCAGGATGACGGAACCGCCCTTCAGACCACGGGAGCAGCTTCTTGAGAAGCAAAGATATTATCAGAGCTTACATAAGCACACATACTTGAAAGGTCCATATGATAAGATCACCTCTGTTGCAATACCACTTGCATTGGCAGGAGCTTCTATCTTTATGATTGTAAGTTTATAATTCGATTGACAAATATTGTTAATTATGAAATCTTTAGTTTTGACTTTCAAGAAAAGTTACTTTCAAGAAATATAATTTTTTAATAATTCGTTTTTGTTTTTTTACCATTTTTATTCAGGGACGAGGCATCTATAATATGGCACATGGAATAGGAAAGAAAGAATGAATAATGACTTGGGGATTTCTGCTGGGTGCTTGGCCTCAGCCTCACCTTTAGTTCCTCAAATGAGACCTGTTTTTCTTTGCGCACATGTTCAATCTCTTAACAAATTTGCCTCGCTGCAGACCTTGATCACTAATGGATGTGTAAAACTTAAATAGATCCATTGTTTTTGTATATTTGATGTTAGTCAAATGACGGTTTTAAAGTTGTGCAAGAAAATTTTATAGTGCCACACACTGTCGCTGGCATTTGTGGACATTCGTAGCCACTATTATTTTCTTCCGTCCAGAGGGTGCTGTATACACTACAAATTACTTAAGGATGTTAGAAATACTGAAGAAAATTTTTCAGGATGGTGGATGCAACTTAACCCGTAAGGAAGAGACGAGAACTGGCATGGAGTGAGGGTGGTGAGATACTCCAAAGCCTGATAGAAGGAAACACGAGTTATGTTCAATATGTGAAAGGCTAAAACCAGGGGAATGTTCACCCATATGCAAGGATAAGAATAAGTAGAATACCCACTGAAAATGGGAAGGTTAACAATTGTTCAATCATGTACGGAATTTGTGAAGCTCCCAAACTCAAATTTTCTCATAAACATCTTCATGATTGATTAGGGTCACAAATATAGCCCATCAATGGATTCATATGTGCTGCCAAGCTTTCTGAGTTTCCTATCCCCATCTGAACCTAGAACGATTTTTATGGAAAGTGTGCATTACATATCTGACCTATAGTTTGAAAATGGAGTTACAGGCTAACATCGAAGAACAAAAAGGAAGAAAAATTAAAAAAAAGAAATGTAGATCGTCGTCTCAGCTACACAGCGTTGAGAGGTGGAGAGAAATCCAAGGAGGTGGGGAGAGGATTCGCGGGACAGAATTGGACGCAGTCAGGTGATGAGCCACTGAAGAGAGTAATTCCAAAATTAAATACCCCTTTAGTTCTTAATATAAGATATATTTACTTAATTTGATAATAATAAGAAAATTCTCATTTTTTTAATTATTGTTAAGAGAATATCAATAGAAGTAAATTATAAAAATATTAGACAAATATTCCATTTGGCCCTTAAACAAGTTAGGCTATTTAGACCTAAAGCCTATGAAGAGCTGACTCTTATATTTCAGCTGTAGTGGCGGGGACAAATAAAGAACAACCAAGATGATTCTTTGCGGAGATTTCAGTTTTCCATATTTATGTGTTTAGCTATAGATACAACATTTGTGGATTACATGATTGGGTATGTTTAGCTATAGATACAACATTTGTGGATTACATGATTTATGATGACATTACTACAATATATAGATTTTATTTTCTCAAAAACGTTTGCCTTTCAAGAAAGGAAGTAAAAAGTAGGCGGTGATATTGTTGTAATTATGTGTGAGAATTTTGACATATTAAACGTTCCTTTTACATAAACGAAAATTTTGACATCCTTATTTAGAAAAAAGGACATAGAAAATGGCTCACATCCCTTCTCCCTCCTCTCTCCCACGGTCTCTGCTCCCTCCTCCCTCCTCCCTCTTCTCTCCCACCGTTGCTCCTCACTCCTCCCTTCTCTCCTCCCACTGTCGCTACTTCCTCTTTCATGGTAGAACATTGTAGGTTTGTTGCTATTTTTTTTTGGTTTTAAAAAAAGAAAGTACAATGTTTGGCATATGTTGGGACTAATTCTAATGTTCTCTTTATTGTTGTTAGGGTTGAGTAGAGGGAAGAAATTTCAAGCATCCAAATTCAAAGTTGAAGTAATTATTTTTTGTTGATGTGCATTGAATTAGACAACTTTGTAAACTTGCATAAATGTGGATGCTTAGAAGTTCATAATTTGTAGTTTATGAAGGCGACCTTCTTGATTCTTCTCCCCAAGTCTGTCTTTCAATCATTGTGAAGGAAATAAGCCACTGAAGAGCCCCTTTGGTTTTTGGGGGTAAGCAAGCAACCAGTTATGTAGGCGCCAACTCCCAGTTCTATCTCTTCTTTCTTTTTGATTTTGACTTGGTTGGCAGGGTCAGGGCCTTTCTAATTACCAGCTGGTCGAAGCTGTGGGATGTAAAAATGCATCGGTAAGGGAGCGTTCCGCCTTAGAGGGAAGGATCCCACGAGCAGTGGTGGACGAAGTGGAAGCGAGACTTAGACAACTTAGCTATGTTTTTTATATTTTGTATTGATGAAATTGTTGGATTACATTGCTATTATTGTTTTGAATTGCTTCAGTTGGTTAGTTTTTGTTTGAATTAAGCTGAAATGATTTGTTATATTGAAATTTTAGGATGTTTTACTTTTAAGGGGAAATGTTACCAAATTTTTTTTTTAAAAAAAATGAGTGAAAATAAATCCTTTCATTGACATTTGTTCTAAACTTGAGTGTTGTTGGAAATGACTTAGGTGGTAATAAAATGAATCATAGTTGGATGAATGCTTTGAGAACTAGCAATGAATATGATAATGGGGGTAGAAGAGTTTATTGAATATGGTACAAGGAATGTGCTAACAAAAAATGGGATGTATTTTTGTCCTTGTGTCAATTGTTTAAATAAGAGTCGACATGATACTGATGATATAAGGTAGAGATATGACATGGTGAGAAAGTAATTGTTTGTCTACCGCACAAGAAGGAAGTTGTGGATGTCATAGATGAAGATAAAACAGAGAAAATGATTCATAATGTTGAGGTAGAATACTTTGTGCAACCGCATGTATATGACATCCTGTGGAGTGATGTAGAGACATCGTTGTACCTTAGGAGTAAGGATACACGCTTGATAGGTACATTATATTTGGCCAACTTAAAAGCAACTTGTGGGTGAGCTGATAATGCTTTCCCATTGTTGTTTGAATTGCAATGGTTTTTAGGTTTTAAATATTCAATAATTCATTTATCATTTTAACTCTATTATAGCTTCCTCCACAACATATATATTGACAGGGGAAGAAATAGTTTATATGGATTCTTATATCTTGTAAATACGACAAAGAGGAATAATAAATTGGAACTAAGGATGACTTATGTTGGTTACACAATAGGAGAGATTGAATTGCCTTGTTATCTAGCATTATTTCTTGAAAGATACGTATTTTAGTTCTGTTTATTTAAGATATTTAAGGATAAATTCATTTTAATCTGTTCATGTTGTTATAATTACCAATTTAGTTTGTGTGTTGTTTTTCCCATCATGAACACCTATTGGTTTGATTCCTTGGGTCTTAGGCCAAATGAAGAAATAAAATCCATTTTCAGCACATAAGTTAATTTGTTTGTAAATCATTGATTCTTGACTTAAATGAATTGTTTTGGTGTGTGTTGATTTTAATTTTAATGATAGTTTAATTAAGACATGTAGACTATTGGGTGAGACACCAAAGGTAAAAATAGGGAGCCGAAGTGGTTTTATTTGAGAGTAAGTAGCTTGAATTCAAGTTCTTTCATTAATGGTTGCTTTAGATATGCCTTTATTAATTTCAACTATTTTCTTTTGAATTATAGTGTCCTCGACAACCAGGGAGAATTGAGTGCGGATAATATATTATATTTTATATGTATAACATCATTCGGAGTTGAGTCACTATAGATTTTGAATAGGTAATCACTTTTTCATTTTCAAATAATAATATTTTTGGTGTTGTAATTAAATTATTAATCAATTCATTCACTTGATTGCTTTATCTTAGCTTATTTTCCAATTTGAGATTTTTTATAATGATGACTCCTACTTAGACAAAAACATTAATTTGATTTGAAACCTTTTGGCTGGACATCCTTTTCAATACATAGATAAATAAAGTTTATTTTTATATTAGATAGTAGTCGTGTAGACACGTTTTTGACACTTTGTAGTGATTATTGTACATAGTAGTAGTAGTAATTAACACTTTAATTAGCTAATGCTGGATGATTTTTTACTATTTGTAAGAACAATTTGGTTTATGAAGAAGCGTTGGATGATATTTCTGTAGGGATTAATTGCTGAGTAGTGAAAAATATAAAGCAATTTTCTTTTTCCTTTTTTAAAAAAACTTTCAATGTTTGTTGTTTAAAATTGACGCCATAAGATACTCATGGCATCCCCCCCCCCCGGTCCCCAAAAGATACATCCTAAGGAACCAACTTACAATGTCCATTTTGTAAAAAAAAGCGGCGCCCCTTTTTTAACAGACGTTGTTCCTAAACTTTACTACATCGCTTACATAGGCGCCCCTTGAAAAGAGATGTAGAAAGGGTTTAAAAATAAATGTTAAAAGTTCTTTCCATATCTCGGATTTTATGTTTCATTAGTTCCAAATGTTGTAGCTATATCTAAATATACACAGTTAAATATGGCATTAGGGAACTCCGTGAATTTGATTAGTTTTCATCAAATGGGCAAGCACGAGAAGGATCAGGAGGAGGAAAGCACTGTAGAGGAACTTCAAACATCATCGGCAATGGATATGTCAGGTAGGTCTATACTTTGCACCTTCCTTGGTTTCACTGCCTTCATTGGAGTTGCGAATGTGTTACTACGACTAGTTTTTAACAGGGTTAAGGTTTAAACTTAGTAACAAACTATTTTTTTTTGTGCACCTAATACAATGAACTATTTTGAGGTATAAAAGTAGACATAATTAATTTTTTTTGGCAGCATATATAGCAATACAGTTAACTCTAGTTAACTTCTGTTACTTTTTGCACTGTTGGTTCCACCAGTTTTCTTATTTTATTATTTTAATATATATGTTTAGAAATATGTGCGTTTTTCAATGTGAAAATATCACTTAGATTCTATGGAAGCAATTTGTTTTCAGCCAACCCAAAATATTTTAAAATTTCACCACAACCCATTGAGCCAAAATGAAAATAAATTTTGACAGTGAAAATGTAATAATGTCCTTACTTTTGGTTTTTTCAATAACAACATTTATAAGACAAATAAAGGTATCTAAAAGACAAATAAATGAATTTAAAAGAATTAAGGGAGTTGAAAATTTTATAAATATGGACATTTACAATATAGATAGTGAAAGACCAAAATCTTTTAACTCCTTGGATTATTTTAAATCTCTTTATAAGACAAATATGGTCATTTACAATATAAATAAGGGAATTCACAAGATAAATATAAGCAATTATAAGACAAAAAAATATTTATGTCTATTTTTTGTCCCAAAAAATGATAATTGTGTTGAATTCTCATAACAAAATAGTTTATTGTTACATTTGCACATTTACCTTTCTAAAAATATATTAAAATAATACAGCGTGACAAGATAGGTGGGATACACAATGCAAAAAGTAACAGTCTAACATAAGTTAATTAGGGTTAGTGGCGTTGCTATATATGCTACTAATTATATTGAACCCCAAAATAATTAATTGTGTTAGGTACCTATAAGGTTGTAAGGAAGTAGTTTGTTGCTAAATTTGCACATTCACACTTTTTAATATAGAAGTTAGTATGGTTTCATTCATAGCTACTATGAAAGATAATATTTTGGAAAAACTAATATTTGTTAAAATAACTAACATAACTAATTTCTTTAATTTATTCAAATTAGTTATCTAGCTTATTAAAGACAGGAAGTATTATTATCCGGTTGCCAATAGTTTGAGTTATCTCGTGATATGCTTACATAGAGATGGAGCTTTGTAGATACAATCCCCCCAAAAAAAAATCCCAAAAAAAGATTATCTAGATTTTGTTGTGAATAGAATCACATGGCACACATATCCGAGGAGAACGGAAGTAACAGAGGCACACATATGAATAGAATTCAATCAATTGAAGCCATTAAACACTGAATTGAAGGTAGAGAAAAAGCATTTCAACCTACCATATCCGAGGAGAACGAAAGTAACGGAGGCAAGAAGAGCACACACCACTGTGTACCAATTGGGACGACATCTGGGTTTGGTCTCATGCTTTTGTTCTCATTCATTTTTTCTTCATTCTAGGAAATGAGAGTGAAAATCAGAAGAAGAAAAATTAAAGGTATGAGATTCGATTGAAGATGTAACAGGGAAAGCAAATTGTAGGAGTAAGGGTGGGTGAATCACGAGAGCAATGAGTGTGAGGAGTTATAGAGAGAGAGGGTGAAGGAAGAAGATTTTTTCTTGGTTTTCTCATCTAGAATATTGCGGATTGCTTTTTCCAGAAAATTTTAAATTGTAAAAATAAATCACCTGTTTGGTCCCTTTAAAAAAATATCTTCTATGACACGTCCCTATAATTTTCTTCTATTTTTATTAGATTATTGTAGGTTTCATTGTTGTTATAGTTCTTTTTTTTAATCATAGATATGGTGTGATGACCACCCTATAGGGTCGTTATTTTTTCAGAGTTAACGGATGAGATTCAATTGAAGATGTTACAGGGAAAGCAAATTGTAGGAGTAGGGGTGGGTGAATCACGAGAGCAAGGAGTGTGAGGAGTTATAGAGAGAGAGGGTGAAGGAAGAAGATTTTTTCTTGGTTTGCTCATCTAGAATATTGCGGATTGCCTTTTCCAGAAAATTTTAAATTTTAAAAATAAACCACCCATTTGGTCCCTTTAAAACAATATCTTCTATGCCACGTCCCTATAATTTTCTTCTATTTTTATTAGATTGTTGTAGTTTTCATTGTCATTATAGTTTTTTTTTTAATCATACATATGGTGTGATGACCACCCTATGGAGCCGTTATTTTATCAGAGTTAACGCGGACAAGGATTGAGATGATTTGGACGACTTAATTGCGGAATAAAAGTATTTTGAAAATAACTTAGTTTGAAAATATACGGACAAATTTTTTCGTGATTCGAATTCATCCGATAGTTGGATGTTAATACAGTAATCCCAAAATAGACGAATAATAAACGTTACAGTATAGTCTTATTACTCTTATTTTTCCAAAAAGGTCCAACTGCTGTAACCCTTACAGCTGCTTCTTGTCTTTTGATCCCAAACTACTAACTGTATCTTTCATGTGGTCTGGAGTTCAAATGAATGAACTCCAGGATAATAGTTAATTTCATTTGCTGGTGTGAAAGGTAAATGACAGTATAACACAGGTATAAGCATAGAATAATTCACAGAAATTAAGTCGCATTGTAATCGCAGTTAATGGCCAAGGATCGCAGTTCTTCAGGACATACAACCTGTTCTAGGACACGCAGCCCTATGAGACACACAGCCTCAATCCATAACTAGGATACACATATGCAAATTATCTAGCAACCATGATCAGTCATACATGCAATACATACATAAAAGCTAATAAGATTATGGTTACCCACCTCAAACTTGAATCTTTATCTCTTGACTGAAGTTGTTGGGATAAGAAAAAGTATTAAGGTCTGCCTAAAAACGTTTATTATCGTTGTTAATCACTTACTCGAATCACAAAGAAACTAATTACGCGAATTAGTTTAGGGGATTAATAATAATTATTAATCCCTTAAAAATTTCTCTAACAATAATTTATTATTATTATTATTATTATTATTATTATTATTAACCCTAATAATAATAATAATTCCTCATTTATTATTATATCACTCCTTCCCAATAATAACAAAATATCTATTATTATTGTAATTAGTTTACAACAATTATTTTAAACTCTCAGAGACTATCCTAACACTTTAAGTTAGGAGTTAAATAAATACTAATTATTATATGAAATATAATATTTTCTCATGGCTTTCCAAAAATATAATCTTCATTCTATATTATTATAGAAAATAAAAACCTTAAGTTTAATAAATATTAACATCAAGCATAATAGACTTCTGTGTGTGTGTGTGAAATTAGATATTTAAAGTTTAATAATAATCCCTTCCTTTATCTAGAAATATACTTTAAGCTCTTCAATATTTTATAATATATTATAATAGTGGGGCTTTGGGTTTAGCATCATATACCAACAGATTAAAGAAAAGCTTTTCTTTTCTTTTTTAATCTTTTTATATTTGCAAAGTGTGTGTCTATATATATATATATAAAAAGAGTAGCTAGATCATATTTAAACTTCCAATGATTCACGTGCAGCAACAAATGTTCCCTGCGTGTTTCATTTATAAACATCTATATATAAATTTACTCATACAGAAAACACACAGTGCTACGTCATATGTATATTCAGTGTTTTTCCCTCAAAGTTAAAACACACACACAGATATATTCTTGGCAAACCACCCCACGTAAGTCATGCATTTTGGCTTATCCGTATTGATGAGTCAAGGACAAAATCATGCTGAATTTATATATATAAAAAACAGATTTGGTTAAATCCTTGTATGTGTAGATATATTTCCTAAGTCCTTATTCTTCATACAGTTTCAGCGCTTTTTTTTCTTATTTGAGTCACACACAGCAACCTACTTTTATATATATATATAAAACATAGACACACAAGTAATGTGGCTTTTTTCTCAAACTATCCATTTTCAAGAAATTATTTACCAAAATGCTCCTCCTTTAAAACTATTCACATTGTGTCTCTTTCTGGAAACATATTCTCATTTTGTCCTCATTTAGTCGACTAAAACAAGGCCATAGTTGACTAAATGTCGGGCTTACATACACGAAATTTAGTCGACTAAATCTGACTAAATCCTAGATTTAGTCGATTAAATTTCGTGTGGTTCAAATTTGTTGTCATCCTCTTCGTTAGAAAAACTCGGAATCCTTCTGCTCGTCGTCGCTAGACATCATCGTGAAAAAAACTGCTCAAGAGAAGAGAAAAAAAAGAGAGAGATGAAGTTTTGAAGAACGACAAACAAATATATAAAATAGAGAGATCGACTTCGAATTCCTGGGCAAAGACAAGACGATCGTTCAAACCAATTTCTACACTTGCGGAACTAGAAACAGAGAGCAGATCCACCAACTAGGCTTCGATTGCTCCAACGGGTTTCACAAGTATGTGATCAAATGGGGCCGAGATTCGATCGGGTGGGTGATTGATGGGAAGGTAGTGAGAAGAGAGGAGAAGAAGGAAGGGGACGAAAATGGTGAATTGGGGTTTCCTGAGAAGCCTATGTTTCTGTATGCTTCAATTTGGGATGCTAGCTATATTGATAACGGCAATTGGATTGGTAAGTATGATGCTTTTGATGCTCCTTATGTTTGCATGATGCTCCTTATGTTTGCATCTATAAGGACATTCACGTACTTATTGTGACTACTTGTGATTCCTGATCAGGCTTTTTCATCTTCAAAACTTCATCTCTCTCCTTTTTTTTTTTCTCTTCTCTTGAGTAGTTTTTTTCATGATGTCTGGCGACGACAAGCAGAAGGATTCCAAGTTTTTCTTCGATTAGAACGAAGAGGATGACTAAATCCCAAGATTTAGTCGATTAAATTTCGTGTCCAGTCAAAAAAAATGTATGCCCGACAGTTATTCTTATTGACTAAATGGGGGCAGAATGAGAATATGTTTCCAGAAAGGGACACAATGAAAAATAATTTTAAAAGAGAGGTATTTTGATAAATAGTTTTCTAAAAAGGGACAGTTTGGGAAAAAAAGCCTAAGTAATATTTTCATAACAACAAGGAGGAAAGATTCAGATGTTAACAGTCCCCAACATACAGAGACGCTGTCAGCAAAAACACAAGAAGTTATTATATATATATATATACACGTTTTCGCACAAGCATATGACAACCCCTGTCTTCGGTTTCATTTCCAGTTCAGTTTTAGTTTCAGTTCCAGCGAAGACTCATGGCTTTATTTCTCACAGTTAAAACTCTAAATCTTCATATGGACAGTAACCGAGCATAGGAGGAAAAGAAGGTTCTCATGGATTACCTTAAGAGCAGCTGAACGATGAAGAACAATGCTGAAATATTCCCTGTTCTTGACACCAGAAACAGAGAAGAATAATTCCAGAGATGCTGACTCTCTCCTTCCTCCTCCCCCTCTCTCGGTTTTTCACCAGCGTCTCCCTCTCTCAGCCTCACTCACTCTCTCGGCCTCACTCTCAATTCAACTTACTGCTGAAGCGTGAGTGGAGAAGGAACACCGAGAAAGTATATATATATACACCATCCTGGAGGTCCAGCCCGAGAAGCATGAACCAGAGGATATTAGCGGCACTGGGCTCGAGAGGCATGGAAGGTTCTGTGACCTTGCGTGTGTGAGTTAAAGGCGCTGAATCAGATTATGGCAGGATCTTTTTTTTTTTTTTTTGTTTCTATTGCACTCAGTTCACCAAAGCTTTGCCCTGACTAGTCCGGATCGAGGTTCTATCGGGCGCATACGTGGGAACCTCTCTCAGGGAAGTTTTCTATATCCAAAAGGACTCGAACTCAAGACTCTTACTTAAACAACCCAAGTCCCTTCCACTTGAGCTAACTTCCGCTGGTTATGGCAGGATCTTCTGTTGCTTAATAACGTGGTCTGCTTCTTCGGTTTGACGGGTTGATGGTTATTAGATAATGGGTGGATTGTATTTTGACTGAAGGTGATTTGTTTGGACCGAATGAGAAGTAGTGGAGTATGGGAGTTGTGATCCAAAAGAGAGAAGGAAACTTGCTTCTGTGTCTGCTTCATGTCGGACTGGAGCTGAAAGGATATGATTCATTGTCGATAATATGTCTCTCACGTGGGTCAAATCGACTAATGCTGGATATAGGTTTTGGGCTGAGAAAAAAAATGAACTTTTGCATAATGGCTTATGTAACTTCATTGCTGTATGCTTCATGTGGCCCATATGATTCATTTGTTCTTTTTTTTTTAAACATTATTTTATTTGTAATTAGCTTTAATTGCAATTATTGAATAATTTCAAAGAAATTAAAATTTTAATTTCCTAAGCCTTGAAATACAAATTCTATAATTTTAGTCCTAAAAATTATCACTTACAAATATTCCTTGAATTTATTCTTTTCTCGAAATAAATTAAGGAAAATATGCCATAATTTCCAATGATTATTCTCATAATTATTTTAGCCCAAATTTCATAATTTAAATTTTCCATACAATATTCCAATATTCAAATCCCAGAAATTTGGGAGGTTACATATGGGTTTGTATTGCGATAATTTATTAATTTATAAGAAAAACATGTTAGTGATTCATGATATGAATCTCTCTCTGGATTAACTTTGTCATATGGATCTACATAAAATTAAAAATTAACTAGATTCCATATCATATATAGATTCAAGTAAAATAATATGGTCTAATATTTTTTATTGATGAAAATTAAAACGTGTTAGTGATTCATTATTGTAGTTTTTATTGTCATTAGTTTTCTTGTTTATGTTCTTTTGGTTTTTTAATACATTCAAGATTTTCCTTAAAACAAAATTTTGGGGGCAGTCTTGAATCCCCCCACCACTGTCCAACCCCCTCCCCCCCAAATTTTTTTTTCCAAGCTCGATCTGTCCTGTCCCTGTGCTTATACTTTATTGAAGACTGGAGGTGGTAGATGATTGAGTCAACAAGGTCTATTAAGGATAGGTAAGCCTTTGGGCTCAATAAACATTTATAGAGGTATTTGTAGATGACAAACCAACAAGGTTGTCACATCCCAAACGAGATTTTTTTTTTTGGCTAAATAAAGGTATCATTCAGCATTTTATTGGAGGTAATTATAATTGAGACTGTTGTTTCTAACGTATGGAGTAGGTAGAAATTGAATATGCAGTAAACAAAACAGTATAACAACAATCTGTGTTTAACAAAGTATAACATACAGAGAGCATACAACAAGTCTGTATCATATGAAAAAGCTATAAACGAACTCACAAGACTGCCGAATATGGTTATGAACTATGCAGAAATCCGGGCCCAACTTTCGTTGTCTCCTTAAGACAATTTTGCTCCCTCTACGGATGCCACAGGTTTCTGAGAAATTGCCTCCCAGGATAGAGCGGATTGTTCGTCTCCAGAAAGGTGGCTCTGTCTGTCTGAAACCCAAGCGAATCCAACGAGTCTCCTTTCGGAACGCACAAAATGTGTATGCAGGAAGAGTGTATGCAGAGAGAAAAGAATGTTAAAAATTTTGTGACTAGGGGCCCCTATTTATAGACTCCGGAAAAACACGATCAGATGGACTCGTCTGTTGCGCGAACTGGTATGTTGTGCGAAAAGACACACCAGAATGGAACGAACAGAGGCGACCTGCGTTTGTTGCCGGCGAATTGGTGCGTCTCACGAACAGACACACCAGAAGGAGCTAAACGGGTCGGGTCGTACGAACAGACGCGAAAAGACGGGGCTGAACGAGTCGTACGTAGCCGCTGGAAAAAATCGGAGAGGCACAACGGAAATAAAAATAAAAGGATTATTTTATTCAAAAAATAATTTAATAAAAAATTATTATTTTATTTCACACGTGCGGATCGGACCGGGCGAGCGGCGCACGCGACCGACCGAACCGAACCTAGTCGAGCCGGCCAGACAGACGGCGATGGCGGCGGCGCGCGCATGTGTGGTGGACCAAGGGTTGCCTAAGTCCTCACCCCTCTACAAAAGTGGGTAAGCCCAAGGGCCCAACTAGTAGGAGCCAAGTTGGGGCTTATATACCCTCCAACTTTTCTTCACCTAACCAATGTGGGACTTAGTACCACACACACAATCCTTCTTATTTTTCCTCTTCTTTTCCATCCTTCTTCTTATTCATAAACTATGGGATTTCTTCCTAAATTCCAACAATCCCCCACATGGATAAGAAGTAAGTCCATCATGACCAAATGCAAATGATCATGTATGCAAATTGCGGTTCCTCTACGAGAAACAACTGCATCGAGAAAGGTAGGGGTTACCTTTGAACCTTCTCTAGTAAAAACCTATCGGATATATTGGTCAATCAATGAACGTGCTGTCTTGAACTGTCGACCTTTTAGTGTATACCAAGACAATAGGAGTCATACAGTTGCTCCTCTAGCATCGTTGGTTCTCATGCTGTGTCCATTTTGGCCCTGGACACCGCCTGGTTCTGCGAGTGTTCTAAAGAATCGGCCGTTTTAAATTCTCATAGAAGTGGCTCACACTTCACACTCACATAGGTGATTCCTTGTGATGTAACTCAACATACATCATCTGAACACATCAGATTAAGAAACCATTAAAAGCTTACCCTTATATATATGCACTGTCTTGTCTAGGAATGAGTATGAGTTTAAAACTCCACAGTGTTAACAGTCGATCATCACTTAGTTGTCTCTTTGAACCTAGTTCGTGGGATCTCCACTCTTCTAGGTAGAGTTACCACAATAATCAACAATGGATCGGCCTTAAACCCATTCCTTTGGAAAATTTCCAAACTAACTTTCTAGGAATTTCTTTAGTCAATGGATCTGCTATATTCTCTTTTGATTTCACATAATCAATTGAGATGATTCCATTTGAAAGTAGTTGTCTAACAGTATCATGTCTACGACGTATATGTCTAGACTTGCCGTTGTACATGACATTCTTGGCCCTACCTATAGCTGCTTGACTATCATAGTGTATACACACTGCTAGTACCGGTTTTGACTAATTTGGAATGTCCTTAAGAAAATTACGAAGCCATTCAGCTTTTTCACCAGCTTTATCTAATGCAATGAATTCTGCTTCCATAGTTGATCTTGCAATGCAAGTTTGTTTGGATGACTTCCAAGACACAGCACCACCACCAAGGGTGAATACATATCCACTTGTGGATCTTGTGTCATTAGAGCTGGTGATCCAATTTGCATCACAATACCCTTCTAGCACTGCAGGGTACTTCTCATAATGCAAAGCAAAGTTTTGAGTTTGCTTTAAGTAACCCAAAACTCTTGTCATAGCTCTCCAATGAAGCTCATTTGGATTACTGGTAAAGCGACTTAACATGCTTACTGCATAAGTAATATCAGGTCTAGTGAAATTCATAACATACATAAGATTGCCTAGCACTTGAGCATACTCCTTTTGCTTTTCAGCTTCGCCAGTATTTCTCAACAGTCGAAGACTAGAATCTATAGGGTTCGACATAGGAGTTATGTTTAAACTCTTGAATTTCTCAAGAATTTTAGCAATATAGTGTGCTTGCGATAAAGCTAACCCATCAGGAGTTCTATGAATTTTAACTCCTAAAATAACATCTGCGAGACCCATATCTTTCATGTCAAACTTACTGGTAAGCAATCGCTTAATAGCTTTAATCATTTGATTATTAGTACCTGTTATCAACATGTCATCTATATAAAGACATACTATGGCAAACCCATTTTCAGTATTTCGAACGTAGACACACTTGTCACATTCATTAATACTAAAGCCATTTGGTAACATAACTTCATCAAATTTCGCATGCCATTATTTTGGGGCTTGTTTAAGTCCATAAAGGGACTTTATTAAGCGACAAACTTTCCGTTCTTGTCCTGAGACAACAAATCCCTCAGGTTGTTCAAGATAAATCTCTTCCTCTAATTCACCATTTAAGAAAGCTGTCTTTACATCCATTTGATGTAACTCTAACTCATTCAATACTGCTAATGCGATCAACATTTGAATCGATGTAGTTCTTGTAACAGGTGAATAGGTATCAAAATAGTCTAGGCCTTCACGTTGTCTATAGCCTTTTACTACTAGCCTAGCTTTGTACTTATCAATAGTGCCATCTGCTTTCATCTTCTTTTTAAAGATCCACTTAGTTTCTAATGGCTTATTGCTAGGAGGAAGGTCAACCAATTCCCAAGTGTGGTTTGACAGAATAGAATCAACTTCACTATTGATAGCCTCTTCCCAGAATGGTGCTTCAGGAGAACCCATAGCCTCTCCATAAGTTCGAGGCTCATTTTCTAACAGATAAGTCAGAAAATCAGGCCCAAAGGATGTTGAAGTCCTTTGCCTAGTACTACGTCTTAGTTCCTCCTTTCCAAGATCATTAGTCACAGTATCCTGAGATATCACTGTGTTGTTATTATCATTATTTATATTATACGGAAATACGTTTTCAAAAAACGTAGTGTTCCTTGACTCAATAACCGTATTCACATGGATATCTGATACATCGGACTTATAAACCAAAAAACGATATGCACTACTATTATATGCATAGCCAATAAACACACAATCTACTGTCTTAGGTATGATTCTTAATCTTTTAGGTTTAGGAATTTCAACCTTTGCCAAGCACCCCCACACTTTCAAATATTTCAAGGAAGGTTTCTTTCCTTTCCATATTTCATATGGTATGCTTTGTATCATTTTATAAGGCACTCTGTTTATTAGAAAGTTGGCCGTTAGAATGGCTTCCCCCCACAAATTTTGTGGTAAACCGGACTCATTTAATAATGCATTCATCATCTCTTTCAATGTTCGATTTTTCCTCTCTGCAATCCTATTTGACTGAGGAGCATAAGGAGCAATTGTCTGGTGTATAATACCAGATTCTATACAGAATTCCTCAAAGGGGCCATCAAATTCTCCTCCACGATCGCTCCTTACAATTTTAATTTTCTTGTTAAGTTGATTTTCAACCTAAGTTTTATATTGTTTAAATGCAATAATAGCCTCATCTTTACTATTAAGCAAATACACATAACAATATCTACTGCAATCATCAATAAATGTAATAAAATATTTCTTATTACCCTTAGATGGTATAGATTTCATATCACATATATCAGTATGTATTAAATCTAACAACTCAGTTGATCTTTCAACAGAAGAAAAAGGTAACTTAGAAAATTTTGATTCAATGCATACTTGACATTTATCTTTATTTGAACAATCAACTTTAGGCAATAATTCTAAATGAATTAATTTTTTAATTGACTTATAGTTAACATGTCCTAATCTTTGATGCCATAAATTAGAGGACTCAAGCATATAGATAGAATCAATATTATTATTAGTAGCACCATTATTGGTAACAGTCATTACATTAACTTTGAAAAGGCCCTCACTAAGGTAACCTTTTCCAACATACATATCATTCCTAGAAAGTATAAACTTATCGGAAACAAATACAAGCTTAAAACCATTCTTGCTTAAGAGGGATCCAGAAATCAAATTCTTGCGAATGTCAGGCACATGAAGCACATCATTAAGTGTCACGACTTTTCCAGAAGTCATCTTCAACACCACTTTTCCAACACCTTCAACCTTTGAACTAGAAGAACTTCCCATATATAGTTGTTCATCTTGCTTCGCAGGTGTATAAGAAGAGAACATTCATTTGTTTGAACAAACATGCCTGGTGGCACCAGTGTCCACCCACCATTCCTTGGTATTTCCAACCAAGTTACATTGCATTACCACTGTTGAAAGATTCATATTATCAATCATATCAGTAGTATTATCAACCATATTGGCTTCGGTGTTCTTCTTCTTGAGATTCTTTGGCTTCTTACAATCCTTAGCACGATGGCCAGGCTTCCCACAATTGTAACACTTGCCTTTGAATTTCTGACCTTTGCTAGGGCCTTGTTTGGATGATCCCTCATTAGAGCGTTTCCGTTTCTTGGACTTTGGACCATCTTCCACAATGTTGGCCTTTGAAACTATAGGGTTGCTACCAAATTTCTTTTTAGAAATCTTGTTGTCTTCTTCTATTCTCAATCTTACAATCAAATCTTCAAGTGACATCTCCTTACGCTTGTGCTTGAGGTAATTCTTGAAGTATTTCCAAGAGGGTGGTAATTTTTCAATAAATGCAGCAACTTGGAAGGATTCACTAAGAGACATCCCTTCTGCATGAATCTCATGCACAATCAATTGTAGCTCTTCAACTTGACTTACTACTGATTTAGAGTCAAGCATTTTGAAATCCAAAAATCTGCCAACTATAAACTTCTTCAAGCCAGCATCTTCAGTTTTGTATTTCTTGTCTAGACTCTCCCATAGTGCTTTGGTCGTTTCTAAAGTACTATATACAATATACAATGTATTATCTAGACCATTGAGAATATAGTTCCTACGCAGGAAATCAGAATGCTTCCAAGCATCTATCGCAGCAACCTTCTCCTTATCCAACGGTTGTCCTTCCTCCAATTTTGGGGCATCTTTAGTGAGAAAATGAGCGAAGTTCAACGTGGTTAGATAGAAAAACATTTTTTCGCGCGCGCGTGTGTATGGTGGACCAAGGGTTGCCTAAGTCCTCACCCCTCCACAAAAGTGGGTAGGCCCAAGGGCCCAACTAGTAGGAGCCAAGTTGGGGCTTATATACCCTCCAACTTTCCTTCACCTAGCCAATGTGGGACTTAGTACCACACACACAATCCTTCTTATTTTTCCTCTTCTTTTCCATCCTTCTTCTTATTCATAAACTATGGGATTGTTGGAATTTAGGAAGAAATCCCATAGTTTATGAATAAGAAGGATGGAAAAGAAGAGGAAAAATAAGAAGGATTGTGTGTGTAGTACTAAGTCCCATATTGGTTAGGTGAAGGAAAGTTGGAGGGTATATAAGCCCCAACTTGGCTCCTACAGGGACTGGTTCGTTTAGGAGTTCATGAAAAAAAGATGAAGAAGAAAGTATGCACAATGACTTCAAAGTGTGGGTAGTACTATCCTTTAAGCTTAATTCGCCCCCATATATGTATATCTTATAGGGTGTAATTTGAATTGATGGCTGAATTTCCTGCAAGTTACAATGAAGACCCTTGAGTAAGGATTGTACTCCCAACACTTAAGCCAAGACAACAATGACTTTTTATAAAGTGGTAATTTAACTTTACTTTTGTGCGTACTCAAGAACAAAGGTAATGAATTTGATCTCTTGTTGTTGTGTGATTTCTGATGTCTGATATTTCGTATGTCACAAATGAAGTGATGGTGCAGGGTATATATAGGCCGTGAAGTGATGCCTTGAAGTAGTGTTTCTTAAAGCAACACCTCTTTAATTAAAAGTCATAATCATATATTAGATTCATGAATCCTCATGAACCAACATAACTTAAATAACCAATAGTTATTTAAAATAACTCTTCCATGAAGGTTCATACCTTTATAATATGTAGGGTCTTCTTGAAAAACTAACGCAGCCTTTCACATAGGTGTCTAAAGAGACATGACATTTGTGACCTTTAGTGTTATAATTCCCTAACAAGACTTTATATAAACTTTTTAATTTATAAGTACATGACTTTTCAACAAACACATCTCTTTATTTTAAATATTTCAACAAGCATTACAGATGGTAAGGCACTTTGAACAGTTTAATTTTTACTTTTGCAATGTGGCGTTAAATTATTGAACAAGAGTGGGGCCTTTATGAGACCATTAGAGCATATAATGGAAGATCATGTGACTTTTATTGCTAAATCAATTAGTTAAACTAGGACATCTTACTAATGCAATATAGTGGCAACTTAGGTCATTCTCCTAAAGAGCAATATTGGGGTTTTTTTATAGCATTGAATTTAAGTGGTAAAACATGCAATGGAATGGACCTAAACTAAAACCAAGACACTACTACCTATGCAAGATGCAAATGACTCTAAAACCTATATGAGAATGAAACTAACTTAAATGAATGCAAATGCAATTATTGGGGGGGTTTTATGAAAGGGAAATTGAATTTCTAAGCAAAAGAAATCAACTAATAGTTAAGAAAATCAAATAAGAAAAAGTAACAAAGGATAACTTCATATACGGTGAAAGGAATAACTTAGGATTTACATGAAGTTAGCTTTCATAGCTCAAATTAATTAATTAGGCCAAAGGAAAAGTGATAAGAGAGTGGAATAAATAAGTTTAATCACGTAATTGCAGCATGAGAAACCCTCAAGTTCAATAACACTTGAAACATTAGAAAAAATGACATAAGCACTAGCCAATTCAACCCATTAAAACCAATCTCAATTAATTCAAAATAATTTTGGAAATCATATTTACAAATGTCTAATTAAACAACTAGATAATTAACCAATTCAATTAAGCAATCAATAGGATAAACCAAAGTGACAATTAATAATTCAATTGAGAACCCAAAAATTTGTAAATGAAAATTCCAACAATTATCTTAGTCTTATCATAAATCACTCCAAATATCTATGCATTTCAAAAAGAGATATGTCTACAATCTAAAACTACATTGTTCTCAAACAATACAACTCAAAACTATTTAAAACTAAGTAATCTTAAGCTTTGAAATAAATTGATATAAGGAAAGACACTCTCTTATAGTCTTTAAATGCAAGTCTTAGGCTCTAAATGCTCCTTCCAAGTTACCTCCCAAATAATCCTAAACTGCCATGAATTTCTCCATGCTCCTCGTCTTCTTCTATGTCAGTCTTCCTCTTGCTCTATATTGTTAGTGCAAGAGTTTCACTCAAGAGGGAGGTGAATTGGGTGATTTAAAAATTTTAAACAAAAAGAGCTCAATCAACTAATAGCGAGGAGTTATGGTTAGAATAATATCACCAAAGTGTGTACAATCGATTATACTAGTTCGACCTTAATGTCGTGACATATGTCCAGTCCTTATAGCTTCTCTCAGATTTCCACTATATTTCCAATATTAACCAGGTTCTTTTCACCTTTACAGAGTAATCCTCACTCGGACCTACTTCCCCTTACGATTTGTATTATAACAACCACTCAAGGTCCCACTATCTTGAGATTGTACAAAAATCAAATAGATTGAATGGCTCTCTCTTATAGTAGATATATAATCATTGATGAATAATGAATATCAACAAATATTTCATAGAGAATTTATGAGTAATGAATAAGCAGTAATTGATCATGTACTTTAGTAGTTGCTTTGTATTGAATGCTCAACTATTTATAGTTGAACTCCATTAATGATTGTTGTGAAGTTTCAAGCTTCCTATTGTGAGTTCAAACTTTTCTATTAGACAGGTGAAGTTTTCCGTTAGAGATAGATTCAAGTCTTTTGACAGAAATCGACTTTCAGTCGTTTTTGCTTTGTTGCAACACAACTGCTCTGGGATTGCTTGGGTTGTGTCCCTTTTGCTTTCACCAGAATAGGTGTCTCAGAAGATGATCATTTGACCTACTCTAAAATAGCTTCCATGTATACTGTGTTTTCTACAACTGTAATTAATGTTTTGACATAAATCTTGCTTTTTGAGAATTTGCACGTAATCCTCCAATCAATCATCTGAAACCCATTACTAAACATGTTTAGAAGCATTAAGAACAATCATAAGTATTAATTAGATGTAACAAGATGATAATCAGTAAATTTGAATTCTCAGAGACGAAGGTTCAGTGCAAAATGAACTCACACTCGAGTGTCATTCTAGGCATACTTGAGTGTAACACTCGAGTGTCCATTTTTCATACCTGAGTATTGATCATTTTGCTCTTTGGAAGAAGACTTTTTTTTTTATAAATGAGTTTAGTTGGAAAGTGAAAATTCTTCTAGCCACTTGAGTGTGCAATTTCCTACACTTAAGTATTGATGAATATGTGTCTGGTAGATGATTGTTCATAAATGGAGTTCAGTAAAAAAATGTTGTCTTTACCAGATACTTGAGTGTCATGAAGCCACACTCAAGTATCTCAAATGACACTGCGAGTGTTCCTCTTAATGTGGTAGCACTCTTGATTCATCAGCGATTTTCAAGCACTGTTCTTGCAAGTGTTTACCTTAGCACTCGAGTGTCAAATATCACACTTAAGTGTTTACCTTGATACTTTATGTGTGAGTGTGAGTGTCAGTGTCAGGAATTGTTCTTGCAAGTATTGGGTTAACACTCAAGTGTTCATTCACACACTTGAGTGTCTAACACACACTTCTTGAAAAATGTGTGAGTGTCAGGCATAATCTCTACAAGTGTCAAGCCAACACTTGAGTGTTTAGAGCAACACTCGAGTGTGTACATACTAGGACACTTTTATAATTGCTTTTTGATTCAATTTTTTGTTTCCATAATGGTAGTACACTCGAGTGTTATGAAATACACACTTGAGTGACTTGAATCATCAAGTCTTCTTTCTTTTCAACTGTTTGTTATCATCAAAATATATGTAAACCGATAACTAACACACACTATCATTGTTCTTGTCGCTGAAAATAGCTGATGGCTATTCCTCGATTCTTCGCCTTTACCGGAATTACATTCCCAATCTCAGGTACTAGCTTCAGTGAAACTCACTACTCACTTCTCTGCCATCATGTCTCTGTCTTCTTCTTACCTTAACTGCCATTACCTTTAGCCATAGGAGAGTGGCGGTGGTAGAGATGGAATTGTCAAAATGTGGATAGGGAATTGTTAAAACCTGGAGATGGAGTTGTTAAAACGTAGAGATGGAGTTGCCAAAACCTGGAGATGGAGTTGTAAGCATGTGGAGATAGAATTGTCAAAACGTGGAGATAAAGTTGTTGAAACTTGGAGATGGAGTTGTTAAAATGTGGAGATGGAGTTGTCAAAACCTGGAGATGGTGTTGTTAAAATTTGGAAATGAAGTTGTTAAAACATGGAGATGGACTTGTCAGAACGTCGAGATAGAATTGTTAAAACATGGAGATGGAGTTGTCAAAACGTGGAGATGGACTTATCAAAAACTGGACCTGGACTTGGCTAATCCTAGACATGAACTTGTCAACAAGTGGACATAGACTTGTAAAAAACTTGACAAGGGGAATATGGAGATGGTTTGCTATTTTTAAACAACTATAAATTTAAGCCCACATTATTGGAAGCACACACTTGCTCAAGCACATGCATACATAGCCTCTCCTTATCAAGCTTACATCAGTCAAGAATTAGATATGCAAATGGATGCCTTTACACTCATCGATGCATTTCCCTACACTTGTCAATCACATGTGATACAAAATGAGACAATCACTAACATATACATTCATTTTGATAAACTCAATTTAGTACACAAGAATTGAGTCTAAAAAACTTCATTAACCACTAAAATCATGTGAATACAAAAATATCATTAAGTTGCTTAACAATTAAGTTACACAATACACATGTCTATTTCTTCATCTCTCTTTCTTCCTAGTTACAATCAATTCTTACAGTTCTTCCATGGAGTACTTAGGCCACATAGTATTATGAATTACATAATAGGATTAGTTTCCTATAGTCACAATATAACTACTCCAATATCTCTTTCTTCTTCTTGCTTTGTTGGTTGCTTGCTTTAATGGACAACACCTTTTGCACATGTATATTCTTCTCATGTGAGACAAGCCATCATATGCAATCAATCATCCAATTTTCATTTTTCTTGCTTCTTCTTTGTTGACAACCTTTTCTTTCTCCCTCTTGTATACCTAAAAAAAAAAATAAAGTGAAGAATAAATAATTGAGGTTTTAACATTACTATAAAGACAAAACTCTAAGTTTAAACACAATCATCACATGAGCAGGAGGGCTAAAATGTAATACCTTAAAATTCCTATTTATCATAAACATTTTATTTTGATGAATAATATATATGAATGAAGGTGAATATGTGTCTCAGAATTTTAATCTATTGATTATAATTTTGGGCAAATTTCCTCATGAAATTTTTACACAAATGGTAGGTTTTGAGACAACATATAAGGGCAATAAAATGTGATATAAAAATCACATAAAATTATAACAATTGTCTATCAAAAAGTGCATGATAAGCAATGAAGACACTTAATTAAATTAAAGCAAGATAGCTAAAAATAAGGGGCACTTAAACTTGCATTAATTAAGAATGATTGCATATGTCTTCAAGGTGATTAGTGGCAAATTAAGATCATCCAAAATGGGGTTGCATTTTCAAAAATATCAAGGGCCAATGGAATATGAAATTAATTTTCTAATAATGCTCTAATAACTTTGATTAAATAGTAAACCAATTAACCAATAAGAGATGCAATTAAAAGAAAAATAAGCACATTATTATGGAGATAATTAGGCTTAATCAAATCTGCCCCAAAAGTCAACAATTGCAACTAGGATCAATTGTTGAGATTGTTGCATATGTAATGCAATCCAATGGTCCTAATCAATCTTATAATTAACCTTAATCATCATGAAATTAAAGAGGAGGAGGTTAGCCGGCAGGAGATTGATTTCAAAAAGTGTATTTTTTATCCAAAGGTTAGGAAGAAGGAAGGGCAATTTGATTCCATGAAACTTGGTTCCACATGAGCTTTTTTCCTATAAATAGAGGTGCCTCTCCTCTTTATTCTTCACACCAAAAACTCATATCACAACTGATTGAGTTAGAGAAATCCATAGGAGAAAGAAGAAGGAGTAAGAGCTTCAAGAGGTCAGTTCTTGGTCTTAAGCTTTTAGATTTTTGTAGAATTGTTGTTTAATCTAGGAAATGGTAAAGTAAATTCCTTTACATGTTTTAAAAATATCCATTGCTTTGAAAACACAAAATGGAGTGGAAACATGTTAGGAAATAATTTTTGGAGTCAAAAGATCTAAGTGGTGAAAGTTGGGAAAAATCCTAGATTTTAGTTTTATGAAATCATTCACCTTGTATTCGTTGTTTTATATGGAAAATAATCTTCAAAAATCATGAAATTTTCCATTCATGAGGTTTTCTTTTCATATAAAATTTGTAACATTTTAAACTCTATATAAGGATATACAAATTTTTGAAGTTAAGCCTTATTTTTAGGTGTTAATCTGAATAATGGTTGTTATGCATGGGTTTTGGCCATTCAAATGGTGTCTAAAAATCATAAAATTTTTCATAGATATAATAGATATGAAGGGCTTTCCATCCATGTAGAACATGTATTTGTTTGAATTTTGTACAAAACGATGTGAATTTTCCAAGTTAGCCGATGTTTTAGAACTGGAAACTGGAACAGTGGTTGAGGAATGTTAAGTTTCTGGGGATATTTTTCCCTAAAAATAAACTTGTCAAAGGTCATTTTTTATTTGGAAGAACATCGTTTAGATTTTGTATAATTAGTTATGATTTTTAAAAGTTAGTGAAAAATCTGGGTAGAAATGCTGAAATCTCATTTTTAAGAAAATGTAAGTTAAATTTGGAATAATAAATCCACCAGGGGTAAAAAGGTCAATAGTGGAACAATTATTTCTTAGAATATCATTCCTAGTCATATGATATTTATTATAATATCATAATGCAGTGATGGTATTATAGGATATTCAGGAAAGTCAGAAATCGGTACTAAAAGGGAAACGTACCATTAGCTATGCAAACTAAGGTATGAACATGTACTATAAATTTAACTCTTATGTGTCTTGTATGTATATATATGATTTTTTGATTCATATGGAGTCATAGACCAGACGAGGTCGTGGGCCATGTACTATTACCATGACTAGGTCTTAGGTCACATGTTTGTTGTTTGTTTACATTCAGTTTAGCTGTAAATTCAGCTTGTTGTTGATTATAGTCATGATAATACCACATGCATGTTTTCCTAGTGTTGAGGACATGTGGATTCGTGGCATTGGTGAGTGCAAACACTGTTAACATGCATTTACTGTGTGCTATGTATTGTTGTATTGAATGTAATGAATATCTGTCATATATATTGTTATTACTTGAACATGAGGTTAACTATTACCTGAGATTCAATGGGTATTGAATCTCAGACTTGACCCTAGCTTCAGGATCTAGAGGATTAAGAGGCGATAGAAAGGGTAAGATGTACACATGAAAACTCAATCGGAGTTTTTATTTTGGATTGTATTTATATTATTAGATATTTAGTATTTAAATACTCACTAGTGCAAAAAAGTGTTTTAAGACCGCCTCATTTACAGCGGATTATCAATGCTCCGCTCTTAAAGAAATGACTGGTGGCAATTTTGTAAATATAAAGAACTTCTTCACCCACGTCAATTTTTAAGACTGTCTCATTTACAGCGGATTATCAACGCCCTGCTCTTAAAGAAATGACTGGTGGCAATTTTGTAAATATAAAGAACTTCTTCACCCGCATCAATTTTCAAGACCACCTCATTTACAGCAGAGTATCTAGGCACCGGTCTTAAAGATATGATCGGTGGCAATTTTGTAAATATAAAGAACTTCTTCTAACGTATAAATTCTTGAATATAATATTTAGGCAGCTTAAAATAACCAACCGCTCTTAAAAATGTTAAAAAAAATATTAAAATATGGATTACATTATAGAGAAAACTCGTACATCCCCGACTCATATTTTATATGGTCAAGAATAATAAGGATATATTTAAATATAATTGTATAAAACTTTTAAGACCGGACATATATAAATGACGGTCTTAAAGGTAATACTTTTAAGAGCGGACATAACTTATACTCGGTACTAAAAATTTTAAATAATATTTTATTACCTTTAAGAACAGACATAGATAACAGACAGTCTTAAATGTTAACCTTTAAGACCGTCGTTTTAGTTACTCCATACTTATAAATGAAAACATATACTTCTTCGCGTGAAACCTTACTTACGACTTACGTCTTACTATCTGAACTCTGAAACCCCTGTTCTCTTTGCGAAACCCCATTTTCTGTTGCATTACGTCCATTCCTCGCCAACCACCACCTTCCTCTGTTACTCTTTCACTTTCTCAAGTGTTACTCCTTCACACCACCACTCTCTTACTTTCTCGAGAATGAATGGAGAAAACCATTCTTTCCCTGTTCAGTCAACGCCAGTTACTGATGTTACTGGTGTGAGCGAGAATCAACCCTCTTCTTCTCAAAATGAGCCTCGTGACCACCCTGCACGCCGTGGTAGAAGTGGCACACAAATGAGCATCATGTCTGTAAAACGGAACGCTGGGTCAAGGATCGAGATTCAGTTTAATGATAGGTTCGCACCTGTCGGTCCGAATAAAGACGAATATAATAGTTATGTTGGCTAGATGGCACACAGCAAGGTCAACATTTTGATAGATGAGTGGAAAAATGTTGACCAACGCACAGTGAAGGATCCTATCTGGGACACTATCCGGCTTTCATACACTGTCCCTGACTCTGACAAGTTGAAAGCCAAGACCTTGTCTTATTGTGCTGATAGGTGGAGGAAATTTAAGACCTTTCTCGCCAACACCTTTATTTTTGCCGTGGTTCGACCTGATCATAATCTGTGAGCGAAGTACACATTCATTTATCAACAAATTTGGGATCAATTTGTTCAGCTTTGGACCATTACTGATGCTTTGGTGAGTTCATATTTAGTTTTGTTTGCCATTTCTGTTTGCTTATTAACCTGTACGGATATGTGAATGTTATTGTGTTTGCCTAATCCCGTTAGTTAGATGGTTTAATGTGTCAGTAGACATATATATTCAAGTAAGTCAGAAGTGAATTTGAGTATGATGGTTTAATGTGTGAGTATGCATGTCTTATATGTTAACCGTTATTATATTCTTAGCTTGTTCTGTTATAGTAGGTAGTGGTTAGAGATTTCTATTAGTAACTTAGTATTTTAGTTCTATACAATCCTACATCTTCCTTAAATAAAATGTTGAAACTTGATGAAGTGAATTTGACTAGTGTTTAAGGTTCATATGAAGTAGAAGTTCTATAATTTCTTTTACTGAGATGACTTGAATTCATAATTAATAGTTGTTTTCAATTATGATTTACAGAGAAGAAGGGAACAAGCTCAGGAGATAGGGAGAAGGAATGATTGCCTGCATAGGACTTCTCGCGGGGGATATGCAAAGGCCGAAGAAGAAATGATGGAGGCCAAGAGGAAGAGATTGGAAGAAGAAGTTGAATCCAATCCTTCTACTGTAGTTGATCAGCATGCATCCCCGATACATCGAGAGGATTTGTGGCTGTATATTCGGCAACCAAAAAAAGGTTCCTACATGACTGAACAAACTCGTCTAGTTGCTGAGAGAATTGTAAGTATCGTTTATTGTTATTTTTTAGTTACTAAACATGTTTTATTACTAAGCTTCTCGTTATCTATATCTTACAGGAATATCTAAAAAATAAAGAAGCAGAGGGATCTTTTGTGTCGAGCGGGGGCAATGATGTTCTGACCGTTGCGACCGGAAAACCGGATCACCCGGGGTGGGTAAAGGGGATTGGAGGACGGGTAGGCCTAAAAGAATACTTTGGTAAATCCAAACGACTTAGGCAAAGTATGGTTACCCGGGAGGAGATGGACTAAACGGTTAGACAATTAAATGAGGAGGCAACGGCCAAAGAACGTGCATTGAAAGAGATGTTTGAAGCCCAGATGAGGCAAATGAAGGAGGAAATGAAAGAGATGAAGAGGCTTATTAGCTCTCCGCCAGAAACCAGTGTTCCCCTCATACATACACCTGCACCTGTGCATCATAGCACTAGAGGGAGCTGCATTGTTGGACAGTCAGAGCAACATTGTGACTTGTACGTGGCAGAACCAATTAGACAATTAGTTGCTAAAGGGACTGTCCACAACTTGGGATCAACTGTACACCATAAACAAATGGTTGATGATGAAGTCAGAGTGTCAGTTGAAGAGGTGATCATTGATGCACCTTTCCCTCTCCCAATCGATTAGCTGAAGCGTGTCAGTGATGTCAAGGGAACCTTCATCTCTTAGCTAGTAAAGCTTGTAAATGTCTATACTCCTCCTGATGCTTCATCCCCTCCTCCAGTTCAATCCCCTCCTCAATCTCCATCCCCTCATAATAATGATGCATCCCCTCCTCAAGTTCAATCACCTCCTTAATCTCCATCCCCTTATGATAAAGCTGCATCCCCTCTTCAATCTCCATCCCCTCCTAATAAAGTTGCAACCCCTCCTAAAGCTGCATCCCTTACTGCTGAGTTGGGGGCCAAGGATAAAATATCCCAAATGCTATCTAAAGGAGAATTTGCATGTCAATCGTGGGATATCAATGAAGTGGTAGGGGTTCCTCATGAGCCTCAACCGGTTTTCTTTGACACCGTTGATATGAGGTCCCTGCTACTTCCTGGACAGGAGCTTACATCAACATGTGTTCAAATGTTTTTGAAGTAAGTATCTTCTTTTATGAGTACATAATTTAAATGCACCATTTAGACACACATACATGTATACTAATTCCATGATCAATGTCTTTATTATAGGTTCATGCATCAAGATTTAGAGCAACAGGGCAGAATCAATGATTTTGGATTCTTGTGCCCACTATATGCAAGTTTAGCCACTGTGGAACAAAGACAGGAGTACATATCAAATAGGTTGTGTGAAGTGAGAAGGAAGGTGTACTTGTTTCCATATCACCATAGGTGCATATCACAATCGATCTCTTGTTGCAATTCACTTAATTATGCATAATATATCACTGAGTACTTTACTGTTGTGAAATTTCAGTGCCCACTGGTAGTTGCTCGTCTTGATCATGGACTCGAATATGGTGTTATTCTCATGCTCCACTCACGGCCAACCAAGGGTTCTGTTGAAGGAGATCATCAACAAGTAAGCATGTCATTTTGATTCTCTTGTAAGAAATCTCTGATGTGAATTTTCAGCGAACATTATTGATAAATTTGTGATTTTGATGATAGTGCCATGATGACCTTCCTAAACCAAGTCAGAAAAAAGCGAGGGAGTAAGCTCAAAGATCCTAGATGGCTCACACCAAAGGTTGTACATATTTGGACACTAGCATACTATCTTGTGAAGTTGGTCAGTTAGCTATATATGCTCAATCTTATATATATTTCTTGTTCTTTTCAGACCCGTCGGCAACCAATCGGATCCAACTTACATGGCCTGTACATAATGAAACACATGTATGATATTATCACTCAACCAGATAATAAACTCACTGTAAAGGTAAATGTATTTGATGTTACATATTATGGCTAAATTCAATTTCTGTCTTAATTAATGTTATACATATGAAATATGCACGCTAATTAATTTAGTTTCTTTCTTTAATGTTACAGAGGTTTGCCTCTGAGACTTCATTTTTTGCTGATGAGGTGGAAAACATACACAGTGTATTTTGTCAACACGTTATTGACATCTTAGTGTAAATACAACAATCACAGTAATAATTCATTTTTAAATATATGCTTGTAGAGCAACAATTGTAATTACAGTACTACATTAATTTGTAAATTCATTCTGTAAATGAACAATTTTACAATTTGTATAATTCTTTATATAAAAAATTTGTTTATTCTTGCAAACAATTTTCTTCGCCATGTAATTTTGATTTTCTGAACGTATATTGGATGGTGGATATTGCTTGAGTTTTGAGTTTTGGAGAGTTGTAACTAGCAATAATAGATTCTGAAAAGTATTTGTGACTTTTAGGACCGTATGTTTGATACATATGTGGTCTTAAAAGTCCTAGACACTTTTAGGAACACATATTTATTAAAGAGATGCTCTTGTAGGTCCTTTTTTTTAAAAAAAATAAGCCTTGATTTTAGAACCGTATGTTTGATTCATCTCCGGTCTTAAAAGTCACTTTTAAGACCGTATATTTATTAAACATACACTCCTAAAGGTCTTTGTTATTAAGACCGCATATGTATATAATGTCCGGTCCTAAAAGTCTTCGATAATTCTAAATTAAATACGGCTAGATATTTAGGACTGTCTATTTGTTAAATGTCTGGTCTTAATAATCTTTGTTTAAATAGAAATGATGACTCATGTTTAAGACAAACAATTAGGGTTCAAGAACACTTCGAGTTCCTGGCGTTCAACTTAAGCTCAAGACCCTCGTCGTCGTCAGTTTTACCTCTCCAGAAGTTGAAGAGCATTGTCGGAAAAGAAGTAAGATAATGGAAATTTTCATCTCTAGGTGTGGTAAAACTAACGGCAACAGTGGTCCAGGCTTGAGAAGAGTTGTCATTGTATTTGTTTTTTGTTTTTATTCTTGAAAGGTAAAAGTTGTCTTTCTCTTCATTTTGTATGTTTTGTATGTTGTTAACTGTATTTTGTGAACTTTTATCGTTAATCACTTTTCAGTTATGGTTTTGTTTGAAACAAAATCGAGATAACGAAAGTATACTATACTAAGTACTAACAGACAATCAAAATGTTAAAAAAATTTATTTATCATTTTTTTCCTACCCGTTGTGGGTTAGGAAGAGTACAAAAAACATAAAAATATTTAATCCCCTCTGTCGTTGTCTGAGGGGAGGGAGGGATTGGAGGAAAGGTGGGAGACGTCGTCGTCAGAGAGATTGTACTCGACGTCATTGGCGTCAAGTAACATGTTCAGCTTGTTGTTGATGGCGTGGTAGACCTAAAATATTTGGCCCATGCGTCGGTTTATATGTGCGACGCGGGCCAGGAGGTGCTGCATCATCTGTCGGGCAGAGGGGTTTGGAGGCAGTAGAGGAGGGTATAGAGGTGGCTGTTGGGGTGGAGGAGCATTGTTGGGCGGTGGTGGTGGTGGAGCGAGAGGACCATTGTTGTGCATTCTTGGTGGTGGTGGAGCGGCCATTATAGAGGTTGTAGAAGTGATTGAGAAGAATGTGAAGAACGTAAAGTAACAACGGTTTTAAATAGAGAAGCCATCTTGAAGAATGTGAAACACAGGAACCATTACCGAGGAGACGCATAGTTCATCAGAATACTAGGAGACGCCTAGTTGGGAAGTTTATTTGGAACCCGAAGAGACTCTGAATCATTCATTTAAACAGAGTGTAACGATGCAACTCTGGTGTCTCTCACTTGAGAAGAATGAACTTTTAATATGGCATATTGTAAGAGATCCGTTCTTAAATGTATAATTTTTTTTAAAAAAAAATTAATAGACTTTTTAGGACCGGTTATAAGATCTATGATCGGTCTTAAAGGTAATTGAATGGAAAAATATTAATAGACTTTTAAGACCGAGTATAAGATAAATGATCGGTCTTAAAGGTATTTTAATGAAATAATAAATAATAGACTTTTAGGATCGTGGATATGTTATATGACGGTCTTAATACACTTTTGAGTATTAACTACTACTATCCTGCCTTTATTATCCTCCACATGCTTCCTTTCTGTCCTTCTTAAGTCCTCATTACCTTGTAACTCCACACTACGTAGCTCTCTAGCCCTCCTTCCCCAATTGCTCAAACAATGGTTAGATACAAGATAACCCCTCGCAGGAGTACTCCTGAAGCTCGTGCCCACGCCAAATCTCTCATGGGTTCTCTTCCAATGCGTCGTTCAACGGAGAAGTCACGGGTCGTTGGACCCATTGTTATTTCGAATAATGAAGAGGTTGACGGCCCCCTCCAGCCTTCAAACCACGAAGAGGTTCCCACTCCCCCTCTCCAACCTCCTGGTCCCAACGCTCCCATGGTTGATGATGATGAAGTGAAACTGAGGCGCATAATACAGGAAATGGTTGATATCCGGCGCGACATTGCTGCTGTTGAAGCCTCCATCTCCAAGACATTAGATGATACCAAGGACTAGGATTATTAGTCGCATTATAATCTTGTTTTTGTTAATTTTTAGTTTGTTGTTCTTATTTTCCTTTTGTACTTGCATGTTGTCAAAGTGATCTAAAAATTAATAAGAACGAAGATTATATTTTATTCTCCATTCTCCAGTGTTCTTTATTTTCATTCAATTGTTGCAGTAATTTTTCTTTTTAATATTAAAAAGCATTTGACTTTTAAGACCGCAGTTTTATAAATCATGAGGTCCAAAATTAAATGAATTTTATGACCCCAGTATTATTAACCTCCGGTCTTAAAATTTCCGATATAAAATTTAAATTAAATTGTTTAGGAACGCAATTTTATAAAATTTCGGTCTTAAAAGTTCGATATAATTTAAATATATTTTTAGGACCATATTCTTTTTAACTAACTGGTCTTAATTATATCCCAAATAATAAATGTCTCTCTCGCGCCACTCACGCGGAAAAATTAAATTTCCCTGTATGAACTTCTCTCGTCTAGCCGAAAGTGATTACTCAGGTTCTGCCTCCAGTATTTGTGTGTTGCTTTGTCACTGCTTCGCGTTCCACTCTCGACAACAACTATCTGGTTCCTTAGCTCAACGTCTAAAAACCAAGCTGTACGAGTTGTTTCAGCTATATAACTGTATGCTTTTCCTACTTATCGTTCTGGGTTTTCCATGGGTTGACCAAAATCGATGAAATCTTCTTTTGGGACCTACCCAACTGACCAACAAGTGTTTTCAGGTTACTCTTACTATCTGCACATTAACATTCATGGCAGGGGAAGAGAGACTCAGCAAATGCATTTGACCTATATGCTACAGGTGAGTGCACAAGACCTTCTTGCGATGCGTTTATTTTCCTCGTCATGCATATATTTGTATTATTGATTCACTGTAATACATTTATGACTATAAGACAGAACCTACATTTAGCTTATATACGCATGTGTAGTTGGCTTATTTTATATGCAAGTTTATGTTTTTACGGATTATGTTATATGTTAACTCTTCCGTCCATAGGAATTGTACTATGGATCACAGTTGGATAAATGCTTTACGGACGAGTATTGAATATCAGAATGGGATTAGGAAATTTATAGAATTTGCTAAACAAAATGCCCATGATGATAGTAGGAAGTTTTATTGCTCTTGTGTACGATGTTTTAATGAGAGGTGACTAAGTCCTGAAGTTATACACACACATTTAGTTTGTCAAGGATTTTGTAAGACCTATACAGTATGGGTATGGCATGGTGAAAAAATGCCAAGTGGGTCTCAACACGGAGAAGTGACATCTGATGATAATGACGCAGATATGCATGGAGGACATTATTCGTGATATAGGAGAAAAGGCTTTCCATCAATCACATGCATATGGTAATATGTACAGTGATGCAGAGACCCCACTATACCCTTGGTGTAAGAAATACCAACTGTTGAACGTTGTATTGAAATTGGTCAGCCTGAAGGCACGTCATGGCTGAAGCGACAAGAGTTTTTCTGAAATGCTTGAGGCTTTTATGGACATGATTTCATATTATAATGTGTTGCCTCACCGGTACTATGATGCTAAGAAAATACTTTGTCATTGGGGATGGAGTACAAAAAGATCCATGCATGCCCAAATGATTGCATGTTGTATAGGAACGAGTTAGAAGAGAAGTTGAATTGTCCGATACGTGAAACCCTATGGTACAAGTCAAATAAGGGCCCTGCAAAAGTGTTTTGGTATCTTCCAATCATACCAAGGTTCAAGCGCTTGTTCTCTAATGAAGATGATGCAAAAAATTTTAGGTGGCATGCAGATGAGAGGATTTCTGATGGAAAGATTCGACATCCTCTCGATTCTTCTCAATGGAGGAAAATTGATAAATTATTTCCGACCTTCGGCCAAGAACCTAGGAACCTTAGGCTTGTCCTTATCACAGATGGCATGAATCCATATGGAAGCCTTAGCAGCATACATAGTTCCTTGCTTGTACTCCTGATTATTTACAACTTATCTCTATGTTATGCATGAAACGAAAGTACATCATGTTGTCCATGTTGATTTCGGGACCAAAACAACCCAGAAATGACATTGATGTTTACCTTCAGCCCTTGATTGAAGACTTGAAGGAGTTGCGGAAAGAAGGTGTCGATCTTTTTGACTCTTTCAAGAAAGAGGTCTTCAAAATAAGGGCCATGATATTTTGTACTATGAACGACTTCCCAACATATGGGAACTTGTCAGGGTATAGTATAAAAGGCCATAAGGCATGTCCGGTTTGTGAAGAAGGCACACGCTACCATCAACGTCAACATGGAAGAAAGACAGTTTATCTTGGACATAGAAGATTTCTTAGATGGGGCCACCAATATCGTCGATTAAAGAAAGCCTTTCTTGGTGGCCAAAAGCATGAAGATGCTTTGGTGGCATTGACTGGGGAGCAAGTGTATGAAAGGTGAAAAATATAAGTGTTGTCTTCAGTAAGACTGCAAAGGGTAGAAAAGAAACAAATATATGGAAAAAAAGATCAGTATTCTTTGATCTTCCATATTGGTGCAACCTTGATATGAGACACTGTATTGATGTCATGCATGTAGAGAAGAACGTATGTGATAGTATTGTTGGCATGCTTCTCAACATACAAGGTAGCGCAAAGGATGGTGTGAAGGCAAGATTAGATTTGCAAGAAATGGGAATACGAGAAGACTTACATCCAAGCCATATGGTAACAGAACTTATTGTCCCCTGGCTTCTCATACTTTGTCAAAGGATGAGAAACGTAGTTTTTGTGAGTGTTTGCATGGCACAAAAGTTCAATCGTGGTATTCTTCAAATTTTAAGAGGCTTGTATTGATGAAGGACTTGAAATTGGTAGGCTAAAAGTCTCATGATTTTCATGTCTTGATGCAACAGCTACTCCCAGTAGCTATTCGAGGCATAGCCGAGTATGATCTTTGACACATTTTGACTAGGCTTTGTTTGTTCTTCAATGCCGTTTGCAGTAAAGTGCTCAAGATTGAACAATTGAATGAATTGGAGAATGAAGGATATCTTATCTTGTGCCACCTTGAGAGGCTTTTTTTTCCTTCATTTTTTGACATTATGGTTCATCTATTTGTTCATCTAGTAAGGGAGATCAAGTTGTCCGCCCCTGTGCATTTACAGTGGATGTACCCAACTGAAAGATCTATGAAATTCCTAAAAGGGTATGTGAAGAATGCATACCGGCCATAAGTATCAATTGTTCAGAAGTATGTATCTGAAGAGGCCATGGAATTTTGTCAAAATTATTTGGCCAAAGTAAGACATATCGGGCTTCCAAAACGTCAACATGCTGATGGGGGTAGACAGGGGGCCTCAGTAAATAGAGTGGATCCTGATGAGTTGTCACAAGTCCACTTATACATCTTGAATAATGTTGATGAAGTTCAGGCCAGCATAGCTGCCCATAAAGAAGCTGTGAGGAAAGAAAATCCCCGAATGACTGAACAAAGGTTGATTAGGGAGCATAATAGGACATTTGCAAATTGGTTCAAACAAAAGGTTGAGGGAAAGGAATCTGTTTCAGAGACAATGAAATGGTTAGCACGTGGTCCTGAGGTTAATGTCATAAGTTGGAATTCGTATGTGATCAACGGTTACACATTTTACACGAAGTCCCTAGATGAGAGGAGCACTATCCAGAACAGTGGTGTAATGTTAGAGGCTGAATCCATGCACTTCTCCAGTTTGAAAGACAAGCGGCCTATATTGGCAGTCATGCCATATTATGGGGTTATTGAAGAGATTTGGGAGGTGGACTATGTCTTCATTAGATTTTCCATTTTCAAATGCAAGTGGGTTAATGTCAACAGTGGTGTTCAGATCAATCGGCTTGGATTTACGTTAGTTGATCTCAATAATACAAGTTTTGGAGATGAACCTTTTATTATGGCAGACTAGGCGAAACAAGTTTTGTATATCACCGATCAAGCAAATAAAATGTGGTCTATAGCTCTTCAAGGTAAAAGGGTCATCGATATTGATGAGGAAAGTCATGCAAATTATGGTCTTCCTGATAGTACTCATTTTTCAAGGGGTCTACCGGATATGAACGAAGAAGATGAAGCGGATAATGAACCCGACATAAGAAATGATCATCGAGAAGGGATAAGGGAGGATATCCCTTTATAAAAGAGTGAATTCATAAGGTAATATTCATCTGCACAATTATTTGAAAACTTTAAGGTTTTAACTGTATTATATTCCTTCTATGTTTTTAACCGATGTCATTGACTGAATTCAGTTTGTTCTTGTTTTATGTTTGTGGCAGCTGGATCCGATCCAATCTCTCAGCCAAGGGAAGCTGTAAAGCTACAGAAGCAATATCTTGAAAATTTGGCCCTCAAAGATCAATGTTAAGGTAAATTTTCTATAATATGTAACAACCAGCTTAATCAGTAACGAATTTTATTATCTCTGGATTTTTAATATTTAAGTGTTGATTATTGTTTCTGCTCAGTCACACAGAGAAGAGATCATACTAGAACTCCACAAAACTTATCAGGATCCTGTTAAGGGAGTTGTACATGGTGGAATGATCAGGGAGTTGTTAGGTGGGAATCAAATGAAGGCGTAGTGAATATTGGGCATGTAATGAACCTGGCATAAGGAATGATCATCAAGAAGGGATATGGGAATCAGATAAAGGCATGGTGAATATTGGGCATGTATGTTGATTTAAGTGTGGTATATCTTATTTCAACAACTTATTGTATTTGTATTTGTAACTCATGGTCAATAATATTTGTATTCTACGATCTGCTTTTTCCCAATTTAATTTATTCATAATTGTTCATAACTTGTAGCTTAAAGTGTAGCCTTTTCTGTGCTGGATTGACTTGTATGGATTTGTGTATAGATCATTCAATTTATCCACAATTGTTCATAGCTTGTAGCTTAAAGTATACTGTTTTATGTGCTGGATTGGCTGGTATGGATTTGTGTATATATATGATCAATAAGAACAGAACAGTGAAAAAATGCAAGAAACTTTAAACCGATAAAACAAAAATGTCGGTCTTAAAAGTTCAACTTTTAAGACCGGGCATATTAAAACCAAGACCTTTTAAGAGCGCTTAAATTTTTGTCCGGTCTTAAAAATTGAGTTTTAGGACTGACAAAAAAAATATTTCCGTTGGATTTAGTATCACTTTTGAGACATGATGTTTTTAAATGTCTTGTCTTAAAAGAGTTTATTTAAGACCTATTGAAGTCCGCTCTTAAAGATATACTTTTAATACTGGCTGGAACAAGACCGGTCGCGAGTCCGGTCTGTGGATGCCTCTTTTGTCAGGTCTTAAAAGCTTTTTTTGTACCCGTGACTCAGATTATTGTATCGTTATTATACCAACCGGATATACCACAATTAGTTTAAATTTGTAGCCACATATATGAAAATTGAAGAAATCACCAAGAGGGGGGTGAATTGGGGATTTCAAAAATTCTTTTGAACTCTTTTTCCAAACTTGAAAAGTAAATAATGAAAGAGTAAGGGAAGAAAAGCTGGACACACATAATTTATACAGGTTCGGTCTTAACCTTGACCTACATCCAGTCCCCAGATATCTTTTGGGTATTTCCACTAGTTCAACAAGCTTTAACTACAACAATGTAAACTACAAGCAATCCTATTCACCAAGGACTTGCTCCCCCTTACACTTTGTAATTAAGCTATCCAACTCATAGGTTACCACAACCTTGAGTTTACACCAACAGCTATTGATTTCAAAGAATCAAGACTCTCAAAGGAGTATATAATGATAAACACTGAAGATCAACTTAAAATCACCATACAGACTCAAATTACAAAATATAATCAGATGTAGCTTGGTTGTGTGTATCTTGCTCTGAGTCTTCATAGCGTTTTATAGGCTAACTAGAGGAGCTAGCCGTTGTATTTTCTTCTCTAACGTTCAGCTGCAAATCTGGAAAACGATAGTTGCATATTTTCCTCAGTCCTTTCAATTCTCAGCTAGAATCTTGGAATATGTTGATACAGATAGTCTTCCAGGTATTCAGTCATTCCATAACCTTCATTTGACCGTTGGAGAGTGATTTAATTAATCCATAATGGTCTGTGCTGAACCATTGGGATAAAGGAGACAGATCAGCCCTATTCTTGGTTCTTCATTTAATGCACTTATTTCAGATCTGATTCCATCTTGATCTTAGCTGAACTCATCTGAAAATTACTCAAAACTTCATCAAAGATATTAGAAGCAATAGCATCATATGATAAAACATTTTCAGATTGACCCATAAAGATTTCGCAAATCAACATCATCTGGTTTTTCAAAATCACTGATGCAAACTCGAGTTTGTAATCCTAGACTCGAGTTTGGGGTTCATCCAGAAAGCATGAATGTTGAGCAATGTCCTAAACTGGAGTTTATAAATATCAGACTCGAGTTTGGTTCTTACGGAGAAGACTGTCAGGCTCTAGTCTTGGAATGGAAGTTTGGACATGTAGATAAACTCAAGTCAATTAATGACTAACTCGAGTTTGGGGCTATGTCAAAAGGATAAGCCTAAGTTCAAGAACTTCCAGACTGGAGTTTAGAAGCACAAACTGGAGTTTCCAAAACAAACATATTGGTGTGTTAGTTCTCTAGGTGTTTTGATGATAACTGACAATTGTAAACTTAATTTGAAGTTTGTCTTTGAAAGTTGTAAAACTTTCTGTTTAAGGCAAACTCGAGTTTAGGTAGCTAAACTCGAGTTTGGACTTGATAGACAGAAGCTCAGTTTTTAACAAAGAAAGCCAAACTCCAGTTTGCATAGGCAAACTCGAGTTTGCAGAGTTACAGAGAGCAATCAAAGTTTCTAAGAGTTCTAAACTCGAGTCTGTATTTATAAACTCGAGTTTAGATCAAAGGCAGTGACATTCGAATTTCAACTTGTTTCCAAACTCTACCTTTGATTCTGAGAAACTCTAGTTTACAAGAAAGTTTAAATGTTAAAAAGTTCAAAAGACTTGTAAACTCGAGTCTATGTTTTGGAAACTCGAGTTTTGAGACCAAACAAAAGCTTCAACGTTTTATCATGTTTTCTAAATTCCAGTTTCAAACTCCAGTTTACCAAATGGAATAGCCTTTATGTTTTCAGTTTTTCACTGGAAACTCGAGTCTGGATTATGTAGACTCGAGTTTGGCATAAACAGAGATACTCGAGTTGATACTTGTTTTCTAAACCCCAGTTTAAGTTTCAGTGACTCCAGTTTGTACTTAAATGAAAAGTTTTCAAAGTTTCAATGTACACTGAAACTCGAGTCAAATTTCTGGAAACTCGAGTTTAGGATTATTTGAAAATACTCGAGCTATTACATGATTTCTAAACTCCAGTCTTGAAAATAAAAACTCCAGTTTGAGCCTTCAAAGTTATTTCAATGTTTTAGTTTTCACTGAAACTCGAGTCTAGGTTTTGGAGACTCGAGTTTACCTCAAACAGAAAGCACTCGAGTAAATGACTATTTTGAAAACTCCAACTTGAGAAACAGAAACTCCAGTTTACACTTATAAAGATTTTTCAAAAGTTTCAATTTACACTGAAACTCGAGTTTTGTATATCAAAACTTGAGTCTGGACTATACAGAGAGCTAAGTAACATTTCAGGTTTTGTAAACTCCAGTTTGCATTTTCTAAACTCCAGTTTTGAAGCTCTGAACTTAAACTCAAGATTTTCATAAAAGCTTCAAACTTGAGTCAGTCACTAAATGACTCGAGTTTAGCACTATGTTCAAAACTTCATTCAAGAGCAACTCGCGACTTTCCTCTTTGTAAGAACCAAACTCGAGTCAGTCACTAATCAACTCGAGTTTAGGCACCTTTTCAAAACAAGATGCTCTCTGGATGAACTCCAAACTCGAGTCTGGGCTTGTAAACTTGAGTTTGTAACACACAGATTTGAAAAATCAAATGGCGCGAATTTGCGAAAACCATTTGAATAATCTTAATACTTCATATCTTTAATTGCTATTATTCCTAACGTCTTTTAACCAGTTTGTTAGCAAGTTTCAGATGGTTTATTGAAGGAAACAAAGAAGATTCAGACAATGAGCTGTAAAGCAAGAGAGAGAGAGAATATGTTGTCTTATAAAGTGCTCCAACTTGGATTAAATAATTACAACTTTAAGCACAACTTATTCCAACACAGGGACATCAACATTATCTTCATATTAATTAAGTCCCACATTGCAAGAATGTCTACAACAGATTAGACAAAAGCAGAATCCATCCATCAAGAAGATTTTAGTGGATTCTCAACATCTAGTTTCTGGGAGTAGAGCTTAAACAGTCAAAATTCGTAGTGCTCTTCCAACAGCTGTGTTCTTCATTCAAAATGAACTTCAACAGCTATAAATATGACTCAGATTCGAAGAAGAAGATAGATAGACAATATACAAGACATTTACAGTGAGCAACATTGAGATTTTTGTATTCATTCTTCTGTAAATTATCCTGAGAGATTTGAGCTTCAGTGTTTATCAATATCTGCTCTTAGAGAGAGTTTGTTTCTATTAATCATTTGATTGTAAAGAATCTCAAGTCGGGGGACTTGGAGATTGGTTGTACAACTACAACTTGTAAGGGGGAGTGAGTCCTAGAGAAAGGATCATCCTGAGTACAGAGTGTGTAGTTGTGATATCAATGTACAACTTGTAAGGGGGAGTGTATCCTAGTGAGAGGATAACTTTCAAGTACAGAGTGTGTAACTGATTGAAAGTGATAGTGAAAATTCCAGAGAGTCTGGGGACTGGACGTAGGTCAAGGAGTTAGACCGAACCAGTATAAATCTTGCTGTGTCTTGTTCTTCTCTCACATTCTCTGCACTTATGCACTCCTGCGATTAATTTCCAGAATCTTGTAAAAGAATTTTTCAAATCCCCAATTCACCCCCTTCTTGGTGATTTGTTCCTATTTTTCATGGTGGTCTTTGTGTATGACTCAGACTCGAGTTTACAGATGTAAACCCGAGTTTCAGCAAGAACTGAAACTTTGAAGTCTCTTCCGTTTTTCGGATAAACTCAAGTTTGCAGACAAAGACTGGAGTTTACAAAACTTGTGAAAAATACTGAAGTTTCTGAATTCTTTCTGTATAGTCTAAACTCAAGTCTTAAGGTCTAAACTCGAGTTTGTCTTTGTTCAAAACTTTAAGTGCTCTCTATATCTTCTAGACTTCAAGGTTGTCAGAGTAAATTTGAGTTTGGCTTGTTGAAAAACTTTAGTTGCTCTCTGTGTCTCTGCAAACTCGAGTTTGCCTACGCAAACTAGAGTTTGGCTTTCTTTGTAAGTTTGAGCAGCTCTCTGTCAAGTGTCAAACTCGATTTTACATACCTAAACTTGAGTTTGCCTTTGACAGTGAATTTCACAATTTACCAAAAGCAAAATTTATTTTGAGTTTACAATTGTCAATTATCATCAAAACATATAGAGAACTAACAATATATGTATTTGTAGTTACTCAACACATATACTCTATCACTCCACTATGATGATATTTAGATAATTATGTGTTTATATACATCATTAGTAGTATGGAATTAGGGGTGTCAACTAAAACCTCCACCTACATCAAGAAATAGAAAATAACAAGACAATAATATAAGTATACACATGTTTTGAAATGGAAAATAACATACTATCATTGAACAACATCAGTTCTGAGCCTTGATAGACATTCTGTCATTAACAATTAAGTATTAGTTCTCAAAGTGTTTTCATGATAACTGAGAATTGTAAACAAAGTGAAGTTAATGGTTTAAGTCAAAATGCTCTTAACTTGATGAAACTTAAACCATCAACTTACTATCAAAAGTGACTCGAGTTTAGATTTGTAAAACTCGAGTCAATACAAGACAGAGAGCTTTCAAAAATATTTGAACATATACTTGACTCGAGTCAGTCATAATTAACTCGAGTCATTTCAAGACAGAGAGCTTTCAAAAGTAATTGAACTTATGCTTGACTCGAGTTTGTCATTGTTAACTCAAGTCAATACAAGGCGGAAAGCTATCAATGTATTTTAGACACATATTGACTCAAGTCAGTATTGCTTAACACGAGTCATGGACTCTTATGAAATATTTATGAAATGCCAGTAACTCAAGCTTGTGCTATATGACTCAAGTCATATTTTGTGAACTTAAACTTATTTTCAAATTCATAAGTCCTTAACTCGAGCATTTATATCATAACTCGAGTTAAGTGGTTAAAACGTATTTTGCAATGATCTAGTTCACTCAAGTTAGTCACTTAATGACTTAAGCTGATGTGATTTCAAACAACTTTCAAAATGCTATTTGGAAGTTCACTTTCAAAAGAAGAGCTTGACTCAAGCTAACCTTGAGTAACTCGAGTCATGCACTTGAGTTAGACATTTTAACCTTGAGCTTGAGTCATAAAAAGACATCTTTATTTAAACTTCAAACTTATTTTCAAAGAAGATGATCCAGTGACTCGAGTCAAGAACTCTTAACTCGAGTCATACACTCCATTTTTCCTGAAATTATGTCGAGTGTAAGATGAGCCTATTTTATAATCACTGTCTTCATAAATGTTAAATCTTCAAGTATGATTTGTGTATTTCATATATTCACTCATTATTATTTCTAACTATGATTAGTCAGTTTGCTAATGAGTTTTAGAAGATCAAACAAGTGATTTAATGCAGATTAATAAAAAAGAAAATGATTATGTTAGATGCATTAAATGCTAGTTCAGAAAACGAAGTACCAGTTTTGAGCAATCAATCTCTACACATTCTAAAGGCATAAACGTTTTCTTTCCATATCTGAATGCCTGATCATCCAATAGGAAGATCTTAAGGAATGAGAATGATGATGATGATTGAAGAATGAAGATGTCTGACTAACAATTAAACAATTAAGTCTCAACTGCTATTTTCACTACTCTCAACGAAAAATTCTCAAGCTTCTCCAACAGTCATAAATGACAATTACTTTAAATATCATAAGCATTAAATTCTCCACCTACTAAAATGTTGTGCATTTACTATAACATTATTACACATAATAGTTTCATACATTTGTAATATCTTTGGATATATAATCTTCAGTGTTTATCAATCTACTCTTTTAGGGAGTTTATTACTGAATTATTATTCTTGTAGGAATCTTAGAGTTGTAGGACTTTGAGATTGAGTTATCTTATTACAACTTATATGAGGGAGTGAATCCCAGTGAGAAGATTACTTTCAAGTACAAAGTGTGTAATCAATTGAAGTGATAGTGAAAAAAACCTAGATAGTCTGGGGACTAGGCGTAGGTCAAGAGTTTAGACCGAACCAATATAAATCTCTTATGTTGATATCTCTTGTTAGTTCCCTATGTGTTTTGATGATAACTGACAATTGTAAACCCAATTGAAGTTTGTCTTCGTTGAGTTGAAAAATTTCCTGTCAAAGACAAACTCGAGTTTTGGTTGAAAACTCAAGTTTGTATTTGACGGAGAGTAGCTCAAGTTTTTGTAAACTTGGACAAACTCCAGTTTAGTTTTGGAAACTCGAGTTTAGATCATACAGAGAGCTCCTAAGTTTTTCAAGACAAAGCAAACTAGAGTTTAGTCTAATAAACTCAAATTTTGACAAGACAAAGGAAATCTAAGTTTTCCAAGCTTTGTTGGAAACTAGAGTTTATGAGAGTAAACTCGAGTTTGGAACATACAGAGAGTTATGCTCCCTTCTGAGCTTGATAAAACTCGAGTTCCATTTTTAAAACTCTAGTTTGCATTTGCCAAAGTTTTTTGCTAAGTTTTCTCTATTATGAGGAAACTCGAGTTTTGTTTTTCAAACTCGAGTTTAGAATTTACAGAGAACAACTCAATATTTCTAAAGATTTGAAAACTCTAGTTTAGAACATACAGAGAGTTTTCCAGTTTTCCTAAGTTTTGTGGAAACTTGAGTTAGACTTTGTAAACTCGAGTTTGTGTTAAGCGGAGAGCTTCACTCTATTTGAACTCTTTGAAAAATCTAGTTTAAAATGAAAACTCCAGTTTTGAGCTTTTGGACTTAAAATATGTTTTCACTATAAATGTCCAAAACTCGAGTTAGTTACTTAATGACTCGAGTTTTGCCCTTGCTCTAAACTTGCATCAAAGATCAAATCGCGACATTCTTCTCTGGATGAAACAAAACTCATGTTAGATTTTAGAAACTTGAGTTTAGGCTTCTAAAGAAAATTACAAACTCCAGTGTGGATGAACAAACTCGAGTTTGTATGGCAGAATTTGAAATCAAACTGCACGAATTTGTGAAATCTTTGTATTTGATCTAGATACTTCTCATCATCACTCATTACTATTCCTAACTATATTTAACCAGTTTGTTAGTGAGTTTTAGATTATTTAATGAGTATTAAATGGAGATTTAGTCAAAAGCAAAAAGCAATGTCAGAACATTTATTGCAAAGTCCAGAAAGCTAGCATCCTCTTAGGCAATCATTCTGCACACGTTGCAAAGGGATTAATGTTTATTTTCTCTATAAAGAAACTAGTCTTCCAACGGATTAAACTCAAGAGAAGTCAACTCTAAATCTCAGTGCAATTGGGTTAACTGAAGAATAGAGAGAGAAGAGACCAAAGTGTTTCTAATCAAGTCAAGCAATATCTCCAACGTTACATTGAAGAATCCAACGGTCATTTAATGCTCTCTTGATATATACAGAGCTACATTCAAGTCTTCTCAACAACTAATACACAAAAAATGAAAATCATTCAAGTTTACAACTACTTATTCAGTTTTCTACTTTGAGTATCTTTTGATATATTTGTATTTCAGTGTTTATCACTATCAACTCTTAGAGAGAGTTTTATTTATTGAAATCATTTATTATAAGAATCTCAAGTCATTTGACTTAGAGATTGGAAATATCAGATTATAACTTCTAAGGGGGAGTGTATCCTAGTAAGCAGATAACTTTCGAGTACAAGGTGTGTAATTGATATTGTAAGTTAGTGAAAATCCCAAAGTGTCAGGGGACTGGACGTAGGTCAAGGATCTGGACCGAACTAGTATAAATTCCTCTGTGTCAAGCTTCTCCTAACTCTCCACTGTTCACCTCTGTTTTACTTCTATAAAACAGAGTAATTCGAAGAAGTTTTTAAATCCCAATTCATCCCCTCTTGGTGATTTGCTCCATTTACATTTGGTATCAGAGCAAGGTCTTCTCTAAAAGAAATTAACATCTCGAGAAGGATCAGTATGAATGGTATTCTACCTGATGGAGCTTCAATCAACAGACCATTGGGTTTTAGTGGAGATCACTACTTATGGAAAGCCAAATTCAAATTCTTTGTATTGGCTTATGAATATGGCCTTTGGAGAATGTTCCAACGAGGGGACTATTCTCCTTCATTAGTTCAAGATGGTGTTAAAGTTCCAAAGCTTGTAGAGGAATATGATGAGAATAACAAGAAGCTAGTCACTCTCAATAGTAAAGTTATTCTCATGCTGCAAAGTGCTCTAAGCCAACAGGAGTACTTCCATGTCTGCACATTATCATTTGCTAAAGAAATGTGGGATGTTCTTGAGATTGCACATGAAGGAACCACGAGAATCAAGGAAAATAGAGTCAATACCCTCATGACAGAATACGATCTTCTTCGTATGAAATATGGAGAATCTATTAGTGAGTTCCAACTTAGATTCACTCATCTGATCAACCAACTTGTTGCTTTGGGAAAAGTGTACGAACAACCATTCTAAGTGAGAAAAATCTTGAACATTCTTAGTAAGGAATGGGAAGCCAAAGTCACTGTATTGAAAAAGCTCATGGAGAATCAATGGCATCTGTGGCAACTTTCTTTGGAAACTTATATGAGTATGAAGGGAAGATCAAGTTCAGAAAGGGACTTGATGAAATAAATAGCAAGAGCAAAGGACTGGCTCTAAAAGCTGTCAAAGAAACTAAAGAATCAGATGATGCTGAAGAGGAAGACGAAGCTGAAGAGCTAGGCATGATAGTCCGGAGATTCAAGAAATTCTACAAGAAGGACTAAGGGTACAAGAAGTTTTACAAGGGTAGCTCCAGCTTTAAGGCAAAGAAGCCAATCATTTGCTACGAATGTTAAAAGCCTGGCTACATCAAGTCTGAATGCCCTTAGCTGAAGAACAATGACAAAGAGAAGAAGAAATTCAATAAATTCAAGAACAAAGCTTATATCTTAGCAATATATGGAGACAACTCATATGATGAAGATGAAGCTGAAGATGAGGATAAAGCCAATATATGCCTTGTGGCTCAAGAAGAAGAGCAATCTGAAAAAAACCTAATGAGGTATACCATTCGCTACCCTCATATGACGAACTATTTGCTTAATACAATGTTTTACAATCTGAATTTGAAAAAGTTGCTGAAAAATATATATCTTTGAAAAAGAAGAACATAACTCTTGAACAACAACTCAAGAATGTTAGTTGTGAAAACATTGTTTGTGAAGATTGCATTGATTTAGAGAAAAAGAATTTATATCTTACAAAAACACTTGAAAACTTCACTTAAGGTAGTAAAATGCTCAATGACAGATCAGGAATTAGTTATAAACCTGATTTTGATAAAAGGAAAGGAAAAAAGTGAAGATGGAAGAAATCACCAAGAGGGGGGGTGAATTGGGGATTTAAAATTTCTTTTAGACTCCTTTCTTTTTTAAAAAAAAAACCGTGAGAAGTAAATGATGAGAGAATAAAAGTAGAAAAGCTGGACACAGAGAATTTATACTGGTTCAGTCTCAACCTTTACCTACGTCCAGTCCCCAGATATCTACTGGGTATTTTCACTAGTTCAACAAGCTTAAACTACAACAATGTAAACTACAAGCAATCCTATCCACCAAGGACTTGCTCCCCCTTACACTATGTAATTAAACTTCCCACCTCACAGGTTTCCACAACCTTGAGCTTTCACAAATACAAATGATTTCAAAGAATCAAAACTCTCAAGAAGAGTAGATAAAGATAAACACTGAAGAACAAGTTGAAAATAATAATACAGACTCAAATTTCAAAGTATAATCAAGATAGCTTCGTTGTGTGTCTTTTGCTTTGAGTCTTCACAGCCTTTTATAGACTAAATGGATGAGCTAGTCGTTGCAATTCTTTCTCTAACGTTCAGCTGCAATTCTGGAAAAATGGCAGTTGCATATTTTGCTCTATTCTTTGAATTCTTAGCTGGAATTTTGGAATTTAGTTGTTGCAGAAGGTCTTCCAGATTTTCAGTCATTCTATGATCGTAATTTGACCGTTTAGAGTGATCCTGAAGTGTTGCAACGGTCTGAATTGAGCATCTGGGATAAGGGAGAAAGATCAGCCCTGTTCTTGGTTCTTTATTTAATGCACTTACCCTAGATCTTGATCTCACCTTGATCTTAGCTAAACTTATCTGAAAAATACTCAAAACTTCATCAAAGACGTTAGAAACAATAATATCATATGATAGAATAATTTTAGATTGACCCATTAAGATTTCGTAGATCAACATCATTTGATTTTTCAAAATCCCTGATGCAAACTTGAGTTTGTTCTTCCAGACTTGAGTTTGGAGTTCATCCAGAAAGCATATCGGTTGGTCAGTGGTCTAAACTTGCAGTCTGTAAAAGCTAACTGAAGTTTGGCTTTTATGCAGAATTGAACATCTTTCTGTCAAGTCTCAAACTCGAGTTTATATACCTAAACTCGAGTTTGCCTTTGACAGTGAGATTTTCATATTGCCAAAAACAAACTTCATATCAAGTTTACAATTGCTAGTTATCATCAAAACACATTGAGAACTAACAAAAAGAAGTTTAGAGAAAAATCCTATATAAATTATTTTTGAAAATCTGTTTATTCTTCAAATCCTTTTGCATATTGCAACTATTGCAATCGTAAAGGTCATACTACTTCTTCCTATTTCCATAAAAGGGAAAGAAAAAGTAAACCTATAGGGAATTATCAATGGGTGCCTAAGGGATCTTATAAGATTCCTAAGTCATACGTTAACCCAAAAGGATCCAAGAAAAGATAGGTACTTAAACTTGAGCTTCCTTGTCTTGTAGGTTTATCTAAGAGAATCAAAATCCAACACTTAGTACATTGATAGTGGATTCTCTAAACACATGATGGGAGACTAATCCAAGTTTGCTTCAATCAAACCAAAGGATGGTGGCAAAGTGACTTTTGGTGGAAACCAATCCGGAAGGATTGCTGGGATTGGAGAAGTTGGAAACAACGAAGGACCACAAACCAAAGATGTCTATATTATAGAAGGCCTTTGTCACAATCTTCTCAGTGTGAGCCAAAGTACTGATAAAGGTAACTTAGTTATCTTTGATTCTGAGGAGTGTTTGATTGTAAGCAAAGAGTTGCTCTTGTTAGAAAATGTAAGATCTAAAGCCTTATTCAGGGCTCCTAGAAAAGGTAATTGTTTTACTCTCAATTTCTCTAGAAATGACATGTCTGAAAAATGTTTTATTGGTAACTTGGATGAGAGTTGGTTGTGGCATAAGCGATTTGTTCATGTCAATATGATTCAACTTTGTTGGATATAATTAAGTTTTGATGATGTCTTATATATATGTCATTAGTAAGAGCAAAAAGATTGAGTAATATGTTTATCTTCTTCATTAATTAATTCTTGAATTTAATGTAGAGTCAAAGATGTAAAGTTCATTCATGAAGAATGATCAAAAAGAAGAATCAGCAAAGAAGAAAAAGAAGAAGATCAAGGAGGTCGAGGATGTAGATGAGGATAAGGAAGAGGAAGAGGAGAGATTGAAGAAGAAAGAGTTTACTAAATGGAATATCTTTATTCAAGATCTTCTCAAGTTCATTTATGAAGGATGATCAAGAAGAAGAAGAAGAAGAAGGAAGAACTTACTGAATGGAATATTATTATTCTAAGTTCTTAGTTGATAGATCTTGGGGATAATCAAGATGAGATGATGGGATAAGTTGATGGATAGTATGAGAATATCAATATCAACTCAAATATAAATGTGGAAGATGTTCAAGAAAAGAGAAGGGAAGGAAGAAAGAATTGAGTTGTGGAGAATGACCAAGTAGAGAAGATTGAAGAAAGGGAAGGTCTTGTCAAAAAGAATGAGAAAAATTGATATTCAAGATCTTAGATTGATATCATAAGTCTTCTCAATCAAATGGATGTTGGAGAGGTTCAATTCAGAGTTAGAATCAGCAAAAATCAGCTTCTGGAAGAGAAAACTCGAGCTTTCAGGTCAAAACTCGAGTATACAAGCTTACTGCAGTAATTTGCTTCTGGATGAAAAAACTGGAGTTTGAAAAACTCAAGTTTGGATGTCAAAACTCAAGTTTCCAAGTCAAAAATTGAGTATGGGAGTCAATACTCGAGTATGAAACTTATATACTCGAGTATTGGGTGTTTTCAGCTTCTCTGGTGTCTCTGGACCCGACAATACTTGAGTATCCAGCTCTTTTCAACAACTCTGTTCACCTCTGTTTCACGATCAGATTGGGCGAGCTCTGGTAATTTGATGATATCTCCTAAACCAGAGATCGGATTGTGGTGAAACCAAATTTGTATGAAACTAGACATTCAATAAGTCATCTTGAAAAAGTTTCATGAGAGAGCTTTGAATTTCTAAAGTTGGATCAAATATTCACGCCACACATCAGACCAAGTTTCAATGTTGTGAGTGTAACTCACAATCTACAAATCAGAATGAGCTGAAATCAGTGGCATATGAAAGAAGACTCATAAGGCTTTCCATCAAGTCTTAATTCAACAAAAATGAATATTAGACCAGAGAGATATGGACTTCGAAAGTTGACTGACTGATCAAGACGTTGCAAAAACGCTGGAAAAGAACAAATCTTCATCATTGAATCATAACAAATGAAATCCAATGATCTTTGAGCTGAATCTTATTGCATTGGAATGAAGACACAAAGAGCTATTGGGGATATTTGGTTTTCTAAATATGAAGCTATATCAAGTCAGAAAGCAACCAAGGGCAAGAACAACTTGAATACTCGAGTTTACAAGTCAATACTCGAGTATACCTCAAACAGAGAGCAATGAATGTTAGAGGATCTTCAATACTCGAGTATATAAGTCAATACTCGAGAATCGGGCAGACAGAGACGAATCTGAAGTAGCTCGACAGCCTCAATACCGCAGTATGCAAGACAATACTTCAGTATTCACCTTCAGTTCAAAAAAATGACCGTTGCAAAAATCTTGAATCTGATCTAGATTGTCCAGATAATTACCCAAATGATTTATAATACTTCTTAACATCATTTATATCATTCGTGTACATGTTTTAGATAATCAAAGGGCATCAAACTGAAGATCAAGATTAAAGAAGTTGCTGATGTCACAGATGAGTCAAAAAGCAGATATGAACTAACAGCTAGTTTCCAACAGGCTCATTCTGAAACGGCTCTATTTACAACGGCTATATTCTCCAACGTTCAGATCATCCTCATCTATAAATAAAACCATTTTCAAAACGCAACATGATGATGGAAGAAGATTGTACTGTCATAATGTTGAAATTCTGAAGCCTCTTCTCACTCTATTTTTCATGCTTTCTTGGTTTATCATTTAGAGAGTAAAATCATTTGTAATGCACTTCAGTGATCATCTATTCACTTCTTTGAGATAAGATACATTGTAAAACATTCTATTTTCTGAAAGATACTCAAGGTTGGGTGACTTTGAGTGGGAAATTGAATGTATCCTTTGGGTTGTAAGGGAGAGTCTCTGTGAGAGATTGTAAAAGCTGCACAAGTGCCTGGCTAAACTTTTGAGGTTGTAAAGGCTTGTCTCTTGTGCCTGGTCAAACAAGAAGATAGTGGAAATCTTAAGTGGAGTTTGAGGACTGGAAGTAGGTCAAGGATTAGACCAAACCAATATAAATCTAAGTTTGCAATTCTCTTCCTTAATCTCTTTTATTTCCAACATATATGTTTGAATGATTGTGCTACCTTTATAACTCTTTACTATCATTCAAACTAATTTTACCAAATTGTGAAAAGATTTTCAAAGATTGCAATTTTTTTATCTTAACCCAATTCACCCCCCTCTTGGGTTTAGCCGGGTCTTTCAAACTTGACAAATTGCTGATGACATGATCTGTGATGCTTGTTAAAAAGGTAAACAAACCAAATCATCCTTCAAATCTCAAAATGAAATTTCAACTAATAACTTCTTGAACTACTCCACATAGATCTAGTTGGACCAGCTAGAGTAAAAAGCCTTAATGGCAATCTTTATACATTGGTCATAGTCGATGATTTCTCTAGATTTGTTTATACTATATTTTTATCTTCTGAAGATGAAACATTTGATCAGTTTGTTATTTTTGCCAAGAAGGCCCAAAATGAGAAAAGTACTTCTATTGGAGGAATTAGAACAGATCATGGTGGAGAATTCGAAAACCATGCCTTTAGTGAGTCTTGTGACAATATGAGAATTGATTACAACTTCTCAGCCTCAAGGACTCCATAGCAAAATGGTGTTATGGAGAGAAAGAATCGAGTCCTCACTGAGATGACAAGAGCAATGTTGAACGAAAATAATACTTCTTAAGTATTCTGGGCTAGTGCAATGAGTACAACTTGTTACATCTCAAACTAGGCATATTTTCAGAAGAAGATGAATACAATTCCCTATGAACTGTACAAAGGAAGAAAACCCAATCTGACATATCTACATGTTTTCGGCTATAAGTGCTTTGTCTAGAACAATGCTAAGGATAACCTGGGTAAGTTTGATCCCAAGGCGGATGAAGGTATATTTTTGGGCTCTTCTAATAAAAGCAAAGCTTATAGTCTTTAATACTCGTACTCGTAATGTTGAAGAGTCTATCCATATTGTATTCAATGAATCCAAATATGATATACCTCTGGATGAGGATGAAGAAAATGTTTTCAAAAATTAATTCTTTTTGAAAACTACCCCTGCTTAAATTGAAAATCCTAAAATGTTTTTGAAGTTGATCCTCAAAGCAATTGCGAAAATTCTAGTCAATCTCAGCCTAGAGCTTGGAAGTTCATAAGGAATCACCCTTTGGACTAAGTAATAAGTGATGTAAATCAAGGTGTAAGAACCATAAATAGTACTTTGAATAAAGTCACTTTTTTTGCCTTTATATCAGAGATTGAACCCACTAAGATTGATGAGGCCTTTTCATACAATGATTGGGTGATAGTAATGCAAGATGAGTTACATCAATTTGATAGAAATCAAGTTTGAGATTTGGTACCTAAGCCTAAGGACCATTCAGTCATTGGCACTAAATGGGTATTCAAGAACAAATGTGATGAATCAGCAATCATTGTCCAAACAAGGCAAGATTGGTTGCAAAAGGCTATAATCAAGAAGAAGAAATTGATTATTTACTAACTTATGCTCCAGTGGCAAGATTGGAAGCTATAAGAGTTCTTCTTGTCTTTTCTTGTGTCAAAGAATTCAAACTCTATGAAATGGATGTGAAAGGTGCTTTACTTAATGGTTTTATTTAGGAGAAAGTTTATGTTGCACAACCTCCTAGTTTTCAAAGTGATCATCATCCAGATCATGTGTATCATCTCAAAAAGGCATTGTATGGTCTTAAACAAGCTCCTAGAGCTTGGTATGAGCGATTAAGCAAATTCCTTCTTGATCAAGGATTTGTTAGAAGAAAAGTAGATACAACTCTCTTCATAAAGAGTAATAAGCTTAGTGAAATTTTAATTGTACAAATATATATTGATGACATTATTTTTTGTGCAACTAGTGATACTTTGCATGAAGAATTTGCTAAGAACATACAGGGAGAATTTGAGATGTCCATGATGAGAGAACTCAATTATTTTCTTGGTCTTCAAATCAAGCAAAAGAAGAATGGAATCTTCATATCTCATACCAAGTATATGAATGATCTACTGAAGAAGTTTGGGATGAACCAATGCAATGGAGCTGACACTCCAATGAGCTCAACTACGTCATTAGATGCTGATGAAATGGGCAAGGATTTTAACATCACAAGATATAGAGGAATGATTGGATCATTACTCTATCTCACTGCAAGTCACCCTGACATCCAATTCAGCGTAGGGATGTATGCAAGGTTCCACTCTGCTCCCAGGGAGTCTCATACTAAAAATGTGAAGAGAATCTTCAGATATCTTACTGACACAAAGTCCCTTAGTCTATGGTTTCCCAAAGGTCAAGCTGAACATTTGGTAGCATATTCAGACTTAGATCATGCTGGATATGAGATAGATAGAAAGAGCTCAAGTGGCCAATGTCAATTTCTTGGTGGCTCACTTATCTCTTAATTCAACAAGAAACAAACAACCGTGTCTATGTCATCGACTGAAGCTAAGTACATTACTACTTCAAGTTGTTCTTGTTGACTACGAATGTTGTTTTGATGATAACAAATATGAGAGATTTGATTTAACATAGATTGATAATTAAACCACATTAATTAACTCTCAAAGAATACTAAAGAAAAGCATATGACAAATGCTCTTCTTCTTTGATTCTCAAGAATCATAATTTGATTCTCAAGAATGTGCTTGAAATGTATACTTCCTCTCATTATGTGATCACCGACAATTCTCAAGAATCAAAGGTGATTCTTGAGAATCCAAGTGCAAAGCAATAATCCTCTCTTTGTCCAATCTCATTTCTTGTTCGTTGGTTCTTGAGAATAGGTAGGTAATTCTCGAGAACCTTTATTAGTTCATGTACAAGAGAGTTAACTCATACATATTCCATTTCCCATTTGCATTCGTTGATTCTCGAGAATATAAGAGACATTCTCGAGAATGATATATGTGAGTGCATGAGCCAAAGAAGTGATCACAAATTATCATCCCCCTCAAAGCCGATGATTCTCGAGAATGAGAAGGAGAATTCTTAAGAATGACTTGTACATATGAAACTTGAATTCTCTCATACTCATACGATTCTTGAGAATGGAGATTGATTCTTGAGAATGATCTCATTTGAACAAACCAATTCTCGAAAATCATGCAATGATTCTTGAGAAGACCAGAGCATTAATATGGTCTCATTAATCTAAGTTCATGAACAAGGAAATATGTATCTCACCAATTCTTGAGAATGAGTTTATGGTTCTCAAGAACAAGGGACAACAATGTCATTCTTTAACTTTCTGCAAGCAGTAATTCCTGAGAATCAATCAGTTCCAGTAAAGCCTAATAACTATATTAGTATCAATTTTGCTGAACTAATCGTCGTTTAGTTATTCTTGCACATAATTATGATATGGTTAATCTTTATCTAACTAAGTGGTTTGCAGATTGATTAGTTATATTTAAATCCAGTTTCAAGAAAAAGCAAATCCGACGTGGATCGAGCATTAAATAATGACAGAGAAACAAAGCAATCGGAATGAAAACCTAAGACAACAGCTGATATTGTTTAATACTTATTCCAGCTATTTCTCTAACACAAGTACAAACAATGGTAATCGCATTTAATACAAGGCACGACTGCATTTAATGAACGCAACGGTCGATTTGCTTCTGCAAAGAACGAATGGGTCTAACAGAAATTTAAATAGAGACAACGGATATATTAAATGCAAGACGAGGAAGCATGATAAGGAGATCATATAAAAGGCCAGAGCATTCAATATGCCAACCACTGGAACACGAAGCATTCAATTTGAAATTAATTAAGTTCACTGTCCCTTTAGCTTTCATCTAATATTTCTCTCTGTACTTCAGTGCTTAGCTTTTATCTACTTAGTGAGGAGTGAAAATCAATTACATTGTTTGTTTATTAGTGTTGCTTAAGGTTGTGGAATCTTAAGTAAAGGGTGTACAATTACAACCAGTAAGGGGGAGCGAGTCTTGAGTGATTGGACTGTCGCAGGAGTTACTAAGTATGTAATTGTAATCTTGAGGATTAGTGAAATACCCATACTGTTGTGGGAACTGGAAGTAGGTCGTTTGATTTGACCGAACCAGTATAATTTCTGTTGTGTCTTTTATTCCTTTTTGTTTTACTGCTTCAAATTATTCAGAAACGAAAGAAAATTTGAAATCACCTATTCACCCCCCTCTAGGCGATATTCTCCTTTCAGTTGTACTTAAGTCCTATGGCTTAAACAACAACTTTTTCATATGGGATTACATCTCAAAGAAGTTCCCATTCTTTGTGATAATATCAACACAATAAGCTTGGCCAAGAATCTAGTGCAACATACTCAGACCAAGCATATTGATGTAAGACATCACTTCATAAGGGATCATGTTCAAAAGAATGATGTCAAAGTCATGTTTATCCTAACCCATCTTCAACTTACGTATATCTTCACCAAACCATTGGCTAAGGAGCAATTCAATTTCTTAAGAAGAGAATTGGGAATGGTAAATCCCAATGAGTTGTAAGCATCTCTTCCTCAATGTTAATTAGTTATGGTTTTGATGTTTGTTAATTACTAATTTTAGCATCGGAGTGTTTAGTTGTGGTTTATGCAGGATATCTGAATTGGTAATGTTTGCTGTCTAAAAACTCGAGTTTATCGGAGACAGAGAGCAACCTAAGATTATGGAGAAATCCAAGACTCAAGCATTAAGTGAATGCCTCAAGTTTCCATTAGATAGAGAGCAACATGTGTTTTGGAGCAAATCAAAACTCGAGTCAATGAGTATGAACTCAAATTTTGTCGAGGAAGTTCAAGGATTCTCACAAACATCCTTAACATCTAGGTAAGTTTTCATTTATGCAAACTCGAGTTAATTAGTAGAAACTCGAGTTTGTCATGCTCTATTTATATATGCTTGCCTTGACTATTCATTTATATGCTCTTCAAAACTCAAGTTTGCCTTAAAAGTTTTTCTCGTCTTCTCGTTTCCTTCCCAAATTTTTACCTCCTTCGACCTAAGATGGCCTCTAATAAGCCTTCAAGAGTTTTCCAAGATAATGAAGATTTAGATTCTCTATCACCCCTCCTTTGCAGAGACCAGTAAGGATGAAGTTTATCCCTGTGCATAGACCAAGGAGAGCAAAAGTGATTCCTAGAAGGTTTGAGACTAAAGTTGAGAGTCATATACCAGGAGTCACCACTTCATCTCCTAAACCTAAGGGAGTCTCTATTCAAGAACCTATTGAAGAACAAATGAGGAAGAAACCAGAGCCTGCTATGGGCAAAGGTGAAGAGAAGATTGATGAATCTTCTAAGGCTGCTAAGAGGAAGAGAACTGATAAAAGTCAAGCTTCTTCCAAAGCAACTTCATCTAAAAGTCAAGCTACTGCTCAACCTGCTGAGGAACCACCAATGTTACCAAATGCTATCTTTGAAATTTACAATTATTCCTCACCTCCCTCAGATTTCTCTTCTGAACCTACTATCTTACCCACTGAGTTAGCCAATCAGTTCAAAGAATCTTTCCTTAAGAAAGAATTTTATTTTACTTTAACATGGCTTGGGACAATTTAGAGGATTGTCACAACATTCTTGTAGAAGAGAGAGTCTCTACTTCTGTTAAATGAGTAAAGATTACCTTTTCTACTTCAATTATCAATTCTATTTTGAACAATCCTCCTCCTATTCCCACCATCAATTATAGCAATAGGGAGTGTTTTGAAATTTTAATACCAAATAAACCTGTTCCTGATGATCAATTGGCCTCTTTAAAATTTGCCCCTCTTTCTATGCCCTCTCTCCATTGTGCCCTTTGGTATATTTATTCAAGAAATTTGATTCAAAAGGGTGGCAATTTCACCCATTTTGCAAAGAAGGATTATCCTCTATTTACTGCTATTGTGGAGAAGGTACATATTAATGTTGGCTACTGGATCTTCTAAGAGATGGTCAAATTCTGATTTTCTTCCAAAAAACCTTCTCACATTCCATTTCCTAACTCTGATTTCTGTCATCCTTTTCTACTTCAAAATATGGTATCTTGGTACTAGTGATATTGTTAAGCCACCTCAGTGTTTGGGAATCAACAGTTAAACCTCATGAGAATCAATTTTGAAGAAGAAGGATCTGGTCAATCAAGGGCCTCCTCAAGATCAAGAGCCTCACATGCTTGAGCACAAGAAGCACAGTCAACACCTCCACCTCCTCAACCTTCTTTGCCTTCTGACTTTGATGCTAGAGTCAAGGCTATTGTGGATACTGCATTTGCTGATATGACAGAGAGAATTGAAGTTGAGTTTGGCAAGCTAGTAGCGGAAGTGACGAAGGGCAATTATGAGATGGTTGATGCCCAAAATGCAATGAAGGAGAAAGTTGAGAATCTCTCTAGTCAGATGGAAGATCATGATGCCAAGCTATCTACTTTAATGATCAGTAATATGAGTTTGGGTAACAAAATGTATAATATCTTGAAAATTATGCCGATTGGTACTGGTTTTGGTTCTCCTGTTGATCCCAATCTAGGCCCCTCATCCTCTACCTCACCCTCATTCACCTTCACTACTCTAATTGTAACCTCATCCAACCCTATAATCTCCACACCTACTACTAAAATAATTCCACCATCTCACACCTCCACAGTCAGACTTGACTCTCTACCTCCTACCCTTCTGGTTAATCCCATCACATATGACCCTGTCTCAGCTCCATCTTCTTTTGTTGATGACAAAGGGGGAGAATCCAAAGAAACCATAGCAATAGAGTTTGAAAAGGCTTTGAATTTGTGTGCTTAAATGTTTTTTAGTTTTCGTTTATTTTTTTTAATTTGTTTTGGTCAATATCAGTTGCAATACAAGTTATGTACTTCTGTTTTGGAAATTTTAGATATAACTTGAAATTTCAATTGTACTGTTCTTAACTGATATGAATATAATTGCTCATTTGACAAACGTTTCTCTTGCTTCTGCCATATGTTAACTGATATTTGTTAAAATGCAAGTAGTTCGTTTTGTACAATGTTTATGTGTCTAGATGCAAATTTGTGCAATTGCTTAAAATCAATCTGCTTCCTTGTGCACTTCAAACTACTTTTCTTCAAAACCATTTCAAAAATCCAAATATGTCAAACTCTTAAAAATTTTGGTTTACATGTGTTGTCATTATCAAAAAGGGGGAGACTGTTAGTTCTCTATATGTTTTGAAGATAACTAACAATTGTAAACCTAAGTTGAAGTTTGTCTTTGTTAAGTTGAAAAACTTACTGTCAAAGACAAACTCGAGTTTTGGTTGAAAACTCGAGTTTATACTTGACGGAGAGCAGCTCATGTTATTGTAAATTTAGACAAACTCTAAGTTCAGTTTTGGAAACTCGAGTTTAGATCATACAAAGAGCTCCTAAGTTTTTCAAGACAAAGCAAATTAGAATTTAGTCTAATAAACTCACATTTTGACAAGATAGAGGAAATCTAAGTTTTCCAAGCTTTGTTGGAAACTCGAGTTTGGAACATACAGAGATCTATGTTCCCTTCTAAGCTTGATAAAACTTGAGTTCTATTTTTAAAACTCTAGTTTGCATTTGCCAAAGTTTTTTGCTAAGTTTTCTTTATTATGAGGAAACTCAAGTTTTGTTTTATAAACTCGAGTTTAGAATTTACACAGAACAACTAAATATTTCTAAAGATTTAAAAAATCCAATTTTCTATTGCAAACTCCAGTTTAGAACATACAAAGAGTTTTCCAGTTTTCCTAAGTTTTTTGGAAACTTGAGTTAGACTTTGTAAACTCGAGTTTGTGTCAAGCGGAGAGCTTTGCTCTATTTGAACTCTTTAAAAACTCTAGTTTAAAATGAAAACTCTAGTTTTGAGCTTTTGGACTTAAAATATGTTTTCACTATAAATGTCCAAAACTCAAGTTAGTCACTTAATGACTCGAGTTTTGCCCTTGCTCTAAACTTGCATCAAAGATCAAATCACGACACTTTTCTCTGGATGAAACAAAACTCATGTTAGATTTAGGCTTCTAAAGAAAATTAAAAACTCCAGTGTCGATGAACAAACTCGAGTTTGTATGGCAGAATTTGAAAATCAAACTGCACGAATTTGTGAAATCTTTGTATTTGATCTAGATACTTCTCATCATCACTCATTACTATTCCTAACTATGTTTAACCAGTTTGTTAGTGAATTTTAGATGCGTTAATGAGTATTAAATGGAGATTTAGTCAAAAGCAAAAAGCAATGTCAGAACATTTATTGTAAAGTCCAGAAAACTAGCATCCTTTTGGACAATCATTCTGCACACGTTGCAAAGGGATTAATGTTTATTTTCTCTATAAAGAAACTAGTCTTCCAACGGATTAAACTCAAGAGAAGTCAACTCTAAATCTTTGTGCAATTGGGCTAACTGAAGAGTAGAGAGAGAAGAGACCAAAGTGTTCCTAATCAACTCAAGTAATGTCTCCAATGGTTACATTGAAGAATCCAACGGTCATTTAATGCTTTCTTAATATATATAGAGACGCATTCAAGTCTTTTGAACAACCAATACACAAAAAATGAAAATTATTCAAGTTTACAACTACTCATTCAGTTTTCTACTGTTAAGTATCTTTTGATATATTTGTACTTCAGTGTTTATCACTATCAACTCTTATAGAGAGTTTCATTTATTGAAATCATTTCTTATAAGAATATCAAGTCGTGAGACTTAGAGATTGGGATTATCATATTACAACTTGTAAGAGGAGTGTATCCTAGTGATAGGATAACTTTCGAATACAAAGTGTGTAATTGATATTGTGAGTTAGTGAAAATCCCTGTTTGGGAACTGGACGTAGGTCAATGATCTAAACCGAAGCAGTATAAATTCCTCCATATCAAGCTTCTTCTAACTCTCCACTATTCACCTTTGTTTTACTTCTATAAAAATGAGTAATTCGAAAAAGTTTTTAAATCCTCAATTCACCCCCTCTTGGTGATTTGCTCCATTTACCTATCTCTCCTTCTACTTTGTTATAATTTGTTGTGTGAGTACATTACCAGAGAGATTCAAAAAGAATTTTTTGATCGCCAAATTCACGCCCTCTTAGGTAGCCTCCACCTACATCAAGAAACCGTAATGGGCATAGAAAAAATTCATCATATACATCCATAGTAAAACATAGAGGAAGAAGATGATCTTTGAACATACCCTTTACCATCGCTCAATATTAAAGAAGTATTGTTCTTCTGTCTCAAAGCCATAGGAATTGAACCGGTTAGATTATTCCCTGACAAATCACTGAGGCACTCCAACGATCTGAGATATAGGAAACTAAAATATTTATCTCTACAGTCAATTTTCTTGTGCTCAAGTTCCAAGAGGCAAAGGAGGCCACAACTGAAATGAATCCAGAAATAAAGGAGCCACGACTTGAGATTATGAAACAATTCACCGGAAATGGGGAAAGGACGATAAGAGTGAAGGCAGAGGACCGAAGATGGAGAGGTAAGGTCTTGATGAAGGTGAAAGTGGAGGAGGAATTGTGGAGTGCGAGTTTTTTCCTCCTCCATGGTGTTCGTGTCTCTTATTTACTGCTTACGGTGATGACAGATGATTAAGGTGGTGCGACGATGGGTGGGTAAAGCAGGGAGGTGATGGTGAAGAAAAATGGTGATCTCCGATCTCCGTTCTCAAGCTCCTCTCACTCGCAGTATCTCCTTCAGCTCAGCCACCTCTGCTCTGGTCTCTGTTATCTCGCTGGAATCGAACACACACGATGACGGCGAAAATTTGGGCTTTGGTGGGTTTAGGGTATTTTGGTGTCGGCCAGAAAGAACACAAGCAGGCATTTGAGAAGACAGGAACTTGATTTGAATCTTTCTCCCCTGTTCTCTCATTCACTAAGGGTGTTTAGGTCATTTCATAATTGCATTATATCTCACACAAGTCCCAAGGGACTTGGTAGCAATTATGATATTTTCAGGGACTTTTTTATAATTGTCTTTGTACCTTAGGACCTGCATGTCATTTTTCTTATTTTTTATAAGAGTGTGAAAAAAAACTTAAAATACAATATATGAACCAATTCAAACTTGGATGTTAGATTTTCTTTAAACTTTTAAAAATAATTCTGCTTCGTAGGATTTCCTAATGTGATTTTCCTTGACTTGTAAAAATTAAATGAGATCATGATCTATCATATATTTAAAAATATTAATCAATCACAAAATAGGCAATTAAAATATTAACAAAGTCCAAAATTATCACAATTTATTTAGATTTATATTATTTCTTAAAATTAGATAATGATTCAAATATTTCCTAATAAATCTAAATTAACCCAAAATAATCTCCAAAAGAAATATATAAGGTGGATAAAATATATAAAAATCATTTTCATCGGAAGACTTTCAATGTTGAGCTCTCAGCCAAAACCTTTGCTAAATTTTTCTTTAAAAAAAATAAAAAATCTTGATCTCTCACTATATCATTTTAATCCCACATTCTCCATAAGTTTCATGTCATTTTTACTCTACATAGGATAAACTAGATTTTCTTTGTGATACATGAAAATATTGAAAATTATTATTTTTTTTTTATCATCTCCATATAAATCATTATATTCATGTAATCAATTAAAAGCATAAAACATTTTATTTTGTTTTATAACAATTTTTATTTAAACGCATGTGAAGTTGTCATTTGTGAAATTTTTGTGTTAAGTCGTTATGGAAAACTTGTTCATAAAATTTGATATCTAGAATACGATTCTTTATTATAACCTTAAGTATTTTTTTTTTTTTTAAGAAAGTGAAATTTTTATTCATGCAAAATTTACTAGTTAATTTTTTAAGGGAAAAATGTCTACAAAATCGACAGAAAGAATGAAATTTTTGTGTGTTAGATGTTCTCTCGAATCTTATGAATAAATCACTTTGAGAGATGGTTAAATAATTGATACTCCCTCCAGTCCTAATTATAGGACATATTTAACCGATTTTGGGAAGATTAAGGAGAAGAGTTAAATTAGTTAATTTTACTCATTTGCCTAAAATACCTTTATCTAAATTTTAAATGACATCAATAAAAGTAAATTTACAACACTTAGGACATATATGTGTATGTGTCTATATACATATATGTGTGTATGTACACACATGTAAGTATTTATTTATATATGCATATAATTATACACACAGACACCCCAGGACATATACACAAATGCACACACATTTTTTTATATGTATATATATATTTGTGTGTGTGTGTCTAGCTAGATAGATATATAGATATATGTGCGCACACACATAACAAACCCCCCAAAAAAAAAAAACACAAATGCACACACATATTTTTTTATATGTATGTATATGTGTGTATGTCTATATAGACATATAGATATGTGTGTGTGTTTACACACACACATATAACAGACCCCCCCAATATGTACAAATGCGCACACATATTTTTTTATATGTATGTATATATTTGTGTGTGTGTCTATATAGACATATAGATATATGTGTGTTTGTTTACACACACATATATATAACAGACCCCCCCCTCAAATATACACAAATGCACACACATATTTTTTTATATGTATGTATATATTTGTGTGTGTGTGTTTACAAATATATATATATATATATATATATATATATAGTGTGTGTGTGTGTGTTTACAAATTAATGTTAGCTTATCGATAAATAATTTAAAATCCAATAATTAAAAATTTCACTAACTATAAGAGTCTTCACATCCACATGCATGTACTCACCAAAAACCAAACAAGTGAATAAAATAGGGGTATTTTAGGAAGAAATTGGTAAAAAATAAAATTTTGTCCTATAATTAGGATCAAAGTCAACTCTTAAATTTTATCTTATAATTAGGACCGGAGTGAGTATTATTGTCTAACCTTTTACATTACTCTTGTTACGTGCATTATCTTTGAAAAGAAATTTTCTATCATATGTAGCCTCTTGTCATACTCACAAAATTATGAAAATAAGATAAACTTAAAAATAATTAATATTATATTTTTTATGGGAAATTCTTGGAAAAATCACCCAATCGATTTTTTTTTTTTTTTTTTTGGTGAGATGAACTAGATAAATTTTAATACAAGAAAAATGTTGGAACTTTGTAACACACATTGTCCCAGTATTATTTTTTTACCTTAGTAACGGTATTGTTATTTATATACTTTTTATTAATAAAAAATTTAATGAGAAACTTTTTCCCAATTCTTCATATTTTATTTTTATGTAAAATGATTTAGAAATTAGATTATGAATTCTTTTGAATGGTAGCTGGTCGCCTCAGCGTAGTTATACTTATCCACAGGAGATGCTGGAGGAAAACAATTATGTGTTTTTTCCCTTTTTGATGTGTCATTTTCATTTAAAATCTGAGTGCATTATTACAACTTTAATATAACACAGATATTTTCTAACTACAGCAAAAGAATCTCATTTATTATCGGACCCGCTAGTGTGGACGCACCAACATAGCAGTGGACCCCTGCCAACTACTTTTGTTTTTAGAGTTAAAATGTAGATTTGTCAATAAAGTGTTTGTCATGAGTACCCAGCATAAAAAAAACTTTAAGTGAATCATAATTATTAAAAAAACAATTAAAAAGTGCAAAATATTGTTATAAAACTGATAAAAATAATAAGAAAAAGAGCAGAGGTTCTAGAGAGATAAAGTAGAGAGAGATTCTCATTTCATTCAATATATGAACAGTTACAGAAAACCTTTATTTATAGAAGAAAAATGGGACTTTAATGTAATTTCCACCTCTGGGTCATTTGGTGTAATTTTCCCCAAAAACCTAAACTGTTCACTCACGGATTTCCTTCCCGTGAGTGATTGTATAATTGTGTGTGGGTCCCACCAAATAGTAAACTACTATGCGTGGTACTATGCAAATAATAAATCACTATGCATGGGTCCCATGTCATCTTTTAATATTTGGAAACCGGGAGTCAATGGACATCCACATAATAAGTATATTCATAACACTCCCCCTTGGATGTCCATTTATGAATGTGCCTCGTTAAAAACTTTAACTAGGAAAAACCCAGTGGGATAAAAACCTAGCCAAAGAAAAGAGTACATCATCCATTGATACACTTTCTAGTGTTGCCTCATTAAAAACCTTTCTAGGAAAAACCCAGTGGGATAAAACCCAGATAAGGGAAAAAGAGTACAGCGTGTATCGTCTCCCCCTCTTGATTACATCAGTGTTGCTCCCCTTGATGACTACATTGCTTCGATGTCTTTCTGAGCATATTATACTTTCTGTCATCAAATATTCTGTTAGAAACACCCAATCTGATTGTTCATTATATACCTGCAAGATCTAAATCTGTCAAGTAAAGTCATAATAATCTTTTCATAAATATATATGTGCATATAGAAATTCAATAAATGTTTATTCAGATAATGATGCTATATGCACTATCATCTTGAGTCCTTTTAGGACATATGTGTTTTTGGCGCCTTATGTGCTTCTAGCACATACAAATATATTGTGGCTCATGATCCTCATTATCATTCATTGCAGCATATGCTATCATAGATATTATTAACTTCGACTTCATTTTCAGTCCCATCGGATTTCATTCATAATTTATTGAGATCTCATAATGCAAATACCTGGGTTTCTTCTTGGACCACAATACACTTTACTTGTAATATCTCTTCTGGAGATAACATCTCTTCAGGAGATGGCTCTTCTAGAGCTTTTCTTAATTATCCTCAACATGATCATCTATATTCTTATAGCTCCTTTTTTTTCTTTTGAGGATTTTTATCTTTAAAATCGATGGACTTACAACACTTTTGGAGTGCTTTATAACAATTCATATAGGAGCATTTGCAGTTGGGACATGTGACTTTGTCACTTTCTTTAGGTCAGTAAATGCTTCTGGCATTCGATTAACTAAACTCAGCAACTGAATTATCATTTTGAATTTTTTAGTGCACATTTCTTTGTACGAGGATCAATAAGAGCCAATGATAATTCATTTCACTTTATCTTTACCCAATCTGCTTATTTTTCTCCCCCTCATCAAATCATCAATTTTCTTTGTATATCCATCTATGTGCATTGTAATAGATTAATAATCATTACACATTTAAAACATTTCAAGATGGAATTAATCTGGCTCCTGACCAAAAGCCAATTATACGGGGAGAATTCTGTTGGCTTATATAATTACTGCAAATATACACAACATATAAATTTTGTTCTCATAATCATTGATCTATCCATTCATGGATACTTTAATACATGATTTCTGGATCATTCAATCTGGAAATTGCGTGCATAATATATTGCAAACTTCTGGTTGCAAACATCACTACAAACTTTACAGATTTATAATCTCATATGTAAACTTTCAATTTGATATATTTCCAGAGATCCATTTCCAATAATATTTCTATCTGAGAACAAGCAGCATATAATATATGATTCGGATGATCAAACAAGTCATGCCAACTTTCCATATGATTTATCATCAAATACAGGATGACATGGTATATACACATAGTAATCTACTATTTGCATCCTTCTATAAATAGAGACTGAAGCAGGTTCATCAAGGAGGCCTGTTAAAAGGTGTAGAACTATGGCAGAATTGATGGAGTCTACCATTCTAGTTCAGCCAATAGTGACGACAACCAGCCAGCCTGTAATGACCAGCCAGCAAACAATGTCTAGTCAGCCAGCAATAATCATTGAACCAACAATAACCAGCCAGCCAGCTACAACCAGTCAGCTAGTGACTACTGGTCAGTTAGCAACTACTTCCTTATTGGAATGTAGTTGTTGTGATGTTTTACGGGAGATCATACATACCAATGGACTTCAGTGTCATAAACTTGAAGTTCACGGAAGGAGAACAGGTATGATTTCCCACGCTGTTTTATTTGAAAATGTACAGGATAAATCTTACAATATTGACAGGCTTCCAATGTTTGATTTTACTAACAAAAATTTTGGAGAAATCAAACATTTTCTGACACAGTATTGTATAGATTTACAAGCATCAGGATATAACTTGATGCGTGATCCTGTATTAACCTTTTATGAGATCCTTTGTGTTGGTTCAGAATGGACAAATAATCCAAATGAACCCCGCGGGAGTTCATTTCAAACCAACATTGAAAATCCATTAGATAAAGGAAAACAACCCGCGGTTAATATACCATATGATATTTCATCCCTTAATCAGGGTGAATTATATAGATTAACAATGGAGCAACGGGAAAGAATAAAGAAAACAACGCACCATGATTTAAGTGATTATTTTCACTTAACACTAGATGATGCGAGTAAACAATTAAATATGTCTACTCACACCATACAAAAAATCTATCAAAAAGGAGGGTTAACCGAGTGGCCACACAAAAAGCTTAAGAAACTTATGATGCAAATCTCGATATTACGAAGAGCTTTGCCTCATCTGGATCCCATCTCAAAAGAAGCAAAAGAAGAAGACATCAAATATCTTCAAAATGAGATGATTAAGGTTTGTAATGGAGTTGAGCCACTCGCTATTAAACTTTGTTGAAATAATATTGTCTTTTGTTTAATCATTTTGTTTATGAATATTCCTCTCTCGTATTCACAAAAATTGTTATAATTATAGAAAACACAAAACAATAATAAAATAACAATAATGACAAATTTATTTCTTACTTCATTCACTTCTGGAAATGAAGTTGGATAAAATTCTTGATCCATAACTCAATAATCTATTTGATCATAACAAGAAATTAATCCACAATATTTCTTGACTTTATCACAATATTGCTACTGCAATAGCAAATTGGATATATTTATTTATAATATCAATCATGATCATATAATCCCTTGTCACATAATTTAAGGGAGTATTTAATGCCAAATATACAATTTTGAGGCCTTATACAACTGATGGCATACATAATTATGGATCAAGCCTTGTTTCATAATTTGTCTCTTGTTTTCAGGCTAACTTGCCTCTTGGCTTCAGGCTATCTTGCCTCTTGGTCTCAAGCCAATTTATGCCTCATATCTCTATGACATTTTGATCTCATGATATATATGGCCTTTTAACAGTTTATCTTCAGGATAAATAAAATATAAACATAATAAAATAAATAGATGGAACCCACTAATATGTATATATTAGTGTCGTTGCCATAAATAATAAGAAGGGAGAGGGATATATATATAAAGCAATAAATAAATAAAATAAAATAAATAATTGGAAATAAACATGCTAAATAAATAAAAAGAAGATGAGATAGGAATGGTAGTAAACTCACAGCGAGACCTATCTCATTTAAAGATAAGAAAGAAGATGCATATGCAAATGTGTGTGTGTGTATATATATATATATATATATATAATATAGAAAACAGTAAAATAAAAAGGGAAGGGGATTTAAAGCAGTAAATAAATAATAAATAAATGGAGTCCACTATACAAGTGTTACCATCATGAAAAATAAAGCAGTAAATAATAAATGGTGCCCACGATACTAGTGTTGCTACCATGAAAGATAAATAAAGCAGTAAAGAATTAAAATAAAATAAATGGGGCCCACAAAATGTCACCACCATAAAAGATAAATAAACTCTAAATAAAATAAATAAATAGAGCCCACTAATAGATACTAGTGTGCCTCCATGAAGAATAAATAAATGTAAAATAAAATAAATAAATGGAGCCTACTAATAAATAGTGTTGCCGCCATAAAAGATAAATAAATGTTAAAATAAATAAATAGAACCCACTAGTAAATATACTAATGTGCCATCATAAAAGATAAATAAATGTTAGTAACAATAAAATAAATGTTAGTGACATAAAACTAAATATTAGTAAAGTCAGTATGGAGCTTAGTATAGCCATCATGAAATAAATAAATAAAGCAGTAAGTAAAGAATTACAAATGGAGCTTAATGACGCCACCATGAAATAAATGAATAAGAAGTGGGAAGAATATATAAACATAAATAAATTACTGTAAATAATAAAATATAAATTTACCGTGAATAGTAAAATTACTATTCACTGTAAATAGTGAATAAAGTAAAATTACAGAAAGATTAATCTAGACTTCCATGTAGGAGTCAAATGAATAAAATATAAAATTTACTGAAAAGAGGTAAATTTACTGTGAATAGTAAATTACTATTTACCGTATTACTATTTACTGTTACTATTTACTGTAAATAGTGAATAAGGTAAAATTACAGAAAGATTAATCTAGACTTCCATGTATGAGTCAAATGAATAAAATGTAAAAATTACTGAAAAAAGGGTAAATTTACTGTGAATAGTAAATTACTATTTACCGTAGTAAAATAGTAAATAATCTCAAATCTTAACCATGGAACCCGATGTTAAAATAATCGGTAAGAATAGATATTTAATTCCATATAATGGTTAAGATCATCCCAGATAAATAAAATGGAAATATGAAATAGATGGTGAGAAAATCTTACCTTGGTAGAGTCTTCGTGCTGATAACGTGTTATAAAACTGATAAAAATAATAAGAAGAAGAGCAGAGGTTCTAGAGAGATAAAGTAGAGAGAGAGATTCTCATTTCATTCAATATATGAACAGTTACAGAAAACCTTTATTTATAGAAGAAAAATGGGACTTTAGTGTAATTTCCACCTTTGGGTCATTTGGTGTAGTTTTCCCCAAAAACCTAAACTGTTCACTCACGGATTTCCTTCCCGTGAGTAATTGTATAATTGTGTGTGGGTCCCACCAAATAGTAAACTACTATGCGTGGTACTATGCAAATAGTAAATCACTATGCATGGGTCCCATGTCATCTTTTAATATTTGGAAACCAGGAGTCAATGGACATCCACATAATAAGTATATTCATAACAAATATAACAATATCATTAGAACTAAAGTAACGGTCATTTAAAAAAAAAGGTTAAAATACAGATTAGTCAATAAAGTATTACACTATAAGCACCTAGCATAAGTAAATTTTGAACGGACCAAAAGTATCAATAAACAATTAAAATTGGGTAACTACCACAATAAACAATTAAAAATAGGTAACTAGCACATTGACGTTAAAATCAAGCTAATAGCCGTTTGGTAGTAGCCTAATCTTCAACGGAGCTTAGTGGCTGAATTTTCAACATAAACAAATTAGAAAAAGCCACGGCATGGGACAATAGAAAACCAAAGAAGAAAGTTGGATTTGCCTGAAATTCACCAATAAAAGGCTGTGATGAATAGGGAACAAGCCAGTGTTGGTAGATAATGATCGAGCAAAGGACACTAGGTTCGCTTCAACCCACTTGGAGTGCCCTTAGGTTCTTGCTCCCTTGTTGGATTTGGAAGGAGACAAGGATGAGGAAGAGACAAAAGTTCTTGAGTCACATGTCAAAGGCAAAAATATAAGGCTGAGGGATAAGTCTATGTGAAGAACAAGATTTATGTCACCTTAACACTCATAAACCAACTAAACAACGTTCAATTTGCACTAAACGGACGTTAGCTTGATTTTAACGTCATTTTGCTAGTTACCTATTTTTAATTGTTAATTGTGCTAGTTACCCATTTTAAATTGCTGATTGGTACTTTTGGTTCCTTCAAAACTTACTTGTGCTAGGTGCTCTTAGCTTAACACTTTGTTGACCAATCTGCACCTGGAAAGTAACGGCAGTTACTTTAGTTCTAATGATATTGTGATATTTTGCATTTTTTAATTGGTTATTGGTAGTTATGACTCACTTAAAATTTTTTTGTGTTAGGTGTTCCTGTCGTAACACTTTATTGATCAATATATACCTTAACCTTGTTTCAAGGGCCTAGATTTAGTTTTTTAATTGATATTTTAAATAAATTCTTTTTTTAAAAAAATAATAATTAAAAATATCATCTTTTATATTTAAATAATTTTAAAAAAATAAAATTCAAAAAGTAAATATAGACGTAGATATTGATCTGGACTGTTCTAATTTAGTCCTCAGCACTGGTAAGGATTCACTAATTTATCACATTCTCAATTCTTCTTGCATTGCTGAATAAGTTTCTGCTTTTGCTTCTAAGTTGTGTGCGCTCCTCTTTTCTCTCTCACACATCCTTTCACTTTCTGGATATTGCTCTCTTTGCTCTTATTTCTCTCTCTAAACAAAAGGTGATTTCTTTGTGGAACATCGTTGAGGTAATTGAAGAAAGAAGGTAAAAACCAACAACAAAACAAGAAGGTAAAATCTTCATTGTAGAAGTACACAGAGTAATTATTATCCGTAATCTTACAAGTTTAGCATCAAATTTCACTCTACATGTACCTTTTTCTTTTTTGCAGGACTTGTTTGGAGTTTGCTATTTGTGTGTTCTAGATTCCTCAAGATACTTCCTTCCACTCTTATTTTCATTCATAGCTTCATGTCTTTCAACAAAAGTTAAAAACAAGGTAACAGTACATTTTAATTATAGTTTTATGTCAGGATTATTTTGATGGTGCTATTGTTATTTGTCAATTTCTTTAATATTTTGTTTTGCATTTTTAAAAATTTTTCTGACTTCTGCTAGATATATATTGATAATTGATAAATTATTCAATATCAGTTGAAGAAAATGTTTTAAATTTTAGTTAAAAAATGAAACCCGGAGGCTTTTCAAGGCTTAGTTGTTGTGTAGACTAGTATGCTAGATTTATAATAACTACAAGAGTTCCTTCAAAAATTATTTCCTTTATTTTTATTTTCATGGTATGCTCTTACAAGAAATATTTTTTTAAAAAAGCATGATAATAACATTCTGATTATATTGTAACTTTTCTGTTAGTTTGTTATATATTTCTACATATTTTGTTTGCTCCTTGACTTTCGCGCTGCATATTTCTACCGTGCTTGTTTTCGTTTTTTCAAATCTCAAATCACTAGGGCTTATTTGAGTCTGTCAGTTGTTTGCATGCTTTAGATTCCTTGGAATTATGTCTCAAAGGCCAAAAGAAGTAGGTAATAATAATAAACCCAGATTTTTGTTAATCCAGTATTTTTTTTTTTAATTGTCCTTCTTTCTATGTATATTCAGTTTGTACTTCTAATTTTCACTATTAACACTTTGAGCACAATTATGCCCCTTTTGGTGTGATGGAAGATTTTTTATGAAAGTAGAAGTGGAACTGAAAGTGAAAGGGCAAGAGGAAAGTAAATTGATACAATTATGGAAGTGCTGTATTCTTTTTAAAGCAAAAAGACAAAAAGACCAAGTTAGCCCCATCTGGAAAAAAAGTCATCTTTGTTTCGGCCATTCTTTTTCACCGTTCAACTTCCAGCATCCACCATGATCAACTAGAAATCAAACGAGAAATACTCGAATCAGAAAGCATTTCTCTCAACCTCTCTCGATTCATCATGTTTCTGTTGATGGTAAACCAGAAATCGAATCAAAAATCTAAAAACAAACTCAGAAATTGAAAGGTAAAACAAACTCAAAAATACATTTCTCAAACTTTTATATTTTCATAAAATCGTTGCCAGAGAGCTGTGGTATTCTGAGATCAGTCTAACAATGTTTTCTTATGAATGGATGGGGAGAGCTTGGTGCAGATCTAAGGAGGAGAACTGTAGTACACTGATTTTTTGTTTTTTCATAAAAAGGATTTTTTACGTTGGTAATCATAAAAACTGACATGGATAATTATTTTTTCAAATAACTGCCGACGTAGAAAGTCGTTTTTTAAATAAGTATTCAATATTTTAATACAACTTTAACCTTTCAATTGTCGATATATAGAACAACTATACCCAGACAAGCATTATTATCAATCGATATTTTGAACTTTATCGATCACTATTAAAATGTACTATGATAATCACTAACTATAACTAACATTATAACAAACTACACAAGGGCAAATTTTAATCTTTTCAACTAACAATCCTAAAACAAACATCTTAACTACTTGCACAATAACCTAAAACAACACAAGGACCTCAAGACTCACTTTGAGACTAGAACTCCTGAAGAAGTTGTTGTGTCAAAGTATCTCAAATTAAATGATGTTAAAGGGAAGGGAAAGAATTTAGAAAGAGAATATATGTTGGCAACTCGCATAACCGATGTAAATTCTCTTAATTATGTTGGTCTTGGAGTAAACTGACGTCATTTGTATGCTGCTCTCTCTAGTCCTAAATATAGGATAAAGTTAACTTTTTTTGGAGAGACGAAGGAAACTAAATAAGTTACTTAATTATATCATATATTATGTATTTTCAGATTATATATCACTACTACAAAAAATGAATTTTACTTCCTTGAAAAACGTCAGTTTTTTATAAAGGGAAGTAAAACATAAAGACAGTGGTATTTTTATAATTAGGTGCTAGAATTTTAACATATAAGACGCTCTTTTTAGAATTAGAACGCCAAAAGTTGTCTTTCAGTGTCCCCAATTCAAAATTGGGACGCCAAAATCATGGTGTGTGTAGATTATTTCATCCTTTCTCTTACTTTTTCCATCTAGCATTTCATTTCCTCTACTTATCCCAATGCAAGTGTGAACCTTCTCTCTTCTCTCCTGCATTCACCATCGTCAACCACAGTGTCGTGCCTACCACTGATGGATATGTGCTTCTCCTTCATTGGAGACTTGGTGCTGGAAAAAATGGAGGACGAAGGAGGAGGAGTTGGTTGAAACCATTGGAGATTTAGAAGGAATAAGTTTGCTAGAGTTGAGATTCTCTTATGCTCCTCTCATTGTTCTCCAAGCCCATCCTTTGCGAGCTTTAATGTTCTCTGTCTTTTGGCAGTGAGAGACGATGAAGGTAGGTGACAATGGTGGAGTACGAACTTTAAAGCTCACCCGTGGGGTTTCTTATGAAAGATTCATAGCTACAGACCCATAGCCAATGCCGAAACCACTATCTCGACCACCACCATAAATCTATTCAAGCTTTGTTCGCGGTGATAGTGGAGTGGTGGTTGCCAGCGACAATGGATGAAGAGGCAAAAGTCACCAGTGAAGGAGATGGGCAAAGGTGGAGATGGGATGAAGGAGGTGATGATCGATGGTTTGAAGCACTGAAACTAGCTTGCAGCCTTTGACCTAATTTATGTTTTCTAAAAAAACAACTTACGTGTCCCTTTTTATTGGGGATACTAGGGATGTCGTAAGTTTGACTTATTATGTCTCTCACATAGGCAACCCCTATAAAGAAATGTAGAAAGTGCAAAAAATCAAACGTTAAAGAAGTTTTTTGTAGTAGTGTTAGCTTATAAGATAGACAAAATAGTTCAGAGAAAAAAATGGCAAATATAAATATTTTAACGTAATTTAATTCACTTCCTAAATCTCTCTAAAAAAGTCAACTATGTTTTATATTTAAAATCAAAGGAAAAACTCTACATGATTTACTCTAAAACAAACATGGTTTTGGTTTTTTTGCGTCTGTAAGTAGTCTAACTGATGTAGATACTCCCCCCACAACACATACTCTTGCAATAATTCTACGATTCTTTTTTCTACCTCAGTTTTCTTAATTGCTAACATAGAAAGCAGGCATTAATAGTTTTAGCTAAATTTGTAAATTCTTAAATAAATATTACTCAACTATCTTAATATGTAAATATTAAATAGTAAGAGGCTAGCTTGTTTTACTAGGCTATTAGTGTAACACCCCTAATTATATACTACTTATCATGTATATAAACACATAGTAAATATGAGTATCATAGAGTTAAGCAATAGAGCATATGTGTTGAGTAATTCCTGATACGTACTCATTGCTACAAATTTAAACTAACTGCGTTATATCTAGTCGGTATATAATAATGGTACATTTATCCCAATATTTAGATACTAAGTATCTAAACAATATATATATACAATCCAAAATAATAAAACTCCGGCTGAGTCTCATGCATTCTGTTTGCCCTTTATACCGGCTCCTGATCCTCTAGATCCTGAAGCTAGGGTCAAGTTTGAGATTTAATGCTTATTGAATCTCAGGTAACATTTAATCTCATGTTCAAGCAATAACAGTATATATGACAGATATTCATTACATTCAGTACAACAATACATAGCACATAGCAAATGCATGTCAACAATGTTTGCACTAACCAGTGCCACAAATCCATGTGTCCTTAGCGCTAGAAAAACATACAAGTGGTATTATCAAGACTATAACCCACATCAAGCTAAATCCACAGTTAAACTGAATGTATACAAACATGTGACCTAAGACCGAGTCTTAGTCACGGTGCATAGCCCAAGATCTTGTCTTGTCCATTACTCAACATGAATCAAACAATCATATATAGGTATACAAGACACATAAGAGTTAAAGTTATAGTATGCATCTGTACCTTTCTCTACTTGGTAGAATTCTCTTCCGGTACTGATTCCCGACTTTCTCGAATATCATATAATATTATCACCGCATTATTATGATAATGAATACCATATAACTAAGAATAATATTATAAGATATAATTTCACAACTATTGACCTTTTTACCCCTGGTGGATTTATTATTTCAATTTTACCCTTACATTTCCTCAAAAACGGAATTTCAGCATTTTTGCCTAGATTTTTCACTAACTTTGAAAAATCATAACTAAATGTAAAAAAAAATTGAAATGATGTGATTCTAAAGCCAAAATTTCCCTTGCCAAGTCTAGTTTTAGGCAAAATAATGATTTTAACTCAAAATCCCTAGGTCATTCCCAGTTTTAATTTCATTAACCACTATCCCAATTTCCAGCTCTAAAACATGGATCAACTTGGAAAATTCACATCGTTTTGTACAAAACTATAAAAATTACATGTTATACATGGATAGAAAGCCCTTCACATCTATTATATCTCTGAAAAATTTTAGGATTTTTAGACACTATTTGAATGGCTAAACTCCATGCATAACAACTACTATTCAGATTAACATCCAAAAAACAAGGCTTAATTTTAAAAATTCGTATCTCCTTCCACAGAGGTTGAAATGTTACAAATTTTATATCAAAAGACAGCCCTGAATGTCTACTTTATGAATGGAAATTTCATGATTTTTGAAGATCATTTTCCATTAAAAATGATGTCCTCATAGTGACTGATTCCAAAAAATTAAAATGGGGGATTTTTCCCATCTTTCACCACTTAGATCTTTTGACTCCAAGAATTATTTCCCAACATGTTTTCCACTCCATTTTGCATTTTAAAAGAAATGAAGACTTCCAAACATGAAAGGAAATTTTTCCTACAATTTTCTAGATTAAACTATAATTTTACCAAAATATAAAAGCTTAAGCTTAAGAACTTACCTCTTGAAGTTTTTTCTCCTTCTTCACCTTGCTCCTATGAATTTTTCTCTAACTCAATCAGCTACTAAATGAGTTTTTGGTGTGAAAAATGAAAAGGGGGAGCACCTCTATTTATAGGAAAAATTCAAGCTCATTTGGAACCAAAAACATGGAATCAATTTCCTCATCTTTCTTCCTATCCATTTGATCTATATTCACTTTTTAATCTCCAATCCTCCCCTTCCAATTTCTAGTCGACATCCATGCTCCTTCTTAGCCTTTGATTAATTTCTCCATGTGTCACCATCTTATCTTATTAAGTCTCCCATTGGTTAATTCAATTTCCTAAGGATTAAGGTTTATTATGGGATTAATTAGGTCCTTTGGATTGAATTACATGTGCATCAATCTCAACCATTGATCCTAGTTGCAATTGTTGACTTTTGGGGCTGATTTGATTAAGCCTAATTATTTCCCTAATTATGTGCTTAATTGCCTCTTAATTGCATCTCTTGTTGGTTAATTGGTTTACTAAGTGATCCAAGCCATTAGAGCATTATTAGCAAACTTAATTTCATCTTCTATTGGCCCTTGATATTTCAAAATATCAGCCCTCTTTGGATGATCATAATTTGCCACTAATCACTTTGAAAATATGTGCAATTATTCTTAATTAGTGCAAGTTTAAGTTCCCCTTATTTTTATCTATCTTGCTTTAATTTAATTAAGTGTCTTCATTGCTTATCTTGCTCTTTTTGATAGACAATTGTTATTATTTTATGTGATTTTCATGTCACACTGTATTGCCCTTATATGTTTGTCTCAAATCCTACCATTTGTATATAAATTTCATGAAGAAATTTGCCTAAAATTATAATCAAAGGATTATAATACTTTGAGACACATATTCACCTTCATTTATATTAATTATTCATCAAAATAAAGATTTATGATGAATATAGATTTTGAGGTATTACAATTAACTCATCTTATTTTCTCTGGATTCGTTTTTTGTTTAATCAAAGGGAAAGGGAAATATGACTTGGCTTCTCTCCTTTTCTGTTCACATCCACTCTCATCTTTTATCTAAAAACTACATAGTTTGAATTATTTTTGAGAGAGAGAGAGAGAGAGCATAGAGTACTTTGAATTATTTTTTAATACCATTGAGTAGCTTAAGTTAATTTTTAATACATTCAACATGTAAAAATATTTTTTGCTGACTCTTAGTATCTATTGGAAAATACATTAAAGTACTGGATGCTAGATACTAGGTGCCACTAAAAATTTATTTTATGTATGCATTACTAAGTGTACTAAAAATTAATTAAAGATCTACTGAAAAATATATTAGGATAATGAATGCTCTTTTATTTTTTTAAAAAAATTGCTCCTCATTCTTTGTTTACCCCCAAAGCTATGTAGTTTTGAGGATGGGAGTAGACCAAACAAAAAAAAAAAGAAAGAAAGAAAGAAAAGAAAAGAAAATGAGAGAAACAAAGTTCAAGAAAATATAGTTGACAACGTAGCCATTGTCCAAAGATAACTTGAAACAATGATATTAGGGTTTTTTTAATAATAATAGTTTTGCATTATCCCTATTCTTGTGATATATATTTTATATTTATGTTTTTTGCTTTTTTTTTTTTATGATGACTTCTAGTTCTAGTATTGTCAATTATATACAACTTTTTTCTTTTTTTTTTTTTTTTGCCAATGTCAGTTATTATACCTAAATTTAAAGATTTTTGAACTAATTAAATTAAACATTGTATTGTGAATTTTGTTAAATTGGCAAAACCTGCTTTTAGTTCTTGTCTTGTTTTTTGTGGATTCTATATTTTATTCTCCTTTCCATGTTACGTTGGTCTTCACAGAAGAAGGAGTCTTGTATTAACAAACGTTATTCATGCATCTAAAATTTTGTTTTTACAAATAAATTTGTTTAAAAGCTAAAAAATTATGTAAAAATTTATCACAAAATTTTTATAAATTCTTCAAAAGAGAATTATTGTAGAATATTTGACTAGTTTGAAGATGGAATATCACCTAGAAGGGGGTGAATAGGTGATTTAAAAATTTAATCGGCTAATCAAGATGTTGGCAAATTCAGGCAGAATACTAACTGAGCAGGACTTTAAAAAAGAGTGGACACGAGGAAATTTATCCTAGTTCGGTCTAATCCTGACCTACAACCAGTCCTCAAGAACTTCTTGGGATTTTTTCACTACTTTCCGGAGATTACAAGTACAACTTGGGATGATCCTTTCACTCATGGACTCACTCCCCCTTACTACTTGTAATAGTACACCCACACTTAAGGTTCTTCAACCTTAAGATTTAATAACTGAAAGAATGAAATAAGTGTTGTAACTCCTCACGAGTAGATAATAAATGAACACTGAAGTACAGAGTATTAAAGATCGAAAAATATAGATAGCAATAAATTCTCAATAATTGTTCAGTGATTTTCGGTAGTTCGTGAAATTAATTTGTCTGCTATTTATAGTTGATGAAATTAAATGACCATTGATGAATCTGGAGCATCATTCGTCATAAAAAAAATAGTCGTTAGTTTGATGACATCCGAATATCCGCTCATATCTGCTGATGCTGTGATGCTTTATTTATCTCAAACATTCCTCATTCTATTCGATTTGTCCGTTGAGAGATAGCATTTAACTTGCTGTTGAATGATCAGAGAATGCCCAGTATGTTGGAGAGAGATATTTTCACTATATTGGGTAATAGCATTTAATGCGTCTGACATCCCATTACTTTTTCGGAGATTTGCTATTAATCCATATCTCAAACATCTGAAACTCATAGAGAAGCTCATTGATCATGGTTAGCACAAATAACTTATAAACAAATATGTATTACCACTTATATGATTTTAGACATTTGTGAATTTAGAATAAATACAATAGTTTTCAGAAAGAAAAACAGAGTATCTCTTGCTCGAGCATGATTAATTGGATGCTCGGGCATAACATCATATCTTGCTCGAGCATAAGAGAAGTCTTGCTCGAGCATGCCTTTGAAATTCTAATGTACGCTAGAGCTCAAGCATACATTATTCTTGCTCGAGCAGTCCTTTTATACCTGCTCGAGCAACCCTTTTAATGTTGCTCGAGCACGGATGAAACAGAGATTACTTTCGCTGATATTGTTGCTCAGGCAAGCATTATCCTGTTCGAGAATGCGTTACTATGCTGCTCGAGCATACTCCAGGTGCTGCTCAAGCATCGATTATGCTCAGTGATATGATGTTGTTGCTCGAGCAGAACTTGATGTTGTACGAGCAACAAGACTTTTTATGCTTGAGCATGCCTTGTTCACTTGCTCGGGCATCAGTGTTAACTTTCTTCATTTTAAATCATTTTAATGCTTGATTAATTAAATAACTTGGTAAATTGTGATCATCAAAATATTATAGTCAACATAGTTAAACTAGAAGAGTAACTTTACATTTAAATGGGGAACAAAAATTGGGGCCAAAATATAATATATCCGCGATCTTGGATTCATTTTTTGTGGCCTAAATCTTTTCCGTTTTTCCCTCTTGTTGGGACAAGCTAGATTGGACCTAGGCCAATTTTAATACTCATAAAGTACAAATATTTATTATTCAAAATACATGTTTATAACTTCTATTAGTAATAAATAAATTTAAGAAATTAGATATTAAAATGGATCTAGATTGTGTGAAGGGAAAAATGAAAGGACGTGAACTTTCACAATTTTTCCTTGTTAGATGAAAAATAAATGATTCTTTTCGATAATTGATTTTAAGAATTCCCATCACTACTGAATGATTGCAATCACAATTCATTGTGAATAGATAAATCCAACAACTCCAAAATATAATTCAAATAACAGGAGATTTTTAAATTGGAAAAATTACTTGTTGAAGACCTTATATGATGAAACTCTTTTGGTTCTATTTATAAGGTTGAAAGAGAATATTTTAATTATTGGTTTTATTTATAAGTCACATCATTAAATGTTTTTACATAAATGTATATTTTTTCCTTTATTTATTATTGTGAAGACTTTGTTTTTATATGGTAAAGTTAAAAGGTTGTTAAATTTTAAAGTAGAGTTAACGGGGTTTAAGGTTTTTCTTGGTTGCAATGGAATATATTGGAAGTGACTTATAAATATTACTAGAATAATATAATTAATTACAGTTAAGAACCATAAATTTTAGAAATTATAATTATGAGGGACTAGCCCATTTTGCTCCACTGGCCGTTGGTGAAGCTTTCACATATTTTTGGTTTGGTTGGATTTATGTTCTTATCTCCTTGTTTGAGATTTTTTTGTTTTCCCTCTTAGATTCGATATGGGAAAAGAAAAATCTCTTTAAGAAAAATAAGGATACGTTGTAATTTTAAAGGTTTTTTATTTTTATTTTTATTTTTATTTTTATGTTGTCTATATGTTCCAGCATAGAATATATGTGTGTGTTCTATTCTTATAATCGTATTAACTTTTACCTCTTTGGTTATTACTTTTTTTTCGAATCGTTATAAAAGTTGTTAGACTGTTTTTAATTCCTCGAGTTATTTGATTACTATTGTATTCTCTATTTTCTTTCAATTATTTTATATCTTTTATATTTTTTTCAACAAATTCTTAAATCATTTTTTAATAAGAATGGTTTTTTTTGCAACTTCATTCATATCAATGGTTTTGCACTGTGAAATCTTTTTTGCTATTGAAATTTGTATGCAATTCTACAATTTCGTACTCTTAATGTTCTTTGACATTTTATTAGTGATTTTAATTGCGATTAAAATCTCAAAAATTTGGAAATATACATTTATGAATTTGTTGTATAGTTTTAATTATAATGGTTGAAATGTTTTTGTATAATTTGTATTAACTTTTAGCTCTTTGATTATGACTTCTGCTGAGTTATTACCAAATTTAATTTGTAGGACTTCTTTTTTTGAGTTGTTTGACTACTACTGTGTTCCTTTTTTATTTTTTATTTTATTTTTTGTTGCTTTTACATATGCCATGCTTGTAGAAAAAATAGAACTCATTAAAAATGCTTGGTTATCCCAAAAAATTGTGTGTGTGTGTATGAATTAATTAGTTGTTGATCACTTAAGTTGGGATAGACCAAGGAATTTTAATGACCCCGGGGGGGGGGGGATAAAAAAAATATTCTATCATAAATAATAATACTTGAAATACAATACAAACATAATATACAAAAAATTGAAAGTAATTTATTATATAAATTAAGATCAATTCACTTGACTCTTACTCTATGTATTTTTATACTATTAAACTCATCTATAATTAAATTCATGTTAAAACTCAAAACAATTTCTTTTTTAATGAATGTAATCAAAGAATCATCAAGAAATTGGTCTTACATTCTATTTTGAAGCTTGTTCTTGACTATCTTCATAGCAAAGAAAGATCTTTCAGTCGTTGTTATAGAAAATGGAAGAGTGAGTATAAGTCTAATCACTCTATCAATAAGAGGGTAAATGATGGATTTTCTAGTTCTTGCTAACGTTTGACATAATTCAAATGTAGTTGATAAATTAATGAAATCTGGATATTTAGGAATTTCAAGCTCAAAATGTTGTAACTCCATCTTCAAATGCAATTTTTCTTGTTTTGTGAAATCTCTAGAATAAAACTTATCAACAAGTTTGCAAATTTCATCACTATTAAATGACTTGTACTTATTTCTTGGATCCAAATTTATGCTCAAAGCAAGTAATTTAACAGTATTATCATTAAACCTGTTGTTTAATTCTTGTAATTGATTATCAATTGTAGCACAAAAGAACCCTATAAAATTTTAGTAGAAAAATCACCTTGATCATTTCGAGCACAATCTCTCCTTCCAATATATTGTGCATTCATATCTAGAATGTCAATGTCATGTTTTATGAAAAATTCTTGAACATGAACCAAGAAAGCATCCCAACCCGTCTCTCTTAATTTTTGAAATAACTCTTTTGTAGTTAAAATCAAATGTAAAAGATTTGAAATATCTTGAGACTCTCGTTGAAAAGCTTGACAAAGGACTTCAATATTACTCATAATTTCTTCCATAAGGTGCAATATGATGACAAAATCAAAAGATGTCAATTATGAGTATGAATTATTTGCATCTCCATGATGTGATGTTATCTTTCCTTCATTAGAAATATTGTTAAGAACTTCACATATGGCTTGAAACATTTTAAACAATTTGCATATGGAATTTTAATTAGAACTCCAACAAGTAGTGTTGGACCTGGCTCTCACCCAAGAGGGGGTGAATTGGGTGTTTGATAAAAATTTAGGAACTTTAAAAATCTTTTCGCAACTTATAAATTGAGAGTTAGATATTCAAAGATAAGCATGTACTGGAAATGTAAAAGATAAGGGAAGAGAATATGCAAACTGTGATTTATCCTGGTTCGGTTCAATCCTTGACCTACGTCCAATCCCCAAGCTTCACTTGAGATTTTCAATCCACTATCTGCTTTGAGCTTGATTACACGTTCTGTACTGGAAGTAATCCTTTTACTAGGATTCACTCCCCCTTACAAATTGTAATCAATACACTCATTTGATTACACACTCTGTACTCGAAGTAATCTTCTCGTTAGGATTCACTCCCCTTACAAGCTGTAACCACAACAAAGTAATCCTTTCACTAGGATTCACTCCCCTTTACAAACTATAATCAATACACTCACTTGATTACACACTTTGTACTCGAAGTAATCCTCTTACTAAGATTCACTCCCCTTACAAGTTGTAACCACAACAAAGTGTTTCCCACTCAAGATCACTCAATCTTGAGTATCTCTTAGATAAACTGATTCACAATGAATCTTCTCTCTCAGAAGTGAATGAATAAACACTGAAGCACAATACAAATCATTTCACTTTCAATGATAAGCTATGTAGGCATTGAGAACAGAGAGTAAATGATGTGAAAATCAAAGTATTAACATGTTGAAGATGTAAGCTTGTGTCTCTGTGTTTTTCCTTGTATGTGGAGTCTTCAAGTCTTCAGGTATTTATGGGTTAATTAGAGGAACTAGCCGTTGCATTTTCTTCTCTTTGATTCTTCAAAGTTCAGCTGCAAATCTGGAATATGACCGTTGCATATTTTTCTCTATTTCTTCAATTCTTGGCTGGAATCTTGGATATAGTCATTGTAGATGATCTTCCAATGTTCTTGTCATTCCATAAACTTTATTTGACCGTTTAAGAGTGATCTGAATGATCTATAACGGTCTGAGCTGGTCCATTGGAATAGAGGAGAAATTTTAGGCTTGTTCTTGGTTCTTCATTAATTGCATTTAACCCAAATCTGATTTCACCTTGATCATTGCTGAATTCATCTGAAACTTACTCGAAAACTCATTAAATAATGTTAGAATCAATAATAATATATGATATGATGTTTTAAGATTAACCCATGAAGATTTCACAAATTGGCGCAATCTGGTTTTTAAACATCAGCGACTGAAACTGGAGTTTGTAAAACTAAAATGGAGTTTTCAGCGGGCTAAACTGGAGTTTAGAAATCCAAACTCGAGTTTAGGCCTTCCAGAGAGGAATGTCGCGATTTGAGTTTTGGAGCACACTTGAACTTAAGGCCAAACTCGAGTCATCAAGTGACTAACTCAAGTTTTCTTAGTTCAAAATATTGAGGAACACTCTGTCTGCCACAAACTGGAGTTTACTAACTCAAACTCGAGTTTTCTTCTTCATGACTCAGTCAAATATCCTTCTCACAAGTTCTTTGCCCTCTAACTTGATAAAGATCAATTCCTGGAATCTAGTACCTATTTCCATAAAACTCTTTAAGTCTTCTTTCCAATGTAAGAAGAATCAACTCCAAACTCATTATAATCTGATAGTTATGATCCGATGAACGAAGGTTGTTCTTTGGCTAGTGTTTTTTCAGCATCCTGAATTGACTGTCAGCTTCAAATATTCATACCTCACTCATTTGATCTTTGTTTTTCATGTTCTTTATGTTTCTGGAAAGGTATATGAGTCTACTTTCATATGCCACCAATTTCAGCTCATTCCGATGAGTAGATTGTGAGTTATGCTCAAATTACCGAACCTTGGTCTGCTGTATAACAGTAACAAATGGATCAACTTCAAAAATTCATAGCTCTCTCATCTGATCTTCATTGGGCATGAAACGTTGTCAGGATGACGCATTGAGAGTTTAGTTTCATACAAAATTGATTTCACCTTAATCTGATCTCTGATTTGTAAGATATGATCGAATTACCAGAGGTCACCCGTGCTGAACGTGAAATAAAGTTGAACAGAGTTGCTGAAAGCTTGCTAAACTCGAGTCATTAAGTGACTAACTCGAGTTTTGAGTTCCAAACTCAAGTTTACATTGGCTAACTCAAGTTTTGTTGATCCAGAGACGCCAGAGTTGCTGAAAACACTACAAACTCGAGTCATTAAGTGACCAACTCGAGTTTTGAGTTCCAAACTCGAGTTTTGTGTCCTAAACATGAGTTTTCTCATAATCCAGAGGCAAATCACTTCCAGTAATGCAGTAAACTTGACTTTTGAGTATCTGGCTCGATTTTGCTCATCCAGAACCTGATATATGCTTGTTTTAACTCTGAATTGAGCTATTCCAACTTTCATTTAATCGTGGAGATTTCAAGAATCAATCTAAAAACTTGTATAATAATTTTCTCATTCCATTTGGCAAGTTTTTATTTATTTCTTCTCTTTTCTTGATCATTCTCCATGATTGAACTATTTCTTTCTTTTCTTCTCTTGTTCTTTCTCCATATAAATAAATCTACATTAAATGTAGCAATTAGTCAATATATGTGTTCTAAACTTTTTGCTCTTACTAATGGCATCTATATAAGACATCATCAAAACTAATCATAACCAACAAGTAGCTCCTGCTCGATGCAAAATACCAATATGATTAAGACCAACTCCTTATTCGAGTTCATCAATAGTAATTATTCTTGCAAATTCGTTTGTTTAAGAAACCCTTAACTCATCATTATTCTTACAAGAAGAAGTAGCAATATTGATTATGAAGTTTAACTTTAAAAAAAAAAAACTAATGAACATGTTTTATCTTATGAGATACGGAAACCAATGCAAGTTAAAGGTGATGGGCTAAGCAATGGACATAATAAGTATATGAGCACTTATCACAAATTAAAGTCTGCAATTCATTCCATTTACCTCACATATTACTAGCTCCATCATAGCCTGGTACTTGAATATTGTGAATGTCAAGATTATGATGATAAAGAGTGTTGAATATTCATTATTTCAAAGTTTTAGCACTTATATCTTCTACTTGTACAAGACCGAAAACCTTTATCGTATAAAACCATCTTTATCAATATATCTCAAAACAATAGCCATATGCTCTTTTTTAGATATACCACTAGCTTTATCAACAATAAGACAACTTGGCATTAGAAATTTCTTCTGTATTATGTTCTTTACCTCTTGAGAGAAAACTAAGAATTTCCTTTTGAATTCGAGGGGAACTATATGATGTATTTTGAGGAGTTTTTTTTTTTTTCTAAAACAACTACTTCAACTTCTTGATTATAGGAAGCTAAAAACTTTATCATCTCATGAAAATTGCCCCGATTAAATGAATCTAACTTTTCATTGTAACACCTCAAATTCTTTACTACTTATTATCTTTGTTGACATGTAATATTAGGAATATCAACAGAGTTAGCAACATTAATAAATCAGAGTAATTCACAACATAGGGTATGCATTAACGTTTGGACGATGAGTAACTGATATAATATGCCCAGCATATGCAGGTTAATTCAATTCCCCTCAGGGATACATGTGTGATGCAATTATATAATTAAAATCTCTTAGACAATCTAAAACTTTGCTCAACCTAGACTTATAGCTATAAATCCAACACAGTAAATTAGACCTATTAGCTAAGTTGGTGTTATTTTAATGGGAGTCTCTCCGTGATTCCACAATGATGACTAATTAAGTAACCACGATTGACCAACCCTTCCTTAGACACCAAACAATTTGAACTAACTTTATTATATTCATTGCCATAAACTATGCCCTAATAAACTTACTCCATCACTTTTTCTTGACCAGTGTCTTTCCATAGCTCCATCCCTATCGCTTTCCCAGGTCCAAATTCCTTTCCTGAACCTTTAGTCAAGTCTAAGATTCAATTAAATTGAATCTCAGGTAACAGTTAACCTTATATGCAAAGTATAAACAATATATGATAGATATTCTCAACAACATTCAACAAACACATCGGTACCTAACCACAATAGCACACAGCACATGTATCATTACCGGCTTATGCACTCACCAATGCCACGTGTCCTTAGCACTAGGAAAACATGTAGCATTATCATGACTATAATCTACTTCAAGTTGAATCCACAACTTAATTGAATATAAACAAACAATTGAATCCATAGTCTTGTCCTTAACTCATAAATCAAACAATTGAATCCATAGTCTTGTCCTTAACTCATGAATCAAACAATCATATATAGGTATACAAGACACACAAGAATTAAAGTTAAGTACATGAACGTACCTTTCACCATGTAGTTACCAAGATATGTCAGTCTTTTGAATCTGACTTCAGATTTCCCGGATATCCTATAATGTTATCATCGGATTATTTCCCTTTTTATATTTTATATGATATTATAATAAATATCATTCATATGAGTTAGAATAATATCCTAAAGGGTTATTTTCACCTTCTTTTACCTCTTTACCCTTAGTGGATAAGTTATCTAATTTTTAATTTTATCATTCCTTAATTTTGGATTTTGTACCTGGATTTTTTTAAAAACTTTGAAAAAATCATAACTAAATGCACAAAAATCAAATTGATGTGCTTCAAAAATCTTCATGACCTTTGACATGTCTATTTTTATGAAAAAATAATTCTAGAAACTTGAAACATTTGAGTCATTAACAATTTTAATGTATTTTACCATTGTTTAGATCATATGTCCAGAAACATGGATCAACTTGAAAAATATACAAAACTCTGAAAACAGCTTATGATATATCAAAAGAAATCTATTTCTTTCTACTTTGGTTCTGGAAATTTTCAAGATTTTTAAACACCTTTTGCTTAGTCAAAATCTACACATAACCTATATTGTCTAGATTAAATTTCTAGATATGTGGTCCAACTTCAAAAATCATTATCTTTTTGTACAAAGCTTCAAAAATGAAAAATTATATATCAAAAGAAAGATCTGTAGGTCTACTTTCTTTCTGGAAAAGTTCATGGTTTTTAGAGACCATTATCTACATAAAATAATGTCTACAAGGTGACTGACTCTAAAAAATTAAAATCTGGGAATTCTCTCAACTTTCACAATCTTGATCTATTGATTATAAAAATGATTTCCCACCATGTTTTTCATCCATCTTTCGTTTTAAACCATATGGTAGCTTTAAAAACATGAAATTAATTTTACTTCATAATTTTCTTGATTAAACCAAAATTTTGCCAAGAACAAGAAAAATTACAAAGCTTAAACTCAAGAACCTTACCTTAGGTTTGGAACTTTAGCTCCTCTTTCTTTCCTCCTATATTTCACCACACTCTCACTTTCAATCAGATTTGATTGTGCTTGTTGTGGTGTGAAGAAGTAAAGAGGGAGCCATTTCTATTTATAGGCAAATGGCAAGCTCATGTAAGCCTTACTAACCTTAATCAACAAGATTTCTTCCTTTAATCTCTTCCCTTCATTCCATTCGAAATCAAAGACTTAATTAGGGCCATTGGATTGTTTTTACATTTGTCATCACCTTATGACTTGTGTCCTTTAGCTTCTAGAAGACTTGTTGCCTAAGTTGCATGTGCTTTATATCATTAAATATCTTATCTTTTCCTCCTATACATGTGCTGGCCGAAATATATGACTCCTTGAACAGATTTTATGAAGTCATTTGATCACACAATTAATGGTCTAGTTGTCCTTAACTCCAAGTATAATTGTGTAGTTGGTTTGTTACCATATTAAGGTGTAATTGTGCGTTGTCATAAGCTTCATTGTATCTTCCTAGGCCTCTTATATTTTTGAAAAATATTAGCCATTTGAAGAAGGTTTTATTACCCTTTTACAACTTTGAAAAATATGTGCACAAGTTAGATAAAATCAAGTAGGTGTTTGTTCCTAACTTGACATAGGTATTTGTGGCTAAATTGTACCAATTATTATGTAATTTATCCCCCTTAATCTCTATTATTTTCATTATCTTCTACCTCTTGATTTTAGGCCAAATTATAGCCATATTAGGTAGTTACAAGTGTTTTCCACTAATCTCAATTAGTGCAAGCTTATTTGCGAATTAGTAGTTGTTAATTGATCTTAATTAGACTAAATGTCTTCTTAACTTTTTCTTGTCACTTTTAGATATAAAATAAATATTATTTCTTGTGCTATTTATGTCACATTTTGTAGCCCCTATATGTAGCCTCTTAATTAACCATTTGTTACTCAATTCTAAAGTGAAATTTGGATGAAAATATAATCAATATATTATATTTCGTTGAGACACATATTATCCTTTGTATTTTGCTAAATATTTACCAACATACAATGTTTATAATGATAGGGAAAATTCTAGGTATTGCATTTATCATGACCTCGAAAAGCATATCCTTGAAGAGCAAGTCATCTTGTCACATCCACTAAAACTTGTAGTCTCAAAGCACTGGCTGCAATCTCCTGAGAAGTAAGTTTTTCAACTAATATCTCAATATGTTAAGATTGATTCATAAGATCACTACATGAACTCACATCATTTTTATGTATCGAGACAATGTTTTTCCCAACATGGCATAGAAAAACACAATTTTCTCCATCATTAACATTTTCCCAATTTTTAAATCCCTAAATAACAAATGTATTATGTCCAAAACGACTACTATCACCTGGTGTATTAAATAAATAATAAGGCATGCAAAATGTTACATCTTTACTTGGAAAATACTCCAACCAAGATGGAAACAAATCAAACCAAAAAGAGCAAAAAAGATGTTGATTCTTCTTTGGCCCAGAGAAATGATAATTTTGAACCTTACACTAAATTGGACCACATTTAAGATAAGCATGATGAATTCCATCATGTTGATTTATATGATATTTCCAAATTAGAGAGCGTAGTCCAGGATCTCTTTACAATGAAGCAATATCAACTTCTTTAACTACCTTTTTATTTCAATTCTAGGATACTTTGAAGAAGGAGCCTCAATATTTGACAATTGAATATTAGGAGTAGACAACAGCAAAGACTCATTATTCTTTCTCTTATAATAAGTATCAATGGTAGTACTCTTCCTTATAATTATCACCTACAAAATCATGAATTATTTCATGACCAATATGATTTTAAAAATATTATTAATAACAAATGTAAACCGATTAACTTAACTATTAATCATTTACATTCCCATAGCCATCTTTTAACAAAACTCAAAACTTGCCCAAAATCTTAATCCTAAAATATTCTCTAATCAGTATTAAAGTGGTATCATTAGAATAATAAAATTATGTATAATAACTTTCATGTAGGAAATTTAATACAAAGAAGTGATTATGAGTACCTTGTTGATTTTCAAAATTTGTCACAAGCTCTTGAAAAAAATGGCTGACTAGCAAGAGGAACAAGACGGTGGTGGTTTCGGAAAAATGAAGATGAGTGGGGTGAGGATATATTAAAGGATGCGGGCCCCACCTCTTTGTTAGTATATTATTTATTTTTTTAAATATATACAATATATGAAAGAAAACAAATGGTCAAAAGAATATGTGTGTGGGCCCCACATGTTTGTATATTTAGAGATTTTAAAAGAGAAAAATGATCTTTGCTCTTTTTGCACAAAAGAAAACAAAGGGTAATGGTAATGATTTTGCTTTGCAAGATGTCAAAACAATAACTATAATTATTTTATTTTATTTTTAATTTTAATTTTAGAAGGGCGAGGGCTCACCCTAGCCCCCTAGGTCCGCCATTACATGTAACTATCATACTATTTGTAAATTTTAGTAATTATATGATTTCTCTTAAGACTAAAGCTTTTATATGTTTTTGTTTGGTAGGATTTGTATTCTTGTGTTTTGGTTTGTGAATCAGTTTTACTTTTCCTTGGTTTCCATTGGTAACAACACAAAAATTACTCTAGAAAGGTGATCATATACTCCAATTTGATTTTTTTTATTACTTTAATATTTTTTTTATGTTTTTATTGATATTTTCCTTTGCATCAATTCTAATCTTATAATCACATTTTTAGCATTTTGATTATGATTTTTGTTAGGAGCTGCTGTAAACTTTGTAGGTCTTATTTCTAAGTTGTTTGACTACTATTCTGTTCTCTATTTTCTTCATTTGACATTATCCATTCTTATAAAAAATAAATCTCATTAAAAAAATATGCATATTCTTGGTGATTTCAAAAGATATTACTCTCTCATGTCCTTAATATAATATCTACTTAGTAGTTTATATCAAGGACATGAATGAGTATATTTATATGAATTAGTTGTGGGTTAATGTCATTATTGGTCCTTTTGATCTGATCAAGTTTTGATTTTGGTTCCCATAGTTTTTAATCGTTGGTTTTGGTCCCTATAATTGTCCAATAGTACCTCAAATAGAATTGTATCCAATAATAGGATATCTATTCTTAGCAAAAAATGAAGTGATATTATTTTAATGAATTAATTATTAATCACTATACTCTCATGCTTTTTATATACTTTTTTAATTAATATTGTTTTTCTTAATTAAAGCTTTCAAAAAAAATTTGTCTGGTAGGATTTGTGTTTTTGTATAAGAATCTCTCAGTGTTTCTTGGTTTTACAGTAAAACAACACTGAATCTTTTAAGAAAAGGTAAGCACATATTGTAATTTGATTGTGTATTTTTATTATTTTTATATTGTGTTTATGTTTTCATTGCTATTTTCTTGTTTGAGAATACTTCTAGCATATTCTTGAATCAAACAATTCGTCTATGACTATAACCCACATCAAGCTAAATTCACAACTTAATTGAATGTAAACAAATATGTGAACTAAGATTGAGATCTAGTAACAATGCATGACTCAAGACCTCATTTTGTCTATGACTTCATGAATCAAACAATCATCTATAGGCATATAAGACACATAATAGTTAAAGTTACCAGTACGCGTCCGTACTTTTCTTCACTTAGCAAGTAGTACAATTCTCTTTCAGTACCGATTCTCAACTTTCCCGGATATCCTATAATATCATTACCGCATTATGATATTATAATAAATACCATATGAATTAGAATGATATCCTCAGAGATATTTTAGCCACTATCAACATTTTTTCCCTTGGTGGATTTATCATTCCAATTTTATCCTTACATATCTTTAAAAACAAAAGTTTAGCATTTCTGCCCAGATTTTTTACTAACTTTGAAAAATCATAACTAATTGTTCAAAAATATAAATGATGCAATTTTAAACAAAAAATTTCTCTTGACAAGTCTATTTTTCTGGAAAAATAACACCTAGAACTCAAAAATCTTGAGTCATTCCCAGGTTTAAAGTTTCCAACCACTATTTTAGTTTCAAACCCAAAAAACATGAATCAACTTGAGAAATTCACATCTTTCTGTAAGCAATTCAAACAAAATACAAGTTATATATAGATGGAAAGAGTTTCATGTCTATTATATCTTCTTTGAAAAATTTCAGAATTGTTAGACACATTTGAATGGCCAAAACCTATGCATAACAAACACTGTTCAGATTAACGTCCAGAAAACAAGGCTTAGCTTCAAAAAATTGTGTCTCCTTATACATACCTTAAAAAATTACAAATGTTAATTAAAAGAAAGACCTAGATGTCTACTTCATTCTTGAAAAATTTCATGATTTTAGAAAATCATTTTCTATATAAAACGACATCCATAAGGTGATTGATTTTAGAAAACTGAAATCTAAGATTTTTCATGACTTTCACTAAATGGATCTTTTGACTCCAAAAACTATTTCCCATCATGTTTTCTACTCCATTTTGTGTTTTAAAAGCAATGGAGACTTTCAAACATGAAAAAAAAAGTATCCTACAATTTTTTAGATTAAACTCCTATATTTACTAAAAAACTAAAATTTAAGATCAAGAACTTACCTCTTGAAGTTCTTATTCCTTCTTCTTCTTGGTCCTATGGATTTTCTCGAACTCAATTAGCTTTGATATGAGTTTTTGGTGTGATAAATGAAGAGGGGAAACATCTCTATTTATAGGAAAATTTCCAAACTTATGTGAAATCATCCACATGCAATCAATTTGCTCTTCTTCCTTCTCATCCCTTAGATCAAACTTCATTTTTTGAAACTTAATCATCCCCCTTCACTGCTTGGAAAAAAATATGGACTCTTTTAGAGCCCTTGGATTAATTTTCCGTGTGTCACAAATCCATGGTCCAATTGCTCTCATTGGTTGATTTAATTTCATGAGGATTAAGCTTAATTATAGGATTAATTGGGACCATTAGATTACGTTACATGTGCAACAATCTCAATATTGATTCTAGTTGCAATTGTTGACTTTTGGGGCAGCCTTGTTTAAGCTTAATTACCTCCTTAATCAAGTTGCTTATATGCCTGTTAATTGCATTTATCATTGGTTAATAGATTTATTAGTTAACCATGACAACTAGTGCTTTATTAGACAAGCTTAATTCTTCATCTTTGGCCCTTAATTCTTGAAAAGCAACAAATAAATTGAAGACTTATGCAACTAATCTCTATTAGTGCAAGCTGATTTGCTAAAAATAATTGTTAATAAATAACAATTAAGCTAAGTGTTTCCATATTTCCTTCTCTTGTCTTATGAGCTTTTAAAATAGCTATTATTTCATGTGATATTTATCTCACATTTTATAGCCCCTAAATATAGTTTCTTAATTAACCATTGGTTAATTAATTTCAAAGTAAAATTTGAATAAAAATATAATCAATTAATTATATTTATTTGAGACACATATTCACCTTTGTATTTTGCTAAGTAATTCTTCAAAAATACAAGCTTATTATACTAGCGTATTACATCTTTAATTTCTCAGTTATTGCTAAAATACCTGCATAATGCTGACTAATGTTGTTTCAAAAAAGTTAAGAATTTTTTAAAAAACTAAAAAAAAAAAAAATTAAAAACTTATCATAAACATTTTATAAATTCTTCAAAAGAGACTTGTAGAAGATTTGATTGATTAAACTAGAAGAGAAACACTAGATTTAAATGGGCGAACAAAAATTTCTGACATAATATATCTGCGATCTTGAATTCATCTTTTTGGGGTCCAAATCTTTTTATTTTTCCCTTGTTGGGGCAGGCTATATTGCTCCAGTGGTTGTTGGGCCTAATACTTATAAAGTAAAAGTATTTATAATTCATAATCCATGTTTATAACTTCTATTACTAACAAAAAATTCATAAAATAGGATAAAAAGAAATTATTTTTTATATTTTAACGTTGTAGAAAAAATATCACATATTGTAAAACTATTGTGAAACATTAGACGCTAAAATGGATCCAGATTTTGTAAAGGAAAAATGGAAGGACATGTAGTTTTACAATTTTTCTTTGTTAGATGAAAAATAACTTATTTTTTTCGATAATTGATTTTAAAAATTCCCATTACTACTGAATGATTCCATTTACAATTTATTGTGAATTGTGAATGGAGAAATCTAACCGCTATTAAATATAATTCAAATAACATGATATTTTTAAATTGGGAAATTAAAAATGACTCAAGGATTTTTATATTAATACTCCTCTTATTCTATTTGTAAGGTAGAGAGGGAATATTTTTGTGGGTTTTATTTATAAGTCACATAATTAATTTTCTTATATAAATGTACAATTTTTACCGTTATTTATTATTGCATAAACTTTATTTTTATGAGGTTTAATGTATATTAAATAGGAGTAAAATTACAAAGTTGTTAAACTCTTAGGCGGAGTTGATGAGGTATATTCTATAAAAAAGGAGTTAATGAGATTTAACATTTTTCCTAATTATTCATGTGAAACATGTTTGAAGTGGTTTTTAATTTTTGAAATTCTAGTTGTTATGAAAGTGATATTTAAGTATCATTGTCGAAATTAAAAACCAAGTGTCACTTAGCTTGTAGCTTCCTCAAACATTCTTTTTGTGTGTTTTAAGAGGTTTTGGGTTCAACACATAGTATGATGTGCTCCCTACGTTGAAATGAAAAAAATCTTAAAGTACAAAGCTAACTGAAAACAATATTGTTAGAGTGTTAATATATATCATCCAATTATTATTTTTTTCCACATTCCTGATTTGTATGTTTTCCTTTGCATAAGGATTTTATTGTAATGCAAATTAATTTACCCCTTTTCAAAACTTTCAATTTGCATTCTTTAAGATATTAAGTCATTGGAGCAACATCTTTCTTATTTAATTACTAGGGGTGCACTGATTTGATGACTAAAACCCCAATGGTATATTAGTCAACAACGGACTATAATTAGCTTGTACCAATGTTAGATGGAGAGCTGTCTACTTGACCTTGCAAAGAACGAAGTCCAAAGTTTGGTGAATCTAGTGAAAAATGAGGCTCAATATCTATGTTGTTTCAACATTTATGTTGAAAATTTTGAGCAAAAAAAGAACATACTAGCAGCAAAGCACAAGGATGTGAAGAGAAAGTTTCAGAAAGGCAAAGGAGTTTTCAGTTTTAAGTTTGAAGCCCAGCAATGGGAACGTGAGGCAGATGATATCATTCATATTGACAATAAAATAAAGAAGAAATTGTTTTTTGGTTGGTGTCCAAATTGTTGGTTGCAATATCGAAGAGGCAAGAAGTTAGCAGAGAAAACTCAACATATTGAAAAACTATTGGAAAGATGTAACTCCAATATAGTCGCTGGTCGATCAAATGTTTTGGACATAAAATACCTCTCTTCACAAGGTTTCATTCATTTTGAGAGTAGAGAGTCAAAGTTCCAAGATATATTGAAGAAATTACAAGATAAGAATTGCAATATGATTGGATTGCAAGGGTTGGGGGGAACAGGAAAAACTTCAATGGCAAAAGAAGTGGGTCATAAACTAAAAGAATCCAAATTGATTGACAAATTCATCTTTCTTGTTGTCTCCCAACCTCCTGATTTCAAAAAGATCCGTGGTGAACTTGCAAAAAGTTTAGATTTGAATTTAGATGAAATGAAAGAAGAAGAACACTCAAGTACAATATTGTTCAGAATCACTAAGATGGACCAAAAGTTGCTTATAATACTAGATGATGTATGGGTAAAGTTTGATTTGACAGAAAAGTTGGGGATTCCATTTGGCCACCAACAAAAGGGCTGTAATTTAATGATAACCACGCGTAGTTCACATGTTTGTACAGAAATGGGATGCCAAACAATTCAACTACATATGTTAACCAATGAAGAGGCATTGAATCTTTTTGAGGCACATTCTAGTTTAAATAATTCCTATCGTGGTTTTAAGGGTATGCCACAAAAAATTGTGAAGCATTGTGGAGGAGTACCAGTTGCAGTTGTAGCACTAGCAAGAGCATTGAAGAATCAGCCTATATCGGTTTGGAAGGATGCTTTGAAAACCTTGGAGGATCAAGGTCTTGATCAAAATTTGGAAGAGGCTTATAAATGCCTAAAGTTAAGCTATGATAACTTGAAAACTCAAAAGGCCAAAGAGCTCCTTCTGATATCTTCTTTGTTCCCTGAGGATGCTGAAATTCCTATAGAGCTTTTGATCAAAATTGGCATAGGATTGGGCTCTTTTAATGAAAATGACAAATACCATTTAATTAGAAGTGAAGTGCATGGAGCTATAATGGAACTTATACATTCCTCTTTATTGTTGAATGATGAAGAAAAATGTGTAAAGATGCATGATTTGGTTCGTGAAGTTGCCTTACGAATAGGAGAAAATGATATTCAATCTCTCTTGGAGTTGGAAAAGCCTATAAAAGGAAACTTGAGATATATATTTTGGAATATTGATAAATTTCCTAATGAAATTGATGGAAATAAATTAGAATATCTATTGATATTGTTAGATGATTCAGAGGGTTGCAATGTCAAAGGTACATTCTTTAAAGAGATGACAAGCATCAAAGTTTTGATTTTAGCTAATGATGAAAGAGGTCCAGCTTTATCATTGACAAATTCACTTCAACCATTGAAGAGTGTTCAAACACTCATCCTATGCTCTATGGAATTAGGTGACATCTCTGTCTTAGGAAACTTGTTGACTCTTATGACTCTTTGGTTTTCTGATTGTTCAATCATTGAATTGCCTAAAGAATTTTTGAAACTAAAGAAGTTGAAATCACTAGATTTAAAAGAATGTAAAATTAAAAGGAATAATCCTTTTGAAGTGATTGAAATGTGCTCACAACTAGAAGAGTTGAATTTTGTTGGTAATGAGTGTGACTGTGAAGAAAAAGATGCAATTTCTTATAATGGACCTCCTCTTACATTACATAGATATTGCATATCTTTTGAAGATGACCTTTCATATTATTTTGAAAAGTATGGTTCCATGTCAAGATGCTTTCTAGCAGATGGGTTAAGTAATTTAGTCTCACATGCAACATTTAAGCAACTTGTTCAAAGAGCTGAAGTTCTTTCATTGGGAGGGGATGATGGGCAAAGAATGTGGAAGAATCTTGTCCCTGTTATTTTTCCAATAGATAAACAAGGCATGATGAATGATTTGATTTTTCTTCATTTGAGCTCATATCCTAACATGGAGTACCTCATAGATACTAAAGATCATGATCCTAGTATGAGTGCTTTTTGTAATTTGGCTGAACTACATCTCTCTGAAATGGGCATCAAAGATTTATGTCAGGGTCTTCCACCGTCTGGCTTTTTGGAGCAATTAGAGATTTTGAAGTTGACAGAGTGTCCAAAGTTAATGTCAGTTTTCCAGCCATACACTGCCCAAAGTCTAATACAATTGAAAAAATTAACAATTAAAAATTGTAATGCGCTAGAATACATCATAGCGGGTGAAGATGGTGATAGTAGTCAAAAGAATTATTATGAGTCATTGTTCCCCTCACTGGAAGAGCTGAAACTTTCTGGAGTTCCAAGTTTCATTGGAATTGTCAGAGAATATCACCAACTCATGAGTTCATCAATGCACAAGCAGTCACCACTATTAAGACACCATTCAAGGAACCTAGATCAAGGTCTTGCCACACGGGCTTTCTCTTGGGTTCAAGCATGTTGTTCTCTTCATAAATTGAGGACCGCCAACAAAGAGACTAATATTACTATTTTTGAAGATAGATCTTTTGGTCACATGAACCCACTGGTATGCTACGCTTGCTTCTCTATTTTTGCTTAATACTCTCTTATAAATGGTATGTTAATTATTTCAAAAAGGAAAATGGGTTACAACTAAATAAGTAAGGTATGAGTGTTAAAAATAGTTATTGTGATATTTGGTATGATACATTATTGGATGGGGTACCTTAATTCATAACGGATTGGAATGGTTTTTCTCAAAAAAAATTTGGAAAAACATAAGAAAGATATAATTATTTGTAGCAATTTCATGCACCTATAAATGGAGCTCCTTTGTTTTACGCAGCCCTGCATATATATTTGAGGAACTTCTGTAAGGCTTCTTTGTTGAAACATGTATGGACCAAATTAATATTAACGAAATCAAATAGACCAAATTGCAAATGTTTTACATATTCGTTTGTTCTGATGTTGGACAGTTGAATTCAATATCACAAAACAAATAACATTTTAAAATTGAAAAGTTTTTTTGTATTTTAATAATTTTACTTAGATTTGTTTTATTAACAAAGTGTTCAATGGAATGGTTTATTAGTTCTTCTCAAACATATTTAAAGAAAAGACATGAAAAGAAATAATTATTTTGATTTATTGTTATGCCTTGATATGCTTTGCTATATAATATTGCTTAAAAGCTATGTTGTATATTTAAATTTTACTGTTAATTGTTTGTTTAGGAATAAGAAATATTTATTTCTACCATTGGTTATTATGTAAAAAATGTCGTTATTTATTATAGTATATTCAATATTTACAGCAGGTTTGTTTTTTAATGATAAATATTTATCTTCTTGGTGATAGATATAACCTTAGTGATTTGTACATTTGTAGAAATTTGATGCATCCATAAATAGAGGTGCTCCTACAACTCAAAGCCTTTTGCTGCAATCATTGAAAAATGTTAGGAAAATAACTCTTTGGGATTGTCATAACATAATATCACTATCAACTCTATCCATTGCAACCTCAATAATTGCTTTAGAAACTTTGGCAATTTGGGGATGTCATAAACTGAAGTGCATCACAACACATGAGGGAGATGCTCAAGTTGATAGGGATAAATGTTCCATTTTTCCAACACTAGAGGCGCTGGACATCAGGAATTGTGTGGAGTTGGAATTTTTATTTGTATCAGCAATATCTGTTGGTCTTCAGAATTTGAAGTTTTTAAACATAGAGAATGCCTAAACTAAAATTTGTTGTTGGGAACTACCAAAAGGAGCAACACTCATCGAATCAGAATCAAAATGATGAGCTTCAAGTTGATCTCCCTGCTTTGGAGACCCTATGCATTAGACATGCAATGAAGATCAACAGCATTTTTGCAAAGAATTATAGTATGGTGAATTGGACAGCTACAGAGGTACAGTCATTTTAACTTTGTAGATATGATTTGTTATGTTTTGATACAATTTTAACAAGAAGTGCGGTATTTGATCAAAATGAATTTATTTATTACTCTCTTATCATTCCTCTTTTTGTTAGATTGATGCGTGTGTGCGCGCGTGCGCGCACTTTTACAATGAAGGCTTGTAATTATGATGGTTCAAAGTAAATTTTATTTGAAATTAATATCACAAAGGAAATAACATTTAATTTTTTTTTTGTATTTTAATAATTTTATTTAGATTTTTTATTAACAAAGTTTTCAATGGAATTGGCTATTAGTTTTTCTCAAACATATTTAGAAAAGAAATAATTATTTTGATTTATTGTTATGCGTTAATACTATTTACTATATAACATTGCTTAAAAGCTATATTGTATGTTCAAGTTTTATTGTTGATTATTTGTTTCGGAATAAGAAATATTTATTTTATTGATGGTTATTATATCGAAAATGTCTTTATTTATTATTTATTATTTTATATTAAAATCTTATAGTAGGTTTGTTTTGGAATGAAAATGATTTATCTTCTTAGTGATAGATATAACTTTTGTAATCTATATGTTTGTAGAAATTTGATGCATCCATACACAAAGGTGCTCCTTCCCATACAGCTCAAAGCCTTTTGCTACAATCATTAAAGAATGTTAGGGAAATAACACTTTTGGCATGTCATAATGTAATATCACTTTCAGTTATATCCATTGCCACCTCAACAATTGCTTTGGAAACTTTGACAATCTGTGGATGTCATAAACTGAAGTGCATCACAACACATGAGGGAGATGCTCAACTTGATAGGAATAATTGTTCCATTTTTCCAACGCTAGAGAAGTTGGAAATCAAGGATTGTGAGGATTTAGAAATTTTATTTGTATCATCAATATCTGTTAGTCTTGAAAAATTGAAGTCTTTGACCATCCTAGAAGTGCCTAAACTAAAATGTGTTTTTGGGAACTACCAAAAGGAGCAACACTCATCCAATCAAAATCAAAATGATGAGCTTCATTTTGATCTCCCTGCTTTGGAGACCCTCTACATCAATGATGCACCGAAGATGAACAACATTTTTGCGAAGAATTACAGTATGATGAATTGGACATCTACAGAGGTACAATCATTTTAACTTTGTAGATATGATTTGTTATGTTTTCATACGATTTTAATAAGAAGTGCGGTATTTTATCAAATTGAATTTATTTATTACTCCCTTATCATGTTAAGCTTTTAGATTAATTTCCTCTTTTCGTTAGATTTACACACACACACTCTCTCTCTCTCTCTTTTACAGTGAAGGCGCATAATTATGATGGTTCAAATTAAAATAAATTTTATTTCAAATTAATATAGCTAGTATTTTATATTAATTTAACGAACCTCGTCCATAATGATTTTTTATTGCCCTGCAGGAAGTGCATGCACCCACAATTGTAGCTCCTCTGTTTCATGTAACCCAAAACCTTTTAAAGAATATCAGAGAAATAGAACTTGTGGAGTGTACAAACTTAATATCATTGACAACTCTATCCATTGCCTCAACAAGTTTGTTGGAAGTTTTGACAATTAGAGCATGTGGTAAACTGAAGTGCATTGTAGGAGATGTGGGAGATGCTAGAACTCAAATTAACTACAATTCCATATTTCCAAAGTTGAAACGATTGAAAGTTTCAGACTGCAAAGCATTGGAATATTTATTCCCAGCATATGCTTTTCGATCCCCTGTATATTTGGAATCTTTGATGATTAGTAAGGCTCCTATGTTGAAATATGTATTTGGAAGAAGCCAACATGATGATAGTTTAAATCTTGAGAATCAGAATATCCAAACTCTTGTCAATTTCCCTGCGTTGAAAGATCTTATTATTTGCTATGTACCAAAACTTGTAAGCATTTATCCTGAAAGCTACTATATGAGAGGGTTATATCTAACGTCTGTTATTTTGAAAGAGCTTCCAGAGTTTACAATAAGACCTTTCAATGAATTTTTGGTATGCTGGCATACAGAACAACCAAAAACAAAGGTATGGCTCTATTCAACTTCTCTAACTAGTCCTAGTTTATTCCAACAATTGATAACTTATTTCTTAATAATTTCTCTCACTGCATGGTTTATAGATTTCTACATGTCATCTTAAAGAAGCGGAATATAATAATGTCCACAATATTCCCTCACTAATCCCCAATTTCCCGTAAGCTATAGGGGTTTTTGTTATTTTCGTACATATATGCCTGAAAATAACATCTATATCTAAATTTCAAATGTGATTTTTCCTCTAATTTTTATTTGAGAGTTTCATTCTCTAAGTATTTTTGAATTTGGAAGTGATATAGCTTTCATGGAGTTCGTAGGTAATTGAGATGTGCTGGAAAACTTTGGAATCTCTTCAAGTTTGTGACGTCAAGATAGAAGAAATTTGTGATTTGAGATATATGGAAACACAGAAAAAAGGGGATGAACTTCATCCATTGACATCAAGCTTACGATCCTTGGAGCTGGTAAATCTTAGTGTGTTGGTGAATATATGTGTGGGGCCTAAATGTATGATATGCTTTGATAGTCTTCGGTTTATAACCATTAAAGCATGCAAAAAGCTCAAAGTTATCTTCTCTACATCTATTGTTAGAAGACTGCCAGTGTTGGAGGATCTACGTATATCAGAATGTGAAGAATTAGTTCACATTGTTGAAGAAGATTGTGAAACAAATGCTGATGATCATGTGCGTCATGAACCATGCTTTCCCAACTTAGAACGAGTCTCTGTATTTCATTGTGACAAATTGAAGTACCTATTCTCCATCACAATTTCTGATATCCTTCCAAAACTATTACGTTTAGTGATATACAATGTCTATGAACTTAAGCATGTCCTAATCAAACAAGATGAGATGGAAGAGATAGTCATGAAGGATGTGCTTCCACAACTAAGACATCTTAGACTTTCAAATCTTCCTAACCTCATTAGTGTCTGCCATGGGATCAATTTTCAAAAAGAATATTATTCTACGCAAGTGTATAATTGTCCCAACTTTGGTATGCATTCAGAGAAGTAATTTATTCTTTAAAATTCAAAATTGTTGGATGAGTTTTATTATAACATTAAAATCTCTACTTTCAGAGACTTCAACTACTCAACATCAAGCAGACCTTGAAACTGAAAATTCTCAAGTTGAAGAAAAAGCAGGGGAGATGCTTTCTTCACATATGGGAGAAGAAATAACGCAACAATCCCTTACCAAGGTATGATTTTGATTGCTGGTGGCATCATTTTCTTGCTTCTCCATTTGTCTCCATCATGAATATATGTATGCTAGATAGTTTTAAAGATGTTTGCTGGAAAAAAAAAAATTAACTGCACTTTAAATGATGCCAAATTATTGTTCCTATGCTCTCTTTCTTTAACAAATTCAACAAGCCTTTTTCGTTTTATTTTTCATTAAATTTTGTGGTAAGGGTAAGGAAATTCACGGGGCAACAAAGGAAATTGTTGAAGAAGATTTTATGACAGAGACCGCAAAAAAGACAATTTCTTCATCTGATTCAAAACTTACACGACAGCTTGTATGTGTTCTCTAATCCCTTTATTAACTATTTTTAATATCTAGTGAGCTGTTGGTCATAGCATAAATAAGAGAACCAATAAAGAAGACTATTTATTAATAACAATGGTCAATGGAAACAAATTAAAGAAAATGACGACTAAGTGAAACTCTTTCTTTTTTTTTCTTTTTTTTTTATGAGGAAAACGGAGTTTGAAGATCATATTGTACTTTTGGATAGTATTGAAGAATCACTAGTCAAATGTTGATTAGCATGTTATTTTAAAAATGCCAAAAGAGACATCTTCATCATTTGATGACTCTAATTTTATAGGATTTTAATCTCTGAGAATTTATTTTTATTTTATTGAGGAGTGAGTCAGAAATATGGAATAAAAATGCCGGTAAATAATATATTATCTCTTTTTATCAAAGGAAATTAAAAAATTTACTACTAAATATTAGCTGGTACATGTGTTATTTTTTATGTTGAATAATTAGAACTAATTCAAGAAATGCATCTCCAAAACTGAGATTCTTGTTTTCCTTCATCTATTGATTTTTTTTTTTTTTTGTTCATTTATGCTCTAGTACACAATAATAATTTTCTTTCTTATGTTTTAAAATTTATATCTGAACTCATATGATGTTTTTAAGAAAATTCAGTTACTAGAAGAAAAAGTGGTATTCAATGAATCAACAATTCTTGAGGCTAGAGTTATAATTCAATGAAAAAGAGAAGATTAACTGACTGGTAGAATCAAGGATACAAAATTTGCAACTGTGTTTCTCGGAATGAATCAGAATCTTCAAATGTGACAATATTATTCTTTGCAAATCAATCAATAGAGTTATGCTAGATGGTTTGAACTAATTAATGTTTCTTCCCTATTGATCTTCATATAGAATTAGTTTAGTAGATATGAAATGCAAAAGGAAATAATTGATATGAACCAATACAAGAAATAAGACAAGACACAAAATATCATAATTAAAAAAATGTTAATAATTCATTAATGATTAATTGAACTGCCAATTTTTAATATCATAGAAAAATCTAACTTAAATGTCATTGGTGTTGTGCAGGTGATTGAAGCAAGAGCTAAAGGTGTTTCATCCAATACCTTATATCAAACCTCCCTAACTTCTGAAAAGGTGTGCTTCATGAAATCTTTTTAAAACCTCTGATATATATCTTATTGAAAACATAATGACTATTTGTTTCTAATAGGAGATGCCAATTCATACTAGTCTCAGCCTTACTGCTCTTCCTACAAGAGATAACACTCATGCATGTGCCAACATTTTTGAAGAGGAAGAGGAAGAACAAGGTAAAATATTGATGTCTTAGTTTCATAGAAAAATATTGGTTATTTATATTGGGCTTTCTAGGTTGCTTGATCACATCTCGATGTCTCCGAAGTGCCATTAAGGCTAGCAACTCTTTATCAGAGGATAAGCTTGATACCTCTATAGATGGTACCTTTTACTTTCTATGAAATAAATCTTTCATCCTTTGATTTGATATAATAATCATTTTTTTCATAGGTGGGTTTCTTTTTTGTCTTCTTATAGTGAATTTTATTCATTCATTTATTCACTTAACTTGCTATAATTATCAAAACTACCTTATCTGGCAGAGACAGGTGTTGCTATAAGAAGCAGTATCATTGACCTTATAGAAGACTCTAGTCCAAGCCCTAGTGATTCTACCTATAGTACATCTTTATTTTATTCAGTTATTTCTTTTGATAGTTTCTATTCTAGCATTTCTTCATTTTAGGAGGAAATATTTAAAATGGTGTTGAAACCACTAACTGGTGAACTTCTATTGTTGTAGATGATGATGTTCAAGTTTATGATAAGTCTCATCCACATTCAACCAATTGGATTGAAGGTGTTGACCATGGGGACATCAAGAAAGTAGGCATTGTTCAAAGTGAATATAAGTCGAATGTTGAACCAAGTAGCTTAACACGAAGAGAACAGGAGTTGTCATATTCTAAAGGTTATTTAGTTATTCTATTTGTTGTTGAACATGTAACATTCGTGGACTTGAATATTCTTTCCTATGATCCTTGTCACTATTTCTCATTTTGCATAGTTGCCTTTGTTATCCTCATTTCTAATTAATGTGATGGTCTCTCTTAGGCCAAATTCAAACAAAAGATCAGTTAACAGATTCACAACCAAGAAGTGCAATACCAACCACACCTTTTGTTACTATTTCACAAGATGAATACTTAGAGGTAATATTCTTATTGATATTTTATAATATTATACGTTTTTTTATATTGCTACATGAGACATCTAGTATTATTAAATAAGATTTGAGTATTATTAGGTCCAATTGTAAGTGGCTCTTCTGAAAGCATTTTCTACATTCACATGGATTCAAACTTAAGATATTGTATTTAAGTAACCATAACTCATTCAACTAGCTAGGACCAACACTTATTGGTACAAGTTATGTAAATTTATGCTAGATAACTTGAACTCACCCCTCTTTCTTATTCGATCATCTTCATGTTGGATAAGTTGATGTGGAAAAGGAAAATAATAGAATAGATCCTCATTTTTTCTAGAGACAAGGACTTGACATACAATCTAATAAATTGAAAATAAAAATTTCATTAAGGATTATATTTACGATGCTTTAATATTTTAGAAGTAACAACTTAAATATAGGGTGGTATATAGATTGTTAAAGTAAGAGGTGAAGAAGATGCTTTAATTTGATACTAGAGACCCACATCCAAGCTCTTTAACTTCTAAAGAGTTGGACTTCTTCTGATAATTTTACAATTTAATAGATTTGTTTTTTGCAATATTGATAATGATGAATGGATTTTTAAACAAGCAACCTATTCCTATGAATCTCAATTCAACTTTTAAGATAGAACACCATTTCTTACTTACAATGGAACTAAAGAAGGCTATTAATAAATACAAATTAATTCAATATTTTGCAGAGTGACAAAGAACTGAATCCCAGTGCTGTAAACAAAACTGATTCACAAAAGGCGTCTTCAAAAGTGAGATTATTATCATTTACCTGTACATTATTATTCTTTATTCAAGCAAGATGGTTCAAATTTTTTCCTTTAATTTATGTTTGACATAGGATGAGTTAGTGGGCAAAGTAGCGAGAAATGAGAGAATCATGATTGATCCACAGCAATCCACAATGGGCACACAGAACTTTACAAAGGTATATCAGATGCCCAATTGCAATAGAAAATTGAAACAACTATCATCTAAGTGATTTAAGTAGAATTAAGAAACGCAATATGAACATATTGTTCTTTGAAATAATGCATATACTTAAGATTTATGCTAGACATTTGAAACTAGGCCTCTTTCATATTTATTTTCACATAGGATGTGTTGGTGGACAAAGAAGTGCAAAAAGAAACAGTCATGATGGAACCACAGTCACTACAAGAAAGGACAGGACATAATATACATTTTTATAAGGAACAGGAAGAGGAAAGAGAAGGTAAAATATTACTTTCTTCAATCCTTAATTCAGATAGATTAAGAAATCAGTTTAGTTATAGTTAGTTTCTTTGTACTCTTCTCTTAGAAACTGTCTTTCAATTTTGTATTCATTTGAGTGTCTTCTCTTTTAGTTGATTTTTAATTATAACATATTGCTTCATAAGTTTTGAAAGAAATATAAAAAATGGTGTTGACCTACTAACTGGCGAACTCATGATGTTGTAGATGACGTTCAACTTCCTAATAAGTCTCAATCCCTTGTCATTGACTCAAGTGGAAGTAGTAATCTTGTACCCAATATTACGCATCCAATTAATTCGTTGGAAGGTGTTAACAATGAAGGCATCAATGAAGCATGTGTGGCTCAGAATGAATCCAAGACAAATGTGACATGCCATGGTGAACAAGAAAATTCAAGTAACATAACACAAATTGAACAAGAGACATTACATTCTAGAGGTTATTTATCTAGTCCCCATGATACATTACCTTTTTCATTTGTAGATATATATGCATGTATGTAAGCTTTTATAATATACTCATATGCTATATATATTGTCATGCTTTCTTGAGGCCGAATGATTGGAAGTCGTGATTGCGTGGAGTCAGATGTTATTGAGGATACAAAGTTGTCAGTGTCACCATTTTATACACCTACAGAGATGATGCCTTCTTTTCTAGAGACTAATAATGAGGCTTCAATTGTTCTTGGGGTGCAAGAAATAATTCACATGATGAAATTGGAGGGTTTTGAGAGTTTAATATTTGCAAAGGCACTCGAGACTCGCCCACAACTTCAACTCTCTACAAAAGATCGAAGTGCTAGAGTGTTAGGCATGTCCTACAGAGTATTGCTTGACATCTTGAACATTCTAACCACTAAGACTCCCTTCACAATCACTGAGGTAGACAAGAGGGTACTGGCTGAACATTTGAAGGATGCTTATCTTTTGGGTTTTGATAAGGATTGGATTGAGTCTGTAAAGAATAAGGTTTTTGATAGTAGGACATATCAAGTTGATAGCATCCAGAAAGTTCTAACGAGTTTAGACAATGATCTCAAGAGTAACGAGGCAATGCTTGAAGCTATTCGTGATGAGGAGGTAGAGGTTGCACGAGTGGTTGAAGCGGCTCAACAAGAGCATGCCAATGTTATGGCTCGTCATGCTCATTTTTTGAAGGATCGTCAAGATATTATAGCACAAAGGCACCAATACTGGGAGATAATTGCTGCTAAAAATAGGCACTTTGGGTTTTAGCAACTATTTGTGTGCTTCATGTTTCAGTTTGTAGTTGTCGATCTTTTTTGAAAAAAGAAGTTTCACAGAGTTATAATTTTTATAGACTATGCAATGCAAACATTAGATTCAGTGTAGGAGTGTGTTTTCATCCGGTTCATGCATAAACATACACTTGTTTAAAATTGTTGGAGTGGATATATACGAAAGAATTTGATGCTGGTGTTTCTTCTTCTTTTTCTTCATCATAATTTTGTAAAATCCTACTATTATTATCAGCAATCTCAAACCACTACACACACACAGACACAGAGGGGTTAAGGTATAAAAATATACATGTGGATTCCCAAAAGTTTACATACCCAACACCAGGTGCTTTTTTGTTTGTAAAACTGACTATATGGCTACAAAAGTGGAGCAAAAGTATTCCATTGATTGTTAGTTTGACTTTTCCTATACTGAATGATGACATGGATGATGACGTGAATGTCGAAGAGATAAGTGGAAATAAAAGTTGTTGTATTGAATGGGCAAGATTTTAAATCAAAATAAGAAAGTGATTGAGGATTTCCATGGAAGAAGTTGATGGAAGAGAATGGTGATGGTGGCCTAAGATGAGAAAGTGAAAATGGTGACGACAACAAAAATCAAAACCATGTCTGAAAGTGGAATATCACCTAGAGAGGTGAATAGGGGATTTCAAATTCTTTTCGAAAATTAGTTGGAGAATGATAAAATAGAAACATGGATAGAGAGAATGAACACAGAGGAATTGTACTGGTTCGGTCCAACTCTTTGACCTACGTCCAATCCCCAAACACTCTGGGATTTTCACTAACTCTCAATTATAAATAAAATTACATACTATGTACTCAAAGTAATTATTCCACACTATGATTCACTCCTCCTTACAAGTTATAATCATACACCCACACTGAGAGTCCCTTTTTCCTTGAGAATAAACCGATAAATTGATAATCAAATAAGTATTTAAGAATAACTCCTCACTGAGTAGATGAATAATAATCGCTGAAGTACAAGAATATCCGAAGATATTAAATGAAGTGAATGAAACAATTGATTGCAATAATGTCAAATTGAATGCACAGAATTTATGTAGTTGACGAATTGAATGCTTTGAGTATTTATACCAACTTCCATGAATGACTGTTGAAGAGCTGTTAAGATCTGTTATGAGATTTCATATTTTCGTTAGACTCGGAAAACCTTTCTTTAGACATAGTCGATAGTTGATTGAATTATCGCAGTTAAGTTACTTTCGGCTCATCATTATCAGCAGACATCCCTTTAGTCTGGACAGTAGTTGACTTGAAGAGTTGGTAATATCTTTTCACCTAATTGGGCACCTGCCATAGTGATCATTTAGGCTGCTTTGATTTTCATTCCGTGTGTGGCTCTATTTTTTTTTTTTTTTTGCAAACATTAAATGCTCTAAGACACCATGTTGCTTTTCAGCTAATCAATGTTTAAACATTCCTTAATGATCTGAAATCCACTCAAAAAGAAAATTAGTAATAGTGTAAATAATTTTGAGTGAGATTTAAACAGAAATAAGTCATAACCCAAAATATTTATATTTACGATTACTATTATAGCGAAAAGTATGAAAGGTAACTGATAAGCATTACTCAAGTAGCCAAATTCTCTTACTAAAGTACCATACTCGAGTAGGACGTTTCATGTACTAAAGTAACATTACAGGAAATGATTAGAAAGGCTTATAACGATAGTACTCAAGTACCACCAATATCATACTTGAGTACCATACTCGAGTACACTCAATTCAGTGTTCTAGTATCGTCTAACCTTGCAAGAAATACATTAAGTGAAACTAGTTAGCCAACTATACTCGAATATCATTTTCCTTATACTCGAGTACATGTGAAACAATCCGCAAGTAAGTTCCATACAGAAAGCAATTATAACATTGAAGCATTCATACTCGAGTACTTGCTTACCCATACTCAAGTATCCCTTACTTCATACACGAGTACTACATTGATGAGTTCATTTAATTACTTTCACTAAGTGACCTTCTACTCGAGTAAGCCAAACTCCATACTCGAGTAAGCAAGGGAGCTTGCTCAAGTATGTTACCTGATCTTCTCTAAACTTTGTTGATTCTTCCTTTACTCAAGTAGCATAATTTTCGATACTCAAGTATCATCTTCTGTAATTAGTACAAAGAGTCTTTTCTGATATGATACTTGAGTAGCACTGATCCCATACTGAAGTAACAGCCTAAAAATTCTTGAACACACTGTTTGTTTTAGCATGCTCTAGTAAGCAAAAAGGCATACTCGAGTACATTCTTACTTTAGGCAACATTGACTGATTCAAAACCTTAACCATTTTCAATTCAAAATGTAATCACTTCCAAGTCTTTATTATCATCAACTCTGAGAACTAACAATGTTTAGTACCCCATCACTTCTCTCTCTTGCCTCCCTCTTGTCTCTCTTGACCAAGAAGAATTCCTTAAACCTCAACTTTTCTTCTTCTTCACTCATCATTTTTCTCTTCCCACTTTCGATAGCGCTCTGCAAAATTGCCATGCTCTATTTGAAAATGGAAGAAATCACCAAGAGGGGGGTGAATTGGGGATTTTAAAATCAAACTTTTGATTTCTTTTTCAAAGCCTTTTGAAAGTAAATGTTAAGAAGGTAAGAGAAGAAAAGCTTGACACACGGAATTTATACTGGTTCGGTCTTAACCTTGACCTACGTCCAGTCCCCAGATATCTTCTGGGTGTTTCCACTAGTTCAACAGATTTTCAACTACAACAATGTAGACTAGACACAATCCTAATCACCTAGGACTTGCTCCCCCTTACACTTTGTAATTGAACAACCCAACTCACAGGTTCCACAACCTTGAGTTCTCACAAACAAATGCTTTCAAAAATTTACAAACTCTCAAAAGAGTGGATAAGGATAAACACTGAAGAACAGGTTGAAAATAACAATACAGACTCAAATTTCAAAGTATAATCAAGATAGCTTCGTTGTGTGTGTTTTGCTTTGAGTTTTCACAGCCTTTTATAGACTGAATGGATGAGCTAGCCGTTGCAATTCTTTCTCTAATGTTCAGCTGCAATTCTGGAAAACTGGCAGTAGCATATTTTGCTCTGTTCTTGAATTCTTAACTGGAATCTTGGAATTTAGTTGTTGCAGAAGGTCTTCCAGATTTTTAGTCATTCCTTTAACTCAATTTGACCGTTTGAGATGATTCTTATGAGTTACAACGGTCTGAGCTGAACATCTGGGATAAGGGAGAAGGATCGGCCCTATTCTAGGTTCGTCATTTAATGCATTTATCCTGGATATTGATCTCACCTTGATTTTGGCTAAACCTTATCTGAAAAACACTCAAAACTTCATCAAGGACATTAGAAACAATAATATCATATGAGGAAATAATTTCAGGAAGACCCATTAAGATTTCACAGATCATTTGATTTTTCAAAATCCCCGATGCAAACTCGAGTTTGTTCTTCCAGACTCGAGTTTGGGGTTCATCCAGAAAGCTTGTCTGTTGATTAGTGGTCTAAACTTGCAATCTGTAAAAGCTAACTCGAGTTTATCGGGCTCTGGACTTAGGATGGAATTTTGGTCCGGAAGCTAAACTCGAGTCAATTAGTGACCAACTCGAGTTTGGGTCTATGTTTGAAGAACAAGCCTAAGTTCGTGATTTTCCAGACTGGAGTTTAGGGTCATAGACTGGAGTTTGTAGTGTAGCCAAAATGGATGATCTTTCTGTATGATCCAGACTAGAGTTTGCGAAGCAAACTCAAGTTTCAGTGACTACTGAAATATTTGAGGTTTATCTGGGTCAAGTGCAAACTGGAGTTTGGAAGGCCAGACTAGAGTTTGGGAGTCTATTAAGTTTTCTGGGTTCCTTTCTGTTTGGTCTAAACTCGAGTTAGAGAATCTAGACTCGAGTTTGGCTTGCTTGGGATTCTGAGTGCTCTCTGTATCTTCCAGACTTCATGTTTGATTTGCAAACTGAAGTTTAGCTTAATGTGAAAATTTTGGATTCCTTTCTGTGTCTGCCCAGACTCGAGTTTGTCTATACAGACTCGAGTTTTGGCCTTTATGTAAAATCGAATACCTTTCTGTCAAGTCTCAAACTCGAGTTTATATACCTAAACTCGAGTTTGTCTTTGACAGTGAGATTTTCATTTTGCCAAAAACAAACTTCATATCAAGTTTACAATTGCTAGTTATCATCAAAACACATTGAGAACTAACACTATTTCTTGCTCATATTCCTCTCATTGAAATCCTCCATTGTTAAGCTTATCTCCTTCACCATCATCTCCCCTCAGACCTCTTTGTTGCACGTACAAGTCACCACCTTTATGTTGCATTGGGCCCACTCTAATGGCCTTTCATCGCACGTGATCACCACTGTGTAGACAAGTTGCAGGTCTTCGATCAACCAGTGACTTTGCGTTGGCACCAGCCTACAGCTTGACAGATTTACCAATTGATTTTGAAAGGGGTCGATCAAGATCTAGCTGAAGCTCAAGTTTTTCTCCAAGTGTTTCATTTAATGCTCGTCCTTTGCGTAGATTTAGGTGGCATCATGATTGTTATTTTGGGTCAAGTGGGTTGATCCATAAAGGGGAACACTCGAATCAACATGATTGAGTTTGAGTCCAATTGACCTTAGAGAAGATAGGCATGTCATGGTCATAAATATCGACAGCTGAAATCACGGTTAAGGAAATCGCTATAAAATACACTAAAAAATGATTTTGTAGCGGTTCATTGAAACTACTATGCATAATAACAAGATCACTACTATCTTTTTAGTGATTTCACGAACCACTATAAGACACGTCTATAGATTAGACTTTCTAAAAGCATCTTGTAGCAATTATTGAACGGCTACAATTGTCATTTGATTTTGGGATTTAAAATTTAGAAACATTTTGTTTAACGGTTGGCAAACCACTGCTGTAACATCCCAAATTTTGGACCTTGAGAATTAAAGATTTATTTATGGAAAATTTAACCTTGAGGAATTTTAAAAATTAAGAAATTGAAATTTAAGGCATATTTTCCATAAATTAAAGACAAATAATTAGGAAATAAATTTTGACCTAAATATTTTGGAAATGACATTTTATGGCCAAAATATAGTGACAAAAGCTTAAACTTATTTTTCCTTAAATTATTTCAAAATAACAGTTATGGAAAAATAATTGCAATTGAAAAAGAAAACAAAAGAAACGAATGGAAAACAAAAAGGAGTATATATGTATTCTTGGATCAGAAATGGTTCATTTTAGCTATATGGGGAACGCAAGAAACATGGAACCAGCAAGCTAACAAACAGATCCAAGCCCAACGACTTACATCAGCCCATTGTACAAAAGTTCATTGTCCAGCCCAGTCATAATACTCATCCAGCAACTGCAACTCGTCCCACCAGAGAAAAAGCATAAGCCCAGTTTTTTTTTAACCTATTATCTAATATCCAATACTCATTCAGCCAGTCAAACCGAAAAGAAATAGAAACAGAACCAGTGGCGGACCCAGGATTTGAGGTTTATGGGTGCAAAATTAGTAGTGTGATTCAGGGGTTCGGGGGCAGCGCCCCCAAAAATATTTTTCTAATGAAAGTTTTAAACGCAATAAAAAACATAAGAATATAAACAATAAAAGAACAAAAAACTTCAAACGAAACAGTAAAAATCATCTAGCTTGTACTTAACATGAAGGAGTTCTAATCCTAATAATTTTAAGTTAAAATAATTTCAGGACAAAACAAATATGCAAGACAGAACCAGCACCGGCAGAGAATTAGAGTAGGATCTAATGATGTCATTACAGAGTATATTTTCAACAATTCATATAACAACCATAACATTCAAATCAGGTAGCAATGTTTGCATAGAAGATCTATGGGTAAAAGGAAAAGTAGCTATGTTTATTAGTATTGTTGAATTTAATTCAATGCCAATTTTGTACAAAGAACGAACATAATCTTCTTACCCGCTAAAGATAGCATACTTAATTAATTACGAATGAGTCTATTATACAACTATAATATATATTTTGTTTTCCTGTTCTTGTTTTAAATGAATGTATTTTGTATATCCATTGTATAAAGAAAAACGACACAACGGGAAATTTTTATCATTTTCAACGCGAATTCGTTATCGAAAGACTTTCGAACTGGGAATGATCCAAATCGTCAAAATCCATGAAAATGCATCGAGTGGGGAAACAAGAAAGCAAAACCAAACGAATGAAAATGGTGGGGATATGCAAATGGCGAGAAGGAGCACAATTTCAAATCGAACTAGAAGCTCGAATAAGACGAGAAGGAGCACAATTTCAAATTGAAGTAGAAGCTCAAATTCAAAATCAAAACACAGAGACACAGAGCAGACCCAATTTCAAATCGCGTTGAAATTCCAAAAATCCCAACAAAGGCAGTAAAATCGAAATAAGACGAGAAGGAGAAGAGAAAACTGACCTGAAATTTCCGCTTTGACAAGACAAGATCGATGGCGCCACGGAGGAAGATCGACAAAGCCAGTAGCAAACGAGACGAGAGAGGGAAGGAAATTGGGGAAAAAGGGAGAGAGGGCAGAGGAGAAGGAGAGAGCACGAGTAGGACTAGATAAGAGAGGGAAGGAAATTGGGGAAAAAGGGAGAGAGGGCAGATGAGAAGGAGAGAGCACGAGTAGGGCAGGCAAAAAGGGAAGGAAAGGAAATGGGGAAAAAAAGAGTTAGCAGGCTTTTCAGCTCGAACACATGACCATATGGGAAAAATACTGAAGTCTTAACCACTGCACTATCTATACACTACCATTAATTTCTTTTAAAGTATATATATTTTATTTCTGCACTTGCACACATTGACACAAGTGCAGGTCCGCCACTGAACAAAACCACGCCATTATCAGGTCCAGCGACGTCTTCGGGAAAAGAGAACAGCAAAGTCAACTGAATCCTTTTGTTTGTTGCATCATCACGTTGGCTGGCCAGGAAACAGAAGGATCAGACATGATCCATGCTTCTCGAGCCCTGAGTCCTCTAACCAATGGATATTGTTCCTGGACCGTTGAGCTTTATATGAATCCTGAGCCTCTATATAAGTGTTTCCATCTTCCTATTTCCATCCTTTCCTTTCGGCATTCACCCAGAATAGAAAACGCAAAGAAGAAGGAGAGTTAGAGAGGAGATGAGAGGGAGTTTCATGCTCTGTTCTGGCCGAGGAAAACAGAGAAGAGAATCAATGTCCAGTCTCCCTCATTTCATCCTGATCAGTAGAGGTAAACTTTCAAGTTTCTTTTATATAGCTTCTTTGAGTTTCCCACTACAAGACCATAGTGTTAATCTGGAGAAAATAAACTGTTATGGGTAAATCTGAACTGAGAATAGGAGGGGTGATTGAACCTCTTTTGTCATTAAAGCAATCAATTAAATTAGGTCCTAATTAATTATGCAGTTTAGGGTCAACTTAGGTCATTCTCCCAAAGAGCAAACTGAGTTTTTTTTATGATTAATTTTCAAGTGATAAAAGATGCAGTGGAATGTAAATGGACCTAAACTAGAATGTTAAATACCACTACCTATATGCAATTAATAACTTAATGTACTAATGCAATTGACTCTAAACCTATATGAAAATGAAACTAATCTATATGAATTTGAATACAATTTTTAGAGGGTTTTCTTATGAGAGAATAATTAAAATCCTAATAAAAGATTGATTAAAAGCAAATAAAATAATAAAGATCTAGTTTAGTTATGATGACGAAGAGGACAACTTAGGAATTGCATGGAGTTAACTTTTCTAACCTAAATCAATTGATTAGACCCAAGAGAGGTTAACGAGATATTGAAATTAATGAATTCAATTACCTAATTAAAACTTGGGAAACCCTCAAGTCAATAACACATATTTCACTAGACAACTCATAACGGAATAAGTGGTGGCTAGTTAAACTCATTAAAATCCAACACCTTTAATTCCAAAATAATTTAGAAATCTTGTTTACAATTATCCAATTGAACAACTAAATAATTTATCAACTCAATCAAACAATTAAGATGATAAACCCAATTAACAATTAAATAAATAACAAAAACTCAATTATCAATTTAATTGACAATCCCAAGGTTGCAAACAAGAGTCCAACAATAAGCATAAAACTTCAAATTATCAGTCTAATAAAAAAAATAAGTTTACAATCTAAAACTAGATTGTTCTCAATTAATACAACTCGAAATCTTTTAAAACTAAGTTATCTCAAGTTTGAATTTAAAATATAAAACGAAAGACACTCCCTTATGATCTTCAAGTGTAAAACCCTAGACCTTAGCTTCCTCCATGCTCCTCCTAAGTTACCTTCTTAAGAACTTAAGCTTCCATGAAAATCATCCATCTTCCAAGATTCAAACACGTCAAAGGCATGAGGGAAGAATGAGAATTAATGGAATTGGAGAATTGATGAGTATTAGACGTGGGGCCCGCGCATGAAAGGGACTGGAAAGGAATTGATTAATTCAATTCAGGTGTGCTATGCGTAAATCGGAATGGAATTAATCAATTGGAAGGTGGGGTCCGCGCGTCAACTGGAATGGAAGGGAATGAATTATTGAATCCAATTAATCAAGCTTCTCCCTGTAACTGCGCCTCTGCGAGAATGAGTTTGGCGGCCTCTCTTGCGTCTTGTGTCTTCGCGGCGTGGTGATCTTCAGCGTGTGGCGGTGTCTTTTGCGTCTAAAGCTCCTGAGCGTGTGGCGGCTGTTAGCTCTCAAAGAGAGCATGAACCTATTGCGGCCGCTAGCTAGGTCAATTAAAAGGGAAGGAAATGAGAGTTTTTGGGAACCAACTTGAGCCCAATAAGATTTAAGGAGCCCAATACAATTCCACCGTTGGATTTTCTTTTAGCTTCCCTGAAAAATTCTACACTATAGGATATTTTAATATATTTTTTATTGGCAGAAATATAATAAAATCATGATATCATATATTTAAAAATATTATTAAATCATAAGATAAGGATCAAAATATTAATTTAAGCCTAATAAACTTTTGATTAATTCAAATTTATATTATTTCTTAAAATAGGCTAACAATCTAAATATTATCTAATAATTCTAAATTAGCCTAAAATAATCCCCAAAATAAATGAATAAGCTGTGATAAGATATATGAAAATTGGGATTTATCAAGGGGCTGTTGAACAATGAAGAGAAAACGCCTAGGCTAGGTAAATATAGGTATATAAATATACCAGATATGAAGCTTCTGCATGTTTTCTTTCAGATGGTTCTGTGTGTGTATTATCGTGTTGCAGCATGATAAATAGATATATGGAGGTGTTTTGCTGTCAAGAAGAACGCTGCCTGTGAGTGTAATATATAGGTATCTGTAAAAGCTACTGAGGGCATGTCGTGGGAATAGATGAATATATAGGAAAGCAAGAAAAAAAAAAAAAACTTACTGTCATTAATGCAGAAAAGATAAGGATGAAAGAGGATAATTGCACTGCGCGCGCATATATATATATATATATATATATATATATATATATATATATATATATATATATAAATGCACGTGTCTATGTGTGTGTATGCTATTGTATATGGGTTTTTTTTGGGTCAAACTATATTGTTTATAGTTTACTGTGTGTGCAAGTGCATATGCATACACCTATCAAGCTTTTAAAAGAAAAAAAAAAAACGCTGCTGAATTCATCCAGGGGAAAGGCTTAGTGTAAGTATGTATATATTTGTAAAAGAAAAAAAAATTGTGTTGCTGCATATATATATAATACACGCCTACCTCCAGCTAGTTCCATAGATATATAAATCTATATCATTTGCAGCAAGGTTTCTTGTGTGTGAGTACATATATATACACATGCATATGTTAGCTTTCCCAAAAGTCAAAGGCTTAACTAATTGTAATATAAACATATACAAGTAGTCTCAAGGAATCCAAGAGTGCACTGTATGCTTTGCGTAGGTACATATATATATGGTTTTGTTGGTTTTCATTGGGACATATTCATACACATTTTGTTCATTTCTGAAATATCATAGCAAAACATATTTAATAAGGGGAATAAATAAACAAAAAGAATCATTGATAAATAAATAAGTGAGGAATTATTATTATTATTATTATTATTATTATTATTATTATTATTAGTAATAGTAATAATAACAGATAATGTTATTATTATTGGGAATGAGTGAAAATAATAAATAATAGATGGGGAATTATTATTATTATTGGGAACAATAATAATAATAATAACAATAATGATAATGATAATAACAATAATAAGAAAATTATTATTGTTAGAGAAAAATTAAAGGATTAATAATTATTATTAATCCTTTAAACTAATTCGCGTAATTAAATTATTTGCAATTTGAATAAGTGACTGACAGCGATGATAAACATTTTTAGGTAGACCTTGACATTTATCTGATCCCAACAACTTCAGTGAAGAAAAAGGATACAAGGTTGAGGTAGGTAACTCTAATCTTATAATCATGTATGTAAATGTTTATGCAATAATTAGTTGATCATGTATGCTAGTTGAATTACTTGTTTATGTTTTCCTGACCATGGATTTGAGGTTGCGGTCTCATGGGACTGCATGTCTTAGACAAAGGCTGCGGTCTTTGGCCGTTAACTACGGTTACGATTATGTGTAATTTCTTCCATACTTTAACATGTGCTATTATGTCATCTTTATTTTCATACATGTGTATGAGATTAACCGTTATCCTGGAGTCCATTCATTTGGATTCCAGCCTACATGAAAGATATAGGCACTGGTTCAGGATCAAAGGGCAAAGAGCAGCTGTAAGGGTTACAGTAAGTGGAACGCCTTGGACAATTAGGATTAAATAGTTTGTATTTAATGTTTATCATCCGCCTATCTTTGGGATTAATGTATTAACATCCAACTATCGGATGAGATCGAATCGGGAAAAATTAGTCTGTATTTTCAAACTAAGTTAATTTCAAAAACTTCTATTCCAAAGTTAAGTCGTCCAAATCACCTTGATCCTTTTCGCGTTAACTCTGATAAATAAAGGCCCCAAAGGCCGAGCGTCACAACTACAAATGTGGTAGCAAATTTTTGTCCCTTAAATATGTGACAAGAAATAAAATTTGAAAATTTGTCACCAACGTTTGTAGCGGTTGGCTAACTGCTAATAGTAAATTTGAAGAATAAGTTTGAATTAAGTGAGTTATTAAGCCTAGTTGAGCCAAATGTCCAAACATATAATGAGGAAAATGCCTAAGATAATTATTAAAATTATTTATAGGCTTTGAAAATTGAGGAAAGATTATGAAGTTCAATTTTGGGATCTAGATAAATTAGGAAGAGGTTTAATTATGTAAAAGTGGACTGAATAATCTTAAACCTATTTTATGCAATTGATGGCCTATTTTCTTGAGAAATTAAATAAAAATAGTTAGAGGTTATTGTTTGTCCTGGAAATTTTAGGGAAATTACTTTAAGGACTATAGATGCAATTAGTTGGGGAAGAAAATTCTTATAAAGTATTATGAAATAATTTCTAAAATTTATTCAGTAATTAAGTACCAATAAAGATGAGGGAAATATAATTTCATTATCTTGAGTCCTAAAATAAATTTGGGTAGGGGTTAGAACCAAATATGAAGCCCAAGATGTGCCCATCTAAAAGATATGAAGAGATTAAAATTTTAAAGGCCTTGGCCCAATAAAATGATTAGAGAAAAAGATTATATGTTAAGCTTTTAAGTTTGTGGTGTCAAGTGAGTAAAAAGCTTTTATTTCTAGTAAGTAAAACAATGAGTAGTATAGTTGGCTAAAGTGTCGGTCTTCACCCCAAAAGAGAGGATGTTAAATACCTATTGGTCAATATGAAGGCCTCCTTCATGAGCGATTTGTAAGTACCTTTGTAAATACTCTTTGAGCCTAGAGGCGTGTACTAACCCAAATGGGTTACCGATGTCTGCCCCCACTTAAATTTTTTTTTTAGAAAAAACACTCTAGTAACCCAGCCCCTCTATCTTCCTTGAATTTGATCTACATCAGAAACAGAGTGAGAGAGGGAGGGGATTGGCTCCCATCCTCTTCCCCATCTGAATCATTGGATTAAAATCTAAATGGTTTAGATTTAATGTTTTATAAAAATATTAATTTTTAAATAATTTAATATTTTATTAATATTTTTATGAAAAATTAAATATGAACTGTTCAGATTTCAATTCAATGGCTCAAATGGAGAAGACGATGGGAAACTGATGGAAAGGGAAGAGGATGGGAGTCATATCCGAGAGGGAGTTGAGACTGAAGAGAAGAGGAAAAAGAGATGGAAGAGAAGTTTCCATCCCACATGCAAGCTTGAATAGAGGTAGAGGTAAGTTTCCTAACCGTCATCCCATCCTTATTTTCTTCAATTGATGCCTCTTGAGGAAGAATAATATGGTGAAAATAAGATATCCTCTTAGAGAAGGGAAATGAAGAAAACCATTAAGTAGTGTAAGATAATGATAAGGGAAGATGGAACAGGGTTGTAATGTTTGTTTTCTTGCTTGCATTATGGAATAAGGCTATGGGCGATATTATTTTCGATTTAGGGTTCACTGTTCTAGAGATGGTGCTACTGAAATTTTTTATGAGAGTCCGTACGAGTTCTTAAATGCTTACAAAATTAACTACCATAAATGTTATTTAGTGTATGATAGTGAAGCTTTATGGATCTGAATTATTAAGGCTGAAAATTAACATGAGACTCAATGTTTGATGCTTTCCCATAATAAATGACTATTTTAGATACTTAAACCATGTTTAGAGGTATTGATGATGGATTAATAACCATTGCAAAAGCTGGGAATTTTCAGAATATTAAATATGATGCTTTGAAATGTTCAAATGTCCAAGAAGTGTTTTAAACTATTAGGTTATATATGTTTTAAAGCTTCAAAAATATTGTTTGCAATGTTATGAAAGCTGCAATAGTTTTATAAATCTGGAATTGTCAGACTTAATGACATGTGAAGTTTAAATGGGTCAACATAGTATATTGTTTCAAGGATTATAAATTGGTAATAAATGGGTTTTTAGTTGTTTGATGTTAAATGAGAATCCTAGATAAGTTGAGGTTTTCATCCCAGATAATTTGAGGTTTTCTTGAAGAGTCTTAAATCACTGTTTTTAAAGTTGGAATTTAACTTATTATAGTGCTGATGTTGTTCGTAAGCTTGAAGAATAGATATGATGATATCAAAACATTGATTTAATGTCTTTAAAGCTGGAGAATTTTTCTTGAATTATAGAGAGCTTTTGTACAAAACTTTGTCAAGGGGATGTGTTTTTGTCTTAAACTATACGACATCATTTATGTTATTTAGGCTGTGGGAAAATAATTACTATAAGTTTAGAGGTTAGAAACTGATTGAAAGTTCTGTTTTAGGTCTCAAAATTGTGGAGTAATTGTTCTAGATAACTATATCATAGTTGGACAAGTTGGAATGATTATTTAAACATTGTTTCAAGTATGGCATTAGTTTTATAAACAAATGAAGGGGCTGTTTGAAATTATGAAGGGACAAAAGTAAGTATAGGCCAAAGAAGTTCATTTTATAAGTGCTGTTTTAATGTATGAAGGTAATTGGATGTTGAATTTGAGTATAAGACCTGAAAGTGAAGAAGTACTCACTGTAAAGAATTTATACGTTAAGTTGCTTTGAATTGGAAATAAAGCATGTGTAGCACCTAAAGCGAAGAATATAAGACATTCGGATAGTAGAATTGAATTTTTGCGAACGTCCCCAAACCCCTGTTTTTGTACAGCAGCTCATTAAGAATGGAGGAGCTAATTTTTCCTAATTTTGATCTCAAAAACATGTTCTTCATGCAAGATTAGGTAGGATTAGCATGAGGAAAGAATTTAAAATTTTACATACGTGAATTGAGAATTAAAGACACAGAAACAAAGACAAAAAACGACATGAAAGGGTTAAATGATAAGCAAGAGTATGGGATCATGGGGAGAGATTAGTTATGCAAAGTAAGGTAAGTATACCAAAGTTTGTGCATTAATCTGTCCCCACATGAATGATTAATAGGATTTGGCAATTACTATCAAACAAAGGGGGAAGCAAAACCAAGGAAGTTCAAGAACAAGCAAACACTACCCAAAAAAAAAAAAACTTTCAGCTATAAAAGTTGCTGCTGAAAACTCTTCAGCCACAACAAATTGTTGCCGCCTATGCGACTGTCGTCAATATTTTTGCTGGCGACATTTTTCTGTCGCCGCTAAAAGTAGACAATCAACGATGACATTTTGTCGCTGCTGAAACTACATCAGAAGGTGCCAAAATTAGTGCTGCTGCTGAAAGTGGGGTATAGGCGGCAACATTTGTCGCCGCTAAAACATGTATCGACAGCAACAAACTGTTTGCCGTTGAAACCTCTATCTGTGGAAACATTTGTAGCCACTTATACCCGTCTTTTAGTGGCAACAAAATGTTACCACTGATATATGAATTGGCGGCAACAAAGAAACCTATATCAATACTAACACCATGTTGCCACCAAAAGTTGAAAATATTTTCTTAATTATAAATTGCTCAAATTAAAATTTATATTATATTGATAAAAATCAAAAGAAAATTTAAACTAACAATGTATTAATTTTTTAAAATTGACGCAATTCTTCAAAATGAACATCAAGTAATTAAATTGTCTAAACAAGGTGTAAAAATTGTCTCTTACAAAGATCAAACATAAAACTATGAAGAATGACTAGCTGGTGGAACAGTGGGACTAGGAGTATATGAAGTAGTAGCTGCTAATTGCCCTTGTTGCATCAAGACAGCCAGTTGAGTATGTATTCTCTGCTCCATTTGTTCCATCTTATGCTCAAATTATGCATGCTCTGCTTCCATCCTTGCATGTTCTGCTTCCATATTCTCATGTTCTTTTGCAAGATTTCCTTCCATCTTTGCATGCTCCTTCTGAAATTTTTTATCAAACTCCTCATGCAATTGGGCACAACATTCTCTACAGTTGAATTATCATTGGATTGAGAGTGATCTCTCTTCCTTAGTGGCTCTACTCCATACCCTTTTTCCTCTTACATACCCTAATCTCTCACCAAGAACAGCTGTCAATATTTCATCAAAAGTCATTCGAGCATCACTTGCTTCCTTTTCTTCTTGTTGTTGGCGAAGTTCTTGCAAGTTAGCCTATAATTAAAGCATGAAACAAATTAGATAAAAATTCTTGAAGTTAGTAAAACATAAAAACATAACGCATACATGTATTTGCTTAGATTGTGGATTTGCCCACACTAACTGTCCATTTGCTGTCTTCCTAATATGTGTGATCTACCAAAATTGGTCAGGAGGTGTAGGCTGTCTAATAGTAGGGTCCCTCTATAAAACATAACATACAAAGACAAAACATGGTAAAATTTAAAATAAAAAAGGATTTAAAACATAAACTAAAGTGAAGAGAGATTAAACTTACTATAGCAAAGTTAATTTCCTCAAATGATAGAAGACCACAAATATACTTTGTTATTTGTTTTTCTCTATTGTTCTTGTTTCTTGTACTCTTTTTCTACAAAATAATAATAATAATAATAACAACAACAACAAGGAGTTAATGACCAAAATAAATATATGATCTATTTAAAAAGTTAGAAAGGTACCTTGAACATCTCACTCTTGAACAGTGTTGTGAAAACGCCGTTCAGAAACGTAGAAACGTTCGTTTCTACGTTTTGTGGCTGGAAATCGTTGCGAGACGGGTGTAGAAACGGATTTTGAGTTGACGCGGTTGAAACGCCGTGTCAACTCGGTAAAATCAGCGAGTTTACCGTTTCGAACGCTGGCGGCTGCTTCTTCTTCGACTGTCACTGGCGGCTTCTTCTTCAACATCGGCCGCTGTCGGATCTCGCGGTTGTGGTGGAGGGTGAAGGAAGGACGTCGGTGGCGGTGATGGTGGTGAAGGTGAAGACCACCAACGACTTCAAGGAGGTGGAGGTTGATGACAAAAGAAGAAGGTCGACTGGTCGAGGTCGAAGCACGGCGCTGGTTCTAATATATTAGATCTCCCTCAAGAAGACGATCCAGACCTAATTGGTTACTGGTCAAAACGTGCGTTTTGACGAGGGACCTAACTGCAAACATTGAAAGTTCTGAAGAAGGGACTTAAATGTGAATATTTAAAATATTTGTGGGGCAAAACTGAGATTTTAATATATATTATAATAACTGAGTTTGAATTTAATTATTTCTTTGAGTGTTTGGACTTAAATTTGTGATGACTTAAATGTTTTGGTGTGTTTTGGTTTTATATATGTTGGATTTTTTTTTTAGTATGTAGTAAACTCTTACGTTTCGTTTACGTTTTCTGATTTTACGTTTTTGCTTACCTTTACCGTTTCTACGTAGAAACTACGTTTTAACAACACTGCTCTTGAAGTATGTTATTGACAACTCCCAATCTTCATAACTAAGATTTTGAGGAGGATTAGCCAACCTATCCTCATCAGAAACATATTTGTTATAGTGTATGTACAAGTGGATTTCCAATTTCTAAATACATTTTTCAAGTTCAATGTTATAGTTTTTTGAACTTCTTTTCATTGGTTGCATCAAAGGGTTCAAATTTGTCCTAAAATACAAATAAACATAAATTTTGTTATGAAAACATGGGTTCAGATTTGTCCTAAAATATAAACATAAATTTTGTTATGAAAACATAACTAGTGTGTGTGTGTAAATTTTGTTATGAAAACATAACTAGTGTGTGTGTGTGTGTGTGGTATAAATCATGTCATCTTTATAGTGTTCAAATGTTCTTCCGTGTGTGTGTGTGTGTGTGTGTGTTAGGGAAGAGTATACCTTTACTTTCAAAATCATGTCATCTTTATAGTGTTCAAATGTTCTTCCACTCAACACCATAACGAAAAGAGATTGTGGTCTTAACAACATAACCACAATAATTAACAAGATTTCTTGCTTTTGCACCTACAGCTCTTGTTAGGGAGTCTGAAAGTTTCACTGGTATCTTTGCTCCAGATCTAGTCCTCAAGTCTACTTTAAAGTATTTGTACACTCCTCTACCCTTTTTGATAACATGAGAGGAGCCTATAATTCATGTGAAAGAATTATGTTAGAGCCCAAGATAAAATAGTAGGAAAATAGTGTTGCCTAATATTGATTTAACAAAATATTTCCTCCTTAAGAACATAAAGGAAGAATTACAGCAAACAACTCACTAACCTCACCCAAATATACTAAAGAACTAACACTAAAACAAAAAGATAAAAAAGATGAAGAAAAGATGATTTTCCTCCACCCCCAATCTGACTTTTAAGAGGTGAGATGCTTTCCTCACTACACTCACAATACAAAATAGTTTATACCTTCCCCTGGAAAATTCAACTACTATTATAGTCCAAAATAAATGGCTCTCACAATCCCCAATACAACACTTTTCCTACATCAGGCCTATAGCAACCCAGCTCTAATACTTTGTTTCTTTCTCTGAAAGAGTAAATATCTTGAGGTCAATGCCTTGGCAATCAAAACGTGGCTTCCCTCTTTTTTGTATCTTCCTAGTTTTACTTATATAATTTTGACCAGCAAAAGCAACTTTATCAAATTAAAATTTACATGTGACATGGAGACTATTTGTATTGTATAAAATTGAAGCAAATGCACCTGTACTACTAGCTTGAGTAGGGGGAGAAATTGTATGCATTTCCTCGGGTTGTACTTGTAGTAATCAAGGTGAAATTACATGTCTTGACTAAGGTGTAGAAGTACCCCCACTTTTTGGCTCACCATGTAGTCTTAATGAATGATTTTTTCCACCTCGACCTCCCTTTAATCTTGACATATTCTAAAAAAATGTACAACATTTAAAATACATTTTCAACAAGCAAAAAAAAGTGTAAAAGAAAATCATTTAATTTATAAAGACTCAATTTACAAATTAGTAAAAGCTAACATAAAGAGACAATCATTTCATTCAATTGATTCTTCTGAGGCACCATCATCCAAACAAGGAACTCCATATGCATCACATACCATCATTATGAGATTATCATCCTCATAAGTCCCACACCTTGTAACTATCCCAAAAAGCCTTAATCAATAAGTCAGCCCTAACATCTGTTTTCACCTTGAATGAAACATTCCTACATTTCTTACAAGGACAACAGATTTTGTTTGTCACACCAGGTTGAGTAAATGACCATTCTAGAACATTGTCTACTCCCCTAATGTATGCTATGTTGCCTCTGTCTTTAATGTTTAACCAACTTTTATCCATTCCTATTTCAATAAACATTTAATTAGAAACAATTCATATCAAACTTTGAAGTCCAAATGTCAAGCACAAATTTACACCAACAAGCTCCCAGCACAACAAACAATCCACAACAAACATAGATTATCAATTAAAATTTCCTATTATAAACAGAATGCAAATGTCAAGCAACAATCCACATCAAACTTTAAAGTCCACTCTTTACATCAACAAGTTCCCAACACAACAATATTTAAAGAAAGAAAATGTATAAACATAAAAATGTGGATTAGTTATTCAAGTCTTGTGGATACGTACCGATGATGAAGAAAGAATATGAAGTCTTTGTAGTTGTGGAAAGGGACTCCTTGCCTACCTTTAAATTTTGGATCTTGGGAAAAAAGTGAATGTATTAACCTATCAAAGAAAGCTTTTATGTGAGTATCTTTTATAGTTAGTGGTCTCTCTCTTAATTTAAAAAACACCAATGGTCTCTACGCTAAATAGAACCACCCAACATTTGATCAAATCACGTTCACGTCATACAATTTGGAGTTGGGGCCTTTATATCTTTTGATATCCACTTTGTAGAAACTTGAACCCAACTTTACCAACATATATCTCTCTGAATAAAAAACATCAACATATTATGCTTATATTGTATTATAGCCTCCATCTACTATTGAGCACATCTTCACATTAGCAAACTCTCTAAAAAATGGATATCTTCTCTGCCAAATATAACATATCAAACGTATATAACCTAAGCCATCAAAGTATAGCGCTTGATTTAAAAAAGGCTTAACGAATTATTTGGCAAGCACTTCATTTTAGGCTCTCGTCCAATATATATAGAGAGAGAGCTAGCTACTACAACTTCTTAATTTTAACAGTATATAAACAACAATAATGAGGCCACGAATGAGTAGTTACCTATACATCTAGTCTCGAGGGATCAATGAAGTTAGGTTCTTACTGATTCTGATCCCACTAACAAAATAATGTTGCTAATACTCAAATACTCTCTCTCTCTCTCCCTCTCTCTCTCACCCTAAACGATAAGACTATATAAATTAGGTAAATTTATATATAAAAAACCTCAGCAAATTTGTTTGACATAGTGAATTTCTTCCTTTGTTTCTGATTTGTAGGCACCGAGCGCACCAGACAACAATGACTGAAAATGATATGAAGCTAAGAGAGGAGCAACATTGGATTATGGGTGATGGAGAAATCAAACAAAGGCTAGATAGGAGAGAGAGTTGAAGGCTGCTGAAATTTTCGCATGGGATGGGAGGGAAACGAAAAATCGTGCTGGACAAGGGGCCAAGGGCGCGGGACTCTGAAAACATGTGTGCTAGAATTGCATTTAGGGATTTAGGCTTTGCATAATTTAAAATATAAATAATATAAATTTCGAGAAATGTAAAAGAAATTTGGTAGATCAGTTGGCTAGGATGTCTTCTTTGCAATTATTCATTCTGTGTTCGAACCATGTAATGTGAAACTTGTATTTTTTTCTCCATATAATTCTTAACAATTAGCATCAACAAAAAAGACCCACCAAACGACCGTGAGAAGAGTCGAACTCGGATCCACTACTTTAAGATTTGAGTTACCATACCAACTTGACTAGAGGTTCTAATTGACAGGTTTTGCCAACAAATAAATTAAATATAAAACATTAATGATAATGTAAATTTTAATTAATTGTAAACATATAAATAAACTTATCATTCTCACATACCTTAATTAATTACTATTGCCTCCATTTATATTATTTTTCAAATTTTTCAGAAAAAATTACGTTATTCTTCACTCTCTCTCTAATACAAAAATTCATTTTAATATAGGGTTAAGTAGCAAATCTACCCCGAAAGTATACATCGAGAAGCAATGTTGCCCTGAAAGTGTTTTCAGGTTCAATTTCACCCCGGAAGTCTAAAAATGGAGCAATATTGCCCTTTTTTGTTAAAAAGTTGACGTTGACCGTTAACTTTTTAACGGAAAATGGCAACATTGCTACATCTTTAGATTTCTGGGGCAATATTCAGCCCAAAAAAACTTCTAGGGCAATATTGCTCTCAAGCATGTACTTCTAGGGCGGATTTGCTACTTAACCCTTTAATATATTATGAAATCATTAAGTAGACTGCTAAAAAAATAAGTAAACTTAAATAAATTTAATTGTAGTAAAATTATATTATCTTAAATGTCTAATTGTATTTTGTAATCCCTCTCACACACTCTATCTCTCACTCTGCCTCTATTCCTATCTTACAAACTATCCCCACTCCATTGCTTACACTCCCACCTTGACACAACATTGTATCTTTAATTCTCCATCTCACATTTATACTAGTACAAACATAATTATAATCTCTCAAAAAACATTCTGAATATCAGCCAATGCCTTATTGACCTGGGCGTGAGCAGCATCAATGTCCCACTGGAGATCAACAAGTCATTGTCTAAGAGAGGCAACACGAGCATCGTAGAATGAAAGAGGGGAGGGGGCAATGGTATGTGCACTAGGGCCAGGAGGTTGGCGAATGTCATCTAAAGGTTGGAGGGGGGAACGGCTAGATCTTCATCGTCTGAAATAACAATAGGTCCAACGACACGGGACTCTTTTATAAGAATAGAAGGCATGCTCGTTTCAAGTGCCCTAGAAAAACATTCTATGGAAGGCACGAGCATCAAAAGTACCCATGCAAGCGATTGTAATCTAACAATTGTTCAAGCAAAAACAACGATTAGGGACAGAGAGGATTATCAGGGATGGGGTAAGGAGTAAAGGATGAAAGGTAACAAATGTATATGAGAATGGATGGCAGTACTTTTTAATAAATACTTTTTAAGACTGGATATTTTCAAAAATACGGTCTTAAAATTAATATTTCAAATTGGTTATAAGTAAAACGCAGGTCTTAAAAGTAAGATTATTAAATTAAAAGGTAATACTTTTAAGACTGGTTTTAAATATGTCTAGTCTTAAAAGTGTCATCATTTCAGTTGTTCAGAAACCGTCCTATCCTTATACCCTGTGTTAAAATAACAAGAAATATATAAGAATATATAGCTTACTAACCACATAAGTTGGATTTCTCTGGTTGCCAATAAGTCTAAAAACAACAACAAATATATAAGAGCATATATAGCTTACTGACCAAATTCACAAGGCAGTGTCTAAATATGTACATACTAACTTTTGGTATGATCCATTTAGGGTCTCTGGCCTAATACGAATGCTTTTTCATGACATCGACTTGGAATGTCCTTATTGCCCTATCATCAAAATTACAAATCTATCTATAATGGTCACTGAAAATTCAATGTAAAGATTTTAGATAAGATAATCAAAATGACATGCTTACGAGTTCATGGTATCCTTCAATATAAGCCCTAGTTCGTTGTGAAGGAAGCATAAGAAGACCACTTTATCGTCCTCCATGCACAAGAAGACCAACTGCCAATAGCGACTAAAGATTCATAGTAGATAAGTACTCAGTGATATGTAGCAGAATTAAGTGAATTGTAGACAAGAAATATGATATGCACCTATGGATGAATGGTGTCAAGTAACACTTCTTAGTTCTCTATGTGTTTTGATGATAACTAATAATTGTAAATTCAAAATGAAGTTTGTCTTTGGTAAGTTTTTCAACTCACTATCAAAGGCCACTCAAGTTTTGGATGTAAAACTCGAGTTTAGACTTGACAGAGAGTTGCTCAATTTTTATGAATTAAGACAAACTCTAGTTTGTGTAGACAAACTCGAGTTTGTAAGATACAAAGAACACTCAAAGTTTTTCTTCACATTAAGAGAAACTCAAGTTTAGTTGTACTAACTCAAGTTTGCACCAAATAGAGAACCTTCAATATTTTATGAAGTATGACAAACTCCAGTTTTCTTCTGCAAACTTGAGTTTATGTGTTTAAGAGAGTTTTCAAGAATTTGTGAATTTGACCAAACTCGACTTGAGTTTTCATAAACTCGAGTTTGTGTTTAGCTGAGAGTCTTAATGTTTTTCATCCTGAGCAAACTCCAGTTTGCACTTGGCCAAGAAGTTTTTCTAAGTTTTCTAAATTTTGAGAAAACTCGAGTTTAACTTTGTAAAGTCTAGTTTTGGATTGACGAAGAGTTTTCAAAAATAAACTCGAGTTGGATTTTCTAAAACCCGAGTTCCAAACAAGAAGAGAACTATGCTCTATTTCTGTGATTTGAAAACTTCAATTAAGTTTTGAAAACTTCAGTCTTGAGTTTTGTGGATTTAAACTTATTTTCTCATCACAAATCTAAAACTCGAATTAGTCACCAATAGACTTGAGTTTGCTCATGCATTCATATTGTGCTTCAATGCTCAACTTACAACATTCTTTTTCTGAAAGAGCTAAACTTGAGTCAGAGTTTGAAAACTCAAGTTTAGTCTTTTGAAGAAAAGTTACAAACTCCAGTTTGAATAAATCAACTTGAGTTTCTGTCGCTCAGTTTGAAAATCAAAATTCTTGAATTTTTTAAATCTTCATGTTTGATCTTAATACTTCTTAATATCACTCATTACTATTCCTAACTATGTCTAATTAGTTTGTTAGTAAGTTTCAGATGGTTTAAAGAATATTAAATGAAGATTTAGTCAAAAAGCAAAAGCAATGTTAGAACATTTATTGCAAGTCTAGAAAGTTGCATTCTTTTGGACAATAATTCTACACACATTGTAAAGGGATTAATGTTTTATTTCCCTATCAAGAAGCTGCTCTTCCAACGGATTTATTTCAAGAGAAGTCAACTATAAATTTCTATGCAACTGATCCAACTAAAGGTTAGAAAGAGAAGAAGACCAAAGTGTTTGCAACAGCTACTCCAATGTCTCTAACAGTTACATTGAAGAATCAAACAGTCATTAAATGCTCTCTTCATATATAAGAGGTTGTATTTAAGTCTTTAAAACAACACACAACAACCAAGATATAGAAAAACGAAAATTATTCAAGTCTCTAATTACTATTTTAATTTTCTACTGTAAAGTATCTTTTGATACATTTTGTACTTCAATGATTATCTTCATCAACTCTTAGAGAGATTTTCATTTATTGAAATCATTTATTGTAAGAATCTCAAGTTGTGGGACTTGGAGATTGGGATTATCAATGTACAACCTGTAAGGGGGAGTGTATCCTAGTAAGAGGATAACTTCGAGTACAGAGTGTGTAACTGATTCTAAGTGTTAGTAAAAAGCCAAAAGAGTCTGGGGATTGGACGCATTTCAAGGAGTTAGACTAAACCAATATAAATCTTGATGTGTCTCACTTCTTCTTCTCTACTTTGTTCTGCTCTATTTTTGTGTTCAAGTTTCAAAGCACTTTGAAAAGAATTTTTAAATCTCTAATTCACCCCCCTTTTGGTGATTAGCTATGCTTTCAACACTTTTTCGTGATATGTATTGTTGTCTATCCTTTATGGGTGTTCCACTTATATAATCTGGGCTGAGGAATCCAAAATCATCACTTCTACCAAATTCACCCAACTTATGATGCATGCAGCTAAAATAATGATATCAGGGAATTAGTATATATGTGTGTCTAAATGATGCATTTAAATTATGTACTCATAGAAGAAGAAACTTACTTTTAAAATATGTTGACAATTGCATTAGTAAGCTCATGTTTAGGAAACAGTAGGGACAATAAATCTTTTGAGTCAATAAAAACAGGTTGCAGATCCGGGAGGCCTGTAGTTCTTTGATAAGCCACCATGTATCTCCAAAAGATTGATTCAATACCATAAGGACAATTTTATCCTTAACATCCAACTTAAGCTTGTCAACAACATTAGAGGTTGGAACTTCAAGAGGGGTTTTGATCGGGATCTCATCATATGGAGTAGATAATGTACAAATGTCATTGGCCATGAGATGAAGCTTCCTTTGACATCACTTACAAACTTCAGTTCACCAGTTGGGAGAGGGAGAGGTGCATAAGCAATAATCACCTCTTCAATTGATACTATGAATTGATTATCAATTATTTGTTGATGGTGTACAGTTGATCCCAACTTGTGGACAGTCCCATATGCAATTAATCAACTATTAGGATCCTCCACATAAAGGTCACAAGGTTCAAGACCCTCTGCCTATCTAACAATGCAATTCCCTTTAGTGCTCTGGTGATTGTGCCATGGGAACACTAGTCTCATTACGTGAGCTCACAGTCATCATCATTTCCTCCTTCATCTTACTCATCTAAGCTTTAAGCATTGTCCTCAATGAAGCTTCTTGTGCCTCTACTTACATCGCTACTTCGTCACTCACAAGGACCACCATATGTTTCATCTCCTCTAGAGTAACCATACTTTTGTTTATGGTGTTGGGATGATCTAAAGTATTACCTTAGGCCTACCCTTCCTCCAATTCCCATTACACACCTTGCATGATCCGGTTTTCCAGTCATAACGGTCAGAATATCATTCCTCTTGTCTAACAAAAATATCCCTTTGCTTCTTTCTTTTTAAGTCCATCATGTAAGATACAAATAACAAGAAACTTAGTAATGAAACTTGTTTCATAATTAAAAAATAACAATAATGATACTTACAATTTTTTTAGTAACTATATGAGTTTTTTCACTCGTATAAGCCTTGCTTCTCTTTTGGCGACAATACAACCATAAGTCTTTGTGATGTATTGGAGATGGCGGATCACATATCACAGAAGGAATTGATCAAACTTCTTTTTCCAATCTCTTTCGCTTGACCACCATCAACTCTTTTACAGCCTTTTCATAACTGCCACAAGACATCCTATAAGAGCAATCATTCTTTCTACCCGTCTCTTGTGCTTGTTCCCTTTTTTTTCTGTGAATCAAAATTAAAATAAAAACAACTATTAATTATGAATTCTAGACCATATCACTAATAGAAATTAGAGAACTTATGCTTGATATGAACCTCAAATACTAGCGAATACTGTATTACTTTATCTACATTTGTATTCACATAAGAACTAAGGCATGTTTCTCTGATGCAGGACAAATGATGGAAATGACATTCTATAATTGCATGAAGATGGAATTGACAAGGACAAAGATTTTATTTTTCTTCTATTCATACACCAAACCATCTCACTAACAGGATTAGATGAATACAATAACAAATCACATTTCAACACAGTTTCTTAAGTAAACAAAAAGGGCAAAAAAACTAAATATAAAAATCACCAAAGCTTCTAGAGTAGTCCGCATCTGAACAAATTGTTGCCAAGTGTTTTTATCAAGATATGCATACTTGCGGCAATCAACCATGTGGTGAGAAAGCTAGCCGAATATTTGTTGAGTACAAACATGAAGGCTAATCTCATTCTTAATGAGTATGTGATTAAACACCATGATCCTGATGTACTCTTAGATTATTTAGGCCACTAATCTATTTTACTGAAATTACAGAAACATCTCCTCTATTTTGAAATCCTATGAAAACCTCCCACATAAATTATAAGGGAAAACATCAGTGAGGTCCCAAGGTAGAGAAACAACATGAAAAAAGTCCCTAAGAACTTTTTTGATATTAGTTGTGAATAAGTTACGGAATTCTAATATCAAAAAAGTTTCGTTGTAAAAATGGCTTTACCAGTTAATAAAATGTCCCTATGAAAATATAATTGTCAAAATGGCTTCTAATGTTGTCAAAAATTCTTCGAGTTTTTCCTCCCCAGTGTAGACCTTTAGAAATCTGGAGAATTTTTAGCAACATGAAAAACTATTTTGACAACATTAAAAGTCATTTTGACAGTTGTAAATGGAGCAAATCACTAAGGGGGTAAATTGTGGATTTTAAAAACTTTTTCAAATTACTTTGTTTTATAGAAGTAAAATAGAGGTGAACAGTGGAGAGTTAAGAGAAGCTTAACACAAAGAAATTTATAATGGTTTGGTCCAAATCCTTGACCTACATCCAGTCCCCAGACACTCTGGGATTTTCACAAACTCACAATATCAATTACACACTCTGCACTCAAAAGTTATCCTCTCATTATGATACACTCCCCCATACAAGTTGTAATATGATATTCTCAATCTCTAAGTCCCACGACTTAAGATTCTTACAATAAATGATTTCAATAAATAAAACTCTCTCTAAGAGTAGATAATGATAAACATTGAAGTACAAATGTATCAAAAGATACTTAATAGTAGAAAACGGAAAGAGTAGTTGGAAACTTGAACGAAAATTCTATGTATTAGTTGTTGAGAAGACTTGAATGTAGCTCTATATATATCAAGAGAGCATTAAATGACCGTTGGATTCTTCAATGTAACCATTGGAGACATTGCTAAGTTGATTAGGAATACTTTTATTAGTTCTTTATGGGTTTTGATGATAACAAATAATTGTAAAATCAAATTGAAGTTCGTCTTAAGAAAATTGAAAAACTTACTGTTTAAGGTAAACTCGAGTTTCGAGATCAAAACTCGAGTTTTGGCCTTACAAAGGAAAACTCAATTTTAATGATCAAAAGCAAAACTGCAGTTTCCATTTGGAAACTTGAGTTTTGGCCTTATAAAGAGCATTACAAGTTTTTCATCAGGACAAACTCGAGTTTCAGTTTGAAAACTCAAGTTTAGGCCACACAAAGACTCTTCAATGTTTTCCAAAGGAAATGCAAAACTCCAGTTTTCATTTGGAAACTCGAGTTTTGATCATACAGAAAGTCACCCATATTTCCAACTTGTGAAATTTCCAATTTTGAAAGGAAAACACTAGTCTCTAGTTTTCTAAGTTTTTCCAAGTTTTTGGAAAACTCGAGTTTCAGTTTGGAAACTCGAGTATTGGCGGTCAAAAATGTTTTCACGTCTTAACATCTAAAAACTTAAGTTTTTGAAATGAAAACTCCAGTTTCTTCCTTGGCTCTAAAATTCAAATGTTTTCATATCTTAAATGGAAACTCGAGTTTAGTTTTGGAAACTCGAGTTTTGGCCAAGCACAGATGATTACTATTTTTCTATGCATTTATAAACTCTAGTTTGGGAAACTCCAGTTTTGAAAACTCTAGTTTTGAAATGATTGAAGATTTCTCTGAGTTTCAAGTTAAAAATGGAAACTTGAGTTTAGGTTTGAAAACTTGAATTTTAGTCATACAAAGAGAATCGATGTTTTTCTTTGATTTCAATCCTCTAGTTTTGAATGAAAACTCAAATTGAGGTTTTGGACATATATTCATTAAAAGTCCAAAACTCGAGTTTTGCTTGAAAACTCGAGTATTGGTCCCAAGCTAAAAAGTTCCAAATCTCAAATCGTGACTTTCCTCTTTGGAAAGAGGAAACTCAAATATCGAATTGGAGACTCGAGTTTATGCTTAAGTGCATAGTGGCAAACTCGAGTATTGATACACAAACTCGAGTATGCGTCGTGGCTGTTGAAAATTCAAATCTGTCAAATCTAAATGCTTCCTAACATTACTTATCAACTTCATTAGATATGTTTAATGTGTTTGCTAATGGATTCAGCTGATATAGAGATGCTTTAATAAGATCAAGAAGAGTTGTCTTCAACACATTGAAAAATCATGTCAAAGCATTAAATGCAAAAGCACAACAACTTTCCATTTTCTGATCCAACAAGCTTTGCTCGATGCAAAAAGGATAAATGCTTCACTACTACAAAAAACGTTAAAAAACGTCCTAAATTAGAGGCAAAAAACGTCCTTATTTTGTAGGGCATCTGACAAGGGGAAGTAGTAAGAATGCGTCCTATTGCAAATATAGGACGCCTAAAAAAGGCATCCTACTTTTCCCAAAGGACGCCTTTTTTAGGCGTCCTTTCTTTCAAACAGGACGCCTTTAATGCATCCTGTTTCCATATAAGGCGTCCTATACTTAAGTATAAGACGCCTTATATTAGAATTTTTTTTAAAAAGAAATGTGCTACTTTGTGGGTATTGATAAACTGAAACCTGTAATGGTATTTTAAGCATGCAATCCGATTTCAAATCAAAACAAGTGCAGCAAACCACTGTGATTTGTGACAGCAAAACTCTTTCACACATATTCAGAAATTCATGTACAGATTAGTTTAGACCAAAATGCACTTGGCAACCATTAAGACCACAGCTGATCATAGTAGCTCATGAAATCCAGATCGAGGTAAAGTTCCATGCATAATGCAGCAGCAAAAGTTTCAAGGTAAGAATTCGACTTAATGTTTTCATCTAATGCAATTAAGGAACATAATTCAGCAACAAGTGACCAACAACTTCAAAATTTTATTTTCCAAACTTCTGTAATAACAATGAGCATCCCACAACAACAGTAACAATAAAACATGATGTACATGATATGTATATGTGACCAACAACAAGTCACCAACAACAGGAACAACAAAACAAAGTTTATACTTGAATTCAGCAAAAAGACAATAATTAGAGATTCATATGATTAATCATATTCTTATCAAGTGAACAACAAGTCACCATCAAATTCAGCAGCAAGTGACCAACAACTTCAACAACAAACTATTACTTAAACTGACCAAAAATTCATGTATCGATCCAAGTTTCAATTCCAATACAGAACAAGGATCACAACAACAACAAAACTCTAAATGATTGATATGATTTTCAAGCCTATTAACAATTATCAATTTTGCAGAAACCAAGAGTATTAAAGGCGAACAAGGCAACACATGATGTACATATCTATATATGTTGAATAAAATTTGCAGCCAAAGCTTCCCGAACTGTATCGATCTCTTCCTCCGAGCACGGATCCTGAGTATCAAAAAACTATAAATTCGAAAAAAGGTATAAGTTAAACCAATGCAGTTAATGAAATAATTAACTCAAGTAGAACAACAAATATTATCATTTGAGAAACACAGAGCGATCACGTACGTTTTGAAAACCTGTAGTACGTCCACTTGAAACAATGGTATACATATAAAACATAACGTAGTATCCGCACTCGGAGGTCCCTGGTTGTCGAGGGCACTATAAATCAAAAGCAAATTGTTAAAATGACTGAAGGCATATTGAAAGCTACCATTGTGTCAATGAAATAACTTGAATTGAAACTACTTACTCTCGGATAATACCACTTCGGTCCACCCTGCTCTGCTTTTGATAAAATCGATCTAGCCGCCTTGAATGACTATCATTAAAATGGAAGTTAATAGACATGAAAACAAATCATGTAAATGAAGAATCAATGACTTATACAAAAATTTACTTACTTGGCAAACATGGTTTTGATTTCTTCGTTTGGCTTGCCACCACGTAAGGGATCAAACCAATAACATACGTTCTTGCCAAGACATGCAACACACAGGGTCCAATGACCAATACAACATATACATTTTAATATTAATTAAGATAAGAAAGGAATTTGTTCTCAAAAATCTTAAATAGAAAAAACTAAAATACATACCCTTCAAGTATTGGGGCTAGATAACAACGATCGTCTTCCTCGGCAATTGTAGCACCAACATAAAGCATCCTTTTGACAAACGTACTGTGAATCTTGGTTGTGTTTATTGGACTTAAGAATCCATACAAACCCGTTCGGCCCTTCTAGACGCATATGTCGTAGCAGGCACTATGATCGAAATCAAATGATAAGCGTTATTGAGTATAGAAAACAACAAAAGATCAATGCAATAATTAAAGGGAAAAAAACTTACATTATCGCAACTTCAAGAATGACTAAATCTAAATCCTCCACATGCAGAAATTCTCGAATATCTTTTTTGTCAACTGTAAACTCATATGTCTTGTCTATGCCAACAATGCCCAGTTGCATCTTGAAGGGGAGAGAGCGATGTCCTTATACATTTCTCGCAATAGTGCTAAGTGTGGAAAATTGTCGCATCTTGTACATTTTATGAAAACATAAACAAAGGATGAACAAACATATTATGAGTGAGTTACCAATGAAAAGCAAGTTCAAGTAATGTATTTCCTTACCATTGGAGGTGTCGCCGCCGCCATCTGAATAAGATGATGCGGCCAAAGGATGAACGATCTTATGGCCTGGCCTAAATCAGGAACCTCATCATCTTCAATCGGGATGTGTGTTTTGGCTTCCCCCTCTTGAACACAATTCACAGTCACCCTGCATAGGTCTTTTGGAATTTCAATATTATGGTGGGTGGTGTAATTCGTGTAAATAAGAGCATCAGCAACAATACGCCGGTGTGGGTCATCCAAAAAAAGAGTGCAAGGTTGTCCTCCCTGTGGAATGTGAGAAGGTTCCCCGAGATCAACATCTGGAGGGTTAAAACTCTCTTTAATGCTGGGAAAGGCTGGGGATTCACGGGTTGCTTGAACCGTAATGTCCCTCGAATCTATCATAGTTTGAACTTCAGATCATACTTGTGCCATGATTTCGTCAAATAGTCCTGCTTTGATTTTGGCCACAAGCTGAGGACTAGGGTTGTCCTCGTCATAGAACCGTGAACGCCGTCCAAAATATGTTGTGGCAGTAACTCCGATAGGCTCCCCTCGAATGTTGTCAGAGTAATCCGGCTTCTAATTGCCGTTGACAAAATGTCCATCCGTGGACCCGGCGTTTATGAACCTTGTGAGCTCCGCTCCTCAAGTGCATCCTATATCATAAGATGTTTCATAAATAATAAATAAACCCTATAATAAGAAACAACTGAGGCTATTTAAAACGTCTAATTGAACTACTTACGATCTTCGTGGCAACCTCCGCAACATCTGCATTTATGTATTTGTCGCCCCTCTTCCTCGCAACTTGCCATTTCCTGTGATGAGGAGGAAGTGTAGGGGGCTGGACAATAGTGGAAGGATTGGATTCGACAGCTTTCTTCATTCTCTCTAACTGCTCTGTCATCATTCTCCGGACCAGCTTTCTATACCCACCACGGGAGAGACAATGCAGATACTTATTTGTTGCACTCCTCTCTTTATTGGCTTCACATATTTCCTGTGACACGAAAACAAATAAAACTGAGCCTAAGTTGTCAAATAAAAGAAATGATACAAATAAAAGAATTTTACAATAAATTGTGGATTTTGCTGCGACGCCACAAACGCCCTGCACAAACGCAATTTCTTCAAATCCCCAACCAACCGCGCCAAGTACACATCGATATTGTTCCCGGGCTATTTTGGTTCAAAAATCATCATAGAGAGCATCACAAACTTACATTTCATACATAGCCAGGGAGGTAAGTTGTATATTACAAGGAAAACTGGCCATGCACTATGGGTGCTACTAAGAGTTTGATACGGATTGAAGCCATCTGTACAAAGCCTTAGACGAAGGTTTCTTGGCTCACTGCCAAATTGAGGAAACATTTCGTCTATTTTCTTCCATTGTAGAGAGTCAGTCGGGTGCCGAATATATTTTCCATCAGATATTCTCTCATCAGAATGTCATTCTCAACTTCTTCACCGTTGCTTCACTAGTAAAGAGACGCTTAAATGGCGATATTATTGGAAGGTACCACAATACCTTCAATGGTTGAGCTTTTGTTGTCTAATCTCTAGAACCACCACCATTCTTCACTTTGTATCGTGAAGTTTTACACTTTGGACACTTACTCAGGCCCTCATACTCATTTCTATACAATATGCAGTCATTAGGGCAACTGTGTATCTTTTTATACTCCATGCCCATCGTAGACAAGATTTTCTTGGCCTCATACATACGATTTGGAAGTACATTAGCGTCTGGAAACATGTCACACAACAATTGAAGCAGTGACGTGAAACTACTATCAATCCACCCACAAGTTGCCTTTAAGTTGACCAAATGTAAGGTCGCAGTCAACCGTGTATACTTAGTACACTCAGGGAACAAAGGTGTCTCTGCATCACTCTGCACGCTATCATATTCATGCGGTTGTGCAAAAGATTCGACCTCAACATCATGAATCATTCTCTCCATTCCATCGTCATCTACCTCAACTTCATTTTCGTGGGACGCACGGGCACTTACCTCCTCACCATGCCATATCCACGTTGTGTATCGAAGGTTTATTCCATCACAAATTAGGTGATCCCTTATAGTAGCAATATCTCGTCGAACCCCATTTAAAAAATTAACACATGGACAATAATACATTCCATTTTTTGTAGCCATATTCCTTCTTGCAAATTCAATAAACTCTTCCACCCCATTCTCATATTCTTCACTGGTTCTCAAAGCATTCATACAACTATGACCCATTTTATTATCACCTAAGACATTTCCAACAACAGTGAAGTTCATAACAATTTCAAGACCGACATGCTTTTTCTCAATCTTTTTATCAAAATTCGGCAGCATTTCGCCTTACTCAGCTTAATTGAACAACCAACAATTTCAGCTTAATTTCACAAAACTTACTCAGCTTAAGTCAACAAAACTTACTAACCAAGGCAATTTAGAAAATATCATCTATTAAATCCAATAATTTCATCAATACAAAATATACAAATATGTCTAAGTTGTTTGAGTCATAAACTATAAACTTCTAAACATCATTAGTCATACTACAAAGGTTACCTAGTTCAATGTTTATAAAACAAAAAACAATATTTAACTATAATTACCTCAACTCTAAATTCCAATGCTTGAAATTGATTTGCTTTATTCAACCTAAAGACAACAACAATAAAGACAACATTAGAATTTTTCAAATGCAATATTTTAAAGATGAAAGAGTTAACTTTACTGGGCAACATTAGAATTATTCAAATGCAATATTTCAAAGACAATAAATCAAAAGATGCAAACCAAATGCAATAGAATCTTATATTAAGGACAAGATGGAGTAATTAATAACTCAGTAGTTTAATAAATGAGAACATTGGAATGTCTAAAAATTGGGAAAGACATGTGAAAGAAACTAGGATAGATGTCATTCCATACAAAAGGACACTCCTCAGTAACAGCTGGCCTTTTCAATAATGGATCACCATTTACTAAATCAATATTGATCTGCTTCTGCAGATTAAGAGAACCCATCCTTATTATGTCCTCAATACAAGAAAAATGACTTCCCAGAGAGAAAAGTCGTTCTACAAATATAAATGACGTCAACAAAGAAAGGGAGGGGGAATTGTCAATAGCTGCATGATAAGCTATTAAGTTCGAAAGAACAGCTTGCAGATTAAATTCCCCTCGCCTCATCAATTTAGAGTGTTATAGTTCTTGCTTGAAAACTTAAATAATAGTACCATCAAACTTTGCTTCTCATATATCACGCAATAAGTCCATAGTAAATGTTGGCCAAAAAAACCCAAGTGAAAGAGTAAACTCACCTGACGGAGATGTCTAAAGTCGTCCAAGGAGGGCCGGATCGCCACCAGAAACAGAGAACAAAGAAGGAGGGGGAGCAATGAAACAGGGAAAGGGAGCCGCGAAGGAAGATGGAGGGTTAGGGTTTTTGTCGGAAATGAGAGAGCAGGAGGTTGATTGATGTGAGTGTGTGAGCAGATGCTGGAGGCTAGAGCTGAGGGCCATGTACGCGATGAGCAGATGCTGGAGCTGAGGGACGATGTAATGAACTAATGAGGGTAATGCTGAGGGACGGTGTAATGAACTAATGAGGGGTTGACATTTAGGCGCCCTAATTAGCATATAGGGCGCCATAAATATGTTTTTAGGTGCCTTTATCTGATAAAGGGCGCCATAAACCAGCTTTTAGGCACCCTAATTAACATATAGGGCGCCTAAACTAAACAAAAGGCGCCCTTAAATATAAAAAGGGCACCTAAAATAGAAGGTGAAATTAAAAAAAATATAGAAGGGTATTAAGGCACCCTTAAATATAAAAAGGGCGCCTAAAATAGAAGGTGAAATTAAAAAAAAATATAGAAGGGTATTTTTTTAATCTCACATCAAAAATCAAGGGGCAGAGCTGAGGGCGGGAGTAAGATAATTATTAATTGCTAAGGGCTTTAGCGCCCTGAAACCCAAGTAGGGCGTCTTAAACTAAATTAACAACGCCCTGAAAATGGACTAGGGTGCCTAAAATAATCTAATGGCGCCCTAAAATATACATAGGGCGCCTAAAAGCAAAAATATCGCACCAAAATAATTCCCAAGGTCGCGCCATGAATCTAATCAATTATATTTTTGGTATTTTAGGCACCTTGATATTTTATAGGATGCCAAACTAGTATAATTACACAAAACAATTACAAGAATGCCACCGGCTTCATTTTTTACTCCCTAATTTTTAATAATGACATTTTTTAGGGTAGTAATATCCCATTTTTGTAGTAGTGCTTATTACCTAATCCAAACACTGACATTCAACATTTATCCTACAACACAAGGAATGAACAAAAGAGTAGAAAAAGAAGAGACCAAAGTGCCTCCAACAGCTAAATAAATGTACCAATGGTCAAATTGTAGCTTGCAATGGTTATTAATCACTCTATATGAGTCAGAAAACGAAAAAGCATTCAAGTTGTTCATTTACTCTTAAGTTTTCTAGTACAGAGTATCTTTAGATACTATTGAGCTTCGGTGTTTATTCTTATCCACTCTTTAAGAGAGTTCATTGATTGTAAACAATCTCAAGTCAGGGGACTTGGAGATTGGGGTTCATTGATTACAAACTTGTAAGGGGGAGTAAGTTCTAGTGAGAGAATTACTCTTGAGTTACAGAGGGTGTAATCGATTGATATAGTGAAATACTAAGGGAGCCTGAGGACTGGATATAGGTCATAGAGTTGGACCGAACCAATATAAACTTGTGTTCTTCTTCTCTTCCCTACTCTCTATTTTACCCTGTTTCAACGCTTATAAAACAGAACTTGTAAAAAAATTTTTAAAATCTCCAATTCACCTCCCTTTTGATGATTTAGATCCGCTTTCAACTTTAGTTTCTTCTCTCTCAACTCTTTATTAATCCAGGTGCACACAGATTTGGGGTTGACTTCCATTGAGTTTAATATGTTGGAAGGACAACTACTAGTTAGTGAAATGAAGCAATAATCACTTTGCAACGTGTAGAGAATGATTGTCGAAAAGGATGCATGCTTTTCTGAACTTTACAATAAATGTTCTGACATTGCTTTTTGCTTTTGACTAAATCTTCATTTAATATTCTTTAAATCATCTGAAACTCACTAATAAACTAATTAAACATAGTTAGAAATAGTAATGAGTCATGATAAAAAGTATCTAGATCAAACACAAAGATTTTACAAATTTGTACATTTTGATTTTCAAACTCTGCGATATGAACTCAAGTTTCATCCAAACTGGAGTTTGTAATTTACTTCAAAAGCCTAAACTCAAGTTTTCAAAAATTTAACTCAGGTTTTCTTCATCCAAAGAAGAATGTCACGATTTGATCTTTGAAGCAGGTTTTTGAACAAGGGCAAAACTCTAGTCATTAAAAAACTCAAGAATTAAGTGACTAACTCGAGTTTTGGACATATATAGTGAAAACATAGTTTAAGTCCAAAAGCTCAAAACTGGAGTTTTCATTTCAAACTGGAGATTTCAAAAAGTTCAAATAGAGCAAAGCTTTTTGCTTGGCAGAGAAACTCGAGTTTACAAAGTCAAACTCGAGTTTCCACAAAACTTAGAAAAATTGGAAAACTCTCTGCATGATTTAAACTAAAGTTTGCAATTAAAAACTTGATTTTTCAAATCTTTAGAAACATTAAGTTGATTTTTATAAGTTTTAAACTCGAGTTTCCTCATAAGAGAGAAAACTTCGTAAAATACTCTGGCAAATACAAACTGGAGTCTGAAAAACAGAACTTGAGTTTTTCTCAAGCTCAGAATGGAGCATAACTCTCTATATGTTACAAACTCGAGTTTCCAATAAAGCTTGGAAAACTTAGATCTCTCTATCTTGTCAAAATTGGAGTTCATTGAACTAAACTCGAGTTTGTTTTGTCTTGAAAAACTTAGGAGCTCTCTGTATTATAAAATTTATTAATTTTTATTATCTCATAAAATTGATAAATTTCTTATTTTCATCATGATTTATTAAAAAATCTTTATTTTATTTTTTTAAATGGTTAAAGTGTATTTTAATATATTTTATTTTATGATAGATTATAAATGAAATAAGTTTAACTAAAATATTGAATAAATAATTTAAATTTTTAATTTTTAATTTTTGAAAATTTTTTTTGTTAAAATTTTTTTAAACACATTTAGTTTGTATATATTTTTTAAAAGGATTAATCAATTTTTCAATCAAATTTTTATATCTACATTAACTAAATTAATTCAAATTGTGTCATAATATAATTTAAAATATTTAATAAATATATTTGAAATATAAAAAATAAATCATGAAAAATGAAAAAAAATAAAAATCTTCAATTATGAATAACAATTTAAACAAAAAATATAGATTTAGTGTCATGTAGGGAAAATGAGTAAATAAAATTTATTTTAATAAAAAGTTAATTGAAAAATATTTTTTTAGAAGATTTCTTAACTGTGTTAAGATTTTAAATTTAATTGTATGTTTCTAAATTATAGGAGAGGTTAGTATAATTAAGGAAATGTATGATGGATGTTAGTGTATTTTACTAAAAAGTAAAGTGAGCATTGGTTCACCCTAGTGTAAGTTCACATATCAGGAACACAGATCTCATTAATTGTCCAAATTTTGCCTCACTTTCTTACACCACTACTACAAAAAATGAATATTACTTCACCAAAGTATGTCCTTTTTTCATAAAGGATAGTAAAAAATGAAGGTAATGGCATTCTGATAATTATTTGGTTGAATTTTAACACTTTAGGTATCCTAAATTAATTTAAGGATGCTTTAAATTTTCTAATGTGGTGGATTTTAGTCAAATTTTTGGCTCTAGGGAATGGTTTTGGCATCCTAAATTTTATCAAGGATGCCTAATTTGTAACATTAGGCGTCTGAAACTAAATTTAGGAGGCCAAACATGCTTACATTGAAACTTTGGCGTCCTAAAACATTATTCTGGCTGCCTAAAGTTATAAAACAGGCGGCCTTAATAATATTTAGGACACCAAACATGTCCTATAGACTAGTGACCTTGGCATTTCCTTAGGATTTGGTTTTCCTTCTTTACTCCTTATTATCCTTTTCCCTCCTTTTCCTTTTTTCACCATTGGATTAAGATCTCAACGGTCCAAATTTAACATATTATAAAAATATTCTTATAATTTTACCTTATTATTATAATTTTACCTTAAGAAGATAATAAAAATATTATTATAATTTTATCTTATTATTATAATTTTACTTTAAATATATAATATGTTAAATATAGACCGTTGAGATATGATAATGGTTGATGGTTGGTGAAAAAGGGAAAAGAAGGAAAAATAATGGTTAGAAGAAAATGCGGAAAGCTAAGTCCATTTCCTTACACTTCTCTCACACCAGTGATCGAGCATTTCTCCACCCTAAATCTCTAGCATTTCACTGCAACTCCGCCCTCCTTCCCCAAATCTCTCCCACCGTCACTGTTAATACCTTCTCGTCCTGCATCTTCCCTCTTCTCTCACTCTGTTGGACGTCCATACGAACTCCGTCTCCTAAAATATTCATTGTGAAGTCGGTTTATCAAACCAATCCACAACTTGCCTTGAAGCGAGTTCCACCGGCAATAAAACTCAAGCGTCAAGGTGGGCTCGTTTGATTTCTTTGCTTTCTAGGTAAGCTCTTTCCATTTCTTTCTAGATGTGATTGATAGTTCCTTCTTTGGCTTCCTAATTTATAAATTCTTTTTCTTTTGTGTTTCAAATGTATTTCTTCTGTCTCCGTCGATCAAATGCTGAAATGGGAGTACAGTGAGAATTGGAATTCGCTACAGTTAGATTTACGAGCTCCTAAGGCAAAGAAAGACATTGTTCCACACATCTAGAGCATCTATACTGAGGTTTGGAACTTCCCCTGTTATTCCATACTAAAGACATTGTTCAGCCTCTGTCTCCTATCGCTTAAGTTGCTTTTATTAGCTGACTAATTTCTGCTCGTATGAGGGAATTAGACTTGTTATAATTGTGGGCCTCTCTCCCCATTCAAGTTAGTGTATCACCAGTCTCGCTTTTCGAACTAAGCAAATTATCAGACTCATACAGAGTTCTACACAGTGACCTGAATTTCTGTGAAAATCATGGAATGCTGTAATTATTTATATATAAATATTAAAGAATATGGTTTTTCCAATAAGTTGAGAATAACTATGTGCAGTAATTGACACCATAACACGGCTTCAAATTGTATTGCTTTTATGTCTGCATTATTTTTCTCCATAACTTGTTTGAGCAATCCTTCATTCAAATGTTGCATTATGTTTAATAAATTATAAAAACTTTATAATTTTGCCGTGCTAGAGGTTTGTAAAATATACCAACTAGTAAATCAGTTTCCTTTAAGATGATGAAAGCTACTTTGATTCTCTTGTAGATTGTTATGCTTTTGTTGTTGATATGAATCACTATAATTGCATATTGGCAAATGCAATGCACTGCCTACTCTTATACTAATGCTAGGATCGGAGCATCCTTTTATATATTCTGAACCAGTTAGGCCCCCAACAGAAATTTTATTAATGTCTTCTATTTTCTTAATTTTTTTGATAAAATTCTATTTGTTTAATTCCCCAATGCTATAATTTTTTAGAGCCAACTGAATTAGTAGCTCTTGTAGGTTGGCGTGATTGCAAATATTGTCTGCCCTTCTCCAAAAATAAAGAGGCAAGTTCTTCTAGCTGGTGCTCTACAACCTGTAATTGGATTACTTAGGTAATGTTACTCTAGAATTCTGATTTTCCCTACAAGCTTTTTACCTTAGTATCTTATAAAATACTTTTCTCAAGTTCAGAATTTCAATGATAGATCTGGCTCTTGGGATAGTAAAAAGAGAAGCAGCATGTTTAATTGGTCTATTTGTGGCAAGTTGTTTAATGTTACCCTTGTAACTTGCAAAGTTAAAAACATGCCATATTTGATCAGACAAAAAAAGTCATTGCAAATCAATAATGTCTTCACATTGTTATCTATTTTTATTAACTTTGCCAACTTCTTTATGCCATTTTATTCCTTCTCTGCACTTCACACCGTTTCCCACCTCTATGTTGAAAGTGGAAGAAATCACCAAGAGGGGGGTGAATTGGGGATTTTAAGAATTCTTTTCAACTCTTAAAAATGAAGCTTAAGAAATGGATAATAAAAGAGTAGAAAAAGAAAAGCTTAGACACATAGAATTTATACTGGTTCGGTCTTAACCTTGACCTACGTCCAGTCCCCAGATATCTTCTGGGTGTTTCCACTAATTCAACAGATTTTCAATTACAACAATGAAGACCAGACACAATCCTAATCACCTAGGACTTGCTCCCCCTTACACTTTGTGATTGAACAACCCAACTCACAGGTTCCACAACCTTAAGTTCTCACAAACAAATGCTTTCAAAAATTTACAAAGTATACTCAGTTATATTTACATGAACTTTCTAAGAGTTTTGGACGTTCTAAATTAAACATGTCATTGTGAATTTTGTTAAATTCGCAGGACTCTTATTTGCTCCAACGAGGGGATAAAACAAAAAGATTTGTAAAAAGAGTTTTTTTTTTTTTTTTTCAAGCCTAATCAATCAAATCTTCTACAATTCTCTTTGAAGAATTTATAAAACTTTTGTGATATTTTTTTTTTTAAGATTTTAAACAAGTTTTTAACTTTTTGAACAACGATAATTAGCATTTAGTTCAAACTGCAGTCAAAGGTAGGACATTTCCTATTTTTATAGAAACTTTTGTACCAGAAATAATGATATCTCCAATTATAGCCCCTCTAAGATATAAAATATATCTTTTCTTACCATCCCCATAGTGTTTGAGACAAATGTATGCATTTCGATTAGGGTCGTATCCTATGGCTACGATTCTACCATATATGTCTTTTTCATTCCGTTGAAAATCGATTTTACGGTATAGACGATTATGACCTCCCCCTCTATGCCCTGGGTAATGATTCCTCTGGCATTACGACCTTTACCAAAATGATGATGTCCATAGATCAAATTATTTCATAGATTGGATTTCACTTGTCTGTCTACGGCTCCATTGCAGTAAATTTTGTTAAATTCGCAGGACCCTTATTTGGTTATTGTCTTTTATTTTTTTCGTAGATTCTATATTTTATTCTCCTCCCCTCAATTACTTTGGTCTTCAAAAAAGAAGGCTCGCATTATCAAAGAAGGTCAGTGTATACAATCATATGGACTTTTGTAATCATTTTGCTTTTACATATATTTAAAAGTTTCTATATATTATTGCGAGAGTACATGCATAATGCTAATTATTGTTGTTCGAGAAGTTAAAAACTTGTTTAAAATCTTTAAAAAATTACCACAATTTTTTTTATAAATTCTTCAAAGAGAATTGTAGAAGATTTGATTGATTAGGCTTGAAGAGAAACTCTTTTCACAAATCTTTTTGTTTTACCCCCTCGTTGGAGCAAGCAAGATTGGTCGGGAGATTGTTGGGCCTAGACCCAATTTAATACTCATAAAGTAAATATTTATAATTCATAATTCATATTTATAGCCTCTATTAGTAACAATAAATTTTTAAAAAAGAATAAAACTGTTATGAATATTCTTATTATGTGGATGTCCATTGACCCATAATCTCCAAATACAGGATGACATGGTATATACGCATAGTAATCTACTATTTGCATCCTTCTATAAATAGAGGTCTCTTGTAACTATTTATTACACTTGAATGAAAATTCAATTCATCTCTCTAGAATTTCCTCTGACTTCTCTCTAGAATTCTTTCAGTTTTATAACACGTTATCAGCACGATTGCTTCTCAATCGTATGCTTCCTTTCTCTCATCCTAAAAGGGAATAGATCTTCATAGATTTTCTGATAGGATCATCCAACACTTCTCTTCAATTCTCTTCTATTCAAGATATTAATCATCTTCTTCTTCTATGATCTCTCGCTCTCACTCTGTGCTTGTGTCTTGAGAGGTGGCGTGGAGAGATATGCTCACAACCTCGTCCCCAACTACAACAAGAAGAAGAGTTTTTTTTTTTTTTTTTTCTAGAGAGATGTTCCCATCCCCCGTAATTTTCCCGATTTCGTCCGTCACGTAGTACCTATCCTTCTTCTCCGGCTGCAGAATCCAAATCAACCAAGAGAAGGAATCAATATAAAAAAAAAAAGGAAGGGACAAAAAGAGTCACGGGTTGTTGAAAAAAAACAAAATCATGAACCCACATGTTCCTTTATATTATTTAGTGTGCTTCCCCATCTACTATACATACACACACCCGTGACTTCTTTCTTGTTCCTACTTTCTTTTATTTTAATATTATAATCCACCTTATCCACCTCCAATTTCACATACAAGTATTCAATTATTTACATTGCTTTAACTATTCCTACCCCGCCACTATCTGACCTCAATTATCCCCCTCTTCCAAAGTATTTTTCTCCTAGCCTTATTCTCACCCATACTATGCCGACAAACCAGTGTTAAAAAAAAAAAAAAAGTGGGCAAAAAGCCAAGGTAAGTAAATTTTTCAACTTTATCTTTATTATTATTTCAGATTTTATTATTATTGTTATTAATTTGACTCCAGATTGGAAGTTTAGATTTAATCTTTCTTTTTAATTGTTTTAATTTGATATTTTATTATTGTTATTAACTTTACTAACATTTAATTTACGCATTTAATTTTATTGTTACTAATATTTATTTATGTTTCATGGAAGCACACTATATTTATTAGTGGGTTCCATTTATTTATTTATTTTATTTTACATTTATTTATCTTTTATGGCGACAACACTATATATTAGTGGGCTCCATTTGTTTAATTTAATTCTTTACTGCTTTATTTTTCATGGTGGTGACACTAGTATAGTGGACCCCATTTATTTAATTTAATTCTTTACTGCTTTATTTATTTTTCATGGTAGTGACACTATTTTAGTGGACTCTATTTATTTATTTATTTACTGTTTTATATCCCCCTTCCTTTCATTTTTATTTATTTACTGCTTTCTATATATTATATATATATTTACATTTGCACATGCATCCTCTTTCTTATCTTTGGATGAGATAGGTCTCGCTGTGAGTTTACTACCATTCCTATCTCATTTTCTTTTTATTTATTTAGCATGTTTATTTCCAGTCATTTATTTTATTTTATTTATTTATTTATTGCTTTATATATTTACATTTGCATATGCATCTTCTTTCTTACTTTTGGATGAGATAGGTCTCGCTGTGAGTTTACTCTCATTCCTATTTCATCTTCTTTTTATTTATTTAGCACGTTTATTTCTAGTCTTTTATTTTATTTTATTTATTTATTTATTGCATTATATCCCCCTTCCCTTTTATTTTTATTTATTTATTTACAATTTATATATTCCCCTTCCTTTTATTATTTATGGCAACCACACTATTAGTGGGTTCCATCTATTTATTTTATTATGCTTATATTTTATTTATCTTGAAGATAAACTGTTAAAAGGCCATATGTATCATGAGATCAAAATGTCATAGAGATATGAGGCATAAATTGGCCTGAGAGATGAGGCATAAATTGGCTTGAGACCAAGAGGCAAGATAGCCTGAAGCCAAGAGGCAAGTTAGCCTGAAAACAAGAGACAAATTATGAAACAAGGCTTGATCCATAATTATGTATGTCATCAGTTGTATAAGGCCTCAAAATTGTATATTTGGCATTAAATACTCCCTTAAATTATGTGACAAGGGATTGTATTATCATGATTGATATTATAAATAAATATATCCAATTTGCTATTGCAGTAGCAATATTGTGATAAACTCAAGAAATATTGTGGATTAATTTCTTGTTATGATCAAATAGATTATTGAGTTATGGATCAAGAATTTTATCCAACTTCATTTCCAGAAGTGAATGAAGTAAGAAATAAATTTGTCATTATTGTTATTTTATTATTGTTTTGTGTTTTATATAATTATAACAATTTTTGTGAATACGAGAGAGAAATTTTTGTGAATACGAGAGAGGAATATTCATAAATAAAATGATTAAACAAAAGACGATATTATTTCAATAAAGTTTAATTGCGAGTGGCTCAACATCATTACAAACTTTAATCATCTCATTCTGAAGATATTTAATGTCTTCTTCTTTTGCTTCTCTTGAGATGGGATCCAGATGAGGCAAAGCTCTTCGTAATATCGAGATTTGCGTCATAAGTTTCTTGAGCTTCTTGTGTGGCCACTCAGTTAATCCTCCTTTTTGATAGATTTTTTGTATGGTGTGAGTAGACATATTTAATTGTTTACTCGCTTCATCAAGGGTTAAGTGAAAATAATTTCTTAAATCATGGAGCGTTGTTTTCTTTATTCTTTCTCGTTGCTCCATAGATAACCTATATAATTCACCCTGGTTAAGGGATGAAGTATCATAGGGTATACTTACTGCAGGTTGTTTTCCTTTGCCTAATGAGTGTTCAATATTGGTTTGAAATGAACTTCCATGGAGGTCATTTGGATTTATAGCCCATTCCGAACCAACACAGAGAACCTCATGATAGGCTAATACAGGATCACGCATCAAGATATATCCTGATGCTTGTAAATCTATACAATACTGTGTCAGAAATTGTTTGATTTCTTCAAAATTTTTATTTGTGAAATCAAATATTGGAAGCCTGTCAGTATTATAAGATTTATCTTGTACTTTTTCAAATAAAACAGCATGGGTAATCATACCTGTTCTTCTTCCGTGAACTTCAAGTTTATGGTACTGGAGTTCGTTGGTATGTATGATCTCTCGTAAAACATGACAACAACTACATTCCAATAAGCTAGTTGTTGCTAATTGACTTGTAGTTGATGGCTGGCTAGTGGTTGTTGGTTGGCTAATTGTTATTGGCTGGCTAATGGTTGTCGGTTGGCTGATTGTTGCTAGCTGGATCGTGGTTGCTGGCTGGCTAGTGGTTGTTTGTTGGCTGATTGTTGTTGTCGGGCTGGTTGTTGCTGGCAGACTAATGATAGTTTGCTGGCTAGTGAATGCTGGTTGATTAACTGTCGACACTATTGGCTGAACTGGATTGGTAGACTCCATTAGTTCTGCCATAGTTCTACACCTCTTAACAGGCCTCCTTGATGAACCTACTTCAGTTGTACCTTCAATCCTTGTAGATTGAGGAAGAACACTTGTTCTTGGGGGAGAAGTAGGTACATTTGAAGCAGAAGGAGGAATAGTAGAAGGAGGAATAAACATTTCAAAAAGATTAGGAGATAACAAAGAAGTAAATGACATGTTGGGCTGATCATCATACAACAAAGCATCAAGTAATGTTGTTTCAGATGTATCAGAAACTGGGATAAAACTGCTTGGTCCTGCCATGGTAATAGAATTTAGAGAAATATATGTGTGAGTATCTGGTAGTTGATATTATCAGATGCTTGAGTGTTTGTGAGGCATGTTCGTTTACCTTCCTCTATTTATAATCGAATTAAATCCTATTGAATCTCTGCAGATTTGCGTAGTCCTGTTAAATCTCTGCAGATCTGCTCCCTATAAAGCACGAGCCTGGAATCTTTTTGACTTTATATGCATACGACAATTTGAGTTGTTGCGCCAGTGATTCCACAGTGATGTGCCTGTGATTACACAGTATTGCGCTCGTGAATATATTCCACAGTGATGAGCCTGTGATTCCATAGTGATGCGCCTGTGATTACACAGTATTGCGCTCGTGAATCTGCAATTATACACCTGATGATTTTGTATTTAATATATATTTGTTTGTTGATTCTGGAAAATGGAAATTTTGTTACCAGAAATAACAAAATTATGCATTGATAATGCATTTAGAAATCTGTGGAATTTTAATGAAATAGATATCATATATGCTATTATCATGGAATATTATATGGAAATTCCATGAATTAATTTTTAAGGTCTCACACCTGAGGGGGAGAATGATATATATCAAGTGTGAATATTTATGTGATAATTCTTTGTGAATGTTTCTATGTTGATTCCCCCAAAATGAATATTAGATTTGATGATAAATCATATGGAAAGTTGTCATGACTTGTTTGATCATCCGAGTCATATATTATGTGCTGCTTGTTCTCAGATAGAAATATTTATTGGAAATGGATCTCTGGAAATATATCAAATTGAAAGTTTACATATGAGATTATAAATCTGCAAAGTTTGCAGTGATGTTTGCAATCAGATGTTTGCAATATATTATGTGCGCAATTTCCAGATTGAATGATCCAGAAATAATGTATTAAAGTATCCATGAATGGATAGATCAATGATTATGAGAACATTGTTCATACGTGTATATTTGCAGCAATTTTATAAGCCAACAAAATTCTCCCTGTAAAATTTGGTTTTTGGTCAGGAGCCAGAATAATTCCATCTTAAAATGTTTTAAATGTGCAATGATTATTAATCTACTTCAATGCACATAGATGGATATACAAAGAAAATTGATGATTTGATGAGGGGGAGAAAAATAAGCAGATTGGGTAAAGATTTACTAAAATGAATTATCATTGGCTCATATTGATCCTCGTACAAGGAATTGTGCACTAAAAGTTCAAAATGATAATTCAGTTGCAGTGTTTAGTTAATCGAATGCCAAAGGCATTTACTGACCTAAAGAAAGTGACAAAGTCACATGTCCCAATTGCAAATGCTCCTATATGAATTGTTATAAAGCACGTCTGAAGCGTTGCAGGTCCATCGGTTTTAAAGATAAAAATCCTCGAAAGAGAAAAGGAGCACTAATATATAGATGATCAAGTCGAGGATAAGTAAGAAAAGCTCCAGAAGAGCCATCTCCTGAAGAGATGTTATCTCCAGAAGATATATTACAAGAAGAGTGTATTGTGGTCTAAAAAGAGACCCAGGTACCTAATATATGTGAATATAATGAGATCTCAATAAATTATGAATGAAATCCGATGGGACCGAAAAATAAAGTCGACATTGATGATATTTATGTTTATAAGATAGCATATGCTGTAATGATGATAATGAGGATCATGAGTCATACTATATTAGTGTGTGCCAGAAGCACATGTTCCTGAAGAACATAAGGCACTAGAATAAGTCCCTGAAGGACTCAAGATGCTAGGAGCATCAAATTCTCGAGAATAATTAATTAAGTGAATTCATATGTAGCATAAAGCATTTATCGTGCATATGATATTATTATCTGAATAAATATGCACATGTATATTTATGATTTTACTTGAAAGATTTAGATCTTGCAGGTATACAATGAATACTTGATGATAGAAAGACAATGAAGCAATGTGGTCATCAGGGGGAGCAAGTTTGATGTAATCAAGAGGGGGAGACGATACACGCTGTACTCTTTTTCCCTTATCTAGGTTTTGTCCCACTGGGTTTTTCCTAGAAAGGTTTTTAATGAGGCAAAACTCAACAGTGTATCAATGAATGTTGTACTCTTTTCTTTGGCTAGGTTTTTATCCCACTGGGTTTTTCCTAGTTAAAGTTTTTAACGAGGCACATTCATAAATGGACATCTAAGGGGGAGTGTTATGAATATTCTTATTATGTGGATGTCCATTGACCCATAATCTCCAAATACAGGATGACATGGTATATACGCATAGTAATCTACTATTTGCATCCTTCTATAAATAGAGGTCTCCTGTAACTATTTATTACACTTGAATGAGAATTCAATTCATCTCTCTAGAATTTCCTCTGACTTCTCTCTAGAATTCTTTCAGTTTTATAACAAAAACTAAATTATTATTAATATTTCAACGTTGTATAAAAAAGATGGGAAAAATCTCATATAAAGCTACATGAAATAAAACAGATTCTAAATAAGGTTGGTAAACTCAATAAATCCCTAATTAAGCTATTCATTCAATATTTCAAAATGTTGGTTGAATAATTTCATTGCCATTAATGTATATGTATATAAACATTAATGTATAATAAAATAAAATATGATAAGATAAAATCAAAGAAACTTTTTGTGGTTTGAAAGGATCCTCTAGAATAATGCAAGAAAAAAAAAATGACAGCATAACCCCAATAACAATCAAATGATTTTTCTGTTGAATATTCAGAATAAAATTTTTTATTTCTTACCTGATTTTTTTTTTGACGAGAAGAAAATAAAACTATGTCGATCACAAAAAATATGACTTCTGTGATATTATATATATCAAATATTTCATTAATGGATTTTTTTTTTTTAAAAAAAAGAGTTTCATTAACGTAAAAAATCAATCTATATATCATACAAGTCAGAATTATATAATTAATGAATTAACAAAACAAATTTAAGTTGTGTTCTTCCAAAAATAAATTTGTTTATTGATGGTATTTAAATAAAAATCATTTAATTGATATTGGGGTTATGATTTTCTTTTTATTTTTTGGCTTGAATTATTCTTGGTAATTCTTTTAGAACACAATAATATCTTTCATTTAAACAAATCATATTTTATTTGATTATGCACTAATGTTAATATACACACACAAAAAACTAAGTTACATAACAATATAATTCTTTTAATAGAGAAAAGATGATAGAGAGGATTGGGAGAGTGCAATGAACTCATTTTGCTCATATTTTAAAGGGTTAAGGTGAAAAAATATACATAAGCTTTTTTCCTACGAGCATAAATATACATATGCTTTTTTGAGGAGCAAAAATACACATGTGGTTACCATTTTAGTGCAAAAGTCACATCTCACCGTTAAGTCACTGTTCACTGCTGTTAAGTTACTGTTCATCTATCTCTTTCTCTCTCATCACGGTGAACAGTGACTTAACGGTGGGATGTGACTTTTGCACCAAAATGGTAACCACATGTGTATTTTTGCTCATGAGGAAAAATCTCATGTGTATTTTTGCACCTTAAGCCTATTTTAAAATTTTATATTGGATCAATAACTTAATTAGGAATTGTTTTAGTTTAATAACCTAATTTAGAATTTCCCTATTTGAGGCAGCTTTACATGAATTTCCCCAAAAATATATTGCAAAACATTATATATTTGAATGGATCCAGGCTTTTTATATGTAAAAATAAATTATAATTTTTATTATGTTATTGATAATTGTAATTATATTGATAACTATATTATATTTCTAAAATTATTAAATACTATAAATGCTATATAATTATAATTATAATTATAATATTATTTTATAATTATAAATATAATTAAAAAATAATCTTCAAAATAAATGAGTAATGTGGATCAAATATATAAAAATTATGGTTTATCATATGGCTTTCAATCTTGTCCTCTTGGCCAAAACCTTTGCCAAATTTGTCTTTTGAAAACAAAACAAAAATATTGACCTCGCACTATATCATTTTACATGAATAAATCCTACCTTCTCTACAAGTTTCATGTCATTTTTACTCTGCATAGGATAAACTATATTTTCTTGGTGATGCATGAAAGCATTAAAAGTTATTATTATTTTTTATTTTTTACCATCTCCATGTAAATTATTATATTGTTGTAATTAATTAAAAGTCTAAGACTATTTATTCTATTTTATAATAATTTTTTATTTAAATGCATGTGAAGTTGTCATTTGTCAAATTTTTATTTGTTAAGTCGTTAAGGAAAACGTGTTCATAAAATTTGATATCTAGAATATGATTCTTTATTATAACCTTAAGTATATTTTTTTAAAAGTGAGTGAAATTTTTATTTATGCAACATTTACTTGTTAAGTTATTAAGGGAAACATGTCTAGGTAATCGCGATACAGAATGCAATTTTTGTGTGTAAAATATACTCTCTGATCTTATATATAAATCACTTTGAGGGATGGTTAAAAAATTGATATTATTGCCTAACTTTTTAAATTACTCTTATTACATGCGTTATCTTTAAAAAGAAACTTTCTATCATATGTAGCCTCTTGTCATACTCACGAAATTAAATAAACTTAAAAATAATTAATATTATATTATTTTAGGGAAAATTGGAGGGAAATCACCCATTCAAAATTTTATCGGAGAGATGAACTAGATGAATTTTAATACATGAAAAGTATTAGAACTCTGTAAATTGTATACATACATTGCACAAGTATTATCTTTTTTTTTTTTTTTTTACTTTGGTATCGATACTCTTATTTATATATTTTTTTATTAATAAATGTTTTAATGAGTATTTTTTTTCCCAATTCTTCATATTTTATTTTTATGTAAAATGATTTAGAAATAGAATGATAGGTTATGATTTTTTTAAGTTTTTCAAAACCGGACTGGCTATTAAACGGTGGGAATACTGGGTTTAGGGTTAGTGGGTCAGACCGCAGTGAAACTGATATTAATTAAAAATATAATTTAATTATAATAGTTAAACATATTCATATTTTATTAATAAAAGTATTTTATAATTAAAATATGAGAGGATGTGATGTGATTAAACAATATAGGAAGATGTGCAATAAAGCTGAGATCACAGTTGACCTTCCCGTGCTTCCCCCCAGTTTTCATTTTTATCACCAACGTTCCAACTTTGTCCCTCACACGTGTCAAATTCACTAGAATAGAGGCATTAAACAGAAGGGACAAACCCATCAATTTCACAATTGTGTCTGTCCAAAATCGTCATACAATCTTAGCAATGGAAAGTGACACACGAACCTATTAAAAAAAATCGTGATGACTGATGATATCTTTGATCATTCCCTCCCTCTCTCTATTTCATTTCATGTTTCGACTTTCCACATGCTCTTACTTCACTCTCTCTCTTTTGTTTTTTTAGCTCAGAGCTCCTACTTCACTATGTGGATTGTCTTTCTTTTAGGGTTTTGTCTCACGGCTCCCTCTGATCATTTACTCATTTACTGTAACTGGTAAAAAGGTTGGGAATTTTTAGTTGTTCATGGTGCTTCATGGTCTACGACACTTCAGATCTCTCTCTCACACCTATTCAAACTTCAGTTTTCAAATCTCTCTCTCTCCCCCCTTCACGATCTTCAAATCTGTCTCTCTCTCTTCCCTTCTTCTCATTCTCCTTCCCTCCCAAGATCGTTGCTCCTTTAGATCAGTGGAACTTTTTTTTTCAAAAAGCCTATCTTTTTTTACTCTCGGACAACTTAGTCAGTTCAGGTTGAGTTGACTGAGTTGACTCTGGGTCAACTCGAAACCCTGCTTTACACCTAACTTGGACCGGCTGATTCGATGGTTTCCGATCCAAACTAGTTGCTCTGGTTTTCATAACCTTGAATTTCTTTTAAAAGGTAGTTATCCGTAGGAGATGATGGAGGAAAACAATTATGGGTGATTTTCCATTGATGTGTCATTGTTATGTAAAATTAGAGTCTCACGAACGAAGCATCATGACAACTTGTCAAATTTAATATAACACGGATATTTTCTCAGTACAGCAAAAGAATCTCAATTATTATCGGACCCACGTAAGCAGTGGATCACGGCCCACTACTTTTGTTTTCACATGCAAACGAGGGGGTTCACATTCCATACTTCTCCCTTACATACTTTTTAGGTGCTTGTCCCTCTAATTAGAGGGTTGAAACATTTTTTTTTTACCTTTTTAAAATTTTTTTATATATTCTATTTATTTAAATTAAACTATATGTTGCATTCTGAATTTTTTTTTGCACCCAATATCTTTTGCAAAAAATTTTAGAATGCAACATATAGTTTAATTTAAATAAATAGAATATATAAAAAATTTTAAAAAAGTAAAAAAAAAATGTTTCAACCCTCTAATTAGAGGGACAAGCACCTAAGAAGCACATATAGTTTAATTTAAATAAATAGAATATATAAAAAAAATTAAAAAAAAAATGTTTCAACTCTCTAATTAGAGGGACAAACACCTAAGAAGCATGTAATGTGAAATCCAAACGAGGGCCACAGCTGTGGTGAGATTTATATTTTGCATTTATCGTTTCAACAGCTCAGATTTAATTTTTTTTTGAAAATTAATAATTTAAAATATCATTTTTTAGATTTAAATAATTCTTAAAAACGAAAAGTCAAAAAAGCAAATATAGACCGTAGATCTGGAAGTCTTCATCAACATTGATGGTGAGGATCCTCTAATTTATCACATTCTCAATTCTTCTTGCAATGCAAAATAAATTTCTACTTTGGCGTCTGTCTGTGCGCTCCTCCTTTCTCTCTCACATTTCCTTTCACTTTCCCTGTGTTGCTCCCTTTGCTCTTATTTCTCTCTCTAAACAGAAGCAGATTTCTCTGTGAACATCGTTGAGGTGGTTGAAGAATGAAGGCAAAAACAAAATACAAACAGAAGAAGGCAAAATCTTCATTGTAGAAGTACACAGAGTAATTATTATCCGTAATCTTCTAAGTTTAGCATTAAATTTCACTCTACATGTACCTTTTTAATTTTTGCAGGATTCGTATGGAGTTTGCAATTTGTGTGTTCAATATTCCTCAAAATATTTCCTTCCACTCTTATTTCCATTCATAGCTTCATGTCTTTCAACAAAAGTTAAAAAAAAAAAAAGGTAACAATACATTTTATTTTTATTTTTATGTCTGAAATACGTTCTAATTATTTTGATAGTGCTATAGTTATTTGTCAATTTCTTTAATTTTTTAATTTTTTCTTACTTCTGCTATATATTTTGATAATTGATAAATTATTCAATATCAGTTGAAGATAATGTTTTAACTTTAGTCTAAAAATGAAACCCTGTGGCTTTTCAAGGCTTATAGTTTTTGTGTAAACTAGTATAAGGTGGCTAAAATATGTAAAAAAAAAAAAAAATCATGTTTATCGGGAGACTTTCAATCTTGACCTCTCCGCCAAAAACATTGCTAAATTTGTCTTTTTGAAACGGGGGAAAAAAAAAATCTGTTGACCTCTTACTATATCAATTTACAAGAATAAATCCCGCCTCCTCCACAAGTTTCACCTCATTTTTACTCTACATAGGACAAACTAGATTTTCCTTGTGATGCATGAAAATATTAAAAATTAATTTTTTATAATCTCCGTATAAATTATTATATTTATGTAATTAGTTACAAGTCTAAGACTATTGATTCTATTTTATAATAATTTTTTATTTAAATCCATGTAAACTTTTCATTTGTGAGATTTATATTGTGCATATATTGTTTCAACAGCCTACATTTAATTTCTTAATTGACATTTTGAAATAAAACACTATTTAAAAAAAATAATTAAAAATATCATTTTTTAGATTTAAATAATTCTTGAAAAATAAAAGTCAAAAAGTAAATATAGTCCGTATATTTCGACTGTTCAGATTTAGTCCTTTTTACCATTGATGATGAAGATTCACTAATTTATCACATTCTCAATTCTTTTTGTATTGCTAAATAAATTTCTGTTTTTGCTTAGTGTTTAGTGTTTGGGTAGTTTTAAAATCACGATTTCAAAAATCCTTTTTTGTAAGCCGAGACAAAATTTCTTTCATATGCTTACATTGCAAATAGCAAAAGCTATTCTCTAAAAGCTAATGTAATTAAGTAAAAGCTATTCTCTAAAAGCTAATCTAATTAAGTTGTATTTGCTCCTCTTTTCTCTCTCACTCTTCTTTTCACTTTCTCTATGTTGCTGCTCCCTTTGCTCTTATTTCTCTCTCTAAGCAAAATCTGATTTCTCTGTGGTACATCCTCTAGATAGTTGAAGAAAGAAGGCAAAACCAAAAAAAAAAAAGAAGAAAAGAAGGTAATGCACGTTTGGATTAGCAGTGAAAACTCCATTTTCAACGTGATTTATGGTATACGAAAAAAGTATGTGATGGGAGTTTTAACATGACTTGTGCAAATGTATTTCTATATGGCTAACTCAAACATATTGTTAGCATTAAATTTCACTCTACATCACTACTACAAAATATAGATTTTACTTCCCTAAAAAATATTCATTTTTTAAAAAGGGAAGTAAGAAATAAAGGTAATTGCATTTTTGTAATTATGTGCAAAAATTTTGACATATTAGGCGTCTCTTTTACATAAACAGATGCCAAATCCCAATTTAGAAAATGGATGCCAAAAGAAGTAACTTTTGGCATCCTAACTTTAAAAGGGACGCTTGAACACTTTTGAAATCCCAAGAAACAGTTCTTGGGTTTTCCGCCCTTAGCCTTCAAAGGCAACACACAAAACAACCCCCAATTCTGCTCCGTTTCATTTCGTCCAAGTTCCCAATTTTTCTTAGCAACCCTCTCTCTATGAGGCTTACAGAAATTGAGAAGTCTAAGTTGTTAATTCATGGTTTCTTGGTTTTTATTTTTTGAATCGATGGCTTTCCTTTTACATCACCTCCTCATCCTCTTCACCTTTCAACCTTACTCCACTCTCATAGTTCTTTCTCCCTCAACCATGAGTTCCATGAGAGTAGCACTAACTAGCAGTGACGGTGGTGCCAAGCACTAACCCCACGGCAGTGGACTCGACAACGAGTACTAACCCGGCGGTACATGTGATGAACGCCAATGTTCATCTTCAATCACACAAGGGTGAGTGCTAACCTAGATATCATGTTCTCTTCCTTCCTTTTCATTGAAAAGCAGCAATCTGATTTGATTTTGGATCTAGAAATCGCAATCACAAAGTCCCAACCCGAACAAGGATGATGTGCTATAACGAAGAAGACGAGAAGATGAATCTTGATGGTGACAGTCACGGAGGAGACAAAGGTTATGTGTTTTGGAGCCCCACTTTCTTTGTGTTTCTGAGTTATGTGTTTCTAAGCCCTACTATTAACTTTCAGATTGTTCTTGGCTTGTTTATTATGGATTTTTATTCCACTTTGAAGTTCTTTACTCATGTGAGTAAAATTGGATGTGGGTTTTTGCTTCTCACCTCCTCCTCTAGGTTTTCAATGTTTTTGGGATGATTTTGATTTTCAGATGTAGATATGGAATTTGCAAATTTGAAGTGTAGATCTGGAATTTGTCTTTAATAGCTCTAGTGAGCCTTACCCACACCGTCATTGTGTACAACTACCACTTCTTCCCCTTGGTTCCCACCACCACCATGAACATTGTGCTTCATCACTGTCAGAAGTTTCTCTCTTGCTCCACCACTCTTCTGTTCTTCACTAGGGTGCGTGAAGTATTTTATTTTATTTTCTTATCAAAAAAACTTAAGGCATCCTTTTTCTAATAAACGTTCTTTAGAGACTTTACTAGATTGCTCACATAGGTGTAGAGGCGGACCCAAGAATTTTAACGACTGGGGAAAGGGGTAAAAAATACTATATTATAAATAAATGTACTTGAAATATAATATAGACCTAATATACAAAAAATTGAAAGAAATCTATTACAAAAATTAATATTACTTCACTTAACTCTTACTCTACGTGTTTTCATATTGTTAAACTCATTTATAATTGAATCTGTGCTAAACTCAAAACAATTTCTTCTTCAATGTCTATAATCAAGGAATCATAAAAAAATTGGTCTTCCATTATATTTCGAAGCCTATTCTTGATTATCTTTATAGCAGAGAAATATCTTTTAGTAGTTGCTGTAGAAACTGAAAGAATGAGTACAAGTCTAATTGTTCTATCAATAAGAGGGTAAATAATGTACTTTCCAGTTCTTGCTAGCCTTGAAATAATTCATATGTAGTTGATAAATTAATTGAACCTAGATGTTTACGAATGTCAAGCTCAAAACGTTATAACTCCACCTTTAAATGCAATTTTTCCTGTTTAAATCTCTAGAACAAAATTTATAATAAACAAGTTTGCAAATATTATAAGTATTAAATGACTTGTATTTGTTTCTTGGATCTAAAGTCATGCTCAAGGCAAGTAATTCAACAATATTATTATTGAACATGCTATTTAATTCTTGTAATTGATAATCAATTGTAGCGCAATCGATATTTATCTTATAAAATTTTTCAATAGAAAAATCAACTTGTTCATTTTTAGCAGGACATCTCCTTCCATTATATTTTGCACTCATATGAAATGTCAATGTCATATTTTATGCAAAATTCTTGGACATGAACCATGAAAGCATCCCAACATGTCTCTTTTAATTTCTAAAGTAACTCTTTTGGAGTTGAAACCATAAGTAGAACATTTGAAATATCTTAGACTTTCATTGAAAAGCTCGACAAATGACTTCAATAATGCCCATAATTTCTTTCATATATGATGACAATACATGGCTTCCCCATTTCATTAATTCATTAATTGGTGGGTTCTCCATGCAGTGTCTGCCCCATTTCTTACAAGCTTTTTGATAGGGTATAACACAAAATTAATGTTGGCCTGTGAAAACTATGTCATAGGATGCACTTACTTGCAATCATCAATTTTATTCAAAACAAACTCTACATGAGTTTAATTACCTACACATAAATCATAATTACATCGTAAATGAGTTGCTCAAGTTAAAGACTTTTTCGTACCATAGAAAGCAACACTTTTCCTATATTCCCAGAGAAATTGTTTCAAGAAACTGCACATAATACAACATTAATTCACAGAGCATGTTAATGTGTATAGAACAATCAAAATCACTCACACATACACCTTGATCCATGGACTACACAACCATCTATCCCAAGTTTGCAATGCCTCCAAAAAAATCAATCAGAATGTTACCTAGAAAAAGTCGTATGTACTTTTTTTCGCTGAAGTTCATGAATGCCTATACTCATTTATAACACAATCTGTTTTTGGGGTAGCCCACCCTAGCATCCTGTGTCCACCCTTGCATAGGTGTGCTCCTGAAAAGGGATATAGAAAGTGTTGTGATTCGTACACGCAGTGGAATGAAATTTATCCAATAAATTACGAATCCTAAGAAGAGGATCTATTAACAACATTTAAATCGGGTTAGTAGTTAACAATCGTACCTATGTGAACTTGTGTGCGTGCTTTGCGAACTCGTGGGCTAACGCCTTCTTGGTCGATCAATTTCTAGGAGCCGACTTTACGAAGCCATTATCCTTTCCTTTTCCCTTTCATTTCCTTTTTGAACCATCAAAACAGTGATGGGCCTCTTCTTAACACTCTGCTCAGCAGTTTTGAGCATCCCATGCAGTTTAGAAATTGATTTCTCTATGTTGTTCATGTTGTAGTTTATTACAAATTGGTCATAGCTTTCCGGGAGTGAGTTCAAGATCATATCTGCAGTTAACTCCTGACTCATGGGAAATCCAAGCTTCTCAAGGTGATTAATGTAGCATTTCATTTTCAATATATGAGGACTAATTGATGCACCTTCAGCCATATTGCAAGAATGTAAGGCCTTTGTGGTCTCATACCTTTCTTGCCTTGCCTGTTGATGGAACATTTCCTTGAGATATACAATCATCTAAAGAGCCTCCATATGTTCTAGATGTAATACCCTAATTTTCCAATTCTCATAAATTTTATGGATAAATTAGCAAAATACAAAGGTGAATATTTGTCTCAAAGGAATATAATTTAATGATTATATTTTCTTCCAAATTTAATTAAGAAATTCATATAAATATGATATTTGATTGGTAGATGAAGGGTAAATGGTTATGAGGTAGATTTCCATGTGATATTTGATTGGAAGATAAGTTTTAGTAGATAAACTTTTGTATGGTAGATGAACAAGTAGATAGACATATTTATGGTAGATGGGTAGTTGGTTTATCATGTGATTTTTGAAAAGAGGTTGAGACCCAAAACTCTATAAATAGAGCTTGAATTCCTCTTCATTCTTCATACCGAAACTCAAATCAAGATAGAGAGTAAGGCAAGATAGGAGCAAGAAGAAGAAGGAGTAAGAACTTCAAGAGGTAAGTTCTTGAGCTCTAGCTTATAGATTTTTGGTAGAATTGTAGTATAATTTAAGAAATTGTAAAGTAAATTTCTGTACATGTTTTTAAGGTCTCTAATGAGTTTAAAATGAAAATTAGAGTGAAAACATGATGGGAAATGATTTTTGAGATCAAAGGAATAATATTGTGAAAGTTGAGAAAAATTCCCAGATTTCAGTTTTTCTGGAGTCAGTCACGTTGTGGGAATTATTTTAAATATTAAATGATCTTTAAAAATCATGAAATTTTCCAGATATAAAGTAGACATCCAGGGCTTTCTTTTGATATAAAATTTGTAATTTTTCAAGCTCTTTGGAAGGAGATATGAATTTTTGAAGTTAAACCATTTTTGCTGGAATAAAATCTGGGCAACGTTGAGAAACATAAAAACTGGGAATGACTCACTAATTCTGGGTGAAAATAAATATTTTTCCTCAAAAATAGACATCCTAAGGATTTCATGAAATTTTACGGATCCTCATTTCGAGTTTTGTAGAATTAGTTATGATTTTTCAAAGTTGCTGAAAAATCTGCCCAGAAAATCCAGCATTTCGTTTTTAAGGAAATGTAAGGGCAAAATTGGAATATTAAATCCTTTAAGGGTAAAAAAGTCAAAGGAGGTAAAAATAACCCTTAGGATTTTCTTTCAAGTGATATGGTATATCATATGGAAAAGGAAATAATCCGACGGTAACATTATAGGATACCCGTAAAGGTCGGGGTCGGATTCAAAGGACGGACGTATTGACAATTACCGGTGAAAGGTACGTTCGCGTACTGTAACTTTAACTCTCCTATGACTTGTATGACTTTGATATGGTTGATTAAATCATGAGTATCTATATTCATTTAGCTGTGGATTGTTGTGCATATATGATAAATGCTAAATGTATGTTGTGATTATCTATCATATATTGTTTATACTTTTCATATGAGGTTAACTGTTACCTGAGATTCAATATGTATTGAATCTCAGATTAAGTAAAGGTTCAAGGAAGAATACTAGATTTGAGTAAGCGATACGGACGATGTAAATGGAGCCGTGAAGAGGTATCGATCAAGAATAGAGTTTGAAGAAGGTTAGTCCATGGCAAGAATTTGATGAAGTTATTTCAAATCAATTGGTGCTTAAACTAAGAAAGGGTTGTCGGTGGGTTGTCACAAGTCGCCGTGAAAGACGGGGAGACTCCCATTAGACTAAACACCGATCTGGCCAATTTGTTTGATTAACTGCATTGAATTCCAAGCCATAGGTCTAATTATAAAGTTGATTTATCAGAGAACTGTATTTATATCTCTGTAATTGTATCACATGAATAATCTTTCGGGATAAATTTAATGTACTAGCTTATGTCAAGAATCATCATATGTCTGGGCATTTTATATCAGATACTCATTGTCCAAATATTAGGGCACGCTTTCTGTTTCCGCATTATTCTAAGCTGTAGCACCTCAAACTCTGTTGATTTTCCTAAAACTAAGTGTCCACTGACACGATTTTCAAGCATGAAATTTGAGGTGTTACAATAGATCTTTTTGGAGTTCTGGAACCATGGTGGCAAGCATCAAGAATCCTACATCCATAGAGTCATTCTGATGCTTCGAGTAAGCATCTTTCTGAGCTCTTGGAGCATTGGCCGCATTCTCATCAGGAATGGGTTCATCGAGGATATAAATCTTTCTTTCCTACTTGAGAACAATTCTCAAGTTTCTAAACCAGTCAAGAAAGTTTGTCCCATTGAGTTTGTTCTTCTCAAGGACTGATCGCGGTGATAATGTAATGGTATTACTAGTCGACATGATTTTACAATTAAATTATGTAAAGTTGGTTAGTAATCTCCCACTGAATTAATAACCCTCAATATTAATAGTAGGCTAAGATCCATATTTGGCTCAAATTTAAGTCTGCTTTGGCAGGACGCTTAAAGTCAAGTTATTTAGGTAGGCAACCGATTATATCACATGTAACTCTTAGATCTTTATGGGATTCGATCAACACATGACTTGGCATGTATAATCCCATCTAATGCCTTGAGATCCAAAACCGTTTTGATAATCTCAATCAAGTCAAGACAATAATGAATGTTGAGTATCACCATTACTCACTCTTGTCTCACTAAGATAACTCAAGTGCATCCACTTTGGTGTAACATACAAAAGAGCGATCTACATTTTGACAAGTATTCATTGATTAATGACATTACGACTTAAGATTTCATTTGGAGGGTTTAATCTAATTAATTATATTCATATGAATGCAATTATAGTTGTATCTTATATAAACAACACATAATACGCAAAATAAACATGCCATATTTAATCAAAAGCATAATTAAAATGTGATACAACATGGCTCACCTAACCTAAAATCCTCTCAAGCCAATGAGGGGACTTCTCTAAATAAGAAAAGAAAATTATATCTAGAGAAACCTCGTTCAAACATACGAAGGAAGTGAGATGAGAAGAGAATGTACATCAAGAATATCTAGAGAGAGCCATGGCTCGCAGGCCATATTTAAATATTACAACAATTGTAAAGACTAAAGCCATGTTGTTCACCATACCCAAACAATTTCAAAATAAATCACAACAAGTATTAATTCATACAATATGAAAGAAAATTTTATGATTTCTCCAGCAAGGAACAAAATTAATTCGGAGAGCCAATTCCCAACAATTAATAATTATAATAATTATAATGTGATGCCAATTCCCAATTCCTATCAATTATAATAATTATAATGCATACAAAATATTACCTTATATCCAACAAGAGAGAAGCAGCATGTTTAATTGGTCTATTTGTGGCAAGTTGTTTAATGTTACCCTTGTAACTTGCAAAGTTAAAAACATGCCATATTTGATCAGACAAAAAAAGTCATTGCAAATCAATAATGTCTTCACATTGTTATCTATTTTTATTAACTTTGCCAACTTCTTTATGCCATTTTATTCCTTCTCTGCACTTCACACCGTTTCCCACCTCTATGTTGAAAGTGGAAGAAATCACCAAGAGGGGGGTGAATTGGGGATTTTAAGAATTCTTTTCAACTCTTAAAAATGAAGCTTAAGAAATGGATAATAAAAGAGTAGAAAAAGAAAAGCTTAGACACATAGAATTTATACTGGTTCGGTCTTAACCTTGACCTACGTCCAGTCCCCAGATATCTTCTGGGTGTTTCCACTAATTCAACAGATTTTCAATTACAACAATGAAGACCAGACACAATCCTAATCACCTAGGACTTGCTCCCCCTTACACTTTGTGATTGAACAACCCAACTCACAGGTTCCACAACCTTAAGTTCTCACAAACAAATGCTTTCAAAAATTTACAAAGTATACTCAGTTATATTTACATGAACTTTCTAAGAGTTTTGGACGTTCTAAATTAAACATGTCATTGTGAATTTTGTTAAATTCGCAGGACTCTTATTTGCTCCAACGAGGGGATAAAACAAAAAAATTTGTAAAAAGAGTTTTTTTTTTTTTTTTTTTTTCAAGCCTAATCAATCAAATCTTCTACAATTCTCTTTGAAGAATTTATAAAAATTTTGTGATATTTTTTTTTTAAGATTTTAAACAAGTTTTTAACTTTTTGAACAACGATAATTAGCATTTAGTTCAAACTGCAGTCAAAGGTAGGACATTTCCTATTTTTATAGAAACTTTTGTACCAGAAATAATGATATCTCCAATTATAGCCCCTCTAAGATATAAAATATATCTTTTCTTACCATCCCCATAGTGTTTGAGACAAATGTATGCATTTCAATTAGGGTCGTATCCTATGGCTACGATTCTACCATATATGTCTTTTTCATTCCGTTGAAAATCGATTTTACGGTATAGACGATTATGACCTCCCCCTCTATGCCCTGGGTAATGATTCCTCTGGCATTACGACCTTTACCAAAATGATGATGTCCATAGATCAAATTATTTCATAGATTGGATTTCACTTGTCTGTCTACGGCTCCATTGCAGTAAATTTTGTTAAATTCGCAGGACCCTTATTTGGTTATTGTCTTTTATTTTTTTCGTAGATTCTATATTTTATTCTCCTCCCCTCAATTACTTTGGTCTTCAAAAAAGAAGGCTCGCATTATCAAAGAAGGTCAGTGTATACAATCATATGGACTTTTGTAATCATTTTGCTTTTACATATATTTAAAAGTTTCTATATATTATTGCGAGAGTACATGCATAATGCTAATTATTGTTGTTCGAGAAGTTAAAAACTTGTTTAAAATCTTTAAAAAATTACCACAATTTTTACTCTGCATAGGATAAACTATATTTTCTTGGTGATGCATGAAAGCATTAAAAGTTATTATTATTTTTTATTTTTTACCATCTCCATGTAAATTATTATATTGTTGTAATTAATTAAAAGTCTAAGACTATTTATTCTATTTTATAATAATTTTTTATTTAAATGCATGTGAAGTTGTCATTTGTCAAATTTTTATTTGTTAAGTCGTTAAGGAAAACGTGTTCATAAAATTTGATATCTAGAATATGATTCTTTATTATAACCTTAAGTATATTTTTTTAAAAGTGAGTGAAATTTTTATTTATGCAACATTTACTTGTTAAGTTATTAAGGGAAACATGTCTAGGAGCCGACTCTACGAAGCCATTACCCTTTCATTTTCCCTTGTCTTTCCTTTTCGTACCATTTCCTTTTTGAACCATCAAAACAGAGATGGACCTCTTTTTAACACTCTGCTTAGCAATTTTGAGCATCCCATACAGTTCAGAAATTGATTTCTCTATGTTGTTCATGTTGTAGTTCTTTACAAACTGGTCATAACTTTCCAGGAGTGAGTTCAAGATCATATATGTATCTAACTCTTGCCTCATGAGAAATCCAAGCCTCTCAAGGTGATTAATATAGCCTTTCATTTTCAATATATGAGGACTAACTGATGCACCTTCAGCCATCTTGCAGGAATGTAAGGCCTTTGTGGTCTCATACATCTCTTGCCTTGCCTATTGTTGGAACATTTCCTTGAGATGTACAATCATCTCAAGAGCCTCCATATGTTCTAGATCTTTTTGGAGTTTTGGAACTATAGTGGCAAGCATCAAGCATCCTACATCCACAGAGTTATTCTGATGCTTCGTGTAAGCATCTTTCTAAGCTCTTGGAGCATTGGCCACAGGCTCATCAAGATTGGGTTCATTGAGGACATAAATCTTTCTTTCCTACTTGAGAACAATTCTCAAGTTTCTAAACCAGTCAAGAAATTTTGTCCCATTGAGTTTGTTCTTCTCAAGGACTGATCGTAGTGATAATGTAGCGGTATTACTAGTAGACATGATTCTACAATTAAATTATGCAAAGTTGGTTAGTAATCTCCTACTGAATTAATAACCCTAAATATTATTAGTGGGCTAAGATCCATATTTGGCTCAAATTTAAGTCCGCTTTGGCAGGACGCTTAAAGTCAAGTTATTTAGGTAGGCAACCGATTACATCACATGTAACTCTTAGATCTTTATGGGATTCGATTATCACATGACTTGGCATGTTTAACCCCATCTAATGCCTTGAGATCCAAAACTGTTTTGATAATCTCAATCAAGTCAAGACAATAATGAATGTTGAGTATCACTATTACTCACTCTTGTCTCACCAAGATAACTTAAGTGCATCCACTTTGGTGGAACATGCAAAAGAGCGATCTACGTTTTGACAAGTATGCATTGATTGACGACATTACAACTTAAGATTTCATTTGAACGGTTTAATCTAATTAACTATATTCATATGAATGCAATTATAGTTGTATTTCATACAAACAACACATGATACGCAAAATAAATATGCCATGATCCAATCAAAAGCATAATTAAAACGTGACACAACATAGCTTACTTAACCTAAAATCCTCTCAAGCCAATGAGGGGACTTCTCTAAATAAGAAAAAAAAAATTACATCTGGAGAAACCTTGTTCAAACATACGAGGGAAGTGAGATGAGAAGAGAATATACATCAAGAATATTTAGAGAGAGGCATGGCTCGCAGATCATATTTAAATATTACAACCATTGTAAAGACTAAAGCCATGTTGTTCACTGTACCCAAACAATTTGAAAATAAATCACAACCGGTATTAATTCATACAATATGAAAGAAAATGTCATGATTTCTCCAGCAAGGAACAAAATTGATTCGGAGAGCCAATTCCCAACAATTTATAATTATAATAATTATAATGTGATATCAATTCCCAATTCCCATCAATTATAATAATTATAACGCATACAAAATATTACCTTATATCCAACAAAACGTTAGATAAAACGCAAACAATATAATCAAATAAGTGACGTTAAAATGTGATGCATCGGAAAATTGTCATCAAGTGATGCATCATTAAAACATAAATGTATATAATTATTTCATCACGCATGACAATATAATTATATAATTATACATCATATAAATAAATTGATGGTTATAACGTGATGCATCGGAAAAGAACACATTATATCCAATATATTGTCATGATATTCGGTATTAAGAATCATATCATAAACCCAATTTAAACGCATAATTGATCTGGCTCTGATACCATTGTTGGGATTTGTATACGTAGTGGAATAAAATTTATCCAATAAATTATGAATCCTAAGAAGAGGATCTATCAACAACGTTTAAATCGGGTTAGTAGTTAAGAATCATACCTATATGAACTTGTGTGCGTGCTTTACAAACTCGTGGGCTAACACCTTCTTGGTCAATCAATCTCTAGGAGCCGACTCTACGAATCTACTCCCTCTACCAGTATCCACACCGAATAGCACTCTAACACGAACGGCAGCGTGCTAGCGCCTTCAAGCTTTTATCTCATGTCTCTCTTTTAGGGTTCTTTTGTGGCTCTTCAATTCTCTCTTGTGTGTTGTGTAATCCAATTACTCACAGCCTAAGGTTATTTATAACCCTAACGGGCCACATTAAATATTCAAAATCAATCTTATTAATTTTGAAATTGAATTAGAAATTAAATTTGTCTGATTGATTCAATCTAATTTATTTATTTAATGCGAATTAAAAGTCCGTTGATTTGATTTATCTTCATAAATCAAATCAAAGATATGATATCTATATTCATAAATTAAATCATTGATTTATCTTCATAAATCAAATTTGAGATATGATATCTCAATTGGTCTGAATGATTAGCCCTTATGGTATAATTTCCAACAGAAAGGGCCTAAATATGGATGTTAAAAGGCTTTTTTATAATAGTGCAAGTCTCTTTTTAATTTTTGTAGGACTTGTTTGGAGTTTGCTATTTATGTGTACTAGATTCCTCAAAATATTTTCTTCCACTCTTATTTTCATTCATACCTTCATGTGTTTCAACAAAAGTTAAAAAAGGTAACAGTGCATTGTAATATTATTTTATTTTTTTCATAAATATATTCTAATTATTTTGATAGTGCTATAGTTATTTGTCAATTTCTTTATTATTTTTTTTAATTTTTAATTTTTTCAATTCTGCCACATATATATTGATAATTTATAAATTATTCAATATCGGTTGGAGAAAATGTTTTAAATTTTAGTCTAAAAATGAAACCCTAAGACTTTTCAAGGCTTAGTTGTTGTGTAAACTAGTATGCTAGATTTATAGTAAGGAAACCAACCCAACAATAATGTTGCTCTCAAATAACTACAAGAGTTCCTTCAAAAATTATTTCCTTTATTTTTATTTTCATGGTATGCTCTGACAAGAAAATAAAGAAAAGTATGATAATAACATTCTGATTATAACTATTATGTTAGTTTGTTATAAATTTCTACATATTTTGTTTACTCCTTTACTTTCGCGATGCATATTTCTACTGTCCATATAATAGATTGTTGAAATCAATAACGATTTTTTTTTGGTTTTCTTCAAATCTCAAATCAGCAGGGCTTGTTTGAGTCTGCCAGCTGTTTGCATGCTTTAGATTTCTTTGAATTAGTCTCAAAGGGTAAAAGAAGAAGGTAATAATAATAAACCCACATTTTTGTTCATCCAGCATTATTGTCCTTCTTTCTATATATATATATATGTATATATATATTTAGTTTGTACTTTTAGTTTTCATTACTGTGGTATTCTGAGATCATTCTAGGAATGTTTTCGTATGAATGGATGAGGAGAGCTTGAAGCAGATCTAAGGAGGAGAACTGTGGTACACTGAGTTTTTGTTTTTTTCATAAAAAATACTTTTTACATTGGTAATCATAAAAACTGACATAGATAATCATTTTTTCAAATAACTGCCAACGTAGAAAGTCGTCTTTTTGAGTCCGGATCCTCTTATTATCACTTTTCTGCCTATCTCTCATCATCAGCTCATCCTGGCCTTTAACCGATTTTTTTAAAATTTTCTCTAAACCCTTGAATCAAGACTTCAATGGTCAGAATGAACCTGTGAGAAATAAGGATAAAATTGATCGTGAGAGAATCCTCTTCCCGCTTTTTTAAATAATTTTTCAATATTTTTATACAACCATAACCCTGAATCCACATTTCAATTGTGGATATATAGAACAACTATACTTAGCAGACAAGCATTATTATCAATCGATACCTTGAACTTTATCGATCACTATTAAAGTGTGCTATGATAATCGCTAACTATAACTAACATTACAACAAACTAGACAATGGCAATTTTGATATTTTCAGCTAAAAATCCGAAAACAAACATCTTAACTACTTGCTCAATAACCTAAAACAACACAAGGACCTCAAGAAATGATGATAAATGTCGCCACTATCAATTTCTATCTAGGGTTTCAAATTAAAGGGAAGGGAAAAAAAATTTAGAAAGTGAATATATAGTACTTTGAATTATTTTTTAATAGTATTAAGTATCTTAAGTTAATTTTTAATACACTCAACATCCTAAAATATTTTTTTGCTAACACCCAATATCTATTGAAAAATACTCTAGAGTACTGGATGCTAGATATTGGTTGCCACTACAAATTTATTTTACATATACATTGCTGAATGTACTAAAAATCAATTTAAGATCTACTTAAAAATATTTTAGGATAATGATTGCTCTTTTATTTAAAAAGAAAAGTGCTCCTCATACAAAAAGAAAAGTGCTCCTCATACTTTGTTTACCCCCAAAACTACATAATTTTGAGGATGGGAGCATATAGGAAAAGAATATGTTAGAAGTAAAGTTCAAGAAAATATAATTGACAACATAGCCATTGTCCAAAGCTAACTTGAAACAATGATATTAGGGATTTTTAATAATAATGGTTTTGCATTAATCCCTGTTCTTGTGATATATATTTGATATTTATGTTTTCAGCTTTTTTATGATAGAGAGTTTTGAACTAAGTAAACTAAACATGGTATTGTGAATTTTGTTAAATTGGCAGGACTTGCTTTTGGTTCTTATCTTATTTTTGGTGGATTCTATATTTTATTCTCCTTTCAATCAGTTACGTAGGTCTTCACATAAGAAGGAGGATTGTATTATTAAACGTTGTTCATGCATCTAAAATTTTATTTTTACATAAAAATTTGTTTAAAAAAATATTCCATGCCTATATAAAAAATAAAACTCATTAAAAATGCTTGGTTATCCCAAAAAATAGTATATATATGAACTAATTAATTGTTGATCACGTAAATATCATACCATATGTAAATTTTAGTAATTATATTATTTCTCTTGAGACTAAAGCTTTCACATGCTTTTGTTTGGCAGGATTTGTATTCTTGTGTTCTGATTTGAGAATCTCTTTTACTTTTCCTTGGTTGCTGTGTGGAACAACACCTAGAAAGGTGAGGATATACTCTAATTTGATTGTGTTTTTTTATTACTTTAATATTTTTTTAATGTTTTTATTGATATTTTCCTTTACATCAATTCTAATCTTATAATCTCATTTATAGCTTTTTTTTTTTTGTCAAACATTTTTAGCATTTTGATTATGACTTCTCTTAGGAGCTGCTGTAAACTTTGTAGGTCTTGTTTGAGTTGTTAGACTACTATTGTGTTTTCTACTTTTTTTTTTTTTTATTTACCATATTCCATTCCTATAAAAAATAAAGCTCATTAAAAAATATGCATATTCTTGGTGATTCCAAGAGATATTAATCTCTCATGTCCTTAATATAAGACCCACCTTGTAGTTTATATTAAGGATAAGAAGAAGTATATTTATATGAATCAGTTGTGGGTTAATGTCATTATTGGTCTTTACAATTTGATAAAGTTTTGATTTTGGTTTCCTTAGTTTTAAACTTGTTGGTTTTGGTCCCTATAGATTTATAAGAGTTCGATCTAAGTTTAATGATTAGTTTCTATACTTTTAATGAGTTTTGATTTTGATCGTTATAATTAAACTCAAATCAAGTTGCTTTGAAGCTATATGGATTAAAACCAAAGATTTGAAACTATAGAGATTAAAACCAAAATTTGATAAAATTGCAAGACCAACAATGATATCGTTGTTGATCACTTTTATGCCATACCATTTCCATATTTTCTACCAATATTATTTCTCTTGAAACTAATGCTTTCACTTTTTTTTTTTTGGGGTTGTTGGGGGGGGGGGGGGGGGGGGAGCGGGGGAGGATTTGTGTTTTTTGTTGTGGTTTGAGCATCTCTTTTATTTTTCCTTGGTTTCTAAGTGAAACAACGCTAAAATCACTTAAAAAAGGTAAGCATGTATTCTAATTTGATTGGGTTTCTTTTATTTTTTAAAAATAATTTTTATGTTTTTATTTTTATTTTCCTGTATATCAATTATAATATTATAATCTCATTTTTATCATTTTTCTTAATGAAAACATTTTTATCATTTGATAATGTCTTCTGTTAGAAGCCATAGTAAAATTTTTAGGGATTTTTTCTTTGAATTGTATAACTAGTATTGTGTTCTCTATTCCCCCCCCCCCCCCCTCTTCTTTTAACATATTCCGTGCATATAAAAAAAAATAAAAAAAATGCATTACTTTGGTGATCCCAAAAGTTATTACCTGTACGAATTAATGGTCGATCACTTCAATCTCATACCATTTGCATATTTTCTATTAATATTATTTCTCTTAGAAGTTAAAACTAAAGCTTTTATGGATTTTTGTTTGGCAGGATTTATGCGCTTGTGTTGTTGTTTCGTAATCTTTTATTTTTCTTCGGTTTATGTGTAAATCAACACCGCCAAAATCTTTTTAAAATTTAAGGATACATTCTAATTTAATTGTATTTCTTTTTATTATTTTAAAATTAAGTTCATCTTTTTATTTCTATTTTCCTTATACATGCATGTCTTCATCCATCAATTAAATTCTCACATATGTTTAACGAGATTGGTTATTGTCCTCTTTTCTTATCTTTCTCTACTCATCCTCTTTCCCTCAACCGCCACTATTTATTTTAGTCTTTAGATTGAAATCTGAGCAATTTAGATTTAATGTTTTATAAAAATATTAATAAAATAAAAAATTATAAAAAATAATTAAATAAATTCAAAACAGCTAAAGTTTAGTTATGATAATTTAAAAATGCAATCAAAATATTTTAAAAGAATGTTTTGTAAAACATTAAATCTGAATAGCTCAAGTTTTAATCTAAAGGTTGAGATAGGTAGTGGAGAAGAAGAGGATGAGAAGAGAACAATAAGAGAAAATGATGATAGCTAATCCCTATGTTTAGCGTTTTGATTATGACTTTTGTTTTGAACTACTGATACTCATGTTTGGACTTTATTGTTGCTTGATTAATATAGTGTTTTGTTTTCTACTTTCTTTCTTTTTTCCTTCATCAATTTGTAAGATCATTTTTTAATAATAATGGGTTTTGCATTATGAAAAGGTATTGCAACTTGTATGTGATTGCATATGTTTCATTTGTTTTTTGTTTTTACTGTTCTGTTTAGTATCATTTTTATTGCGATTGAAAATCAAAAAAGTGAGAAATATACATTATGATTTTTTATGTTTATATATAATCTGAATATTTCCAATTATAAGTAACTGGAAGTATCGGAAAAAGAAGAATTGCAAAAATGCAGATTGCACGAATATAAAAAAGCCCATTCATATAAAAACGAAATGCATATCCTTTGTGAGCATAAACGATACTATTTTACCAATGACATTGGATCTAATTGAAGGGCTAGTCCCTGGGAACCAATGTTAGAATATTTTGATGAATTAATTGCTAATCACTATACTCTAATACTTTTTATATACTTTTTTATTAATATTGTTTCTCTTAACTAAAGCTTTCAAGAAAATTTGGCTGGTAGGATTTGTTTTCTTGTTTGAGAATCTCTTAGTTTCTCTTGGTTTTACTATGAAACAATACTGAATCTTAATTTTAAGAAAAGGTAGGGACATATTGCAATTTGATTGTGTATTTTTATTATTCTTATATTGTGTTTATGTTTTTATTGCTATTTTCTTGTTTGAGAATCTCTGTTAGTTTCTCTTGGTTTTACTTCTAGCATACTTTTATTGCTATTTTATTTTATTTTATTTTTCAAAATTTCTTAAAATATTTTTTTAAAATAATAATGACTTTGCATTATATCGCTATTTTTCAAAATTTCTTAAAATTTTTTGGTTATTGCTAAAATACCTGCATAATGCTGACTAATGTTGTTTCAAAAAAGTTAAAAATTTGTTTTAAAACTAAAAAAATAATTTAAAAACTTATCATAAATTTTTCATAAATTCTTCAAAAGAGACTTGTAGAAGATTTGATTGATTAAACTAGAAGAGAAACACAAGATTTAAATGGGTAAACAAAAATTTTCAAAATAAAACATATTATATGTGATCTTGAATTCTTTTACCCCCTTGTTGGGGCAGGCTATATTGCTCCTGTGGTTGTTGGGCCTATACCCAATTTAATACTCATGAAATAAAAGTATATATAATTAATAATTCATATTTATAACTTCTATTAGTAACAATAAATTCAAAAAATAGAGTAAAAAGAAATTATTATTTATATTTTAACGTTATAGAAAAGAAAAATCAGATATTGTAAAACTATTGTGAAACATTAGATATTAAAGGGATCCAGATTGTGTGAAAGAAAAATGGAAGGACATGCACTTTCACAATTTTTCCTTGTTATATGAAAAATAACTGATTCTTCACGATAATTGATTTTGAAAATTCCCATTACTACAGAATTTTTCCATTGACAATTTATTATGAATTGTGAATGGAGAAATCCAACAGCTACAAAATATAACTCAAATAACATGATATTTTTATATTGGGAAATTAAAAATGATGTAAGGATTTTATATGAATACTCCGCTGGTTCTATTTGTGAGGTAGAGAGGTAATATTTTTGTGGGTTTTATTTATAAGATATATTATGTTTTTTATATAAATAATTTTTAGCTTTGTTTATTATTGTATAAATTTTGTATTCATGGGGTAAATGTATATTAAATAGGGGCAAAATTACAAAGTTGTTAAACTTTTAGCTAGAATTGATGAGGTATATGCTATAAAAAAAGATTTAATGATATTTAATATTTTTCTTGATTATTCAAGTAAAACATGTTTGAAGTGGCTTTAATTAATTTTAAAACTTCTAGTTGTTATAAAAAATGATATTTAAATATCATTTTCAGAATTAAAGACCAAGGGTCACTTAGCCTGCAGCTTTCTCGAACGTTCTTTTTGAGTGTTTTAAAGAGGTTTTGGGTTCGGCACATGGTATGATGCACTCCTTACGTTGAAATGAAAAAAAAAAAAAAAAAATCTTAATGACCTTCAACTCAAAACTATTCTGCAAAACTAACTAAAAAAAATATTGTTGGAGTGTTAATATATAACATCCAAGTTTTTTTTTTTTTTAACCCACATTTATGGTTTGTATGTTTTCCTTTACATAAAGAATATGTTGTAATGCAAATTAATTTATCACTTTTCAACACCTTCAATTTGCATTCTTTAAGATCTTAAGTCATTGAAGCAACATCTTTCTGATATAATTACTAGGGCTAAGCTGATTTGGTGTCATAGGCAAACTATAATTAGCTTGTATCCATGTTAGATGGAGAGCTGCCTACTTGACCTTGCAAAGAATGAAGTCCAAAGTTTGGTGAATCTAGTGAAAAATGAGGCTCAATATCTATGTTGTTTCAAAAATTATGTTGAAAATTTTGAGCAGAAAAAGAACATACTAGCAGCAAAGCAGAAGGATGTGAAGAGAAAGTTTCAGAAAGGCAAAGGAGTTTTCAGTTTTAAGTTTGAAGCCCAGCAATGGGAACGTGAGGCAGATGAAGTCATTCATATAGACACTAAAATAAAGAAGAAATTGTTTTTTGGTTGGTGTCCGAATTGCTGGTCACAATATCGAAGAGGCAAGGAGTTAGCAGAGAAAACTCAACATATTGAAAAACTATTGGAAAGATGTAATTCCAATATAGTAGCTGGTCGAGCAAATGGGTTGGACATAAAATACCTTTCTTCACAAGGTTTCATTCATTTTGAGAGTAGAGAGTCAAAGTTCCAAGATCTATTGAAGGCATTACAGGATGAGAATTGCAATATGATTGGATTGCAAGGGTTAGGGGGAACAGGCAAAACTTCAATGGCAAAAGAAGTGGGTCATAAACTAAAAGAATTCAAACTAATTGACAATTGCATCTTTCTTGTTGTCTCCCAACCTCCTGATTTCAAAAAGATCCGTGGTGAACTTGCAAAAAGCTTATATTTGAATTTAGATGGAATGAAAGAAGAAGAACTTTCATCAAGTACAATATTGTCCAGAATCACTAATATGGACCAAAAGTTGCTTATAATATTAGATGATGTATGGGTAAAGTTTGATTTGACAGAAAAGTTGGGGATTCCATTTGGCCACCAACATAAGGGATGTAATTTATTGATAACCACACGAAGTTCACATGTTTGTACAGAAATGGGATGCCAAACAATTCAACTACAAATGTTAACCAATGAAGAGGCATTGAATCTTTTTGAGGCACATGCTAGTTTAAATAATTCCTATCGTGGTTTTAAGGGTATGCCACCAAAAATTGTGAGGCATTGTGGAGGAGTACCAGTTGCAATTGTAGCACTAGCAAGAGCATTGAAGAATCAACCTATATCGGTTTGGAAGGATGCTTTGAAAACCTTGGAAGATCATGGTCATGATCAAAACTTGGAAGAGGCTTATAAATGCCTAAAGTTAAGCTATGATAACTTGAAAAGTCAAAAGGCCAAAGAGCTCCTTCTGATATCTTCTTTGTTCCCAGAGGATTTTGAAATTCCTATAAAGCTTTTGATCAAAACAGGTATAGGATTGGGCTCTTTTAATGAAAATGACAAATACCATTTAATTAGAAATGAAGTACATGGAGCTATAATGGAGCTCATACATTCTTCTTTATTGTTGAATGATGAGGAAGAATATGTAAAGATGCATGATTTGGTTCGTGAAGTTGCCTTATGGATAGGAGAAAATGAAATTCAATCTCTCCTGAATTTGGAAAAGCCTATAAAAGGAAACTTGAGATATATGTTTTGGAAGACTGATAAATTTCCTGATGAAATTGATGGAAATAAATTGGAGTATCTATCAATATTTTTAGATGATCCAAAGGGTTTCAATGTCAAAGATACATTCTTTAAAGAGATGACAAGCATCAAAGTTTTGATTTTAGCTAATGATGGAAGAGGTCCAACTCTATCATTGACGAAGTCACTTCAACCATTGAATAGTGTTCAAACACTCATCCTAGCATATTTGGAATTAGGTGACATCTCTGTCTTAGGAAACTTGTTAACTCTTACGACTCTTTGTTTTTACAATTGTTCAATTGTTGAATTGCCTAACAAATTTTTGAAACTAAAGAAGTTGAGATCATTAGAAGTAGAAACATGTAAAATTAAAAGGAATAATCCTTTCGAAGTAATTGAAATGTGTTCACCACTAGAAGAGTTGACTTTTGTTGGTAATGAGTGTGACGATGAAGAAAAAGATGCAATTTCTCATAATGGATCTCCTCTTATATTGCATAGATATTGTATATCTTCTGAGGAAGACCTTTCATATTATTCTGAAAAGAATGGTTTGTCTAGATGCTTTCGAGCAGATGACTTAAGCAATTTAGTCTCACTTGCAACATTTAAACAACTTGTTGAAAGAGCTGAAGTTCTTTCGTTGGAAGGGGAGTATGGCAAAAGAATGTGGAAGAATCTTGTCCCTGATATTTTTCCAATACATAAACAAGGCGTGATGAGTGATTTGATTGTTCTTCATTTGAACTCACATCTTAACATGGAGTACCTCATAGATACTAAAGATCATGATCCTAGCATGAGTGCTTTTTGTAATTTGGCTGAACTACATCTCTCTGAAATGGGCATTGAAGATTTATGTCGGGGTCCTCCATTGTCTGGCTTTTTGGAGCAATTAGAGATTTTGAAGTTGACAAAATGTTACAAATTGAAGAGCATATTATTTAATGCAAGCTACAACTTGTGTCATCTTAAATCCATGGAGTTAGAAGATTGTCCAAATTTAATGTCAGTTTTCCAGCCATGCACTACCCCAAGTTTGAAAGAATTGGAAGAATTAACAATTAAAAAGTGTAGAGCACTCAAATACATCATAGCGGGCGAAGATAGTGATAGTAATCAAAAGAGTTATTATGACTCATTGTTCCCTGCACTAAAAAAGCTAGAACTTTCAGGAGTACCAAGTTTCATTGGAATTGTCAAAGAATATCACCAACTCATGAGTTCATCAATGCACAAGCAGTCGCCTCCACTTTCAAGACACAATTCAAGGAACCTAAATCAAAGTCTTGCCACACGTGCTTTCTTTGGGTTTCAAGCATGTTGTTCTCTCAATAAATTGAAGCCTGCCAGCAAAGAGACAAATATTACTATTTTTGAAGATAGATCACTTGATTACACAAACCCACTGGTAAGCTATGCTTGCTTCTCTATTTCATACTCTCTTATAAATGATATGCTAATTATTTCAAAAAGAAAAATGGGTTACAACTAAATAAAGTAAGGTAGGAGTGTTAAAAATTAATTTGAAGTTGTTTATTTTCTATTTTCTTGACGGACTAAATTTGTAACGAAATTTGTTGATGCATCTTGTTTAAACATTTGTTCTTTGTACAAAGGTAGGAGTAAAGATACACTTACATAAACATATTTATTGCAAGAAATATAAAAGAAAACCGAGAGTTGAAACTCCTGTACAAACATTAATTGATTATTTAAAAACATGGTTCATAAATGAAGAAAATAAGGCATTAGTTTTAGGAATATCTAATGCGAATAATTGGTGTGACATGTTTAAAAGCCCATGGCTACACGTTTTAGGAATATCATATATCAACTCCTACTTAAAAAGATGAGTTCTTGTACATAAAATTAAAAAGATGAGTTTGGATACTTTGATCTCCTATTTTGGAGAGTATTTTTTTTTTAAACGAAATGTAACATTATATCTTTTATGAATTTCATTGTTTGTTCTGATGTTGACTGTGAATAATAAACTACAAAGGCAATAAAAATGGTACATTGAAAATATTTATTGTATTTTAATCAGTTTACTAAAGTTTTATTGAAAATGTATTAATGGAATGGGGAAATAGAACTCCTAAAGGGTTGGAATAGTTTTCCTCAAAAAAATTTGGAAAAACATGAAAAATATATAATTATTTGTAGCAATTACATGCACCTATAAATGGAGCTCCTCTGTTTTACGCAGCTGCATATTTATTTGAGGATCGCTTCTTTGTTGAAATATGTGTGGACCAAATTGCAAATGTTTTACATATTCCATTGTTTGTTCTGATGTTGGACAGTTGAATTCAATATCACAAAGGAAATAACATTTTAAAATAGAAAAGTTTATTGCATTTTAATAATTTTACGTAGATTTTTTATTAACAAAGTGTTCAATGGGATGTTTTCCAAACATATTTAGAAAAAAGACATGAAAAGAAATAATTATTTTGATTTATTGTTATGTGTTGATACTATTTGCTATATAATATTGCTTAAAAGCTGTATTGTATATTCAAATTTTACTGTTGATTGTTTGAGAATAAGAAATATTTATTTTGCTAATGGTTATTATGTCAAAAATGTCTTTATTTATTATTTATCATTGTATATTCAAATTTTACAGCATATTTGTTTTGGAATGATAATGATTTATCTTCTTAGTAGTAGATATAACTTTAGTGATTTGTATGTTTGTAGAAATTTGATGCATCAATAGATAGAGGTGCTTCTTCCTTTCTAGCTCAAAGCCTTTTGTTGCAATCATTGAAGAATGTTAGGGAAATAACACTTTTTGGATGTCATAACTTAATATCACTATCAACTCTATCCATTGCGACCTCAACAATTGCTTTGGAAACTTTGACAATCTATGGATGTCACAAACTGAAGTGCATCACAACACATGTGGGAGGTGCTCATGTTGATAGGAATAACTGTTCCATTTTTCCAACATTAGAGAAGCTGATAATCGAGGATTGTGAGGAGTTGGAATTTTTATTTGTATCAGCAATATCTGTTGGTCTTCAAAAATTGAAGTCTTTGACAATAGAGGGAGTGCCTAAACTAAAATGTGTTTTTGGGAACTACCAAAAGGAGAACCACTCATCCAATCAGAATCAAAATGATGAGCTTCATTTTGATCTCCCTGCTTTGGAGACCCTCTACATCAATGCACTGAAGATCAACAACATTTTTGCCAAGAATTATAGCATGGTGAATTGGATAGCTACAGAGGTACCGTTCTTTTAACTTTGTACAGTATTTGATCAAAATGAATTGATTGATTACTCTCTTATCATGTTAAGCTTTTAGATTAATTTCTTCTTTTTGTTAGATTGATGTATCTATATGTTGATATATACTTTTACAATGAAGATGCGTAATTATGATGGCTCAAAGTAAATTTTATTTCAAATTATTATAGCTAGCATTTTATATTGACTTGACTAACCTCTTATGTGTTATTCCATAATGATATTTTATTGCCCTGTAGGAAGTGCATGCATCCACAATGGGAGCTCCTCTGTTTCATGTAAACGAAAAAAACCTTTTGAAGAATATTAGAGAAATAGAACTTGTGGAGTGTACAAACTTATTATCATTGACAACAATATCCATTGCCTCAATAATTTTTTTGGAAGTTTTGATAATTAGAGCATGTGGTCAATTGAAGTGCATTGTAGAAGATGAGGGAGATGATAGAACTCGAATTGACTACAATTCCATTTTTCCAAAGTTGAAATGGTTGAAAGTTTCAAACTGCAATGTATTGGAATATTTATTCCCAGCATATGCTTTTCGATCCCCTGTATATTTGGAATCTTTGATGATTAGTAAGGCTCCTATGTTGAAATATGTATTTGGAAGAAGCCAACATGATGACAGTTTAAATCTTGAGAATCAGAATATCCAAACTCTTGTCAATTTCCCTGCGTTGAAAGATCTTATTATTTGCTATGTACCAAAACTTGTAAGCATTTATCCTGAAAGCTACTATATGAGAGGGTTATATCCAACGTCTGTTATTTTGAAAGAGCTTCCAGAGTTTACAATAAGACCTTTCAATGAATTTTTGATTTGTTGGCATACGAAACAACAGGAAACAAAGGTATGGCTCTATTCAACTTCTCCAGCTAGTCTTAGTTTATTCCCATAATTGATAACTTATTTCTTAATAATTTCTCTCACTGCATGGTTTATAGATTTCTACATGTCATCTTAAAGAAGCGGAATATAATAATGTCCACAATATTCCCTCACTAATCCTCAATTTTCCGTAAGCTATAGGGGTTTTTGTTATTTTCGTACATATATGCCTCAAAATAACATCTATATCTAAATTTCAAATGTGATTTTTCCTCTAATTTTTATTTGAGAGTTTCATTCTCTAAGTATTTTTGAATTTGGAAGTGATATAGCTTTCATGGAGTTCGTAGGTAATTGAGATGTGCTGGAAAACTTTGGAATCTCTTCAAGTTTGTGACGTCAAGATAGAAGAAATTTTCCATTTGACATACATGGAAACAGATAAAAAAGGGGATGAACTTCAACCATTGACATCAAGCTTACGATACTTGAAGTTGCTAAATCTTAGTGAGTTGGTGAATATATGTGTGGGGCCTCAATGTATCATACGCTTTGATAGTCTTCGGTTTCTAACCATTGAAGCATGCAAAAATGTCAGAGTTATCTTCTCTGCATCTATCATTAGAAGCCTACCAGTGTTGGAGGATCTATGTATATCAGAATGTGAAGAATTAGTTCACATTGTTGAGGAAGATTATGAAACAAATGCTGATGATCATGTGCGTCATGAACCATGCTTTCCCAACTTAGGACGTGTCTCTATATCAGATTGTGACAAATTGAAGTACCTATTCTCCATTACAATTTCTGATATCCTTCCAAAACTATTCTCTTTAGAGATATGCAGTGCCCATGAACTTGAGCATGTCCTAATCAAACAAGATGAGATGAAAGAGATGTTCATGAAGAATGTGCTTCCACAACTATGTCGTTTGGAACTTAGAAATCTTCCAAACCTCATTAGTGTCTGCCATGGGATCAATTTTCAAAAAGAAGATTATGCTACGGAAGTGTATAATTGCCCCAACTTTGGTATGCATTCAGAGAAGTAATTTATTCTTTAAAATTGAAAAATTGTTCGATGAGTTTTATTATAACATTAAAAATCATACTTTCAGACACTTCAACTACTCAATATCAAGCAGACCCTGAAACTGGAAATTCTCAAGTTGAAGAAGAAGCAAAGGAGAGGCTTTCTTCAGAAATGGGAGTAGAAATAGCACAACAATCCTTCACCAAGGTATGATTTTGATTGCTATTGGCATCATTTTTCTGCTTCTGCATTGGTCTCTGTCGTGATGATTATATGTATGCTCAATAGTTTTAAAGACGTTCACTGAAAAAAATTAAACTTAACTACATTTTAAATGATGCGAACAAAATTATTGTTACAATGCTCTCTTTCTTTAACAAATTCAACAAGCCTTTTTTCCTTTGCTTTTTTTTATTAAATTTTGTGGTAATGGTAAGGATATTCAGGGGGCAATAAAGGAGATTGTTGAAGAAGATTTCATGTCAGAGATCGCAAAAATGACAATTTCGTCATCGGATTCAAAACTTACAGGACAACTCGTATGTGTTTGCTAATCCCTTTATGAGCTATTTTTAATATCTAATGAGCTATTGGTAAGTGGAAACAAATTAAAGAAAATGATGACTAAGTGAAATTCTTTCCTTTTTTTGGTGAGGAAAACAGAGTTTGAAGTACTTTTGGGTAGCGTATTGAAGAATTACTAGTGAAATTGTTGATAAGCATGTTATTTTAAAAACGCCAAAAGAGACATCATCATTAGTTGACGACTCTAATTTTATAGAATTTCAATCTCTGAGAATTTATGTTAATTTTATCGAGTGGTGGAATACAAATATCAGTAAAGAATAATATCTCTTTTTAACAAAGGAAATGAAGAAATTTACTACTAAATATTAGCTAATACATTTATTCTTTTGTGTGTTGAATAATTAGAACTAATTCAAGATAGGTTTTCCAAACTAATATTATTATTGTCCTTCATCTATTGATATTTTTTTTTAATTTATGTCTCTAGTACATAATAATAATTTTCTTTCTCATGTTTTAAAGTTTCTATTTGAACCCATACGATATTTTTAGGAAAATTCAGTTACTAGAAGAAATATGCGGTATTCAACAGTTCTTGAGGGTCATACTTCAATGAAATTGAGAAAATTAACTTACTGGTAGAACCAAGAAAAGCAACATCAACTACAAATTTGCGATTGTTTTCTTGGAATATATGAATCAGAATCTTCAAATGTGACATATGATTCTTTTCAAATCAATCAATAGAGTTATGCTAGATGGTTTGAACTAATGAATGTCTCTTTCCTATTCATCTTCCAATTGAAATAATTGATATAGGATTATTTTAGTAGCTATGAAATGCAAAAGGAAATAATTGATATGAAATCAATACAAGAAATGAGACATGACATAAAATCTCATAATTCAAAAATGTTAACAATTCATTAATGATTAATTGAACTTCCAATTTTTAATATCATAGAAAAATCTAACTTAAATATCATTGGTGTTTTGCAGGTTGTTGAAGCAAGAGCTAAAGGTGTTTCATCCAATACCTTATGTCAAATCTCCCTAACTTCTGTAAAGGTTTGCTTCATGAAATCCTTTTAAAACCTGTGATATACATCTTATTGAAAACATAATGACTATTTGTTTCTAATAGGAGGTGCCAATGCATACTAGTCTCAGCCTCACTGATCTTCCTACAGGAGATAACACTCATGCATGTTGCAAAATTTTTGAAGAGGAAGAGGAAGAACAAGGTAAAATATTGATATCTTAGTTTCATATAAAAATATTGGTTATTTATTTTTGGCTTTATAGGTTGCTTGAACACATCTCGACGTCTTCGAAGTGGCATCAAGGCTAGCAGCACTTTATCAAAGGATAAGTTTGAAACCTCTGTTGATGGTAACTTCTTTTACATTATATAAATAAAATCTTTCATCCTTTGATTTGATATAACTATTTTTTTCACAAGTAATCAATTTGAACCACCCGTAACAATTGTTTTGAGTGAACAAACTTCTCAAGCAATATTGCCACTAAGTCCTATGTCATCAAAAGCTTTAACAAGCCTCAACCAAACTCCTTCTATTCTCTTCAAGTCTTCTGGTAGTGAGTTTCTTTTTCGTCTTTTTATAGTGACATTTAATTTAATCATTTATTCACTTGTAGTAAGGGACTTGCTACAATTGTCAGAACTACCTAATCTGGCAGAAACAGATGTTGCTACAAGAAGCAGTATCATTGACCTTATAGAAAACTCTAGTTGAAGCCCTAGTGATTCTACCCATTGTACATCTTTATTTCACTTATTATACTTGATAGTTTCTATTTTAGCATTTCTTCATTTTAGGAGGAAATATTTAACATGGGATTGAAACCACTAACAAGTGAACTTCTATTGTTGTAGATGATGATGTTCAAGTTCATGATAAGTTTCATCCACATTCAACCAATTTGTTTGAAGGTGTTGACCATAGGGACATCAAGGAAATAGGCCTGGTTCAAAATGAATATAAGTCAAATGTTGAGCCAAGTAGCATAACACAAAGAGAACAAGAGTCATCATATTCTAAAGGTTATTTACTTAATCTATTTGTTGCTGAACATTTAGCATTAGGGTCTTGAATATTCTTTCCTATAATCCTTGTCACTACTTCTCATTCTGCATAGTGGCTTTGTTATCCTCATTTCTAATGTGATGGTCTCTCTTAGGCCAAATTCAAACAAAAGATCAATTAATAGATTCACAATCAAGAAGTGCAATGCCAACCACACCTTTTGTTACTATTTCACAAGATGAATACTTTGAGGTAATATTCTTATTGTTATTTCGCAAGATTATAGGTTTTTTTTATACTGCCATATGAGACATCTAGTATTACCAGATAAGATTCGAGTATTGCTAGGTCTAATTGTGAGTGTCTTTCTGAAAACATTTTCTGTATTCACATGGATTCAAAATCGAGATATTGAATTTAAGTAGCCATAACTCATTCAACTAGTTAGGACCAACACTTATTTGTATAAGTTATGTAAGTTTATGATAGATAACTTGAAATAACCCCTTTCTTATTCGATCGTCGTCATATTGGATAAGTTGATGTGGAAAAAGAAACAAATAGAATGGATCCTCATTTTCTCTTGAGAGACAAGACTTGACATACAATCTAATCAATCGAAAATAAAAATTTCATTAAGGATTATATTTACGATGCTTCAATATTTTAGAAGTAACAACTTACATATAGGGTGGTATACAGATTGTTGAAGTAAGAGGTGAAGAAGGTGCTTTGATACTAGAGACCCCACATCCAAGCTCCTTAACTTCTAAAGAGGTGGGCTTCTTCTGATAATTTTACACTTTAATAGATTTTTTTTGGCAATATTGATAATGATGAATGGTTTTAGTATAGAACACCATTTCTTACTTACAATGGAACTGAAGAAGGGTATTAATAAAAACAAATTAATTCAATATTTTGCAGAGTGACAAAGAACTGAATCCCAGTGCTGTAAACAGATCTGATTCACAAAAGGTATATTCAAAAGTGAGATTTTTATCATTTACCTGTACATTATTATTCTTCATTCAAGCAAGATGGTTCAAATTTTTTTCCATTAATTTATGTTTGACATAGGATGAGCTGGCGGGCAAAGTAGCAAGAAATGAGAGAATCATGATTGATCCACAACAATCCACAGTGGGCACACGGAACTTTACAAAGGTATATCAGATGCCCAATTGCAATAGAAAATTGAAACAACTGTCATCTAACTGATTTAATTAGAATTAACATACACTTAGGTTTCTGTTAGACATTTAAACCTATGCCTCTTTCATATTTATTTTCACACAGGATGTGTTGGTGGGCAAAGAAGTGCAAAAGGAAACAATCATGATGGAACCACAGTTGCTACAAGAAAGGACAGGACATGATATACATTTTCATAAGGAAGACAAAGAGGAAAGAGAAGGTAAAATATTACTTTCTTCAATCCTTAATTCACATTAAGAAATTAGTTTAGTTATAGTTAGTTTCTTTGTACTCTTCTCTTAGAAATTGTCTTTCAATAATGTATTCGAGTGTCTTCTCTTTTTGTTGATTTTTAATTATAACATATTGCTTCATAAGTTTTGGAAGAAATGTACAAAATGGTGTTGAACCACTAACTTAGCGAACTCGTGATGTTGTAGATAACGTTCAACTTCCTAATATTTCTCAATCCCTTGCCATTGACTCCAGTGGAAGTGGTAATCTTGTACCCAATATTACACATCCAATTAATTCATTGGAAGGTGTTAACAACGAAGGCATCAATGAAGCAAGTGTGGTTCAAAATGAATCCAAAACAAATGTGACATGCTATGGTGACCAAGCAAATTCAAGTAGCATAACACAAATTGAACAAGAGACATCACATTCTAGAGGTTATTTATCTAGTCCCTATGATACATTACCTTTTTCATTTGTAGATATATATGCATGTACGTAAGCTTTTATAATATACTCATTTGCTATATATATTGTCATACTTCCTTTAGGCCGAACGGTTGGAACTCGTGATTGCGTAGAGTCAGATTTTATTGAGGACACAAAGTTGTCGGTGCCACCATTTTATACACCTATAGAGATGATGCCTTCTTTTCTAGAGACTAATAATGAGGCTTCAATCGTTCCTGGGGTGCAAGAAATAATTCACATGATGAAATTGGAGGGTTTTGAGAGTTTAATATTTGCAAAGGCACTCGAGACTCGCCCACAACTTCAACTCTCTACAAAAGATCGAAGTGCTAGAGTGTTGTGCATGTCCTACAGAGTATTGCTTGACATCTTGAACATTCTAACCACTAAGACTCCCTTGACGATCACTAAGGCAGACAAGAGGTTGTTGGCTGAACATTTAAAGGATGCTTATCTTTTGGGTTTTGACAAGGATTGGATTGAGTCTATAAAGACTAAGGTTTTTGATAGTGGGATATATGAAGTTGATAGCATCCAGAAAGTTTTAAAGGGTTTAGACAATGATCTTAAGAGCAATAAGGCAATGCTTGAAGCTATTCGGGATGAGGAGGTAGAGGCTGCGCGAGTGGTTGAAGTAGCTCAACAAGAGCAGGCCAATGTTATGGCTCGTCATACTCATCTTTTGAACGAACGTCAATATATGATCTTACAGAGGCACCAATGCTGGGAGATAATTACTGCTACAAATAGGCACTTTGGATTTTAGCAACTATTTGTGTGCTTCATGTTTCAGTTTGAAGTTATCTTTCTTTTGAAAAGAAGTTTCATCGGTTATAAACAATATAATTGTTATAGACCATGCAACGCAAACATTAGATACAGTGTAGGTGTGCCTTTTCCTCCAGTTCATGCATAAACGTGCACTTGTTTAAAATTGGACTCCTGATGTTGGAGTGGATATATAGAAAATAATTCGATGCTAGTGTTTTTTTTCCTTCTTTTTCTTCATTATAATTTTGTAAAATCCTACTACTATTATCAGCAATCTCAAACCACTCATATATGTGTGTGCATACATTATGTGTATATATGTATGTATGTATGTATGTATATGTATGTGTGTGCGCGCGCGCGCACAAGCATATGTGTGAACGCATTCATGTGTGTGTTTGTGTGTGTGTGTCTATATATGTGTATATATATAGACACACACACATACATATAGGGCTAAGATATAAAAATATACATGTGGATTTCTCAAAACTTTACCAAACACCAAGTGCTTTTTTTGTTTGTAAAAGTGAATTCGTTGTTATAAAAGTGGGGTAAAAGTATTCCATTAATTGTTAGTTTGACTTTTCCTATATTGAATAATGACATGGATGATGATGTAAATGTTAAAGAGATAAATGGAAGTAAAAGCTGCTGACTAGGCAAGATTTTAAATAAAAAATAAGGTGACTGAGGATTTCTGTGGAAGAAACTGATGGAAGAGAACGTGATGGTGGCCTGAGATGAGAAAACGAAAATGGTGACGACAACTAAAATCAAAACCATGTCGAGTGCCTAATCGCTTCTCTCTTTTGCCTCCCTCTTGCCTCTCTTGACAGACAAGAATTCCTCAAACGACGACTTTTCTTCTTCTTCACTCATCCTTTTCCCCTTCCTACTTTTGATGGTGCTCTCAGAATTGTAGTGACCGCCCCTGAGGGCCTTTATTCATCAGAGTTGTCATGCACAGGCATCAAGATGATTTGGACGACTTAATTGCAGAATAAAAGTTTTTGAAATAACTTAGTTTGAAAACATGAGGATAAATTTTTCGCGAATCTAATCTATCCCGTAGGGGGATGTTAATACAATAATCCAAAAATAACAGACAATTGATAAACAAATTATCATAGTCTACTCCTTATATTATTAAGGAAGTCCCTTCTGAATTTCAAATAAATGAACCCCAGGGTAACAATTAATCTCAAGAAAATATATGAAACATAAATGACAGTTTAACACATGTTAAGCATAAAATCATTTGCAAGCAAACAAGTCGCACCGTAACCACAGTAACGGCTAAGGACCGGAGCCCTTATTAGGACACGCAGCTCTATGAGACACGCAACCTCAATCCATAGTTAGGAAAAACATAACATGTAAATGAACTAGCAAACATGATCAGTTAATACATAAACACATACATACATGCTATCAAGATTAAAGTTACCCACCTCAAGCTGGTGTGCTTAAATTCCTATCTGATAGATGTTGTGGTTGGAAAGAGTGTCAAGGTTTTCCTAAGAACATTTATCATTGCCGTTAGTCACTTACTCGAGTTCCTCTTTCGCCAACCATCAGGGTTGCCTGAAGTTCATTCCTTTTCCTTTTGGCCTTAAGGACATAATCATACCTTTAGAACTAGGGAGAATTGATGTTTATTTTCCTTCTTAACCCTTATTTTATTATGATTTAGTCAAGTAACTTAGACTTGTTACTTTCAGCCTTTATTTCATTGTCTTTAAAAGTCCAATAACTTCAATTATTTCTAATTAATTGCATAAAAATCATTTTAATATGCCGTCAACATGTGTTCCTAAACAAGTCCCCTTTCATATTAAAATATTTCCAAAGGTCTGAACTTTCCAAATAATTCTCAAATTTTACATTTTCCTTGACTGCCCTGTTAAGCTTCTAGAATTCATAGCTTAACTTTAAAAATCAATATCTCATTGCACAGAGCTTTAAAAATTACAAATTATATATCAAATTAAAGCTATGTATGTTCTCTTACTTTCTGGAAAATATCATAACTTTCTGGGTTCTTTTACCCATTCAAAAATTTCACATAAGATCTTTGTCCAGTTTTAGCTTCCAAAACCTAGGGCCATTTTATAAAAATCATAACTCTTTACTCAGAGCTTAGAAAATTACAAAATACCCACCAAAAGAAACCTATGCGTCTCTACTTTGTTTCTGGAAAATTTCATAATTTTATCTTATTACAATCATTCCCAGTTTATAAATCTATGACCACTGCCCAGAAAACGTTACGGAAATGTTCCATGATTTTGACTCATATTCCAAAAATCATATCTTGAGATACAAACATCTGATTGAGGTGAACCAAAGTTCATTTTAAAGTTTAGAATGTGTACTATATGTCTATAAAATTTCAGGGTCAAAGAAGGTCGTTTACTATGGTTTTGACCTACTTAAAAATTGATGTTCAGCTGAAAATCCTGCACGTGAACAGTAACGTTAATTGCTACAGTACACGTGCACTGTTCATTTACGAAATTCCTGTAGCTGACGTTGATGAATTCTGTTTCATCCCAGAAAAAACAGAGGAATACATATGAGACAGTGTTTTGCCTTCTCTCCTTGGCATATCTTATCTTCCTTTATCCTTAAAACCATCATTTTACCACCATCAATCATTCCTTAGTTCCCTGAGTTACTGGTTTATCATTTACAAACTTAGAGCAGCAACTTATGTGTGTTTTCATTCCCATGGCATGCTCTATATACCGCTACATTAAAGACACAAACTTATATATATGTGTTCAGGAACTTTATATTTAGGTCAGCAAGGCTGTATCAAAGTTTTGGGGTAAAAAACAAGAACCTATATTCTCATGCGCAGAAAAACTAGAGAACTGACGCACATTAAGCTTCAAATTTCCTTTGTTTTATGACTTATAAAATAGGTAATATCATGTAGAAACCAACGTGCAAAAACTACAAGGAAGAAGCTCAAGACTCACTTTGTTCAAACTCATGCTTTCATGTACGTTCGGAACCTTCTTCCTCTTCTTCTTTCTCTGATGGTTCCTGGTCTGTCTCTCTTGCTCTTGAACTCTCTCTTTTCTGCGTGTCTGTTTCTATGGAAAGACAGAACGGTTGGAGGAGTATGTAATGTTGGAATTTAGGAAGAAATCCCATAGTTTATGAATAAGAAGATGGATGGAAAAGATAAGGAAAAATAAGGATTGTATATGTGTGGTAAAGTCCCACATTGGTTAGGTGGAGGGAAGTTGAAGGGTATATAAGCCCCAACTTTGCTTCTACTAAATAGGCACTTGGGCCTACCCACTTTTGTAGAGGGGTGAGGACTTAGGCAACCCTTGGTCCACTACACACACACACGCGCCGTCGTCATCCATCCGGTCGGTCACGTGCGCCGCCCGCCCGGTCCGGTCTGCGCGTGTGAAATAAAAAATAATTTTTTATTAATTTTTTTAATTAAATAATTATTTTATTATTAATTATGTTATGCCTCTTCGACTTCCGGCGGCTGCGTCTCTTCGACTTTCAGTGGCTACGTATTACGACCCGTTCGGATCATTTGCTCTGTCTGGTGCGTCTGTTCGTGAGACGCACCAGTTCGCCGGCAACAGACGCAGGTCGCCTCTGTTCGTTCCGTTCTGGTGTGTCTTTTAGCACAACGTACCAGTTCGCAGCAACAGACGAGTCCATCTGATCGTTTTTTTTAGAGTCTATAAATAGGGGCCCCTAGTCACAGAATATTATTATGTTCTTTCCTTTTTGCATACACTCTTTCTGCATATACATTCTGTGTGTTCTGAAAGCATAATCGTTGGATTCACTTGGGCTTCAGACAGACAAAGTCATCTCTCTGGAGACGAATAATCCGCTCTATCCTGAGAGCTAATTGCTCAAAAATCTTCCGCATCCACAGAGAGAGCAAAATTGTCTTAAGGACACAATAAAAGTTGGAACCGAATTTTTGCATAGTTCATAACCGTATTCGGCAATCTTGTAAGTTCGTTTATAGCTTTTTCATATGATACAGACTTGTTGTATGTTCTTTGTATATTATCTTCAGTTAATACAGATTCTTCTTATACTGTTTTTGTTTACTGTATATTAATTTCTACCTACTCTATACATTAGAAACAACAATCTTAAGACAGTTTTTTGATTGAAATCATTATATAGAAAATTTATATCATTGCTGATTTCGTACGTTGGTAGTAGTGTTGAATTGAATCTGTGTTTAGTTTTTATCAATATTATTATTATACTGTTTGTGGATTAATCTGTGTGATTAATCGAAGTTTATGTTTTAACAACAGAAATGGCAAGTACAAGTACCAATCTGATTAACCCAAGTGGTCCTGATCCAATGCATGGTGAAAAACCAGAAAAGTTCAACAGAAATGATTTTAAAAGATGGCAGCAGAAAATGTCTTTTTATCTAACCACGTTGAACTTGGCTCATTTTCTCACTGAAGATGCCCCAAAATTGCAGGAAGGACAACCGTTGGATAAGGAGAAGGTTGCTACGATAGATGCTTGGAAGCATTCTGATTTCTTGTGTAGGAACTATATTCTCAATGGTCTTGATAATACGTTGTATACTGTATATAGTACTTTGGAAACAACTAAAGCACTCTGGGAGAGTCTGGACAAGAAATACAAAACTGAAGATGTTGGCTTGAAGAAGTTTATAGTTGGCAGATTTTTGGATTTCAAAATGCTTGACTCTAAATCGGTAGTAAGTCAAGTTGAAGAGCTACAATTGATTGTGCATAAGATTCATGCAGAAGGGATGTCTCTTAGTGAATCTTTCCAAGTTGCTGCATTTATTGAAAAATTGCCACCATCTTGGAAGGACTTCAAGAACTACCTCAAGCACAAGCGTAAGGAGATGTCACTTGAAGATTTGATTGTAAGATTGAGAATAGAAGAAGACAACAAGATTTCTAAAAAGAAATTTGGAAACAATCCTATAGTTTCAAAGGCCAACATTGTGGAAGATGGTCTGAAGCCCAAGAAATGGAAACGCTCTAATGAGGGATCATCCAAACAAGGCCCTAGCAAAGGTCAGAAATTCAAAGGCAAGTGTTACAATTGTGGGAAGCCTGGCCACCGTGCTAAGGATTGTAGGAAGCCAAAGAATCTCAAGAAGAAGAACACCAAAACCAATATCGTTGATAATGCTACTGATATGATTGATAATATAAGTCTTTCAGCAGTGGTAATGCAATGTAACTTGGTTGGAAATACCAAGGAATGGTGGGTGGACACTGTTGCCACCAGACATGTTTGTGCAAACAAATGGATGTTCTCTTCTTATACACCTGCGATGCAAGATGAACAACTATATATGGGAAATTCTTCTAGTTCAAAGGTTGAAGGTGTTGGAAAAGTGGTATTGAAAATGACTTCTGGAAAAGTCGTGACACTTAATGATGTGCTTCATGTGCCTGACATTCACAAGAATCTGATTTCTGGATCCCTCTTAAGCAAGAATGGTTTTAAGCTTGTATTTGTTTCTGATAAGTTTATACTTTATAGGAATGATATGTATGTTGGAAAAGGTTACCTTAGTGAGGGCCTTTTCAAAGTTAATGTAATGATTGTCACTAATAACGGTGCTATTAATAATAATATTGATTCTATCTATATGCTTGAGTCCTCTAATTTATGGCATCAAAGATTAGGACATGTTAACTATAAATTAATTAAAAAATTAATTAACTTAGAATTATTGCCTAAAGTTGATTGTTCAAATAAAGATAAATGTCAAGTATGCATTGAATCAAATTTTTCTAAGTTACCTTTTTCTTTTGTTGAAAGATCAACTGAGTTGTTAGATTTAATACATACTGATATATGTGATATGAAATCTATACCATCTAGGGGTAATAAGAAATATTTTATTACATTTTTTGATGATTGCATTAGATATTGTTATGTGTATTTGCTTAATAGTAAAGATGAGGCTATTATTGCTTTTAAACAATATAAAATTGAGGTTGAAAATCAACTTAACAAGAAAATTAAAATTGTAAGGAGCGATCGTGGGGGAGAATTTGATGACTCTTTCGAGGAATTCTGTATAGAATCTGGTATTATACACCAGAAAACTGCTCCTTATGCTCCGCATTCAAATGGGATTGTAGAGAGGAAAAATCGGACATTGAAAGAGATGATGAATGCATTATTAAATGAGTCCGGTTTACCACAAAATTTGTGGGGCGAAGCCATTCTAACGGCTAACTTTCTAATAAACAGAGTGCCTCATAAAACAATACAAAACATACCATATGAAATATAGAAAGGAAAGAAACCTTCCTTGAAATATTTGAAAGTGTGGGGGTGCTTGGCAAAGGTTGAGATTCCTAAACCTAAAAGGTTAAGAATTGGACCTAAGACAGTAGACTATGTGTTTATTGGCTATGCACATAATAGTAGTGCATATCGTTTTCTGGTTTATAAGTCCGATGTATCAGATATCCATGTGAATACGGTTATTGAGTCAAGGAAAGCTAGGTTCTTTGAGAATGTATTTCCGTACAATAAGAATAATGATGATAATAACAACACTGTAATATCTCAGGATACTGTGACTAATGATAATCTTGGAGAGGAAGAACCGAGACGTAGTACCAGGCAAAGGACTTCAACATCCTTTAGGCCTGATTTTCTGACTTATCTATTGGAAAATGAGCCTCGAACTTATGGAAAGGCTATGGATTCTCCTGAAGCACCATTCTGGGAAGAGGCTATCAATAGTGAAGTTGATTTTATTCTGTCAAACCACACTTGGGAATTGGTTGACCTTCCTCTTGGCAATAAGCCATTAGAAACTACGTAGATCTTCAAAAAGAAGATGAAAGCAGATGGCATTATTGATAAGCACAAAGCTAGGCTAGTAGTAAAAGGCTACAGACAACGTGAAGGCCTAAACTACTTTGATACCTATTCACCAATTACAAGAATTACATCAATCCGAATGTTGATCGCATTAGTAGCATTGAATGGGTTAGAGTTACATCAAATAGATGTAAAGACAACTTTCTTAAATGGTGATTAGAGGAAGAGATTTTGAACAACCTAAGGGATTTGTTGTCTCAGGACAAGAACGGAAAGTTTGTCACTTAATAAAGTCCCTTTATGGACTTAAACAAGCCCCAAAATAATGGCATGCGAAATTCGATGAAGTTATGTTATTAAATGGCTTTAGTATTAATGAATGTGACAAGTGTGTCTACATTTGAAATACTAAAAATGGGTTTGTCATAGTCTGTCTTTATGTAGATGACATGTTGATGACGGGTAGAAATAATCAAATGATTAAAGCTAAAAAGCGATTACTTACTAGTAAGTTTGACATGAAAGATATGGGTCTAGCAGATGTCATTTTAGGAGTTAAAATTCATAGAACTCTTGATGGGTTAGCTTTATCGCAAGCTCACTATATTGCTAAAATTCTTGAGAAATTCAAGAGTTTAAAGATAACTCCTGTGTCGAACCCTACAGATTCTAGCCTTCGACTGTTGAGAAATACTGGCGAAACTGAAAAGCAAAAGGAGTATGCTCAAGTGCTAGGCAGTCTTATGTATGTTATGAACTGCACTAGACCGTATATTGCCTATGCAGTAAGCATGTTAAGTCGCTTTACCAGTAATCTAAATGAGCTTCATTAGAGAGCTATGACAAGAGTTTTGGGTTACTTAAAGCAAACTCAAAACTTTGCTTTGCATTATAAGAAGTACCCTGCAGTGCTAAAAGGGTATTGTGATGCAAATTAGATCACCAGCTCTAATGACACAAGATTCACAAGTGGATATGTATTCACCCTTGGTGGTAGTGTTGTATCTTGGAAGTCATCCAAACAGAATTATATTGCAAGATCAACTATGGAAGCATAATTCATTGCTTTAGATAAAGCTGGTGAAGAAGCTGAATGGTTTTGTAATTTTCTGGAGGACTTTCCAAGTTGGCCAAAGCCGGTACCAGCAGTGTGTATACACTGTGATAGTCAAGCTGCTATTGGTAGGGCCAAGAATATCATGTACAACGACAAGTCTAGACATATACATCGTAGACATGATACCGTTAGACAACTACTCTCGAATGGAATCATCTCAATTGATTATGTGAAATCAAAAAAGAATATAGCGGATCCATTGACTAAAGGGATTCCTAGAGAGTTAGTTAGAAATTTGTCTAAAGGAATGGGTTTAAGGCTGATCCATTGTTGATTGTCGCAGTAACTCTACCTAGAAGAGTGGAGATCCCACAAACTATGTTCAAAGAGACAACTAAGTCACAATCGACTGTCAACACTGTGGAGTTTTAAACTCATACTCATTTCTAGACAAGACAGTGCACACACACACACACACATATATAAAAGGGTAAGCTTTTAAGCTTTTAATGGTTTCTTAATCTGATGTGTTTAGATAATGTATGTTGACTTACATTACAAGGAATCACCTATATGAGTGTGAAGTGTGAGCCGCTTCTATGAGAATTTAAAACGGCCGATTCTCTAGAACACTCGTAGAACCAGGTGGTGTCCAGGGCCAAAATGGACACATCATGAGAACCAACGATGCTAGAGGAGCAACTGTGTGACTCCTATTATCTTGGTATACGCTAAAATGTCGACAGTTCAAGACAGCATGTTCACTGATTAACAGTGTATCTGATAGGTTTTTACTAGAGAAGGTTCAAAGGCAACCCCTATCTTTCTCGATGCAATTGTTTCTCGTAGAGGAACCTCACTTTGCATACATGGTCATTTGCATTCGGCAGTCTTGTAAGTTCGTTTATAGCTTTTTCATATGATACAAACTTGTTGTATGCTCTTTGTATATTATCTTCAATTAATACAGATTCTTCTTATACTGTTTTTGTTTACTGTATATTCAATTTCTACCTACTCTATACTATACGTTAGAAACAACATGTAATGCATATGCTACTGCAAAACATGATGGAGACTGAGGAGCATTGGCTTTGATGATGAAACAGAAAACCATGGAGTAAGGCGCTGACTTGCTACATTCCGTAAAAAACAATAGCATATGACAGAGTATGTTGCTGGGAAAACAAAGGGAGCAGCTACATGTATATATAGTAGGGTTCAGTCTTAAAAAGAACCAAAGGGTATTAGCGGTGGGCTCGAGACGCAGAGAAGTATAGAGCTGTGATTTTCCTTGTGCTTGGTGCTTCAGCTTTTCCGCTGTGTTTTGATTATTGCTACTGTTTTGCAGATATGGTTTTTGCGTGTTGCATGACCTTTGCTGATCTTTTTTTTTTTTTTTGATAATCATGACCTGCTTCTGCTTTACGGGTTGGGTTTTTGTTGCATCTTATTTTCCCTAATTCTTGCGTGATCTGATAAGAGAATAGATAGGTTGGGTATTCATTTAGTTTTGGGCTTTTAACCTACTATTGTACATGTTGGGCTGAGGAGATTAAATGAATTGGAATTATTTTGTTGCTTCTGTGTATGGCTAAAAGAAACAAAATGAGATAGAATAATTTATAGGCTTTGCTATTAGATTGGGCCAAAATGGAATGAATGAGAGTGGGCCGTAAAAATGAATAGGTGCAAGGGAAAAATGGTTCTGCATATATGTATAAGCACGTGGCTAGAGAAGAATAAGGAATTTATTTAAATATATGAGCTATAATTTATCTATATAAATCCCAATTAATTTCTTTTGGCTACAAAATATTGTCTCTAAAATATTTGGGCTAAAGTTTATTTCCTAATAATCCTTATTTCCCAAAATCCAAAATTTGGTATGTTACAACCGCTATGCTCTGTTTCTTGCTCATACTCCTCTTGTTTGAATCCTCCACCGTTAAGCTTATCTTCCTCATTGACATCTCCCTTCTAATCTCCTCGCTGCATGTGTATGTCACCTTTATGTTGTATTGGACTTACTCCAACGGCCTTTCATCTCATGCGGTCACCACCCGGAGACAAGCTGCAAGTGTCCAGTCAACTAGTGATGCTACGCCAACACCAACCTACAGCTCAATAGATTCGTCGATTGATTTTGAGAGGGGTCAATCAGGATCCAACTGAGGCTCAAGTTTTTCTCCAGGTGTTTCATCCAATCCTCGTCCTTACGTGCACATTCAAGCTAGTTGATCCACAAAGGGGAACACTTAAACCAACTCGATTGAGTTTGGGTCAAGTTGACCTCATAGAAGGTGGGCATGTTGTGGTCATAAATATCGACAGCTAAAATCCATTTGCTGGTGGGGGTAAATGAAAGGCCAAGATTATAGGGCCTGGAATAATAATAGAGGGTAGGGAAGGAGTCAAGGAATAGGGAGTAGCGGCCAGAGGGGATGTTGGCGCGGAGAATGGGACCTTGGAAGGACCTTGGGACTCAACTGAAAAGATACAAAGCTCGTATAGAGGGCTAAAGTGAATATTTTCAAATGTTTGTAGTGCTGAACTATAATTTCCAAAATATCTGGGTCCTTTTCTATAATTTTCCCTAGACCCTTTTCTTTATTGGTTTACAAACACCATGTCATTGGACATCATCATTTTTAGTATATGAAAAGTCAAACTAATGGTTAATAGGTACTTTTGCTCTACTTTTATAATCACATAGTCACTTTTGCACCCAGAAAAAGCATTTGGTGTTGGACGCACTTTTGAAAAAACTATATGTGTATTTTTACACCTTAACCCTTACACACACACACATGGTGCTATGAAAATAAATTTAGACACTACAAAAATTTTGCTCATTTATAGCGATTAAAATGACACATTTGTAGCGATTTTAACCGCTATAAATGTTAGTAGTAGTGGAATACCTTAAAATTCTTATTCATAATAAATCTTTTATTTTGATGAATAATTAATATAAATGAAGGTGAATATGTGTCTTAAAGAATTATAACATCATTAAATATAATTCTAGGCAAATTTCTTCATGGAATTTATAATTAAATGGTAAATTTTGAGTCATCATATAAGGGCAATAAAATGTGACATGAATGACACATGAATTAATGGTTATTTTATGTTCAAAGGAGGCAAGAAAATGTTATGAAGACACACAAGTAAATTGAACCAAATTAGCAAATACTAATTGGCACTTAAGCTTGCATTGATTGAATAATTCTTCAAGACGATTAGAGGCAAATTAAAAGCATCTAAACGGGGCTGTTATTTTTCAAAATATTAAGGGCCAAAGATGAAGAATTAAGCTTGTCTAATGAAGCACTAATTGCCATAGTTAGCTAACAAATCAATTAACCAATGACAAATGCAATTAAGAGGCATACAAGCACTTGATTAAGAGGAAAATTAAGCTTAATCAAGGCTGCCCCAAAATTCAACAATTGCAACTAGCCAACCATGAGATCTTGACACTTGTATTTCAATCCAATGGTTCATAAATGAATCTTGTAATTAAGCTTAATCCTCATGAAATTAAATTAATCAATGGGAGACTCAAAGAAGAAAGATGATGACACATGAAAAAAACAATTCAATGGCTAGGGGAAGAGGAGTATGTCGACTAGAATTTGGAAGGGGGGATTTGATTTGCAAAAGTGGATTTTAACCCAAAGGTTAAGATGAAAAAAGAGCACAATGATCACATGTAATTGGGACCACATAAGCTTGGATTTATTCCCTATAAATAGCACCTTAATCCGTCTTCATTCTTCACACCAAAAACTCAACTCAAAACTAATTGAGATAGAGAGCAAGGTAAGATAGGCACAAGATGAAGAAGGAGTAAAAACTTCAAAAGGTAAGTTCTTGGTATTAATATTTTAGATTTTTGTAAAATTGTAGTTTAATCTAGGAAATGGTAAAGTAAATTACTTTACATATTTTTAAGATTTCCATTACTTTTAAAATACAAAATGGAGCGGAAACATGTTGGGAAATAATTTTTGAAGTCAAAAAATCCAAGTGGTGAAAGTTGGGAAAAATCCCAGATTTCAGTATTCTGGAATTAGTCACCTTATGGACGTCGTTTTATATGGAAAATGATCTTCAAAAATCACAAAATTTTCCAAGCATGAATTAGACATATAGGGATTTCTCTTGATATAAAATTTGTGACATTTTATTCTTTGTAAAAGGAGATACAAATTTTTGAAGTTAAGCCTTGTTTCTGGATGTTAATATGAATAGTGGTTGTTATGCATGGGTTTTGGCCATTCACATGGAATCTAACAATCCTAAAATTTTTCAAAGATATAATAGATATGAAGGTATTTCCATTCATGCATAAAATGTATTTTTTTGAAGTTTGTACAAAAAGATGTGTAATTTTCAAATTGATCGATGTTTTTGGACTTGAAACTGGAACAGTGTTGGAAAAATAAAAACTGGAAATAACATAGGAATTTTGAGTTCCAGGCGTTATTTTTTCTTAAGTATACTTGTTAAGGGAAATTTTTTCTTTGGAATCACATAATTTTTATTTTTGTACAATTAGTTAGGATTTTCAAAGTTAGCAAAAAATCTGGGCAGAAATGCTGAATTTTTGTTTTTAAGGAAATGTAAGGGTAAAATTGGAATAACAAATCCACCAATAGTAAAAGGGCTTTGGTTTTCCCATGTTACATACACACACATGAAATGGTGGGACCCACATATACATATATGAATTAATATATGTATATGTGGGTCCAACTATTTCATATGTGTGTAACATGAGAAAACCATTTTCCTACAACATGAGAAAATGTTTTCCCATAGTAAAAAGGTCAATAGTGGCGAAAATATATCTCAGGTTATCATTTTAAGTCAAATGGTATTTGTTATAATATCATAATGCGGTGAAAGTATTATAGGATATCCGGGAAAGTTGGGAATCGGTACCAAAAGGGAAAACATACTACTAGCTATGCAGACTAAAGTATGGACATGTACTGTAACATTAACTCTTATGTGTCTTGTATGTATATAATGATTGTTTGATTTATATGGAGTCATGGACAAGGCAAAGTCTTGGGCCATCCAGCGTGACTAAGACTTGGTCTTAGGTCACATGTTTGTTTACATTCACTTAAGCTGTGGATTCAAATTGATGTGGATTATAGTCATGATAATACTACATGTGTGTTTTTCCAGCACTGAAAACATGTGGATTCGTGGCATTAGTAAGTGCAAACGTTGTTAACATTACATTTGCTGTGTGCTATGTAATATTGTTGCTATTGACATACATTTGCTGTGTGCTATGTATTGCTGTTGCTGTTAATATACATCTACTGTGTGCTATGTATTTTTGTTACTGAATGTAATAAATACTTGTCATATATATTGTTATTACTTAAATATAAGGTTAACTGTTACTTGAGATTCGATCCAATTGAATCTCAGACTTAATCCTAGCTTCAGAATCTGGAGGATTAGGAGTCAGTGTAAAGAGTAAGATGCACGCATGAAAAGTCAAACATAGTTTTTATTTTAGACTGTAAATATACTGCTAGATATTCAATACTTAAATACTCAGATTATTGTACCATTATTATTCTCGAGTGGATATGTCGTAAATTTGTAGCCACATATATGTATAAGTTACTCATCCACTAAACTCAGCACATATGCTCCATCGCTCCACTTTGATGATATTCATATATACTACGTGTTAATATACATAATCAGTAGTATAGAATTAGGGGTGTTACAAGTAGCGGTTAAGGAAATTGCTATAAAATACACTATGACAAATGTTTTTGTAGCGGTTCCTTAAAACTACTACGCTTATCAACAAGATCACTACTATGTTTGTAGCGATTTCACAACCACTATAAGATGTGTCGGTAGATCAGACTTTCTTGGAGCATCTTATAGCGGTTACCTATAACATCCTTCTATAATTACCATTTAAATAATTATTTTATACCCAAACATATCTAAGTCCAACCAAAATAAATTATTCCACATCAAACATCATATCAAAAGGCTCTATTCAAAATATAAATTCTAGTATGCAACGGAATAATCATATTATGCAATGTACCAAAAAGACCCTAAAGTTCACCAATATACATTAAACTATACTCATAACAAAATAAGACATACAAGATTTGATTTCTTAGATCAAGTCTCGAATGCCTTCCCCTTAGTACCACTACCCGAATTCTCGCTCGAAAAAAAAATAAACGATGAAGGGGTGAGTCACGAGGACCCAGCAACCATATATCCAATTTAACAAGTATATAGGGAATGATTACAAGATAATTAAGCGGGCCAAATACTCCTTTGTATGACAATAAGTTTGAGTAGTTTTTCCAATTCATTTAATAGTTCAAAATTATTCAATATGCATGTAACTCCCTTAACTATCCTTATAACCACTGACAGAACCCATGGGAATAACATAACATGTTTAATCTCTTTAATGAGATTGCACTAAGCTCACCAATGATGAGGTGTAGCCTGGCCAAAGGTTACAGAACTCATATCGAACCATAGGTTCCCTTTTCTTTTGAATATATAAAGGTGTCACTGTCCGAAGGGCTGACTCTTATCCCAACCAAAGGAAAAGGTCATACTAAGGGCCCTGAAAATGTCACAGCCATCCACTGTGCGCTTAGTGGTGGCTATACTACGTGGTATAAAATAAATCTCCTATCATCACATCTCATCACAATCCAATACATCTCAATTTGCAGTGCAATGTCACAATTTCAACATCAATAATTTCTACTTATATTCAACATTCAATATCATGCATATCCTATCACATGGACAGTATAAACAATTTAATCATAACAATATAAACAATTTATGCCCACTTAACAAAAAAGTTTACTATCAAAATATATTTCATATATATACATTGTTCATATGTGAAATACTATAACATATTCATCATTTGCAAATTTGAACATACATACGTAACCACCTCAACAAGTATACAAGATAAATCAGAAAGTGGTTACCTCAAGTTCTTGACACAAAACTAAGTGTGACAGAAATTAGGCCCCTTTAAAAATAAATATATAATTATATGTTAATAGAATTAACAAAAATAACCACTAATACAATAATAAGTAATTAATTAAACTATTATCTTACTTTGTTTTCCTAGAAAAATGACAATTTATCCATTCCTTAAATCATTACTACGATCTCATTTTCTCCCTTCATAAATTATTTCCCACTAATTATGATCATTAAAATATCAGCATATCCTAAATTTTTCAACCTAATACTAAATTCTATAAGTTTAACCCAATTTATTAAATAATCTCCAAACCTTCACATAAACAATTCATATCAAACTTTAATTTAAATTTTAAATTCCAACTCATAATTTTATATAAGTTCAAAACTTAGTAAAACTAAACTGATTAAACTGACAATAATATCTCCAGTAATCTTAATAAATGCCTTAAACCTCATTTAATTGGTAGAATTATCCTCTAAAACATAAATTAATCCTATACTCTTTTAGGTAGAAAAATTAAATTTAAATCCCTACAATTACTTACTAATAAATCTAAACCAATTAAAATGATCTACTAATTATATTTTTCATATATATAGTTATCTATTATCAAAAATCAAAATCTACCAAAATTCTAACTTCAAAATTTTCACTAATAAGTATTATACTAATCTCATTAGAAAGAGAAAAATACGTAGAACAACTTTCATAAAGAAAATTTGTTGAAAAGAAATTAATTTAACTACCTAAATGATTTTATAAAATAAATAACATACCTTAAAAACTCAAATAGCCTCTCTTTTCTTCTCTTTTATCTCCTTCCTTTTCTATTATCTCCTTCCTACCTTGTCTCAATCTACTCTCCCAATCTCACATCACATGAATACACTATCACACAAAATCACCAACCACACACAGATATATATAGGGGAGGGAGAGGCAGTTGTGGAATTATTATTATTTTTTTGATTAATATGTTTCCCCTTCCCCATACACAGTGGCAGGACACTGCTACCTCACCCAAATCAATGGCAGCATACCTACCACAAGACACACACACACACACCTTTTTTTTTTTTTTAAGTTTTGTTTAAGGATCTTACATTATTGAACTGCTACAATTATCATTTGAATTTGGGGATTATAAATATCAAAACATTTTTTTTAGCGGTTGGCTAAGCACTAAAAATGTGGCAACAATTCCACCCCCCCCCCCAAAAAGTGTGACGAGAAATGAAATTTGAAAATTTGGTACCAACGTTTTTGAAGTAGTTAGCTAACTGCCATTAATAAATTTAAAAATATGATGCCATAAATTTTTAGCGGTTGGCCAACAACTTCAAATATTTAATGAAATTTCAAATTGTTGCACTAAAAATTTAAATTTTAATTCAACTTTATAGTTGTTGTCCAACCTATAATATTCCAAATTTTGGGTCTAAAAGTTGAAGACTAAGTTTGAATTAAGTGAGCTATTAAGCCTAGTTAAGCCATATATCTTAAACATGTAATAAGGAAAATGCTTAAGATAATTATTAAAATTATTTATAGGTGTTGAAAATTGAGAAAACATTATGAAGTTCAATTTTGGGATCTAGAAAAAATAAGAAGAGGTTTAATTTTGCAAAAATGGCCTGAAAATTGAGGAAACATTATGAAATTCGAGAAAAATAGTTAGAGGTTATTGTTTGTCCTGGGAATTTTAGGGAAATTACTTTAAGGACTAAAGATGCAAGTTGAGGAAGAAAATTCTTATAAAGTATTATGAACTAATTTCTAAAAAAAAAAAATCTGTAATTAAGTATCAATAAAGATGGGGGAAATGTTCTTTTCATTATCCTAAGTCCAAAAATAAATTTGGGCAGTGATTAGAACAAAATATAAAGCCCAAGATGTGCCATCTGAAAAAGATGGAGAGCTTAAAATTTTAAAGGCCTTGGCCCAACAAAATGATTAGAGAAAAAGATTATATGTTAAGCTTTTAAGTGTGCGGTGTCAAGTGGGTAAAAAGTTTTTATTTCCGATAATTAAAATGAGGAGTAGTGTAGTTGGCTAAGGTGTCAGCCTTCACTCCAAAAGGGATGAGGTTCAATGCCTACTGGTCGATGTAAGGACTTCATTGATGGGAATTTGTAAATGCTCTTTGAACTAGAGGCATGTCCTGACACTAGTAGGTTACTAGTGTCTATCCCAACTTAAACTTCTTTTAACAAAAAAAAAAAAAACACTCCACTAGCCCAGCCCCTCTATCTTCCTTGAATTCGATCTGCATCAGAAACAGAGTGAGAGAGGGAGGGTATTGGCTCTCATCTTCTTACTTTCCCATCCTCTTCCCCATCTGAACCATTGGATTGAAATCTAAATGGTTCAGATTTAATCTTTTATAAAAATATTTTAAATATTTTAATGATTTAATATTTCATTAATATTTTGATATAAGATTAAGGGAAAACATTTTCTCATGTTGTAGGAAAATGGTTTTCTCATGTTACACACACATGAAATGGTGGGACCCACACACACATATATTAATTCATATATGTATATGTGGGTCCCACCATTTTATGTGTATGTAGAAATTTTTTTTTTCTCATGTAACATGAGAAAACCAAAGCCCTAAGATTAAATCTAAATTGTTCAGATTTTAATCTAACGGCTCAGATGGAGAACATGATAGGAAGATGATGGAAAGGGAAGAGGGTGGGAGCGAAATCCGAGAGGGAGTTGAGACTGAAGAGAAGAGGAAGAAGATGAAGAAGAAGAGAAGTTTCCATCCCACAGGCAAGCTTGAATATAAGTAGAGGTAATTTCCCTAACCATCATCCCATCCTTATTTTCTTCAATTGACGCATCTTGAGGAAGAAGAATATGGTAAAAATAAGATCTCATCTTAGAGAAGGGAAATGAAGAAAACCATACAATACTGTAAGATAATGTTAAGGGAAGATGGAACAAGGTTGTAATGTTGGTTTTCTTGCTTGCATTATGGAATAAGGCTATGGGCAATATTATTTTCGATTTGGGGTTCACTGTTCTAGAGATAGTGCTACTGAAATTTTTTATGAGAATTCGTGGGAGTGCTTAAATGCTTACAAAATTAACTACTATAAATGTTATTTAGTGTCTGATAGTGAAGCTTTATGGATCTGAATTCTTAAGGCTGAAAATTGACATGAGACTTACTGTTTGATGCTTTCCCATATTAAATGACTATTTTAGATACTTAAACCATGTTTAGAAGGATTGATGATGGATTAATAACCATTGCAGAAGATGGGATCTTTTAGAATATTAAATATGATGCTTTGAAATGTTCAAATGTCGAAGGAGAGTTTTAAACTATTAAGTTATGTTTTAAAGCTTCAAAAATATTGTTTGGAGCAATGTTATGAAAGCTGTAATAGTTTTATAAATCTGGAATTTCTAGACTTGAAGTTAATGACGTGTGAAGTTTAAATGGATCAACATGGTATATAGTTTCAAGGATTATAAATCGGTAACAATTGGGTTTTAAGTTGTTTGATGTTAAATGAGAATCCTAGATAAGTTGAGGTTTTCATCCTAGATAATTTGATGTTTTCTTGAAGACTCTTAAATCTATGTTCTTAAAGTTTGAACTTTTGTTATTATAGTGATGATGATGTTCGTAAGCTTGAAGAATAGATATGAGTATATCAGAACATTGATTAATGTCTTTAAAGCTGGAGAATTAGATATGATGATATCAGAACATTAATTAATGTCTTTAAAGCTGGAGAATTTTTCTTGAATTATAGAGAACTTCTGCACAGAACTTTGTCAAGGGGATGTGTTTTTGTCTTAAACCATATGGTATCATTTATGTATTTACTATTTAGGCTGTGGGAAAATAGTTACTATAAGTTTGGAGCTTAGAAACTGATTGAAAGTTCTGTTTTATGTCTCAAAATTGTAAACTAATTGTTCTAGATAACTACTCGTATATAATTTGTGCTTGGTTGGTTGCATGTTTATTTGACATGTATTCCTTTGAACATGTAATATCTTTTCTTGAATTTGTGCCATGACCATATGTAAGTACTTGTAAGGTGTTGTTCTTTCTTAGCTATTTACATGCATATATAGCTAATTACCATTGCACATTATATATTGAGTTGATGTTTTGCTACTGAGATTTGACAGAGATTTGTTGTGATCTCCCAAAATAACCAGAATCAATATAATTTTGCAATATAAATGAGAACCTGGATTGTTTTCCCAACGAATTCACAGTGGGTCTGATTGTATCGTAACAGCGAAATAGAAACAGTAAAGATGGGGGGCTTTTTTGGTTCAAACAGATTAAAAACGAAGATAGACAGAAACAGAACGAAATAGATAGAAACATATTAAAATCAATTAACCCAACATTCAGATTCCAGAAACTTCCATCATTGAACAAAATATGAATGAACTCGCGTTTGGTTTTGGATGAACTGAAATCTCTGCATCTATCCAGAGAATCCCTCGACTAGATGATCGCCTAGCATTTGTCCGAACAGCGGCGTCTCACTATGTGATCGCACAACAACACTTAAACCTAGTTTGAACTCAGTCCTTGGGATGAACCAAATCGAATATTAAATCTAATATATGAACTATTTCCAGAAATCGAATCCAATAAGATGAAAACAAAAATGAGTAAAGTTATGAATTAAGTACAAGCTCTCTAGCCGAATCATGGAATCCTCAACGTTGGGTTAATCAGAGAAATTTAGTCGAGCATGACTGGAAAAAATGAAGAACAGATGAAGAACACCAAGAACACGAAGAACATTGCAGAGAAAATGAAACTTCTGTGTTTAACCAAAATAATCCAAAAACGTAATGAAATAAGATGTTTATAGCTGCTACCTAACTAAACTTAACCTAAAATGGAAATGGGCCAGGGCTACACAATGGCCCAAAACGAAATAAATGACAAACGGCTTTTAAAATACAAAATTTGGGCTCAGTAAATATCCAAAATTATACATATGTCTTTGGCTCCAAAATTGACCATCCTCTTGTCCGAATTTTCCTTCCGAGTCTTCATAACATTTGTAGCTCTTTGAATCATCTGAAATATGAGACAAGAATGAGGCAAATCCAATGTCTGGTTCAAGAGTTATGGTAAAATTAGTGAAGCAATGTAAAACTGGAAATTTATCATTAAAAATGAATTAAATCCAAATAAAAGCCCAAAGTCCAAATAAACATTAAAGCCCATTATTTATTAGTTAACAATCCTAAATTTATAACCCAAGAGATGCAAAGAAGTTTGTAAAATATTCAATTATCAAGATTCCCTTGAATCTCACCCCATTCTTCTCTATCCAACATTAGGGGCATGCTCTTCAAGAAGAAAGGGTAAGGTGGTTGATGATTGAAGAAGATGGAGGCACGTTTGTTAATTTTTACTCTACCATTTTATATGTCCTTCATATATGCAGTTTCACATAAACCACACCATAGTACCAGGCATACAATTGAGCAAATGATGAATCACAATGATGGTTCAAACACATCAATTCACATAGTATGTGAGAGAAGAATTATCACCTGGACACTTTACCAATTCCCGAATCAGTTCCCAATCCTTTCAGCACCCCAAACAATCGTCGGCTCTTATAAACATATATTCACAGACAACGGGTTATAATCTATCCAAATCCTTTGTATTCTCAAAATACTAGGGTTGGTTATCTCTACTACTCATTGCCCTTACGTTCTTATTTTTAGGTAAAAGTCAAAACAAGCATAATTTTCAATCAACTTTGAAAATCCATATCTTTATGTACAAGTGTCCAAGTGTAGTCATTCAAAAGGCTATACAACCCTTATTAAGTCTTGTTTCAGAGAAAAATAGGGTAATTGGCCAATTAGATGCACAACATTCCAGAATTGCAATTATTTGGACACTACCCTATAAACTTTCCAGTTTTACATGTTCAACTTCAAAAATTTATAACCACTAATATACAGATCCAATCGGCCCATATTACAATCCAATTAAAGCTTATGATGTCTACGACAAATTTACAAATTTTTAGGACCATTGGACAACATTTGCTCGATCAATAATGTGACACAAACTTACTGCAATGCAAGAACCAACATGGCAACACTACTATATCAACTTCAATCTTTGGGTTTTCCATCTAGCCCTTTTAAAAACCATAATCACAACCTATTCCAACACAATTTTTCCCAAGGAATCCATTTCTAAGCTCAAAAACTAAAAAATCCTTCTCTTTGATATAGTAACAGAACAAGCCAAAACCTTCAGGGTGTTTGGCCAAAATTTCAATTTTGCTACCGATGCTTTTGAGATCGATTTCTCATTTATCCCATACAATTTTTCATTCTAAACTCATTAGAAGCATCAGAACTAGGAAAATATAACTCTTTCATATTATAACAGAGGCCAACTAAAACTTGGCATAACCATAACTAAAAAACAAATCAAACCAATCGGTTAAAATTAGAGCTTATACATACCTATATTCAAATTCGTAATCGATTCTTGATTTCGATAGGATCCCTACCATTTAGACAACACCAAACACTTCACGTCAAGAATCTGAAACTATACAAATGCTGCTCTCTCTAAGAGGAATAACATTAGAGAAGGCATTGAGAGCTAGAAAGGCCAAATCACTTTCTCTTTCCTCCCTCTGCTTCTAGTGCCTCTCATCTTCCTTCATTTTGGTCTCCCCTTCTATTTTTATGTTATGGACGACTTTAATGGCTTAAAGGAAAAAGGGAAATGAAACATAAAAAATCCATAACACATATGTGGTCCAGAATGTGCCATGTTTCCTTGTTCAACCGATGTGAGAGAGAGAGCTTGACGAATAAGCAAAATGGGAAGATTAAGGAGGTGTAATCTTAAGAAAAGAAGGAGGTGAGGTGGCGCCTCCCTTGACTCCTGGATCTGGTGTTCGAAAAAGTCAAGTCTATGACCATGTCAGAGACTGATAGATTCCTTGGACTCAAAAGTAACATAGCTTGTATTGGTACTGCCAACATAAAAGTAGCTTTGCACTTTGTCATGATAGGAACACATGTTATCTTCCTATTGCACCAATACAAAAGTGTGTCATAATGAGACGATACGTGTCATGTTCTTTTTGCAACAACTCAAAAGTTGTATCATTATTAGTCATCATGATTTACTTTATTAAAGCTACTTTACCGTTCTTATTCATGCCTTGGTTCTTGCCCGCAATGCTATAGCATCACTATAGCAAATACGTTTACATTGCTATAACATCGAGTACTTAATCCAATTCCTACAACTTTGGTGTATTATGTTGTGCCATTGTTACAACATCACATGTGTTACCAAATTGTTGCTTAATGAACTCTACATTCCTTAAAATCATATTTCTAATGTTCAAATCCTAAGATTTGGGATGACACACCTCCTGAAGTAGGCTTTTGCCTAACACATACTTATCCAAGTCCCTAATCTCAAAATTTAGGATATTACAATTCTTCCCCCGTTCAATAAATTTCGTCCTCAATTTGAATGTGTATACCATAGAGAACCATTCTACACACTTAGTTTATCTATTTCCTATGCATGCTTCAGTAAGCATGCACCATAACCATACAACTCTCATTCATCTATACCCAGGTGAGGTATTCATACACAAGATCCACTGATCTATCTTGAGAATGCTTAGTCATGCAACCCTTACTGGCCGATACATTCTGCCTTACGGCTCATTTAGAAATCAATTATAACAAAGTGCAACAACAAATACAAACACAAGATCACATGCAACGTTGACTACAAATATAGGGCTCTACTTGTCCTGTACCATAGTGCTAGATATTCAAGCCTTACTACAAAGGGAATCATCCCCGTGCCATAAGTATATTGACTACAACCTAGTATAATCTGAATACTCTGCCTGCCTCAAAACATACTTTGGACACACTGGTCTAAAGTCACCACTGTAATACCCGGATAATTATCTATCTTAAATATCATATTTTCATAAATAATACCTATTTTAAATAGGTGAATATGTGGTCTCAAATTTTGATGTTGTATTTATTTTTATTCCTAGGCAATTTTCCCTAGAATTAGAAAACCTAAAGACTAATTTTTCTAAATCATATTAAGGATCATAAAATATCCTAAGATTATCATAATTTAGTATAATCATAATTATACCATTTCAGCAATTAAAATCATTAGAGGATGATAAAATCAATTAGAGGAAATTAGCAACAATTATTGGGCAATTGGAATTGCAATAATTGAGATACTTTAGTAACTTTTGAAATTAGTTAATAATTAATTTATAAAGGTCATAATTAAGGAAATATCAAATAAATTAAGGACCAAATGATATTTAGAAGCTAAGATTAGCATACAAGGAGTTGTTAATCATCAAAATTAAATTAGAAACCTTGTCAAATTTTGGTAATTAAGCCAGTAACCCCTAAAGCACTATATTAGCAATAGTAACCAAGGGTTAATTAATTCTCTTTTTAACTAATAAAAGTGGCAAAAATTACTAATTAAAGAGTGAAGAGATTATGTTAACTCTTAATCCTAAATCCTTGTGAAATTAAATTGGACCAATAAGAGATTTTTCTTCTTGAGTTGTGAGAACATTAAAACATAAATTGATAATTAAAAGGATAAAGGGGAGGACGGTTTTCTTGGGCAACAAAGAAGAAGAAATAATTTTAAATAAACATACAAACACATGGGCTAATTAGATGATAAATGGCCATTAAAGTATAAGAGTACTTATGAAGACTTTAGGGGCTTGAATTTAATGTTGTGGAAGAGGATAAAGGAAAGAGAAAAGTGTGTGTGTAGTGTGTAGGTGTGTGTTGTGAGTGTGTATGTGTCTAAGAGTTGTGTATGTTTGTGAGTGTAGTAAAGAAAGTCAAGATTAAACCAAAGTGAATAATGGTTTGAAATCCAAAGTAAAACTTAAGAAGCAAGTTTATTCTTTAATCAGATATAAGGGAATGAGAACCTATAGAAATAAAATCATAACTTGAAATCCGAGGATGAGTTGGTAAAAACCAGAGTATATTATGAATCAGTGAATTATTATCCAGAAGTTGACGTTGTCCAACGTTATTTCTGTAACCGACGACGTTCGGCTTAGAATCTTCGGCAGGTTACGAAATATCCTAAATAGGATCAAAAATTTAGTCAACCCAAATATTCTTAACAAGGAAGATTACATCTTCAGCGAGTTGCTTCCGGAATTTTGGTATTTTTCAAGATTACGCGATTAGAACACTGAGCAAGGACTTTATCGGTAGAAAACTTCTTAAGCAAGTATGTGACATCACCTTGGTGACTAAGGATGACATCATTTTGTTGACTTTGAAGGCAAAATACTAGGTGTAAGGCCAGGAACATACTACCTTAAAGAAGTGCGATCCAACGGTCAGAAACTTACCAGACAAAGTTCAAAGAAACTACCAAAATGCCATCCACTTTTTCTATAAATAGGAGGCTTCATGCTTCATATTTTCTCACCAATTCACAAAGCAAGAAACCGAAAATTTGAGAGAGTGAGGGAGTAGTGGAGAGGCTTCAAGAACAAGAAGCAAAGTTCTTCAAGAGGTAAGGAAGCTTTTAGTTGTATAGTTCTTAGCTTTCATAGTTTTGATAGAAATGTTGTTTTGATTCATAATCTTCCAATTATAGTGTTATTCTCATGTTTTTATGATTTCCACTGCCTTTATTTCGAGAAATTAGTGAAGTAGAAGTCATAGCAAAATTTTTGGAAGATTATGATCAAAATAGCGAAGCTCTGGCGAAATTTCATCGGTTAGCGATTTCAGGAACCAGTAGCAAAAACATTAATATTTTATAAAGGAAATGAGATTCTAAAATTCTGAATAAACTTATGGTTAAAACAAACATGTAGGGCTTTCCAAATATACCCAGAGTGTGTCATTTGAAGTTCTGTGCAAAGAGATAAAAATTCCAGAAGATAAGCTACGTTTTTTGGGAAAATTCTGGGCAGAGGTTGGAAACTTTAAAACTGGGAATTATTCTTGAATTCTGGGTAATTTCCAGTATTTTTCCTCGAAAATAGAGATCCCAAGGATTCCAGGAAATTTTACGGATCCTCATTTCGATTTTTATAGAATTAATTATGATTTTTCAAAGTTAGACAAAATTCTGCCCAAAAATGCTGAACCAGCGTTTTTTCCGAAATTTTGTGGAAATAATTGAAAATAAATCCACCAAGGGTAAAATTGTCATTTGTGGCCAAAATATCTCTTGAAATAATGTTTGAGAATTAATAGAGACGATATTACCTTATAGGATAACTGTGAACGCATTCTGACCGACAAAACAAAACTCGTCAACGAAGGTACGGATGCGTATTGTAACTTTAACTCTGATGCTTATGGTGTGCTTATATATGATAGTTGTACTCACATATTGAAACCCTGTTTTGAAACTTTTCTCTTTAAATATTGAATTGAATATGGGTTATGGTCATGATAACGCTCTTAAGTTTTCCTAGCGTTAAGGACACGATAGGCCATCGTGGCACTGGTGAATAGTGCAGACTGGGATAACATACATGTTGCAGTGGCTGTGTTTTGTTATTACCTTACATGTTGTTATGATTTTGAAAGTTGTAATTGTGTACCTATTACGTGATACATGTCATATACTGTTTACATAAGCATGAGGTTAATCGTTACCTGAGGTCTGATGGGTATTGGACCTCAGCTCTTACCATAGCTTCAGGTCCGGGGAACCAAGGACTGAGGATAGGAGTAAGTAGAGTAAGCAGAAAGTGTAAGGACCCGGCTGAAGATCCTATTTTTAGACATATACCGTTATAACATCACTCTGATAAATGTACTGTACATTATAAACAGACGGATACGCCACAGTTAATGATATATCAGTTACTCACTCTTTTACTTCCTCCGATGCTCTACTCTGATAAAAGAAAAAAAAAATTATTCCGCTTTTGGAAATTGAGGTGTTACAACCACGCTAAGCAACAAACATAGTGGTAGGCACACATGTCTTATGGCCCAAGGACACCACCCCATGCAAACTTGCATACCGTGTCTTATCGCCTTAAGCCTTTGTTTGTTTACTCCATGTCTGAGCTTCTTCAATTCCAGCTCTTATAATACTTTCATCTTGCTTAGCACTATAGCTGGCAAATACTATCTAACCTAACCGGTTGAAATTTCTTGAGCATTATATCAATTTTTGTTCCTGAATCTTCATGATCACCAACTGCATCGCTTTTCATTTCAACACATCAGCGAGAACAATTCCATCATCGCTTTTTAATTCTTCTATGTTGTCCCATTTTAACTTTTTTATGAGTTTTCAAATACTCAAAATTTCTATGGTTGCAGTACATTTCACAATTCACATTATACAAATGAAGTGCTATCACATTTTCAATTAAAAACATAATCACTACTAGCTCAATTCATGAAAACACATTCGTTGATTGCTCAAATTCAAGAAAACACATTCACTACTAGCTCAAAGTCATGAGTGGGAGAGTTCATTTCATGAGGTTCAACAGTTGAGAGGCACACGCCACCATTCTATCCTACTTTGTCAGGGCATATCTCAATCCTTTCAAAATACAAGTCACATGCAATGTTGATAGTGTACACAAGTGATAACTCTCCATATTTTATATTTTTAAAGTATATTTTGAAGATATTTGGAGAGTTATCTAAATAATTTTGGGACATTTTCAATGAGATTATACTATTATAAGATCAAATCAAAGTGGTGCATCATTTATGGGATTTCAATTTAAAATAAATTCTTTTGAGTTTTTAGGAAATAAATAATAGTAATTATATTTTTTTTTTAAAAAAAAGAAACTATTTAGTTTTATTATATTATTATTATTATTTAATGTCATTTGTTCTTGACTTCACCAGGATTTTACGGGCTGTTTTAATTGACGAATGGTCATAATGGATTGAATGATATTAGGCTGGTTTAAAGTGGGCTCACGGAATGAAAAGAATGAAAAGGAGACGCAGAGAATCAAATTAATTGGGCTGAAACTGAATGATTGGTTATGGGCCCACGGATGGAGTTGATCAAGGAATGAATTGAGAAAACCAAAAGGGAATTGGAGGCAAGTCTGGACGGAATTGAAAGAGGAGACCCGAGATGCACCTGGGCCCACGCATGAATGGAGGAATTAATAGGGAAACCTAAAAGAAGCAGAGGACGGAACCGAAAAAAGAGGAGAGAACAGAACATACGCGGGAGGCAGAGAGCTTGACGGCGAAACAAAAAAGAGACGCGCAGACGGTAATAGAGAGAACGTGAGACGCAAGCACAGCAGCGGAGCGAGAGAGGCACTTTGATTCTCTTCATCATCTCCACGGAAGGACGAGAGGACTGTGGAGGCGACGGAGAACACAATTAGCAGCTTCATTTTCATCTTCCATGGCTCACCATCAGCTGAATTAGGGAAAACTTCTGTTCTTAATTTTAATACTCTGTTCTTTTTCCCTTTCCCTTTGAATTTCAGTATGGTTTTAAACCTTGTGTTGAATCTGGAATTTCTGTCCTGTCTTCTTCTGGAAGTCATGTATAACTAGTTTATTTTGCAACTTAGAAATCTATAAACTTATTAATAGATTAGGATTTATTTTTCATGGTTTAATTATGATTAATATTGATTTTGGTTGCTTAAATCTCGGTTAGTTTTGACTATTTATTGATTGGTCATCTTTAAATAGGATTTTGAGGATTAGGATTTATCTTGGTAAAGAGAATTTTAATTAAGCTCCAGATTATGTAATATGGGATTAAATTATAATTTAATCTACGATTAGGATAAGAATATATCTAATAGCCTCATATGATTGTAGAAGAGTGTGTCTGGATAAAATTGACTCTAAAGTAAATTTGTTAGGCATAACAGCTTTTACTTAAAAGAGGGTTGTAAGTGGACCGGAAGGCACTTATAACTATCAATACTTGAGATTGACAAAATTAATATTAAGAGTAATTAAATTGATAAAATAAATGTCTATGAAATTAATAAGGGATTAGTGCCTCTAGGTTGCCCGTTTGATATTTGTGGTAGTTAGTTTATTTGAATTTCTTTTCTTTTAATTAAACTCACTTTGGATTGCTCAACTTAAACGAAAAGTGCAAGAGTAATTATTAACTGAAGTAGTAGGTACTAAGTCCTCGTGGGAACGATATTTTACTAACTCTTTATTACTTGATACGGCCCGTGCACTTGCGGAGTTATAGGCTCTAAATTTTGCCCTATCAACAAGACTCAACATGTCTTGGGCAATATTAACTATGAAAGCGAATTGAATTGTAGGACTCAGTATGTCCCGAGATTTGCTGCATGCAATGTTCACAATGTTTGCCAGACTTAACATGCCAATACTCTGATACTTATATCAGTTACTCTCCATTATCTCAATGATAATATAGTTTACCATCGAGAGTGAGATTATTTGTAATGTACTTTAGTATTTATCATATTCACTTCTAAGAAAGAAGATTCATTGTATCCATTTTATCTAAAAGATACTCAAGATCAGGTGATCTTAAGTGAGAAACATATTGTAATCTTTCGGTGTGTAAAGGGGAGAATCTAGGTGAGAGATTCGGCTTCATAAATGCCTGGGTGAACTTGTAGAATTGTAGAGATTTTTATCTTATGCCTAGATTAAACAAGAAGATAATGGATAGTTTATATATTGTATTCCCTTAACTTTTATGTTTTCAGCAGATATTCAAAACATATTCATTACTTTCAAACATATTGCTTTTACAAATATGCAAAGAAATTTTTAAAATTTCTAAACTTTTATCTCAAACCTAATTCACCCCCTTCTTAGGTGATAACCGATTCTAACAATACCAGCTTGATAGGTATCACTACCTACTATATATTCAAAACATGAACATTCTTAATAATAAGTACGTGGCGCTGGAGCACCCCATGACAATACACCGCATCACATTAACCTTATATAAGGTGGATTTATATGGACTCTCGATATTAGTCTAGCGCCAAACATAGTCACAAATTTAATTTTCCCTATCAGGTATTCAACCTGCATCTCAGGGAATCCATTTGTCATAAATATACCAACGATTATCTATCTCAATCATGAGACCGCAACCCGTGGCTGTTGGGGTTATAGCCACTACTTGGTTCCATTGAGGAACAATCTCTCAATAATTAATTTATTCAATCAATTAGTACCATATTCTAGATGTACATATTGATACCACCCCTTGGTATACCGATACCACCTTCAGATATATTGATATCATCTATACCACTGATACCACCCCAGTGGTGCTGATACCACTAGTGATCTGTTTCCTGCCACTATGTAATCAAATATCAATATACTATTTTGTTGCCACAAGAATTGCATGCTCTGATACCACAATTGTAATACCCCACAAGTACATTAACTATCATTAGAGTATTTATATGCAGTTTAGTAGAAAAAATAGAAACAGTACAATATATTGATGTAAAACTCTTGATTACATTACAAATATATCTACACAATCTATACACAATATTACAAATTCTCATACTTATAAGAATCTAACTATAACTAACTAACAACAAAGCTATAAAGGTATAACATCACCATCTGATGCCATCTGTTGTCTTGTTTTAGGAACCACGTCCAGTGCACAGTGCACTGCTCATATCACAAATAATAACAAGGGCTAGGATTCAAATGAATTTTATGGTAACAATTAATATCACATAATATGCATTCACAATATATGATAGGCAACCAACATGCAATACCTTTGGCACTCATACCATACATATCATATACAACACTGACTACAAATAAATATCATATAAACCACACCATAGTATCAGGCATACAACTGAGCAAATGATAAATCACAATCATAGTTTAAACACATACAAAGTCACACATAGTATGTAAGAGAAGAGTTACCACTTGGACACTTTACCAATTCCTAAATCGGCTCTAAATCCTTTTGTCGCCTTGGGTAATCGTCGGCTCCTATAAATTTATATTCATGAACAATAAGTTATAATCTATCCAAACCCTTTATATTCTCAAAATACTAGGGTTAGTTATCTCTACTACCCATTGCCCTTACTTCTTTTTGGGTAAAAGTCAAAACTAGCAGAATTTTCAATCAACTTTAAAAATTCATGTCTTTATATACAAGTTTCCAATTGTAGTGATTCAAAAGCCTATACAACCCTTATTAAGTCTCATTTAAGAGAAAATATGGTAATTAGCCAATTAGATTCATAGCATTCCAGAATTGTAATTCTTTGGACACCGCCCCATAAACATTTCAGTTTTACATGTTCAACTTAAAAAATTCATAACTACCAATATACAGATTCAATCGGCTCATATTACATATACAATTAAATCTTAAGATGTCTACTACAATCCTACAAATTTTCGGGACCATCGGACAATGTTTGCTTAGTTAACAATGTGACACAATCTAACTGACACGCATGAACTAACCTACCAACACTACTATATCAACTTCAATCTTTGAGATTTCAATCCAACCCTTCTAAAAACCATAGTCACAACTTATTCCCACACAATTTTGACCAAGAAATCCATTTCTAACATGAAAATAGAAAAATCATTCTGTTTTATATAGAAGAAGAATTGGCCAAAACTTTTAGCTTTTCCGGCCAAAATTTCAATTTTTACTTCCGATGATTCTAGGATCGGTTTCTCACAATTATCCCACACAATTGTTTATTCTAAACTCACTGGAAGCATCAAAAATAGCAAAATCATAGAATGAATGAGCTCAATTTGGACTAATAATTTGCAAGTTTCTCTTTATTTCTTCTCTTCTCTTAATCATTCTCCACAATTCAATTTGGACAAATCTACATTAAATATAGCAGTTAAACAATGTATATGATAAGATTTACTAGGGTTATACTAGTTAAACTATGTCCTAGGGTTATACTTTAATTGTACAACTATATCTACCTGAAAATGGGGATAACAATATACTCTTAGGTATAACTTGAATACATAAGTATAAATGGACATGCCAAAAGGACTCACAATTCCCTACAAGGGATTAATCATTCGTAAGATCGATAGGGTTTAGATGACTTCTAGTTGACTAGGGAATCTACACATAGTAAGCGATCATGAAGAGTCATGATCCGTCTTAGAGTTAATGGAAGAAGATTCATAGTTCCATGAAAAGCTACATTTAGTTAATTAAGAGAGATGATACTCTATTCTTACTCTCAACTAAATATGAACAACGATGTGAGAGATGATGCCACACAACATCCAAACTAGAAAGATAGATCGCTTGATCAACTCGATTTGTTCTGGGGCCGTAGAGTATTACTTATGTCTTATATGGTCATTATATAAATTGGACTCGTTAAGGGAGTTTAATTGGTCCAAGTTCATTTATATCAGTGACTAATTAGGCCTGATTGATCACACATTAAGATTGTTCTTGATTGCTTAGTTTAGCAACTTTAAGCCAACAATTGTTATTAGCTTTGTCAAAACTAGGGATGTAACTGGGTTGGAGTGGGACTCCAAGCCCAATTATATATGGTGCCATATTTGGTTGTTTTAATGAGAAATTAGTTTCTCTGCTAACAAGCCTAATAGGGGCTTGGGCCAATTTGAATTTGAGAACTTTAAATTCAAATATTAAATTCAAGATATTAGATAATTAAGGATAATTTTGAATATGTAGATAGGATTGGATAAGACTTCTTGGAATAATTAATTGTTCAAGAATCACATCTTGGAATAATTAATTATTCAAGAAAAGGCACACTTCTCGGAATAATTAGCACTTGTTGGAATAATTGATTATTCAAGAAATACTTCTTGCAATAATTAATTATTTAGGAAAAGACATACTTCTTGTAATAATTAATTGTTCAAGAAAAAGCACACTTGTTGGAATAATTAATTTTTTAAGAAAAGGCACAACTTTTCTTTAAATGAAAAAAGTTGACTTTTAGAAAAATCTTTCATGAAAGGAGGTGATTTTTTCAATAACTCTCTTTCATGAAAGGAGGCAACTTTTGTGCCTATAAAAGGGGGTGACCAAAAGATAAGCAAGTAGGCAAACTTCAAGAAAGCTTGCTCCCAACTTGCACCAAGAATACTAGTCTTGTGCCTTATCTAACCTCAAGACGTCATTATTGTCTTGTAAGGATAAACCCAAACACTTAAAGCCTCCACTTTGCCATTTCTTAGCAAGCATCCAAGGAGAAAGAGGATTCAATGAGAAGGAGTTCTTGTTGCAATCATGAGGCAATCGTGTGGATCAATGTTAGAGGATGTTATACTCTATGACATCTTCAAGTGATCAAAGGTAATCCTAAACCCTTATATGTTTTTTAATGAATAGATCCTAAACATAAATCATGAGTACCAAAGAGAGTTACAAGTTATAATGTGAGTACCATTAAGAGTTACAGGTTATAAGTTATGATCACAATAAAGAGATATAGGTTCTCATAAGTACCGTAAAAAGTTACAGTTCATGATTCACGAGGATTGTAAAGAGTTACGGGGTTCCACAATGATTAACAATTTTCTTTGTTTTAACCCCATTAACAAGTTGCTTGAATGTCAAGAAAACAAAAATTTTAACCAACAATTGAATCATATTCAAAGTGGTCAAAATGCTGCATTTTTTTGAAGGGACTAATATGGAATTTTTGAAATTTGTGGTCTTGAAGTGTCATTTCTAATATATGAGCCCCAAACTGCCATTCCCAAATTTTAATCCAATTTTCAAGCCCCGCAATTTAAAATGATCAAGTCAACATCAAACTTTCTCAACAATCAATGACTAAGAGTAACTTCAATAATTATATATGACAATTTTTCCATTTTTATTCTTATTCAATGCATTTATTCTTAATGCCAATTTATCATAATAAATACATTTTAAGCTCAATAATTATGATAAAATCCCTAGATAAAGTATGAAAATATATAACAAAATAGGAATTTGTCAACGAGTCATCCAAACCAATGAAAATCATATCCATTATGATCAAAACAAGGTATAAATGTGTCTCAACCACATGCAAACAATCAGCCAAACAACTAAAGCTACAAGCTTATAATAGATAATAAAGTAGCAAAAAATACCAAAATAAAAAAGTCCCTAGCTACGAACATGTTTTCTCTCACACCAAGCCTTCAAAAGATGATCCCATCTTCGAAAAAGATGAAACATATGTTCTGAACCTTTTGACCAAATTTTAGCTCAATCCAATGGTTAACAAGTGTTCAAATGCTAATATATGGATACTAACATGTGAATTTGCATTTCTTGAAGAACTAGATTCAACCAAACTCCAAAAGAAAATTGGAAAAGCAAACATAAAAAAGAAAGAAAGTTGCCTTATATCTTCATCGAAGTCCATGGGAACAAAGAGCATCATAATCGCTAAGATTGCTTTGTCAGATTTTTTTCAAAAGGATTGTGTGAGAGTGAAATTGGAAATAGCTCTAGAGCTCATAATTATTCTATGATTAACATGTGATATGTTGTTATTTATATTTCATATATACATATAAGATTAACTGTTACCCTGATTCATTTATTTGAACTCTAGATCATATAAAAGAGATAGATAGTGGTTCGTGATCGAGAGAGAAGACGTAGCTATAAAAGAAGGAACTTTTTGGAAAAAAATATGTGTATATATTTCATTGTTTATCATTTGTCTATGTTGGATTACTATATTAATATCCTATTATAGGATATATTCAAATTGCAAAAAATTTATTCTCACGTTTTCAAATGAAGTTATTTTAAGCAAGTTTTATTCCATAATTAAGTCATCCAAATCATTTCAATGCATGTACACTATAACTCTGATAAATAAAGGCCTCATAGGACAAGGCATCACAAATACTTCCATCTTTTACCTTTACTTCATAAAGTCGAAGCCTTTGAATATTGGTGGAGAAAGACCAGTGGATAATTTTTTTATGCCATTTTGAAGAAGTTTCTCAGACGATGGGATTGCTTTATTTAGTCACATATTATGGGAGGTCAAATATTAGGTCATTTGCCTTTTCTTATATATAACGAAAACTTTTGTCTCTCCTTTCTATATATCATGCGGTTTCCTTGTCTCACTATCGATGGAGCAATTCCTTCTAAGAGTACATTTTGTTGTAGTCTAAATGACCTCCGACTTTGGAACCACTATCCAAATCCAGCTTCAAAATGCATTAGTTAAGTCTTAATTTATGACTTCTACTAAATTCATTTTTAGGATTTATTTTCATTTATATTCCTTTTTGTGATGAGTATAGTGAGTACTAAATTAGTGTGCATTTTAATCCTATTTCAGTTAGTCTTCCACTGTCATTTTTTTTTCATTTTGTTAAAATCATTATGTGGATATTTCATAACTAAAATCAAGATAGGAAGATATATATACTAACTAACTTTAATTCCATTAATGTTACTGTTGATGCTAATAAAGAGAAATGCTTTAACGACTTCTGTCTTAATTGTTGGCATCAATATTGAAAAGGCAGAGACTTGGCAAGCGGATGCGTCTTTAACATAGTGGATGGTCCAACTAATCATTAACTGAATTTCATGCATTTTGAGAGCAGAGACTCAACATTTCAAGATCTTAAAAAGGCACTAGAAGATGAAATGAATAAGAGTAGTGTTCATATTTGAGAGACGGTAACACTGACATAAATTAATTTATTTAATTTTGAATATTAAGAAGTTGGTATTCGAGCACAAATGAAAGTTGTGTTTTGCTTGGTTTGAAACAGAGCATGGTGATGTAATGAAAAAAAAAGACAGAGCATGGTGAGATAAATAAGTGGTGCCCCCTGTTAGATCGCCTGAAAACTTATCTGAAAGTGTTGTACGGCCTCTCATCTCATCTAATATTTGGATTTTTATTTTTATTTTTATTTTATTTTTCTGGTTAGATAAAATTAGCTCCCAGATTGGCTTTTTCCTACTTGCACAAAACTATAATTCCGATTTGTACAATCTTTAACGAGCCCAAGAAAAGAAAATATAGTGTTGAGCATAAAAACAAAATGCATATTGTTATAAAAGAGGTGACACCCACTACGGAGGGAAAAAAATGAACAAGAGGACAGAGGCAAAAAGAAAATTAAAAGATAGCAATATTAAAATCACTTCATCAAAATACTCTAAGTTGAGCGAGATTTGTGCAATCTCTTGAACATACTCGGAAAAAAACATCTATTCTGACCAAAAATTCACAAAGCCATCGACAAATTAAAACTCTGAAAATGGCCAAAATTGGGTTAACTTTTTGTTTCACCAGATTTTTAGTCGTCAATCAGTTAGACAAAAGAACCTAGCTAATAAATTATAAAACAGCAATAACTATTATCTTTAGGATTTAGCCGTCAATCATCTGACTAAAGCTAACATGGCACTTGAGATGCTAATATCACATATAACTACATATTAATTCAGTCAAAAGTTGGCATAAAAGTCAGCACATGTTCATTGGCATCAGAGTAAATTGCACAAATATCACTTTTGCATCAATATAAAAACTCTAACAGACTAAAACATGTGGGACTTTACTCTTATTAGGCTAAAAGAATGATTGTATTCTTGGTTTTGACAAGGACTGGCTTCAATATATTTAGACAAAGGTTTTTAATAGTGATGTATCTGATGTTGATGACATTCAAGAAGTACTAAAGGGTTTGGAGAGTAATCTGAAGACCAACGAGGCAATCAAGAGGTAGAGGCCTAGGAGGAGTTGGATTAAGAGTGTGAAAATGTTATGGCGAATCATACTCAGCTTTTGAAAGAACACCAGGACATTCTAACGAGGCAAAATCGATGTTGGGAATTAATGATTGCTGCTAAAAAAAAAAAACAAACCCTTGGGATTTTAGCTTGGATTTCATTATATTTTCATGCTTCATGTTTTCTTTTTTGGGTGAACAAAAGATGTGAAATTCTTGTAGTTGTTGTCACCAGAATGCTTAACATTATTATGTTGGAGAGAATACAGTTGAGAATATATGCATGAATAAGTTCAGGAAATTGGATTTTGGATGATTCCCCAGGATTCAAAAAAAAAAAAAAAAATCCTTTTGTACTAATTTCTTTGGGAAGGAAGACATTCAATATTCAATCTCTGATTTAAGATAGATATTCATTTATTTAATTTTGAATATTAAGTTATTGAGTTGTTGTTAAAACACAAAAGAATGCTCTGTTTTAGTTGCTTTAAAACAGAGCATAGTGAGATCAACGTTTGAGAGAGGTAGACAATCTTCGTGATATCTTCAACCGATATAAGGAATAAGAAAAACAAGACGTTAGTCATAAAACGATAGGTCAATCTTGAAAACAAGATGAGAAGCAATGTAAATAGGAAGAAGAAGATAAGAATAATGCATCACTTAATCAATAAATAATTTTTTTCCCTATCTAAAAATAAATAATTATTTTTAATAGTCACACAAATAATAAATTCCCTTTTTTTTTTTGGAAATGTCAATTCATTCCATAAAATCAAAACAATTACACGCACAAAAATAGAGAGGAAAAGAAACTTAGGCCACCTTCTAGGAAAATAATGTTTTTTTCATTGATGTTTCCAAATGGGAAAACTCGGTATCATACACACTCTAAAAATTCTCTTTTTCCATGTATGATAAGCAAAGCAGAAACAATAGAATACAAGAAATTTATCGTGATTTTGTTATCCTTATAAGAATATGTAATAAAGCCTATTATTCCCAACTCTTATAGCTTCTATCTACTCACGTATTTAGCATCAATCTAATCCATAACATAACGTAACAACTCTCTAGACAATTCACAGTTCTCTTTAAACATTTTAGATTTTATCTTGGGTTTCATTTCAAATGCTTCATGTTTTTTATTCGGTGATTAAAAGATGTGCACTTCATGTATTAATTGTCAAACTCTGCAATAATATTCATGCTTGTTAGAGATACTTTTGGGTTTCATTAAATTTGTGGGTGTGACTAGAAATTAGAAGTCCTTGAACCTCTAATTTTAGACATGAAATCAATGTTATTTATGGTCAAACCTTAACAAAGATTTTTTCCAGACAAAAGAATATATCTTGTATCTTTTAGTTTGCCTTTTATATAAGGAAATTCATCCTAGGCTTCTTCTAAAAAGGTAAAACATGGGACAAAAATGTAACATCCTAAATTTTGGATTTTTGGAAACCAAGGATTAATTATGGAAAATTTGGTCTTAAGGAATTTTAAAATTGAGAATTTGAAATTAAGGCATATTTCCCTAAAATTAAGGAATTATTAGGAAATAAATTTTGGCCTAAAAATAATTTTGAAGTTAGTTATTGGAATTTAAGGCATGTTTTCCTGTAAATTAAAGGCAATCTAGTTGGGAATAATTATTGGCCAAAATAAATTAATTGAGGAAAGAATAAAGTCAAAGAATATTTGGAAGGGATAATTTGTGGCCTAAAATAATTATGGGAAGTTAAGGCCTAATTTCCATGAATTGTTGGGGAAAAGAATTATAGGATTTATTATTAAGAATAATTATCTTTGATTGACTTTTGGCCTAAATATTTTGGGAGATGATATCTTATGGCCTAAGAAAATGAATTGTGAAAAAAAAAAATCTTTAAATGGAAATGAGGATTAATTCCATCACTAAATTAATGTTGCAAGTAAATTGGAAAAATTATTTGGGCCCTCTCGTGAACAGCTGAAAAGGAAGAAGAATATTAACAAACCAATACAACATAAGCAAGCCCATATATTATTCCTATCAGCCCACGTGACATCAATAGAATGAGAGAAGATAGGTCTATAAATATGTATATCAAATGCTTCAGCTTTCATTCAAAACGCAGAAGCAGTAAGACATTCCATCATCATTCTTTCCGGGCCAACATGTGACGGCAAGGGAATATAGATCAGCCCATTGTTTATATCATGGCCTACAAGAAATGGACACAAACCCCTTATATTCTATCCTATCTATTCATAATCAACAGATAAAATTTTATCAAAAAAAAAAAAATCAACGGATAAAAAAAATTTATATTAAAAAAAAAGATAAAAAAAGTTAGCATAGATGGTAAGGGATTTGGTCAAGTCTCAAAGGGATGTGTGTTCGATCCCGCTGCCATCACTGAGACTCTTTCGGTAGGCGATCTCGTAAGTGTTCAAAGAGTTTGGGGTCATTCCCTAGCCTTAGTAGAGAAATGATGTCAAACCCTCAAAACTTTTTAATATAAAAATCAAAAAACGCAAACACGCAAGATACCTACTCAGCGCGGAAAACAGACCCAGGTGCAGCGGAGCATCAGCAAGAATCCTTAGGCCATATCTCTCGAGCCCTGTGTTGCTTGCTCACTGGGTGTTTGCCGTCGGACTGGACCTACAAGATGGTGTGTGTGTGTGTGTGTATTCTCTGTGCATCGTTCTTCACTCACGCTTCACCAACGAGTCCAAAACAGAGAGTATGAAGTGAAGGAGAAAAAGACAGAGACAGCGTGATCACAGAAGAGAGGGAGAAACAGAAATAGAAAATGCTGACGCCATGCTCTGCTGTTCTCTCAGTGCGCCGTTAACTCCTCCATTCCTGATTCATTATCATTCAGCCAGAGAACTTGGAAACAGAGTGTGAAACCTGGAAACAGAAGACACAGAGACATAGAGAGCGAGAGAGTGAGACGAGGAAGAGAGAGAAGCACACACAAACTGAGTATCTCCTTTCTCTGTTTGTGCCGTCCAAAAACAGGGGAGAGAGGGAGCCGTGGAACTTCAACATTCAAGCTTGAAACATAAGGTAAACCATTGGACCTCTCTTTCCTTTCATTTTCGCCACTTGCTCCGTTGCCAGTGAAGTTTTAAACTGAGGAAATGAAAACCATGCGAAGTTACATACCAAAGGGAAGAAGTTATGTTCTTATATATATATATGTATGTACATGTTGGCTGTCATGAACATGGGAATGTAAACCAAAAGCTTGCTGTCATAGAAGGGAAGAAAAGAATATATATGTATATACGCCTTACGTGAAGCCATGCTGAACCAAAGTATCACACACACACACACACAGCTCACGAGAAGGCTAAGTCAGGAAACCAAGGAAAAGTTAACTGTGCAACCTCTACACACACACATTTATTACGTGGAGTCATGTGTATATGGGAAAAGAGAAAACTTGCTGTATTTTTTTTTGCTCGAAGAAAACTTGCTGTATGTGTGTATATATATAAGGCATATTTTACTTAGAATATTTGTCTCTAAATATATAAATATATGTGAGTGGTAAAATGATGGTTTTAAGAATAAGTATAAAGCTGGGAAACTGCGAAACCGAAGCCCATTGTTGTGGAGGGCAACGTTAGGATCTGTGAGGATTAAAAATCAAAGGTGTATAGCTATATATACTAGTATATGGAATCAAATTATATAGTTGAGGGATGCCACTTAATAGTTCAAGAAGATCATTGCACTGGGAAATTTATTTGGGATTGTAAACTGTTAAGCAAATGACTTAAAGTATGGAAGTAGGGTTAAAAATGCTTAAATAGTTAAGTTTAATAAGATTTATGTATTTTCGGATAGATGGTGCTAGAACAGTAATTTTCAAGTGAAGGAAAACTAAGGTAAACCTTTGAGTTTTACTTTGAAGGTTTTACAGGAGATAGTACTCTCCTTAAGCTTTAAAATAAGCTTTGGTTCACCTCAAACGGAGGTCTACAACTCCAAATATGATTTTTAGAAGTTGAAATGAAATCTGAAAATGTTTTTGGTATCATTCTGGAGGAAGAAAATGACGTGGCATTTTGGGATAGGTAAACAACCATATAAAATTATGAAAATTTCTAAATGTGTAGTAGACACATAGAAATTTAATTTGATAGGTAATTTGTTACATTTCGATAAGTATACAAATAGTTATGAATTTTGAAAAATGAGTTACATAACTGTAACGTTTTCTGAATGACAGTAATGTTTTTGAAAACTGGGAATAATTGGCATAAGATAAAATACTGAAACCAATTTTCATAGAACTCTAGAATTTTGAACCACCTAAATCTGATGCCTAGAACTCTAGATATGAAATTTTGAAATCAAGCTATGAAAACTGGTAAGTTTTGTTCCCATATTGGATAGTGATTAAGTTTTCAAAATTTGAGAATTTTTATCAGTCATAAATCAACTTGGTGACTTTAGTTTATAGAAGTAGACTTATCAAGGAATAATAGAAATTAGAATCACTCCATTCGAAGTTATATAAATCAAGTTACAAATTTTCCAAATACCAGTAGAAATTAAAGGTAAACTTCTGATAAGTCTTAGAATAGTCACTTAAGTTGTAAATTATGAAAGAATGTCGAATACAGGATAACTGACTGAAATGAATGAAAAATAAATATATAAGAATTATTAATTAATAATAAATGAGGATTATTATTAATTAATATAGAGTAAAGGAAATATATGAGAATTATTAATTAATAATAAATTAGAGTTATTATTAATTAATAAATAGGGGTATTATCAATAAGGGGAATTTTTTGGGTTTTAATTACTTTTAATTCCCTAAGAGTAATTCGCATAGTTAGTTGTGTTGCTACGCGATTAAGTGACTAATGACAATGATAAATGTTTATAGGATATTCATAGACGCCTCAACCGATCCCAACACCTACCGGACGAAGAGTTAAGGATTCAAAATCGAGGTAGCTAACTCTAATCTTGTAAGCATGTGTGTAAGTATTCATATATTAATTAGCTGATCATGTATACCGGTTGATTTACTTGTTATATGTTTTTCCTAGCTATGGATTTGAGACTGCGGTCTCATGGGGTTGCATGTCCTAGACAAGGGCTGTGGTCCTTGGCTGTTTACTGCGGTTACAGTTATTTGTACTTGTAAATGCTTCCATGCTTTAACATCTGTTATTCTGTCATTTATGCTTTCATACATGTGCATGTGATTAATTGTTACCCCTATGGTCCATTTATTTGGATTCCAGACCACATGAAAGATACAGGTAGTGGTTCGGGATCAAAAGGCAAAAAGCAGCTATAAGGGATACAACAGTTGGAACTTTTTAGTAAAATGGAGTAGCTAGACTATATTTTAACGTTTATCATCTGTCTAATTTGGGATTACTGTATTAACATCCAACTATCAAGATGTAAGGAGTTTGGAGGGGAGGAGAAGGAAAGGAAATGTCATCATAAAGGAATAAACAATAAACAATGCAGAGCCAATGAATAAATAAATCTTCAAGTTGCATGGATTGAATTTCAACTTGAAGCTAATTAAACCTAGGCAAATGATAATCATCTGTCAAGATGTTACACAGAAAGGAATAGTATAAGGACATGTAATAAGCAGCAATTCCAAATTTGTTAATGAAGTGCATCCATGTAATGAAAAGTGGGAATGCAGGCAAAAAGTATTCACCTTGTAATTGGACTGTGCTACAAATTGAAGAAAACAAATTTAGTTGCCAAAAATGAAATTCAAATTTCCACAGAGCCCCATGAATAAACAATTCCAGTCAATGGAATCACATTCTTCTCTCTACATTACACAGTTCATAATGTTTTACAGCAGTAATGCATTCAATTAGTCCTATAAAAACAGCATGAATTTTTTACATGTTTAAGGAAGATCTTATTGCGATGTTTTAAAGCAGTTAGTACATACATGAGTTTTTAAATTGAAGCTAAAAAAGTTCAATGCTAAACGTTAAATTCAAATTTACACAGAGAGAAGGTTTATGTTTGAAAGTTTCACTTGATGACGATGCTAAACAATTCCAGTCAATGGAATTGAATGCCTTATGGATATTAAAGTTTCAGTTTCAGTTTGTTTAACTTATTTTTGAAAGTTTCACTTGGTCACGATGCCACATCTTCAGTTGAACTTTCATCATTCTATTGTGGCATGGTCTTTATCATTCATGTTTTTTTAGAGCACTGACAGCGGGGGAATATGAAGACGTTTGATTAGAGGGTACCGAATGCATTTCAACATAAAATAAAATAAGTTGTGTGTTCTGGCATGAATCATGGCATGATGTGGACCAAACCAGATAGTTGTACAGAGACCATACAAATTGAAAATAAAAGAGATAAACACATGACAGACAACATGGTAAAACACACACATATTCCATCCTTTTTTCAGTAAATTCACGGCACGCTCTCCATACAATGTAACTTTATATTGCAGCAATGTTAAACTTAGTTGTATGTTGAAGAAGCTTGATTAGTTCATTCGGATTAGTGCATTAGTTTCTGGCGTAACTTCCTCTGCATAATCTACTGCAATCAAGTTAAACAACATCTATCATCTACCTTCTACCAACTGCAAACAACTATATAGTAATCCCAATACTTAATAATTATCCATAAACATTTTCATTGTCTTTTGCACATATCAGTCCCCGTAACCATACGTTTGGAATAGGATATAGTGGCATTTTAGGGCATGAACTAAGATAAACCAGATAACATAAGGTCATTAGGATTCAGATCCATCTGAAATAAAGTAATGAACTAACGGACGAATACAGACCATGGTTGAAGCATTTACTCATGCACATACTAGAATTGGGTATTCTCTTGAAAGTTTCTCCGTAAGGAACTCGACAATATTATTTGGTTTGCATATATCATCCATTTACATGAATTGGATTTTTAGTTAAAGCTAACTAATTCCAAAATTACATTCCAAGTCCAAAAGGGGTATGCAGACAGAAATTTAGCAGTTTAGTTGCAGCTAGGCCAAAGGACATAACACAAACAAAGATTTAACATGTAGATATATTCGAATTCACGCCAAGGGATATATGACAGCAGCATTCAGATATTGCATGATTAAGAAAGCTGAAGATTCAAAGGTAAAAAAAGAGTGTCTAATCATGCAAGAAGATTATGAAACACATTATCAGCATTTATAACTCAAGGACAAATTGGTGATAACAGATTAATGACAGCAGCATGGACTCATTTCATTCTTTAAGGACCTGGACATTCAAGGGCTGAAAAATAAACAAGAAAGGGCATGCGGAGATGTTATACACCAAAGCATCAGAAAAATCATCTTTAATTACGACGCCTAAAGACAAAATGTCCTGTAACCTTGAAAGAGATGTCTGCACAATGAATACCAACTTTCAACCTTGAAAAAGATTTCTCATCCTACCTTTTGTACAGAAAATTGTACCACGTTGAAGATCTTGGTCACAACAAAAGGCAAAAGATTTGTGTTTAAGGAATCTTGCATATCTACCCTGCACTTAAATTACTACTCCTATATATACAACGCTTATGAGTCAACATAGAAATAATATTTTAAAGTTCCAATCTGTTTTCATAAGAGGACAAAAAATTATGCCTTTCCATTGAATACTCTTAAAGATGAGTGTAGATAATAGATAAAGCACACAATTTTTGGACGCATGTAAACAGAAGATATTAACCAATAGATAAAAGTAGAACCCACATAACACACTAATACCCAAACTCGTTATCCGTGATGCCACATGCAACAGACAAAAACCAATTAATGAAGAGGTATTATATAATTGAATATAAGGAACTCAACCAGCAACACGAAGTACTCATCGTAAGACAACCACATCAAGTTGTTTTCCTATGGCACAAGTGCCTTCCCAACATTCTCATAAGATGAGTTATAACGAATGCTACATCGTTGGAGGGGAAATGGAGTTCGCTCTCTTCGAATCACACATCTCTTGTTTCAGTTCTCGTCTACTATGTAAGGTCATGAACTTCATTATTGCAATATTTGGTGTCAGTTTAAGTTTATACTTCATCTTCTCTGTAATTGTTCTACTATGTTATTGTCAGAATTGCATTAATTTAAGTGAATTTGTTTTGCTTGGTCTCTGATCTCATAATGGACTTTCATCATTGTATGCCACTGATCTCATAACTGTGAGCAATGGAACATGAAGAGAGAGTAGGTCGGCCTAACACATGTACAGAAATTTCAAAGATTAATCTCTTGTATCAGTTGCATCAGTATAATACAAAAGGAATGTAACTTGAAGGTCAGCAATAAAAAAAGGTTTATTAGTCTTACACTATCTTACTCTTCAGGACTCCAAAATGAAGGTCAGCAATGCACGTGTCCATGTAGATAAAATGAAGGATGAGCAGAGGTTTAACTTAGGACCCAGGACATGCTATGGTTCATGAAGTTGTAAGACTATTTATACACAGCAACTTGTGTAGACTAATAAATGAGAACTGAAAGCTACAACTAAACTTATAAATGTCATCATTGATGGCACTCCTTTCCGTTATAATTCTCCATACCTGTTTAGCTAGTAGGGCAGAATTAACATGATGTATGGATCTTAATCCCAATCCTCCCTGTGATGTGAAGTGCCCCTAAAAAGGAAATCTTTTCCTTCTAGATAGCCCGATGTATGATAGAATATAAAGATTAACTCCAGAGAGCACTGATTTGATGAGCTTTAATCTCAAAGCTTGTGATAGTAATTTGATTTTCCAAGCTATTGCTCTCTTCTCTATAGCATGAAGAACCTTATTGTAGGCTTGAATCTTGCTTCTACCAAGGTTCACCAATGTTCCCAAGTATTTCTCCAACCTATCGGTGAATGCAACTCCAAGAAATTGTGAGTAAAATCTTTTTTATGTGGGGAATGTTAGGGCTAAAGATCGTAGAAGATTTTGATCTATTAATAAACTGGCCATAACATAAGCTGTACAGATCAAGAGAAGCTTTGATGGAATTTGTTCTGGTGTAGAACACAAGAGTGATTGGACTTGGCCTGGGGTGAAATCCTAGGGGCCTACGTACCTCTTTATGGGATCAAAGTCCATGTAGTTCGATTTCAAACAGTTGGCATATAGCCAGAGGGAGTGGGGTGTGTGCTCTGTGTATACTGAATGCTAAAAGCTAGAGTCAGAGCATGTGTATCTTGTTAGAGATTGTACCCTATTTATAGGCTTACTTGGGCCCTAAATTCTTGGATTTCTGTTATCTAATCGGTTATAGATATAATATATCTTTAAATGATCAGATCCTAAATTGTCAAGCGCGTGTGATCTTGGTAGATACTTAATAACCACTGCCTAATCTAAAGGGGTTGTTAAAATTATAAGTAGAGCCTTGCATTTGGGCTCTTTAATCGTTGGGACGAGCCCATTTACTAGATCCATAACAGTTGCCCCCCAGCCCAGTAGTTCAGGACTTTGAGCTGCCGGGATGATTTTGCAAAGTTAAGGTTTTATCTGTTGGTCCGAAGCTAATGTCTTGAGTGTTTTGCTTCTAGGACCGCATTCTACCCATGCTAGTTTTAGACTCTTCTTTTTGCAAAAGTTGGACAATTCTGAGTCCTAAGCTAGCAGTTTAATTTCTGTTCCTTGGTTAAAACCCACTTTCACATCCGCACCGCTTGTGTTGCCCCCCAGCCCGGTAGTTCAGGATTCTGTTCTGCCGGGATGAATTTGCAAGCTTTGAAATGTTATCAGTCCGAGGCGTTTTAACCCGATTTTCTCATATTAATTTTAAATTTCTGGTTTTCTTTGAGGTCGGATTGGTCCAAGGATCTTTTAGGATTTTTTACCTGGATTCCTTGGATCAGTAGAGCTGGACAGGTTTCGTCCAATCCGACTTAGTGCCATCACCGAGTTGCTTTCTTGACTCGTTTGTCGATTCGACATTTTGCTTATTTTCGAAACAATGTGTCATCATTATCCCCTACCAGTTGGCATCTTCAGGCCAGCTTGTGAGTGAAATGTCTGCTCCATTATTCTCGGTTTTCGTGCGCATTAAATAGAAACATTAAATGCGCACGCCTTTCGATGGCCACGTCATTGGCCCTGTAAAGGCCTTTTGGGCCTCGATAGTTGAACCTTTTGGATGCTTAACCGTCTTCCCTCCATTTGTATATATAACGTTTGTTTTCTCCTTTCTAACATCTTTGAAAGTGCTAAGAGTGTTCCTACTGTGTGAGAGAGAAGGCTCCCATATCTCATCCATTCTGTAGACCTTCCATTGTTGTGGCTCGCGCATTTCCCTTTTTCCTCCGTTATTTATCTCCAGGTATTTTCTCCTTGTCATTCTTAGCCTTCATTTGCTTCTTCGTTCTTTTCTTTCGTTTGTGTTTTCTTGAATTGTTTGCTTTTCTTGGGTAGCCGCTAAGTGCCCATAAGGTTTTTCGATTTTTACCTTTGAGTTCTTGAGTTTCGGTCATTTAGATCTTGGTTCTTTGTTTCTTGTCATCGAGTTTCCCATACATATTCTTTTCTTTAGGATGAACCCTGAAAGTTCTTCTTCACCCTTTAAATCCAACAACCTAACCCCTAAGGAGTAAAAGCTTCTTCAGCCTATCCCTCTGAGGACGGCCTGGTGGTTGTATGGGAAACCCTTGACCGAAGAACAAAAATTGGAAAGTGTTCTTCGGGGTTACGGTGGTTTGGGTAGGAGTCACTTAGGTCAATCTGGTCGGGTCCGGGGTGTAGTAAGAGGTCGGTCCCAATCTATAGGTCCTGTGGGCCGAAGTCAGGGAAGTAGCCTTGTTAGGACTTCTCTGTTAGAGCTGATTTCAGGGGGTTGTGGGGGAAAGGATTCTTCTGTTCCTGCCGCCTCCCTGACCCTGAGGGTCGAGCCTTCCATAACTCCTTATCGACCAATTGGCCCATGCGAGGAGTGCTCCTAGCTGGTTTCTTAGGCCGTAATGGCTGGTCGGTCGTGGGATGCCAAAGAGATGGCTTCGTCATGTCGGCATATGTTACCACAGGACATCCAAGTCGGACCCATTTGTCCTATTTTTCTGTCCTCAGGTACTTTTTATCTTCCTTTCTATTTTCATTTTGTTTTTGCTTTCCTAGGTAGTATGTCAGTCTCGCCTAGGCCCGCTGAGGATTCAAGATCTGAGGAATCGATGTTGATGCCTCCTCCCCGTCATCTAGTAGAAAAATATGATTAGGTGGCAAATTCAATGCTATCCCAACTATCCTCTATAACTGCCAATGAAATTTTTGAGCTCCCTTTAGGGGATTGGAATCACTGTTCCATTTCTCCTCCTTATCCTAATGAACCGGTATGCATCACCCAAGAAGGGAATGAGCGCTCCTTCTTTTTCTTTTATAAAGACTTTGTTACCAAGCTCGGCCTATGCTTCCCGTTGTCCGATTTTCAAATTAAACTCTTAAACATTCTTCACTTAGCCCCTACGTAAATTCATCCCAATTCCTGGGGCTTCATTGTCACTTTTGAGCGACTATGTAAGTTTTTAAGTCATGCCCCTTCTACCAGGGTTTTCCTTTATTTTTTCAACATTTAAAGGGCTCGCCAACCCGACGAGCTTATAGAGAAAAAAGGATGGGTTTCTTTCCAAGGAAATCCAAAAAGAAAACTTTTTGATGTGGCCACCGACACATGGAAAGGCTTCAAACCTTCATTCTTCAAAGTCCTAGCTGAACCCGGTCATAAACCGTGATTCTTACAGGATGTCGATTTCAAGTCGGTGGAATTGACATTTCCTTTATACTGGTCGAAAGCTCATTATGAGCAAGACCTAAAAATTTTTTAACCTATTGAAGGGGATTTGGACCGGGCTGACGTAGAGGCCATAGCCAGTTTAGTTGATCACGTGGCTGAGAAGAACATTATTGATGCTAGGATTCTTATCCAGCAATCGGTGGAGCAGTTATATCCACCGAGTAGGGCTTTTTATTTGCTACTTCTTACCTTTATTTTATTACACTTTGTCATCATTGTTGATGTTTGTTATTTTTCTTATAGATCCTAAAATGGGGAAAACCTCCTACCAAGAGCTAGTCGAGAAACTTTGAGCCAAGAAGAAGGGGGGTTCTCCTTCCATGAAAAAAGCGGCTGTTGCACCTGCTTCAAGAAGGTGATCGTGCCTGAAAAGAAGGCGACTTCTCCTCCGTCCGCCGAAGATCTTATCCCACAGAAGCGGTCGAAGTCGGGTGCCACTTCTTCTGCTTCGAAGGCTGTCCCGGGCTCCTCCTCCGGAGCGGCAATTGGTGCAGGGGGTCCTCCTCCACCTCCACCTTCTCATTTACACAAACGGGGGAAGGTGTGGTCGGATGGAGTGTCAGACAAGCTGAAACATGCAGTGAAGGCCCCCCATCACTATTTTAATGCTGCTGCCTTCACCGACGCCGATTTTGATGATTTGCAAGCTTTGCAAACTCGTCTGATGGAGGCAGCTGACGTAATAGACGCTTATGCTGCCATGAAGCATAAGTATTCTAAAGTCGTGCCCGATCTGAAGCAGGCTTGTGCTGACAAGGATGCCGCCGTAAGTCGTCAGAATGAGGCCAAGGCGACCCAAGTAAAGGCTGTAGAGTGCATGTCCAAAGCGGTGGCAGACAAGGACCTGGCTTATGTTGAGCTAGCCAAAGTAAAGACAGACCTAATCGCATCTTAGGCTCGCGAAAGCAACCTCTCCCGCTCCCTAACCACCTTGCAAGATCAGTATGGGAGCTTGGTGAAGGATTTAAACATCGTTATATCCGACCTGAATGTTGCCAAGACCGATCTGGAGGCATCAACTTTCGAGATCGAGAAGCTTGAGGTGATGGTGGTGGAGGCAGCGATGATGCCTTCAAGGACTGCTTGGCCCAGGTTTGAGCTCTGAATCCCGATCTAGCGATGAACCTTGGACCAGTGGATCTAAGAGCTACAGTGGTGGACGGGCAGTTTGTGCCAGCGCCTCCATCTCCAGTTGAGAAATCAGGAGCACCATTAAATGAGGACCAAGCCGCTGATGCTCCAGGTTCGTCCACTCCCATCACTGAAGAGGCAAACGCGGAGGTTGAGATTCTAATTCCCATAGCCCCCTCCGATGTTTAACTATGAGCCTGTTTTGTTTAGGACTTTTCCTTTGTTAGTTTGCTTTTGCTTTTGTAATCTCAATGTATTGCGGGTTCAGCCCCGTTTTTGTGCAATGACAATTTAACCCTGGTTTTTGCTAGAATTTCAAGTATTTTAACGTGTTGAATTTATAAACTTTTTACTTTCATCCTTTAAGCCAAACTCACGTTAATTTCGTTCGTTAATAAATAAAGGGAAACATAATCCGGGCACGTAACTCAGTTCTTATTGTATGACTTGGCCAAAGTCAAGATATATTGCGCAGAATCTACTAGATATTCTACCAACGTTAATAAACGGGCTCGTTTACTATTAGTCGGGCACTTTTAAATGAACATATGATTTTGAACAATCACCTAAGTACTTTAACTTGTAAAGTAATAATCCGAGATGGTAGCCAACTGCCATATGTTTGGGACTTTATATATTTTTATAAGAACCAAAACATTTCGACCTGATTAGGATCTTCATGGCAATGACAACACCATCCAAGATATGGTTTTGATGCATCATGATATTCATAAGATTTGTTAATAATCCTTATGACAGCCGGGCTCGCAAAATCCTGGCCATGTTAATCAAATTGCCTTTATAAGGCTATGCTTTGTATTGAACTTGACAAACAATTGTGAGGTCGGCCTTGAGAATAAGCCACCTTCTTTATTGATTGAAATAGTTGCAATTACAAATGAAATAAAAATAAATGGAAAACTAATACATAAAAGCAAAATAATCCTTAAGACAACAATGCGGTTTTCTGCAACCACTGATTTCTGCTAAGGCTGAGTTCCAAAGGGAGCTCAGCGATCAGTTATAGTAAACCCTTAATTTATCCGCGTTCTAAGTGCGCTTTATCGCTTTGCCATTCAAGGCTTCAAGAACATAGGTTGCTTCCCCTACTTGTTTTATAATGCGGTAAGGTCCTTCCCAATTTGCTGAGAGTTTTCCATCCCGAGCATTTTTGTTTCTGATATCCGCTCTGCGAAGTACCAGATCACATTTGCTAAATACTCGTGGCTTGAGTCTGCGATTGTACTTAGCCGCAATTAGCTGCTTCGTGGCCAGATCTGGGCAATGGGCCGTGATTCTAGTCTCATCAATGAGGTCCAGCTCCATGGCTAGCTGTTGATTGTTATGAGACTCCCCTTCCTACACAACTTTTTGCTTCCTCCAAGATGCTTGTCCAATCTCGACTGGGATCATGGCTTCACATCTGTATGTTAGCCTAAAGGGTGTCTCCTGGGTTGAGGTCTGAATGCAAGTCTGGTATCCCCAGAGTACAGGATACAGCTGCTCGACCCAGTCATTTTCTGCATCAGTCATCCGCTTCTAAAGCCCGTCAACAATGATTTTGTTTGCTGCCTCGGCTTGCCCGTTAGACTGTGGATGTTCTACTGACGCAAAATGGTGCTTGATCTTGAGTTCGGACATCAGCCTTTGAAAACCTCGGTCGATAAATTGGGTTCTATTGTCAGTTATTATCTCGGCTAGAATTCCGAATCTAGCAATAATGTTATGTTCAAAAAATTTCAGTATTCGGGCCGCCGAGATAGTTGATAAAGGTTTGGCCTCGATCCACTTAGTGAAGTAGTCGACTGCCTCAACTAGCCATTTCAATTATCCTGGGGCTGGCTTGAAGGGTCCTAATAGGTCCATGCCCCATTTGTAGAACGGCCATGGGGTCGTGATAGATTTTAATTCAGCCGGAGGTGGCCAAATTATCCGAGCATGTTTCTGGCAGCTTTCATATTTTCTCACATGCTCTTTGGAGTCGGCTACCATTGTAAGATCACCCAATCTTGAGTAACTCTCAGAATAATAGGATGTTTACAATGAATCTTCTCTCTCAGAAGTACGTGAATAAACACTGAAGCACAATACATATAATCTCACTCTCTAAGCTAGATATATGATCATTGAGATATTCAGAGAGTAGATGAAGCAAATGTTAGAATATTGGCATTTTCACTGTGTAAGTTCACGTCACTGTTCTTATTCTCCCTCTTGTATCTGTGTCTCTTGTTCTTCGTTTCTGGGCTTCTTATATGGATGAAGTAGAGGAACTAGCCGTTGCATTTTCTTCTCTAATGATTCTTCAAAATTCAGCTGTAAATCTGGAATATGATAGTTGCATATTTTCCTCTGTTTCTTCAATTCTTGGCTGGAATCTTGGATTTAGTTGTTGTTGATGGTCTTCTAGAATTCTTGTCATTCCATAAACTTAATTTGACCATTTGAGATTATTCTTATGAGTTACAACAGTCTGAGCTGAACATCTGGGATAAGGGAGAAGGATCAACCCTGTTCTAGGTTCATCATTTAATGCATTTATCCTGGATCTTGATCTCACCTTGATCTTGGCTAAACCTTATATGAAAAACACTCAAAACTTCATCAAGGACATTAGAAACAATAATATCGTATGAGGAAATAATTTCAGGAAGACCCATTAAGATTTCGCAGATCAACATCATTTGATTTTTCAAAATTCCCGATGCAAACTCGAGTTTGTTCTTCCAGACTCGAGTTTGGGGTTCATCCAGAAAGCATGTCTGTTGATTAGTGGTCTAAACTTGTAGTCTGTAAAAGCTAACTCGAGTTTATCGGGCTCTGGACTTGGGATGGAATTTTGGTCCGGAAGCTAAACTCGAGTCAATTAGTGACCAACTCGAGTTTGGGTCTATGTTTGAAGAACAAGCCTAAGTTCGTGATTTTCCAGACTTGAGTTTAGGGTCATAGACTAGAGTTTGTAGTGTAGCCAAAATGGATGATCTTTTTGTATGATCCAGACTCGAGTTTGGGAAGCAAACTCGAGTTTCAGTGACTACTGAAATATTTGAGGTTTATCTGGGTCAAGTGCAAACTGGAGTTTGGAAGGCCAAACTAGAGTTTGGGAGTCTATTGAGTTTTCTGGGTTCCATTCTATTTGGTCTAAACTTGAGTTAGGGAATCTAGACTCAAGTTTGGCTTGCTGAGTGCTCTCTGTATCTTCCAGACTTCAAGTTTGATTTGCAAACTGGAGTTTAGCTTGATGTGAAAATTTTGGATTCCTTTCTGTGTCTGCCCAGACTTGAGTTTGTCTATGTAGACTTAAGTTTTAGCCTTTATGTAAAATTGAATATCTTTCTGTCAAGTCTCAAACTGGAGTTTGCTAACACAAACTCAAGTTTTCTTCTCCATGGCTCAGTCAAACATCCTTCTCACAAGTTCTTTGCTTTCTGACCTGATAAAGATCAATCCTTGGAATCCAGTACCTATCTCCATAAAGCTCTTTAAGTCTTCTTTCCATTGCAAGAAGAATCAGCTCCAAACTCACCGTATTCTGATAATTATGATATGATGAATGAAGGTTGTTCTTTGCCAGCGTTTTTTGCAGCATCTTGAACTTATAGTCAACTTTCGAAGATCATATCTCACTCATTTGATCTTTGTTTTCCATGATCTTTATGTTTCTGGAAAGATATGTGAGTCTACTTTCATATGCCACCGATTTCAGCTCATTCTGATGTGTAGATTGTGAGATACACTCAAATCATTGAAGCTTGGTTTGCTGTGTGGCGTGAATTCCTGTTCCAACTTCTGAAATTCATAGCTCTCTCATCTCAGCTTCTTTGGGCATGAAACTTTGTCAAGATGACTCATTGGATGTCTAGTTTTATACAAAAGTGATTTCACCTTAAACCGATCTCTGGTTTGAGAGATATCATCAAATTACCAAAGCTCGCCAGTTCTGATCGTGAAACAGAGTTGGACAGAGTTGCTGAAAGCTTGCTAAACTCGAGTCATTAAGTGACTAACTCGAGTTTTGAGTTCCAAACTCGAGTTTACATTGGCTAACTCGAGTTTTACTGATCCAGAGACACCAGAGTTGCTGAAGACACTACAAACTCGAGTCATTAAGTGACTAACTCGAGTTTTGACAGTTCCAGACTCGAGTTTTGTGTCCTAAACTCGAGTTTGCTCATAATCCAGAGGCGGATCACTTCCTGTAATGCAGTAAACTTGACTTTTGAGTATGTGGCTCGATTTTGCTCATCCAGAACCTGATATATGCTTGTTTTAACTCTGAATTAAGCCATCCCAACTTCCATTTGATCTTGGAGACTTCAAGAATCAAACTAAGAACTTGTATAATGATTTTCTCAGTTTATTCAGCAAGTTCTTCTTTCTTTCTTCTCTCTACTTGATTATTCTCCATGAATCAACTCTTTCTTTCTTCTATTCTCTTATTCTTTCTCCACATGAACAAATCTACATTAAATGTAGCAATTAGACAATGTATATGATATAAACTTTTTGATATAAACTTTTTGCTCTTGCTAATGATATCTATATAAGACATCATCAAAACTAATCATAACCAACAGAACTTTATGTCAGAACTCTTTCCATGTTTCCAGCATCCTTTAGGGCCTATGGAAAAAAATTTCCTGAGTGTTTTTTCTTATCAACTGCTGATAGCATAATAAGTGGTTTATTTAAATCTCACATGTTTTATCCTCTCATTGCAACCAAAAGGTTGCAATGAGAGGATGGATTTTAACATGTGAAGTTACTTTCCTATGTCGTATGTTGTTTGGTATTATTTTTGGGTCATGTACATTGCTCTTTCACCTTCTTCTCTTCAACCACCTTCTTAGTTCCAAAAAATGTTAGTGACTGGGCGGGTGGAAAGAAATGAGAAAATTTGTTATTTTTCATTAGTTAGTTTTAATGGAGATTTGGAAGCTTGGGCAGGATAGTTGCCCTTGTCAAATACGAAGATGCTGCCTTTTTTCAAAAAAAAATGTTGGTGGTTATTAGGTGGAGGTGGATTGAAAGCCGCACAAGCATTTTCAGTTCAGTAAAGATGCATTTTGTTTTGACTCTCAAATGCTTTTATTCGGCATGTTAGTAAAGATGCCTCAAAAAGCACTATTGACCCATCCAGCTGAGAAGAAACAGTCAAGTATTCCTGAGTTGACAATTATTTTTGCACTTTTGAATATATATGTGCAGTAGCTATAGTTTCTTCCTCTTTGACAGGAGCAAGTAATTAGCTCTAGAGCTTTTGAATTTGTTTTACATTTAGCAGTTATTACATTCTGTCCGACAAAGGTAGGAGAGGAGTAAGTTGTGGAAAAAAAGATGTATTGGAGAATTTTCAACTGTGGTACCTTTGCACTGATATTTTACCTGTTGAAAAGATATCTCTATATTATGACTTTTGATTATATTTTTTTGTACAAGAACATTCATCTCACTTTTTGAAAAGAAGTTCATCTTATTTATTTTTATTTATATTTTTAGGTTTATGGTTTAGGGAGTAATGTAACATGTAAGAGACCTCGTTTTTAAAATTGTATGGAAATTTTTACTCCTCTAATCGTTGAAACGTATTCTCAGTGCCTTCCATGAAAATAAGCCCTTCATGACTGCCCACCTTTCTTCTTTTTGTGCATGTTGAAATGTGATTGCTCTAGATTCATTGTTGCATTATTATTCTGAGTCTTTTGGTTGCAAGTTGTAAGCTTAATTGATTATAGTTTTCATATTGCAGATTTGACAATAATGAGTACTTCAAAGACTTCAAAGAGGGCAACAAGGTTCTCTGGGTATAATTTGTTCACAAAAGAATTCTGTAAAAGGCACGACGAAAAACAAAAGATGAAAGGCAAGGGAAAGAAAAGTCAAGACAGTAAAAAAAACATATCAAGACTTAGGTGTAGAACAGAGAGCAGTATGGAAGGGTTTAAGCGTCGCTGAAAAAGATGAATACAAAAGTAGGGCCCAACTACTAAGAGGCCCGGCTAAAGCTTAAGTGGACAAATACACCGCGTCATTCCTAACAAGATGCGCACCCAACACTTTCATGCAAGTGGCTGAAAAGTTAAAGGACAAACCCGAAGCCATGGCAAGGCTTCAAAGGATAGGGTTTGATAGGTTACTTGAAATAAGTTGCAGAAAGATCAACCGGTCCCTATGTGCTCAGTATATGAAATGTTTTGACCCCCCTACAAAGGAAGTCTGCATTCGAGGGGAGACTCGAGCTTTAAGGGCTGAAGATGTCCATCAACTTATGGGTGAACCTTTGGGTGGGCGGGAGATCAAAGTTACCGTGAGCGACCAAAATCCTATTTTGGTGGACTTTAGGACTGTATACAAGAAAGTGAATTATAAAATAATCGGTGACATGTTGTTAGGAAACATTGAAGACAACTTTGAGTTTCTGTTTGTCCTCTTCACCCTTGGTACCCTCTTGGCACCAAGTGCATCCGTCTATGTTAGTGGCCGTATGTTGAAGCTGATGATGGTCACTAAGGATGCACTTGGCCAATTCGATTGGTGCTCCTTCATCCTTCATGAACTCGTCGAAGAGATCGCTGAGTTCAAGGAAAACTCCCACAAGTCCAAAGGCAAAAAGAGCAAAACTATTGGAGGATGTGTATACTTCCTCATGGTAAGTTGTGTCTACTTGAATTTGTATTTAAACATTATACATCAGTTGCTGGGTGTTGTTATTAATGGTTTGCAATTGTTTTTTTCTTTTTCAGCTGTTTTGTTTGCAGAATTTTCCTTTGGCTGACACCATAGCCCCTACACCCAATTCAGCCATGGCTTAATAGACGGATGACATCGTTAATAGCAAACTAGTTCTCGAGAAACGAAGCCAAAAAGGCCTTCTGGTTGGTCACTCTTGTTCTCAGCGACCAGGCACCGACTCACAGCCATCGGTCTCCGCGTCAGCATCGTTTGACCCTGAAACGATGCTCACTCACCCGGTAATGTGTGACTACAATTATTCATGACAATTACATATTGTTAACATAATGTTATTTGTGTAAGTATACCTTTTGTTGATGTGTTTGATGGTATAATACTATAGTGAACTGTGATTGTATTCTGTTCTGAAAATTTTTAATTTTTTTCCTCACTCGTATTAGTTGAAACACTTGTAATGTGTGCAATTTTTTTTATGTTGACTGATTTAGGTAGTTATCTAGTTATTCACTATCTATCTATATTGTCATTCAACTAGCTAGTTGCTGGTTTATTGTTGGCAATGGTTGATCTAGTAATTCACAATCATTATTGCTAAATTACTCCTTTAAATTTCAAAATTTTAACATTATGCCATTTTATGAGGACTAACAACGCATTTTTTGCTTTCAAGGAAGTTCGCAGGACCTATTATAGGCTTGTCTTTATAGTAGGGCAAGAGATGTTGGCCCTTCAAGAGAGACTAACATCGGGCAGTAATAAAAATGAAGGGCCACAACAAGGAGCTGACAAAGACGATGACGAAGATGATGAATCCCCCCATAACCATCCTACAACTTCTGGGGACTCTCAGCAACACGATGATAAAGATAAAGATAGGTCTGAAGAAGACGATGACAAAGAGAAATCTGATAATTCGGAGGCTGAAGATATTCAAGACACTGATGATGACGATCACCACCAACACTCAAGTGCTATTGTCGAAGCACCTCTTGACATCGAGCCAATTTTGATTGACCTCGTGGAATCACAAGTGGCTGAAACTGAAGCCTAAGAGGGGGATGGTCCTGACGTACAAATAAGAAGATCCAAGCGGGCGATAACACGTAGCAGTGTGTTAAAATCCCTTTGGATTGATCCTAACCGAAAGTCTAAGGGTAAGAGGCACTATGATGAGAAGGACCAGCTCTATGAGTTGTGTACTAGAACCAGTGCAGCAACAACAGAGGAGCTTAATGAGTAAGTGTATCTAATATTGTGCACATGGATTTACAATTATGTTTGAAAAAATGCATACCATTATTAACAACGTCATTTGTTGGCATTTAAGGATTTTATTGACATGCACGGTTTTTACATGAAAAGGAGAGAGCTAGCTTGTCTCAAACCACGTGCCTGGATCAATGATACGATATGAACTGTGCAATTCTATTTTGTGATCCCTATGTGGGGGATTTATCTGAAACCCTCCTAAACATGTTGAAAAAACATATTGTTCATCTGATCCCTTGGTATAGATGTTTTTACAACATGGGTTCTCACTGTTTGATGTTATGTCCATTTTGATAGTACTGCTGTGTAGTTATTAGTAGGGGTTCTGTTTGTTTCCAGTGTTGCTGGATTGTTAATCGTTTTAGAATGATTCTACTTGCAGCTTCTTCTGGTTGGGGCTCGCTTTGATTTTGATTGATTTACTTCTTAATTAACTTTTTAACATTTCTTCGGGGTTGGATCAATATTCTTGTTAATTGTGCCCTACTGTTTATAAGATGGAGAAATTTATTGTATTCAACATAAATCTCGATTGGGCTCAAATAGTTTGGTATGCTTGCTCTTTTGGAATAATTGTGTCTGACCTCAATGTTGCTTCTATTGTGACCTTGTTTATGATGATGAATAATTAGTTTCATATGCCGAATCATCAATCAAGCTTAAGAAAAAAGATACTCCACCTGGTTTCTTTTCCATTGTCTAACTCTACCTAAGATGCATCCAACAATAAACGTATTGCAAAAATAATTTATCTATCAGTTTGCAAACATGTTTTTGTATCCTCCTCTAAAGCTCTTCAGTTTCCAGCTTTACCTTCCACCACCCATACCAATTCTTATTTCAATGATGCATATTAAGGAAAAAAATAATGTTAAAACAAAGCATCACCACCTTCAATTCCAATCCCATCAAATTTTGTAGTAGTAAAAATTCCTTTATTTCTTCCCCTAATATGTTTATGAATGAATCAGAAAAATATAGGGGGCAGAAATACCCAACCATAGTTTTCTGATGTCAACATGATTGCCCAAAACTCAAAGTTCATTGCCTATAGAACTAGATCATTTTTGTATCCTCCACTAATTCTTGCAATATGTTTTAAGGACACGTGATTGGATAAGTCGTTTAAGTTGAAAATGTCACTTAATACATCCAAAATGTGAAAGGCTTAGAAAACAGTTATCCACAATGTTTAAGGGGACTTATTTTCACCTTGCAGAAGGAAAAAGCCTATGCGGCAACAATTTAGGGATATGAAACATAAATCTCCAATGTTGCTCTTTTTAACATTTATGATGATGAATAATTTAAATTTTTATTACTTTTAGTTGTTTTTGTAATAAATCCATTTGTGCATTTCAATTAATGAGTATAGTTGCACAGACATTGGTTGCTGATCAACGATATGACGGAGGGGTTGTCACTCGCCACATATTCAGTGCGCATTTCATGCACAAGATCATCCGCTCTCCAAGGACATGGTTAGTGGAAGACAATGCAGCTGAGATCTTGCCAGAGCTTATTGGGTATAACATCGGCGATTGTCGCTTCATATTTAGGCTGTCGCTTTGGCTGAACTGTTGGTTCTGTTATGCCCTAGATACGACAACAATGACCTTCTTCGCGCTAGATTCGTTGGTAGAAACCCACACATATATGCGCATTCAGAGGGAACTGAAAGAAGGAAAGAACGTCGCAACCAAGTCCAAAAAAAAGGCAAACAAACCAGCCTCATTTGATGCCAAGGGAAAGATGGCAAATGAAGTGTTAATCTGAAGCGAATTCAAATGTGTGGTTACGTTAAAAATGCTTGCCATAATTAATATCTAATTGCCTGAACTTTGATTTCAACGAAAGTGCTTCATGGACATTTTACGAAGGGTGAAGCCTCAATTGTTCGAAAACGAGGGCAGAATTCCCAAGGGGGTGACATGGGCTAAAGTCCATGTCCAAAGCGATGTACAAGTGTCTATTAAGTTGTTTAAAATTCATAAGTATCGTGTTTAAGATACATGAAGCGTGTTTTTAACATCTTTGTATATTTATTGTTTGCAGGGACTCGTGTGGTGTTCATGTCTTTTCTTGGCTCCAGTAATGGGACGGCCAAAGAAAGAGGATGGCTACATAATGCCTTCATATCAAATGGATGATCTGAGAGAAATTAAGATTGGCATGTTGTGGTGGCTGGTCAATCACCCAAACAACCTACATCGAGCCAAGGTGCTGTCATTGATCCAGGAAGCCCAAGCACGGAAAATGAGTCGATAGTCTATGTCTGAATTGTTTAAATTTTTGTATCTAAATTTATTAATGTTGTTGGCTGGCTGTTAGATTAGATTACAGAACTTGTACAAAACACTTGAGTTCATTGTTAGGAGCTAGTTTTGTAAATGTACTGATGTAGTTGATGATGTTGACTTGACATTTTAATATGAATGACAACCACAGTTGGTTCCAGCAGCTATTTCTCTACTGGTTGTGTATGTATGAGTAGAAACAAAGGAATATGATTAGGTACCCGTTTGTCAAAACCATCAGACCCTTTAGCAACACCATCAGCCTTCTTTAGCAACACCATCAGCCCTCTTTAGCAACACCATCAGTCCAATTTAGCAACACCATCAGCCCTCTTTAGCAACACCATCGGTCCAATTTATCAACACCATCAGCCCTCTTTAGCAACACCATTGGTCCAATTTATCAACACCATCAGCCCTCTTTAGCAACACCATCAGTCTAATTTAGCAACACCATCACTCACCTTTAACAACACCATCAGTCCAATTTAGCAACACCATCAGAACAATTTAGCAACACCAATCAGTCCAATTTAGCAACACCATCAGGCCAATTTAGCAACACCATCAGTCACCTTTAGTAACACCATCAGTTACCTTTAGCAACACCATCAGTCCAATTTAGCAACAACATCAGTCACCTTTAGCAACATCATCAGTCCAATTTAGCAACACCATTAGTCACCCTTAGCAACACCATAGTTCAATTTAGCAACACCATCAGTCACCTTTAGCAACACCTAAATGTCCAATTTAGCAACACCATCAGGCCAATTTATCAACACCATCACTCACCTTTAGCAACACCATCAGTCACCTTTAGCAACATCATCAGTCTAGTTTAGCAACACCATCAGGCCAATTTAGCAACATGATAAGCAGTGAATTTACCATGTTTTTAAGGCACAAATGGAGCGTAAACTTGAGTTAATATGATTAAAAAGCTTAGGAATAATAAGAAAAAAAAAACATGGATTTGATGTTAGACATACCCTCACAAGTATTCTCATGTGTTTCGCGGGTCTTTACTTACAAGAGAAGCCAATTTGAAGAGCCAAAGGAAGGCGAAAACAAAGCCACGAGGGAAGCAAAGTTGGCGCCCAAAGCGTCAACTATTTTGACCCCTTTTGGAGTTGGCGCCAACTAGTGCAAAGTTGGCGCCCAGGGCGCTAACTCTCTGTCTTGCAAGAAAGGGTTTGGCGCCCAGGACGCCAAAAGTGGCGCCCAGGGCGTCAGAATTGCAAAAATATGATATTCTTTATTTTAGGGCCCGAAAAAGGAAAGAAAATTGATATTCTTTAATGGTTTTGAAGTCTAAGGGGCCCTAGAATATAAAAAGAAGAAACCCTAGCAAATGGAGGCACCTTCTTGAACTCCTGGCACAAGAAAGAACCCTAGAACTTCTTGAACTACTTTATTACTTGTAACGACTGGTGCACTTGCCGAAGTCTCCCTATCACAACACCATCACTTACCTTTAGCAACACCATCAGGCCAATATAGCAACACCATCAGTCACCTTTAGCAACACCATCAGTCCAATTTATCAACACCATTAGTCACCTTTAGCAACACCATCAGTTCAATTTAGCAATACCATCAGGCTAATTTATCAACACTATCAGTCACCTTTAGCAACACCATTAGTCCAATTTATCAACACCATCACTCACCTTTAGCAACACCAACAGTCCAATTTATCAACACCATCACTACCTTTAGCAACACCATCAGTCCAATTTATCAACACCATCAGTCACCTTTAGCAACACCATCAGTCCAATTTAGCAACACCATCAGCATCCTTTAGCAACATCATCAGCCCTCTTTGGCAACACCATCAGCCCAATTAATAATTACATAAGCCACTTTGACAAAAAAATATCAGCATCAAATGACAACATCAGAAAAATATGACAGCAACACCATCACTTTTAACAACAACATCAGTACCCTTTAACAACACAATCAATCAATTTATCAACACCATCAGCCCCCCGTTAACAACACTATCACCACAATTAACAACAAAATCAGCCCCCTATTAAAAAGAACATGGGACCTTTTAACATCAGTAACACTGAAAAATAACACTTAAATCAACCCATTTTGACAACAACATCAGCAAACAATAACAATCAGTTTTCACCATGTGTAACAATATTAATAAGTCTACATAAATGAAACCTGGATACAATAGTGGCAATTGTATGTTATATCCAACTTTCATTTACATCAAAAAATATGCGAATAAAATAGGGATTACAACTTGACCCACCACCTCCAAAAAATAACATGGTGGGAATTCCTATCTATGGCCATTTACAACAAAAGAGTGTGACACGCAATGCCCAAGAAATAAACAACATTAGGAAACGACAATCATTAACTTGGGTTTGGATTCTTGCAAGTCCTAACGATGTGTCTTGCCTCATGGCATCTACGACAATGATAAACCTTCTTGTTTTGGAATTGAGACTCACGTCTTTTTCTTTTAGGTCTACCTGGAGGCCTTGTCGTGATTGGAGGATCCAAGAAGGTCTCTGTGAGCATTTCTGTGACCGTTGGAGCATCAGCCCTTGGACAAACGTGTGTTGCAACGGGCCTTATGCTATGTGCATAAATTTTCTCTTGTGCTAAAACTCTAAAGCAATCATCTACAAATGAGTATACACTACCATTGAGAACCTTGATTACCGCACATGCATGTGGACAAGGCAGTCCACTCATTTGCCATGCCAAACACGAGCATTTTTTTCCAGCAAGATCTACATTAACATGAATGATGGCATCGCCGCATCTAGTTTCAACTGAAAACTGAAAGGAGAATATCGCCTAGAGGGGGGTGAATAGGTGATTTCGAATTTTCTTTCGTTACTGAATGATTTGAAGAAGTAAAACTAAAAGGAATAAAAGACACAACAGAAATTATACTGGTTCGGTCAAATCAAACGACCTACTTCCAGTCCCCACAACAGTATGGGTATTTCACTAATCCTCAAGATTACAATTACACACTCAGTAACTCCTGCGACAGTCCAATCACTCAAGAGTCGCTCCCCCTTACTGGTTGTAATTGTACACCCTTTACTTAAGATTCCACAATCTTAAGCATCACTAATAAACAAATGATCTAATTGATTTTCACTCCTCACTGAGTAGATAAAAGCTAAGCACTGAAGTACAGAGAGAAATATTAGATGAATGGAACAGTGAACTTAATTAATTTCAAATTGAATGCTTCGTGTTCCAGTAGTTGGCACATTGAATGTTCTGGGCTTTTATATGATTGCCTTCACAAGCTTCCTCGTCTTCTATTTAATATAGTCGTTGTCTCTGTTTGAAATTCCCGTTAGACATATTTTTTCTTTCTTTGTAGAAGTAAATCGACCGTTGTCTTCATTAAATGCAGTGGCGCCTGGTATTAAATGTGTTTACCGTTGTTTGTACTTGTGTCAGACGAATATCCGGAATAAGTATTACTTAAAAGAATAACAACTACTGTCTCAGGTTTTAATTCCAAATGTTGCTCAGTTTCTTTGTCATCATTAAATGCTTATTCCACGTTGAAATGCTTTTTCTTGAAACTTGAATCTGTAAATCACTTAGACAAAACAAAGATTAAGCATAGTTAGGATAATAAAATAAAGATCATTTAGTTTAGCAAGGTTAATACTGATACAACACTGGGCTCTGGGCTTTATGTTCTCTGAAATTATCTCTACATAGTCTAGAACCACATAGTCGTGGGATAGTCTTTCATTTCATTGCCTTACATACTGCATTCTCGAGAATTAACATCCAGTTCTTGAGAATCGACGAGCTTAACATATAAGGTATGATGTTCACATGTTTTCTATTCATGTTATCCATTCTCGAGAATCATCGACCTTGCATTTAGTTATGTCTGATTCACTATATAGCTTTAAGTGAAGTCATTCTCAAGAATCGAACTTTCATTCTCAAGAATTGGCTAGTATGCAGAAAGTATTAATATTCATTTCCTTTGGAATTCTCAAGAATTAAAGGATTCATTCTTGAGAATTGGCGTGAGCTTCATGATGGGAAGAAATTCATGCTTTGCTTCTTAGTATGCCATTCTCAAGAATCGGCTATATCATTCTTGAGAATTGGAGAATTACAAGTTGAAAGAAATGTGCATTTCATATATCTATTATATCTCATTCTCAAGAATGTATCTTACATTCTTGAGAATCAACGAATGCAAATGGGAAATGGAATATGTATGAGTTATAACTCTCTTGTACATGAACTAATAAAGGTTCTCGAGAATTACCTACCCATTCTCAAGAACCAACGAACAAGAAATGAGATTGAACAAAGAGAGGATTGTTGCTTTGCACTTGGATTCTCAAGAATCACCTAATGAGAGGAGGTATACATTTCAAGCACATTCTTGAGAATCACCTTTGATTCTTGAGAATTGTCGATGATCACATAATGAGAGGAGGTATACATTTCAAGCACATTCTTGAGAATCAAATTCTGATTCTTGAGAATCAAAGAAGAAGAGCATTTGTTTCTCAAAGAAGAAGAGCATTTGTCATATGCTTTGCTTTAGTATTCTCTGAGAGTTAATTAATGTGGTTCAATTATCAATCTTTGTTAAATCAAATCTCTCATGTTTGTTATCATCAAAACAACATTCGTAGTCAACAAAAACTGGTAGTCCCCGTAATATGCAGCATGCATATTTTTAGCAAGGGAAACTTGCTGCATCAGTTTGTTTCTCAACATTAGGTCCAACGCCATTTTTCCAATCAACTAAAGCTATCTTGCTTGCTAGCAACTTTGAAGCCAACTTCTCTCTATGCTCATGTATCAAAACTGTCACGGTGTGCCTTCTCTCTTTCAACATCCATGCGTTAAAGGACTCGGAAAGGAAACTTGCTAATAGCCCATCGATCAATGTCCCCATGAGTTTGAAGCCATTGTACCAAATGTGGGTTGAACATTTGTAATTCTCCCATTGCGACAATGAAGTCTTCATGCAGCCTCGCATATGCAATTCCATCAAGGAGATGCAATGCGGTATCCTTAGAATTCCGAGACGTTCGTGTGACCCCTCTATTTATTTTAAGGAACGCCGCACTATAATTTTCCTTCAAATGCCTATAACAAAATGCATGTTGCTCGATGCCAAATACATCATTTACAGCACCAATGATGGAATTATTCCGGTCAGAAACAATTGTTATCACCAGTGGTCTTGTAATGTCTTTTACTTGGTTTAGGAACCAAGCCCAATCATCATATGTCTCACTGCTCACAATGGCATACTCTAAGGGAAACATGTCATTGTCTGCATCATAAGCACAAGCTGACAATAATGTTCCCTTATAAGGGCCACTAAGATGGCATCCGTCTATGTAAAGTATTGGACATCAACCGTGTATGAAACCTTTAATTGAGCACTCATATGCAATGAATAGCTGCAGGAATCTATTATCAGGTGACCCTTCCTATGTTGCGATAGTGTCTGGATCACTCTTTACCAGTCTGCGACACATCAAAGGAATAACCCGGTAAGAGTCTTGTACTTGTCCATACAATTGCATCACCGCTCTTTCTTTCGCCCTATAAGCTTAATGATAGTTGAGCCAGACCTCATACTCTCTATATAAGTCAGTTCGGATTTCATGGGGTGTCTTCTCAATATTGCATCTCAAACCATCCAACACAATCGATGATGTCAGGGTACACTTAGGTGGATGAAATACAATAAGGCTATCTTGTGCATGGTGTATGTGTTCACCTCTATATGTCCTGATGATTAGAAACTCGGTCTCTTGATGTTCTCCTCCAGCTGAATGTGCACCAAGGTACCAAGGACAACCATCAACCTTGCACTTCACTATTATCTTTTGTGGCTTGTTCTTCACAAATTTGTAGGCAAAGTTGTGTGCAATGCTATATTTGTACAACATCTCACAGAGGGTCACAGCATTTGCAATAATATGTCCTGCTCCCATGATCAAATCTTTCCATTTACCATGATTCATTTCAGGCCTCGTTAATGGCACGGTTTGAGAAGAACACGGTAATGAGGGCAACTCTTATGTTTCATTGAATATTTCAGGGGGCGATATGGACAACCCGGCTGAACCTCCATAAACGTCATAACTCCTGTGACAAACAACAAGTATTAGTACTTGTAATGACAATGTTTCAGACTTTATTTGCAACTTATATATGAAAAAATTGCATTTCTTAACATATCAAAACTTACACTTCTTCTTCTTCCGCCCGTGCAAGTCTATTGTCATTATTCCCAATTTCTTCAACATACACATGACCATATTTGTCATTATACCGTATTAAGTGATCCACCCCTTCATCATCCACAAGATCAATAAATGTTGATGTATCTATGCTAACTTTGAATCTCACGCAAATTTGATCACTTTCTTTCCCAATTAAAGATGATATTGTTCTTTGCAACTCCTCATATGTAGTCCCTTCCTTGATGCATCTTGTTCTTACCGTTCCTCCAACATAATCACTTTCATCCCCTCCATCTTGTAGAAACTTCCCCCCCACGTGAAAGAAACATTATATATTCTTCCCTGAACTACTAGCCATTTGTAATTACAATATGCAACAAAGTTAGTATTAGCAACTTCAACAGTCGAATTAACAACTAAAACTGAAGTAATTAACAACTTCAACTGTAGGTTTTAGCAACTATCCCATATAAGTATTTTTACATTGAAACATTCCCACTAACAAACCTCCCTCTGTTTCAATGCCCAAAAAACAGAGCAACCTTCATCCCTTACCACGTTTTCAAATTCACCTCATATTAACAAATTAAGCAGCCATATTAACAACAAAAACATATGGTATTAACAACTTCCACTGTAGGTATTAACAACTATCAAAATTCAGCGTTTTTCAATCTTCATTCCTTGATCACTTTCACCCATTCCTACTCAAATACATCAATTTTCCTCTGTTTCTGTGACCAAAAACAGAGCAACATTTTATTGAACCCACCCTAGAGAGATTAAAAACGAGGAAGGATGGTGATTAAGCTATCTTGATGAAAAACTAAGAATTTCTTGCCTATATTCTACCTGATAATTACATAAATGAGCTCAAACTCCTACCTTTCATTAACCCAAACTTTCGACTGAAAAAAATGTTGATGAACAGCAATAACCACCAGGAAGAGTCAGCAATATACAACCAGGATGAGTTGCTTTCAGTCCAGCAGATGAAAAAAACTAAAGACAATGATCAAACGAAGCAAGACGAAGGAGATAGACGAACGATCATGGCAGCAAATAAAGTTTCAGAAAGCTCACGTTTTTTTTTCTTCTGATTTCAGCGCCAAAACACTCTGCTCTTCCTTTTTTAACACAAGGGGCATTTTGGTAATTTGCCTTGGAAGTTAATTTCAGAAAAGGCCGGGCCTTTTCTGATATGGGAAAGTGTGGAGGGTCTTTTCTGAAATTATCTTGGTAAATTGGGCCTCCATGTCAATTTTCCCAAAAAAACAAAACAAAACAAAACAAAACGTGTTCCAATTCTATGTACTATTTCATCTTTTCTTTTTGGTAGATCTTACATTTCGCTTTATACATGGTACATATTATGTACCACGCTTTCCAAATAACATCAGATTTGATAACCAATTTAAAGTTAAGTTGAAAGATATGGCTTTTTAGTTTTTGAACACAAAAATAATAATAATAAAAGTTGTTTGAAAATATATTTTTAATCATTAAAAAATTAGGTGTTTCTAAGAAAATAAAAAATGGCAAGTTATTTTTAAGAAAACTAAATAACCAAAACCATTTTAGGATGTTTTAACTTTAACGCTCCTGGCTTGATAAAAATTAGACTCAAATCCAATGTAACTTAGGGATACTTTGGGATCATAAAAAAAGTTTTTAGATGTTTTTTATCGTTTTATTTTTTATTTTTTTTCATTTTTAGTTTTTTGTTTGGGAAAATGGGAAATCTCTTTCTTCATTATTTGAAAGCTGTAGGCCCCTACCTATCTACCATCGTTGCCATAGTATAATGAAATTAACAAAAACAATAAAACAATTGACAACTTGTTTTATTACGAAATCACTTATTTGAGACTTTGAAATTCAAATAGTATTTTGTTAGAATTTTCACCAAAATTTATTCTAGATTTTAATTTTTTTCAAAAAAAATATATATTATCATTTAAAATTAGTTCCCAATTGAATTTTTTTGCTTGCACAAAATGTCCAAAATTAGGTTAATTTCTTGTTTCATTAAAGTTTTGGGCGTCCCATCCTATGACTATCTGCAAAGAAACCATATGGAAGTTAAATAAGACAACGAGGCAAAAGAATCTTAGTCGCATTGGCTCACATCACATCTAAGTTACATAAGATTTGAAATCGGCAGAGTATTTGAGATGCAAATATCATAAAATATTCTTACAAATTGATTCTTCAGGTTAATATATACCATCTTTAGCTTTTCATATTTGCCCTCTTTTTTGTTTTGGTCTCTCAAATTTCATTCAGTTTAAAATATTGATTCCAAGAATTCAATAAAAACATGTATCATTTTGCCCCTAGAAGATCATAACTCAGTTTAAAACTTGAGGGACAAAAATCATCTTGAATTTTTTTATGTGAATACATTTAATCTGTAAGGACCGGCTGAACCCAAGAAGGGGGTGAATTGGGTGAAGATAAAAATTCTTGCAATCTTTGAAAATCTTTTTGCAATTCATTGAAATTAGTTTGAATGATATTAAAGAATTATAAAACTATAAACAATCATTCAAACATGTATGCTAGAAATAAAGAATTCAGGGAAAAGAATTGCAAACAGTGGTTTATACTGGTTCGGTCCAACCTTGACCTACATCCAGTCCTCAGACACCCTGAGCTTTTCACTATTCTCCTTGTTTAACCAGGCACAAGAGACAAGCCTTTACACCCCACAAGTTTATCCAAGTACTTGTGCAACCTTCACAATCTCCCTCAGAGACTCCCCCTTACTTCCCGTAAGGTTACAACCAATTTCCCACTCAAAGGTCACCCAACCTTGTCTCAGAAAATATGGTTTAACAATATATCTTCTCCCAAAGAAGTTATTATGATAAACACTGAAGTGCAATATGTTAATTCTCTATGTGTTTTGATGATAACTTGACAATTGTAAATTAAAGGAATAAGATTTCATGCATTTACTAAGTTTTCAGAAAAATGTTACTCCAGTAATGATCACATTACTCCAGTAATATCACTTGCTTTTAACATGTCTTACTCCAGTAAGGCTTGCGCTACTCCAGTAACATGACTTGTTAAATCACATTTTAGTAAAACATTACTGCAGTAGCGTGTCTGTTACTCTAGTAATCTGCCTTGTTAAATTGCATTTTAGTAAGATGTTACTCCAGTAGTCATTTTGTTACTCCAGTAACGTTACTCCAGTAATCTGCCTTGTTAAATTGCATTTCAGTAAGATGTTACTCCAGTAGTCATTTTGTTACTCTAGTAATCTGCCTTGTTAAATTGCATTTCAGTAAGATGTTACTCCAGTAGTCATTTTGTTACTCCAATAACGTTACTCCAGTAGTCACTTAATTACTCCAGTAACCCTTCATTCTCAGACACCTCCAAAACCAAAACCCGATAGTCTGTCAAATTACTCCAGTAATGCAATAGTTACTCCAGTCATGTAACAGCCTTTACACTATCATTACTCCAGTAACCTCGCGGCTACTCCAGTAAGCTCGAGGACAGAACCAACCTGAACCTAAATTACTCCAGTAAGTAAGAGCTTACTCCAGTCATATCGTAGACAGAAACACAATGACTCGTAGTTACTCCAGTAAGCATTTCCTTACTCCAGTAGGTTAGCCTCGAGGTTCAACTATCAACCTTGAGGTTGGTGAAAAACTCGAGGTTAAGAATTAACCTCGAGGTTTTTATCCATGTTCCTTCCTATCCGAATTTCCCATTTGAATGCACACAACCTCGAGGTAGGAAATGCAACCTCGAGGTTAAGTAAAAACTCGAGGTTGCTGGTGAACCTTGAGGTTTACTAGTTTTAAACTGATATATCTTTTACGTGACTTTTGTGATCATTTATGTATCTCCCATGTGAATCTAATTCATTGCTTTTGCTGTTATTAAATTATTATACCTATTGATCGAGCTACTTTTGTCGTTAAAGCGATCAATTAAACTAGGTCCTAATTAATTATGCAGTTTAGGGTCAACCTAGGTCATTCTCCCAAGGAGCAAGCTGTGGGTTTTCTTTAGGTTAAATTTAGGTGATGAAAAGATGCAATGGAATGTGAATGGACCTAAACTAGAATGCAAAACACTACTATCTATATGCAATTAACTAATTAAATATACTAATGCAATTGACTCTAAACCTATATGAAAATGAGACTAATCTATATGAGTTGAATGCAATTTTTGGGGGGGTTTTTCTTATGAGAAAAGAATTAAAATCCTAAGAAGAATATTAATTAAAAGCAAATCAAATAATAAAAATTTAATTCAGTTATGATAATGAAGGGGACAACTTAGGAATTGCATGGAGTCAACTTTCTTAGCCTAAATCAATTAATTAGACCAGAAGGAGATTAATGAATTTAATTACCCAATCGAACATGGGAAACCCTCTAGCTCAATAACACCTATTCCACTAGAAAACTCATAATGAAATAAGCGGTGGCTAATTAAACTAATTAAAAACCAATCATAAAATAATCTTGAAAATCTTGTTTACAATTATCTAATTGAACAACCAGATAATTCATCAACCTAATTAAACAATTAAGATGATAAACCAAATTAACAATTAAATTAATAACGAAAACTCAATTACTAATTTAATTGACAATCTCAAGGTTGCAAACAGGAGTCAAGCCATAAGCATAAAACTTCAAATTATCAGTCTAATCCAGAAGAAATAAGTTTACAATCTAAAACTAGATTGTTCTCAATTAATACAACTCGAAATCCTTTAAAACTAAATAATCTCAAGTTTGAATTAAAAAGATAAAAAGGAAGACACTCCCTTGTGGTCTTCAAGTGTAAGCCCTAGACTTTAGCCTCCTCCATGCTCCTCCCAAGTTGCCTCCCAAATAACTTAAGCTTCCATAGAATTTCCTCCTCCATGAGCCAAACACATGACAGCCCCCATTGGTGAATAATGAATGATGATTGAAGAATTCCTTGCCTTGCATAGAGAGAATGAATCAATTGACATTGGAGGTGGGACCCGCGAAAATTTGCAATTGTAGAAAGGTGATGACGTAATGGAAGAATGGAATTGGAACCATGGATTGATTAAATCAATTCCATCAGTGCCTCTGCGTCTCGTCTTTTTCTTGCTCCACGTCTTCCTTTTCGCGGCGTGATTCTTTTTTTCAATTCTCTCAATCTGGCGGCGTCCGTCTTCGGTGTCCGCGTCTTGGTCCTTTTCTCAGCGTATCTGCTTGTGGCGTGATATTCAGTGTGATAATCTGTAGCTTGCGGCTAGGTTAATTAAAAGGGGAGGAAGATAGGGCTTTTTAGGGTATTAACTTGAGCCCAATAAAATTCAAGTAGTCCCCTAAAATTTTACCATTGGATTTCTTTTTAGCTATCTGAAAAATCCTGCACCATAGGATCTTATAAAATCACTATCTATCATATATCAAGAGATATTATTTAATCAGAATATTAATAATTTAATAATTTAAGCTCAATATCTTATAATTAATTCATATTTATATTATTTCCTAAAATAGGCTAACAATCTAAATATTATCTAATAATTCCAAATTAGCCTAAAATAATCCCCAAAATAAATGAATAAGGTGGGATAAAAATACGAAAATTGAGATTTACCACCTATTACTAACCACATTTCTTCGAGCTTATCAATATCAAGAATTCTTATGCTCTGACCAAAAGCAGATAATGATGTCATCACCATTTATTGTATCTGATGAAAAGCAATAAAGAGTACAGAGTGACAACATTCTTTCAGAACGGTCAAATGTGTGAAGCGGAAACATTCCTTGAGGAATAAGAATGTTGGTCAAACAGCTCTTCAAGAAATTCAAAATGCCAACGGTCATCTTACTTTACCTGTCACGGTTTCGCAACGACTGCCACGTTTCCCAACGGCTGTATCAAGACAACGGCTATTTTACAAGACAACCATAAATTGAGGAAGCATTCAATTCAGCTAACCCCCCAAAACAGTGCGCATTTACTCTGAGTCATTATTCTTATCAGTTTCATTACTTCAAATATCTTAGGATATTTCCTAATACTTCAGTGATCATTTATTATCCAACTCGTGAGGAGTTATTTAAACATTCATTTCATTCAGTTGCAAAATCTTAAGGTTGTGGAACCTTAAGTGTGGGTGTACAATTACAAGCAGTAAGGAGGAGTGAGTCTGAGGAATGATTCCAAGTTGTGTAATTGTGATCTAGAAAGATAGTGAAAAATCCCAAAGAGTTCTTGGGGACTGGATGTAGGTTAGGATTAGACCGAACCAGGATAAATTGCCTCGTTCCATTATTATCTTTATTATTCCTGCTCAGTTAGTTTTCTGCCTTAATTAGCGAAAGATTTTGGCTAAGCAATTAAAATTTTAAATCACCTATTCACCCCCCCTTTAAGTGATATTCCATCTTCACAATATACAACATTTCACTTTCAATATGATAAGCTCAGTCAGCATCGAAAAACAGAGAGTGTTGGAGGTTCAGAATTTCAGCATTATGACTGTGTAAGCTCACTCCTCCACCTTCTTGCGGTTCGAATCTCATTCTATTTATAGATGAAGGTGTTCTAACCGTTGGAGATTATAGCCTTTGTGAATAGATCCGTTTGAGAATGAGGCAATTGAAAATATAGCCGTTATTTCAGCTTTTCACTTGACAGCTCAGCCTATATTGATCTTCATGAAATCCCTCGTTTGATCATCTGAAACATGTCCACAAATGATGTAAATGATGATAATAAGTGTTAAAGATCATTTGGGAAAACTTCTGGTTGATCTGGATCAAAAACATGATTTTCGAATCTTGAATTTTCTAATGTTCCGCTGTAAACTCGAGTTTTGACTTCAATACTGCGGTATTGAGCTTATTTCAAAATTTCAGATTCGTCTTTGTATGTCCGATACTCGAGTTTTGCTTCCCATACTCGAGTATTGAGGTTGCTCTAATGTTCATTGTTCTCTGTCTGAGCTATACTTGAGTTTTCACTCATAAACTCGAGTTTTCAAATTGTTCTGGCCCTTGGTTGCTTTCTGACTTGATACAGTTTCATATTTAGCAAACCAATTATCCTCATATAGCTCTTTGATCCTCCTTTCCTCAGCAACAAGAATCAGATCTTAATTTCTTGGAATTCACCCGTTATGATCCGTTGAAAGAAGATTGTTCTTTAACCATCATTTTTACATCGTTCTGAACAGTCCGTCAACTTTCAAAGACCATATCTCTTTGGTATGATCTTCATTTTAGTTGAATCAAGTATTGATGGAAAGCCTTATGTGTCTTCTTTCAAATTACACTAATTTTAGCTCATTTCGATTTGTAGATTTTGAGTTACACTCAAGACATTGAAGCTTGGTTTGAAGTGTGGCGTGAATATATGATCCAACTTTAGAAATTCAAAGCTCTTTGATCTGATCTTCTTTGTGCTTGAAACTTTGTCAAGATGACGCATTAGATGTCTAGTTTCAGCCAAATTTGATTTCACCTCAATCCGATCTCTGGTTCAGGAGATATCATTGAATTACCAGAGCTCGTCCAATCTGATCGTGAAACAAAGGTGAACAGAGTTGCTGAAGGAGCTATTGAAACTCGAGTTTTGAAGAGGAAACTCGAGTTTTGTCGGGTCCAGACGCGCGAGAGAAGCTGAAAACTCCCAATACTCGAGTCATTAAGTTCCATACTCGAGTATTGACTTCAATATTCAAGTTTTGACTCTTTGACGCCCAAATCGTGGTTTCCAGAACTCTAGTTTTCAAAACCACAGTTTTCTTGTCCATAAGCCAATTTCTCCAGTAAGCTTGTATGCTCGAGTTTTGACCTGGAAACTCGAGTATTCACTTCCAGAACCCGATCTTCACTGTTTTTAGCTATGAATTGACCCATTCAACCTCCATTTAATTGTGAAGACTTGTAATACCAATTTAAGACCTTGTATATTGACTTTTCTCATTCTTTTTGACAAGATCTTCCTTTTCTTCAATCTCTTCACTTGGTCAATTTTCATCATCCAACTTTAGCTCATCATTCTTTATACCTTCTACATTCTTCAATATTCAGAGAGCCAAGCCTATTCTGAACCTCTTCTAGAATCTCATGTGTCTTCTCTCTGTTTTCCCATCTTTTGATTATTCTCCATAATTTCTTTCTTCTTCTGTTTCTCCTTTCTTTTTCATTCTCTTCTCTTCTTCTTTTTCTTATCCTCATTCTCCTTGATCTTCTTCTTTTTGATCAATCTTCTTGAATGAACTTCACATAATTGATTCTACATTAAAATTCAAGAATTCATCAATGAAGAAAATAAACATATTATTCAATCTTTTTGCTATTACTATGGCATATATAAGACATCAGCAAAAGTTAATTATATCCAACACAATCCATCAAAGAAAATTTCAATGATGAAGCTATGCATTTCTTCTTCTTAAAAACTGCACAAAGGGGTCCAAGATTTATTTAGACTCATCTTTCCTCCACCATCCATCTCCTTGGTTCTCTCTTTCTTATCTATATCAATTTCAAAGCGTATTAAGAATACTAAAAGGAAGAAAAATTTTGGGAAGATCTGATATATATGCAGAATATGCAATGAAAACATAAGGCATATATAGATAGATATGTTGAAGCACCAGAAAGCTTAACTATAATGACAGTCAACTTTGTAACCAAAAAAATAATAATAATAATGACAATCAACTTATATAATTTACCAGCTTTGGGTACTAAAAAATCTGCAGTACTAGGCATGCCCAGATAAAAAGTCAAAAGTGAATTAAATAATTCGTTCTAATGATTTCTAAAACATTTAAGAAAGAAGAACATATAACTCCACCTTGGTCCCCATAACATAACATCGCGGGGGGGGGGGGGGGGGGGGAGAACGGAAAACCTAGAGAATATTTAAGTGCATCTCACTGATAAAAGCTTAACATTTTTAAAAATCTAGATATGGTTTGACTTTGTTCAATGACTTGAAAATGAGAAGGACCAGTGGCTTCAACAGATTCCTTGTTTGCTTCCTCTACCTGGCTACTGTGGAAGAAATTTCCAGTGCTAAATGCTTCAACACCAATTCCTGACAACCATAGTTAAGTGATAGGAAGCTTCGATTGTTACATAGCATTTGAGAAGCAAACATCAGATATAGTTACTGATTGATTCAAAGGCCTTATATCAAGTGGTGTGTCTTTTCTAACCTTGTGTCTTTAGAATTTCTTTTACATTTATTGACATGTTGGTTGGAGCACCAAAAACATTAAGAAATAACCAAATTTCTTTCAAACAGATCAATAAAGAAGACTAATAATGTAAATACTAATAACAAATATAAAACTCACAAGTTTGCTTCATCCTCTGTTTTACATTTGTCTTTCGAAAGGCACCAAAGCTCTTTCATATAACCAATAATGGACTAACCATGACTAAAAGTAGTTAAAAATTAAAACTTCATCATCTAATTCAAAATCTAAATCAACAACGTAGGCATATGTTGCTTATTCATCCATATGTAGCATGATGAGTTGATTAGCAAAGAAATGCAAAAGGAAAACCTTACGATGGATCCACAACAACCCAGACAAACTGGTAAACCAAACTTGAAAAAGTGATATCTCATGATATTTCATTGTATGAGATAAAAACTGTAATGAGGTGTTGGACTATCAAAGACGCTACTTCCTTCTTTGATCTCATACGAATCACAATACCAGCTTCCAAAGTAAAAGTTATCACGAAGACAATTTATGTGAAAGGACTCTACAATTGTATTAAAATGGATGATTTTATGGTTTGTTTGTGATCGATCATGATGAAACACCACAAGACTCCAAAATCATAAAGCTATGCCTCTGTTTTCAAGCATGTATTTCTGAGAGTTATCATTTGATTCAAAAGCTATAGATCAACTGGTATGTGATTGTTAATCTCATCTCTTTATGATTCCTGTAGGACCCAATAGGTTGGGACTATATGCAATATGAGGAAAGCCCAACAAGGCACGCACTAGTCACAACCCAAGACGATCTAGTCAAGCCCAAAACTGGTATGGTGCGTTGACCTAGAATAAATGGTGTAATCATGCCTCCCCCCAATCTGCTTAGATCCAAAAAAAGGTGAAATCGACCAACCAGATCACTCTATCATATCACTCTATGTTGCATTATAAATAGAGGCAGATAGATTAAGAGGACGACACATAATCAAGCCTCTTCATTTTCATCTGCTCTCTCAAGCAATATTTTTTTTTCTCATTGCTTTATATCATTCTTTCATACTTTCTGAATAACAATTCATCTTTTATCTTTATCATTGAATTCGTGATCATCTTTTATTCTTTATCATTGAATTCATGATCACTTTGTATTTTCTATTTTTATTATAATAAGGTTGTTGTTGGTGACCCATACAAAATCTTCAATAGAATTTTGGTTTTCTATAATTTCTTTTTACATCTATTTGCAGGCATGATGGTTGGAGCTCCAAAAGCAATAGAAAGAGTTAATTAATATATATAAATTCATCCCCTTATTTATGTAGAATAATAAGAAAGCAAGATTCACCAGTGATCGGAGGCATTCGATCATGCTCTAGTGATAGAGTGCTATGTTTGTCACAGAGTGTTAGTCATAGAATATTGGGTCAGGTTTCTCTCATTATCTTTTTCTCATCATCCCTCATAATCTTTATATCATATCCATCCAATCAATATAATATTACTTTTATTTTTTTCTTCTCTTTCCAATCAACGGTCCAGATGGGATGATGAGGGATGAAGAGAAAGAAAGCTTATGAAAGGATCTCCTTCCATAGAATGTTACTTGCAATCTCTTGTTTTTTTAAGGTTATTTTGTCGCCAAGTAGTAAATTACAAGTCTTTATCAACTCGCCACTCTTCAATTCTGACCTTTCCTTTCCTACTGAAAGCCTAAATTCTTTGTAAAGGAAATGAATCATTGAATTCATTATATCGTGACCTTAATGTGAGCATATCATCGTTACTACTTTATATTACGTCAACTACCACTTGGGGTGCTGGTATTCTAGGGGCATGTATGTCATTTCACAACTCCCTGACATTGTACTTCCTTTTTTTTCTTGCCCGAAAACATTGCATGTAGTGTTATAAAACTAATAAAATGAATAAGAAGTATAGAAAATTCTAGAGAGATAAAGTAGAGAGAAGTTCTCATTTCACTGTAATTGAATAGTTACAGAAGTCCTCTATTTATAGAAGGAAAATGGGACTTAAGTGTAATTTTCACTCTGGGTCATTTGGTGTAATTTCCCTTAGGCCATAATAATTAAACGCGTTATCAACGCGGAACGCCGAAAGGAAGGGGAGGAAAATATTGGCTGCGGGCCCCACGTAATAGTAAATACTATGCATGGTACTATGTGTGGTACTATGCGTGGGTCTCATGTCATCTTGTAATATTTGGAAACCGTGAATCAATGGACATCCACATAATAAGTATATTCATAACACTCCCCCTTGAATGTCCATTTATGAATGTGCCTCGTTAAAAACTTTAACTAGGAAAAACCCAGTGGGATAAAAACCTAGCCAAAGAAAAGAGTACATCATTCATCGATACACTGTCAAGTGCTGCCTCATTAAAAACCTTTCTAGGAAAACCCAGTGGGACAAAACCTAGATAAGGGAAAAAGAGTACAACGTGTATCGTCTCCCCCTCTTGATTACATCAGATTTGCTCCCCCTGATGATTACATAGTTTTCAATGTCTTTGTGAATATAAAAGAAGAATATTCATAAACAATTATCATAGAAAACACAAAATAATCATAATAATAAATTTGCTTCATTCACTTCTGGGAATGAAGTTGGATAAAATTCATGATCCATAACTCACTAATTTGTTTGATCATGACAAGAAATTAATCTATAATATTTCTTGATTTAATCACAATTTTGCTACTGCAAGAGCAAATTGGATATATTTATTTACAATCAACCATGATCATACAATCCCTTGTCTCATAATTTAAGGGAGTATTAAATGCCAAATATACAATTTTGAGGCCTTATACAAATGATGACATACAAAATTTATGGATCAAAGCTTGTATCATAACTTGTCTCTTGGCTTCAGGCCAACTTGTCTCATTAGCTTCAGGCTAATTTATCACTTGACTTCTAGCCAATTTATGCCTCCACATGGTCTCAGGCCAATTTATGCCTCATATCTCCATGGCCTTTTAACAATTTATCTTCAGGATAAATAAAATATAAACATAATAAAATAAATAGATGGAACCCACTAATAGTGTGGTTACCATAAATAATAAAATGGGAAGGGGGATAAAAAGCAATAAATAAATAAAAAATAAATGGAGTCCACTATACCAGTGTCACCACCATAAAAGATAAATAAACGTTAAATAAAATAAATAAATAAAGCCCACTAATAGATACTAGTGTGCCTTCATGAAAATAAATAAATGTCAAATTAAATTAAACAAATGGAGCCCACTGATATATAGTGTTGCTACCATAAAAGATAAATAAAAATAAATAACATAAAGGTAAATGTTATATTATGATTAGATATCTATGTAGGAGGTAAAACCATCCATGTAAAGACAAAAGAACAAAAATGTAAAATTATTGCAAATAGTAAAAATGTAAATTTACCATGAACAGTAAAAGTTACTATTCACTATAAATAGTAAATAAGGTAAAATTACTAAAAGATTAAATCTAGACTTCCATATAGGAGTCAAATGAATAAAATGTAAAAATTACTGAAAAAGAGTAAATTTACTGTGAATAGTAAATTACTATTTACCGTAGTAAAATAGTAAATAATCTCAAATCTTAACCATGGAACCCGATGTTCAAAATAATCGGTAATAGTAGAACTTTAATTCCATATAATGGTTAAGATTATCATAGATAGATAAAATAAACATAAAGTAAAGAAAATAGTGATAAAATCTTACCTTGGTAGAGTTTTCGTACTGATAACGTGTTATAAAACTAATAAAATGAATAAGAAGAAGAGAAAATTCTAGAGAGATAAAATAGAGAGAAGTTCTCATTTCACTGTAATTGAATAGTTACAGAAGTCCTTTATTTATAGAAGGAAAATGGGACTTAAGTGTAAGTTCCACTCTGGGTCATTTAGTGTAATTTCCCCTAGGCCATAATAATTATACGCGTTATCAACGCGGAACGCCGAAAGGAAGGGGAGGAAAATATTGGCTGCGGGCCCCACGTAATAGTAAATACTATGCATGGTACTATGCGTGGTACTATACGTGGGTCCCATGTCATCTTGTAATATTTGGAAACCGTGAGTCACATCCACATAATAAGTATATTCATATAACATGTACATTGATTTCGATTTTTGTTCCCTTGTTTAAAGTTTATTTTTTTCTTAAATCAAAACAGGGACTATTGTACGCCTCCGAAAAAGTTGATAGTTGGAAAAAGTAAATAAATAAATAAGATTTAGTTCGCTACGCAAAACGGAAAATTATAGAAGATACAATGAATAATTTACAAACAAGAAAACATTTTTGTCTGTGGGTGAAAATAAATCATTATTTAATAATACTAATTTCCTTTTTTCTTTTGGAAATCTCAATTTATTCCATAAACTAGAACAACTATTGTGGCAAAAACATTTACAACATCAAAAACACAATGAGCTATATACTTCGTCTTACTTTTTTTTTTTCAAAATTTTTTTTAAAATAATAATAATAATAAACTTGTTGAAACATTGTTTTCAATAAGTCTTTTTTATTTTTTTAATAAAAGGAATCAAAACAGCTTTTAGTTGTTTTCTTACTTTTGTTTTTCTATTTCTTTTTTTTTTCAGGTTGCCATTTATCCACTATTAAACTCATCCCACCACTACGTCACCGCCTGTGTTAACACACTTCTTTTTTTCAAAGTATTGTTTTCACACTCTTCTCTCTTGAATCAAACAAATTCTTTATAAAACGAGTAGGGAAGTAAATTTAAGAGCCTATTGTAGCTACCAATAATACCAAAGCATTAGCCTTTTCTGAAATTGTTACGCTCATAAAGCCTGTTCCCAACTTCTACACCTTCTACTCACATATTTAGCATCAATTTAATCTCAAGCATAACAATTCTCTTAACTATTTAGAATTGAAAAAGAGGTAGCTCACATATTCATTATCAATATCACATAAAACACACATAGGAGAGTCAACATGACATTCAAAAGATATCTGTCTATATCTTCTGTAAGCAGCCTTTTTCAAGACAATGAGTTATAGCGAAAATAAATTACTATCAGACTAATGAAAATAAGCTCCACTATCACCATTGGAGGAGCCACATATGTTTTTATGGGGGCAAGTGCACCCATAATATATATATATATATATATATATATATATATATATATATATATATAGACACACACATATATATACATATAAATTGAGAGAATTTAGTAACAATATGTATGGATAGTATAGTTGGTTAAGACTTCATATTTTTTGCTTAAGGTCGCCGGTTCAAACTTTCATCTTCTCTTTTACATTTTTTTCCCATTTCCCCTTTATGTAGGTGTTTGGTGTTGAATCCATTGAAAGTGCCGTGCTCTCTAGTGGATAGCCTTTTTTGAGGCATGTTGAAGTTGGAGTGCCAGTTTGTAACTATCCTTCTCTTATTTCTTTACTCTATGATGAAAGCATGATAATAAGTCTTATTTATATTGAATATTGGCTTGACACAGCTTCCTTTTCTGCTTTCTTTTATAGATTTGTTTGCTTCAAGAAATAACTTTATCCTTTCGAATTTTTTTGGAGGTTGATGCAACACTTAAGGCTAAACAGATGAAGGCTGATGTAAATGAATATCTGAAGGTAATACATCACCTTGTGATTTTCGTTTACGATGAATTGAAGCTGAAGCTAGCATTTTGGTTTGCTTCCTTCTCTGCTTTCTTATAGGTTGCAACATGTTATTTAATCTTGTCAAACTTTTTTCTTTTTAGAAAATGTATTAATTTAAAACTTTCCTTTAAAAAAAAAATTTCGGGGGCAGCGCCCCCAAACCCACAAACTCTTACACTAATTATGCACCCATAAACTCCAAATTCTGGCTTTGCCACCGACTACCACCAAAATTAAGGGCACAAGAGAGTAGACGCACAAACAAGTCAACGTACCAAAGCAAGAAGCTTACAATATAGAATGAAAAGACTGAAAAATACCCAAAATACAAAGCTCAGTGCAAACTGAACAGCTCTTACACCAAGCAACAAATTAGCAATCCAACCGTTGAAATTCCACTTTTAATTTAAATTTCAGACTGATCCAACAATTAACAAATATGTAAACATCAATATAATATACTAAGTGCCTGTTTGGGGGAAATCAAAGTCGAGGTTTTGGAAACAAAATCTATATTTTGTCATAAGTAAGTCAAACACCCCTCTTTTTTTTAGGAGCTATTTTACATCAAAACCTAGATTTTGTCATAAACTTACCAAACGCTCCAATTTTTTCCAAAAGCTATTCTGTATCAAAATCTAGGTTTTGGATCCCAAAACTTGGGTTTTGTGAAAAGCTATTTTTTTAGCTTTTTCTCTCTCCTCTGTGATCATTAGTATTTTTTTAGTTCGGTCAACATCCTTAAGATATTTTTTAGTACCTTTGAGTACCCTAAATATTTTTTTAAGATCAGTTATTACCCTGAATTATTTTTTTTAATATCATAAAATAAATTTTTAAGATCATTAAATATTTTTTCAGTATCCTTAAATATCTTTTTGGTATCCGTCAATACCCTAAAATATTTTTTTTTAAGATCATTCATTACCTTGAAATATATTTTTAATGTCTTAAAATAAAATTTTAAGATCATAAAGTATTTTTTTCAGTACAATTCAGTGCCCTAAAATATTTCATGATCTTAAAAAATTATTTTACGATATTAAAAAGATATTTCAGGATAATGAATGATCTTGAAAAAATATTTTAGGGTACTGACGGGTACTGAAAAGATATTTAATACTAACCGGTACTGAAAAAATGGTTCTCATGGTCTTAAAAATTTATTTTATGATTTTGAAAAAATATTTCAGGGTACTAATAATCTTGAAAAAATATTTTATGGTACTAATAGGTACTAAAAAGATACTGAAAAAATATTTCTTGATCTTAAAAAAAATTTACGATATTGAAAAAATATTTTAGGGTGATGACTAATCTTGCAAAAATATTTTTCAGAGTATTAAAATGTAATAAAAAATATTTTAAAGATACTGACTGATACTAAAAAATAATAATGATGGTAGCAGAGAGAGAAAAGACAAAAAAAAAAAAAGTTGATTTTCATAAAACCTAGGTTTTGGGGTCCAAAACCTAAGGTTTGATGTAGAATAGCTTTAGGAGAAAATATGGGTGTTTGGTAAGTTTATGAGAAAATCTAATTTTTGGTGTAGAATAGCTTTTAGAAAAAAGAAGAGTGTTTGGCAAACTTTTGTTAAAACCTAGGTTTTAATGCATAATAGATTCTGGACAATTTTGGGATGTTTGGCAAACTTTTGTCAAAACCTAGGTTTTAAAGTTATCTAAACACTATCATGTTTCTCCAAAAACTATTCTTCAAAAACTATTTTTCAAAAATCATTTTTACCTTATAAATCTCAAAAGCTATTTCTACCTCATAAATCTCCAAATCTATTATCCAAAATTAACATCCAAACGGGCTCCTAGTCCCTTATCATGAACCCCATTATAACCTGTAGCTATAGTATAAAAGTCAGCTGGGTTAGCTAACTGAAGTTAGATAGTGTTTGGATAACTTCAAAATCTAGGTTTTGACAAAAATTTGCCAAACACCCCAAAATTATCCAGAATCTATTATGCATTAAAACCTAAGTTTTGGAAAAAGTTTGCCTAAACACCCCTATTTTTTCTAAAAGCTATTCTACAGTAAAACTTAGATTTTGTCATAAATTTACCAAATACTCCTATTTTTTCCAAAAGTCATTCTACATCAGAACTTAGGTTTTGGACCCCAAAACCTAGGTTTTGTGAAAATCAACTTTTTTTTTTGCTTTTTCTCTCTCTATTACTATCATTATGATTTTTTCAGTATCAGTCAGTATCTTTAAAATATTTTTTAGTATATTATAATACTCTGAAATATTTTTGCAAGATTAGTCATTACCCTAAAATATTTTTTCAAAATTGTAAATTTTTTTTAAGATCAATAAATATTTTTTTAGTATCTTTTTAGTACTTGTTAGTACCATAAAATATTTTTTCAAGATTATAAGTATCCTGAAATATTTTTTTCAAAATCCTAAAATTACTTTTTAAGATCATGAGAAGTATTTTTTCAGTACGAGTTAGTATTAAATATCTTTCCAATACTCGTTAGTACTCTGAAATATTTTTTCAAGATCATTCATTACCCTGAAATATCTTTTTAATATCGTAAAATAATTTTTTAAGATGATGAAATATTTTAGGGTACTGAATTGTACTAAAAAAATACTTTATGATCTTAAAATTTATTTTAAGACATTAAAAATGTATTTCAAGGCAATGAATTATCTTAAAAAAAACATTTCAGGGTATTGACAGGTACCAAAAAGATATTTAAGAATATTGAAAGAATATTTCATGATCTTAAAAATTTATTTTATGATATTAAAACAATATTTCAGTGTAACAACTGATCTTGAAAAAATATTTAGGATACTCAAAGGTACTAAAAAATATCTTAAGAATGCTGACTAGTACTGAAAAAATACTAATGATCGCAAAGGAGAGAAAAAAAACTAAAAATAGTTTTTCACAAAACCTAAGTTTTAGGATCCAAAACCTAGATTTTGATGTAGAATAGCTTTTGGAAAAAATTGATGTGTTTGGTAAGTTTACGACAAAACCTAGGTTTTGATGTAAAATAGCTTCTGACAAAAAAGAGGGGTGTTTGATAGATTTATGACAAAACCTAGATTTTATTTCTAAAACCTCGATTTTGATTTCCCCAAAAGGCACTTACTTCTCAAATTCATTAGCTTCCTCCAATACCACACCTCACATCAATATACTGAAACGTTAAATAAGTTCATAAGCATCTAGCTTTTAGGCAAACATTATTTACCCATTTCACCAATGAATTTTTGCCATCGGATATAAAGTAGTTTGCGTAATAAACAGACTTTTGTTTCTTTAAATGTAACTTTAAAGAGTTCCTAAAATAAACCCAAAAAAAAATTATTTTTCATATTAAGACAGGCAAAGTCATAGTTTTATAATAAATAATGTATTCAAACAGTTTTTCATTTTTATCTTACTGTATGCTTTTAAATTTTCGTTTTCTAGCAAATTAAATAGGGTTAAGGAGTAATTTGGACAATGAATTTTTACCTCAGGAGCACTCTGCACAAATACCTTTTAAGTGGACCAAAAATACCAAAAAATTTTAAAAAATATGCAGTCAGCACAATGCTGTTAGAAAAAGATAACGTCTGTTAGCTAAGGTACAGATTAACCAACAAACTTTTACTTCATGAGTGCCCAGCACAAAACAATTTTACTCTAAGAGCGCTCAACATAGAAAGGCCCATGTGCATTCCACCTAAAATCCAACTGCTATAAATCATTGCCCAGACCCCCAACCATGTGCGTCGGGGTTAGAAAGAGTGCATGCAACAAAAAATCTCAAATTATATTAATTATCTTATATTAATTATTATTATCAATTATCTTATGTAATTATTGACTATAATATTGTATTATTTACTCTTTAAATTAAATTTTTGTTGTTGTAATTCTATTCAATCTTTTTAAAATATCACATATTTATGTGGATATAAATATGCGTAAAAATTGATATACAGTTGATGAGATTTTTTAGTTATTGATATAAATACGTATAATATGAGTAATTTTTTATTTTTATTTATCATCATTTTAGAATAGTTAATGTGATGGGATCTTTCGGTTGCCGAAAAAAATTCAGAAGCCTTCATCCCATTTTTAAAAGTGATGCTCCTAGAATACCTACTTAACCAACAATAAGATTTGAATCCATAGTATGTTAATCTCATCAACCGTATATTTATTTTCATTGACAAAAACATTATATTTATACACATAAATATAAATAAATTCAATCCCTTTATAAGCAGAGACAAAAGTCAAGGAATCAAGGACATACCTAAATAAATAAAGGTGGCCTATAAATTATGTGATATTTTTACGTACGTAAATATCAATTTTTACACATATTATACGCACGTAAATATGTGATATTTTAAAAGATTGAAAATAGTTACAACAAAAAATTAATTTAAAGAGTCAATAATACAATATTATAGTCAATAATTGTATAAGATAACTGATGATAATAATTAATATAATTTGTGATTTTTTTGTTGCATTCACTTCTAACCCCAATACACATGGTTCATAGTCTGAATAAGGATTTACAATAGTTGGATTTTGGATTGATTGTACATGGACTTTTCTGTACTGGACACTGCTGGAGTAAAAATTTGTTAGTCAATCTGTATCTTAAATAACAGACGTTATATTTTTTTAACGGTGTTGTGCTGATTGCACATTTTTAAAAAAAAAATTGTGTTGACTGCACATTTTTAAAATTTTTTTGGTATTTTTGGTCTACTTAAAAGTCACTTATACTTGGCGCTCCTAAGGTAAAAGTTTATTAGCCAAATTGTTCCTTAACTTAATCAAATATTCTCCTTGCATTATTGGAGGGACTGTTTTCTGAGAAGCACGAGAAGAAGAGATAAAGAATAAAAGTAATGCATAATGTCTTTTAAGATGTGATGATCACTTTTTTATACCCATCTTATAAAGTGCAATTCAGATTAAAAGTTGAATTTACAGCACATTTGTATAGGTGTCTAAAGAGATATGGAATTGGTGATTTTTAATATTATAACTCCCAACATAACTCTTTTAATTATATAAACTTCTTATTTTATAAGAACATTATTTTTCAACAAACTCGTCAATTAATTTTAAAATATTCCAACATTCATCACATACCTTGAACAGTTTAACTTTCACTTTTGAGCGTGGCTTTAAATTATTGAACAAGTGGGGCCTCTGCAATATTCCAACAGTATAGACATATGGTAAGGCACTTTGAACTGTTTAACTTTTACTTTTGCGGTGTGCTTTTAAATTATGGGAAAATTGATTTCAGGGCCCAAGCTAAGAAAATAATTACAAAAAAGGCCCAAGAAACATTCACATACCTAGAGCCTTTTCTGGAATTTTTTCAAAAAAAGGTGTACGGATATAGTTGCTAATTGCTACTGATGTAGTTGTTAATTGCTACAGATGTAGTTGTTAAAATGTAGTTGTTAATTAGACTGATTTAGTTGTTAACGGGGATTGATATAGTTGTTAAACGCTACTGATATAGTTGCTAACGCTTTTTGAAAAAATACTAGAAAAGGCCCTGACATGTGAATGTTTCTTGGGCCTTTTTTGTAATTATTTTACTAACTTGGGCCCTGAAATCAATTTTCCCTTAAATTATTGTACAAGTGGGGCCTTTGCGAGACCATCGGCATGAATAATGGAAGATGACATCGGTTTTTCTAAAAAAATTGATTAAATTTAGGCGGTGAAACATGCAATGAAATGCACTAAAATTAGAATGCAATACACTACTGGATAAATTTAAGATGCAAATGATTCTAAGAGTCATATGAGAATGAAACTAATCTAAATAAATGCAAATACAATTAGTGGGGGTTTATGAAATGGAAATTGAATTTCTGAGCAAAAGAAATCAATAAGCAAATAAAAAAAGGTAACAATGGTTTACTTCACATACGGTAAAAGTAACAACTTAAGATTTATATAGAGTGAGCTTTCTTAATTTAAATTAATTAATTAGACTAAGGGAAGATTGATAAGAAAGTGAAATTAATAAGTTTAATCATCTAAGTGATGGATAATTAAACCCATTAAAATCAATCTCAATTAATTCAAAATAATTTTAAAAACCATGTTTGCAATTGTCTAGTTAAATAACTAGACAATTAAGAGAAATGTCTACAATTAAACATTCAAGAGGATAAATCAAAGTGATAATTAAATTATTTATGAGAACTCAATTAATAATTTAATTGATAACTCAAAATTTTGCAAACAAAAATTTCAGTAGTTGTCTTAACATAAATCACTCTAAATATCAATCCAATTTAAAAATAGTTATGTCTACAATTTAAAACTAAATTCTTCTCAAGTAATACAATTCAAAACTATTTGAAATTAAATAATCTTAAGTCTTAAAATAAATTAATAAAAGTAAAGACACTCTCTAATAGTCTTCAAATTGCAAGTCCTAAACTCTAACTTTCTCCATATTCCTCATTAAATTTTCTCTCAAATGAGCTTAAGCTGCCATGAATTTCTCATCTTCAAACTGATTCACGCAAATCACAGCCATGAAAAATGATGAGGTGTTAAGAGTGGCAGGTGTGAAACAAATTATTTTTTCTTATTTTTTATCATCTCCATATAAATTATTATATTCATGTAATTAATTAAAAGTCTAAGACAATTTATTCTATTTTATAGTAAATTCTTATTTAAATGCATGCGAAGTTGTCATTTGTGAAATTTTTATTTGTTAAGTCGTTAAGGAAAACCTGTTCATAAAATTTGATATCTAGAATATGGTTGTTTATTATAACCTCAACTATATTTTTTAAAAACCTAAGTGAAATTGTTATTTATGCAACATTTACTTGTTAAGTTTTTAAGGGAAACATGTCTATAAAATCGAGATACAGAATGCAACTTTTGTGTGTTAAATGTTCTCTCCCATCCTATATATAAATCACTTTGAGAGATGGTTAAATAGTTGATATTATTGTCTAACTTTTTAAATTACTCTTATTACATGCATTTTCTTTAAAAATAAATTTTCTATCATATGTAGCTCTTATAATGCTCACAAAATCGTGCAAACAAAGCAAACTTAAAAATAATTAATATTATATTTTTCAAGGGAATTTTTTTTTTTGGGGGGATCACGCATTTAAAATGTTATTGATGAGACGAACTAGATAAATTTTAGAAAAAATCTATATGGGGGCCTTTTAACCAAAAAAAAAATCAAAAAATGCTCTAAGATTCTAAAAATATCAGAAAAGGCCCTATAAATTTATTAAAATTTTAGTTGTTAACGGGGCTGGTATAGTTGTTAATGAGACTGGTATAGTTGTTAACGTTTTAATGAATTTATACCAGAAAAAGCCCTGGAGCCCTTTCTGATATTTTGATAATCTTGGGCCTTTTTTGAATTTTTTTTCTTTTATAAGGACCTCATATGGATTTTTCCTAAATTTTAATACATAAAAAGTATTGGAACTCTGAAAATTTTATACACACATTGTCTCGATATTATTTTTTTACCTTGGTATTGGTAATCTTTTTTAGATATTTTTTATTAATAACACATTTTTAATGAGACACTTTTTCCCAATTCATATTTTATTTTTATATAAAATGATTTAGAAAAAGAACGGTTGATTATGATTTCTTTTAAAAGGTAAGTTGGTCGCCTCGTCGTAGTTATCCGGAGGAGATTATGATTGATGGAGGAAACCAATTACCATTTACCATGTGTGATTTTCCTTTTGATGTAACATCGGAGTCTGACAAGAAGCATCGTTACAAAGAACCTGCCAAAACGAGGGCCATGGCTGTCGTGAGATTAATATTGTGCATATATTGATATTTTAAATAAAAAATATTTTTTAAAAAAATTAATAATTAAAAATACTATTCTTTTCAGATTTAAATTATTCTTAAAAAATAAAATTCAAAAAGTAAATATAGACCCTAGATCTGGAAATCCTCATCACTATTGATGGCGAGGATTCACTAATTTTTCACATTCTCAATTCTTCTTCTTTCTGCTTTTGCTTCTAACGCACTTTGAACCGTTTCACTTTTACTTTTGAGAGTGGCTTTAAATTATTGAACAAGTGGGCCCTATGAGAGAACATCGGCGCGAATAATGGAAGATGACGTCGGTTTTCTTTAAAACAATCAATTAAATTAGGATCATGAACCAATACAAAAGATTATTCTCTCAAAAGTAATATATGAGTTTTTGTGTAGGAATAAATTTAGGTGGTGAAACATGCCCGGAAATAGATCAAAACTAAAGTACAAATACACTACTTAAATGTAAATAAATAAAAGATGTAAATGACTCTAAAACCTTATATAAGAATGAAACTAACTTAAATGAATGCAAATGTAATTATTTAGAGCTTTTATGAAAAGGAAATTGAATTTCTAAGCAAAAAAGAAATCAACTAACAGTTAAGAAAACCAAATAAAAAAAATAAAACGATGGTTTACTTCAGATACAGTAAAGGAAACAACTTAGGATTTACATAGAGTTAGTTTTATTAACCTAAATTAATTAATTATACTAAAGGAAGATTAATAATAAAATGGAATTAATAAGTTTAATCACCTAATTGAAGCATGGGAAACCCTCAAGTTCAATAACACTTGAAATATTATAAAGCTAATAATGATATAAGCCATGACCAATTAAACCCATTAAAATCAATCTCAATTAATTCAACATAATCTTAGAAATCATGTTTACAATTGTCTAATTAAATAACTAGACAATTAATCAACTCAATTAAACAATCAGGAGGAAACCAAAGTGATAATTAAATTAATAATGAGAACTCAATTAATAATCTAATTAATTAACAACCCAAAATTTAGTGAACAAAATTTTCAGCAATAGTCTTATTATAAATCACTCTAAATATCAATCCAATCTAAAAAGAGATATGTCTATAATCTAAACTAAAATTGTTTTCAAACAATACAACTCAAAACTATTTAAAACTAAATAATCTCAAACCTTAAAATAAATTAATAAAAGGAAAGATATTTTCTTGTAGTCTTGAAATGCAAGTCCTAGAATCCACATTTCATACTTTTCATTATATGCTTCTTAGGTGCTTTTCTCCCTAAGAAGCACATAAAGTAATATATATATATATTTTTTTTTACTTCATGTGCTTCTTAAGGAGAAAAGTATCTAAGAAGTACATAAAAACAAATTTGGAATGTGGACTCGCAAGTCCTAAGCGAACTAACTTCCTCCATATTCCTCCTTAAATTATCTCCCTAGCTGCCATGAATTTCTCCTCGTCAAACCGATACACGCAAGTCACAGCCATGAAACAAATCAAGGCATTGATGGAATGATGAAGTGTTGAGAGAGGCGTTTGTGCGTGAGGAATGGAATCAACGCATTGATGTTGGTAGATGGAAGGATGAGGTGGCAACTTATGGAGAAGAGAAATAAAATAAAATGAATTGGTTTTTGGCGTTCCGTGTGCAACAGCTGAAGACTTGAGAAATTTGAGCTGACAGCATGTGTTTCGAGATCTCATCAATGAGAGTGGGTATAGGTATTTTTTTTGTATATGAGAACTAGAAAACCTAGGATACATGATTTAAGTCTATTAGAATTAAATTCCTCCATTTAAATTGGGAAAATTACGTGCAAATTCCAAGGAAGAAGATTTATCACAATAAAGTCCCTTGAAATCATGAAATAGCACAAAGGTCCCAAGGGACTTGGTTGTAATCAGATCTAAAAGTACAATTACCAATCTGACATTCCCTCTTATGTCTTCCAATTCCACTTTCTCTCTCCGTTCTCCTTCTTCCTTCTCTCCTCTCTCCCTTTTTCTTCGCAACATAAATGCCCCTACAAGAACTAACCATACTTTGAAGAATCACTTCTCAACCCATAAAGCAACAATGTCTTTGAATTCCAACGGCTATCACCCCCTATCATCCTCCTCTAGTTTTGTTGATGTTAGATAGTTGGTATGATGGGTAAACAAGGCTCTACGAGATGTTGGACAAGCTTCCTACAGTGGACCTAAGAGACATTTAATGGGTGGCGAAAAAACGATCGGGTAATATCTTACTTTGCAAGTATTGGAAATTTGAAGCATTCCCACAACATTATTCCGCAACTCAAGGAAATTTCTTTGTTATCATAGCTGTTTGGAAAACAAGAAAGAAAACAGACAGTTTGTAAATCCCCAATAATATGGAAGAACACATAAAACCATTTTTATCCTATTTTGAGAAATGAAAAAATTCCATGTTTTGAAATTTTGTTGTAAATATATGATTTTTCTGTTGTAAATAAAACATTTATTGTTGAAAATAGCCTCTGGACTTGAGAAATGAAAAAAAAAACATCATGGTTTTGAAAGTTTGCTGTAAGTATATGCTTTTTCAGTTGTACATATAGCATTTGTTGTTGTAAATATAGCATTTGTTGTTGAAAATAGCCTCTGGATTTAATAAATGAAAAAAATCTTGGTTTTGAAAGTTTGTTATAAATATATACTTTTTTAGTTGTAAATATAGCATTTGTTGTTGTAAATAGCCTTTGGACTTGAGAAATAAAAAAAATCTTGGTTTTGAAAGTTTGCTGTAAATATATACTTTTTCAGTTGTAAATATAGTATTTGTTGTTGAAAATAGCCTATGGACTTGAAAATAAAAAAATCCTGGTTTTGAAAGTTTGCCGTAAATATATGTTTTTTTAGTTGTAAATATAGCATTTGTTGTTGAAAATAGCCTCTGGACTTGAGAAATGAAAAATTCTTGGTTTTGAAAGTTTTCTGTAAATATATCATTTATTGTTGTAAATAGTCTCTGGACTTGAGAAATGAAAAAAATATTGGTTTTGAAAGTTTGCTGTAAATATATACTTTTTCAGTTGTAAATATTGTATTTGTTGTTATAAATATATCATTTGTTGTTGAAAATAGCTTCTGGACTTAAGAAATGAAAAAAATCGTGGTTTTGAATGTTTGCTGTAAATATATACTTTTTCAGTTGTAAATATAGCATTTGTTGTTGTAAATGGCCTCTGGACTTGAGAAATTAAAAAAAGTTATGGTTGTGAAACTTTGTTATAAATATATGCTTTTTATGTTGTAAATATAGCATTTATTGTTGTAAATAGCCTCTGGACTTGAGAAATTAAAAAAAAAAATCCATGTTTTGAAAGTTTGTTGTAAATATATGTTCTTTTTGTTGTAAATATAGCATTTATTGTTGCAAATAGCCTATGAACTTGAGAAATTTAAAAAAATCCATGTTTTGAAAGTTTGTTGTAAATGTATGTTTTTTTCTGTTGTAAATATAGTATTTGTTGTTCTAAATATATGCTAATTCGAGTTTCTGTAGGAAGAAGCAAGAATGAATCTTTAAACTTGTTAGTTCTCTATGTGTTTTGATGATAACAGACCATTGTAAACTAAAAGCCTTTTATTCTTGCTAAAGTTCAAATATGCTTAAAGATTGTTAAAATTAATTTAAAACTTATGATGTTAGTTAAACTCGAGTTTAGAATTGATAAACTCAAGTTTACACTTAACATAAAGTGAAATAAGTGTTTTGAACTTAGGCAAACTCAAGCCTAACTTATTAGACTCGAGCCTGCTTGTGACAGAGAGCAAGTTTCATGTTTTATAACTAAGGCAGGCTCGAGCCTGTTATGGTAAACGCGAGCCTACGTCTTACAGAGAGCAAATTAAGTTATTGACTCTTAGTTAGACTCGAGCCTACCAGAATAAACTCAAGCATGTGCCTTACAGAGAGCATGTTGCATTTCTTCATGATTTTAAACTTGAGCACGTATTTCTTAACTCAAGCCTAAGTCTTACAGAGAGCCCCTCAAACAAATTCCATACGAGTAAACTCGAGCCTATGGAATTAGACTCGAGCCTGACCCTTTCAGAGAGCAATCAAATATTTACTCAAAAATAGGCTCAAGCATAACGTCATTAACTCAAGCCTATTTCAGATTGAAAGAAGTCTCAAAAAGCGTATGGCTGAAGCAAACTTGAGCCTAACACTTACAGACTCGAGTTTGGCTCAGACAGAGAGCTATCAAAGTTTCATGGCCCGATCAGACTCGAGCCTAAGTTTCCTGACTCAAGCTAACGTCTTTGTACTTAAACTTTATTTCCTTGCAAATAGCTCTCGACTCGATCCCGTTTCTAATAGACTCGAGTCTGTGCACTATTCCAAAATAGTTTCAAACACTCATCACGATAAACACTGATTTCTAAAGGGCAAACTCAAGCCTACCTACTTTATGCTTGAGTGCACATGAACAAACTCGAGCCTACTGATGTTAAACTCGAGCTTAACGAGATCTCTGTTTTACTCTTCTCGTGTTTCATGTTTCTGATTCACTCTCATGATGTGTTTTACACTTAAATTAGATTACGAATCATCATATATATGTTTGATATGTTTGTTCATGAGTTACAGATTACTTTAACATGTTTTGAGCTTCAGATCATATCTGGGTTAAGAGCATTTAATGCAGGACCAAAAATCAGGCTGAAACTTCTCCTCTATCCCAATGGTTCAGCACAAACCGTTATGGATCAACCAAATCACTCTCCAACGGTCAAAAACGGATTATGGAATGACAAGAATACTGGAAGATCATCTCCAACGGCTATATCCAAGATTTCAGCCAAGAATTGAAGAAATAAAGGAAAATATGCAACAACCATTTTCCAGATTTACAGCTGAACGTTAGAGAAGAAAATGCAACGGCTAGTTCCACTAGTTAACCTATAAATACCCATGAAGACGAAGAGTAAGACACACAACAGAATTACATCTGATTGCTTCTTTGATTTTTAAGCTCTATTATGCAAAATATTTTTGAACTTCAGTGTTTATGATTATTTGCTCTTTAAGAGAGTGTGATATCGAAAAACATTTCTGGTTACTTGTTTGTGTGAAAACTCAAGGTTGTGGAACCTGTGAGTTGGGTTGTTTAATTACAGAATGTAACTTGTATCAAAAAAAATTATAGAGTGTAAGGAGGAGCAAGTCCTAGGTGATTAGAATTGCATGTGATTTACATTGTTGTAATTAAAGCTCGTTGAGATATTAGAAATACTCAGAAGATATCTGGGGACTGGACTTAGGTCAAAGTTAGAACCGAACCAGTATAAATCCTTTGTGTCCAGCTTTTCTTCCTTCCCCTTTTACATTTCAAGTTTTGAAAAACTTAAACATCTTTGAAAAGATTTTTTTAAAAAATCCCCAATTTACCCCCCTCTTGGTGATTTCTTCCATCTTCAAAATTGAGTATTGTTGATGTTAGATAATTGGTATAATGGGTAAACCAGGGTTTGCGAAAAGTCCTCATCCAGATTTTCAGAAAGGTGAATTATAGCATCAGGAACAAAGTATGGTTCTTGTTGCTTCATGGGTTGAGAAGTAATTCTTCAAAGTATGGTTCTTGTAGGGGCATTTATGTTGCGAAGAAAAAGGGAGAGAGGAGAGAGAGAGAGAGGAGAAGGAAGAAGGAGAACGGAGAGAGTGAAAAACAGGAATATCACCTAGAAGGGGGTGAATAGGTGATTTAAAAAAAAAATTCTTTTTCAAAATAAATTGACAGACAAATAATGAGCAAGAAGAAGAATAGACACAAGAGAGTTTATACTGGTTCGGTCTCAACTCATCGACCTACGTCCAGTCCCCAAATACTTGGGTGTTTTCTTTGTCACAACAACTATTACAAACTAACACGCTCGTACTCACAGGATGTTATCCGCTCCAGGATCACACTCCCCCTTACAAGCTGTAGTTGTACAACCCTTCTTGGGATTCCACAATCCCAAGATTCACACAAAGGTGATTTAAATAGTGAAACTCCTTACTGAGTAGATAAAATGAACACTGAAGAACAGAGTATTAAAGGTCAGTAAGTTTGATCGAAAATACAATAGCAATAAATTCTCAATAAATGTTCAGTGATTCGGTAGATCGTGAATTTAATTCCTGTGCTATTTATAGTTGATGAAATTAAATGACTGTTGATGAATCTCAAGCGTCGTTTGTCATTTCATAAAAAAAAAATAGCCGTTAGTTTGATGACGTCCAAATATCCGTTCATATCTGCTAATGCTTTGTCTGTCTCAAACATTCCTCATTCTATTCGATTTGTCCGTTGAGAGATAGCATTTAATTTGTTGTCGAATGATTAGAGAATGCTCAGTATGTTTGGAGAGAGAAATTTTCACTATATTAGGTGATAGCATTTAATGCGTCTGACATCCCATTGCTTTTTCGAAGATTTGCTATTAATCCATGGTTCAAATATCTGAAACTCATTGATCATGGTTAGCAAAAATAGCTCATAAACAAATATATATTATCACTTGTATGTTTTTAGACATTTAGGATTTTAGAATAAATACAATAGTTTCGGAAAGAAAAACAGAGTTGCTCTTGCTCGAGCATGACCAATTATATGCTCGGGCATATATTCATCTTCTGCTCGAGCATAAGAGAAGTCTTGCTCAAGCATGCTTCTGAAGCTCTAATGTGCGCTGCTGCTCGAGCATAATCTCTTCATGCTTGAGCAGTTCTTTTATACCTGCTCGAGCAGCCCTTTTAGTGTTGCTCGAGCATGGGAGAAACAGAGATTACCTTAGTTGATGCTCGAGCAAGCATTATCCTATTCGAGCATGCATTACTTTGTTGTTCGAGCATACTCCAGGTGTTGCTCGAGCATCAACGATGCTCAGTGATATGATGTTGTTGCTCGAGCAGTACTTGATGTGCTCGAGCAATAAGGCATTTATGCTTGAGCATGCATTGTTCACTGCTCAGGCATCAGTGTGGTAACTTTCTTCATTTTAAATCATTTTAAATGCTTAATTAATTAAATAACTTGGTAAATTGTGATCATCAAAATATTATAGTCAACAGAGAGAAAGTGGAATTGGAAGACATAGAGGGAAGGTCAGATTGGTAATTATATTTAGATTTGATTACAGCCAGATCCCTTGGGACTTTTATGTTATTTCATGATTTTAAGGGATTTTATTGTGATAAATCTTCTTCCTTGAGACCTGCACGTAATTGTCCCATTTAAATTTAGCCATTAGATTCTCTTTAAAATTTAAAAAATAATTCTATACTATAAGATTTTGTAATATGTTTTTCTGTAACTTGTAAAAATTAAATGAGATCATGATCAATAATATATTTGAAAATATTAATCCAAAAAAATAGATAATTAAAATATTAACAATTTAATCCCAAAATAAACAGACTTTTGTTTCTTTAAATGTAACTTTAAAGAGTTCATAAAATAAACCGAAAAAAAATAGTTTTGATATTAAGATAAGCAAAGTCATAGTTTTATAATGAATAATGCATTCAAACAGTTTTTTTCATTTTTATCTTACTGTGTGCTTTTTAATTTTCGTTTTCTAGGAAATTTAATTATTCTCCTTGCATCATGGAGATTACTATTAAAGGGACACGTTCTCTGAGAAGCACTAGAAGAAGAGATGAAGAAGAAAGTATTGTATAATATCTTTAAAGCGTGTGCATAACTTTTCTTTAGGTTTAATTCACCCATCTGTATCTATCTTATAGAGTACAATCTGGATTGATAGGTGAATTTTCTACAGGATACAATGGATACTGTTATGGATTACACTCCTAACATTCAAGCCAAGACAACAATAACTTTTACAAAGTGATAATTTAACTTTATATTTGTATGCACTCAAGGATAAAAAGCAATGAGCTTGATTTATTTTATTGTATATTTTTTGATGTTTGATATTTCGTATGTCACAAATAAAATGATAGCATAAAGTATTTGCAGGCCATAAAGGATACATTGAAGTGATGTTCCTTAGAGTAACATATCTTCAATTAAAAGTCATAATTATATGTTAAATCTATAAATCCTTATGAACCAACATAACTTAAATAACCAATGGTTATTTAAAATAACTTTTCCATGAAGAGTCACACATTTATAGTATGTATGATTTTTTTAAAATACCAACACAACCTTCCATTAAATAGTAGTTACCACACATTTTCATAAGTGTCTAAAGAGATATGATATTGGTGATTTTTAATATTATAACTCTTTAGACAACCCTTCATATTGTTATGAATATTCTTATTATGTGGATGTCCATTGACCCATAATCTCCAAATACAGGATGACATTGTATATACGCATAGTAATCTACTATTTGCATCCTTCTATAAATAGAGGTCTCCTGTAACTATTCATGAGACTTTAATAAGAATCCATTTCATCTCTCTAGAATTTCCTCTGACTTCTCTCTAGAATTCTTTCAGTTTTATAACACGTTATCAGCACGATCACGATGGCTTCTTCTTCATGAGCATCACCGAAAGCTAATGATCTCTAAACCCACCATGATTGCTCCTCCTCCATCTACGGAGAAGAGCATCCCAGATCCCTGGGTTTTTCAAAGTCTTGCTGCTCTCTAGATCCATCTTCGTTTCTTCAATTTCTTATTATGGCCACCAATTTCAACAGCTGAGGAACCGCCAGCGTTGGAAAGCGATTCGGCAAACAGATCTGGCTATCTAACACTTCCAGATCTGTAGACCTTTTCAGTTTCTTGATCTGTGCTACTAGGATCTTCATCTATGTCCCTTTTCATCATCTCTTTGAAAAAAAAAAAAAAAAAAAAAAAAAAAAAAAACTGTCGGCACAACAGTCCAAAAAAAAAAAAAAAAAAAAAAAATTCATGGAGATGGATACAATGTTTTGTACGTGCAGCAGGTAAGATAGTTACTATATAATAATGATGAAGATGAGTTTCCCTTATCCGTGAATGACTGGTAAGTATATAATATTAATATTATATATATCAATCATATCAATCATTTTAGTAATCATTATTATTATTATTTTAGTATTTTACTTAATTGTCATTTAATTTATGTTAAGATTTTATTATTATTGGGCTGCATTTGTTTATTTTATTATTTACTGCTTTATTTATTTTTCATGGTTGCAACACTAATATTAGTGGGCACCATTTATTTATTTTGTTTTTTGATTTATTTATTCTTCATGAAGGCACACTAATATCTATTAGTGGGCTCAATTTATTTATTTTATTCAGCATTTATTTATCTTTTATGGTGGTGACACTTTGTGGGCCCCATTTATTTTATTTTAATTCTTTACTGCTTTATTTATTTTTTCATGGTAGCAACACTAGTATAGTGGGCACCATTTATTTTATTATTTACTGCTTTATTTTTCATGGTGGTAACACTGATATAGTGGACTCCATTTATTTAAATTTTATTTACTGCCTTCTATATATTATATATATATTTACATTTGAATATGCATTCTCTTTCTTATCTTTGGATGAGATAGGTCTCGCTGTGAGTTTACTACCATTCCTATCTCATCTTCTTTTTATTTATTTAGCATGTTTATTTCCAGTCATTTATTTTATTTTATTTATTTATTAATTGCTTTATATATTTACATTTGCATATGCATCTTCTTTCTTATCTTTGAATGAGATAGGTCTCGCTGTGAGTTTACTCCCATTCCTATTTCATCTTCTTTTTATTTATTTAGCACGTTTATTTCCAGTCATTTATTTTATTTTTATTTATTTATTTACTGCTTTATATAAATCCCCCTTCCCTTTTATTATTTATGGCAACGACACTAATATATACATATTAGTGGGTTCCATCTATTTATTTTATTATGTTTATATTTTATTTATCCTGAAGATAAACTGTTAAAAGGCCATATATATTATGAGATCAAAATGCCATAGAGAGATTAGGCATAAATTGGCTTGAGACCAAGAGGCAAGATAGCCTTAATTTCAGAGGCAAGATAGCCTTAATTTCAGAGGCAAGATAGCCTGAAGCCAAGAGGCAAGTTAGCCTGATAACAAGTGACAAATTATGAAACAATATTTGATCCATAAATTTTGTATGCCATCAGTTGTATAAAGGTCTCAAAATTATATATTTGGCATTAAATATTCCCTTAAATTATGAGACAAGGGATTGTATGATCATGATTGATATTATAAATAAATATATTTAATTTGCTATTGTAGTAGCAATATTGTGGTAAAGTCAAGAAATATTATGGATTAATTTCTTGCCATGATCAAACAAATAAGTGAGTTATGGATTATGAATTTTTATCCAACTTCATTCCCAGAAGTGAATGAAGCAAATATATTATTATGGTTGTTTTGTGATTTCTATGATTATAACAATTTTTGTGAATACGGGAGAGGAATATTCATAAACAAAATAATTAAACAAAAGGAAATATTATTTCAACAAAGTTTAATAGCGAGTGGCTCAACATCATTACAAACCTTAATCATCTCATTCTGAAGATATTTAATGTCTTCTTCTTTTGCTTCTCTTGAGATGGGATCCAGATGAGGCAAAGCTCTTCGTAATATCGAGATTTGCGTCATAAGTTTCTTGAGCTTCTTGTGTGGCCACTCAGTTAACCCTCCTTTTTGATAGATTTTTTGTATGGTGTGAGTAGACATATTTAATTGTTTACTCGCTTCATCAAGGGTTAAGTGAAAATAATTTCTTAAATCATGGAGCGTTGTTTTCTTTATTCTTTCTCTTTGCTCCATAGATAACCTATATAATTCACCCTGGTTAAGGGATGAAGTATCATAGGGTATACTTACTGCAGGTTGTTTTCCTTTGCCTAATGAGTGTTCAATATTGGTTTGAAATGAACTTCCATGGAGGTCATTTGGATTTATAGCCCATTCCGAACCAACACAGAGAACCTCATGATAGGCTAATACAGGATCACGCATCAAGATATATCCTGATGCTTGTAAATCTATACAATACTGTGTCAGAAATTGTTTGATTTCTTCAAAATTTTTATTTGTGAAATCAAACATTGGAAGCCTGTCAGTATTATAAGATTTATCCTGTACTTTTTCAAATAAAACAGCATGGGTAATCATACCTGTTCTTCTTCCGTGAACTTCAAGTTTATGGTACTGGAGTTCGTTGGTATGTATGATCTCTCGTAAAACATGACAACAACTACATTCCAATAAGCTAGTTGTTGCTAATTGACTTGTAGTTGATGGCTGGCTAGTGGTTGTTGGTTGGCTAATTATTATTGGCTGGCTAATGGTTGTTTGTTGGCTGATTGTTGCTGTCTGACTGGTTGTTGCTGGCAGGCTGATGATTGTTTGCTGGCTAGTGAATGCTGGTTGATTAACTGCCGACACTATTGGCTGAACTGGATTGGTAGACTCCATTAGTTCTGCCATATTTCTACACCTCTTAACAGGCCTCCTTGATGAACCTGTTTCAGTTGTACCTTCAATCCTTGTAGATTGTGGAAGAACACTTGTTCTTGGGGGAGAAGTAGGTACATTTGAAGCAGAAGGAGGAATAGTAGAAGGAGGAATAAACATTTCAAAGGGATTAGGAGATAACAAAGAAGTAAATGACATGTTGGGCTGATCATCATACAACAAAGCATCAAGTAATGCTGTTTCAGATGTATCAGAAACTGGGATAAAACTGCTTGGTCCTGTCATGGTAATAGAATTTAGAGAAATATGTGTGAGTATCTGGTAGTTGGTATTATCAGATGCTTGAGTGTTTGTGAGGCATGTTCGTTTGCCTTCCTTTATTTATAGTCGAATTAAATCCTATTGAATCTCTGCAGATTTGCGTAGTCCTGTTAAATCTCTGCAGATCTGCTCCCTATAAAGCACGAGCCTGGAATCTTTTTGACTTTATATGTATACGACAATCTGAGTTGTCGCGCCTCACAGTGATGTGCCTGTGATTACACAGTATTGCGCTCGTGAATCTGCAAAGATACACCTGATGATTTTGTATTTAATATATATTTGTTTGTTGATTCTGGAAAATGGAAATTTTGTTACCAGAAGTAACAAAATTATGCATTGATAATGCATTTAGAAATATGTGGAATTTTAATGAAATAGATATCATATATGCTATTATCATGGAATATTGTATGGAAATTCCATAAATTAATTTTTAAGGTCTCACACTTGAGGGGGAGAATGATAATGATATATATCAAGTGTGAATATTTATGTGATAATTCTTTGTGAATGTTTCTATGTTGATTCCCCTAAAATGAATATTAGATTTGATGATAAATCATATGAAATGTTGGCATGACTTGTTTGATCATCCGAGTCATATTATGTGCTGCATGTTCTCAGATAGAATTAATTATTGGAAATGGATCTCTGGAAATATATCAAATTGAAAGTTTACATATGAGATTATAAATTTGCAAAGTTTGCAGTGATGTTTGCAACCAGAAGTTTGCAATATATTATGCGCGCAATTTCCAGATTGAATGATCCAGAAATAATGTATTAAAATTTCCAGATTGAATGATCCAGAAATAATGTATTAAAGTATCCATGAATGGATAGATCAATGATTATGAGAACAAAATTTATATGTTGTGTATATTTGCAGCAATTATATAAGCCAACAGAATTCTCCCCGTATAATTGGCTTTTGGTCAGGAGCCAGATTAATTCCATCTTGAAATGTTTTAAATGTGTAATGATTATTTATCTATTACAATGCACATAGATGGATATACAAAGAAAATTGATGATTTGATGAGGGGGAGAAAAATAAGCAGATTGGGTAAAGATAAAGTGAAATGAATTATCATTGGCTCATATTGGTCCTCATACAAAGAAATGTGCACTAAAAGTTTAAAAGATAATTCATTTGCAGATTTTAGCTAATCAAATGCTAAAAGCATTTACTGACCTAAAGTGACAAAGTCACATGTCCCAACTGCAAATGCTCCTATATGAATTGTTATAAAGTACGCCTGAAGCGTTGCTGGTCCATCGGTTATAAAGATAAAAATCCTCGAAAGAGAAAAGGAGCTATAAAATATAGATGATCAAGTCGAGGATAATTAAGTAAAGCTTCAGAAGAGTTATCTTTTGATGAGATGTTATCTCCAGAAGAGATATTACAAGAAAAGTGTATTGTGGTCTAAGAGAGACCTAGATACCTAATATATGTGAATATAATGAGATCTCAATAAATTATGAATGAAATCCGATGGGACTGAAAATGAAGTCGATGTTAATAATATCTATGATAGCATATGCTGCAATGAATGATAATCATGAGCCACAATATATTTGTATGTGTTAGAAGCACATAAGGCGCCAGAAACACATATGTCCCAAAAGGACTCAAGATGATAGTGCATATAGCATCATTATCTGAATAAACATTTATTGAATTTCTATATGCACATATATATTTATGAAAAGATTATTATGATTTTACTTGACAGATTTAGATCTTGCAGGTATATAATGAACAATCAAATTGGGCGTTTTCTAACAGAATATTTGATGACAGAAAGTATAATATGCTCAGAAAGACATTGAAGCAATGCAGTCATCAGGGGGAGTAACACTGATGTAATCAAGAGGGGGAGACGATACACGCTGTACTCTTTTTTCCTTATCTAGGTTTTATCCCACTGGGTTTTTCCTAGAAAGGTTTTTAATGAGGCAGCACTGGATAGTGTATTAATGGATGTTGTACTCTTTTCTTTGGCTAGGTTTTTATCCCACTGGGTTTTTCCTAGTTAAAGTTTTTAACGAGGCACACATTCATAAATGGACATCCAAGGGGGAGTGTTATGAATATTCTTATTATGTGGATGTCCATTGACCCATAATCTCCAAATACAGGATGACATTGTATATACGCATAGTAATCTACTATTTGCATCCTTCTATAAATAGAGGTCTCCTGTAACTATTCATGAGACTTTAATAAGAATCCATTTCATCTCTCTAGAATTTCCTCTGACTTCTCTCTAGAATTCTTTCAGTTTTATAACACATATAAACTTTTCAATTTATAAAGACATAATTTTCAACAAACACATACATCGCGTTATTTTAAAATATTCCAACATTCATGACATATGGTAAGGCACCATGATCAGTTTAAGTTTGGGTCAAATGCAAAAAAACGCTTGTGGTTTTCTCAAAGTCACTGTGATTATAAAAGTGAAGTAAAAATACTCATTAATCGTTAGTTTGCATTTTTTGTATTTTTAAAGCTGATATGGACAATGACTCAACTAAATTTCATCCTAGTTGACAGTGGAGAATGAGAGAAAATTATAGAAAAGGGTCCAAATAGTTTTAAAAATTACAAAAAGGCAGAAACTGCAACAAGGAGGCGGAAATAGGCGGCCTAATGGGTAAGATTGAAATTGGGAGAGAGAAGGGCTGAATTGCAATATCTTGAATATCTATGCTATTTTCTTCAGTTCTGTACTGCCATCTAAGATAAAATTTAGCTAAGATACGTCTATGCCAGTTTTAAAAATACAAAAAGGTTAAACTAATAGACAATAATGTTATGAATATATTAATTATGTGGATGTCCATTTACTCTTAAATTCTTCCTTAGAATATTATAATATATATGTATGGGACCCACGTTAATTATTATCTCTTCAGCCACCGGCTACCTACTGCCTCATCACGTGGGAGTGTTGAAATATTGTCAAGGAGAAAAGTACCCAAAGGAGGAATTTACACTTATGTACCCATTCTCCATTTATAAATATAGGCATAGGTAAACAATATAGGCATATGTAAACATTGCAGAAAGGCTGAAAAATAAGAAGAACTACTCCTCCATATTTTCGTGTGTGATCTACGCTCTCCTTCCTTTAGTTTTCCTTTACTTTTATAACACGTTATTCCTTTACTTTTATAACACGTATGAGACTCTAACCAATTTGCCTTCCTTCATCTTCTTGTTGCTCTCTTCCTGGCTCTCTCCATTCAGCTTACAATTCTTTGTCCTTCAAAATTCCTCTGCTCTTTCCTTCAAGTTGCTCACCATGATTTCAATCCTGTACCTGTTTATTTTCTTGTTCTTAGTACTCTAAATAATATAAAGTTACAGACCATTTTGATCTTACTTTTCTTCGGCTACCATCACCGATGATCGTCGCCGGCGAGGTGAGGAAGAGAGTTCCAAAGTTGCAGTAGGAGGTTCGCGAGAGACCATAGCGCCGGTCATCACCACAACCATGACAGACACACACATCAGAAGCAGCATCAGAGCGCCGCCAGGGGTTTAGATCGGACCCTCTACCACACCGTCGCCAGAAGTCGCGGCTTCGTTCTTCTTCTTCATTTTTCTCCTCCGCCGAGCAGCGCCGACTCAGTCTCGTCCTTATCTGTGTTTTCCATTGTGTTTTCTGGTACGTTTCCTATGTCTCTAAATGAATGATTAAAGTTGATTTGATAGTTTTATTTTATTACAAAAAGAAAAGAATCTCTCTCATATGAGCTGTATACCAACGACATCAATATTCTTTTTCTATGATGCATTTTCTTCATTACACACTCTGCACCATTTCACTTTATTCCAATTGATAATTAAAAAAAAAAATCTGTGGGCTCTCATGTTTTATATTATTATTAGTTGGTGATTGATATGTGAACTTTAGTTTCATTGTCTGCATATATTTAGTGGAAATCATGTTCTGCTAATGTTTTATATTCAGTATTTTGTTGTTTTAAAATAATGAATGAACAATTTTTCCATGAATAATGAGTAGAAGAAAACGTGAAGTGGGGAAGTTGAAATAATAATATATATAGGCCCACATGTTCATATTATATAATATGAAGGAGCAAGAAATCAAAGGACAAATCATAATTTTATGTATTCCTCAATTAGTGTAGGTCCCTTGTTTAATTATTATTATTGTCATCTATGCACTAATACCTATATATGTGTGTGGCCGACGGGAGGCATATTGAGTTGAAATATTGTTGTGCATAGGTATATACATATACATTTTAATAGTTAATGATGGGTAATAGGTGATTGTTACTCATCTAATCAGACGTATGTGTTTTTATGTGTGGGGTTTTGATGAACTCATTTATATTAAAATATATATATATATATTGGGGGCGGTTAGAAGGACATGGAAATGTATTAGCTGGAAATACCCCACTCCAGTAGAAGTTTAGAGGTATTATTTATTTACTATGACTCATTTGGTTTCTCATATGTGCCTTTATTTTATTTTCATGTCTTCATCCTATATTTTGATTATATCTTGAGATTATATGGCCAGCTTTTTGTTTATCCTGAAGATAAACAATCAAAAAGAAGAAACTTTTTCATCAAGAGGCACAAATTGGCCTGAAGCCATAAGAAGACACAAATTAACCTGAAGCCAGGAAGAGGTATAAATTGACTTGAAGTCAATAGATAAATTAGCCTGAAGCTATATAATAAGTTGGCCTAAAGTCAAAATATAAATCATGAGACAAGTCTTGATTCATGATTTTTGTATGCCATCAGTGGTATAAAGATCTCAAAGTTGAATATTTGGCATTGAAAGATTCTTTTGTTCTTTAGAACAAATTAATAGGATTGTATGACCACCAAAAGATAGTTGTTCTCTTAAAGGTTTATCATAAATGAGAAATTAGTAGATTATTAATGAGAACCATAAATGGGAAATTAGTGGGCACACTAAACATGATAAAAATTCATGTTCTTGTTATAGTCGCAAGAGTCATTGATTTTGTATTTATCGTATCTCATGATATATTTGTAAAAAGTATTACATCAGTTTTAAAACGTATTTTAATAGTAGAACGTGGTGATTTTTGAATATGTGGCCCTATTTGAAGTTTTAATATTTTGGAGTATTATATTTTGAAGGTGGTTGAAGGGAGAAAATTTTGGCCATAAGTCCTATATATTTTTATACTATAATTTGATGACAAGAAGTTTTATCATTGCCATAATATTATGATTTGATAGGAAAAATTTATGGATTGTTATAAAGACCCTGAAGGTATAAGTATCAAATATTAAATGATACAAAGAGTTTTTAGTTATTGTCCTGAAGACAAATAACTTATATAGAATTATGCACTCAAGAGTAATAATTTTAAAGGCTAATAGTCCTGAAGACTAATTAGAATAGTTTGCCCAGCTTTATAATGTGATAGGCTAAATGTTCAAACTATATATGATAGTATAAATTTAATTGAAGGATCTAGATGAATATTTTAATTATGTGGATGTCTATTGACTCTTAAATTCTTCCGTAGAATATTATAATATATATGTATGGGACCCACGTTAATTATTATCTCTTCAGCCACCGCCTAGCTACTGCCTGATCACGTGGGAGTGTTGAAATATTGTCAAGGGGAAAATTACATCAAATGACCCAAAAGAGGAATTTACACTTATGTACCCATTCTCCATTTATAAATATAGGCATATGTAAACATTGTAGAAAGACTGAAAAATAAGAAGAACTACTCCTCCATATTTTCGTGTGTGATCTACGCTCTCCTTCCTTTAGTTTTCCTTTACTTTTATAACAAATAGATATTTTTTATTTATTTTTATAACCATATAGTCACTTATACACTTAAAAAAACCATTTTTAGGTTAAATACACCTTTAGAAAAACAACATTTATATTTTAAAACCAAACCCACCCTTTAAATTTTACTTTTGCAGCGTGGCTTTGAATTACTCCCTTCGGTCTTAATTATAAGATATAGTTGACTTTTTTGGAGAGATTAAAGAAGTTGATTAAATCACTTTAGAGTATTTTTATTTTTAGTTTTTTCTTCAAACCAATTAGCTTAACTAGTAAACTAATATATAATCTAAAAATACGCAATATAAGAAATAACTAAGTAACTTATTTAACTTCCTTAATTCCTCCAAAAATAATCTACTTTATCTTATAATTAGGGTTTAGGGGCCTTGGCAATATTCCAACAATCATGATAAGGCACTGGGAAGAGTTGAACTTTTACTTTTGCAGATATCTTTAAATTATGACACAAGTGGGGGCTTTTTTCCTAAATTGCCCCTTTTTAAGAAGCTATTTACCAAAATGCCCCTCTTTCGAAACTATTTCCCATTGTGCCTCTCTCTTAAAACTATTTCTCATTGTGCCCCCATTTAGTCGACTAAACCAAGGCTTAGTCGACTAAAAATCGGGACTTAAATTTTTCTTAACTACCCACGACATTTAGTCGACTAAGTCCTGTGACTTAGACGATTAAATTTCGGGGGCTTAAATTTTTTAAACTCCCCCCAGCATTTAGTCGACTAATTCATAGGACTTAGTCGACTAAATGTCGACAGAGGGATTTTATAATTTATTTGGAATTTGAATCTCTATATTATCTCTAACTACATCTCATATATATATATATATATATATATATATATATATATATATATATATATATATATATATATTCTCGTTGTTTTATAAAATAAATTTTGTTTTGTTTTGAAACTTAAGCAAGCAAAGATGGTATTAACCCTTAAAATTAAAATTTACTCATATAAGAAGACAAATAAATAAGGAATTATGTTAGTTAATTTATTTAGAATTTGAATCCCTATATTATCTCTAACTACATCTCATATATATGCTCGTTGTTTTATAAAATAAATTTTGAAGATAAAATATTATCTCTATCACAATCTCATATAAAATAAAGAATTATCTTAGTTAATTTATTTAGAATTTGAATCCCTATATTATCTCATATATTTTATCTTCAAAATAAAATGCAATACATAACAGATGAAGGACATCAAATGGACCTGGACTTGTGTTTAAACACCTAATTGAAGCATGAGAAACCTTTAAATTCAATAACACTTAAAATATTCGAAAACTGATAATCTTTTTTTTCTTTTTTGGAAAACTGATAATCACATAAGTGATGGTCATTATATTTCAGGACTTGTTTGGAGTTTGCAATATGTGTTGCTCTCAAATAACTACAAGAGTTCCTTCAAAAAGTATTTCCTTTATTTTCATTTTCATGGCATGCTCTTACAAGAAAAAAAAAAGTATGATAGTAAAATTCTGATTATAACTATTGTGTTAGTTTGTTATATATTTATACATATTTTGTTTAGTTCTTTACTTTTCGCCCTGCATATTTTGACTGTGCATATAATAGAGTTGTTGAAATCAATAACGATTGTTTTTTGTTTTTTTAAATCTCAAATCAGCAGGACTTGTTTGAATCTGCCAGCTGGTTGCATACTCTAGATTCCTTGGAATTAAGTCTCAAAGGCCAAAAGAAGAAGGTAATAATAATAAACCCAGATTTTTGTTTATCCAGTATTCTTTTCTTTATTGTCCTTCTTTCTATATATATTTGGTTTGTGCGTTTAGTTTTTCATTACTAATTCACTTTGAGCACAATTATGCCCTGTTTGGTTTCGTGGAACAGGTTTTATGGAAGTAGAAGTGGTAATTGGAAGTGAAAGGGTAAGAAAAAAGCGTGTTTGGTATGATTATATGAGAGTGTTCTATTCTTTATGTGTGTGTATTTATATAGGAAAAAGACCAAGTTACCTCTAAGCTTTGTGTGAGTTACTTGTGGATAATAATTTATTCTTGATTATGAATCAGTGACTGCATTTGTTTATTGTATTAAGCGTATTGTGCAGACATTAATGTTGACAATATTTATTTAATAAATTAGAAATTTAATTGTTATATTTTATAAATTATAATTTATAAAATATAACAATTAAATTTCTAATATAATTTATAAAATATAACAATTAAATTTCTAATTTATTAAATAAATATTGATTTCTTTGAAAAAAAAAACATAGGAAAAATGGTTTTAATTCATCAAAATGTCTTCTGGTCCTATAGGACCAGGCTTGGCCTGCATGCTCTTAGCCCAGACCTTGAAAAATACACATTTTTCTTACCTAAGATCTAAAAAGACCAGCCCTTTTAGGCCCTAGTTTTTCAAGGATAAACACTAATCCTCAAGTTTACACAAAAGTCCCAAGGGACTTAGCAGCAATTACAATATTTTCTGGGACTTTTTGTAATTATCTTGTACTTGGGACCTGCACGTCATTTCCCTATTTTTTTTTTTTTTTATAAAAGAATGAAAAAACTGAAAATACAAGATTTGAACCTATTAAAATTGAATTGAGCCATTCAAACTTGGATGATAGATTTTCTTAAAAACTCTTAAAAATAATTCTACACCGTAGGATTTCTTAATATGATTTTTCTTGACTTGCAAAAATTAAATGAGACTGTGATCTATCATATATTTAAAAATATTAATCAATTACAAAATAGCCAATTAAAATATTAACAATTTAAGTCCAAAATTATCACAGTTTACTCAGATTTATAGGATTTCCTAAAGTTAGATAAAGATTCAAATATTTCCTAATATATAAATCCAAATTAGTCCAAAATAATATCAAAAATAAATGTATAAGGTGAATAAAATATATAAAAATCATTTTTATCGGAAGACTTTCAATCTTGACCTCTCCGTCAAAACCTTTGCTACATTTTTATTTTCTTAAAAAAAAAAATCTTTATCTCTCCCCATATCATTTTACATGAACAAATCCTACCTTCTCTAGAAGTTTCATGTCATTTTTACTCTACATAGGATAAACTAGATTTTCTTTGCGATGCTTGAAAATATTGAAAATTAATTTTTGTTCTATTTTTTATCATCTCCATATAAATTACTATATTCATGTAATTAATTAAAAGTATAAGACAATTTATTCTGTTTTATAATATTTTTTATTCAAATGCATGTGAAGTTGTCATTTGTGAAATTTTTATTCCTCAAATCGTTATGGAAAACTTGTTCATAAAATTTGATATCTAGAATACGATTCTTTATTATAACCTTAAGTATGTTTTTTTAAAAAGAAAGTGAAATTGTTATTCATGCAAAATCTACTTGTTAATTTTTAAAGGAAAACGTGTCCATAAAATCGAGAGAAAGAATGAAATTTTTGTGCGTTAAATGTTCTCTCCAATCTTATATATAAATCACTTTGAGGGATGGTTAAATAATTGATATTATTGTCTAACTTTTTAAATTACTCTTATTACATGCATTATCTTTAAAAAGAAATTTTCTATCATATGTAGCCTCTTACCACACTCACAAAATTATGAAAATAAGATAAGCTAAAAAAAAAAAAATATATTATATTTTATATGGGAAATTTTTGGGAAAATCACCCAATCGAAATTTTATTGGTGAGATGGACCAGATAAATTTTAATACATGAAAAGTGTTGGAACTTTGTAAATTTTATACACACATTGTCCCAGTATTATTTTTTTCACCTTAGTAACGGTACTGTTATTTATATATTTTTTATTAATAAAACTTTTAATGAGAAACATTTTCCCAATTCTTCATATTTTATTTTTATGTAAATTTTGAATGGTAGCTGGTCGCCTCGGCACAATTATCCTTATCCACCGGAGATGGAGATGCTGGAGGAAAACAATTATGTGTGATTTTCCCTTTTTGATGTGTCATTTTCATTTAAAATCTGAGTGCATTATTACAACTTTAATGTAACACAGATATTTTCTAACTACAGCAAAAAAAAAGAATCTCATTTATTATCGGACCCGCTAGTGTGGACGCACCAACATAGCAGTGGACCCCTGCCAACTACTTTTGTTTTTAGAGTTAAAATGTATTCTATATTTTCTTCCAATTATTTTATATCTTTTATATTTTCTTCAACAAATTCTTAAATCGTTTTCTTAATAATAATTGCTTTTTTCGCAACTTCATTCAGATCAATGGTTTTGCAATGTGAAATCATTTTTGCTATTGAAATTTGTATGCTATTCTACAAGGTTGTACTCTTAATGTTTTTTAACATTTTATTCGTGATTTTAATTTCGATTAAAATCTAAAAAAAATGGAAATATATATTATGATTTTTTTTGTATAGTTTTAATTATAATGGTTCATATTTTTCATGTTCATATTATAATTTGAAATATTAAAAAAAATAACTTCAAAAAAAGTATGTAAATTAAATATTCTAATTTGCTTGTGTTTCTCTTTAGTATTATTTTAATATTGTTCTTATTCTTTTTATTGCTATTTTCTCCCTCCCTCTCTCCCTCTCAATTCTATCCTTATAATTACATTTTTACCATTTTTATTATGTTTTTTTCTGAGTTGCTGCAAAATTTAATGTGTAGGACTTTTTTTTGAGTTGTTTGACTACTATTGCGTTCCATTTTTTTTCTTTTAGCATATTCCAAAAAAGTAAAACTAATTAAAAAATGCTTGGCTATCCCAAAAAATAGTATATATATCAATTAATTAATTGTTGATCCCGTAAATATCATACCAATTATAAATTTTAGTAATTATATTATTTCTCTTGAGACTAAAGCTTTTACATGTTTTTGTTTGATAGAATTTGTGTTCTTGTGTTATAGTTTGAGATTTTTTATTTTTTATTTTTACTTTTCCTAGGTTTTTGTGTGGCACAACACCCAAAATTACTTTATAAAGATGAGGATAAACTCTAATTTGATTGTGTTTTTTTATTAATTTTTCTTTTATGTTTTTATTGATATTTTCCTTTACTTCAATTCTAATCTTATAATCACATTTTTAGATTTTGATTATGACTTTTGTTAGGAGGCTCTGTAAATTTTGTAGGTCTTGTTTCTTAGTTGTTTGACTATTATTGTGTACTCTATTTTTTTCATTTAACATATTCCATTACCATAAAAGATAAAGCTCATTAAAAAAAAGAAGAAGCATATTCTTGATAATTCCAAAAGATATTACTCTCTCATGCATGTCCTTAATATAATATTCATTTTATAGTTTAAATGAAAGACATGAAGGAGTATATTTATATGAATTAGTTGTGGGTTAATGTCATGATTAGTACTTATGATTTGATCAAGTTTTGATTTTGGTTCACAAAATTTCAAATCGTTGGTTATGAGCCTTACAAATTTATAAGAATTTGGTCTATGTTTAACGACTAGTCGTTATACTTTTAGTAGTTTTTTATTTTTCCTTTTAAACTAGATAGATCAAAACCAACAAATTAAAACTATAAGGATCAAAACCAAAATTTGATAAAATTGTAAGGACTAATAATGATGTAGTTGTTGTTTTCTTTAATGTCATACCATTTGCATATTTGCTACCAATATTATTTCTCTTGAAACTAAAAATTTCACTTTTTTTGTTGGTAGGATTTGTGTTCCTATGTTGTGGTTTCTTTTATTTTTCCTTGGTTTCTATGTGAAACAACACTACAAACCACTTAAAAAAGGTAAGCATATATTCTAATTTGATTGGGTTTCTTTTTATTGTTTTAATTATTTTTATGTTTTTATTTATTTTCTTCTTTATAATAATTATATTCTTATAATCGAATTTTTATTAGGGTACCGAATTGTACTAAAAATATATTTAGGGTACTGATTACTAGTCAAAAGATACTTTAGGATATGTATTGAAAAAAAACTTAAAATATTAAAAAAATAAAATGTTATAAAAAAAATATGAATGGTCCATATCGCATCTAAAAATCTGAACCGTTCAGATATCTAGACACATTCTCCCCCAAAAGATGAGCGTCCGTGGACGTGCAAAGAAACTGGATCTAGTCATCTGGTCGTAGATATCCAAAGGAGATGATGGAGGAAAACAATTACGTATGATTTTTCCTTTGATGTGTCATTTTCATGTAAAATCTGAGGTCCCGTTTGGATTAAAGAATAGAAAGGAAGGGAAATGAATGATAATAAAAAGAAAGAAATGGAAGGGAAAATATTTTACTTGGATTCGTTTGGTTCACACTAGAAAAGAAAATGGTTGGATTGGAAAATTTTTGTTTGGTTGGAAGAAAATAAGTAGAAAAAAATTACATTTTTACCCTTAACATATTTTAAGGGCTATTAAGGAAAAAAAAAAAAAAGTGCAACACAGCAGGAACAAAATGTTGCTCGAGCAGCAGCCATTGCTACTCGAGTAGCAATCAATTTTTCTTTATTTTCTATTTTCTCCTTTCAAAATCACTCAAATCAAACCTTAAAAAAAAAAAAACAGTCTTCTCCTTTCATTTTCTCAACATTGAAAAAATCTCATCCTCTTCTATATGGAAAGATTTTTTGGCGTCTCTCCTCCTCGCATCCCCAATTCCAACTGTGTCTTTTTTTCCTTCTCTCTCAACCATCTCACCTATGGACAAGCGGGATCCATGTACAGACTTGGCGTGGGGTAAGTTGGTCTTCTCCATCCGCCGGAAAATGGTTCCCACCATTTTTTATGGGAATTGATTTTTACCTATTTAAGGGAAAATTCACCCGCCACAAAAAAATATTTTCATTGGAAAATATGAACCAAACAGGTGCATGCGACAGAAAATATCCATTTTTCTTTTTCTCCCTCCAATTTTCTTCCATCCAAACGGGCCATGAGTCTCACTTTTGAGAGTGGCGTTTGCGCGTCAGGATTAGAATTAGGGGTGGAAATAGGCTAGGCTAGGCTAGGCTTTAACTACGTAGGCCTGGGCCTACGACGGGAATCTAAAGCCTAAGCCTGGGCCTGAGCCTGTGAGTAGGCTTTTTTTTAGGCCTGGGTCTGGGCCTTTTGAAGGACTGACAATTCTTAAGCCTATTTAAAGGCATACTTAAAATGTAGGTCTTTATATATATAGTCTTAAAGGATATGTACTAAGTCCATATATAATTCATCAAGCCTATTTAAATGCTTACGTTATGTCTAAAAAGTTTAAGGATTCATTCTCATAACAAATAAAATAGTTAGTAAGTGAAAGAAAATAACACCTAGTACCAGCAATTATTTGAGCAAGTAGGAATAAGAAAAATCAATTATTTATTGACTAAGGAGATATATTTCTTAAAATTAACCAAGCACGACATGTGACATATAAAACTAGATTTTACCTCTTATTTTTCTTATAGAAAATGAGACAAACTTCTCATGTTTGGATCATTTTCATTTGGGCATCACTAAAATTAACTTAATACAATTTTTATGTTACATCAAATGACATAAATCAAGGGAGGAGTAGTGAGTTAGCATTGACACCTCAAGCGATCAAAAAGAAGAGAAGTAGATGTGATCAATTGATGAATGAAAATATTAAGCTTATTGATAAATAGAGAAATGTAAAATTTAAGATTAAGAATAAGTTATTAATTTTATAAATAATCTACAAAATTAATTTAGATTAAATTATATATGATTATGCATAATAAAAATTTTTTTTTAAAAAAATCTAAATAGGTTAGGCCTGTAGGCCTAAAGGCTAGGCCTTATGAAAATAGGCCTGACCTATTTACCTAAATAGGCCTAACAATAAACCCAAGCCTAGGCCTGACCTATTTACTAAATAGATCAGGCTATGCTTAAAGTAGGCTAGGCCGTAGGCCTCTGTTAGAGGTTTGACCTATTTCCACCCCTAATTGGAATGGAGGCATCGATGATGGTCTGTGAAAAGATGAGGTGACAGCTCATGGAGAAGAAATAAAATATGAAATGAATTGATTTTGGGTGTTCCGTGTGCAATAGCCGAAGACTGGAGAAATTTAAGCCCAAAATTAATTCAGTTAATTCAGATTTATATTATTTTATAAAATTAGATAATGATTTAAATATTTCCTAATAAATCTAAATTACCGAAAATAATCTCTAAATGTATTAGTTGGATAAAATATATAGAAATCATGTTTATTGGAAGACTTTCAATCTTGACCTCTCCGCTAAAAGCTTTGCTAATATTTTTATTTAAATGCATGTGAAGTTGTCATTTGTGAAATTTTTATTTGTTAAGTCGTTAAGGAAAACTTGTTTATAGAATTTGATATCTAGGATATGATTCTTTGTTATAACCTTAAGGATATTTTTTTTTTAAAGTAAGTAAAATTGTTAGTTATGCAACATTTACTTGTTAATTTTTTAAGGGAAACATGTCTATAGAATCATGATAAAGAATGCAATTTTTGAGCGTTAAAAATTCTCTACGTTCTTATATATAAATCACTTTGAGGGATGGTTAAATAATTGATATTATTGTCTAACTTTTTAAATTACTTGTACATGCATTATCTTTAAAAAGAAATTTTCTATCATATGTTACCTCTTATCATACTCACAAAATTATGAAAAAAAACCTAAAAATAATTAATATTATATTTTTAGGGGAAATTGTGGGATAATTATCTATATAAATTTTAATACATGAAAAATTTTGGAACTCTATAAATTTTACATACATTGTATCAGTATTATTTTTTTACTTTGGTATCGTTACTCTTATTTATATATTTTTTATTAATCAAAATTTTGAATGAGAAACTTTTTTTTTTTAATTCTTCATATTTTATTTTTATGTAAAATGATTTAGAAACAGAATGGTGATTATGATTTCTTTGAAAAGATAGGAGATAATAAAACAATTATGTGTGATTTCCCCTTTTTCATACTTTAATATCCCAAAGATACTTTCTAATTAAAGAATCTCAATTATTATCGTAGCCATAGTTATCAAAACCAGCTTGGACCGGCCGGTTCGACCGATGAACTGGTGGCTAAACCGGTTCGAGTCGGCTAAAAGATCGTCTGAGCAACCAAAACGAGTTTTAGCCGGTTTGACCACTGGTTTTTCAAAAACTCTTCGAACCGGCCGGGTCTGTGAAACCCGGCCGGTTCGTGCTATTTTTTTCGTTTTTGGTCTGAAAAAATTTAAAAAAAAAACCTGTTCTTTGTCGGGCTTGACAGATGAAAATTGAAGTTGGGGTTTTTTTCCATTCTCATTTATCAATCTCAAATCTCCAGCAACCTCCTGTGTGTCTCCAACAACCTGTTCTTTCTTGTTTTTCCGTTCACCCTCAGCCTCACGTCTTCTCTCCTCGTCAAAATTCTAATGCGTCTCTGCTGTTTTTTCGCATGAAGCTGTCTGTTCTTTTTTCCAACCGTAGCCTCTCACGTCTCTTCTTTTTTCATAGCTTAGGGAGTTAGGGTTTTCAATTGCTTTTTTATTCAATGGATGACTTGGTGGGCCCAGCTCCTTTATTCAACCCATTCATCAATTCTCATTGGCCCAATATCACATGATCTGATTCTTGAAAAGCAATAGCAATGTTTGAGAAAAAAAAGCAATAGCAATGATAATAAATAATAATAATAATAATAGAAATAATTATTTATTTCTTCTTTTCAAGACCGGGTCATGGTTATGCAGTTCGACCAGTGACCCACTGGTTCAACTAGTGACCCATTGACTCAGTACCCCGACCGGTTGATGACCGGTCCGGTTCTGATTACACTGATCGTACCTGCTAGTGTGGACTCGCCCTAGGTGCCGGAGACCACTGCCAACTTCATATGCACATGAGGCCTGAGATATATATTGTGCATTTATTGTTTCAACTTTCAACTATTTTTTTTGAAAAAATAATAATTGAAAATATCATTTTTTTTAATTTAAATAGTTCTTAAAAAATAAAAGTAAAAAGATAAATATAAACTGTAGATCTGGAAATGCTTATCACCATTGATGGTGAGGATTCACTAATTTAGCACATCCTCAATTCTTCTTACATCTTTTGCTTTAAAGTTGTTTGCGCTCCTCTTTTCTTTCTCACACTACTTCCCCTCACTCTCTCTACGTTGCTCCCTTTGCTCTTACTTCGCTCTCTAAACAAAAGCAGATTTCTGTTTACAACATCGTGGAGGTGGTTGAAGAAAGAAGGCAAAAACCAAAAAACAAAACAAGAAGGTAAAATCTTTTTAATTTTTGCAGGACTTGTTTGGAGTTTGCAATTTGTGTGTTCTAGATTCCTCAAAAGATTTCTTTCCACTCTTATTTTCATTCATAGCTTCATCCTGAGCAAAAAAAAAAAAAAAAAAATTCATAGCTTCATGTCTTTCAACAAAAGTTAAAAAAAGGTAACAGTAGATTTTAATTATATTTTTATGTAAGAATTATTTTGATAGTGCTATAGTTATTTGTCAATTGCTTTAATATTTTGTTTTGCATTCTTAATTTTTTCTTACTTCTGCAATATATATATTGATAATTGATAAATTATTCAATATCAGATGAAGAAAATGTTTTAAATTTTAGTCTAAAAATGAAACCCTGATGCTTTTCAAGGCCTAGTTGTTGTGTAAACTAGTATGCTAGATTTATAGTAAGGAAACCAGCCCAACAAAAATGTTGCTCACAAATACCTACGAGAGTTCCTTCAAGATTATTTCTTTAATTTTTATTTTCATGGTATGCTCTTACATGAAAGTAAAACAAAAAAGTATGATAATAACATTCTGATTATAACTATTGTGTTAGTTTGTTATATATTTATGCATATTTTGTTTCCTCCTTTAGTTTCTTGCTGCGTATTTCTACTATGCATATAATGGAGTAGTTGAAATCGATAACGATTCTTTTGGTTTTTCAAATCTTAAATCAGCAGGGCTTGTTTGAGTCTGCCAGCTGTTTACATGCTCTAGATTCCTTGGAATTACGTCTTAAAATCAAAGGCCAAAAGAAGAAAGAAGAAGGTAATAATAATAAACCCACATTTTTGTTTATCCAGTATTCTTTTATCTTATTGTCATTCTTTCTATATATATATATATATATATATATATATATATATATATATATAGTTTGTACTTTTATTTAGTTTTCATTACTAATTCACTTTGATCACAATTATGCCCCGTTTGATGTGATGGAATAGTTTTTATTGAAGTAGAGGTGCAACTGGAAGTGAAAGGGTAAGAGGAAAGTGAGTTAAAAGTGTGTTTGGAATAATAAATATAAATATGTATTTGTAAAGCAAAAAGACCAAGTTACCCCCATCTGGAAAAAAAAATCGTCTTTGTTTCAGCCATTCTTCTTCACCGTTCAACTTCCAGCATCCACCATGATCAACTAGAAATACTCGAATCGGAAAGCATTTCTCTCAACCTCTCTTGATTCATCATCTTTCTGTTGATGGTAAACTAGAAATTGAAACAAACATCTAAAAACAAACTGAGAAATTGAAAGGTAAAACGAACTCAAAACTACACTTCTCTAGCATTGTTTTCTTATGAAAGGATGAGGAAAGCTTGGTGCAGATCTAAGGAGGAGAACTGTGGTCCACTGATTTTTTGTTTTTTCATAAAAAAGACTTTTTACGTTGGTAATCATAAAAACTGACAGAGAACTTTTTCTTTGTTAGATGAAAAATAACTGATTCGATCTTTTCTATAATTGATTTTAAGAATTCCCATTACTACTGATTGATTCTATTTACAATTTATTGTCAATGTAGAAATCCAACAGCTACAAAATATAATTCAAATAACATGATATTTTTAAATTGGGAAATTGAAAATGACTTAAGGATTTTATATGAATACTCCTCTAGTTCTATTTGTAAGGTAGAGAGAGAGAATATTTTTGTGGGTTTTATTTATAAGTCACATCATTAATTTTTTTTTTATATAAATGTACAATTTTTATCTTTATTTATTATTGCATGAACTTTGTTTTCATGGGATATAATATATATTAAATAAGGTAAAATTACAAAGTTGTTAAGCTTTTAGGTAGATTTGATGAGGTATACGCTATATATATATATATATATATATATATATATATAAAAGAGTTAATGAGAATTAATGTTTTTCTTGATTATTCTAGTGAAACATGTTTGAAGTGGCTTTTAATTTTAAAAATTCTAGTTGTTATGAAAGTGATATTTAAATATCATTTTTGGAATTAAAAACCAAGTGTCACTTAGCTTACAGCTTTTTTGAACATTCTTTTTGGGTGTTTTTAGAGGTTTTGGGTTTTACACATTGTATATATGATGCATTCCCTACATTGAAATGAAAAAACCTTAATGATCTCCAACTCGAAATCATTCTCCAAAACTAACTCGGAACAATATTGTTGGTGTGTTAATATATCACGTCCAAGTTTTTTTTTTTACACATTTTTGGTTTGTATGTTTTCCGATTATATTGTAATGCAAATAAATTTACCACTTTCCAACACTTCCAATTTGAATTCCTTAAGATCTTTAGTCATTGGCGGAACATCTTTCTTATTTAATTACTAGGGTTATACTGATTTGGTGACTAAAACCCCAATAGTATATTAGTCATAGACAAACTATAATTAGCTTGTATCCATGTTAGATGGCGAGCTTCCTACTTGACCTTGCGAAGGATGAAGTCCAAAGTTTGGTGAATCTAGTGAAAAATGAGGCTCAATATCTATGTTGTTTCAATAGTTATGTTGAAAATTTTGAGCAGAAAAAGAGCATACTAGCAGCAAAGCACAAAGATGTGAAGAGAAAGTTTCAGAAAGGCAAAGGAGTTTTTAGTTTTAAGTTTGAAGCCCAGCAATGGGAACGTGAAGCAGATGATATCATTCATGTAGACACTAAAATAAAGAAGAAATTGTTTTTTGGTTGGTGTTCGAATTGCTGGTTGCAATATCGAAGAGGCAAGGAGTTAGCAAAGAAGACTCAACATATTGAAAATCTATTGAATAGATGTAACTCCAATATAGTAGCTGATCGAGCAAATGTGTTGGACATAAAATACCTTCCTTTACAAGGTTTCATTCATTTTGAGAGTAGAGAGTCAAAGTTCCAAGATCTATTGAAGGCATTACAGGATGAGAATTGCCATATGATTGGATTGCAAGGGATGGGGGGATCAGGCAAAACTTCAATGGCAAAAGAAGTGGGTCATAAACTAAAAGAATCCAAATTGATTGACAAATTCATCTTTCTTGTTGTCTCCCAACCTCCTGATTTCAAAAAGATCCGTGGTGAACTTGCAAAAAGTTTAGATTTGAATTTAGATGAAATTAAAGAAGAAGAACACTCAAGTACAATATTGTCCAGAATCACTAAGATGGACCAAAAGTTGCTTATAATACTAGATGATGTATGGGTAAAGTTTGATTTGACAGAAAAGTTGGGGATTTCATTTGGCCACCAACAAAAGGGCTGTAATTTAATGATAACCACGCGTAGTTCACATGTTTGTACAGAAATGGGATGCCAAACAATTCAACTACATATGTTAACCAATGAAGAGGCATTGAATCTTTTTGAGGCACATTCTAGTTTAAATAATTCCTATCGTGGTTTTAAGGGCATGCCACAAAAAATTGTGAAGCATTGTGGAGGAGTACCAGTTGCAGTTGTAGCACTAGCAAGAGCATTGAAGAATCAGCCTATATCGGTTTGGAAGGATGCTTTGAAAACCTTGGAGGATCAAGGTCTTGATCAAAATTTGGAAGAGGCTTATAAATGCCTAAAGTTAAGCTATGATAACTTGAAAACTCAAAAGGCCAAAGAGCTCCTTCTGATATCTTCTTTGTTCCCTGAGGATGCTGAAATTCCTATAGAGCTTTTGATCAAAATTGGCATAGGATTGGGCTCTTTTAATGAAAATGACAAATACCATTTAATTAGAAGTGAAGTGCATGGAGCTATAATGGAACTTATACATTCCTCTTTATTGTTGAATGATGAAGAAAAATGTGTAAAGATGCATGATTTGGTTCGTGAAGTTGCCTTACGAATAGGAGAAAATGACATGCAGTCTCTCCAGGATTTGGAAAAGCCTATAAAAGGAAACTTGAAATATATATTTTGGAAGAGTGATAAATTTCCTGATGAAATTGATGGAAATAAATTGGAGTATCTATCAATATTTTTAGATGATTCAAAGGGTTTCAATGTCACAGATACATTCTTTAAAGACATGACAAGCATCAAAGTTCTTATTTTAGCTAGTACTAATGAAAGAGTTCCAACTCGATCATTGACGAATTCACTTCAACTATTGAAGAGTGTTCAAACACTCATCCTAATATCTTTGAAATTAGGTGACATCTCTTTGTTAGGAAGCTTATTGACTCTTATGACTCTTTGGTTTTACGATTGTTCAATCGTTGAATTGCCTAAAGAATTTTTTAAACTAAAGAAGTTGAGATCATTAGAGATAATAGAATGTAAAATTAAAAGGAATAATCCTTTTGGAGTGATTGAAATGTGCTCACAATTAGAAGAGTTGACTTTTGTTGGTAATGAGTGTGACGATGAAGAGAAAGATGCAATTTCTCATAATGGATCTCCTCTTACATTACATAGATATTGTATATCTTTTGAGTATGGCCTTTTAGGTTATTCTAAAAAGTACGGTTTGTCAAGATTCTTTCAAGCAAATAAATTAAGCAATTTAGTCTCACATGCAACATTTAAGCAACTTGTTGAAGGAGCTGAAGTTCTTTTGTTGGAAGGGGAGGATGGGCAAAGAATGTGGAAGAATCTTGTCCCTGATATTGTTCCGATAGACAAGGAAGTTGTGATGAATGATTTGGTTCTTCTTGATTTGAGCTCACATTCTAACATGGAGTGCCTCATAGATACTAAACATCATGATCATAGCATGAGTGCTTTTTGTAATTTGGCTGAACTACATCTCTCTAAAATGGGCATTGAAGATTTATGTCGGGGTCATCTACCGTCTGGCTTTTTGGAGCAATTGGAGATTTTGGAGTTAGAAGATTGTCCAAAGTTAATGTCACTTTTCCAGCCGTACACTACCCGAAGTCTAATACAATTGAAAAAATTAACAATTAAAAATTGTAGAGCGCTCAAATACATCATAGCGGGTGAAGATGGTGATAGTAATCAAAAGAGTTATTATGACTCATTGTTCCCCTTACTAGAAGTGTTGGTACTTTCTGGAGTACCAAGTTTCATTGGAATTGTCAGAGAATATCACCAACTCATAAGTTCATCAATGCACAAGCCGTCACCTCTACTTTCAAGACATAATTCCAAAGACATAAATCAAAGTCTTGCCATAGGTGCTTTCTCTTGGGTTCAAGCATGTTGTTCTCTCAATAAATTGAGGCCCACCAGCAAAGAGACTAATATTACTGCTTTCGAAGATAGATCACTTGATCACACAAACCCACTGGTATGTTGCGCTTGCTTCTCTATTTTTGTTTAATACTCTCTTATAAATGATATGTTAATTATTTCAAAAAGGAAAATGGGTTACAACTAAAAAAAGTAAGGTATGAGTGTTAAAAATATTTATTGTGATATTTTGAATGATGCATTATTTAAAGTAATTTGAAGTTTTTTTCCCTTTTTTTTCCTTGATTGACTTAATTTGTAACAAATTTTTGTGGATTCATCTTGTTAAAAAATAATTGTTCTTTGGTAAAATGGTAGGAGTAAAGATACATGTACATGACCATATTTATTGCAAGAAATATAAAATCACAAGTAAATTAACCATGCTCACCACATAAAAATTTATCACATATTTTTGCTAAACTTCTTGAAATTATTGTTGGATAAGATTGACTAGATGATGTGCTACTTTCCTAGATATCATTATCTACAAATATCACTTAAAAATTAACAATGTGTAAGTGTAACCTAGGTGTCAAAAAGAAAATATATCATGGTGGGCATTGATTGATAAAATTCAGTATAACTTTACTTAAGTTGGTTTTAATTGTTCAATAACAATTTCTGTTTGTAGGGATTACTTGCATCAAAGAAATGGATTGATACTGCTCCTACCATTGTGAGACAACTAGTGCTCCAAGTTCGTCATATAAGGAAGATGGCACTTGCAGGTTTATCTTTAAATTCAGTATCAAAATTGTTCACTCTATCCATAGCATCAATGATATCATGGGAAGAATTGGAAATCACAAAATTTGATGGATTGAAGCACTTGGTAACAAGCGAGGATGATGATTATAAAGAACAAATCAGTTGCCACTCCATTTTCTCAAAGTTAAAGACCCTAGAAATTAGGAAGTGCAAGGACTTGGAATTTTTATTTTTGTCTTCAATATCTATAGAAATTAAAAATTTGAAGTCCTTGACTATCAGAGATGCTCCCAAGCTTACATATGTCGTTGGGAAATACCAGCATCACCATTGTATATCCAATCAAAATCAGAATGATGAGTTACACTTTGATCTCCCTGCTTTGGAGGCCCTCAGTTTTGCAGATGTACCAGAGTTCATCAACATTGGTCCCATGAATGTCTGTTCATATGAAGGACAACTTAATTCAAATACCACAAAGGTAATACTCTTTTTATCTTGATACTGTTCGTACTCTGTCGGTATGCTTACTTGCTCAGAAGTGAAACATAAAAGAAAAAAAAAAAAAGAGATTTGAAACTCCTTTACAAACATTAATTGAATTTTTAAAAACATGGTTCATAAATGTAGAAAATAAGGCATAAGTTTAGGAATATCTAATGCGAATAATTGGTGTGGCACATTTAAAAGCCCATGGCCATACGTGACTCTGAGGTAAGAATGTTGCTGAAAAATATCATCAGGATATCATGTAGCAACTCATAATTAAAAAGATGAGTATGGATACTTTGATCTCCCTATTATGAATTTCAATGTTTGTTCTGATGTTGACTTTGAATACTAAATTACAAAGGAAATAAAAATGGTAACTTGAAAATATTTATTGTATTTTAATCATTTTACTAAAATTTTTATTGTTCGTGTATTAATGAATGGGGTAACAGAACTCATAAAGGGTTGGAATATATTTTCTCAAAAAAAAAATTTGGAAAAACATGAAAAAGATTTAATTATTTGTAGCAATTACATGCATCGATAAATGGAGCTCCTCTGTTTTACGCAGCCCTACATATTTATTTGAGGATCTTATGTAAGGCTTCTTTGTTGAAACATGTCTTCAATGTTTATACATATTTATATGTAATTGCAAATATTTTACATATTCCAATGTTTGTTCTGATGTTGGACGGTTGAATAAAATATCACAAAGAAAATAACATTTTAAAATCGAACATTTGATTGTATTTTAATAATTTTACTTAGGTTTTTTTTTTTTTTTGTTAACAAAGTGTTCAATGGAATGGGCTTTATTTTTTCCCAAACATATTTAGAATAAGACATGAAATGAAATATTTATTTTTATTTATTGTTATGTTTTGATGCTATTTGCAATATTATATTGCTTAAAAGCTATATTGCCTATTCAAATTTTACTGCCGACTGTTTATTTCGGAATAAGAAATATTTATTTTATTGATGGTTATCATGTCGAAAATGTCTTTATTTTTTATTTATTATTGTATATTCAAATTTTACAGTAAGTTTCTTTTGGAATAATAATATTTATCTTCTTGGTGATAGCTATAACTTTAGTGATTTGTACATTTGTAGAAATCTGATACATCCAGAGATAGAAATGCTCCTTCCCTTACATCTCCAAGCCTTTTGCTGCAATCATTGAAGAATGTTAGGGAAATAACACTTTGGCAATGTCATAACTTGATATCATTGTCAACTCTATCCATTGCGGCCTCAACAATTGCTTTGGAAACTTTGACAATTGGTGCATGTCATAATTTGAAGTGCATCACAACACATGAGGGAGATGCCCAACTTGGGAGGAATGACTGTTCCATTTTTCCAACACTAGAGGAGCTGGAAATCGGTGATTGTGAGGAGTTGGAATTTTTATTTGTATCAGCAATATCTGTTGGCCTTAAAAAATTGAAGTCTTTGACCATAAAGACAGTGCCTAAACTAGAATGTGTTTTGGGGAACTACCAAAAGGAGCAACACTCATCCAATCGGAATCAAAATGATGAGCTTCATTTTGATCTCCCTACTTTGGAGACCCTCTACATCTATAAAGCACCGAAGATGAACAACATTTCTGCCAACAATCAGGTACATTCCTTTGATTTATTATGTTTTGATACGATTTTAACTAGAAGTGCAGTATTATATTTGATCAAAATGAATTTATTTATTACTCTATCATCATGTTAAGCTTTTAGATTAATTTCCTCTTTTTCTTAGATTGATATGTATATATATTGATATTTACTTTTACAATGAAGACGCATAATTATGATGGTACAAATAAGTAAATTTTATTTCAAATTAATATAGCTAGTATTTTATATTAATTTAACTAACCTCTAATGTGTTATTCCATAATGATATTTTATTGCCCTGTAGGAAATGCATGCATCCACAATTGGAGCTCCTCTGTTTCATCTAACCCAAAACCTTTTGAAGAATATTAGAGAAATAGAACTTGTGGAGTGTACAAACTTTTAGATTATGTTAAGCTTTTATATTAATATCCTCTTTTCCTTAGATTGGGGTGTGTGTGTCTAAAATACATATGCTTTTACAATGAAGGTGCGTAATTATGATTGTGCAAAATAAGTTTTATTTCAAATCTATATCACAAAGAAAATAACATTTTAAAATTGAAAATTTTATTGTATTTTAATAATTTTACTTAGATTTTTTTATTGACAAAGTGTTCAATGGAATGGGCTATTATTTTTTCCCAAACATATTTAGAACAAGACATGAAATGAAATAATTATTTTTATTTATTGTTATGTGTTGATGCTATTTACTATATTATATTGCTTAAAAGCTATATTGTCTATTCAAATTTTACTGCTAACTGTTTATTTCGGAATAAGAAATATTTATTTTACTGATGTTTATTATGTCGAAATTGTCTTCATTTTTTTAATTTATTATTGTATATTCAAATTTTCCAGCAAGTTTGTTTTGGAATAATAATATTTATCTTCTTGATGATAGCTATAACTTTAGTGATTTGTACATTTGTAGAAATCTGATGCATCCAAAGATAGAAATGCTCCTTCCCTTACATCTCCAAGCCTTTTGCTGCAATCATTGAAGAATGTTAGGGAAATAACACTTCGGCAATGTCATAACTTGATATCATTGTCAACTCTATCCATTGCGGCCTCAACAATTGCTTTGGAAACTTTGACAATTCGTGCATGTCATAAATTGAAGTGCATCACAACACATGAGGGAGATGCCCAAGTTGGGAGGAATGACTGTTCCATTTTTCCAACACTAGAGAAGCTGGAAATCGATGATTGTGAGGAGTTGGAATTTTTATTTGTATCAGCAATATCTGTTGGCCTTAAAAAATTGAAGTCTTTGACGATAGAGGGAGTGCCTAAACTAAAATGTGTTTTTGGGAACTACCAAAAGGAGAACCACTCATCCAATCAGAATCAAAATGATGAGCTTCATTTTGATCTCCCTGCTTTGGAGACCCTCAACATCTATGAAGCACCGAAGATGAACAACATTTTTGCGAAGAATTACAGTATGATGAATTGGACATCTACAGAGGTACAATCATTTTAACTTTGTAGATATGATTTGTTATGTTTTCATACGATTTTAATAAGAAGTGCGGTATTTTATCAAAGTGAATTTATTTATTACTCCCTTATCATGTTAAGCTTTTAGATTAATTTCCTCTTTTTGTTAGATTTACACACACACACACTCTCTCTCTCTCTCTCTTACAGTGAAGGCGCATAATTATGATGGTTCAAATTAAAATAAATTTTATTTCAAATTAATATAGCTAGTATTTTATATTAATTTAACGAACCTCGTCCATAATGATTTTTTATTGCCCTGCAGGAAGTGCATGCACCCACAATTGTAGCTCCTCTGTTTCATGTAACCCAAAACCTTTTAAAGAATATCAGAGAAATAAAACTTGTGGAATGTATAAACTTAATATCATTGACAACTCTATCCATTGCCTCAACAAGTTTGTTGGAAGTTTTGACAATTAGAGCATGTGGTAAACTGAAGTGCATTGTAGGAGATGTGGGAGATGCTAGAACTCAAATTAACTACAATTCCATATTTCCAAAGTTGAAAGTGTTGAAAGTTTCAGACTGCAAAGCATTGGAATATTTATTCCCAGCATATGCTTATAGATCTCCTATATATTTGGAATCTTTGGAGATTAGTAAGGCTCCTATGTTGAAATATGTATTTGGAAGAAGCCAACATGATGACAGTTTAAATCTTGAGAATCAGAATATCCAAACTCTCATTGATTTCCCTACTTTGAAAGATCTTTCTATTTGGTACATGCCAAAACTTGTAAGCATCTATCCCGAAAACTACTATATGAGAGGGTTATATCTAAGGTCTGTTATTTTGAAAGAGCTTCCAGAGTTTACAATAAGACCTTTCAATGAATTTTTGGTATGCTGGCATACAGAACAACCAAAAACAAAGGTATGGCTCTATTCAACTTCTCTAACTAGTCCTAGTTTATTCCAACAATTGATAACTAATGTTTTAATAATTTCTCTCACTGCATGGTTTATAGATTTCTACATGTCATCTTAAAAAGGCAGAATGTAATAATGTCCATAATATTACCTCACTAATCCCCAATTTCCCGTAAGCTATAGGGGTTTTTGTTATTTTCGCACATATATGCCCGAAAATAACATCTATGTTTAGATTTCAAATGTGATTTTTCCTCTAATTTTTATTTGACAGTTTCATTTTCTAAGTATTTTTGAATTTGGAAGTGATATAGCTTTCGTGGAGTTCGTAGGTAATTGAGATGTGCGGGGAAACTTTGGAATCTCTTCAAGTTTGTGACGTCAAGATAGAAGAAATTTTCCATTTGACATACATGGAAACAGAGAAAAAAGGGGATGAACTTCAACCATTGACATCAAGCTTACGATCCTTGGAGTTGGTAAATCTTAGTGTGTTGGTGAATATATGTGTGGGGCCTAAATGTATCATACGCTTTGATAGTCTTCGGTTTCTAACCATTAAAGCATGCAAAAAGCTCAGAGTTATCTTCTCTGCATCTATCATTAGAAGACTGCCAGTGTTGGAGGATCTACGTATATCAGAATGTGAAGAATTAGTTCACATTGTTGAAGAAGATTATGAAACAAATGCTGATGATCATGTGCGTCATGAACCATGCTTTCCCAACTTACGGAGTGTTTATGTATTTCATTGTGACAAATTGAAGTACCTATTCTCCATCACAATTTCTGGTATCCTTCCAAAACTATCCTCTTTAGGGATAGCCAATGCCTATGAACTTGAGCATGTCCTAATCAAACGAGATGAGATGGAAGAGATAGTCATGAAGGATGTGCTTCCACAACTATGTGGTTTGCAACTTAGAAATCTTCCTAACCTCGTTAGTGTCTGCCATGGGATCAATTTTCAAAAAGAAGATTATTATACGGAAGTGGATAATTGTCCCAAGTTTTTTGGTATGCATTCAAAGAAGTAATTTATTCTTTAAAATTTAAAATTGTTAGATGACATTTATTATAACATTAAAAATTCTACTTTCAAACACTTCAGTTACTCAACATCAGGCAGACCTTGAAACTGAAAATTCTCAAGTTGAAGAAAAAGCAGAGGAGAGGCTTTCTTCACATACGGGAGAAGAAATAACACAACAATCCTTCACTGAGGTATGATTTTGATTGCTGATGGCATCATTTCCCTGCTTCCCCATTGGTCTCCATCATGTGTATGCTTGATAGTTTTAAAGATATCCGCAACAAAAAATAAAATAAATAAATAAATTTAATTGCATTTTAAGTGATGCCAACGAAATTATTGTTAATATGCTCTTTTTCTTTAACAAATTCAACAAGCCTTTTACATTTTCTTTTTTATTAAATTTTTGTGGTAATGTAAGGAAATTAAGGGGGCAACACAGGAAATTGTTGAAGAAGATTTTATGTCAGAGATCGCAAAAATGACAATTTCATAATATAATTCAAAACTTACATGACAACTTGTATGTGTTCGCTAATCCCTTTATTAACTATTTTTAATATCTAGTGAATAAAGAAGAATATTTATTAATAACAATGGTCAGTAGAAACAAATTAAAGAAAATGACGACTAATATATCTTTTTAACAAATGAAATGAAAAAACTTACTATTAAATATATTAGCTGATACATTTATTCTTTTTTATGTTGAATAATTAGAAGTAATTCAAGAAAGACATCAAACTCAGATTATTTTCCTTCATAGTATTCCTTTCTCTATTTTTCCCTCACCTTTTTCTCCGCCAAGTTGGCCACTGTTTGTATCTAATTTGTTGTCCATTGTTTTCCAGAGGCTTTATTATGCGCCTTCAACACATCACTTCTCAAATGCCCTCACCTTCTCTCTCTGCCTTTTTTTGTTTTTTTTTTTTTTGAAATTTCATATTTTCTTCGTTATCATTAGTACTCTTCATTCACCACTATGCACCGGCCTAGATCAGCACTCTATCCATGCATTGTTTATTTTGTGCATGTTTAATTTCAATCATTTCTACACATATGTTGCTCTTTCAATCATTTCTCTTTCTATATTCATTTTGGACATGAATCTTCCAATACCACCCGAATTCACACATTACTCAATTATTATTATTCTTAATTTAATACTCGTAACTATATACTATTATGAGCGCCCCTCCAGCAAACATATACTACTTTACAAAGTAAACGGCCAAAAAGATAAACACATTTTATGTTGTGTGTGTGTGTGTGTGTTTATAAAACGTAATCAGTTTTCTTTTTTTTTTTTGGGGTGGGGGGGGGGGGGGGAAGGGCGGGGGGTGTTAATGTTTATATGCCTTCAAACATTGATAATCCCAAACTTTCTTGTATTTTTTTGGCCAGTAGAACTTTCTTGTGTTTTGATCAAAAAAATTTCTTTCTTTTGTTTTAAAGTTTCTATTTAAACCCATATGTTGTTTTTAAGAAAATTCAGTTACTGGAAGAAATATGTGGTATTCAATAGTTCTTTAAGGTCATAATTCAACGAAAAAGAGAAAAATAACTGACTGGTTGAGCGAAGAAAAGCAACATCAACTACAACATTTTCAATTATTTTCTCGGAATGAATCCATATGTTCAAATGTGACAATATTATTCTATTCAATTCAATCAATAGAGTTATGCTCGATGGTTTGATTTAATTAATGTTTCTTTCCCATTCATCTTCATATAGGATTAGTTTAGTAGCTATGAAATGAAAAAGGAAATAATTGATATGAAATCAATACAAGAAATGAGACATGACATAAAATCTCAAAATTCAAAAATGTTAACAATTCATTAATGATTAATTGAACTTTCAATTTTTAATATCATAGAAAAATCTAACTTAAATATCATTGGTGTTGTGCAGGTTGTTGAAGCAAGAGCTGAAGGTGTTTCATCCAATACCTTATATCAAATCTCCCTAACTTCTGAAAAGGTTTCCTTCATGAAATCCTTTTAAAACCTGTGATATATATCTTATTGAAAACATAATGACTATTGGTTTCTAATAGGAGATGTCAATTCATACTAGTCTCAGCCTCACATCTCTTCCTACAAGAGATAACACTCATGCATGTGCCAAAATTTTTGAAGAGGAAGAGGAAGAGGAAGAACAAGGTAAAATATTGATGTCTCAGTTGCACAGAAAAATATTGGTTATTTATTTTGGGCTTTATAGGTTGCTTGATCACATCTCGACCTCTCCGGAGTGGCATCAAGGCTAGCAGCTCTTTATCAGCGGATAAGCTTGAAACCTCTATTGATGGTACCTTTTACTTTCTGTAAATAAACTCTTTCATTCTTTGATTTGATATAATAATGGTTTTTTCATAGGTGATCAATTTGCACCACCAGTAACAACTATTTTGAGTGAGCAAACTTCTCAAGCAATATTGTCATCAAAAGCTTCAACAAGCCTCAACCAAGCTCCTTCTTCTATTTTCTCCAAGTCTTCTGATGGTGATTTTCTTTTTTGTCTTCTTATAGTGACATTTTATTCATTCACTTATTCACTTGTAGCAAGGGACTTGCTACAATTGTCAAAACTACCTTACCTGGTAGAGGGAGATGTTGCTATGATAAGCAATATCATTGACCTATAGAAGACTCTAATCCAAGCCCTAGTGATTCTACCCATTGTACATCTTTATTTTATACAGTTATTTGTTTTGATAGTTTCTATTCTAGCATTTCTTCATTTTAGGAGGAAATATTTAAAATGGTGTTGAAACCATTGACTAGTGAACTTCTATTGTTGTAGATGATGATGTTCAAGTTTATGATAAGTCTCATCCACATTCAACCTATTTGTTTGAAGGTGTTGGCCATGGGGACATCAAGGAAGTAGGCATGATTCAAAATGAATATGAGTTGAATGTTGGACCAAGTAGCTTAACACAAAGAAAACAAGAGTCGTCATATTCTAAAGGTTATTTACTTATTCTATTTGCTTCTGAACATGTAGCATTAGTGCACTTGAATATTCTTTCCTATGATCCTTGTCACTGTTTCTCATTCCTCATAGTTGATTTTGTTATCCTCATTTCTAATTAACGTGATGGTCTCTCTTAGGCCAAATTCAAACGAAAGATCAATTAACAGATTCACAATCAAGAAGTGCAATGTCAACCGCACCTTTTGTTACTATGTCACAAGATGAATATTCAAAGGTAATGTTATTATTGTTATTTCGTAAGATTATAATATTTTTTATACTGCTATATGAGACATCTAGTACTACTAGATAATATTCGAGTATTGTTAGATCCAATTGTGAGTGGCTCTCATAAAAGCATTTTCTGCATTCACATGTATTCGAACTCGAGATATTGTATTTAAGCAGTTTCTACCATAGCTCATTCAACTTGGACTAACTCTTATTAGTGTAAGTTATGTAAATTTATGCTAGAAAACTTGAACTCACCATCTTTCTTATTCATCTTTATATTGGATAAGTTGGTGTGCATTTTCTCTACGGAAACAAGACTTGACATACGGTCTAATAAAAAGAAAATAAAAATTACATTAAGGATTATATTTACAATGCTTCAATATCCTAGAAGTAACAACATAAATATAGGGTGGCATACAAATTGTTGAAGTAAAAGGTGAAGAAGGGGCTTTGATACTAGAGACCCCACATCCAAGCACCTTAAATTCTAAAGAGGTGGGCTTCTTTTGATAATTTTGTAATTTAATAGATATGTTGTTGCAATATTGACAATGATGAATTATTTTTTGTACAAGGAACCTATTCCTATGAGTCTCAATTCCACTCTTCTCTCTAGAAGCCCAACTACAACTAGGAAAAATTTTGAAGAGGAAGAGAAAGGTATGATATCAGTGTCCTAATTTCAAAGTTTATAGGTCCATTAGTTACTTATATTGGGGATTATAGGTAGCTTGATAACTACACCTAGACATGAAAGTGACATGAAGGTAGTGAGTTCTTTGCCAGCACGAAAAGAGCACAAGACTTACAATCAAGGTATCTATATATTGCTTTCTTAAAATGAAATATTTCATGCTTTAATTTGATGGGCTGAGTATATATTTATATACTTAATTAATTTGTTATAGGTGATCCTTTTGTGCCACCAATTCCAATTATTTCAAGTGAGCAGCGAGCTTCTGACACAATCTTACCATTGAGCTTTGTACCGTCAAAAGCTTTAACTAGTCCTAAGCAAATTTCTATGTCTGCTTCCTCCCAGTCTACTTATGGTGGTTAGTTTCTTTGTTGAAATCTTTTACTACTTCTCATTTATTATTTTCTACTTACAGAAAGATTTCCTATTCTAATTTCTTATTCAGAAAGAAACGTCCAAGAGAATGTTGGAACCACTAATGACCAACCTTTGCATGAAACTTTGGATGCTATTCAAATTTCTAGTAAGTCTTGTGGCCATACCATCACATGCTTGTTTTTTTATTATACTTGACAATTGATTCCTTCAACGACTCTCTGAGTATTTTGACTCTGTTTTTATTATGACTAACTTGCTCATATGATGGTTTTTTCAGGTCAACTTGCTGAATGTGGTTTATCAGAGATGACTTCCTCTATTTGTGACATAAAAAATGTTTCAAGTGTTGCTAGGGTGAAAGAGATTGTCAACATGATGAAACTAGAGGGTGTTGAGCCTTTCATGCTGGCAGAAGCATTGAAGGCTAAGCCACAACTTTGTCTTTCTTTAGAGGATCGAAGCACTGAGTTGTTATGTTATTCTTATAGGGTGCTTCTAAATATTTTGAACATTCTAGCCACTAGGAGCCCCTTCACAATCACTGAGGCAGACAAAAGATTGTTGGCAAAGAATTTAAAGGATGCTTCTGTTCTAGGCTTTGACAAAGATTGGCTTGAGTCTATCAATATTAAGGTTTTCAATTGTGATGCATCAGAATTTCATCACAAGCAACAAGACCTAAAGAGTTTAGGCAATAAGTTAGAAGCCAACAAGAGAGAACTTGCAAATGTTCGTAATCAAGAAGCAAAAGCTGCACAATCAGGAGAAATAGCTCAAAAAGAGTTGGAGGCAGCATACAAGGGGTTGGAGGCAGCTCAATCCCATCTAAATGTTGCACAACAAGAGTATGCAAACATTAGGGTACGCCATTCTAAGCTTTTAGAGGAATGCCAAGAAATTCTAGAACAGCGAGCTCAATGTTCAGAAATAATTGCTGCCAAACTCAGGCCTTTTGGCTTTTAACAGGGATTCCATTTGTGCCTCTTGTAATTCATGGTTCAATTATGCTCGTTGTCATAGTTTTATTTACAAAATAATATTGTCAGAGACTTTGTAGTTGTTGTGCTTATGTTTTGCTCAAAGGGCCATCATGCATGGCATCATAGACTTGTACCCATTCTTGGATAAAGGTTGTTTTTATAATTAAGATGTTAAATATGTGTGTTTAGTACTTTAGTTTCAAGACGTGTTTCTCTTTACCCATTTGCTACTAAAATGAATATAGTGCAAAGAAAAACGCTTCAAAATTAACTTGTTTGAGATGTATAACTCGTGGCCTATGGCCACTCGTAATTAAGTGCATAATTAGGCATAAGTACTTTGATAGACTTTCTCACAGAATATTAGTATACGTGATTGTGCATTTCATTTTTGCAGTATATTTAAATAATTGTTGTCGCTTCAAATTCTTACATTACACCATAATTATATCCTGTTGTAGGTGAAGGAGATTAAAATTTGTGTGCCTCTAAAAATTGTTGTTTTTGTCAATCACGCTAAGAAAAATGAGTGGATGGATATTTATTGATTATGAAAGTAGAAGAACACCCGTTTATAATTTCATAGCTTGACTACAGAGAAGAGAGGAGGGATTGATATTTTATAGTTTTGACATTTTAGCACACATGCATCTCTGTTGATAAAGCTTGACATGTTCTTTTCTTTTTTTTTTTTGGTCAAAGACATGTTCTCATATAACTGAAAAAGTCAACGTTAAATGTGACTAAAAGTATACAAAGATTCGACGTTAAATGTGACTAAAAGTATACAAAGATTCGACATCAGTGCCCCACCAAGGTCAGGGTTTTTTTATATAAAAAAAAGTATACAAGGATCAGTTAAACATGCTTTTGTTCATGAAACAGGGTAAATTCGTGACTAACTGGTCCGTCCTAAATCTATGGCAAAATCCGTTACAAACACCTAGCCATCAAAATAGTGCAAAAACGTTTCACTGATAAATGATTTTGAATTTAAGCAAAGCAAGTTTGGTTTTACTTAAAATCTAGCAAGCTATAATTCTGGCTCCCTTGCAAAACTATAATGCAACTGGATTTCACTCATTGCCGCCGTCAACTTTAATTGCTTTTTTTTTTTTTTTTTGGTTGCTAAAATTAGTTCCCAATTGATTTTTCCTGCTTGCACAAAATTATAGATTCTGATATATGAAATCTTCAACAGGCCAAAGGATTAAGAAAACAAGATGTTAGGCATAAAATAACATTCATAGTACGGAGTATTATACAGGACCAGGTCAACCATGCATGAAAATGGGATGACGACTAATGCACAAGTGAAAAGATTAACAAGAGAACAAAGGAAGGACGAAAAAGATAAGCACAAAAAATCACTTAAACAATACTACTCTTAGGTGAGACTATGCAATCTCTTAAACATACCAAAAAAAAGCTCTATTCTGACCAAAACTTCACAAACGCATCTACAAAAGCTCTGAAAATGGCCAAAATTGGGCTAATTTCTTGTTTCGTTGAATTTTTTGGCTTCCCATCCCATGACTCTCTGCAGAGAAACCATATGGAAGTTAATTAGGTGAGGCAAAAGAACCAAAGCAACAATGGCTCACATCATATCTGAGTTGCATGACATTTGAAATCTGCACAGTATTTGAGATGCAAATATCATTTAAACTTACAGATTTATTCTTTCTAAAGTTGGGTTGATTTTCTGGGGGTTGCCACCAAGTTGACCATTAACTCTACGCTCATTCAAGTTCTCCTGCCTTTCTTCTTTAGTATTTGACTCCTCAGTAAAATTGAGGGTGAGAGTCTTGGCATGAAATCCATCTTGAATTTTTGTCTGTCAATTCATTTATCTATCAGAAAATTTCTACCCCATGAACTTTAAACAAAAAATAAATAAAAATGCATCTGCTTGGCTCCCAAATCAGCAGGTGAAACGTAGAATTATTTTGCTAGTAAATAAGTTAGCTTAACCTTTACTACTAACCACCAAATGTTACTAGAAGAGGGCCATTTATGTCCAAATCGAATAATGAAAATGTTCAAAGTAGCAAAGACTGAATAATAAAAACATAAAGATTTGAAATATAAAAGAGGATAGGAGAGTGAAAACTCAAGGAGGCAAGAGACTGAGGACAAGAGGAAATACACAAAGATGACTCCAATTAAAATTGGAAATCCTTTGTTTGCATAATTTCCTCCTTGTATTTTCTCCCATATGAGGTCTAAAACACAAGTCTAATCCCACTAGGCGAGCAAATTGATCTTTAACACAATTATGCATTATTATTTTTACAACTAAAAGTGGTCACAAATATCAATGATTGTTAAGAATACTAAAAGGAGGAAAATCGTCAGGAAGATCTGATATGCAGAATATGCAATGAAAACATAAGCATATGCTATATAGAAATGTTGATGCCCCAGAAATCTTAACTATCACAGTCAACATAATTTCCTAGTTTTAGGTACTAAATCATGCAGACAGTACTAGGCATGCCTAAATCACAAGTCAAAAATGAATTAAATAATTCTTTCTAGTAAATAAAACATTTAAGAATAACATAAATCCCACTTCTGTCCCCATAACACAAGATCAGAAAGAAAAACAAAACCTAGAGAATATTCAAGTGCATCTCACTGATCAAAGTTTAACATTTGTAAAAATCTAGAAAAACTAACCTTGGCACCAGATATTTTTTGACTTTGCTCAATGACTTCAGCAGTCAAAATATTGCTTTGGTCAGGTGCTTTAACTTGAGCATCAGCACATATTTCATTGTCATGGGCAACATGTTCTTCAAGGGCTGCCTGAATTGTGCTTTTGACAGAAATATGTTCAACCTTTTTTCCATCCTCCTCATTACCAGAGGCAGATGTATTTCCAAGGTCATCCACAGACTTCTCATCATATAAATTAGAATTCTTCTTCAACTCAACACTCTCTAGTTCTGACCTTTTCTTGCCTATGTGCAAGCCCAAATTTTTTGTTTCATTTTCTGGAGAATTGGTAATGCGTCTAAATTCTCCAGAACTTTCTATTCCAATGGCTGAGCTTGTAACAGACCTTAATGGAAATGTTTCTACAATCACATCGGCTGTGACAGGGCTTAAATTAGTTTTAGGCATTGCCAAATTTTGTGTAACATCCTCTGGGGTTGCCAAAGACTCACTGACTTGAAAGTCAGGAGTACTTGCTTCAACAGATTCCTTGTTTGTTTCATCTACCTGGCTACTGTGGATAAGATTTCCTTTGCTAAATGCTTCAACCAATTCCAGGTTTGTCTCATCAACTTGGCTACCATTAATTACATTTTCATTTTCATATGCTTCATTGAATTCCTTGTTTCTTACATCCACCTGGCTACCATTGAGTGCATTGCCATTTCCAGTCAACTCACCGTCAACTCTAGGATGCTGGCCAGGAAGCATTTTGTCACTCGTTTCCTGAACATTGCTATGCACATGATGGTTTTCATTTGGAGATGCAGTAAAGTAAGTATTAGGATCTACAGTAATTGAACCTAACAAATCTTGGTCCAAAACCTGGTCAGAGGAGTGCTCCACTAAAGTGAACATAGCAGGCCCCAACACTCTATTCTCTTGGATTATATCTCGTACAATCTCCCGTATAGTGTAGAAAGAACCACCGACTTCCTTGTGGGTAAGATTAAGTGATGGGAAGCTTCCATTGTTAGACTCTTGGTACCTGAAGCAAAGTTTTCAGTCAGGTGAAACTAAAGAGAGGCACTGCATTCAATATGAGTATATGACACTGGCAAAGGGCTTTATTGAAAGTAAAGTAAAAAACAAGAATAATTTGGGAATCTTCTAAGAACGCAACTTCCCAATATAATAATCCAGAGAGAGAAGAGAGAGCTAAAAGGTGAATAATGTGGGGAAAAAACAGAAAGTAAGCTAAATAAAATTCATCTGTACGTAAGAAGGGATTTATTAAATATGTAAAATAAACCAGTTATATTAACAATAGATAAATACTAAGATTTCAATCTATGGAGTCCCATCTACCCCATCCAGATACAGTTAGTTAGATAAGAAAGTCAAATAATAGTCAGATTTCAAATATCATACCAATGACTTTGATATAAAAGAAAGATAGGAAACGGGAGAGAAAGAGGGATAATTAGAAAGGGAAAGATAGAATAGGGAGATCTCAAAGCCTACTTACAAACTACCCACTCCCCCTTATTTATATGGGCCAAAGAACTCATTAGCTAACGATCCACTTTTAGTCCAATTACATTATCAGAATTTATAGCATCAAATAGGTAATTCAAGCAAGGAATATAGTTAGGGATCCTATACCTCTTACCATCATTTTCCCTCCTTTTCCTTTTTTTAAGGATTGGATTAAGATATTAGCAGTCCAGATTTATCATCTTTTTTTACATTATTTTCCCTTCTTTTCCCTTATAATAATATTTTAATCATATGATAAAAGAAAAAGGATGGTAATGGGTATAGGAGGGAAGCCAAATCCGTTAGTTAATGACCGGTACAAAGAATTTACTATATGCTAAACAGAGAACTGCAAACCTTAAACAAAAATTAGGCATGCTTATGTAGGAAAACAACCAAAATGAAACATTAGACGGGAAAGTTAAACAAATTGGAAAAGAACATTTCTAATGAGAGTGCATAACTCTTCAAATTCATCAATACAACTAAATCGTGCCCAACAACTCACCATAATTCGGAGTATGTTACATGCCCACAATTCCATGCATTGTAGACATGATTTTACTCCCGGAATCTACACAATGTCCCAGAAAAGAAAGGAAGGACCCAAAAATACCTACCAATATCAGAATTTGATAAAAACCATATGTAAAATTAGTTTGAGTGTCCACATCAACAGGATTCTTTTCCAAAAGCTCAAAAGAGATTCAGGCATAGAGACAGATTCCTTCCGAGAAAAGAAGAAATGCACAAGTTCTTTTTTTAAAAAAAAAAAAATTAAAAATAAATAAATACAGAAGATGAATTTCTCGAAATAGAACAATTCAATCAAATGAAGAGAGAGCAGGGTATAATTACTTCTTTATAAAGGTTTCAACCATTGCTTTCCTTTCCTCTTTCGAACGGCGAATCCTTGATTTTCTGACTTCAGACTCATTGCGCTTGGCAAGGGCAAAGGTTTGCCCCACCCAGGCACCCTTTACAGCATACATTGTGTTAACACAATGCAAAAGAGAACATACTATAGCGATTTACTATGATAGCCGAGAAACAAAGCTAAACGCGCTCATAGTCTAAACCCTAAACCCTGACAATATGGAGAGAGAACGGAGAAGACGACGAGCCGACTAGTGCAACTGTGCAAGACTGCAGGGGCCCTTTAGTGGCAAAATTGTATTTTGCGTATAAGAAATGAAGATTTTTTCCCCCTCAACATAAGAAACGAAGATCAGGGTAATATAAATTACTTTTTTCTGTCCTAATTATAAGATATAACTGATATTTTTGGAGAAATTAAAGAAATTAATTATATTATTTTAAAGTATTTTTATTTTTATTTTTTTCTTCAAACTAATTAGTTTGATTAATAAACTAATATATAATCTAAGAATATACAACATATAAAATGATTAAATAACTTATTTAGTTTCATTAATCTCTCTAAAAAAAATCAACTGTATTTTATAATTAGGATCGAAGATAATAAATTTTATTTTATTTTAAAAATAAATTTCGTCTTGCACAATAAAAAGAGATGGCTAAGTTTTTTTCCCTAAAAAATGAAGGAATTTTTTTTTTTTTTTTGCCAGATAAAAGGAAAGGTCGGTAAGTGTTTTTTTTTTTTTTTTTTTGTTAACCACCAGGATTCACCTAATTTGGATTTTTTTTAATTAATCCGGATTTACCCTAAGTCGGGTCCATTTATTTTCTTCTTTCCTATACTTAGATCCAAGGATGTGGTTAAGAGAAAACAATTCCCTTTTTATTTACCAACGAATATTGGTTGAAGGTAGGTAAGTTTTTTTTTTTAATATAAAGTAGGTAAGTTGATAAATAAAGAAAATCATAAAATTTTAACTATGAGTGTGACATTAACTAGGGACAAGGACATTTATATATAAATGTCATGTTTGGTTCGATCCCATTGAATCATACAGTGCAATAAAATATTAATTACAAAGGTAGTGTTCACTTTCTAACGAGAGTAAAGAGGAACCCCACTACTTGTGCAACTTCCTTTTTCAGCAAATTTGATCGTGGTCGTTTCTGGGGACGCGATAGACGGAGAAGTTGAAGATGAAATAGTGGATATACAGTGAAGTCGGCTTTTATTTTACTTTTTGGGAAGTGATGAAATCTAATAGTTTTGAATTGAAATTTATGAAAATCTTATCAAAACTTGCTAAAACTTTATTTGAACTTTATAACCCTTGTCAAAATTGAGAATTAATACCTTATCATTGTATCAAATGATGAATTTTGAATTGGAATTTCTAAAAATCCTACCATAACTTGTTAAAATTTAACTTGAACTTGTGAAACTTCTATTATAAGAATCAATACCTTGTCATTTGTTATAAGTGGAGATTTTTGAATTGAAATTTATAAAAGTCTTATCTGAATTCATTAAACTATATATGAACGTGTGAAACCTTTATTTAAAATGAGAATCAATACTAGGGAAGATGCTAGATCTGTCTTGGGGGGAATGTAATTTATTAATTTACATATAACTTCATGCTTACAATGAGTTGTTTTCACTAATCGTCTTTTATTTTAGTTTTTTATAAGTGTTTTTACAATACTCAAAGTAAAGTGAGTATGTATGTAAAATAAGTTTTACCTCGGTTAGTATAAAAATAATTTCGAAATCATGGTTCTAGAATTTCCCAAACAGGTTACCATGATATGGTTGTATTAATTTTCAACGTGAAACCAAATATTCACTTCAGCCATGATTGCCAACTCTTGGTGGGATATCCATTCTCTCCTGGTCATTCCCTTTTGGATTCTCTCCTACCCTTTAAAACTAATGGCAAAATGGTGAGTATTTATTTAAAGCGTAAAAAAAATAAATTTAAAAAAAAAACCCTTTAAAACTAATGGAAAAATGGTGAGTATTTATTTAAAACGTAAAATATTAAAAAAAAAATTAAAAAAAAACAGTGATAGTGTGTTCAATGAGTATGTGAGCTCTTGGTTGAGTTTAATCTCATTTGTAACTTCAGGCCATTACCTAATAAAAACAATGAGCAAGAAAGAAGAGACCAAGAGAGAATGGACAGGAGAGAAACACTGCCATCTTGATGCTCCAACACCTACTAAGTTGAGGTCCATTAGAAATAATTTATCAACTTTAAGGCTTCTTCTATTCAACCTAAAAATAAATTGTAATTAATTTCTCCATAAGTAATATCATATGCAACTAAAATGTCTATGGTTGATAATATCATTCTTAATAAACACAGCAAGCCGCATAACTCCATAACTTAATATAAAATACCAGAGGATGAAGTTTATGCTAAACTAGACATTGTAGTTACATCTCAAACTTACAAGTATATGCATGTACGTAGACACATTACAATTCCAAAAGGACTAGCTCCAAAATATATATACACATGTCCACTAGAATACGAGTATATGCTTTCATGCTCCATGATAAAACCTTAACAAGTATCACGATCCAGTATATACACACACAGAGAGTAATCCAAATGCATGTAAATTAAGAAATCACATTTTTTACCCCAAGACAGATCTAGCATCTTCACCTGGACATTTGCAGCTCTTTTGCTGGATAAACAGAACAGAAAAAGTGAAAAGAACTGGTATTATTAAACCCCTAACCAAACCTGACAATTAAGGATTCGCATGGATGAAAAATTACCTCAAAAGGATATGTCCTAATTACACTTTAAGCTTCTTGCTGTTAAGCACCTCACCGAAATCACTTCTGTCCACCAATTTTAACATCAGAAAATATAACTGAACGACTATTACCGGTGGAGAATGGAGAAAATGATGAGCAGAGCAAATTTCATGAAGGTTACCTATTATTTTGGCTTCATTTTCAGTACCATGCAAGAGGAGAAACAGATGGAGAACCCTCCAGGTACTATTTTTGGTTGGCAATAATTGATGTCACGGAAGCAATAGGTATTTAAATCTACAAAGTTCCTTAGGTAACAAGGACAAGATTAAAGGGATATGAACAAAAGATTAAAAGCAGCAACTCAAGAATCAGCTCAACTTATATCATATGCAGCAACAAAATGTGTTGACGTGATTTGTGACAAGAGAATTTGCAGGGTAGAAGAGAAGGTCCAGCACTAAACACTGGATCTGAACGTCTCAGAGCCGTGGTGTTAATTTCTCCCAGCTATGAGGGACAGCAACATGGGCCAAAGTAAAGTAATCTTTACAAATGCTCTTTTTGGAGGCACTGATCTGAATGACTCAGAGTCGTGAAGTTAATTTCACCCTGTTTCTGGGGTCGGCAATATGGGCTAAAGTAAAGTGATCCTGACTGGGGCTCTTTTTGGAGGTTCCATTTTCCTGCGAAGCTTTTGTGCAAAGGTATGATAATGACTGCAACCATGAAACTAATATAGGCTTCCGAATGACATCATCAGATTCAGCCACCTGTGAATGTAACTCATTGAGAACCATGTTTTGTGCATCTTGTGGTAACTTGTTGATCAGCTGTGCTAACAACTTCATTAAGTCCACCAAGACCTAGGAAACAGTAGAAGGCTTGATTAAATTTACTCAAAATAACATCATTCATTGAACATGAGAGCAAAACAATTTCCAGCATGGCCAATCTAAAGCACTGAATTATACAATAAATATTTTAACAGGCCCACCTTGATTGTGGGTGTCAATCTTGAATCCTAGACGGTCCACACTCCACACAACTTCATTTTATATAAAATCGGCAAAAAAAACAGATGCAAATTTTAATTGGCGAAAACAATATGACCAGTTTTAGTTCCCAAACCTACCCCCTCAAAGGAAAAAAAAAAGAACCGAAGAAAAGAAAAGAAACTAGCTAATCATAAGAAATTAAAAAATAACATACTTGGATGTCAACCAAAAAAACTATGTGCAAAAGTAAGTCCAGTAATCTCCTGCAAGGCTCTGTATTTGCCTGCAACTTTTTCCAAGCATCAGCATCATTAGTGAGGACTCCAGCACAGAGCCTATCTGCCTTCTCAGCAAGATTGTGGATGCAATAAAATATCGAAGGACTTCCAGCAGGAAGATGTCGAACAATGCCTACAACTCCAGAAGCCATACCCTCAAAAGGAGTTGTGACAGGATATCCCTGTATTCATGTTCCATCAACGATTAGAATGTTTATAAGTTATCAATCTCTAAAATTTAAGACCCAATTTACAGTTGATTCAGATACCAATAAGGATCTTTCTATATAGTAGAAAACAAGCTGCTCCTTCAATGATAATCTTCCATTCATTTCGGATTCTTCTCCCAAAGAAATAAATGCCATAAACAAAGAATGTGAGGCCCGAGAGACTTTTCCATTTGGGTGTTCCAAATATCTAGTTTCACTTGAATAAGGAAGCAAATTGACAGCAAATGACTATGAGACTAGAGTACCAACATGAGTATAAAACTAAAACACCCAGTAACATTATTTTGATGAAGGATACAAGAACATTGTTGGAGCTACCATGTCCCTGAATACATGGCTGGGCAAATACTCAATACAAGTTGGAATGACTCGTAGATAAAACAAAATGCGAGCTGTTTGCACATCGTCCTCAGACCATATGTATTTGGTTTTCTGGTCCAGAGTAAGGTCTAGAAGACATGTTAAGTCTTATTAAAAACAAAATGATAATATATATATATATTAGGTTTCTTAAAATGATAAATCGCACCTGGACTATTTGTCAATTCAACATAAGAAGGCATGGACTTCACAAAAGATGCGCAAACATGCTCATTCTCCTTGACATTTGCAACTACCTTGCGAATTATTTCTATATACTCAGGCAAACGGACATGACGAAAATATTCTACACAAGAAAGTGATACTAATATCTTCAACGAGACATCTATTTGCATTTCTTGGGAAAAATTGGAGCTCAACTTGTGCTTTGTAACCGCGAATGCAAAAACCACAATCATTAGAAAAGCAGATTCAGCAATTTTCCCCAAACCCTCCAGATGTTTATCCTCCTTGCCTTTAAAAAGCAAAGCTACTTGCCTGTATCCAAAGTACAAATCTTGACAGTATTTCCAGATAAGATTTTCCACTACATCCTTCTTTTCTTCATCTGCTGAGACATACTGGTTGCAGAAGATCCCTGTTATAGCTCCAGCTTCCTTGAACAGTATATTATCTAGATGTTCTTTGATTTCAGTAAGCCTCAGTCCACCAGAACCTCTTGACAATTCAAGTGCAGACTCGCACATACAAGGCAATGGAAGTATTTCAGTTAACAATGCCAAAGCAAGGCAAACAAAAAATGAGGAGTTACCAGAAAACGACCCAGTTTGAGCCAGTGCTAATGAGACACACTGAAGCAAAAGTCTGTCTCTAAGATCATTGCCTGAGATTGACATATCAGGTCTCAACATCCTTGAGAACAAATTAATAGCCAAAGCTTCCATTGAAACAATTGCAGAAGCCCTCGCTTTAGAAATGGTATCAAATTTAGTATTGCCCAACATATATCTATTTGAACCCCTCACAACTCCAGCCCCAGCCATGAAAACAGCAAATGGAGCATAGTTTACCTTAGATTTCTGAAAAACTTCATGACAAAACATGTGTAATTTATCCGAAAACTGGAAATTAACCAAGTTTGACATGACCCATTCAACCAAATAAAGAATCATCAATCCTTGAGAAATACTGCCCTGAGGCCCATTTTCTTTGACCCAAATTTCAAATAATGAGTCCAATATTGAAACATTATGCATTGTCACAGAAGAAGACAGAGCATACCCAATTCCTGCCAGAACATCAGGCACATGTTCGGTAAATAAGCCAAGTAATTGATACTCCTCCACCAACAACCTAGACAGTAATTCCAAGCAGGTTGTTTTGGATCTTTCAGATGAGGAGAGCTCAAAAGAAATGGCACCTAGTAGGAGAATAACTTCAGAAAAGAAGAAAGGATTTTTTCTAGAATCAAACTCAACAGAGATGATGCGAGAGAGGACCTCCACTACCGAATCAATAATAGCTGAAGTAGGCTTCAAGGATTTCCTCACCCATATGTATAGAAGCCTAAACAGTAGAGGATAGGACTCGTGAGGAATAGAACGATTTGGAGATGAAAAAATGGCAACAAGCAGCTTCACATGGGGGTCTGCAACATGGAGAGATGTTTGAGAATTGACAAGGATTTTAAGAGATTGAAGGTGATGGATGCTAAAAGTCTCGTTTTGAAGGGAGTCCCTGAGGTCAGCCCATGCCTGAATAATGGCTCTAGCAGATGGGGAATTGGAGTTTCTAGGATTTAATTTGCTAGCGGCACCACATTTGTTCCTCAGCCATTCCTCCAGAAAGAGGATGTCAGGTTGTTTTGACATATTGTCAAATGCTAATACTGCAAAAGGAGTAGTAAAATTGATGAAACAGCTATCAACACTATCATCACGTAGTTACAAATTCAGTTTTATAAATTTCATGGTTGTAAGGTAAGCAAGCTAACTGAAAACTACGCAACAATGGTCAGCCAGCACTGACCAACAAACAATTTTTTTTACACACACACCAAGTCTATATCCACCAATTCTTTAACTCTACGCTCAGAATGCCCCAGCGCCATCATATTCTCAATACGCCTTTGCATGTTCAAACATAACTCAGAGATCGAATGTAACGTATTTTACACGAAGTTTCGTTACTTCTAATAGATCACTATCAGTACTTCAACTATCGTCCTCGCTCTTATATTCAACCCCACGCTAGCATATTCCTAAATCTCAAAGATTCAAACTTTTCCGGATAACTAATAAAGGAGAATCAACATTCTTTTCTGTAAAGCATGTAATAACGGGGGTGGCAAATAAAATGGAATGTCACAGTAAGAATAATAGACTGCAATCAGAAATACGAGACATAGAAAGAGAGCTACCACAAGGAAAGAACCCTGGAACACGATAAGGGAGAAGGAAAAGCTAGTGGTTTTGGACGACTTGATTCCGACCAACTTCAGCGATGAACCACAGGTTCTTTTTATGGGGCAAAAATGCTACAATATTTTTCCTCTTTAATTCGTCTCAATCGCCCCTCAATGTTTATTTGAACTGAAAAATTTGCTTCTCGGAATCAATCTCTGCCTCCTAATTACAACACTGGTATCCCCAAATACCACCACTGTAAGGGGAAAAAAAAAATCGATATCGTCGAACGAAGATAAAAGAATTGGCGGAAAGATTTGAGGAGGGGTAAGTACACACGGAGTTTGAGAGAGAGAATCTGCTGTCAAAACAGCAACGTCGGACTTGGAATCTTTTTCTTTTTCTTTTTCTTTTTTTTCTAAGGGGTATTAGAATCCATTAATAATTTAAATGAGCATCTACGCAATAGTATAACCTAGTATCATTCACCAACTACCATATCCTAATACAAAATTGGTGGGTGATCAAGGAGGTAAAAGTTTTCTACCATATTATGAGTTAGCTTAGTCAAATGATTAGTTAAACTATTTTGTTCCATAGGATTGTAGCTAATTAAAACTTGCCACATTTTTTATAAGGTTATGATAACTAATGATGACGTCACTTTTATGTTGGTCCAGTAGAAACACAACATGTGTCTCTCATCATGACTAATGATGACATAGCTTTTGAATCATTGTAATAAGATTATTCTGACACAAGTCCCTCATCATGACAAAACATAAAGTTGCCTTTGTGTTGGTTTAATAGAAAAGTGACATATGTCCCTTTATGACTACAAAGTGCAGAAACATTTTTGTGTTGGTAACACCAGAATGCGCCACATAGTGTTTGGGTTCGAGGAATTCACCAGCCTCTGATTCAGAATGTGTCTGAATTTTACAGATATCAGACCCGGGAGTCAAGGGAGGCGCCACCTCACCTCCTTCTTTTCTAAAGCTTGTGCCACATCATCCTTTTCCTTGACTTGCCAGACAAGCTTACCGTCTGGTTTATGACACGTGGCATGCTCTTGACCACATATGTGTTATGAATATTTATTAATTCCCATTTTCTCCCTCTCATCTATTTAAGTCGGCCAAAAAGAACAGAAAATAAAAGAGGGAGAAACCGAAATATGGGAGAGGGATGGAGACAAGAAAGATCAAGGGCAAAGAGAAATGGTCAAGAGCCGATTTCGCCTCTGATTTGACATTTCTAGCTTCTGAGACCTTCTCTAACATTGTTCCTCCTAGCAAGAGCAATGTTTCTATGGTTTCAGATTCTTGATCTGAGGTGTTTGGTGCTACCTACATAGTAGAAGTGCTGCTAAAATCAAGAACTGGATACTATATCAATTAGAGCTACATATAAACTATGATTTGAAATGGATATCTTGAGGTTTTCTTAAGTAGTTGTGATGCCTTAATTTTGATTAGTCACTGGTTAGGCATAAAGGAGTGCGATTTTCCCCATTTTGATGCTTTGGTTTGAAATGGAAAATTGTGTAGGGTGAAGGTTATGATGTGAATTTTGAAGCTTTGGAAGTAAATTGTGCAAAGCATCAAATCTACCCTGTGTAGTTCATACGAGATAGTTAGATTATTTCATATTTTTTGATTGGGAAAAATTTGTCCAATAGCGCTAAAACTTTTCAAAATTGTAATAGATATCCTAAACTTTAATTTAATACATAATATGGCCTGATTGAATTTGTATACTAGTAGTTGAGAATTTATGAAGTTGGCAATGTAAAACTAGTAACATTTTGTAGCAGTGTTCAATTAAGTTGTAATTATGAAATGTTGTAAACCAAACGGCTAAGTATATTATTTTTATCTAAAACTAGATTTAATAAGGATCATATAGCCTTTAGAATCACTGTAATTGAACACTTATACATAAAGATATGAATTTTTCAAGGTTAGTTGAAAATTCTACTAGTTTTGACTTGTTGTGCAAAAATGAAAAAATGTAAGGGAAAAATGGTAATTAACTTTTGAGGGTTAAGCTAAATCCTTTGAGTTAATATGGCCTTTAAGTCTTATAAAGAGGTTAGATAAATAATAACTCGTCATCTGTAAATGTATGTATTTAGGACCCAACAATTGCCCGAGACAACCAAAGAATTGGAAGCCAATTTAAGAAATGGTAAAGCGTCCAAGTAATAACTCTGACTCTCACATATTATATATGTCTATATATATATGTTGAACCATGTTATGTGTTATGTGATCTGTTTGCAATTGCTACAGCATGAGAATGGTGTTATGTGATTTTTGAATATTTTATACACTGTTGTAAATTGTTTCTTGCATATGGTTAACTGTCATGTACTATTTATACATTCTATGTTAAATTAATTATTACTTTAAGAACCTTTGGGATCCTAACCCTTGTTTCTACCTATGTTTTTTATAGTGTACTAGATGTGGCCCCTAGAGCAAGACAACGAATGATAGTAGGTGGAGATGTTAGACTTGTTTAGCTTTGTTGTTGGTTTATTATAGTTGGATTTTTGTAAGTTTGAGAATTTATAACATTAAGTACAGATCTTGTGGATATCTCATGTATTGTAATCAAGAGATTTACATCGGTATACTATGTTATTTCTATTTTACTTATTGGACTGCATATATATACTCTGAGAAATGTTGTTATACTGGTGGAGTATTGCAGGCTATGTGTTCTGAAATGCATTAATACCTTATTTGAATTATCACATTCAAATCAAACATTTTCCATGAACATTACCATCCATATAGCCACTTGTATTGCCACAGTACATACTTTGAATGCGCATAAACAATACATTCTATAAGTATCTCATATCCCTTCTATGAAGTCATTTCATATTTTTCACAATGGTTGGACCAATACTGAGTAACAAGTCTTACCATGAACTTGTATCTAGTCTTGTATACACTACTTGCAGTATTTGTATTGAAATTTATTTTATATTTTCTTCTGGGTTGGTTCAACTAGGGGAACTTATCAGGGCTCAAACTCATTCATAAAGTCATTGGGGTATCTATGGGATAGCATTCACTATTTTGAATTGCTCAACAATCTGCTTAATATAATTCTCTTGTGAAACAGGAAAGAGTTTCCTTGAGTACATATTTATGGATCTCAATTCCAAAAATATTATACACTGCTTTAACCATGTAATTTTAAAACTTATGAGCATTATTATTTAATATGCATTACCAAATTCAAAACTATTTATGGTCAATAATATATCATCGACTAAGAGGAATAAAATCTCAAACCATTTGTTATTGGTTCTCTTCACAATTGAAAACCACATTAGGTTACCACTCTTTTGAAACCTTAAACATCATATGTATAGACAATTGCTTCAATACATAAAAGGACCTATGCAAAATCATATGAAGTCATCAATATGTGAAACCTCAAATATCACTTTTAGTAAAATCTAATTGTTATTGCATAAGATTTCTCCATTGAGATCACCACTCAAAGTGTAAGTTTTACAACATGATGTAAAATTTAAATGCAAATAGTGAGATATTGCTAGATTAAATCTAATTTAAATGCACAACAAGCTAGAAAAATGTCTTCCTGTTATGTTTACTCCTTTGTAACATTGAGTCTTATGCATGCCAATTGATCCATCTATTTTCCTCTTCAAATTAGAGAACTCACTAGTTCCCCATAGCCTTTTTGACTTGATGGTAGATCAACTAATTCTCAGTTTAATTCTTAATCCATTTCCCTTTCCATCGCTTTCTTCCATTCTCCTTTGACTTGGCTTCTTGTACAGAATGCAACTCATTATCTTCTTCTAGAATAACCACAAACATTTTCTCAATTATCCATTTTTATTAGAGCTTCTTGAGTTTCTTCTTTATCTTGTCCAGGCATCTTTATTGACCATTATAAGCTCCCACTCGCAAAGATCATTGAGGATTGTTGTCTTGTTCTATACTACCTTGTCCTTATATCGAGCAATTCATAATAAATGTGGTACCTTTTAATTCTTTTTAGTCACTATTCTATCTTTGTTTTCACTCAAGAAAACGTAACCCTAATGAGCTCTTACTTACAACCACTATGGGAATTTACAATTAACCCTTATGGCCTATGAAAAACTCATACTCCATAATGGAAATGCACATTTGACCTCTTTGGTCTAAGAAAACTCAATTGTGACTTTTGTTTAGTCCAACATTCATATATAGGGTGTAGAATTGATCAGATTATAGGGCACCTAGTTAGACTCAAGTCCATATACACTTGATGAAGATAAGGATGCACACTAATCAACCAAAGGTGGATATGATAATACTTTCCCACTCACATTTGGTGGTTTAATTTGAGTGATCATAATCAACTATTCTAATAGCATTTTATTATGTCTTTACAAACTCCTTTTAGTGGTGAAGTGTTAGGGATAGTTAACTACTTAATTATTCCTTTCTTTCTATAGAGCTCACTAAAAACTAGTTAGATAGATACTCACAACCTTGATCAATTTGTAGGACCTTCAAAATTCATATCCAACTGATACTCAACCTTTATTCCCGTTTTGTCTAGAGCACTCTAGCTTTAGACTTGTGTGAGATCTTGTAATAACCATAATAATGAGAAATCATCAACAAGGGTAATAATATACCAAGTTTTATGTCTTACCCTCATAGTTATAGAACCACATGCAACAGAACAGAATAATTGCAATGTACACTTAGTTCCACTTCTCTTATTAGAAACCTTTAATTTTGCAATTTCTTGAACCAATTTATATGTCTTTACTATCAAGACATATTTAAGTCAATGCTTAGATTAGAAGAAATGGTAAAATAATTGAGTACAGAGAATTTACCAACTAGCCTAATAGGCAAGAAATTTCAAGAAAGAAAGATTGAATCACTACCATACAACTTTATAAGGCAATTCATACTATATTGTTTCCATTATCAAACCATATAGATCTCATACTCTCATCTACATTAAGTTGACACTTGAACTTCAGCATTGCCATGACCCTTAGTCAATAACTTAACAACGACTTCTTTTTATATGTGACATTTCAATATCAAATATCATAATTGTCCCTAATAAATTTATCAATTTTGTTCTTGGTAGCCTTTCTTGACTTAATCACTAAAGTCATCCCATATATAGGGTTACTGACAAATTGATTTAAGCCAAGAACTTATCAATGATATAACACATTGAAGTATACAATGTTATGAACTTGCATTATTCTTGATTAGAAAACTAACATCATTAGGTATATGAACGGGACAATACATTTGTATCTCCCATCACATAGATTCCAACTATGCTAGTATCATATATCAACTACTCCAAATAAGTACCTTAAATAACATGCTTAATTATGACTCTTAGAATGACCATTTTCCAAGAGTTCTCATATCGAGCATATGACGGCTGACACTCTTAGAAAACTCATGTTCTAAGAGCTCACATTCATAAGAACTATTTGACATGTACTTCTTTATGACTTTCATTGCATTATATTCATAATGTCTTATTAACTTCTTATCTGGGAGTCATGGTGATTTAACAATTTTTCCAAGTTCTCTATTCAACACAATTTTCATTCAAAAACAAATCATTTAAAAGTTAAGCCTTACGGTTTCTCAAACATTGTCTGATAGGTTCTCAAATAACTATTGTTTTTTTATAGCTGCAAGAATTTTATATCCCCTATTATTTCAGCAATCTCCCAAAATTTCTCTTTATTTATGAGAAGAAATATTATAAATGTTGTATGCAACTTATATTAGTTTACCAACAAAACATTTAGTCTTCACTCTTAAACCTTTTATAGTTTTAAATACTAGGGTTTAAACTGGCATAAGTGTCCTTCTTTCTAGATATGCTTTTACTGTATACTTGAGGTGCATTATTTCCCTAAACTTCATCATAATTCAAAGATTGACTGTTAGGAAACTCCCTACTTGAAATTCTCATTTTGCCTTGATATAACATTGCTTATTCAGTATTTGATCGATCACATTCATCTCCTTTAGGTTTCTATGGATTCAAATCTTGACATCTCAATATTCAAAAGATTCAGGTTCCTCTTTAAATTTCTCCTCTAGGTTGTCACTAAGGGTTTTAAACTCAAATGAACAAATCCCCATATCATTTATTACATAGAGACTCAATTCCTCTTAATAGTTTATATTCAAATTAACATTTTAAAGCTTTAACAAAAAAAAAAAAAAACCTTGTTCCTTTCATACTTATTAGGCATACATTTTCCCCCCCAAAAAAAAAAAAAATTGTTTAAAAGGTTAAAATCTTTTTGTTTCAGTGCTTTTAAAAACTCTCTTTATTCATACTTATCTAAAATAAAAGAAAATAAATCATTACAATTTTTTTAAAAAATTTAAACAGGTGTGTGAAAATGTCCAAAATAGATCCCAACATGTTTTAAACACAGATATATTATATGTCAAAATGTAGATCATGAATTTAGAAATTTTTAGATACAAATCACGTCTCAATCAGATCTCAAACGCCTCTTCACATGCCCTAGAAGATAAATGGAAACATTTGGGAAAAAAAAATGAAAAATCCAAACAAGCCTTCTCTCACAGTCGGAGTGATTTACACAAGCCGCATTGACGGCATAATTCGGCCACACGAGCGGGCTTGGTGCAATTCACACATTGTTAGCTATTGGTGGTGCCTTCCACGTGGGGATTTCAGGCTTCTAACTGAAGCACATGCCACGTAGCTCTTTTTTTTAAATTAATTTTCTTATAAAAATTGACTGGACCAAACAAATATGCCCAGAACGCCTCCTTTTTTAATTTAAAATATAAAATATGGTGTAAAATGTAAAAATACACATGAGATTTTTTCTTAGGAGCCCCTAGCAGCTTGTGCTTTTTTTGGGAGCAAAAATACACACGTGGTTACCATTTTTAAGCAAAAGTCAATCTCACTGTTATGTTATTGTTCACCGTGATGTGAGAGAAAGAGATGAAGTGAATAGTAACATAACGATGGTGAACAGTAACATAACGGTAGGATGTGACTTTTACTCCAAAATGATAACTATGTGTGTATTTTTGCTCCAAGAAAATGCACATGGTGCTGAGCGCTCCTGAAAAAAAAAAGCTCATATGTATTTTTACACCTTAACCCTTAAAATATTTTCAGCCTAGTCTATTTGAGCCCAACAATATTAATTTAATTTTTTTATATAAAACACAACATTTCGTTCAATCGGTGAGGAGGGCGTTATTTAGGGAATGATCAAAACGGTTTGTTTTGGTCGTCTCTAACCTTCAACCGGGTCACACCAACCTGGTTGTGGGACAACGGTGGACCCGGCTCTTTTTTCTGTGATATCTTTGCTGTTGAATCTCTTTGTCAGCATGTTTTTTGGAGCTCCATGCAATAAGATTAATTTTAAAGCCTAAACTCTGATTTCAAAACGATCCAATACTAAAACCAAACTTTCTTGTTTTTTATTTTCATGCCCAATGTTCTTTATCCAAGTCCTCTTGATTTAACCTTTTCGTAGGGTTTAATCAAAGAAAACTAAGCTAAATGTAGTAAGAATGGTAGGTCGAGTCTCTAAGTAGCCTAATGAATGTTAAAATTCCTAGCAAATCTAATGGACCTCAACTTAACATGTCAAGTTCAGCAGAGCAAATGGTAGTTTTGACTTAAAGCTAATCCTAATATTTATTTGATTTTTTGGTTTACAGAATGAGACATGACAGTCAGTGATGAGATGAGAATAGCGTTATGAATAAGTAACACTCCCTTCTATTCTATCCTAACTACAGGACAATATTTAGGAGTTAGTTTTCGTCCTAATTATAAGACAAAATTTAAATTTTTGTCAAATTTTTCCTAAAACACTCCTATTTATATAAACACACACATGCATAGACACACATATATATTTATATATGTACACACATATAGACATACACACGCATTATATATGTGTGTGTGCCTATATATGTTGTGTACATACTCACACGCTTATATGTACACACATATATTTGTGTGTATGTGTGTATTTATGTGTATATATATATGTGTGTGGATGTGTATACATGTGTGTGTGAGGGACGGGAGATGCATGTGTGGTTTGTATTTGTGTGTAGATATATGTGTGTATCTCGGGGGGGTGTATATGTGTTTTAAGGGTAGATATATGTGTGTACATCACATACATATATATGTGTACACATACATATATGTATATATAGTAAGACCATCATTTCAATTAAAAAATATGAAAAGGAAGATTTTAGGTCAAAAAGATATGTTAATATCATTGAAAGTTTATATAAGGATATTTTAAGAAAATAAGTAAAATGAACCAATTTAACTCCCCTCCTTAATTTCCCTAAAATCGGTTAAATATGTAGGTATGAATTCACCTTCCCTGCCTCCAAAATATACGAGTTCATTCATACCATGAACAAACTGTCTCTAGTGTAAATCGAATGACATAATCATTAGTAAACACTCAATCGAGTTTAGAAACAACTGCTAGCTATTCAAAATCGAGAAGTTTACCGTATGAGAATTCACAAATCAGATTAAATCACACGAATTAAACAAAGAATCAGAAAATTTGCCTGCTTCTTAGAATTACAATGCAAAATGTAGCAATCAACTCAAAGGATGAATCTAAGACATAATATATCGAACGTGAAGAACTCTTTGTTGAATCCATGGCTCGGGCTCTGTCATCGCTCTTAGGAGAGGTATTGAATCAACTACGCATGGTGAAAGGATCAGATCCACCGAGCTTCGCTACAATTCCTGCCATCAAAGTCGTCGGAGAACAGAAACGATCACTGGAATCTCGAGTTGAATCCAAATGGCTGAGAGCGAGAGAATCTCTAAGGGAAAGTGATGGAAATGAATGTGATCAGAGTGAAAGTCCACTTCTCTGTCAGAAATTGATCGAAGCTCATTTGAAGAAGGGAAAGTTATTTTTCAATTGCAGCTTCTGGCTTCGCAGGTAATTGTACTCAAACCTTAACAACTTTCTATTCCTTTCACTTAGCTCCTTTTCAGCTTTTCACCTAGATCTTGCGAACTTTCTCTTTTTCTCATCTTAGTCCCTTCTCTATTTTCAGCTTCATAACTCCAATTTCTCCCACGCTCGCTACAAAACAAATCATACTAATGTAATATATAGGAGAAGTCATAAAATCTACAATTATTCCCTTTTTAACTATTAATTTCACAATTAATCATAAGAAATGCATTTCAATTACAATAATCCCAATAAAGAGTTATGAAAATATATGTTAAAACTGGGATTTATATCACCTCTAAGATTTATTTCACGGGTTTTTAACATGTATGTATATAATGATAAAACATAAATCATTTGCAGAAATAAGAAAACACAATGAACCATAAAAAAAGAAGAATGATAATAATAGTAAATCATCATTAACATCATGTTTTCTCTACAACAGTGAAACTAAAAGCTAAAACATGTGTGTAGGAAATTAAACCACTTTGTCTCAAAAAAGTCATAGACAACAGATAAATAGTGTACTCAATATGAGAACCATCTATATATGTACAAGGAAAAAAACACGGCAGGAGAGAGAAAAAAAGCTTGTACGCAATATATATATAAACACACACACACACACAGCAGATCTAGACAGAACACAACAGCACAACGTAAGGAAAAATTCAACTCTAAATAGTTGTGTTCTTAAATACGTGTTCTCTTCATTTTGAATTCCTAGAGACCATATTTTATGCGCATTCATACTCATAAATACTGTTATTCAGTAAGAAAAGAAAACACAAATTACATCATCCACTGAAAGTATATATTTTTATGAAGGGAAAACATTTTCTCATTTATAGGAAAACCATTTTCTCATATCTCACACACATGAAATGAAATGGTGGGATCCACATATACATATATTAATTCATATATGTATATGTGGGTCCCACCATTTCATATGTATGTAGGAAACTTTTTTTTTCTTATGTAACATGAGAAAACCAAAGCCCTTTTATGAATATATGAGATGAAATTGAATTCTCAATCATAGTGTACGTTTTTTGAAGAAGAGATCTTTTTGTTCATAGAGACTTGGTAGAACATAACTCTCACATAGGTATAAAATAGACAGAAAATACTATGCAGGCATAAAAAATACTATGTTACAGGCCACAAGAAAACATCGCTATGATACAACTTAAGTCGTAGTACATCGGAAGTAAATTAATATGACTCAGAAAATAGACTATGGGCTTGTAACCGCAATTAAAATAACATTAAATATTATTTTATATATGTGTGCGCATACATACTCATACCGGGATAAATGAGATAAATGATAGCAACGCAGCGGAAGGGGAAATTCCAACTTTCACAACTTTAGCCATAAGAATAGCTTGGCTCTAATACTTGTAAGAATTTCGGGTGTGCTTTGAATCTAACGAACTCACTGAAGTATTCACACGAAACTAGAGCACTGTATGAACTTTGATCACGTCACATAACAAATTCACCATAGTGGAAAAGAAAAGAGAACTCTTAGGAGAAAATCTTTCAGAGGGAGGATTGTGTCTTATATATTCTGACTCTTTGTTCCTTTAATTCCACATTGTAATATCCCGAATTTTGGGTCTCAAGACTTGAGAATTAGCCTATTTTTGAAAGGTTACTAGGCCCCTATGAGTCCAAGTCTTAAGTTTATTATAAGAAAAGGTTTAAAATAATTGGTAAAAATTATTTGTGAAAAAGAAAAATAATTTATTGATTACATTTTCTTCCAAATTTAATTAAAGAAATTCATATAAATATGATATTTGATTGGTAGATGAAGGGTAAATAGTTATGAGGTAGATTTCCATGTGACATTTGATTGGAAGATGAGATTTAGTAGATGGAAATGAAGGGTAGATGGTTATAAGGTAGATTTCCATGTGATATTTGATTGGAAGATGAGTTTTAGTAGACGAACATGTTTATGGTAGATGGGTAGTTGGATAAACATGTGATTTTTGAAAAGAAGTTGAGACCCAAAACTTTATAAATAGAGTTTGAATTCCTCTTCATTCTTCACACCAAAACACAAATTGAGATAGAAAGTAATGCAAGATAGGAGCAAGAAGGAAGAGTAAGAACTTCAAGAGGATATCCGGGAAGTCCGGGGCCGGATTCAAAGGTTGGGTGTATTGGTAACTATGTGGTGAAAAGTACGTTCGCGTACTGGTAATTTTAACTCTCCTATGTCTTGTATGGCTTTGATATGATTGATTGAATCATGTGTACTTACATTCAGTTGGTTGTGGATTGTTGTAATTCTATGATAATGCCGCATGCTTGTTTTCTTAGTGCTAAGGAACCCGTGACTAGGTCACGAGGCACTGGTGAGTGCTGGTAACGATACATGTGTTGTAGGCCATTGTAACCGGGTACCAATGTGTAAGCTGAATGTATGTTTGTTGTGATTATCTATCATATATTGTTTATACTTTTCATATGAGGTTAACTATTACTTGAGATTCAATAGGTATTGAATCTCAAACTTGATTAAAGGTTCAAGGAAGGAAATCTGGACCTAGGAAGGCGAAGTGGACAGAGTTGTGAAGAGGCACCAGTCGAGACAAGAGTTTGAAGAAAGTTATGAGGGCCTAGTTTCCGGCTTGAATCTAATAAAGTTATTTTAGACTAATTGGTGCTTAAACTAAGAAAGGGTTTGTCGGTGGGTTGTCATAAGTCGCCGTAAAAGACGGGGAGACTCTCATTAGACTAAACATCGATCTGGCCAATATGTCTGACTAACTATATTGGGTTCCAAGCCATAAGTCTACATAATGTTTGGTTTACCAAAGAGTTGTATGTAAGTCTCTGTATACTGTATCACATGAATATTCTTTCAGGAATTGTAATATAACCAGCTTATGCCTAGGCATTTTATATCAGTTACTCATCGTCCAAACGTTGTGCATGCTCTCCGTTCCGTTTTACTCTGATATGTACACCGTCTGTGAGTCATTGGACACAGTAAATGGCATGGAATTTGGGGTGTTTCACACATCCTATATATAACATATATACAATCAAATATGAATAAATGTAATCCATGAACATAAGGTCATATGACAATAGCTATAACCTTTAAACCATAAAGGAATATCTCTCTTATGAACTCATGTCTCTCCATATTTGCATAACAACCCCCTTTTTTATTCGGGTTTGAGCCCTAATCTACCATAAGTATACTAGTATATATATTCCAACACTTTTATTCAAGCATGCCTGACACAGGTTTATAAAGGGGAATGCATTGCCACAACCCTCTCACGAGAAAAGGTGGAAAGTTGTTCTTGCATAGATTAATTGTCAAAGTGGCTGCAACTCTGAAATAAGCCAATTGAAAATTAAGTTGGATTGCTTTAAAAAAGAATGTCTAGTATTGTAAGATTTGTTTAGAAAAGAAACAGGGGTAGGGTGGGATAATGAAAATAATACCATGGATGCATAAGATGTACGTGATTCATCTATGCATATAGTAAGTTTCTGGGTATGTTTTTCTCCCTATTTACCTATGGACATGCTACTTTTTTTAATAAATATGTAGGGAAATCCACAATATGCGAAGTGTACGTAGGAACAAAGGCCTTCCATTTATCCAACAAAGTGATTTATTAAATTAATACCTTTTTTTTATAATTATACATCCATAAGTTCTTTTAATAAATAAAATCCAAACCTAATCAAAATTCTCAAAATTATTAGTAAAAAAAATATATTCAAACACAATTAACCAACGACACTTTTACAAGTGCCATTTATATAAATCACATAATCTAAGATCACAATTGTCCACCTGCACTTTTTAATACTTTTGGTTGGGGAAAATTTTGTTGGAAGTGTTTAAATGATGTTAGTAGTATCGTAAATAGTTTCAACCACGACCCTCTAATTAGCTTGTATTTTCTTAAATGTTGAAATTGTAAAAAAGTTGTTGTTGCTTTGATGAAATGTTGCAACATGTTGGATGTTTATTAAATGATGTTGGTATTGTAGTAAAAGATTTTTTTTTTATTTTTTTTGCTCAAGTATTGTTGTAAAAGATTTAAAACATAATTCTTTCACTTGTATTATGTATTATTGTGCATTATAATAACATAGAGTTTTGGCGGCTCAATGGTACTCGAAATTCTTGAGATCAAATCTCACCCCCTTGACAAAAAAAAAAAAAAAAAAACTGCAATATTGTAAAATGTGAGGGTGAATATTGTAAAAATCACACACATTTTAAAATTCCATTTCAATGAGGCGTATTAATTTGAGATTTGATAAATTAGAATCAATTTTATGAAATTAAGAAATTCAGATGGTATTTTTGTAAGATTTTCCTTTTAAATTAACTACGCTTATAAAAAGCATTGCCTTGTATTAACGTAAGCACACTGAGTTTTTAGGTTTTCCCCAGGTCTACTCTTATTATAAGTTCTATATTTATATTTTTGTTGTTTTAATTTATTTTGTTTCTCTATGTTACGGATATGTTAAAAATGGGCTTAGTCCATTGACCAGAGAGCCTAGTCAAATGGCTCCAACCACAATATTAACTACTACCTTGAATTAAAGGGCAGTTATCAAGATAGTGGTCAAAATCATAACCACCCAGAAGATAAGGGGAGGTTATCAAAAAAGAGTATCTTAATATCTCAAAATAATAGAGATATCAAGGCCCATTAGAATAGGGCCCAAAGTATGCTTATAAATAGGGAGAAACCCTAACAAGGTAGACACTTTCGAAACCCTAGTTTTTCAATTCACACAAAGCACACACCCTACTCCCTCTGGCTATCATAGGCCATACAGTTTACTCTCGAACTACGTGAACTTTGATCCATAATTGTGGTACGTAGGACCCTGGGATTTCACCCCAGGCCAAGTCCAGCTCATCTTGTGTTCTACACCAGAACATTGGCGTCGACCGTGGGGACTATAAAGTCCTACTCCCATGACCAACGATGGCTAACACTAGAAGCAAAAGCCACGCGTCACAAATGAGCAGAGTCAAGAACGAAGTACTAACGAGAACCAACAACAAGAAAATGTCCGAAGAGTTAATCAGGAACAAATGGAGGAACCACCGAATACAGATCCTCCCCTTGAGGATGGACGGACAGAGCGAATTCCGGTGATCACTAATCAAGTCAATTCTTCATCAGAATTCCAAATTGACAACTCGGATATACGACTGCTGCATAACATTGTCGGGTCGATGCTGAAACGAATTGAGAACGTGGAAGAACGCGACAATATCCAAAATCAAAAGATTGATCACATGACCGAGGTGGTGGACCAGATTCTCAAGCAGTTGCAAGGCCCTCTTCAGAGGGAACGCCGGGATGATCAACATAACGAGGACGAAGAAGCCAACCAACAAACTGTTTATCCACCGCAAATCAACCAGCCCGAGCAAGGCCGAGTAGTGTCAACGAAGAATTCTGAACAAAGTAATCACCGGGATATGGACCAGGAAGATCAAGCTCAGACAGTTCGAAAAAACAGCCATGCCTCAGATAACCAGGAAATTCGGTCAGATCCCGGAAAGCATAAGATGTGGTATGGGGACGGAGGACAGAATAACAGCTCGTTCTCAAATGAGATTACGGAAGCTGAGTATCCAAAGAAATTCAATACGTCCGACCTCCCTAGATATGATGGAAGTTAGGATCCCCAAGCGCACTTGAATACCTTTGACACTGAAATGCTGGTTCGAGGATTTAAGGGACCGATCATATCAAGGCTGTTCACCTCAACATTGCGAGGGGCTGCGCAAATCTGGTTCCGGACTCTACCTCCCAAGTCCATTATCGACTTCAACGACCTGAGTGAGAAGTTCCTGCTCAGTTTTGCAACAAGCAAAAGACAGCCTAGGTCGGTCTACACGTTAGACAGAATCAAGCAGCAACCCGGCGAGACTCTACAGAAGTACTTGGATCGTTTCAAGACAGCCGCCTTGCAAATCCAAGGATTAACGAAAAGCATCCACGTACACTTGCTCATCTCGGGCTTGGATAGTGAATCTAGAATGGGGAGTCAATCTTATCCGGCGAGATCCAAACTTTGGAAGAATTCCATCGGCGAGCCAAGAAATACCTGGATATCGAGCAGATGCAGATAGCCAACGCGCCGGGGAAGGAAAGACAGAAAAGTCCACCTCCAAAAGGAAGGGATAAGGAGTCAAAAGATCGCTCCAAGAGCTCGGATCAAAAAGCACAAGGAGGAAGGCACGAGGGGAAATATGAAAAATATACTCCTTTGAATGTCTCGCGTGCACAGCTGTGGAGAGAAGTGGCCCTGACCGAGATGAGAAAGGTGGAGCGACCACGACCCCTGTATAACAGAGGCAAGTTGGACCGAACTTAGTTTTGCGATTTCCATAATGGACGCGGGCACACAACAGATGAATGCTGGGACCTTAGAGATGCGGTAGAGAAATTTATCCAGGATGGAAAGTTGCGCCAATATGTCATCAAAACGCAAGGGCAAAAAGGTAGCAAACGCAAGCAGGCGGATCGGAGTAAGAGCCCGGCACTTTAACGGAGGAAACCGGATGAGGACCGGAGAAAGAATGACGACGATGATGAGTTGCCAGAAGCCGAGTTTGATTGTAACGTCATTAGCGGAGGTTATGGAGGAGGTGGTGATACCGCAAGTCAGCGGAAGAAATACCTTCGGGAAGTCTTAACCATCAGGGGACGACCTTCTTTCAAGCCGAAACCACTGCAAGCAGATCCTTCGAAGTTATTCTTTACCCAGGAAGACCTAAGGGACGTAATCCCAGGTCATCAAGACGGGCTGGTTATAACCGGCCTCCTGGGTAAATGTCGCGTAAAGAAGATATTTATCGACCCCGGCAGCACAGTTGACATCATCCTATGGGACGCTTTCAAGCAGATGGACCTTGATCCATAAAATCTAAAGCCGTGCAGAACAACCCTAATCGGGTTCAATGGAGAAGATACAAGCCCCAAAGGATGTATAGAGCTGAAAATGACGTTGGGATCTAAGGAATCCTTCAAGACCGGAAGGGTCAAATTCATCGTGGCAGATTTCTCCTCTTCTTACAACATCATTCTAGGCAGACCAACTATTCATAGCTGGGACATGCTAATATCAACCAAACATCAGAAGCTAAAGATAGTGAGCAGGCAGAATGAAGTCGTCACCATTAAAGGGTATTAGAAGGAATCTCGACAGTGCTACTTTTCGACGGTAAAAAACAATGAACCCGGCACATCCTCATCACGACAGAAGGGAACTCAAAACCCAGCGCCAGTCACACCGAGTTCAGTAAACGTGGTAGAACTGGATGTAAGAGAGGAAGCGAAGCTAATGAAGACAGAGCCTGATGGGGAGCTCATGGATTACCAACTAGGACACGAGCCCAGGCAAATAACTAAGATAGGCAATACTCTCACTAAGCAAGAAAAAGCCGAGTTTGAAAAGTTGCTAGTAAAGAACAAGGATGTATTTGCCTGGAAACCTTCCGAGTTACCAGGTGTGGACCCCGCGTTCTGTTGCCACATGCTGACAATAAATCCACATTATACGCCGGTCGCACAAAAGAAAAGGAAGATAGCTCCAGACCGACAAGTAGCCCTCGCTAAGCACGTAAGAGAGCTCCTGGATGCAGGATTCATCAGAGAAATCCAGTATACTACTTGGTTATCAAATGTGGTAATGGTCAAAAAACCTAATGGCAAATGGAGGGTTTGCACGGATTACACCGATCTCAACAAAGCATGCCCCAAGAATGCTTACCCCATGCCAAACATCGACCAACTGGTGGACAACTCCTCTGGATTCCAGCTGCTCTCGTTCATGGATGCCTATTCTGGTTACAACCAAATAGCTATACATCCCAAGGACCAGGAAAAAACAGCTTTTATCACAGATAAAGCTAATTATTGTTATAACGTCATGCCCTTCGGGCTAAAGAACGCTGGAGCTACTTACCAAAGGATGATGAACCAAGTATTTGAGGCGTAGCTCGGTAGGAACATGGAAGTTTACATCGTCGATATGATTGTTAAATCAGTCAAGCGGTCCAACCATATCCGAGATCTGCAAGAAACATTTGATAAGCTCCGGGATCACTGAATCCGACTCAACCTAGCAAAATGTGCATTTGGGGTACCAACGGGTAAGTTTCTCGGATTCCTGTTGACTAACAAAGGAATTGAGGCCAACCCGGATAAATGCCAGGCTGTCCTCAATATGGCTACCCCAAGAAACAAGAAAGAGGTGCAGCAGTTGACAAGTAGGCTGGCCGCATTAACAAGGTTTCTACCGAAGTCGGCAGAAAATGCACTTCCCTTATTCAAATTATTAAAGAAGGAAGCGCAGCACGGAGATTGGAACTCAGAGTGTCAAGCCGCATTTGATAAGATCAAAAAGTGTCTATCATCGCCACCGATATTGTCAAAACCAGAGCCCGGAGAAGATCTAGTATTGTACTTGTCGGTGGCTGCAGAAGTGGTAAGTACCGCCCTGGGGAGAGAAGAATCGACAGAACAAAAACCGATCTATTTCACAAGCCGAGCTTTGCAAAGTTCAAAGCTGAGATATCAAAGGTTGAAAAAGGTGGCCTTTGCACTCCTCACATCTGCAAGAAGGTTACGTCCTTACTTCCAAGGACATCGAATAATTGTTCGGACAAGTCAGCCGATACGCCAAGTATTGTATAAGCCTGATTTGGCTGGAAGAATGATTAGTTGGGCTATCTAGCTGTCCGAGTTCGACATTGTGTACGAAGCTCGGCATGTGATCAAATCTCAAGCCCTGGCAGACTTCATTGCGGAACTAGTACCGACCGAGGTAATCCCGGAGGCCAATCTCGATATTTGGAAAGTGTTCGTCGACGGATCGTCAAATGCCAAAGGAAGTGGAGCAGGGGTCATAATAGAAAGCCCGAAAGGAGTTTCTATCGAACACTCCCTACAGCTACATTTCAAAACCTCCAATAACCAGGTCGAATACGAGGCGGTGTTGGCCAGGCTATCTCAAGCAAAAGATAACGGAGCTAGGAGGATTCACTTGTCAACCGATTCTCAGTTGGTCGCAGCCCAGATCAATGGATCGTATACGGCTAAGGGACCTTTGCTAATTAAGTACCTCGGAAAAGTTAAGGAAGCTATGGCCGACTTTGACGAGGTCGTAGCCACCCATATCCCTAGGGGAGAAAATGCGAGGGCGGACATCTTATCAAAGCTGGCCAGCACAAAGAACCTGGGAAGTCATCGAACAGTAATACAACAAAGTTTGATTGAACCCACTTGTATTATGGTTATTGCAGCAGCAGACGATTGGCGGAAGTCTATCCTAAATTACCTGGAGAAGGGAATCATCTCGGAGGACCCTATAGAGGCAAAGCAGATGGCGAGAACCGTTTCGATGTATACAGTGGTTGATGACCAACTGTATCGAAAAGGCCTTCACTCTCCCATGATGAGGTGTTTGGACCCAGCAGAGGTCGAGTATGTGTTGTCAGAGATACATGAAGGGATCAATGGGCAGCATATGGGAGCCAAGGCGCTAGCCCGAAAAGCCCTCCAAGCTGGATATTATTGGCCGACAATGGTTGCCAATTCCAGAGAACATGTAAGAAAGTGCGAAAATTGCCAAAAACACGCTCGGATAATCTGGCCACCTCCGGCTGAATTAAAGTCCATCACAGCCCCATGGCCATTCTTCAAGTGGGGCATGGACCTCTTAGGACCGTTCAAGCCAACTACATGGCAAATGAAGTGGCTGGTTGTAGCTGTGGACTACTTCACTAAATGGATTGAGGCCAAACCCCTGATAACCATCTCGACTGCTTGCATACAAATTTTTTTTGAAAGAAACATCGTGGCAAGATTTGGGATTCCGGCCGAGATCGTCATTGACAACGGGACAAGTTCGTCGACCGAGGCTTCCAGAGGTTGATGTCCGAACTCAAAATCAAGCACCATTTCGCCTCGGTAGAACACCCACAGTCTAATGGGCAAGCTGAGGCAGCAAACAAAATCATTGTTGACGGGCTTAAAAAGCAGATGACAAGTGCAGAAAACGACTGGGTTGAGCAATTATATCCAGTACTCTGGGGATACCGAACTAGTGTCCAAACCTCGACCAAGGAAACGCCTTTCAGATTGACCTACGGTTGCGAGGCCATGATCCCAGTCGAAATCGGGCAAACATCATTGAGGAAGCAAAGGTCATGGAGGAAGGAGAGCACAATAACAGTGAACAATTAGCTGTGGAGCTAGATCTCATTGACGAAGCCAGAATCACAGCACATTGCCGAGATCTTGCTATAAAGTAGTTAATTGCGGCTAAGTATAATAGCAAAGTTAGGCCACGAGTGTTTAGTAGAAGTGATCTGGTACTTCGCAGAGTAGATATCGGGAATAAGAATGCTTGGAATGGAAAACTTGCGACAAATTGGGAAGGTCCTTACCGTATTTCAGACAAAATAGGGCCTGGAACCTATGTCCTAGAGGCATTGGATGCCACGACTATCAAGCGAACTTGGAATGCAGACAAACTAAGGATCTACTATAGTTAGGGGCCGAGATCAACTCGGGACCCACGCACAACGGATGTCAGCGGCGGCTGAGAACCGCTTTTTAGTTTCAATGGATGTCAGTCGTGGCTGAGAACTGTTTTTCTTTTTAAGGATTATTTCACTTTTATGCATCATTTTCCATTTATGTCAAACTTCTTTGTAATTGCAACTGTTTCAATCAATAAAGAAGGCGACCTACTTTATGGGCTGACCAGATGATTGTTTGTAAAGTTCAATACAAAAATAGCTGAGTAAAGGCAACTTAATCAATGAAACCAGGATTTTTGCGAGCCCGGTTGTCATAGGGTTTGTTAACAAATCTTATAAATGTTACGATGCATCGGAACAACTCCCTAGGATGGTGTGAGATTGCCATAAAAGATCCTGATCAGGTAGAAATGTTTAGGTTCTTTTTCTAAAAGAAATTAAGACCCGACCATGTGGCATTTGGCTACCATCTCAGTTAGATACTTTACAAGATAAAGTACTTAGGTGATTGTTGGAAATCATCTGTTTATTAAAAATGCCCGATTATTAGTAAACAAGCCCGTTTATGAATGTCGGTAGAATATCTTGCAGACTCTGCGCAATATCTTGAATTTGGCCAAGTCTAATAAAAAGAACCGAGCTTCGTGCCCGGATTACGTTTCCCTTTACTCATTAACGAGCGAATTAAGTGCGTGTTTGGTTTAAAGGATGAAAATAAAACTGACAAGTTAGGCAAGATAATAATGCTCGAAATGCTCAGAAAAAATCGAGATGAAATTGTCATTGTATTAATGTTGGGGCACTGGCCCGGATTACAGAAAGCAAAGCAAAAATAAAAACTGAAGCTACTAAACATCAAACAAAAATCTTAAGGAAGATAGCATTAGGGTTGGGCTTGGTCAGGCACAGAGGAGTCGGGCACATTTGAGGCCGTAGCATCATCCTCAGCAATTTGAGATCGGTCGCCCTCTGTGTGATGCTCGGACTCTTCGGCCGGAGAAAGCGGCGCTAGTACAAATTGCCCATACACTACCGAAGCTCTGAAATCCACGGCATCGAAACTCATTGTGATATCAAGATTCAGAGCTCGGACTTGGGCCAAGCACTCTTGAAAGCTTCAGTAGCCGTCTCAACGACCATGACCTCCAGCTTCTCCACATCAGCAGCAGACGCTGCTAGCTCAGTTTTGTAAGCATCGATGTCAGAATGAGCGAGGTCCAGGTCCTTCACCACGCCCATGTATTGGCCTTGCAGAGCACGCAGCGAGGCATTCAGCGTGTCTTCCTGCGCCTGAGAAGCACTAAGTTCGGTGGAGGCTAGATCCTTATCAGTAAGGGCCTTCGACAGTTCCTCTACCGCCTTTATCTGCGCCTCCTCAGCCTCCACCTGCCGAGCCACAGCATCTTTCCTCTCAGCCCGAGCCTTGGTAAGCTCGGCAATAGCTTTGGAATACTTATGCTTAACGACAACATAAGCGTCCAGCACTCCGGCCGTCTCCATCAAGTGGTCTTGCAGGGCCTGTAGGTGATCTAGGTCGGAGTCGGCAAAAACGTCGGAGATGAAATATTTGCTAGGGGGCTTCACGGCGTACTTGAGCTCGTCAAAAATCCCGTCAGTCCATACTTCGCCTCGCGAATGAAGACGTGATTGCCGGGGAGGAGGAGGAGGAGGAATGCCTGTTGGAACGCCAGCTTCAGGAATGGAGGACGAACTAACTTCTGTAGCCGAGGTCGACGGGGTAGCAGCCGACTTCGATCGTTTACGGGGGGTGAGGTCTTCGGAGGCCGGAGGAGATGCAACTCTCTTCTTGGGCACAATGGTCCTCTTAGGCGAAGGAGCGACCATCGCCTTCTTTTGAGAAGAGGACTCCCCCTTCTTCTTGGCCTTGGCACAGAGCTTCTCGGCCAATTCCTGGAAGGAAACCTTCCCCATTTCAGGCACTACAAAGAAGGTAACAAACATCAGCAAAGGCAGCAAAGTGCTATGTAATAAAAGAAATAATAAGTACCAAAACCCTACTCAGCAGAAATATCTCCTCTATTGATTGACGGATAAAAATGCGGGTATCAATTACGTCCTTCTTGGCCACGTGTTCGACCAAGTCGATCACGGTCACAACCTCAGCCGGCTCTAACTTGTCATCAAAAGATTGAAAAATTGTCGGGTCTCGGTCATAATGGGCCTTTGACCAATACAGCGGAAATGTCAATTCCACTGACTTAGAATCGATACCCTGGAGAAACCACGGTTTATGACCAGGCTCCGTAGTGACCTTGAAAAATGAGGTCTTGAAACCCTTCCAGGTTTCGGTGGCTACATGAAGAAGTTTTTTGTCCGGTTTCCCCTGAAAAGAAACCCAGCCCTTTTTCTCCGTAGGCTGTCCAGGCTGGCGAGCCCGTTGAATGTTAAAGAAATAAAAGAACACCCCGGTAGTTGGGGTATGATTCAAAAACCGGCAAAGTCGCTCAAAAGCGATGATGAAGCCCCAAGAATTCGGGTGAACTTGAGTGGGGGCTAAATGTAGAATGTTTAAGAGATCTATTTGGAACTGTGTAAAAGGAAAACATAGACCAAGTTTGGTAACGAAATCTCGGTAGAAGAAGAAGTAGGAACGTTTGTTGCCTTCCCGAATGGTACACACGTGTTCATCGGGGCTAGGCGGGGACAAAGAGCAATGATCCTAGTCCCCTAATGGGAGCGCGGCGATCTGATTAGCTGTGGCGGTTGAGAGCCTGGATAGCACCCCGGTCGCAATCCAGTCATATTTCTCAGTAAGATGACGTGGGACGCAGGCGGATGCCGACTCCACAGATCTGGAATCCTCAACAGGACGGGGAGAAATTGACATACTACCTAGAAAAGGAGAGACAAAAATGAATTAGAAACAAGGGAGACGATACCTGAGGTTGGTAAAGCAGGACGGGTAGGAACGGCTTGAACATCCCGCGGGTGAATATGCCGGCATCGCGAAGCTATTTCATTAGCTTCCTATGTCCGATCAACCATCAAGGATTCAGATATTAGCCAGGAACACTCCCCGCATGGGCCGATAGGTCGGGAAAAGGAAATGGGGGGTTCCACCCGTTGAGTTAAAGAAGAAGCAGGCATAGGAGGACTTTCTCTCCTACTCCCTCCCAAGGGCGGCTCTAGAGAAGAAGCCCTAGCAGGGGCAATCCCCCAACCTTGACCTATGGGCTCTACAGAGTAAGAACGACCTCTAGCTCTACCCCTGACCGACTTGGTTGGCCCCCGCCGTCACCGCCATAGCCCCGAAGCACGTTCTCTAACTTTTGTTCTTCGGACAAGGGTTTCCTGTACAACCACCAGGCCGTCCTAGGAGGAAGGTGTTTCACAAACTCCTCCTCCTCGAGGGTTAGGTTGCTGGGATTAGGAGGAGATGAAGACTTTCCCGAATTCATAAGAGGGGAAGGAAAGAGAAGAGGAGATGAGTCTGGGTAAAGCGAAACAAGAAACTAATACCAAATCCAACAAGGAAAAGGGTCAAAACAACTAAAAACGCAGGGTAATCAAGAGCAATGTGGTGAAAGCCATAAGCGAACAAGAACCCAGAAAAAGGGAAAACTCAATAACTTACAGGAGCCTACCCAAAAAACCAAGAAAGAAAGAAGGAACAATCGTAAAAACCAAATAGGAAACGAGGAAATACCTGATTTCAAATAAGTTAGAGGAAGAGGAAATGCACGAGCCAGAACAAACGCGAAGATGCAGAGAGAGCAAAAGCATAGAAAAGCTCAAGGATTTCTGAGTGTTCAAAAAGTGTGAGAAGAGGGAAGGTAAGGTACATATATATATGCGTAATGGGAAAAAGATGGTTAAATATTCAAGAAATGCAACCGTCGGAGGCCCAAAGAGCCCTGATGAAGCGATGACGTGGCCATAAAAAGGCGTGCGTATTTAATTTTGGTGTTCAATGCGCACGAATACCAAGGAAAATGGAGCAGTCACCTTGGCTACAAAGCCAGCTTACAGAGGCCAGCTGGCAGTAGGTAATGATGGCACCTACTAACTCGGGAACTCGCGATATACTAGATCAATAAACAGACCAGTCGTGAACCTCGAGTAAAATACGAGATCGGTCTAAATAAGGTCGAACTCCAATCATGAAGACCAAGGCCGACCTCCCCATGCTTCTTCAAATGAGGGCAATTGTCTCCCACCCGAATAAACCGGGATAAAAATTCACAGCAGATGGGGTAACCCGAGACCGGAAATATCCGACGCCGGCAAAGGAAAAAATTTGAAGCAAACATGGGTAGAATGCGGCCAATTGAAAGAATTTGAAGCAAGCATGGGTAGAACGCGGTCTCTAATAAAAAACTTCAGGATTAGGCAGATCAGACTAACACACAAATCATTGCCTGGCAAATACATCCAGGCAGCTCAAAATACTTAGCTACCGGGCTGGGGGCAACTGTTACAGATATGTTAAAAATGGGCTTGGCCCAATGACCAGAGAGCCTAGTCAAATGGCTCCAACCACAATCTTAACTACTCCCTTGAATTAAGGGGCAGTTATCAAGATAGTGGCCAAAATTATAACCACCCAGAAGATAAGGGGAGGTTATCAAAAAGGAGTATCTTAATATCTCGAAATAATAGAGATATCAAGGCCCATTAGAATATGACCCCAGTTATGCTTATAAATAGGGAGAAACCCTAACAAGGTAGACACTTTCAAAACCCTAGTTTTTCAATTCACACAGAGCACACACCCCACTCCCTCTGGCTATCATAGGCCATACAGTTTACTCTTGAACTACGTGGACTTTGATCCATAATTGTGGTATGTAGGACCCTGAGATTTCACCCCAGGCCAAGTCCAGCTCATCTTGTGTTCTACACTAGAACACTCTACATTCAGCTACCTCTTGTTTGATCTAGGGAGTTATCATGATAACTATAAAAAACAATGTTTTTTGAATCTCAGTTTAATTTTTTTTATTTTTACTGGTGTTTTTTCTAACACAATTAAAACAAACCTGATTTGGTTCAATATTTTTAGAATTTAAGGATTGTTTGTTTTCTTGTTTTAAAACATTTTTTTAAAAAAAAAAATCACACTGAGGCCCTGGCCAAAAAATTAATATCTGAAAAGTCCTGTACATTTTGAAATAATTATAAAGTCCCATGGGATATTAGGGTGAGAGATGAAAAATAGCCGAATGATATTTTGCCCTTACGTTTTGAATCAAAAGGTTTAATTCAGGGCTCGCTCACGCACAAACGATATCGCTCCCTGCTCTGTCTCTCTCGTACGACGATCCTCCCCACCATCGCCAAAATCATCATCATCCTCATCACGGTGGTCACCGGTACTCATGGTGGTTGTCGTCGCCATTCGCTGCGCTAACTTGAGAGGTAGGAAAACCCATCTTTCCCCTTTCTTTATCTTTAACATGAATTACCTTAATTGATTTTCTTTTAGTTATCAGTGTTAGGGTATTGGTTATATTTTTTACCATGCCTTTACAGTATAAACAAGTTCCTTTCTTTGCTTGAATGGGGAGGTTTTGTTACTCCCTTGTATTTCTTCCTTTATTCTGTACCCTTTTCTCATTCTTTAACGAATTCCCCCTTTCCTGTGGCCTATGGCACAGTTGATTGTGTCTCTCCTATTTCATTTTAGCAAGATTTTTTTAATGTTTTTACAGGTTAACAAGATGGTGAAGACAAACAAGGAAGATAGACAAAGGAGTCGACACTTTTCTGGTTATGCACTATTCACTGAAGAATATCACAATAAGAACAAAGCAACGATCAAATCATTTGAGGAGGGAAAAGACTCAGTGAAAAAATGCATGGAAGAAGTTATCTAATTAGCAAAAGGAAAAGTATTGCAGTAGAGCAAAAGAATCAAGAGGTTCAACTAAAGCGAACAAATATGTAGTTCCCTTTCACACAAGATGTGCACCTAAACAATTCAAGGAAGACAGAGATGACAATGGTGGTGAAGATATGGATGCAACTGAAAATGATAAAGAAGATTCAGATGAAGGAGATGATAAAGATGAAGATGCAGAAGGAGACGCCAATGAAGATGAAGAGCAAGTAGAGAAGGAGAAGACACTAGTGAGAAAATCAACGAGGATAAAAAGGCCTGCTATTAAATCTCCATCGGTAGGGACAAAGGCTAAAAAGGCCTGCTATTAAATCACCGAAACAACTTACAAACTGAAAAAGTGATATCCATAGCGGTAGGCAACAACCAAATGAAGAAGAGATATATGTCTAAATTGATAACATATTAGTAACTGTAATTTAAATTTGACCAAAAAAAAGTAACTGTAATTTAAATGACAATTTTTGTAATGATATTTATAAAGTTCATGTATGTTAACATAATTTTAGTGGTTAATGAAGGCCAAGCCGATCACGTTGTGGTATATGAGGTTTTCTTATCATATTCTTATTTATAAATTAAAGTGACTTCATTCACAATTCAACCCGCAACCATTAACAAGTTATCATATTCATATTTTTACCTTTAATTTTTTTTAAAAAATATATGAAACAATAAATTAAACAAGTTATTGAAAATTCAAAGATGATACTAGTCAACAAGAAAATAACAACTAATGTGCAGCCATTGAAAAGTGAGGGTACGAAGAAAATAACAAGTGAAGGTGAGGATATTAACAAGTAATGTTCAACCATTGACAAGTAATATTAGGGTGATTAACAAGTGAGGGAGCCAAGAAAATAACAAGTGAAGATAAAAGTATTAACAAATAATGTGCATCAACTCACAAGTGATAGTTGAACTATTTACAAGTGATACTGGGGCCATTAACAAGCGAGGGTGCAAAGAAAAATAACAAGTGAAAGTAAAAGCATTAACAAGTAATGTGCAGCCATTGACAAATGATAGTAGATGATTTACAGGTGACACTTTGGGGCCATTTACAAGTGAGGATGCCAAGAAAAATAACAAGTGAAGGTAAAAGCATTAACAAGCTAAGTAATGTGCAGACATTAAAAAGTGATAGTGGGTGATTTAAAGTGATAATGGGGCCATTGACACACGATGGTGGAAATAAAATAACTAGTGAATGTGAGAACATTGACAAGTATTGTGCCGCCATTGGCAAGTGATAGTGTGTCAATTTACAAGTGAAAATGCAAAGAAAAACAACAAGTGAAGGTTTAAACATGCAATAATGTGCAGTCACTAACAAGTGATAGGGTGTCGATTTACAAGTGAAAATGCAAAGAAAAACAATAAGTGAAGGTTTAAACAAATGTGCAGCCACTAACAAGTGATAGTGGGGCGATTTTACAAGTGATATTGGAGCCTTTGACAAGTGAGGATGCAAAGAAAAATAATAAGTGAAGGTAAAAAGTGATAGTGCGGCCATTTACAAGTTTTTCATTACCCTACTCACACATCATGAGAAAGCCCAACCTAAATGATTAACACAATCAAGACGGCACGCATTACATACAAGCTTTTCATTATTTATATAGCCAAGGTTAGATGCTTCATAGATAATCTCAAGCCCTAACCTTCAGTGAAAGCCTGAAGATGAATGGTGAGAACATCATAGCGCACCCAAATCTAATCAACCATCAACCTATGCGAGAAGAGAAGGATGGTTCGAACCTAAAAATCAGTCGAGAAAATGAAGTCAAGATCCCAGTCAACTTGAATAATGATGATGAAGATGATCACGCGACTCTGTTTCCTTTCTTCGTAAGTTTTCCAGTTACATGAAACTGTTGAGGATGCACCCAAATTCTCCTTCTCCTTCTCCGACTATTTTTGTTTATGGGTAAAGGTGCAAAAATACCCATATACTTTATCCTCATGAGCGTCCAGCATCATGTGCTTTTTTTGGGAGCAAAAGTACCCATATGGTTACCAAATGGGTGCAAAAGTCATACTGACTGTTAAAAACAAAACGTTTGACCGTTAACTCTCCTTCCTCGGTCCACGCGCTCTGTCTCCTCTTACATCCGCTCACGCTCTGTCTTCTCTTCCGTCTGTTTCTCTTCGTCCACCCTCTGTCTCTCTTCTCTCTTCCGTCCACGCTCTGTCTCTCTTCCATCCACTCCCAAATAGACCCTCCGCCGGAGAGGTTCGATTTCGTCATGCTACCTAGGATCGACGACGAGATGAGGAATTTCTATGTGTTGAAGCGACCCTCTTCGAATTTCTTTAATCTCAGATGGGTTGAAGCGACCTGGCCTTAAGAATTCTTTTTAATCTCAGATCTCACACCTCTTCACATCTTTTTTCTTCTTCTTTGCCGACAAGCCTTCAATTGTCAAAGATAAGAGAAGGTATTAACTGCTCTTTCTGGGTTTGCTTTTCCGCCTAGCTCTGCTTCTCGAAGGTTCGTTTTTGGGTCCTTTGACGACAACTGTGTGCATGCCGATGATCCCTCTTGTTGCTGCACATGGCGTTGTTGTTGTTCCTGTTCTTGTCCTTGTTCTTCTCCCTCGCTGGTTTTGCCTTTCTTCGATGAGCTTTCTGAATTACCCAGGTATGAACTCTCACATTCTTTAAAGATCTAATTGGGGTTTCTATTTTCATTTCCTTTAGGTTAACAAACACTGAGATAATTAAGTTGGTGATCATTATTAGTTCCTCATTAATCTGAATGAAACCATTATGCTTTATGTTTTTTGGTTGGAAGAAGGCTCTGTTCTGTTCCTTATTAGTTCCTTGCTTCTTGTTTCCAAATTGATGCAGTTTTCAAATTGGAAAAATCACGGGTTGAACGCTTGAACTCGATTTTAGCCTGATGATTTTGTGTGTTTAGGGCTTGTTTCTTTATCCCCCAATTTTTTCCAATGCCCAGTCGCTTGTGGTTGAGAAAGGCACCGGAGGAGATGATGTGCGAATCGATAGATTAGGCTTGGGATTTTTTTTTAAAAAAATAATGAATTAATATTAACATTAACTGCAATTTCACGTTAACCGTTTGGTCAACTAACATTGTGTGACTTTTGCACCCATTTGGTAACCATATGGGTACTTTTGCTCTAAATAAAAGCAAATGGTGCTGGACGCTCCTGAGGGCAAAGTTCATGGGCATTTTTGCACCTTTACCCTTTGTTTATTAATTAATCAGGGCAAAATGGTAATTAGTTATTTTTCCATCTCTCATCCTGAGGTCATGGGGACCAAGGTTGTTAAAATCAAGATTTTACGTCAAATCGGAAGAGGGATAAAAAAATCGTAAAATTTAAAATCGTAACGTAACAAAATCGTAAAAAAATCATAACATCATAAAAGCGTTTGGAAAATTAATAAAATCGTTTTAATGAAAAAAAATTGTAAAAACGTAAAACGAGTTTTTAACTACTATGCTGGAGACTTTATAATTGTTTCAAAATGATATGAGATTTTTCAGAATTTTTTTTTTTTTTTGGATGGGACCTTAGTGTGATTTTTCTAAAAAAAAAAATTTGTTTGGTTATTATTTTTAGTTAAGTATTTTTATAAACATAAAAGCAAAAAAAATTTTTAGATGTTTTCTTATTTTTGCTTTTCTATTTCTTATTTTTTTTTGAATAATGAGGAAACCCTTTCTGCGTTGGTAGTCGACTGAATCTACATCACTATTGTAGATGACCAATGGCCGTCGCCACATCATCTCCATTCTCCGGTATTCCATTGATGATTGCTTTTTTTTTTTTTTTTTTAGTGGATAAAGCTGAATGATGTCATGTGAACCATTTATGTAAGTGAACTATTTAGCTAAGCTCACCATGTAGGATAATGGTGGTTCTTATTATATCAATATTGTGAGATAATTATAAAAGATAATTAATTATAAAAGATAATATATCAATATAATTATATTAAGTAAGTGAATTAAACAATTATTTTCCTTTTTTGTTATATGAGTTGATCGTATAAAAACAATTATTTCATACAAATTCTTATGTTTTTTGTTTTCAAATAATTTTTTTAGAATAACTATCCAAGCATATATTATTTTAAATATTTTTCCAAAAATTTTTAAAAAAATAATTTTACAACACTGTATGTTTGAGGAAAAAAAATGTCCAACATAGAAATAAAGAGGCCCAATAATTCTCTCTCTATGGTTCGGATGTACATACTTATCATTAAAAAGTTCTTCCTCCTTAACATTCATATGGACACCAGATCAAACTTCTCCAACAAACGCCCCCAAACTTGGCGTGATAAAGCTTCTGCCACGTCTGTCCTTTTAGATTATGGCCATCAAACTTTTTATTAGAGTTGAATTTCGGCCAAACATGTGACAATAAGTATCCAATGGTGGTTTTAATTGGCAGGCCTAGGCATGACATCACCCTTGCTCGATGGCCAGCTCAAAATATAAATGGGTGACATTTTGCAACTCGATATCCGACCTTGTCCAGTCAAGGCTCGAATAATTTCGGGTTGGGTGGAGAGCTAGGCAGGACAGGCTTCTTCCATACCTGAAAATCACCTTAAAATTCAAAAATGAAGAAACAACCAAAAAAGAAATAATATTTTGATATTTCAAAAACATACTCTATACAATAGTTCATTTTAGATTTTATTGTTTATATTCAATTCATGGGTTAATAAAATAAATTAAAGGAAAAAAGATATATAAATACCATATAAACTTCCAAAACCTAGGAAAGTTTATTAACACCGCTTGTAAATAGAGAGGTTATCTTGTAGGAATATAGAATATTAAAGTTTCAGTGAAAAGACTTAAATGCACTCCTCTTTCTTCTTTCTATTTCCCACTTTCCTCTCTCTCCTCTTTCTCTCCATTTCCTTCCCCGTTGGCATCTACCTTCACCACCCACCTCACCGCTTTGCCTCTCTAGCATTCAATGGTCGGATTGATGAGCCTAAAGAAGGAGCCTTTCGCCTTTGATGCTTCTCTCAGTAGAAGCAGAAGCGAGTTCAACATCCCCTTTCTTGCTTTTGCCCTTCTATGCTTGTCATAGTCACTGACAGGGACACCATCACTGCCAGAGCTTCTGTCATGAGTTTAAAGTCTGGTCTAGCTGTCGTCGTGAGTTTGATTCCGGTCTAGCTTCCGTTGTGAGTTTGAAGTCTAATCTTGCTTACAGCTCAAGTTCTAAGTCCAATCTAGTCCAACCATTGCAAGTTCTTTGATTTTTTTCCTTTTGAAAAATGAAATTTGGTTGCTTTTATATGTGGGTTTGAAGTCCGATATAGTGTGGGTTAGATTTCTTTCTTGTTTCTTATAGTTCAATTTTAGCTTATATTGGTTTATCTCAGCTTGTAATGGTTCATTTTTAGTATGGGTTTGATTTTTGGTTTGATTTCTTGTTTTTAGATTTGAAACAATGGTTCAATTTTTTTTTTAAGTACAACGGCAAGCATTTAGCTTGACCTATGTAGAAAACAAAGAGTCTGAAAACAATGGCATGGTGCCAGTTGCAGCTTGGAAGTCTCGTTGCATTTGTGACAAAAGGAGCTTCATGTAGATATATCAATCCATCCCCTCTGGAATGTTCCTATTTCGCAAGAAGATTGCACTCAAGAGTGCTTCAATAATCGTTCAATTTTTTGTTCGAATGAAATACTCGTTCTCGACGGCCTGTTGAGTTTTAGCGGCGCTTTGACGAGGTACCCTTTTCTTTTTCTTTTTTTTCGTTTTTCTTTTTTTTTTAAAAAAAAAAGTGAAAGGTATTATTGTAAAATTATAAACACTTTAAAATCCTAATTTTGTCCCCTATCGCCTCTTTGTTCTTTACACGTGTTAATAGAGTTTTTTGGGTTTTAGTAGTTCACATAGTATTTATATGTCTTTTTCGCACAAATTAATTCAATAGATATTATTTTCTTATTATTTAATAATAATTTATTTTAAAAGAAAGCAATTTCCGAATTTATTAATTAAATATGTTTATGAAAAAATATGCATATTTTCTAAGTAAATAGAAAAAATCTTTATTCATTAGTATATTGTAATTGAATGGTACATAAATACTTGTTAAATTTTATCAAATAATGAATATATCTATGCATATATCATATATATTAAATATTATTTTATATATACTTCGGGCAGGGTCAAATGAATAGGGCAACATACCACACCCAGTGCCCCACCCTGCTCGAAAATGACCAAATGATTTATAAGCTAACTTTTTAGGGTTGGGCTGGGTGTTTTTTGTCAGGCTCAGGTAGGCATTTGGGCTTCATAAATACCCTTAGGCTTTGTTTGGGAGTTCTATTTTGGAGGGAAAGGAAATGAAAGGAAGGGTTTTGATAGTCCCTTCTCTTGTTTGGGAGTTTTAAAAATAAGAGGGAAGGGAATCAAGGATTTTTACAAATCCTCCAAAACCCTCCTTCTTCACAAAAATGAAGTTCCCCCAATATGGGGGGTTTTAAGAGGGAACATGGATTAAATATTTTTTTACCCTCATTCAAATAAAACATTCTCGTTATTTCTGATTTCTTTTCTATTCTTGGAATGCACACGAAAAATAATTTTTAGAGAGAGAAAATACTTTTTTAGGGGAAAATATTTTCAAGAGAGAGAAAATGCTTTTTAGATGGGAACATATTTTTAGAGAGAGAAAATACATTTTAGAGAGAGGAAAATGCTTTTTAGAGAGAGAACACGTTTTTTAGATGGGAACATATTTTTAGAGAAAGAAAATACCTTTTTAGGAGAAAATATTTTCTAGAGAGATAAAATACTTTTTTGAGAGAGAAAATGCTTTTTAGAGAGAGAACATGCTCTTTAGATGGGAACATATTTTTAGAGAGAGAAAATACTTTTTAGAAAGAGAAATACTTTTTTAGGAGAAAATATTTTCTAGAGAGAGAAAATGCTTTTTAGATGGGAACATATTTTTAGAGAGAGAAAATACTTTTTAGAGAGAGAAAATACTTTTTAGAGAGAGAAAATTCTTTTTAGAGAGAAAATGCTTTTTAGATGGGAACATATTTTTAGAGAGAGAAAATACTTTTATAGAGGAAAATATTTTTAGAGAGAGTTAATTTTTTTTAGAGGGTAAAATACTTTTTAGAGAGAGAAGATATTTTGTAAGGGAAAATATTTGTAGAGAGAGAAAATACTTTTTAGAGAGAGAAAATATTTTATAGGGGAAAATATTTTTAGAGAGAGAAAATACTTTTGTAGGGGAAAATATTTTTAGAGAGAGAAAATACTTTTATAGTGAAAAATATTTTTAGAGAGAGAAAATACTTTTGTAGGGATAATATTTTTAGAGAGAGAAAATACTTTTTGTGGGAAAATATTTTTAGAGAGAGAAAATATTTTTTGAATATAAAAATTACGTAAATAACTTTTTTTAGAAAATTTTAATTTATTTGTAAAGTATAATAATTATATTAATTTTTAAATAAAAGGATAAAATAGTAAAAGGGCTTTGATTTTCTCATGTTACATGAGAAAAAAAGTTTCCTACACACACATGAAATGGAGGGGCCCACATATACATATATGAATTAATATATGTATATGTGGGTCCCACCATATGTGTGTGTGACATGAGAAAATGGTTTTCCCATAGTAAAAATAACTCATTAATCCTCCATCTTCCTCCCTTAATATTTTTTTAACTCCCAAACAAGAGGAGGAAATATCTTCCATTTCTCTTCCTTCTCCTCCCCTCCAAACTCCCTATATCTCTTTCCTTTCCTTTTCCTCCAAACTCCCAAACAAAGCCTTAGTATCCTACACCTACTTCACTGCCATCAAAAGCACATTTTTTTATGGTGAAGGGGTGGGACACTCTCACCAAAAGGACGGAGTTTAATCCTTAAATTGGTCAAGGCGTTAGGGGAGGTATCTTAGTTCCTGGGTGTGATGCCTTGCCCTGTAAGGCCTTTATTTATAAGAGTTATAGCGCACAGACATCGAAATGATTTAGATGACTTAATTGCGGAATAAAACTTTCTTAAAATGACTTGGTTTGGAAACGTGGGGATAAATTTTTCACGATTCGAATATGTCCTATAGTCGGGTATTAATATAGTAATCCAAAAATAAACAAATGATAAACGATTAAATAGAGTACATCTACTCATATTTTTCCAAAAAGTTCCTTTAATTCTGCTGCAACCTTTATAGATGCATCTTCCTTTATAGATGCATCTTTTCTCTTGATCATGATCCACTACATGTCTCTTTCATGCGGTCTGGAGTTCAAATGAATGAACCCCAAGGTAAACATTTAATCTTATATGCAAATATGAAATATAAATGATAACATATCACATGTTAAGTATAGAATAATTCACAGTAAACAAGTTGCACTATAACTGTAGTTATCGGCCAAAGATCGCTGCCCTATGAGACACGCAGCCCAATCAATAGTTAGTATACATATATGCAAATATTCTATCAAATATGGTTAGTTATACATGAATACATACATACAAGCCATTAAGATAACAGTTACCCACATCAAGTTTGAATCATTAATTCTGTTTGGATGTGTTGGGATCATTAGAGGTGTCAAGGTATGTAGTTATGGGCCAAAGACCGCAGCCCTATGAGACACACAACCCCAATCAATAGTTAGTATACATATATGCAAATATTCTATCAAATATGGTCAGTCATACATGAATACATACATATAAGCTATTAAGATAACAGTTACCCACCTCAAGCTTGAATTCTTAATTTTGTTTGGATGTGTTGAGATCATTAAAGGTTTTAAGGTATGCCTATAAACATTTATCATTGTCGTTAGTCACTTATCAACTACCACCACCACCACCACCACCTACTACTACTACGACTACCACCACCACTAATGTTGTTGTTGCTGCTGCTGCTCCTCCTCCTCCTACTACTACTGCTGCTACTGCTACTATCGTTTCTGGAACTGACGTTTTCTAGTTTTCATTGTCATACTTCTACTACTACTATCATTTCTGGAACTGACGTTTTCCAGTTTTCACTATCATACTTTGGAAAATCATAACTTTCACTATTGTTTCTGGAACTGATGTTTTCCAGTTTTCACTGTCATGCTTCTACTACTACTATCGTTTTTGGAACTAACGTTTTGTAACTCTCATTATGTCCGAAAAATAGAGGATGATCATGTTTTCATTCTAACTAAACCACTTGCAGTTGATTAAAACCATGAAAATAGGAAGGATAAGGCTTAAGGAACTCACCTAGGTTGATTCCTCAAGCTTGCATGATGAGCTCCTTCGTCTTTTCCAGTTGTGGCTCTTTCTTCCTCACTTTTTCCTGTTTCTAACTTATGCTTTTTGTCTCTCAATTTCTTTCTGTTTGTTGGTTGCTGTCTGGTTTGATGATATAAGGAGGAATGGAAAGGTGGGTAGAGCTCAAGAAGTATGGTTCTCTGCTGCCAAGATCATGTATTCCCTCTCTCACGTGTTGCCTTTGCTTTTCGTGGATAATGCTGTGATCTTCTCTGTGCTTACGTGTTTGACCGAGAGGATTAACAATTTGAGTGATTATGGGTTGTGTTAGATAATGGGTTGAAGCACGAGATGATATATTTCCTTGGTGTTGGGCCAACGAGATGTAATAGGCTAGAGGAATGTGGGCTACATCCATTTGAAATGCTTACCGAGTTGATATGAATAAGGGGTATAAGGAATATGAGCCAAATGAATCTTTTTGGGTATATGGGTTGTTCCTGCTCACATTGATTGCTGAAGAGAAAGACAATGGGTTTGCATATATGGACTTATGTTTTATTGTTAATGGACCATAATGAAGAATAGTGGACTAAGGAAGGATATATAGGGTCTAGAAATAGCAAATGAATAATATGTTGGGTTATTGTGAGGCCCACTAAAATTATCCCACATGCTCCTTCAAAATTCTTATTTGCAATGAGGTCGTTTGTTCATTTAATTAATATTATTGGATAATCTAAAAATAAAATCCTTAATTTCCTATAAGGATTTTTTCCTTCTCAATTAATTTTTCCTAGACCATGAAATATAAATTCTATAATTTTTCGGCATAACTTAATCTTTTTCTGAATTAATTTAAGGAAAAACAGGCTCTCATTTCCAATTATTATTTTAGGCCAAATTTCATAATTAATTTTCCATGTAATATTACAATTTTCCATGTAATGTTACATTGGGTGCCTAGGTAAATGTCTAAGGATAATAAACAGTTCATCCTGTCCAACATTGACATTACATAGAAGGAAGGGAGACTTTGCCTTGCTATTGGATTGTAGGTGAGCTCAACCATTTTCATGAAATTTTCATTATAAAAAAAGGCATATTTTTATTTATTTTACAAAATCCACATTCTAGTAACTTTTTATTTTCATTTTCATTTCTTTTCTGTCTTGTATACAGACCAAACATCTTTTGTCATGCAACATCTATCTTGCATCCATACTTCATCAAGCACCCTTTTTAAGTGGGGGTTCTGTTTCACTGCTGGCGCTTGGTAAAATGTTCCTCCTCGTAAAAGTTTCAAGTCACATGCCGTGCTAAAACTCTTTTTAAAAAAAAAAAAATAATAAAAAATCTAATTTATGTGTTTTTTCTTAAAAAAAATGTCTGGCGTGATTTTTGGATGAAAATTAAGGTAACTCTTTTTGACTTTGGCTTCTTTTCTTCTATAGATTTGAAATTGATTTTTTTTCAATATACCATCTTATTAAGTTTATGCTGAATTAATTTTTTTATAAAACTATATTCAAACATAAAATCACATTACATTAATTGATTTTAACCCCAACTTCATTTTGTAAAAGTTATAGTTGAGGCAGAAGTCATTTTTGCAAATGTTAATCCAAGCTCTTGAAGTTATTCATAAAAAATAGACCTATTATTTTTCCAACATAAATAATTTAAATACCATGATTTTTAATATTTTATACACTCTGTAAAGAAGATCAATACTTAAGTAAATCCAAAACATCCTAAAATGTTATAAAAGAATTGGGATCATTGTAACCTACTTCCTCCGATCCCCAATATAAAAGTAAGATAACTATTTTATAGATATTAAATAAATTAATTATTTATAACAAATATGCATAAAAAACCTTCTTAATATATATAATCAATAAGGATATTTATGGGAAAAAAGTGATAAATTTGAAAGATAAAATTGACTGAGATTTTATATTTAACAATAAAACAAGCTACTTTTCTAATTATCAAGTAGAGGTCTGATACGAACACATGAGGATCTATTAAGTGGGGCTATCCTGGCCAACCTCAAACTCTTTTTTTAATACACTCCAATCTTAAACTCTAATGAACTAAATTTTAATTAAGATCAAATTACTTGCAAAACCAAAGGCTAATCATAATCTGCATCCCCAACTAATGCATTGCATAGGTCTTCTCACAATGTTTTTTTGGACAAAACTTCTCAAAATATTTCAAGGCTTTGCACTCTATGGAGTTACTAACTACTAAGGTATCTTAATTAGAGACACTATATAGAAAATTTAGTTAATTTTCATTATTCAAAGAGGCTATAATTCTTTCATATAAAGCAACATTATTATCCATAATTTATGCTTAAGAGTTCGTACCTAAATCCCAATAATAAATACTACACCCTCCGGTCCTAATTATAAGATATATTTAACCGATTTTGGAGAGATTAAGGAGAAGAGTTAAATTAGTTAATTTTACTCATTTTTCTAAAACGCCCTTATATAAATTTTCAATGACATTAACATACCTCCCTAACCTAGAATCTTCCTTTTCATGCTTTCTAATTGAAATGATGATCTTACTATATATACATATATGTGTGTGTGTGTGTATACATATATATGTGTGTACACACACAGATATATCTATATGTGTATGCATACACCCCCCCAAAAAAAAAACACACATACACCTCCCATAGACACACACAAATACAAACCTTCCACATCTCCCCCCTCCAAACACACACAATATTTTTTTGGTCAAAAAACACACACACAATATAGACACATCCACACACATAAATACATAAATACACACATACACACACAAATGTTTATATATATATGTGTGCGCGCGGGCATATAAGTGTTTGAGTATGTACACACACATATAGACACACATGTATATACATAAACACACACAAACACATATTTATATAATGCGTGTGTACATCTATGTGTCATGTGTGTGTATACATATATAGATATGCGCGCGCACGCACACACATATATTGGTAAATTAACGTCAATTCATCGATAAACAAATTAAAATCCAACTATTTAAGAGTTTTATTGATTGGAAAATTCTATACATCTAAATGCATATACTTACCAAAAACTAAACACACTTAAGAGAATAAAATAGGGGTGTTTTAGGAAAAAAATTGACAAAAATTTAAATTTTGTCCTATAATTAGGACCAAAACCAACTTCCAAATATTATCTTATAATTAGGACCGGAGGGAGTATCTCACAAGGCTTCACAAAACGTGGTGGTCACAACTAACCCACAAGTTAAACAAAAGATAGGGTAATAATTAGAGAATGCTTAGACAAAACTCTCACGATGCCTTCTCCTTATATTGTAACCTAAGACGAGGCCTTTTAAACTTAATCATAATATCCAAGTTCTTGCCTTTTTTTTTTTTTTTAAAAAAAAATCTATAGCTCTCCAACATTGAAATAAGGGTTCTTTCTTGTATGCCTTCTCTATACTTCTGAATCAATCACATTTTAACTACACAGATTAATTTAAACTTCAAAATTTATCAAGCCTCAATCATAAAATTTAATGCAATAGCCCATCATACATACCATGCATTAGTGGGAACCACTTTCCCTATCCATCCTAAGGATAGGTAGGGAGAGCTCCTCTCATCTGGACGGTTCAGATTTAATTTTTTTTTAACTGTCATTTTTTAAATGAAAAAAATTATTTTTTAAAAATATGTTAGTTAAGAGATTATCTTTATTTTAGATTCTCTACCCATTAAAATAATTTTTTTAAGAAAATAAAACGTAAAAAAAATTAAATCTGGACCGTTCAAATGGGAGAAGCTCTCCCTATCCATCCCAAGAATGGATAGGGAAAGTGGTTCTTGCATTAGTGGTGAGAAGCAATACTGGTACTATTGTTTAACCTTTTTTAGTTCCAATCACTTCGTTGTGGCTTCAATCTTACGATTTCTTTCTTGTATCATATTTACAATTATTCTATTAATGTATATGTATGATCATGATCAATTTCCTAATTTATAAGTCAATTAATAACATGTCAATCTTAAATCTAGATTTTAATATGACTCAATTATGAAATAATTATTTAATTAAAATTTAATGACAACCTTCTCCTTATATTGTACCCTAAGACTGGGCCTTTTAAACTTAATCATAACTATCTAAGTTCCTTTTATTTTTTTATTTTTAAAAATCTATAGCTCTCCAACATTTAAATAAGGGTTCTTTCTTGGATGCCTTGATTGCCTTCTCTATACTTCTAAATCAATCACATTTTTACCTACAAAGATGAATCTAAACTTTGAAATTTATCAAGCCTCAATCATAAAATTTAACACAATAGCTCATCATATATACTACGCATTAGTGGAGAGAAGCTAAACCGGTGGTATTGTTTAACTTTTTTTTAGTTCCAATCACTTTATTGTGACTTCAATCTTGTAATTTCTTATATTATATTTATAGTTATTCTATTAATGTATATGTCCGATCATGATCAATTTCTTAATTTATAAGTCAATTAATGACATGTCGATCTTAAATCCATATTTTAATATGACTCAATTAGGAAATAATTATTTAATTAAAATTTAATATTTGTCATTATAAAAATTCATAAAATTTTATATCCAACAAAATACTATATACATAAATATCTTAAATTTACTTAAGTTACACTGAATTATAAAACTTATATACTAACTAAATCAAATAAAAATTGTAATTCATCACACCAAATTACCCAGAGATTTTTTTGTACCCATAATTACATACAGATATCTCATATATGAGTACATATACTGTACAAGCAACTGAAAGAAATGGGGTTGATGCAAAGTTATCAAACTTGGACCGGTGAATGAATTGGTCGAGGTATTAGATTAAGAGTTAGTGTATTAGATTATAGTCAAATCAGAGCTAACCCAAGATTAAACCGATAAGAAAGTGAAGGTTTCATGATTATTTATATGAAATTTTGAATAATTTTTTTTTAAAATGAATTATTTTAATTTGTTTTTTTTAAATTTCAAGAAGGTTGAACCAGTCACTCTGATCCAACCTATCGGACCGGACAGGTTGGACCGCTGGTTGGAAGGTTACCAGTCAGTCCGGTCTGGATCAGTTCTGATAACAGCATATGAGGACTAGGAAGTCCAAGCAAGAGCAGCCCACTGAATTACCCACCGAAGCCACCTTCCATAGAAACCGAAAGAAAAGGAAAAGAAATTAAGAATGCTAATTATAATAGCAAAATCCCTCACACATCGCCCCTTTCCTTCTTCACTTCCCAATCCCCTCTATCACAGAGCCTTTCTTTCCCTTTAGATTTCTTCCTTCGTTAGCTTATTTGATCACTTTGGCTCCAGCTTAATCCTCTCTCTCCAATTTTCCTCTTTTATTCGGTTGTGGATCTGCCATTTCCACCTCCTATCAACTTGAATTCTGCGTGAACAAGATCTTTGGGAGCTCGAATTTCGATCGAACAATATCTGCTCTGGGTTTGAGGCAAGTGAAGGTTTTGTGTTTTTTGGGTCAGTCTGAGATTGGAAGTTCAGGGAGTAGGAGAATATGAAAGTCCCCTGCTGTTCGGTTTGCCAAACGCGGTACAACGAGGAAGAGCGAGTCCCACTTCTGCTCCAATGTGGGCATGGGTTTTGCAGAGAGTGTCTCTCAAGAATGTTCTCGGCTTCTCCAGATACGACGCTGGCGTGTCCGAGATGTCGCCATGTGTCCATCGTCGGGAACTCTGTGCAGGCTCTGCGCAAGAACTACGCCGTGCTGGCTCTTATTCACTCGGCTTCGAATGCGTCCGGTTCGAATTTTGATTGTGATTTCACAGATGATGAAGAAGAAGGGGGTGATGGTGGTGAAGAAGATGGAGACAATGATGAGGACACGGTCATTCGCCGCCGGTGTAGTCGCGGTTCCCAAACATCGAGCTCCGGCGGCTGTGGACCGGTTTTAGAGGTTGGAATGCACCAAGAGTTGAAACTTCTGCGCCGGCTAGGAGAGGGGAGGAGGGCTGGTATGGAAATGTGGACCGCGGTGATTGGTGGTGGTGGAAATGGTCGGTGCCGACATCAAGTGGCGGTGAAGAAGGTTTCGATAGTGGATGAGATGGATTTGGATTGGATGCAGGGGCAGCTTGAGACTCTGCGTCGTGCTTCAATGTGGTGTAGGAATATATGTACATTTCATGGGGCAATGAGGATGGAGGAAAGTTTGTGTCTTGTAATGGACCGGTGTTATGGATCAGTTCAATCGGAGATGCAGCGCAACGAAGGCAGACTTACTCTGGATCAAGTCTTGAGGTTTGAATTCCGTTTTTTGGCAGTTATGTTATCAAATTTTGGCTTAAGCATTCTTCTATCTTATGAGATTTTTTGTTGACCCGTAGGATGTTAATGCTAAACTTAGTAACAAGTAATTAAAAAGAAACTAAATTGTCTTTATACTTTAATATTTTGTATTAACTTCTCGGCAGTTGTTTGATGAATAATGCTGCAAACCCGTAAGTAGAAGTCGGATGCACTGCAAAGTGATGAAATTTTAATGTTTATTTGGAGGGAAACTGACAAACTGTATCTTTGCTGTTATCCAGGCTGAGGCTAGCATAGAATGATTATAATGTTTTATTTAACATTTAAAACTTATTTTCCTTCTGCCTTTGTGCTTTCCTGTGTCTTCTGCGCGATAACAAAGGAAGAGTTGGGTAATTCTTCTGGAGACAATTTTATTAGAACAAGTAAACCTATGTCTTGATTTCGTCTTTTCTTATCCATATAATTTAGCTAGCTTTGTTGTCAAACCCATGGAATTTGAATTCTCCCTATTGCATGCTAATTTTACATGAAAACGGATGGTGAATAGTGACACTTAGTTTTTGCCAAATATAGATATGGGGCAGACATTGCTAGAGGTGTGGCTGAGCTTCATGCTGCTGGTATTGTCTGCATGAATATCAAACCATCCAATCTTCTTCTCGATGCGAATGGTCGAGCAGTGATTTCAGATTATGGTCTTGCTACAATTTTGAAGAAGCCTTCCTGTCGGAAAGCCCGGGCCGAATGTGATAACTCCTCAAAGATCCATTCATGTATGGAATGTATAATGCTCAGCCCACATTACACAGCTCCAGAGGCTTGGGAACCTGTGAAGAAGTCGTTAAACTTGTTCTGGGATGATGCAATAGGTATATCTGCAGAGTCAGATGCCTGGAGTTTTGGTTGTACATTGGTGGAAATGTGCACGAGTTCTGTTCCGTACGTGGAGCAACTCATTCTTTATTCATACATTTTTGTTTTCCGTACCCAAATATTTTATACCGCTTACATTTTAGAAATTCTCAGTGCAAAACCTTTGCTTGTGCAGCTGGTCTGGTTTAAGTGCAGAAGAAATCTATCGGGCAGTTGTCAAGGGAAAGAAACTGCCACCGCAGTATGCTAGCGTGGTTGGGGGTGGGATACCAAGGGAATTGTGGAAGATGATTGGAGAGTGCTTGCAGTTTAAACCAGCGAAAAGGCCTAGTTTTAATGCAATGTTAGCTATATTTCTTCGTTATTTGCAAGAAATACCACGCAGCCCTCCTGCAAGCCCTGATAAGTAAGTTGGAATTTATTGTATACAATGATTTGCATCTTCTAAGTTAGTGTTATGGTGTCTGATAGTGAATCTAAATCATGTACTGTATGGTTTTTTATTTTTATGTATGAGCTTCCTTGTGAATGTGAAACCACACAATCTTCATTGATATTTATTAACTGTCATAATGTTATTTTTGTCCACACAGTGACTTTGTTCAATCATCTGTGTCAAATGCGGTTGAGCCTTCCCCGCTACCTGAGCCAGAAGTTCCACGAGAAAACCCAAACCATCTTCATCGACTTGTGTCTGAAGGGGATGTTAGAGGTGTTAGGTTAGTCAGCATGACAAATTACGTCTGATCTGCTTCAGCTTGGTTTCATTTAGCCTCATTTTGTTCTCATTCATTTTGTTTATATGTTCACTCCTTTTTGATATAGAGTTCTTCTTGCAAAGGCTGCATCAGAAAATGGTAGCAATTACCTATCTTCTTTATTGGAAGCTCAAAATGCTGATGGACAAACTGCTCTTCATCTGGCTTGTAGACGGGGTAGTGCAGAACTTGTTGAAGCTATTTTGGAGTACAAAGAGGCAAATGTAGATGTCTTGGACAAAGATGGAGATCCTCCTCTTGTTTTTGCATTAGCAGCTGGATCTCCAGAATGTGTCCATAGTCTTATAAAAAGAAATGCTAATGTAAGGTCTCGGTTGAGAGATGGCTTTGGCCCTTCTGTTGCCCATGTTTGTGCTTATCATGGACAACCAGATTGCATGCGAGTATGTTTTACATGAATTGTACTCTGATTGTTATTTGTCTTGAATAGAGCTGTTTTTATATAACTTTTGTGGAAAAATAACAGGAATTACTGTTGGCTGGAGCCGATCCTAATGCAGTGGATGATGAAGGAGAAACTGTACTGCATCGAGCAGTTGCCAAGAAGTACACAGACTGTGCTCTTGTAATATTGGAAAATGGAGGCTGCAGATCAATGGGCATCTTAAATTCGAAGAATCTGACGTAGGAATTTATGTCCATTCATCAATTGGTGTTTGTTTTGGGATCAAATCCAGCACTCATCTTTTGAGCTTAAGATACGCATGTTGAGTAGTTCAAACATACAATAATTAATTTTGACTAACTGCTGAGAATTACATTAACAGCCTTTATATTGTAGTGTGGTGTGAAGGGCTGAAGGCACATTTACATAAGTTATCTCATCTTCTTTGACATGTGTGACGTCATAATGAATTTGTTTTCTAAAACAATCATATTGAGGGTAATTTATGGGGGAAAAGATCTGATTAGAATTAAGATATTTCTAGGTGGATTAAGTCCTCAAGGGTAGAAATTTGGGAATTGATTCATCAAAATCTCTTTTGGGATTTTTGAAGAACGAGCATGTGTTATGACATGGGTATGGGCATGTCAATTTCCCAAGCATATATTAGTTATGAAGAAGAGAAAAGTTTGAATAGGATCACTGATTTAATGTTATGTTCCCTTATGTGTCTATTAATAATTAATAGGAGTAGTTCAAGCAAAGAGTAGAATAACAAATACAAGCCCAGCCCACTAATTTATGACATCCATATTATTTTAATCTGGCAGTTATACGATTCTAAGTGCTACTTCTAATGATCTCGTCAATCACAGATAATGCTTGATGTTAGTCAATTGCCCTGTAAATCATGCACTATAACTTGTTGGGTTGTTTATTTTTATTGACTCAAATGTAAAAAGGAGAATTACTTCAAGCATCTTTTTCTTTAATTTGATTCAACATTCACCAAACTGAGGCAACTTTGGGTTTTTAGATTCCCAAGGTGACTTGTACCTAAATTAGTTACTCAATCTCTAGTGTAGCCTTTGGCTCGAGTGCACTGGACTAGCTAGTTTAGCACTAATCAAGAGTGAAACTATCTTCCTTCATTTCTAGAGCTTTCAAAAGCCCGAGCTATGAACTTTTGCTACATGCTTCGGTTCCAGATTTTCATAGTGATATCAGATGGATGTTAGAGATGTGATTTCTTTTGGATTTTAAAGTTCTTTTATTCTTTGGCATGTTTAATGCTTTCTAATTAGTGTGACATTGATGTTGAATTTAGATATGCCTTTGTCTAAATCTCATGAAAACATGAACATCTGTTTTTACTGTTGTGGATTTTGATGTTACAGACCACTGCACTTGTCTGTGGCAACGTGGAATGTGGCTGTTGTAAAAAGATGGGTAGAAGTTGCAACCCCTGATGAGGTTGCTGAGGCAATTGACACTCCAAACCCTATTGGCACTGCACTTTGCATGGCAGCTGCTTCTAAAAAAGACCATGAAATTGGTATCTGGAAACTGGGATTATTGCTTGATAGTGATTTAAAATTTATTTTTTTATTTGATATACCTGTAATTATTTCCAACATAAATGTTATCTTTTTTATTTACTGAAAATTGTGGTTCTTCTGAATTGATTAGTGATGTTCCTTGATGCTAAAGAAAGTCTTACTATTAAATAAAGGGGATTAAGATTGTTTTAACTGCATCTGTATTAAAGGGCTAAAGCCATTCACATTTTGCCACCAAGCTGCAATAGAAAGTCTAATAGCTTCAATTTGATTAAAAAAATTTGCCCAATATTATACACTATTTCAAGGCTTTACACAATCTGGAAAGTTATTTTTTAATTAATTCTGTCATATTAAGGAAACAACTTGAGCATGTATAATTTCTATCATTTGGGTGCAGGTCGCTGTTAAAAGTGGCCTATGTGTGTGTTTGAAAACTCTGTATTAGTGTATGTCCCCCATTATTGAGAATTTTTGACTCAAGGTTCCCATATATTATCTACTTCCTAACAAAAAGGACACCCCTGATTTGGTGAATTTGATGGGCGTTCTTGACTCCTTTCATAGTTCTTACTACACTCAATGCTTGCAAATATCGATTCAAATGATTGCAGATATAGGAGTTTCAGTTGTTATTTAATTTTATAGGCCATTTCCACTAATTACAAGTGAGAGTCTCATTTATACTGGCAACTTATATTTCTGTAAAGGTTTTTAGGACTTGCTGTTGTTAAATTCATCTTTTCAAACTTAAAAATATCATTCCCCCTATAGTTTGCAAATGATGACAATCTTAATCATTGTGAAGTTAGTTGAAATCTCTATATCTAATTAAAAGTGTGAAGATGAATATTTGGAGTGAGAAAGAAAGTGATAGACTCCATGTTCTCAACTAAGTTGGATCTGATACTCACTTTTTTATGTTTTCAATTTTTATAGTTTTAATCCTGTTTGAGTTCTATTAGACTTTAAAATATTTCTACTATGACCTTAGTTGATTTTTCTTCACTCTTATCTCTATCCCATGTTCTTGTATGTCTGATTCCAGAACAGTTTTCTTGGGTCGTTTCCATCATATTTTTACACAAAATGTTTGTTCGTTTGAATTTTATGACATGTCTTGTAATTTTTGTTGTTGTGGAACTAAACTTTTATTGATGGAGCAAAACTTTAGATGCTAAAGTGTTTTTTCATTTTAAAAGCTTAAGTGGGTGTACCTGTAGTTAATGTAATTGCGATTTTTATCATACATATTAATGCTGTTAACTAACATGAGAATGAAAGCTTTTGATTTGTGATATATTGGATGGCATAACTACTGACCTAATGTTGGTTGGGTTTGAAGTATGTCCATCACTTTGATAACTCAGTGCTGTTGAATTCCATCTTCTGTTAATCTAGTTAAATAGGTCAACTCAAGTATGAGATTGCAGGAAAAACCAATTCTGTTATTTCTTCTGTTCATTACTCTAGTTGAATCATCTGATCTTGTTTGTTCATGTCAAATGCAGAGGGCAGAGAATTGGTGCAGATATTGCTTGCTGCAGGAGCAGATCCATCTGCTCAAGATATGCAGAATGGGCGGACAGCCCTGCACACAGCAGCTATGACTAATGATGTTGAGTTGGTCAAGGTAAGTGAATAATTAGTAATTAGTCATATCTTGTTGGTACTTGAAGTTTACACATGGTATAAAATAATTGTTTGTTTCTGGGTGTTTTGAGTAGGTTATTCTTGATGCTGGTGTTGATGTGAACATCCGTAATGTGCACAACAGTATACCTCTTCACTTGGCACTAGCTAGGGGGGCAAAGTCATGTGTTGGATTACTTCTATCTGCCGGGGCTGATTATAATTTGCAGGTTTTTCATTCAAGCCTCAATTTCTGCCATTTTATCATGCATAATGTTACTCATAATGACATAAACTTGACACCTCTCGTTGTATTGTTTGATTAATTAAGACGGTGCTTTTGGTGGGATTTCATGTTTTTTAATTTTAATTTTAATTTTTTTACCTTTCTGATTTATAATAACTGTTTCTGTTTGACTGTGTTTTGTCTAAAACTGGTCTTCATTATGTACAATTTACTCATCACTGAGTTGAATCTCCGTGGCAGCACCTCTTTGTTTGAGTTATTCAAGTGTAGTGATATTTTTCCAGCCTTCAAGTTGGTTGAATATATGATAAATTTAAGTCACACGATTCCCTACAAAAATTCAAAAGAACTGAATATGCACAAAAAGTCATGTAATGGAATGTTGAATCTATTTACCTTTGTTAATACAGCATATACTTCTATGTAGAATTGGATTGTGAATTATATGACATGGGGATGTATCTGGAATTTATTGTTTGTTACTTTGCACAGATTAGAAATTTTACGTTGAGGAAGAAGTTTTTTCTTATTTATTTTGATCATTGCCTGATCTATAATTCTGTAAGTCTTTCTATTATAAGCGGTTTGAATGAAGCTTTTCTTAAGCTTTAAACTTGATTTATGCACTGGAAATATTTGAGGATTGACGGCCTCCTATCTTTTGGAAGGAAGTCCTTTTTATTATCTTTGTGATTGCAGATTCTGATACTCGGATTATTTTGTATCAGGATGATGATGGTGACAATTCTTTCCACATAGCTGCTGAGACAGCAAAAATGATTCGTGAAAATCTTGATTGGCTCATTGTGATGCTTAGAAATCCTGATGCTGATGTTGAAGTGAGAAACCACAGGCAAGTAGTTGTGAACGACTCTTCCCTTTTCATTTTATATGCATATATATATGTATGTATAAATATGACAAGCAGACACACATATACATATTTGTGAAGAACTTGTCAAATATTGTGAAACTGAAACCCCTAAACAATTGATGGTTAGATCATTTTAACATCTTATCCACATTGAGTGCCAATGCACGACTGTAACTATTGGTTATTTTTATGACAGTGGCAGGACACTATGCGATATCTTAGAGGCACTTCCTCGAGAATGGATATCTGAAGATCTGATGGAGGCACTAGCCAATAGAGGTGTTCATCTATCTTCTACAATGTACGGCAAGTGATCTGTTTCTGCTTTTTTTTTTTTTAAGATTTGTGTGATATATTTACATACATGTTATGATATGTTTATTTCTGAATGTATTTAGATTTGAAGTGGGAGATTGGGTGAAGTTTAAAAGAATTGTCGCAACTCCAACATATGGGTGGCAGGGTACTAGACAAAAGAGTGTTGGCTTTGTGCAAAGTGTTCCTGATAGGGAGAATCTCATTGTCTCCTTTTGTTCTGGAGAGGCTCGTGTTTTGGCAAGTGAAGTTGTAAAAGTCATTCCATTAGACAGGGGCCAACATGTACAGCTCAAAGCAGATATGAAAGAGCCCAGGTTTGGCTTGCATAGATGCTACATTGTGATATGTGTGCTCAAGCACGATTGCATGTGTATGTGCGCACACTTGTATTACTAGTGCTCAATGTGTCGAGGTTATAACCTCAGCCTTTTCAATTATGCAAAAAAGTCCACATATCTGTTATAAGTAAAGAAGCCTATGGGTTATTAAGTCATTTGATAAACAAAGTTCTACTGCTTTCTGTTTTATTCTGCATGATACTTGTTTCTTTATACAAAAATTTCTCAACCGTATTGTTGCTCTCCTCTTTTTTGACATTTCCCCTTTGAAAAATAAATTTCTAATTTTGTCCCCAGTCCCCTTAAGAAATGAAAACAAGATTAAAGGTTGAGAAGGGGAGACCACCATCTGTCCATCTCACTCAAAGCTCTGAAAAGTTGACTTACTACTACATCTGATTTATAATTTGTTTCTGGGCTGCTTTCTTATATTGCTTTGTTGTGCCCCTTCTCTTTATTATGTGTTCGTTTAAAAATTGGAATCTCCTTCAAATTCCACCACTGGAAAGGAGAGAAATGTAAAATTAAGTGGAAAAATGAACTTTGTTGGGCTTCCAACCCATCTAAATGAAACAAAAAGGTAAAAGAAGCACTTGGATGGACACCAAAATGGTAATTTTGTTGAATCTACTAGAGTTTTGCTCCACATGAATGCACTAGAAATTAGCATGCCATATTCACACTTCAACTAGATCTTTTGCTTCCTTATGCTCCCCATGAGCTACCAGAGAAAGCCCATTGCTGAGAAAATTTACCAACAAAAAGAAGATTAACAAGAAAAAATAGAGCTTACGAACTGTAAACTGAGTAGTTAGAGAATTTAGAAGGAAACTGATGAACAATTTGAAATTATCTGGTGATTTTAGTTGCCTAGTTTTTATATCTACTTGTTTTGCTATATCCATATAGGCCATATAATCTTGTATTTGCTGTGGCGTATGCTTTTGTTGTCATTGTGACATTTCTTTAAAATCCTTTCCCCTCTCTTGGAGTGGTTTGTAAAGGATGTGTAAGATGTGATTTGGAAACCCTATCAGTTGATTTAGCTGGATGGCGTCTTCATTCAAGTTTTTCTTTTCGTTTGGAAGATGTAGGGCTTTGCTCTTTCATCTCCATGCAGGCTCTTGTTTTGTTGCATAGAAGTGAAAAGATTAGAGAAGATCCACGTTTGAATAAAAATCTCTTAATTAGTTCTTCATAATACTTATTCTCTTGGCAAGCTCTAATTTCATGACAAACAAAAAGTAAAATAGAAAAGATCCATATGTAACTTGACTTCTTGTTGTTTAGTGCCTCATGCATTTCATAAGTTTTTAATTATTGCTGCCTTTTATTTTTCCTACAGTATTAATAATTGATTATCTATTTTAGGTTTGGTTGGCGTGGACAGTCACGTGACAGCATCGGGACAGTTTTATGTGTTGATGATGATGGGATCCTCCGTGTAGGGTTTCCTGGAGCATCCAGAGGATGGAAAGCTGACCCTTCTGAGATGGAACGGGTTGAGGAATTCAAGGTTGGAGACTGGGTTCGTATTCGCCCCACTCTTACATCTGCAAAGCATGGATTAGGGTCTGTGACACCAGGAAGCATTGGAATAGTATATTGTATCAGACCAGACAGCAGTCTCTTGATTGAACTGAGCTATCTGCCAAATCCATGGCATTGTGAACCAGAAGAGGTTGAGCATGTTGCTCCTTTTAGGGTAAGAAAAATGTAGATTTCCATTTTCCTTTCATTAGAAAGTTGTTATTAGAAGTGTCTAACAAATTGTTGATATTACAGATTGGTGTACGGGTTTGTGTGAAGCGATCTGTTGCGGAACCCAGATATTCTTGGGGTGGCGAGACACATCATAGTGTAGGAAGAATAAGTGAGATAGAGAATGATGGTTTATTAATAATTGATATACCAAATCGACCCATACCATGGCAAGCTGATCCGTCTGACATGGAGAAGGTGGAAGATTTCAAGGTGGTTATTCCTGCTTTTTGTTGCCATTTTAAATTTATGCTTTCAATAATCTATTGCTAGATGCTTAATATATATAATATATATATATATATATATATATATATATATATATATATATATATATATATTTATTTATTTATTTCTTTTCTGAAACAGGTTGGAGATTGGGTCAGAGTGAAAGCTTCAGTGTCTTCTCCAAAGTATGGGTGGGAGGATATTACAAAGAGCAGTATTGGGATAATTCATAGCTTGGAAGAGGATGGGGATATGGGTATTGCCTTTTGCTTCAGAAGTAAGCCTTTCTGTTGCTCTGTCACTGATGTGGAGAAGGTTCCTCCTTTTGAGGTGGGACAAGAGATTCATGTGATGCCATCTGTTACTCAGCCTCGGCTTGGATGGTCAAATGAATCACCAGCTTCTGTTGGAAAAATAGTGACAATTGACATGGATGGCGCTCTAAATGTAAGCCTACTAATTTTGTTTTTCATAAATCTAGCACCAGATATTTCTAGTTTTTTAATTGAACTAAAACTTCTGATGTGTCATCCAAAATGATAGCCAAATGGGACCTTGGTATAAGTTAGGGGTGGAAATAGGCCAGGCCCCTATCAGGGGCCTACGGCCTAGCCTACTTTAAGCCTGGCCTGGCCTATTTAGTAAATAGGTGAGGCTCAAGCTTAGGCCTATCGTTAGGCCTATTTAGGTAAACAAGCCAGGCCTATTTTCATAAAGCCTAGCCTTCAGGCCTACAGGCTTGGCCTATTTAGGTTTTTTTTAAAAATATTTTATTATGCATAGTCACATATAATTTAATCTAAATTAACTTTGTATATTATTTATAAAATTAATAACTTATTCTTAACTTTAAATTTTACATTTCTCCATTTATCAATGAGTTTAACATTTTCATTCATCATTTGATCACATCTACTTCACTTCTTTTTGATCACTCGAGGTGTCAATGCTAGCTCACTACTCCTCCCTTGATTTATGTCATTTAATGTAACGTAGAAATTGTAGTAAGTTAATTTTAGTGATTCCCAAATAAAAATTATCCAAATAGGAGAAGTTTGTCTCATTTTCTACAAGAAAAATGAGAGGTAAAATCTAGTTTTATATGACACTTGTCGTGCTTGATTGATTTTAAAATATATATCTTTTTAGTCAATAAATGATGGATTTTTCTTATTCCTACCTGCTCAAATAATTGCTGGTACTAGGGGTTATTTTCTTTCAGTTACTAACTATTTTATTTCTTATGAGAATGAATCCTTAAACTTTTTGGACATAACGTAAGCATTTAAATAGGCTTGATGGATTATATATGGACTAAAATGCATATGCTTTAAGACTATATAAAGACCTACATTTTAAATAGGCATTTAAATAGGCTTCAGGCCTGCAAAAGGCCCAGGCTCAGGCCTAAAAAAAAGCCTACTCACAGGCTCAGGCCTAGGCTTAGGCTTTGGATTTCCGTCGTAGGCCCAGGCCTATTTAATTAAAGCCTAGCCTAGCCTATTTCCACCCCTAGTATAAGTAAGAGGTATTTTGCATAAATCATACAAGTCATGTAATGCTGTTATAGGCATAACATCACCTTGGAAATAGCCATTCATCAGAGTTATTACTGCGGTTGACAAGTTTCCATATAGGTTGATTGAAACATCGATCACTTCTGGGAAAAGGAAAAGGAAGGTTTGCAGTGGCTAGGTTCATTGAATTTATCTCTAAATTACTAGACTTGTGATTCTGCTATTCTTCACAGGTGAGAGTCACTGGTAGGCAGAGCTTGTGGAAAGTTTCTCCTGGAGATGCAGAACAACTTCCTGGATTTGAAGTTGGTGATTGGGTACGCTCAAAACCAAGCCTTGGAAACAGACCAAGTTATGACTGGAATAGCGTTGGAAAAGAAAGTATAGCTGTCGTGCATAGTGTGCAGGATTCTGGATACTTGGAGTTGGCTTGCTGTTTTCGTAAAGGGAAGTGGATCACTCATTATACAGATGTTGAAAAGGTTCCTTGCTTTAAAATTGGGCAGTATGTTAGGTTCAGAACTGGTCTGTTTGAACCTAGATGGGGCTGGAGAGGAGCTCAGCCTGAATCACGAGGTGTTATAACTACTATACATGCCGATGGAGAAGTGAGGGTGGCATTCTCTGGTTTGCCTGGTTTGTGGAGAGGAGATCCTGTGGACCTTGAGATTGAGCACATGTTTGAAGTTGGAGAGTGGGTGAAGTTGAAAGATAATGCTGATGACTGGAAATCTGTTGGACCTGGTAGTGTTGGCCTTGTACAAGGAATAGGGTATGATGGTGATCTATGGGATGGAAACATTCATGTTGGCTTTTGTGGGGAACAAGAAAGATGGGTAGGACCAACTTCCCATCTCGAAAGAGTTGAGAAACTCATTGTTGGACAAAAGGTCAGAGTTAAACAAACTGTAAAACAGCCAAGATTTGGGTGGTCTGGACACACCCATGCTAGTATCGGAACCATATCAACTATTGATGCTGATGGAAAGCTTCGAATATACACTCCAGCAGGATCGAAAGCATGGATGCTGGACCCGGCAGAAGTAGATTTGGTAGAAGAGGAGGAGCTCCAGATTGGGGACTGGGTCAAGGTTAGAGCATCTGTTTCAACACCAACGCACCATTGGGGAGAAGTGAACCATTCAAGCATAGGGGTTGTGCATCGGATGGAAGATGATGATCTGTGGGTGGCATTCTGTTTCACTGAGAGGCTATGGCTTTGCAAGGCATGGGAAATGGAAAGAGTTAGGCCATTTAAAGTTGGGGATAAAGTAAGGATCCGAGATGGATTGGTGTCGCCTCGGTGGGGATGGGGAATGGAGACACATGCTAGTAAGGGACAGGTGATTGGAGTAGATTCAAATGGTAAGCTAAGAATTAAGTTCCGATGGCGGGAAGGAAGGCCGTGGATAGGAGATCCTGCCGATATTGTTCTCGATGAGAACTGATCTTGGATCCCATATTTACATCATTTGACACATTTGTATCATAACTTGCTTTTCTCAATTCAGCTATTTAGCCTATTGTTTTTTGGGGCCTAGGCTTTGTGCAAAGAAATGGAAAACTTCCTACTCCATGCTCCCAGATGTGCTCTGAACTATAATAACTTAAAGCTCTGACCGTTGAAAAGCAGTTTTAACCGGATCTTCTCTTGGTGATAAAATAGTTAGAAAGTGGTTGGAGTTGGGGAGAGAAGGGTGGAAATTTGGCTTGCCATGCCGGATATTATTGGTGATTCCAAGGCAGATATGGTGAAAACTGGCAATAGGTCATTCATTCATAACTCATAAAAGCATGTATTCCCAGATTTTGAGGTATATATACATTATATATATTATTGTACAAATTTTCATCTGATCGACTTGATTCATTTTTTTTCCCTTTTTTTTTTTCTTCATTTCCTTTTGTTTTAAACGCACCTTAAACTATGCAGCCCCATTATTTTTTTGAATGGAATGGTCCCATCTGTAACATCTTTACCTGATAGTTTTGTTCTCATTTGGAGTTGGCTTAATGAGATCTACTGGCCTTGACATTGATCCTTACTCTTGATACAGTTGTGTCTGGAGTACGTAAGTGTTTTTTTTTTTTTTTTGGGGGGGGGGGGGGGGGGGTTTAGGTTAAAAAAAAAAGGAACAATTTGCCCCAAATTTTCTAGAATATTATTCAGTTATATTGTTGAAAGGTTGTTTACGTCCAATCTAACATAATTTTGTGTAATTCATGTAATTGGGACTTGACTTTCCCCTTATATCCTTTACCATCATTTTCCCTTCTTTTTCCTTTTCTACCGTTGGATTAAGATCTTAATGGTGCAGATTTGTTATCTTTTTTCACCATCATTTTTCTTCCTTTTCCTTTATAATAATATTTTCATTATATGATAAATCTAGATCATTGAAATCTTAATACAATGGTACAAAAAGAAATAGAGGGGAAAAGGATGGGAATAAGTACAAGAGAGAAACTAAATCCGTCTCTTGAGAGCTTTAAACGCTCAGTGATTTGAAATGTATTTTGTCAGAATACAAAATTAATTGTATCATTCTCTAACTACGGACAAATGGGTCTTATTTTTAAAACTAGAAAGGGGGAAAAAAAACTGCAATTGTCAAGGTTGAGATAATTTTTGTGGCATCTTGGACCAACAACCCTCATCTGTAGGGCTATGCAATGGATGGGTTGCCAATGATTAGAATGGGTGTAAGCGTGTAAGCAGCTTGATAGTGCTTCTTCTTCTTCTCTTTAATTTTAATATGGAGCTAAACTTTTCCTACATTATTACCACTACCTACTTAATATAAATTATGAAAAACACTAATAATAAAGCATCATAATCCTCATCGTTCCTTATTGAAACAACACATGAAATAACTGTGAAATTATCAACATCAACAACTATTGATTTGGCAAAACTTGTGTATGGCCAATTTTGAGTATATACGAGTGTTTTAACCATCTATGAAGATCAGAAGCTATTAAAAGTATCTAGTATTTGACCTTTAGTATTAAAAGCAGATTTTGAAGACACTGTGGAGAGTGATGCAACCAACAAATTACATGCAATCAAATTTAGAAAAATATACTTGAAAGCATACACTTCCAGTCATACCAAAAGGTTAAATTTTGATACACAACAATCTATTAAATTGGTTCAAAAATATTCATCCACCTTTGGAAAGCTGCTTAGCCCTCTTGATCATAGTCTTTGCACTGGCTAAGAACTTATTAGATGTGTGATCAATAGAAAACATAGACACTTTAGTTTCAACCTCTAGAACTAATATATTTTCATCATAAACACTATCATCCACTTGCTCTAATGCTGACTTAAATTAAGATCAAGATGAAAATGAAGCTATCATATAAGATACAAGATATCCATAATCTGCTTCAACTTGAGGTCATACTACATCACATCAAGAAAAATTGCTTCCAAAGCAACTTCGAATTTACCTTACAAATTACACACACACACACACACACTAGCGGGCACAAGAAGCCAGAGGGAGTGTCCGTAGCTTGTCCCATTTAGTACACACACACACACACACACACACATTAGCGGGCACAAGAAGCCAGAGGGAGTGTCCGTAGCTTGTCCCATTTAGTACACTTGCCCACCCATCGTGGGCTTTTCTTGGACAGGCGAAAATAGACAATTTTTCATTTGGCTTGAGCAGAGCCATTGTGTTGTGGGCGACTTGTTCAGCTCTATTCATATCAATTACTTGTATAAAAACATCGTTATGCAACCCTGACCAGACTGGCTGGTTCTGATCAGAAACTGGTGAACTGGTCATGAAATCTGTTTGGTCTGACAGAGATATCGGAGTCACACCCCTGAACCGAAGCTGACCTGGTCGATCCAGTGTGACCTAGAGAAAACCTGGCGTAACCGGCGGCTGATTGAGTTATTTATTTATTTTCGATTTTAGGACAGAACCCGTTTTTAGGCCGAAACTCGTTCCGGGTATTCAACAACAGGATGGTCTAAAAGCATAGAAACAACCAGGTGAATAGAAGAAGAGGAAGAAGAGGCTAAGATCGGACCAAAAAAAAAAATTAAAGAGGAGAAAAATATAAAAAGAAAGAAGCAACCCAACAATAACAATAACATGATATCAAACCTGAGCTCCAATAAGAAAGACACAAAAACCATAGCCAATAGGAGTTGTGATTTGATTTTTGAGCAAGAGAAAGAGAATAGAAATAAAAACGCCGAACATTAGTTGAAGAGAGAAATTTGGATGGGAGGGAAGGATTTGATTGTCCAATAGAATATAAAATTCATTACTATAACTTGTAATATTCATCAGACAAAAGAGTATGGTTTCAGGTTTCTTCTTAAACCTGTTGGAACTCAGAAGTCTGCCCATAACGTGAATTCACTTTTACTCAATATTTTCCCTTTAGATATAATACAGAAGAATTTAAAAAAGAATATACTTTTTCCAATATTTTTTTAGCAAAATAACATTTTATATCTAAATTATTTTTCACAAATAGATAAAAAAAAATTATTCATTGTTTTTAATTATAGGTGACATAAGTATATTATTAATAAGATAATTAACCCACTATCAAATAAGATTATTTAAAATTATTTAATTTTTGATTTATTTTATATATTTATATAGTACTACCTTTGGTCCCAAATATAGAACCCATTTAATTTTTTTGAGAAATTAAATAAGTTAAATAAGTTAGTTAATCATATAATTAATATAAGGTGTATATTATATTATTTATTAATTTATAAATTAGGAAAAATAATTTGGAGAATAAACGATAAATATAAATACTTTAAAGTAATTTAATTATTTCTCAATTTTTTATTCCTCACCGGTTTGGTATCGGTTTAGTCCCGGGTTGACTCTGATATGACTCAATACGCCGGCCGGTTTGGGTTTAATTACTTGGTATAAAAATAAAGGTTTAAAGGGCTAATTATAAAGTTAAGGAAAATATTTTTATATCAAGATTCAAAATATCGGACTTGACTATCTTTCTTTGCTCTTACCATTCTCTTCCTCTCCTCTCTTTCTCTCTATTACTCATCTCAACATTTAGATTAAAATTTGAGTGGTTTTGAGTTAATCTTATCACTGAAATATCAAATTAGTTAAAAAAATTAAAAATTCTAAATTTTGGTTATGCTAATTTAGAACTACAATGAATAAATAATTTAAATTTTTCTCAATAAAATATTAAATTTAAACCACTCAAGTTTTGTTTTAAAGTTGGCACATCCAACTTCAAAAAGATCATGCATGATTTATTTATTTATTTATTTTTTGAGGTGGGGGGTGGTGGTGGTTAAGAATTACATGAACTCATACAAGAAAAGCAGCATGTACATGTAACTTAAAAGAGGGAAAAATAAATAAACATATTCAAGAAAAGTGAAAATCATGCTGGAGTAAAAATTTCTTGAAGTAGTATGTTAACATAAGCTCAAGGTGTATATGTATATACCTAAGTTAACCCAAAAAACCTAAACAAGTGGTTGGCGTTTTTCAATAAAGACATCATATGCATATATTTTAGTAACCATGATTGATGTTTCCAGAAAAATATTTGTACATGTTATATTTTTGGGTTAAATAGCAAATTCATCCTAAAAGTATACATCGAGGAGTAATGTTGCCCTATAAGTTTTTTTAGACTTAATTTCGCACTGGACGTATAAAAACGTAGCAATGTTGCCATTTTTCGTTTAAAAAACTAACGTTGACCGTTCAAAAATTGACGTTGACCGTTAACTTTTTAATAGAAAAGGGCAACATTGCTACGTCTTTAGACTTCCGGGGCAACATTGAGTCCAAAAAAATATTCAGAGCAACATTGCTCTCGAGTTTGTAATTCCAAGGTGGATTTGTTACTTGACCCTATATTTTATATAGAATAATCTGTTCGAAAACAAATAAAATATTTTAGTTTAGTTTTCCTAATAGTAAAAGAAAATCATGTAAGCATATAACCAAAAACCCTATATCCTGATCATTGTTGTAAGAAATTAGTGTAAGAATGTACTTTTTGATGACAGTAATATATTTTGAATGATAGTGTATAAGAAGCATTTTCCCAAACCATGAGTGAAGTAGAAAGCTCCAGCCAACAGAACACTACTTTAGTCTCCTCTTTTGTACCTATAAATCTTTTTTCTTCTGTTAGGAAAACCTTAGTCTAGAAAATAGAACACCTTGTAGAGATCACCTATCTCCCTAAAAATACCCAAATCAGTGAGACTAATCTACCTCTTCTTAGTCCTTACAATGTGTATTATACCTCCAATCGTATTATCAAATTTGTCAGAACCCTTATAACTACTAGACGGCCTCATGCCAAAGAAGTTATTCAGACTACCAGATTAGACCAGTGTTCTATTCCAGCTACACCACAGGAACAATATTCAACCATTAAGATCACAAAATTTGATTGATCCATAGAAATTTCAAGGCTACACACTCATCTACACTTTGGTGTTGTTAGCTTGATCCTTACCCTTCATGGGAGAATAGGCCTTCCTGTTATTGCTAGAGTTGCTCTCATAGATTCTACCTTTAAGAGTTACTCAAATGCTCTTACTGGTGCAGTCCTCACAACTCTTAGCAATGACAGTGTTGTCCTTACTATCTAGCCTGATTTTAACGTCAATTTAAATGATCCAACTATGACCAGAAGACTTAAAGTTTAGGTTCAGGTTGTTTGAGTTGACCAAGACTCTCAAGCTATTATGGCTACCCTCCATTACCAGGTCATCTACCACCTACAAAACCACTCTCGATCTCCATCTCCCAAATTCCACCCAAGATGCGTCATTAGTTATTTCCAATAGAGCTAATGATACTTCTATAATCTAGATTCCTAGAGAAGAACTTTCATAGTTGATGCCAATGGAACAAATCAACAATTATGAGAGACTCTTTCATGGGATCCAACCAGATGTCCATACTACTAAAACCATTTTTACTTGGCCAAGTTCATATAGTTTGGCAATATTGTTTGGAAGAATTTTAACTCTTTCACCTGCCTATACACTATCCAGAAAAAAGACCCTCCCATTGATTGGATAGATCAACATGCTAAACTATGTTATGTTTCTCACATAAATGGTCATTTCTTATGGGATGTTCTAGGCTCAAGTATGTGTGATCTTTATTGTGAGCGTAATATTCTAGAATGGTGTGAAGGTTTAGATGATGAACAGGGATTGTACCCCTGTAAATATGCTATAAAGCAGGCAAAGAAAACCAGATCTCTTAGAGGATCTTTTTGCAAATTTAAAACCTCTAAAAGATTTGATGCTGATGATTTAGGTTCTCCACAACCTGCTTCTACACGGCGTTGGAAAAATCCTCTTCTGTCAAAAAAATCTTTTGCACATACGTCTCTTGTTGAACTGATGATTGAAACAAGTCACTTAGATCTCCTACACAAATATTTCCTACAACCTGTTCCTTATAGCGTTCAGCCACCAGTTACAGCTCAACTTATTCCATGTATTGCAATGATGAATCCTTATGAGCAGGATTTTCCTCCTCTTAAACAAAAAACTGATGAGAATACTAGGTTATCCGTAAGACCCTATGTTATTCCAAACATAGTAAATTCTCAGGGACATTATCAACTAGCCTCTGCCTCAGATTAAGTGTTAAACTAGCAAACTCAGAATGTTGTTTGTTAAAACACAACATTAAAAAGAATTGATTCAAAGCTTGATTATTTGGCTACATGATAGATTGTTTGACTTATCAGATAGAACAAATGTCTGAAGAAGTAAAAAATTTGTATCTTTTTCAAAAAGAACAAGCTTAGAAATTGGATGCAGAACTCAGATCCTTTATCGATATGGGATATATGGATTCAAAGTTTAAAGAAGATAAACTGGAATTGCAGACTATTTAGAGAGATATCAGACATATTGACCTAGATATGTCTAAGAAACAATCACAAGTTATATAAGAGTCTTATCCTTGTTATCCAACTATTCCACCTCCATTGTTTCCTCCATCTCCTACAGCCTATTCAGAAGAAGTTAATTATAGCAAACAATTCAAATTTAAATATCATTGTTTTGCTTAGCTATATTCACCAAAATTACCACCACAACATAAACCTCAATTCCTTCACAAACCCAAACCAAGATCTCTTTATTGGTCCTCTCATTCTACTCTTCCATCCACATATGACCCAGGAGCTTATTCAGATTTGAGACCTCTTACCTAAACAACTTTTAAAATAAATGAACCTGTTAATCCTATACCATCTCCCCAGACCCAGCCTTCTCTTGGAAAAGATAAACAAGTTGCTTCCACCACTCTAGTTTAGAAGATTCTTAATTAGATGAACAATCACAAGATTATTCTGATTCTGACTTAGAAGATAATCTTGCTAATATTTTAAGAATAGCGAAGAAGAAGATATTGGTGAATCATGTGTTGAACATCCAAATGATCCTCCACAACATCAAGAGTCTACTTATAAGCCCACTAGTGGCCCATGGTTTACTTTTGATGATATTCCCCATCATGATTGGAGAAATAATCTTCATGGGTTTCAAGCTTGGATTGACCTTCAGATCATTGGTCAATAGATTCCACTCATACAAGCTTTGCAAAATTTTTTCCTAGATTTATTGGTACTTTAAGAGATTAGTTTTAACATCTCAATGAGTATCAAAGACTCCAAGCAGTTCAAGTCCAAAATGTTGGTATTCTTCTTGGAATTATTCATAAATAATTCATTGGTGATTTTAATATCATTTGAAAAAGAGAAAAGTAGCAGTTCTTTGAAATGAAATGTTGTTCTCTTAGCAAGAAAGATTTGCATAAGCATTACAACAAGATGATTAACAAGTACTACATGCTAAATGGTGGTAATGATGTCAACCTCCAATTTGAACTCCACAGAAGCTTAAATGCTCTTCGCAGAGATATTTATGATGTTTCAATTTGTAAACTCTATAAATTTCCTCTTGTAACTCTTGATAAATTTTGTGAACATCACAAGTTTTTCAAAGATATGGCTAAAGGAACCACAAAGCTCAAAATAGCCTGCAAAAAGCCTTATTTGAAGATTATGTGCAAAGACCACAAAAACTATTATTGCTCTACAAAGAAGTCTTATTTTTGTCATTATTCTTAATTTTGTCAATAGAGTCCAAGACGATAAAAAAGAAGAACTAGGTTTTTTTAACCTAGAAAATCATTCTCTAAATGATCTAGATGCTTTATCTGTAAAAAGAAGGGATATTTTGCAAAAAATTGTCCAAGAAGAACCAAATAAGACATAAAGATTATTGAACAACTTCAGAAGATCTTAATGATCACAGATCAACAAGTTGACATTGAAGACCTTCTTGTAGAACAATCCGATAAGGATGATGAAAACCAATATATCATTCCTTTCTATGAGGATGAAAAAAATTCCTCATACTCAGAATATGAAGAAGAAGTTGAATTTTATCCTTGTGGAACAATCAACCTGATCCAACCAGTTTCTTCTCAAGTTCAATCAAAATCCTTCATTGGATCACTTGGTTCTTTAAAGTCCAACTCCAAAGACAATCTCAATATCCCATTGCCTAATATCAAAGTACAAGTCTTACCAAAAAAATATTCCAAGCCTATTTCTGCCATAGGCTTCTTAGATACCAAATCTTTCGGTACAACAATGAAACCTTATATTCTTCCTCAAAAGAATGGGTTCCACATGACCAATATTTCTTCATTGCTGATGCTAAGCTTTTCAAGATTGATCTGATTACCAAAAAAAGATGGCATTAAATTCTTCCCAGGATGTACCTTAAAAATCAAGGTATTAGGAAGTGATCTTCCAGGCAAAGATATCCTCCTTGGCTTTGATGCTTTCTATCATACAGAGAATCTTATGATCCTTTCCAGAGGTATATAATGGAAAATTGGACAAAAATTCATAGTTTATATGAACTTCAAAATGCCCCTCTTGAATATTTAGACATCAGAGATCAACTATTACAGTATTGTGCTGATAGTCATGATCAATTTTGACATCCCTCTCCACTATGAAAAAACCATGAGTTGTTCATTGGTCTTCCTTTCAAAAAGAATGAAGACATCAATCCTACAAAAGCTTCTCATCCAAGTATGAATCCTGATGATATGAAATTAGCACGAGAAGAATGTGTTGCTTTACTAAAGCAAGGGCTACCAAGTTTGACTAGGCTTGCTAGGCCTTTTATGTCGAAAAAAGGCTTGAAATTAAAAGAGGAAAAAAGAGGCTTTTGATTGATTACAAGCCTTTAGATTATTTCCTCCAAGATGATAAATTTTCTTTGCCAAAGCCCACTACTCTATTTGCATGTCTTAAAGGAGCAGCCCAAGTATTCTCCAAGTTTGATTTTAAAGATGGTTTTTGGCAACTTGGCATTCATCCTTAAGATAGGCTCAAATACCTTATGTATTCCAAATGTCCAATACCAATGGATTGTTATGCCCTTTGGTCTTAAAGTTGCTCCATCACTGTTCCAAAAAACTATGATTAAGATCTTTGAACCTATCATCAATGAGTCCCTCATCTATATTGATGATATCCTTTTATTCTCTGCCTCTGAAGTAGACCACAAATTGCTGAAGTTTTATTAAAATTTCCTAATGATAATCTCTCTCGTAAACAAGTAATACAATTCCTTAGAATAGTTAATTTCCTCAGAGATTTTATCCCTTATGTGTCACATCATACTAGCCACTTGTCTAAGATGCTCAAAAAGAATCCACTGTAGTGATCTAAAGCACAGACATATGCAATCATTACCCTTAAAAGAATTGCTCAGAATCCTCCACTATTTAAAATTCTAAATCAAGGACAAAGGATCTTAAAAATTGATGCAAGTGATTATTTTTGGGGTGCAATACTTCTTGAAAAAGTTAACAAGAAAAAATATTACTATGGACATGCAAGTGGACAATTCAAGGACTCTGAAAAGCACTACCATGCTACATACAAAGAGATCATTACTGTCAAGCAGGGAATTGAGAAATTCATTTTCCATTTGAGCCCTTTCCATTTTATTGTGGACATGGACAACACTTTATTTCTAAAGATGCTTGATCCGAAGAAAAAGATATTGCCTGATGCTTAATTACTTAGATAGGAAGCATGGTTCTCCCGCTATAAATTCATTGTGAGACATTTGAAAGGCCACCACAATATTCTTGCAGAAGTTGTGTACATCTTTACCCTCTCACAAAAGTCTCTCTCTCCTTAAAAAATCCTTTCATCCAAACCTGTGTACATCTTTACCCTCTCACATAAGCCACCTATCTCCATAATGCTTATTATCGCAAAGCTACCCTTCTCCCTCCAGATACTAACCTTCATACCTTTACAGAATTCAAGCAGTATGCCAAGGAACATTTTTTCCTTTGGCTTCAAAACCTTTTTGTAAAAACTGATCTTCTTCCTAAAGCATAACATTTCAGTTCCACCACTCCAAATACTACTCTTCCATTCATCTAAGGTCCTATCCATGAGGAATTACTTTGGTACATCTGGTAATTGACTATTTTGCACTCCAATGCTGTTGTACTTGCACGTCTTCCTGTTTACTATTATCTATGTGATATAAAATAAGCATATTCCTCTCTTCATAAACTCCTCTGCTTTTTGCTCTTCTTCCTTAATGGAGAGGCATGTTATATAATCCTATAGATAAATATAATCTTTGGAACATTGGAAAAAGAAAAAAAATGATTTTCTTGTGTGTTTTTTCTTCATAGGTCTTATTGTGCTCAATATGATGGAGATGTCTATTTCAAAACCAGTGTAGACCCGTGGCTCCCTTTACTTAACTAGGTTAGATCAGACCCATCATAATTACAAGCTCTTGGAAATCTCCTTGTTGATGCCAACAAACAAGAAAAAAAGGAATTGTGATCTTCTAGGTCTTATTCTTTCTGAAGGTTTCAATTATGAAGACTTGTATGAGCCACAGCCACACTATGTGTCTTCTTATACACGTGATAATATTATTTTACATTAAGTCATGAGTCTATCTTAGAGCGCCTTATCTTCCAGCTCATTTAGCATTATGAGTCTTGTCATCTAATAATTCCGCTCGCCTATATAATCAGAGCTTCTCTTTAGTTGTAACCAAGAGGTGAAAACCTAATAAAATCTTAGTGTGTTCTTACATGGCTTCTTTCTAATTTCCTTCTTGTGCTTCTGAAAACCTAAGAGCTTAATATATTACTATCATCTGCCTCTTAAATTCCAAGTATGTTTTGCACTTGCCTCTATCAAAGGAACCTATGCAACAAAACAAAATCAAGATCATGATCCATTTAGAGAGTACTGAAAATTAGTATACTTATTATGCCAGTATTATAAGTCTTGGAAAGAAGTTTGAGTCCTAAAGTGTCCTTGAGTATGAGCTACAGATTAGAGCTCGAAGAACTCAGACTGTTTATTGGACTTGGCTCTCTTTTTGGGATCTCCTCTCCTGGCAAAGATCAGTATGATATTTTTCAATTTATCTAGGTTATCAAATAGGATAGATCAAAGTAACAATGACTTTGTTGGTGTCCATGTTAATCTTCTAGCTCTTTGCTTGAAGGTGTCTTTGAAACAACACTTTCATTAGGATCCTAATACATCCGCCCTCCCCCTATGGTAGATACATGTTAAAACACAAGTAAAAATAGGTAAAAACACAAGTTTTACGATTTTAGATGTTGCTGCCTATGATAAGGAAAACATGATGGAAGTTGTAGTGAGAGAACCTATGGATAGTCATGATTTGGACATTCCAAGTTTTACAAATGAACTTGTTATAAGATTAAGAGAAGATGACATTGAGAACATACAACTAATGCAAGATGATGTGTTTGATTTGAATAAATTGATATAATTTCAGAATTTTTAAACTTTATTCTTGTGATGTTTTGAAACTTGGTTGTAGGAGTTGTTAAACTCTGTGTTTTTGGACTTATGTTTTATATAGTTAGGTGACTTATATCTTTTAAATATGAAGTTGTTCATTGAATTTTGAGTAGGGATTTATTTTTTTAACACTCGAGCATGCGTGCGCCAGTGTGTGTGTGTCCACACACACATACACACATGTATATTTATGTACATATACATATATAATTTTGTAAACTGACCTTAAGTAGTAGAAACTATACGTTTCAGTTTACATTTTTACTACACTCTTCTATTTCTATGTATTGATCTTGATTCATCTTCACTCTCCTCTACTAGCTACTAATTACCACTCAACTTCAAGCCCTCGACCACACAACCACCTCCTTAAATCTTAGTTGAAGTCAAAGCAGAACCACAGCCAGCCACAGACTCATCGTCGAAGTTGCTCACTCCGTCAACCTCATCCACCAACGAAGCCGAAGCAGAAACATAGATCCACATCCATATACTCTCTCAATCTCGAACACTCCGGCCTCTTCTATGCTCAGTGACCACTAATCCACCATATTCTCAGCATCTAAGGTCTTCATCTCTATCTTGTTGCTTCCTCTGGTAAAAATTAAATTAATATGTTTTTCCTACTGTTGGTTAAAATCTTCTTGTGGCAAGTAAACTAGTCAAACAAGTAATAAAGAGTAAATAAAGTATCGTCCCACAGAGACTATAACATTGATTATGCAACCAATAATTGATTGAAAGTTGGGTGATGATAAGATTATGTTGGTTGTTTGGACTATTACTACTATTAAACATAAATAAGTGATAGTTTAAATTTTGGTTGAGAAAATCAGAATTAAAATAAGCAGAGTTTAGATTTCATCTTAAGTCACATTAATCCCCCAAATTGGATCTATCGTATTGCTACAGCATTTTACTGCATAGCTTCTGCAATGCTATAGCGAAATGCTAACACAATGTTATCCAATTAATCCATCACTAATTTATACAAAAGGTTTCGCAATCCTGTAAGTACATCCCTTACTCTACTTCTCCCATATTCCTACGCCAGTTTTCGGGCTTAGGATGTTAATTTAACCTAGGTGTATTGGCTATGTGAGATAAACCTATTGTTATAGCTTACAATTTAGATCGAGCCATGCACAAACTCACCTAGCTCACACTGCTTAATAGAAGTCTAACCTTAACTCCTTTCCAATAAGCTAAGGCTACTACTCTCGCCTAGTAATGGTCAACTAACATATCAAACATTTAAATCACAATTAAACAAACTGAATTTATTGAATTAAAACTAGAAAACTGGGTTCATACAACAACTTAAAAATCCATCCTCACGCAACTAATGGAATTTAGTTCATGACTAATGAGGGAAATATAATTAAAATTACATAAAACAATCCATAGATAATAAGAAAGAAAAGTTAAACAGAGAAGGTTGCCAGAGATTTCGATGATGTAGGAAACGTCCCATCACACGACGCCTCTATGTCTTCTATAGATCCATTCGACTTCTAATACAGATTAGTCTTTTCGCAGCTCTCTTATTGAATCCCAATTTCTTAACTAGAGCAACGCCATGCTTTTACTGTCTGCTGATTACCTTTTAGGTTTAGTCATCTTTTCCTTTTATAATCAGGTCCTTTGCATCGTATGTCTAGTGAGCTGGGCTTTCCAATTCTATTAAGCTTGACTCCCTAGATTCAGTTAATTGATCCTTTCTTTAATTCGTGGGATTCTAGAGATCTTCCATTTGATTCCCCGTGTTTTCTATTTTTCGTCTCTATCAAGTCAACCGTTTTCTTAACATCTAGCTCGATTACCTATATTTTTTTTCTAAAATATTCTCGAGAAGAGATCAGCGTAACATAATACATAACAATTCATCACTTATGATGCTATAGCATTGTGGTGCTAGTTCAGAGCAAAGATCTACAATGCTATAGCATTATATAAGCTTTGTTATGCGCTTTCAGAATGTGCTAAAATACAACCTTTCTTTCTAACTACATATGGGATAGTGTTTAAAATGTAATAACTTACTTTATTTATTCCCTATTCTATTTGTGCAAGATTTCTAGCATATTTCATCATATCAAACACATTCAAGCTTAGTTTAACCATATAGAAAAGTCATAACACATAAGAAATATATGATAGAAATATGACTTATCACCTACTGTAATCAAGCAAACCGAAACTAACTCTTTTGTATTGTTCGGTTTAGTTGTTATCCTATTTAGTTTCGCTTCAGTACTATATAATATTAATTATTTTATTTGATTGGATTCTTTTCTGTCTAGGAAAAATGCTTTGTTCGATTTATGCTTGTGAGGGAAATTTTGATAAGAGAATGTTATAAATTTTTTAAATAATTTTAAAGACCTTTGTGTTACACTGCATTAATTGGTTAATTTTTTCTTCTCAATTTATATTTGTCTAACTTTTTTCATCAGGAATCGCTCTTGTGAAAACCATTACGATTCTTATCAAACTCATTATTGCTCTTATAAATCCCAATACAAATTTTGTCAAAGCCCACAAATATTGGTGAATCATGTCTAATGTTTTTCTATTAGAAAATAGGTTAAGGTGCAAAAATACACATAAGCTTTTTCCCCAGGAGTGCCCAGCACCAAGAACTTTTTTTTGGAGCAAAAATACACACGTGGTTACCATTTTGGAGCAAAAGTCACATCCCACCGTTAAGTCACTGTTCACCATGATGAGAGAGAAAGAGATAAAGTGAACAGTAACATAACAGTAGTGAACAGTGACTTAATGGTGAGATGTGACTTTTGCCCCAAAATAGTAACCACGTGTGTATTTTTGCTCAAAAAAAAGTTCTTGGTGCTGGGCGCTCCTAGGGAAAAAGATCATGTGTATTTTTTCACCTTAACCCTTAGAAAATGCTCTTGTGAAAGCTGTTACAAATCTTGTCAAACTCATTATTGCTCTTGTGAATCCCATTATGAATTTTGTCAAAGCCCACAAATGTTAGTGAATAATGTCTGACGTTTTCTCCATCAGGAAACACTCTTGTGAAAATCATTACAAATCTTGCCAAACTCATTATTACTCTTGTCAATCCCATTGCGAATGTTGTCAAAGCCCACCAATGTTGATGAATCGTATCTAATGTTTTTTCCATAAGGGGACGCTCTTGTGAAAATCATTACGAATCTTGTCAAATTCATTATTGCTCTTATTGCTCTTGTCAATCCCATTACGAATTTTGTCAAAGCCCATAAATGTTGATGAATCATGTCTAATGTTTTTTCCATAAGGGAACTCTCTTGTAAAAACCATTATGAATGTTGTCAAATTATTATTGCTCTTGTCAATCCCATTATGAATTTTTTTCAATCTCAATTTTTTGTAATGGTTTTCACAAGAATGTTTCCTAATGGGGAAAAAAAATGTTAAACATGATTCACCAACATTTATGGCATTTGACAAAATTTTTAAAAGGATTCGCAAGAACAATAATAAGTTTGACAAGATTTGTAATGGTTTTCACAAGAGCATTTCCTTATGGAAAAAAGTTAGACAAGATTAACCAACATTTGTAGAATTTGACAAAACTTGTAATGGGGTTCATAAGAGCAATAATGAGTTTGACAAGATTCATAATGGTTTTCACAAGAGTGTTTCCTGATGAAAAAATGTTAGACATGATTCACCAACATTTGTGAGCTTTGAAAATTTGTAATGAGATTTATAAGAACAATAATGAGTTTGGCAAGATTTGTAATGTTTTTCACAAGAGCATTTCCTGATGGAAAAAATGTTAGACATGATTCATTGACATTTGTGGGTTTTGACAAAATTCGAAATGAGATTTTCAAGAGCACTAATGAGTTTGACAAGATTTGTAATTGTTTTCACAAAAGTCTCTCCTAATAACAAAAAGTTAACCAGAACGCGCACACACACACAAGGAGCTTTGTTGGCCTAATGTCCACCTACCTCCTTCACTTTCAAGGTGGAGTGGGTTTGAATCCCACCCTAAAACCTTGATTTAAATTTTTTTTTTAAAAAAAAAAAATTCAACCCCACCCCACACAAAAAAATCCTGGTGCCAAAGTTCAAGCCAGCTAATGCTTCGGCGACTGGCCACAATGGTGCTCTCACAATGCTCATTTTTCCTTTTTTTTCTTAATTTGAAAAATAAGGGCATAATGGTGAATTTATCAACTTTTTATAATCTCAATTTGATCCTTGTCACCTTTATGTCAATTTCAAATGTTAACAGTTCTTTTAGAGTTTTGAAATTTTATATGATATTTAAATGAAATTCTCCCTTCTTTATTTCCTTTTGTTTTAAGCACGCCTTAACTCACTAGTACAAAAAAAAAAAAACAAAAAGCTTTTTAGATCGGACGAAAAAAGCCTCTTAGACCAAATTTGGAACCGGTCTTGATACAGGCGGTCTAAAAAATTTGTTACTTTTAAGACTAGATACGCTATTGGTCTTAAAAAATACTTTTTAAATCGGATTTTGAAAATAGGAGGTCTTAAAAGTTAGACTTTTAAGACATGACTTTTAAAATATGAGGTCTTAAAAGTAAGACTTTTTAAACATTCAATCTTAAAAGTAAGTTGGCAAAAACAAAAACAAAAATCTCCCCCTTCCCAGTAAAGTCTTAACTACCATTCGAACCACGTTAATGCTTCCAAAATTGATACAATTGAAAGGGAATAAAAAGATAACCTACAAGAATTTGATATACAACCCAACCATATTAATTTTTCTGATTTTTCGAAGCAAAAAGGCATTGAGAATCTCTAAACTAAACAAGTTCGATGCTTACTTCATTGTAATTGCATATTAACTACAATTCTTTTGGGTATAAACTAAACTTCATCAACATATTGAACAAATATAGTACATTAATTGCAAATTCTAAGTACAATTCTTTTGAAACCTTTGATTAGTTGTTTTCCTCGATCTGCTTTCCGATGGCTCTAAGAAGCTTTTCAGCAACATTTATGGTGTCCATAGCTTGGTCTTTTACTACAACAATCACTTCCATGAAAAAACCCCTCATTGCACTAAACTCTGGCTTGCTCCACATTGAGACCCTTCTCTTTAAAGGCTTCCAAGATAGCGACTAGCTTGTCTCCTCCTTTCTCGCAGGTTACCTTCATCGCAAAGGTTCCTTTAGCCAGAAATTTGCAATTGGACAAAGGTAGTTAATCCATCTCAATCTGCATCTCTTTCTGCATCTGAGCAATCCTATACACAAAGGGAATCAAAAGAAAGAGGGAAAAATGAATCAAAAGATAAACTCAAAATCAAAATCAAAGAGGAATAATAACATTACTTATCAATCGGGCAGAGAACGCCAAGAGCCTTTACCATGGAGGCAAACATAATCAATAAGGTGTTGGTCTTCCTCTTTGGTCCAAGCACCTTTGTTTGTATCCAGTATTGAAAGAGAGATTCATAGAGCGAAATTCAATTTTCGGTGTGGGAAAAGAGAAAAATTTTTAAACCAGACTTTTTTAATATCCAATCTTAAAAGTAGACTCTTAAACCAGACTTTTTAAACATTCAGTCTTAACAGTTTTTTATATTCACAAAATTATCACCAGTCATACTTTTTAGACTGGTTGTTTGGACATTTCAAATATCAGGTCTTAAAAGTTTTTTATATTTACAAAACTGCCACTGGTCACGCTTTTTAGACCTTTAGGAAACCAGTCTAAATAATATTTTTTAGACCTCATGTTAAAGGAGTCGGTCTAACATTTTATATATATATATATATATATATATATATATATATATATTTGACGAAATTGCCACTGGTCATAATTTTTAGACATGTTCCTCTATATCCAGTCTAAATGTGGCACTTTAAAAGCTCCTTTTTGTTGAAGTGACTATGCAGTCCCATTATTTTTTTGAATGGAATGGTCCCATCTGTAACATCTTTACTTGGTAGTTTTGTTCTCATTTGGAGTTTGCTTAATGTGAAGTGACCTATTGGTCTTGACATTGATCCTTACTCTTGATACAGTTATGTTTGGAGTCAATAAGGTTTTTTTTTTTCTTTTTTGAAAAATATAACAATTTGCCCCAAATTTTCTGGAATATTTTTTAGTTATATTGTTGAAAGGTTGTTTACGTCTCTAATCTCAAACATAATGTTGTGTAATTCATATAATTGTCTCTACCTAGTAGGATAAAGCTTGCATGAGAGCTTTAAGAGTTTAGTGATTTGAAATGTATATTGTAATATAAAAATAATTGTGTCATTTTTTAACTATGTTCAAATGGACCTCAGTTTTAAAACTTAAAAGGGGGAAAACTATGCTATTGTAAAGGTTGAGATAATTTTCTTGGCATCTTGTACAAATACACCTCACTTGTAGGATTGTGTAATGGATGGGTTGCACGATGGTCAACCTGTTACCCACCCACTTTATTTCTTAGTTGGCACAAAATAGAGCCTATACTTGTCAAATTCCTATTAAAGTCAATGTCAAACGGGTTAGGCTAAACTTGTGTGGGTTTGAATGGGCGTAGGTAATCCAATAGTGCTTTTTTAAAAAATAATAATAATAATAATATGGAGGTGCAATTCTTCTACATTGTTGCCATTAATTTCTTAATATAACTTACAAAAAACACTAATAATAAAGCATCATAATGCTCATCATTCCCCATTGAAACAACACATGAAATTACTGCATGAAATTGTCAACATCAACCACCTTTAATTTGGTAGAACTTTTGTGTAGTCAATTTTGAGTACATATAAGTGTTTTAGCCATCGTTAAAGATAAGAGGCTTCTAAAAGTATCTAGTATTGACCCTCAATACTAAAAATTGATGCAAAGAACAAATCACATGTAATTAAATTTAGAACATTATACTTGAAAGCATACACTTTAGTCAAATTTTGATTCACAATATTATATTAAAGTGGTTTGAAAATATTCATCCACCTCGTGCAATAGCAACATGACTTACATGGGTAAGAATTAATAAACTCATTCCAGAGTTAGTAAAAATTACTTAGGTTAACAATTTAATACTTAAACTAGCATGCCAATATAAGCCCAAGTGTATGAATGAAATTTAAAACTTAGGTTAACTCAGAGTTGAAACAATAATCATATAATTCTAACTACAAATAGAATTCTCCATCTGATTACCCATAATAACCAATTTTCCAATTACAATTGATGGATTGCCTATAGACAGATTTTTTTTTTTTTTAAAAAAAAACTATTTCTTATTATAAGTTTGTTGCTTGCTATGAAGTTTTTCAATAAAGAAATATGTTTATATTTGAGCACTAAAAATATTCTTTCACATATTATAATTTTGTATTGAATAATCTGATAGCAAGCCCCTATTAAGATTAAGGAAGATTGTTCTTTGTACGCTCATGCCATTTGCAGAAACAATCCAAAGCATCCCTCATCCATGCATGTCGACAGCTTTCAAATGCTTCTGATACAGATAGCCAATTCCTATTTCTAAACTTCTGCTCAGGCCATGAATGAAGCTCTTCCTTAACAAACAAGGCAAACATTGCTGCCTTGCACAATCCTTCCGGATTGAACTCATCTTGGTGGGTCTTACTCCTAAACTCAAAGTAATCAAGAAAGTCCTGAAAACAAATATCAAACATTGTTTTAAGAAAATCCATACTAACCATATAACATCAATTAAAGAAATTCAGAAACTAATAAATAGTTACTTCAATCTAAAAAAAATTCCTTAACAATAAAATAAATTAAGCTATTATTTCAATCTTACATATTTAGCTCCTCCCTATTTATAAAACCTCAAAGCTTATCTTAAAGGTTTATTTGGTACGAGGGATTTGGAGGGAGGGAAAAAAAATTTAAGTTGAATTTAAGAAAATTGGATAAGTAGGGTTACAAAATTTTAATATAGAGAATATGTAAGATAAAAAAGTAAGAAAACTTAATTAAAAACTTTATACCCCACTTCTCTCTTTTTTTTTAAAACAAATCCAACTCAAAATTTTTTTCCCTCTGCCCACTTTCCCTCCCCTCCCCTCATACCAAACAAGCCCTAAATACAAAATAGTTCAACCATGAAATTTCTTTCTTTCCCATGTAAATTCTTTTCATTTTTAGAAGAGACAATTCCTCACCCCAACAGGGGAAAATTTTCATTCTTAATTCCATTTTTCAAGTGCATAAGATGAAACTAATTTCACAAATCAAAATTATCTCCACTTTTAATCCAGAATTAAACATTGACTGTATCATTTATCAGACTTTTAGTTATTATATGCAAAACTTAATTAAAAACTTTATACCCCACTTCTCTATTTTTTTTTAAAACAAATCCAACTCAAAATTTTTTTCCCTCTGCCCACTTTCCCTCCCCTCCCCTCATACTAAACAAGCCCTAAATACAAAATAGTTCAACCATGAAATTTCTTTCTTTCCCATGTAAATTCTTTTCATTTTTAGAAGAGACAATTCCTCACCCCAACAGGGGAAAATTTTCATTCTTAATTCCATTTTTCAAGTGCATAAGATGAAACTAATTTCACAAATCAAAATTATCTCCACTTTTAATCCAGAATTAAACATTGACTGTATCATTTATCAGACTTTTAGTTATTATATGCAAAACTTAATTAAAAACTTTATACCCCACTTCTCTATTTTTTTTTAAAACAAATCCAACTCAAAATTTTTTTCCCTCTGCCCACTTTCCCTCCCCTCCCCTCATACTAAACAAGCCCTAAATACAAAATAGTTCAACCATGAAATTTCTTTCTTTCCCATGTAAATTCTTTTCATTTTTAGAAGAGACAATTCCTCACCCCAACAGGGGAAAATTTTCATTCTTAATTCCATTTTTCAAGTGCATAAGATGAAACTAATTTCACAAATCAAAATTATCTCCACTTTTAATCCAGAATTAAACATTGACTGTATCATTTATCAGACTTTTAGTTATTATATGCATGATAGAGTTAAACATTGATTGTGGATTTAAAAGAAAAAATAGAATTAAATACTTGTATAATGAAAAGCACAAACAAAATGGTAGTAGGCGCAAGATTAGGAAAATTTACCATTAGGTCCCCTCGAACTCCTGCTTCTTCAATCGATTCTCTAGTAGCTGCCTCCTCAACAGTTTCATCATTCTCCCAACCTCCCTTTAATATAAATAACATTAGAAAAAGCAGAATATAAGATGGAGAACACTGTTTTGCTCAAAAAAAAGAGAAAAAAAAGATGGAGATCACTGAAGTTTACCGAAGTTGATCTCAACCAAAATAATTTTATCACAGGAAAAAACCTATATAGTATTGACTTTCAAAGGATTCCACAGTAAAAGGTTGCAGGCAATTCATTACAAAGCTGCATAATCCTTTCCAATATGTAACACCATGCAATATAGGTATTTCATCAAGCTTTATATGGGAATTTAAAGTACAATAACATATCTACCTTCAAGCACAATATGTAACCAATTCAATAAAATGTTGAATTATTCTACGGGTCTCAAGTTAGCCTTCAAGCACAATAACATATCTACCCTGTCACATTGTTTCATTTCAAGGCAATCCTTTATATGAATTAAAATGATAAAATGCATTATCACCAAATAAAAATGACAAATTATAAATTTAAGACTATTAAATTAAAGCATCGTACCTCAACAAACTAATTTAGTTTCACAAGTCAACCATTGAATCATTGGCCTCTACCATAAACATAAATCTTCTAACACAACCTTGTTTTGGAATCCCATTATCCCATCATATGATGTCATTAAGTTTGTTAAAACAAAGAGCAAGGCATGCTCATGTAGTCATGTCCTACCAACACATGCTAGTGCTCTTGTCAAGAGGGGGAAAAACTCTCTGGTCTCCCAATGCACAAGTTTTTGAATTTTTTAATAGAATTTTTTATGGGAAGGCAAAAGTAGTAATCAGCCAATAGCCTTATGCAATAATAGGCATAGAATAGGAAGTTTGGAACAACATCCAGCGAACCTTGTTCACAAAAATGCCAGATACAAATAATTCACATAATTTGTTAAGTGAGAAGCAGATTTCATGATCGGAACTGTTGAGGAAGCGCAATATAGAGTGTAACCGATTATATTAGAAAATTACCCAACTAGAAAACAAAGTTTCTAGACGTAATTTAATAATATAATAAGCACCAACTACTATATTTAAATGCAACTAATAAATAATAAATCGGACAAATATAAGAGAAATATCAGATCCTAAATTCACTCCAAATAATTTACAAGTGAAATACTACAAAAGAGGAAGATATACAAATGCCTTGAGAGACAATTGTGGGGGTGAGGAATAAGGGAGGGGGAGGCACTCTATTTATACTAAAACCTCCCCCCTTCAAACCCAAAACCCACCGATGTGGGACTTGCCAAAACTCACAAATCTCCACCTTGGCAAGATCTCACAGTCTCAATTTCTCCTATTTACAAATTCTAATTGTAACTTCTATTCAAAACACCATGTTCAACAATGTTGATCAAATCCAAACAATGTTGAAATTTAATAGAAGTCACCACCTTTGTCAACATATCAGCAGGATTGTCATCTGTTCGTATCTTCTGTATTGTGACTCCACCTTCTTCCAAAATTTCTCTTACAAAATGATATCGGACGTCAATATGCTTCGTTCTTGCATGGTAGACTTGGTTCTTTGCTAACTGAATAGCACTCTGGCTATCACAAAATACTGTGATGCTTTCCTGACCAACACCAAGCTCTCCAAGCAACCCCTGAAGCCAAATCGCCTCCTTTACAGCTTCTGTAATCGCCATATACTCTGCCTCTGTTGTAGACAAAGCTACCGTTGACTGTAAAGTTGACTTCCAACTAACTGGTGCACCTGCGAGAGTGAATACAAAACCAGTAGTTGACCTTCTTTTGTCCAAATCACCTGCAAAATCTGAGTCACAGTACCCAACTAGACATTGATCAACACCCTGCTGAAAGACCAATCCAACATCTACAGTATTACAAATATACCGTAGAATCCATTTCACAGCTTGCCAATGCTCCATTCCGGGATCATGCATATACCTACTCACCACTCCAACTGCCTGTGAAATGTCTGGTCTCGTACAAACCATAGCATACATCAAGCTACCAACAGCATTCGCATATGGCACCCTTGACATATATGCTCGTTCATCTTCATCCTTCGGCGACATGTCAGCATTAAGCTTAAAATGTGGGGCAAGTGGGATGCTAACCGTCCTGGTTTCTTCATTCATACCGAAACGATGTAGCACCTTCTTCAAATACTCCTTTTGAGATAAGAAGAGCTTCTTCGATTGTCTATCTCTTGTTATCTCCATGCCAAGTATCTTCCTTGCCTCACCTAAATCCTTCATCTCGAACTCCTTCTTCAGTTGATCCTTAAGCTTCTCAATCTCTGCTTGATTTCTTGAAGCAATCAACATATCATCAACATACAAAAGGAGATAGATAAAAGATCCATCTTCAAGCTTCCGCAAATACACACAATGATCGTATTTGCTTCTCCTGTACTTGTGCCGCAACATAAACTTGTCAAACCGTTTATACCATTGCCTCGAAGACTGCTTCAATCCGTATAACGATTTTTCAAGTTTACATACCATATTCTCCTTTCCAGCAACTTTGAATCCTTCAGGCTGAGTCATATAGATTTCCTCCTCCAAGTCTCCATTTAGAAATGCAGTTTTAACATCCATCTGAACTAGTTCCAAATCCAACTGTGCTACCAAAGCCAACAGAATTCTAATGGAGGAATGTTTTACAACTGGAGAAAATACCTCATTGTAATCAATTCCTTCCTTCTGAGCATAGCCTTTAGCTACCAGTCTTGCTTTGTAACGCACATCACCTTGGTTAGGAAATCCTTCTTTCTTCGCATACACCCATTTGCAACCAATTGCCTTCTTACCCTTTGGGAGTTTGGCCAATCTCCACGTTCCATTCTGATGAAGGGACTGCATTTCTTCATTCATAGCATTCATCCACTCTTCCTTTTCTAAGCTCCGGACAGCCCATTTATAAGTTGAAGGAATGCCATCAGTTGCAATTGAAGTTGCACAAGCCACCATATCCATAAAGCGAGTAGGTTTTCTTACTATTCGTCGTGGCCTGCCGGTTGCGATTGATTCTTGTTGTTGTTGAGGTTCCTGGGTTGAAACCTCCCTTTCAACTGGCTCATCTTCTACAGGAAAGTCTTCTCTCATTTCCCTATCCTTTCTCTGAACTGGGAAAATCAACTCTCCTTCAAACTCCACCTGCTTCGAAGCACCATCGGTCTGTGTGGTATCTCCAGATGTTACCGGCTTCATAATAGTAGTCTCATCAAAAGTAACATCCCTGCTAAACACAACCTTCTCCGTCTCTGGACACCATAAACGATATCCTTTGACTCCAGAAGTGATCCCCAAGAAAATAGCTTTCTTTGCTCTAGGATCCAATTTTGATTCTTTCACATGATAGTATGCAGTTGAGCCAAACACATGTAAAGAATCATAATCATTAGCAGGCTTACCATACCATTGTTCCAATGGTGTTTTACCATCAATAGCAGCAGATGGTAGACGATTAATGAGATGGCTCGCATACGTCACTGCCTCAGCCCAAAATTCTTTGCCCAAGCCAGCATTGGACAACATACACCGAACCTTCTCCAGCAAAGTCCGATTCATGCGTTCTGCCACCCCATTCTGCTGTGGTGTATTTCTTACGGTGAAGTGTCTGACGATGCCATTATCTTCACAAACCTTCTGGAAAGGATCATTCTTGTACTCTCCACCATTGTCTGTGCGAAGACATTTGATCTTCCTGCCTATTTGTGCTTCTATCATCGTCTTCCATTTGAGAAAAATTCCCAAAACTTCATCTTTGGTCTTCATCGTATACACCCAAACTCTTCGAGAAAAGTCATCAACAAAGGTTACAAAATAATGCTTACCTCCCAATGAAGCTGTTTTGGAAGGACCCCAAACATCAGAGTGTACATAATCCAAAATACCTTCAGTATTGTGAATAGCTGTACCGAACTTAACCCTTGTGTGTTTCCCCTTTACGCAATGCTCACAAAAGTCCATGACGCAATGTTTCAATCCTTTCAATAATCCTTGACTTGTTAAAGTGTTCAAGGATTTTCCTCCAGCATGTCCCAAGCGCATATGCCACAACCTGGTTGCTTCTGCATCCTTCTCACTACTGGATGTTACTGCTGCCGTCCCAATAACTGTACTCCCATGATAGTGGTACGTGTTATTGTTCTTCCGAATACCCTTCATCACCACCAGTGCACCAGAGAATATCTTCATTACTCCATTTTCTGCAGTGATCTTGAACCCTTTTGAGTCTAGAGTCCCCACAGAAATGAGATTTTTTTTCAAGTCTGGTACGTACCGAACATCTGTTAATGTTCTGATCAATCCATCATGGTTCCTTAATTTGATTGAACCAATACCATATGCGGTAAGAGAAGAGTTATCTGCTGTGTGAACAATTCCACACTCTGCTTCTTCAAAATCAGTGAACCAGTCTCTGTTAGGACACATATGATGGCTGCAGGCTGAGTCCAATAACCATTCATCTGATGGTTTTGATGACGTTGTTGTAGCCAGTGAGAAATCTGAATTCTCATCATCACAATCAGCTACATTTGAGTCCATATCGGCCTTCACATCTCCAGGTTTGGCTTTGTTCTTCAGCTTCGGACAGTCCTTCTTCCAGTGTCCCTTTTCTCGACAAAAGGCACACTCATCTTTGCTGGGTCTAGACCTTGACTTGGATCTCCCTTTCTTTGATCTCTTCTTCTCCTCAGTACGTCCTCTAACCACTAGAGCCTCTGCCTCTCCACCTTTTTGTTTCTCTTTCCTTCTTTGTTCATGGCTGTACAAAGAAGAACAAACTTCTTCCAGAGAAACTTTCTGCTTACCGTGAAGTAGCGTAGTTTCCAGGTGCTCGTACTCATCGGGAAGTGATCCCAACAACATCAGGGCCAGATCTTCATCTTCAAAAGTCACGTCCAAATTCTGCAAATCCGTCACCAACTTGTTGAAGCTAGTGATATGCTCATTCATTGTGGTACCAGGAACGTAAGTGAAGCGAAACAGCCTTTTCTTCATGTAGAGTTTATTCTGACAGTTTTTCTTCAAGAACTTGTCCTCCAGTGCCTTCCACAGTCTACATGCAGAAGTTTCCTTTGTGTATGGATACTTCTGGTCTCTTGAAAGGTACGATCTAATAGTACCACAAGCAACACGATTCACGACCCTCCATTCTTCTTCCTCCATTTTATCTGGTTTTTTCTCCTCAAGGGCAAAGTCTAGTCCTTGTTGAAAAAGGACATCCAGAACCTCGCCTTGCCACATGCCAAAATGCCCAGATCCGTCAAAAATTTCAACTGCAAACTTCGCATTTGACACTATTCTGGTCAAATACGATGATGAGAACGACGAACCGCTAACATCTGCTGTGGACACATCACTCCTTTTGTCCGCCATTTCTGCTCCAAAAAATTATTTAATAGTTGCCAAAACAAAAGCTCAAAAGTAATTCTTTTCTGATGTGGAAGCTCAGACTAAGCTGCAACCACAGAGCATACTCAGACAGAACCTCGGCTCTGATACCAATTGTTGAGGAAGCGCAATATAGAGTGTAACCGATTATATTAGAAAATTACCCAACTAGAAAACAAAGTTTCTAGACGTAATTTAATAATATAATAAGCACCAACTACTATATTTAAATGCAACTAATAAATAATAAATCGGACAAATATAAGAGAAATATCAGATCCTAAATTCACTCCAAATAATTTACAAGTGAAATACTACAAAAGAGGAAGATATACAAATGCCTTGAGAGACAATTGTGGGGGTGAGGAATAAGGGAGGGGGAGGCACTCTATTTATACTAAAACCTCCCCCCTTCAAACCCAAAACCCACCGATGTGGGACTTGCCAAAACTCACAGGAACAATTACTCCAAATTCAACTGAGTTTCGTTTAATCCACAGTGTTTCCCAATCATAAGCAACTATATCCTATGAAAAGATTTGACACAAGTGACCTAGTAAACATAGCAATTCCACATTTCTAGTATACCTTGTCACCCCTACCGAATCACATCTGTCAATTTCAGAAACGGATTAAGGCAAAAGACAGAAATCTTATTTTTTTGATGTATTTTTTTTGTTTTTATCGTAAAAAAGTAGAGTAGGAGATAGCTGACTATCTGTTCGGATCTAAATCAAAGATTCTGTACCAAGTTCATCAAGGTCATTCTACCAATTTTCTAGCCTTTTAAAACTAGAGGTCAGTGGAGAACCTCGATAACTGAAGCTCCAGACATTACTTCTCTCAAGGTAAGCCAAAAACCTATCCGAATAAGCTATACAGGTTCTCTAAAACTAGAATAGTTTTGTTAGTCACAGCAACTTGACTGTCACTCACACATTTATAAGAACAGCATAAATTATTGTGAAGTGCATGTTTCATTTTTTCCACAAAGTACTAAGATTAATATCAAAAGGCACAATAATTGAAAAATACAGTTTTCAATTCCATATATACAATGAAAACAGGAAAAGAAGAAACACAATAGAATGCCAAGTATTTTTTTTAGGCTTACATTTTTAGTGTAAGTATTTTAGCAATGCAAAAATTGAAACGGTGTTCACTGAAAAAGAAGGAAGTTGACACAGTCACGTCAATAATACCTCCAGCATTACAATTTATGGTTTTAAACTATCTACAAAATAAACATCTGAATATAAATAAATATGAGACCTTGAATCATTAAAAAAATTAATTATTTAGAACTCCTGTTCCTCAAAACAAAGACATCCATCAGAAAAAAGTTCTTCATGTATCAAACAGTAGTTGTTGAACTTGTTTACAAACAAATGGAAGGCTGCAAACTGAGATAAATATAAAAATGAATATTTCTAAAATGTACCTTTGGAAACAAAAGGCCAGGTCCACTAGGCGAGCTAATCATAAGTACTTCAACAATCTTCTTGGAATCAGAATTACAAACATCAGTACTTCTATACCTAAATGGAACGCACCTGCAACAATTGAAATTGGCAGCAACATTAGCATTGGAAGATCAAGGCTACATGTGGAAATAGCCAAAACAATCATAACGAAGTTCTCTTCAATCTTCATGCAATTCGCAGCCAAAAGAACATGGCTGACATGGTTTTAGTGGCTTCTTGCTTCTATTAAAACGTGAAAAGAATATCACCACCTGCTATCTCTTTACTCTCTCTATGGTTCACTTCCACCTTTTTTATATTCAAAATTCTACTAGCTCAAAAGGTTGCAAAAAATTATCTATTAATGCCTATAAATTGAGTTACTTGATTAACAATTTTAAGAAAGAAAAATTAGAGATCTCTCCCAGATTTTTCATAAACGAAAAAGAAAAATAAAAAAAAAATAAAAAATATATCAAACAACATGACAAGTCAATATGATTTGTCATTATATCATTATAAGGAAAAGGATAAAGAGAACAAAGAAATCCCACTTGTACTTTGGTCAACCCTCCTAAGTATACACATTCTTGCCGAGAGCTTTTAACTCATCTGGCACCCCACACCTTCTCGTATAGAGAAGGTTGCGAGTTTAATGCCCCAAGTAACCAAAATAGGGGTGGGTGTTATATACATTCTTGAGATTTCACCATCCACATCCGAGTTTCTAATTTTTAAAGTCAAGCAATGTAGCAGTCGGTCCAGTCAATCTCAAAATTTGCTTGATGAAAGCTAAGAAAATATCTGAAAGCCAACAAGACGGCTAGAAATTCAAGAGGATCAAAATTCAAAAGTTACAATTGGAACACTAAAGTGCTCTTGCGAAATTATCGTTGAGAAATTAAACGACCATGCACTGCAAAGGCCAAACTGCATGCCAAAAATATTCAAGAATTCTGTTTTGTGTATCAGTAATATGCAAATACTTACTAAACTGTACGGAGTTACATCAAATCCTGACCTCTATATAAGCTACTTTGTTTAATTTGTGAGCCATGATGCGCACACCCAAAAAAAGCACAAAATACAACCTAACCGGATCCGACCAAGTGTGACCCCAAAAACCTCAAAACAGGAAACTATCCCAGGATGACAAAACTATTTTCAATTCTCGGAATCTCCTACCAAGAACCAAAATTCAAAGACCCAAAATAGACTATGTTATGTTCATTGATTAATTAGTTCTGCATCTGAAATGGAGAGATAAAGCAGCCATATTACCATGAAAAAGCAAGCTAAATTTATACTCGAAAATCCAAAGGTCTCTGTTTAGAGAGTCTAACTTGAAAAAGTTTCAATTTTTGCCTCAGTTTGGAATTAAGAGAGGATCCTAACTACGTTAATTTGAATAATTAATTTGAAGTAATAGTAAACAAACAAAACAACGGACATGGCATGACTGCTGAGTAGACCTGCGTATCAATAATGAAGAAAATAATTTGCTAAAACAGTCTTCCAGCCACAATCATTCGAGCAAATAGGCCTAAATAATCACTGACTCAATGCATCACCAAAAGGTCCTTCATAATCCTATTCCTTCTGCATGGGAATGATGATTTGAATTTTAAAATAATAAGTAAGAGTAGTCATCTGTCAAATAGAAATTTTAATCAATATCAATATATGGATATAAGCGTGCAAGTTGCAATCCAATAGCACCGCAAGAATCAGAAGAAAGAGAAGAAAAGATGGAAGCCAACAAACAAGAGAAACAGAAACCAAACCATCAATCAATTCATAATAATAAAAAAATCAACCACAAAATATGTTATCAGCCCCATTGTAATTTCTTCACAGGAAAGCTACGTTTGTATATACAAAATCTCAGCCTGAAAATGACATTTCTCCTCTACGTCATCCAACCAAGAAACAACCCAAAATAAATCAACATAAACCCCACCAAATGCTCCTGGATGGGCATATTAGAAATTTTTTAAAACTAAATAAATAAATAAATACCCGGCGACAAGGCGATATCCGTTCTCATACCGCTGCTTAAGGCGGCCCGTACGGGCCACCAAATCAGACATAATAAAAACAGAAACCAATATCAATCGAAGCCTTTAGTATTCACAAATCCTAACAGCTCTTGGCGATAAGAAATCTCCTCAGTTCGCACTAGATAAGAATTCCACCAATACCGCACATCCCTTCAGCGATAGTAGCCGAACACAACAAGCATCCACCAATGGTTCTCCGAAAATGATTGATTAGGGTTTTGGCTTGGTCTGCAGAAACGAAAAGAAGAGAGAAGGAACGAACTGAAGCGAACGTAGAGAGAACGCAAGAGAGAAAGCACGCGGCGGGGAGGGAGGGAGGGAGGGAGGGAGGCGCCTGGGAACGGAACGGACTGTGGGGTCCTTTAGAACTAACGTGGAAAATGTGGGGCCTTCGTAAAGGCAAGGACGGAAGTGGAATTTAACAAGGAAGAGAGCGTATATATTGGCCAAAGAACGAATCCAGAGGAGACGCGTAGCAAATTTGAATTTAGGAGGATGTGATTGGTGGGATATTGCGGCGAGGTTTGATCGTCGCTTGTGATTTTGAGATGAAGACGACACAAAAAGACGGTTAGAGTCTGACGTGGATGCCTTTATTTTCAGTTATTATGCAGCGGAACGGTTGAATTCAATATTTTATTATTAATATAATATTTATTTATCTAATTTTAACTATAAAGAATTTAGTCAAATAAATTGATATGACATATATTTTAAAAAATACTCTAATAAATTTTTTTAATTATTTAATTACCTCTCTTTCTTAATTATAACATCAATTAGGTATATTAGAAAAGAATTTGATAAATATAAAAATATATACCTTATATTTAGAATTAAGAAGAACCCTCCAAATAGGTTATATATTAAAGACAGGACGTGGGAAGATATGATAGTCACCCATTTTTCTTTAGATCCAATAATATAATTTTTTATAAGAAAAATAAATTAAATGTTAAATAATCAAAATAAAGTAATACTCCCCCTCAAGGTTAATTTGTTAACTTTGTTTAAAAATTAAACATTGCTCATATCCGGCGGCGGCAGTTTGGATTGCAATTTTCCATGAAATCATTTTTCCACCGCTAGCCATTTTCATCTATTTATATGAAAGTGGGTTTCCACAAAAAATGGTGGGAACCCATTTTCCACCACTTAAGGAAATTTACCAAAGACCCAAATATATGCCATTAATGTGACATTGGATTAAATATATGAAAGAGCTTAGGGGAAGTATATTCTCTCACCGTCTAGCTTTCTCCTTATCTCTTATAAGTCAATCTACACTGTTGATTTCACTTTGCACGGTCATGATTTAAAGATTATGAGAGCTCCTCATCTTTCATAAGCCAATCTACACCATTGATTTCACTTTGTCAAGTTAAGATTTAAAGCTGATGAGAGATGATGAGAAAAAAGCCAATGAAAAAAACCAAATATGAGCTTAGGGGAATTCACATAGCTGGACCTAAAGAAAATGAAGGGAGCTAAAGAACAGCGATGAAAATTTAAAAACTGCGCCAATTTTTTTTTTCCAAAAATTTGTAGCAGTTTTATAAAACCGCTACAAAAATATTACATTTAAAAAAAATCCATAATTTTAGTTGTTTTTTAATTATTTTATCATTTTAGTGTCATTATTTAAGTGGTAATTTATTTGATAACTTTTAATATTAAAAAAATATTACTAGTAGATGATATTTGATTATGGATATCATATAGGTATAATACTGAGAATGTGTAGATAATATAAACTTATACTATGATATCCACTACATGATATTGGATTATGAAATGAACGTTGATGATTATAGAAGGAATGTTGAGGAAATGTCCTTAATGTTCTACATAAAATTAAAAAAAAAACAAAAAAAGATTAGTATCATAGAATTATAAGGAAGTGAAAAAATGAAAAGCAAACAAGTGAAAAAATATTTACCATACTTGATAAGTTTGTTCAGCACTTAACCTCTCTTGAAAACGTTGACGAGAAAAAGAAAACGAGAGAGAAGTTGAGAAGAAGAAATGAAGAAGTGTGTAAAATAGTGTGGTGGAGGTATTTAGAGGGATATTTAAGTTAAATTTGTAGTGGTTTAAGTGATGGTGTTGGTAGTGGTTTTGAATTTTTTTAGTGGTTTTGTTTTATTTTACAACCACTACAAGAAATCATGGGTATTTTTTTAACCCAAAAAAAAAAAGTGATTACAATAAGATAAGCATAATTTTTGTAATTAATCTTGGTCATTATCACTGTAAAAAAAGGTGGGGAGAACATTCTAGGCCTGACGCCTATCCCATAAGATAGAGGTGTGAGCAACATCATCTCAATCATACTTCCTATCAAAGGTAGAAGGGTTGTGATAGTTGGAACCCCTCCATATTTGCATGGTAGGAGTGCCAACCTTTGGTTGTTGCCTCACTACCTCTTCACCACATTCTCACTTGAGCCACGAATGCCTCATTGTCTATGGGGGCTTAGGCTGCTCATCCTACTATTCAAGGACATGAGCGCCACGATTTCTGAATATCTTGAATGTTTTTGTTATATTTTTCTTAAAGAAATCAATAATGATAAATGGTTAATTATATTTTTATTTAACTTTATTAAACTTTGATATTCTAATTTGTTTTAGATATTTTCCTTTTTTAAATTATTATTTGATAAATTTTATTTACTACTAAATAATTCCTTCATAAGATCACTTAACTCTTATAAATAGAAATTTAGGATGTTACAAGTATCACCCCGGCAGGTGCTGGGAATGCTTCAAGTCTCACAATATAGGGCACTTGAGCCAAGAAATTGGGTCATCTCATTTAAGCCCTAGTCTTTCAAGGACCGGGCTTGAAAATTAGAAAACCAAAATGAAATTGGCCCTATAGGGCCTCGGGTTTAAAAAGGCTGGCCCATTAGGCCCTTTTAATTTTTTGAAAAAAAAAATATCTAAGCAGCATAGATTTGAGAGTTGTACTCACAATTGGATACATAGATTTACATATGATGGTAATTTACTAATTTTTATGTATTTTGTATTATTGAGCAAAAAAAATGTATTTTATATTTATTATAGAGTTATTTATCCATTTAAATACAAATACATAATAACTATACTCTGGTTTTATGATTTCGTTTATTATTTGTTGTAGATAAAGATTATAGATGTGTTCATAATGCAGGAGAAGAAATTTATGATATTCTTACTCATGAAAAGGGATTGCTACTCAAAGTGAAGCACAATCAAATGTCTTTAAAATTGATTATAATGGCAAAAAAGATGACAATGATAGTCATCGTACTAATGTTGCTTAGTGATATGCTTCTTATGTTTTATATGAGTTATTTTTAAATAATAGTTTGCTTTTGATTAAGAATTAGTGAATGTGTTTATTTGTTGGATGATTCGTATTGTTTGTATATTAATGTTAACGATATTTATTTGATAAATTAGAACTTTAATTGTTGAAATTTACTAATAATATTTATTTGAAAAAAAAACAGAGAAAAAATAGTTAAATTTTCGAATAGTAACTTTCAGGCCTTGTAGGGCTAGCTCTGACCTTGGTACTTTCAGACCGGGCTTTGTTTGAGACCAAGCTTTGAAAAACAGAATTTTTTTTACCCCAAACCAGTTATATTAGGCCATGACTTTTCAAAGACCGGCTCTTATTCCCAACTCTAGCCGCCTAGCTTGATATTGTTTTGAAGTGAGTTGTTTCTTTTCTATCTGGGTTATCTATCGAACAATTTAAATATTTATGCTAAGAGTGTGAGAGCTAAGAGAGGGTGTTACAAGGGCCTAGGCCCAATTACAACTCAAGAAACTCTAGCTGAGAAAACACCATCTCACTTCAGTCACTTCTTCGACAACTCCAGCCTTTCCCATATCCTCTTTAGTGTCTTCACACACAGCAACAATGAACTAGTCACTGTTAGGATTCATACACACAGCGGTATAAAATTTATCCAATAAATTACGAATCCCAAGAAGAGGATCTATCAACGGCGTTTAAATCGTGTTAGTAATTATGAACCGTACCTATGCGAACTAGTGTGCGTGCTTTGCAAACTCGTGGGCTAACATCTTCTTGATCTATCCATCTCTAGGAGCTGACTCTACGAATCCACTCCCTTTACCGGTATCTGCACCGAACAACACTCCAACACGAACGACAGCGTGCTAGCGCCTTTAAGCTTTTGCCTCACGCCTCTCTTCTAGGATTCTTTTGTGGCTCTTGAATTCTCTTGTGTGTGTAATCAAATTACTTACAACCTAAGGGTATTTATAACCCTAATGGGCCGCATTAAATATTCAAAATCAATCTTATTAATTTTGAAATTGAATTGGAAATTAAATATGTCTAATTGATTCAATCCAATCAATTTATTTAATGCAAATTAGAAGCCAACTAATTTGATTTATCTTCATAAATCAAATATGAGATATGATATCCATTAAATCATTGATTTATCTTCATAAATTAAATTAGGAAGTTATTTAATGATTAGCCCCTAGGGCATAATTTCCAACAGACTCCCACTTGTACTAGGTGCAATCATTAGATATATACTCTTCCTAGATAAAACGTTGTATTCATTGAATCTTAAACATATCTTAGATTCAATAAATTTGGACATTATAGCTTGTGTTAAGCTATTCTTGTGTGTGACCCTGCAGGTTCATATGAGATTGGCAGTGGACCAATACTGTACTAGCCCACAAATTGCAAGCGGCCTCTAGCAAGACATTGCGACTACCCAATTCATATGAGGATCTATTATTCGATATAACCTATCATAAAACCATGTCACATCCCTTTTGTCACGCGATAATTTGGTCAAGGATGAGGCATATATAATGTCAACTTCCTTTCTTGACCATTACTTTCTCGATTCTCAAGTAATCTAATAATTGAAGTGAAAACTCTTTTCCATCACAGTATAGTCATACATTTCTTAGACTCACTCATCGAGGGGACCAGTATTATCTCTCTACAAATGTGAGGGACAAATTCCATCTTAACCACTCACATTCCTCTACATGAAAACCACTGATCCTGATCCAAGCCTTTATCACCACCCGGTCAAAGGTGACTTTTGACTAGGTCAAAAATTAGTAACTCATCATGTAGGAATCCATGATGATCTCAGGTTATAGGGCATTGTGACGCGGTTATACATGAGATAAGCTTATGACTAAATCCACGTAGCTTCTCATAGTGGGTCGGTCCAGCACCTTGTACTCTTACAAGTGCTTATGACTTTGATTCATATCTCCATACCTCATCAAAGTCATACTGGTCTTATCTCATCTTTGCTCCCACGTAGATGACCGACCAGGGACATTTAAGATAATCTATAAGATATATCCAAGGATACAATTATCAATATAAACATGCAAATGAAATGATAACTAAAAGAGAATACTTTAAATAACAATAATGTTTAAAGTATAATGATTAGCCTTTCCAACAAAATACTCCTACTTGAACTAGGTACAATCATTAATTTCCCTAATTCTCATTGTCCTCACATGACATTCATGTATTATCTGTGCAAGCGGTTTAGTAAGAGGATCAGCAACATTATCTTCTCCTGTTACTTTGCATATTTTTATGTCATCTCTATCATTGATTTCTCTGATAAGATGAAAACGCCTGAGTATATACTTGGTCCTTTGATGTGACCTAGGCTCCTTGGCCTGCGTAATAGCCCCGTTGTTGTCACAAAATAGGTCTACTGGATTTGAGATGGTAGGAACCACCCCTAGTTCAGTAATGAACTTTATGATCCAAACGGCTTCCTTAGCTGCATCCGACGCTGCTATATACTTAGCTTTTATTGTAGAATCTGTTACAGTGTTCTGCTTAGAGTTCTTCCAGCTTACTGCACCACCATTTAACAGGAATACATATCCTGACCGCAATCTTAGATCATCTTGGTCAGTTTGGAAACTCGCATCTGTGTAACCAGTTACATAGAGCTCATCCTCCAAGTCACCATATACTAAGAATAAGTCCTTAGTCCTTCTTAAGTACTTCAGGATATTCTTGACAGCAGTCCAGTGACCTTCACCGGGGTCTTGTTGATATCTGTTAGTCACACTTAAGGCAAATGAGACATCCAGTCGAGTACATAACATGACATACATGATAGATCTAATGGCGGAGGCGTATGGAATCTTACTCATGCGGTCTCTTTGATCTTGTGTGTTAGGACACATATCCTTGCTGAGATGGATGCCATGAGACATGGGCATGTAACCCTGTTTTGAATTTCACATACTGAATCTATGCAGTATCTTGTCTATGTATGTGTTCTAACTTAAGCCTATTAGCCTCTTGGATCTATCTCTACAGATCCTGATTCCAAAATTGTAAGTGGCTTCGCCTAAATTTTTCATTGAAAAAGACTTTCCTAACCAAGACTTGACACTCTGCAAGGTAGGAATATCATTCCCAATGAGTAGGATGTCATCAACATAAAGCACCCGAAATACAATTGTGCTCCCACTAACCTTCTTGTAAACACAAGGTTCATCAATGTTTTGAATGAATCCAAACTCTCTGACTACTTCAAAACGATGATTCCAACTCCAAAATGCTTGCTTCAATCCATAAATGGATCTTTGAAGCTTGCAAACTTTACCAGATTCCTCTGGACGCATAAAGCCTTTAGGTTGTGTCATGTACACATCCTCAAGTAGCTTTTCATTAAAGAAGGCTGTCTGGACATCCATCTTCCATATTTCATAGTCATAATATGCTGCTATGTAAAGAATGATTCTGATTGATTTGACCATTGCAACTGGGGAAAAGGTTTCATCATAGTCCATACCATGAGTTTGAGTGAATACTTTTGCAACCAGTCGTGCCTTGAAGACATTTACTTTGCCATCCATGTAGTTTTCTCCTTGAAAATCCATTTACACCTAATGGTTTTTACACCTTCAGGTGGATTGACTAAGGTCCATACCTTATTATTGTACATGGGTTGCATTTCAGACTTCATGACATCTAGCCATCTTTCAGAGTTTGGTCCCACTATGGCTTCTCGATAGGTAGTTGGCTCATTCTGCTCAATAAGCAAGGTATCACGACTTCCAATAGTTAGAAGTACATATCTCTAAAGCTTTTGCCGTGTCCTATCGGACCTTCGTGAGCCTTGTGTTACTAGAGCAGGCTCATCAACTTGTTGTGAGTCTTCTCTGTTTTCCATTTGTGGTTCTATGTTGTCATGTCTCTCGAACTTCTTCGATGTTCACCTTACTCTTACTGGTTCTTTTAGAGATAAACTCCTTTTCCAAAAAGATACCATTGCGGATAACAAACAATTTGTGATCCGTGGGATTGTAGACATAGTATCCCTTAGTTTCCTTAGGATACCCCACAAAAAGGCATTTTGAGGATCTGGATGATAATTTATCAGAGGTTTGTTGTTTAACATAAACCTCACATCCACAAACTTTAAGAAATGACAAACTAGGTTGCTTCCCAATCCATATCTCATATGGTGTCTTTTTAACTGCCTTTGATGGAACATGATTCAGTGTGAATGCAATTGTTTCTAGGGTATGGCCCCAAAAGGACGGCGGAAGATCTATTTGATTCATCATAGATCGAACCATATCTAATAGAGTTTGATTCCTCCGTTCAGAAACACCATTCCATTAAGGTGTTCCTAGAGGAGTAAGTTGTGAGATGATCCCATAACTCCTAAGATGGTCAATGAACTCTTGGCTCAAATATTATCACCCGATCAAATCGAAGTGTTTTAATTGTTTTGCCAAGTTGATTTTGTACTTCATTTTAGAATATTTTGAACATTTCAAAAGATTCAGACTTATGTTTCATTAGATAGATATACCCATATCTACTAAAATCGTCTATAAATGTTATGAAGTACAAATGACCTCCTCTGGCAGATACATTCATTGGTCCACATACATTAGTATGTATGAGGCCCAATAAACCTGTGGCCCTCTCATTATGTCCAGTAAAAGGTGCCTTTGCCATCTTTTCTAATAAACAAGACTCACATGTATCAAATGATTCAAAATCAAATGAATTAAGAAATCCATCTTGATGGAGTTTCGAAATGCGTTTCTCATTTATATGTCTTAGATGACAATGCCATAAGTAGGTCGGATTCAAATCATTTGACTTGAACCTTTGAGTAGTTATGTCATAGATTCGTCCATTATTAAGATGTTCTAAATTATGTATATAATGACTAGCATGCAAATTACCATCAGCATAGAAAATGTCATTACAATAATTGAACATTTACAGTTCCTAGTAATGGAAGTATAACCTTTCTTATCCAAATAAGAAAGTGAAACAATGTTACTACTCAAAGCAGGAACATAAAAGCAATTGTTCAAAATTAATAGAAGCTCATTGGGCATAACTAATTCATAAGTGCCTACGGCTAAAGCAGCAACTCTTGCTCGGTTTCCAACTTGTAGGTCAACTTCACCCTTCTTCAATTTTCTACTGTCCTTAAAACCCTGCACATTTGTACAAATGTGAGATCCACATGCAGTATCTAATACTCATGTAGAGGAAGTGGAAAAGTGAATATCTATGACATAGATACCTGAAGTGATAGCCCCGCCATCCTTCTTGTTCTTTTTCAGATCTTTAAGGTAGAGTTTGCAGTTTCTCTTTCAATGACCAGATTCATTGTAGAAGAAGCAGACCCCGTCTTTCGAAGGCTTTGCCTTCTTGATTAAAGGCTTAGTTTCGAGCCTGTTTGACTCTTTAGTCTTACCAGCTGAGCCATTACCCTTTCCTTTTCCCTTTCGTACCCTTTCCTTTCTCCTTTCGTACCCTTTCCTTTCTGAACCATCAAAATAGTACTGGGCTTCTTCTTAATGCTCTGCTAAGCTGTTTTAAACATCCCATGCAATTCAGAAATTGATTTCTCCATGTTGTTCATATTATAGTTCATGACAAACTGGTCATAACTTTCGGGAAGTGAGTTCAAGATCATATCTATAGCTAACTCCTGGCTCATGGGAAATCCAAGCCTCTCAAGGTGATCAATATAACCTTTTATTTTCAACACATGAGGACTAACTGATGCGCCTTCAGCCATCTTGCAGGAATGTAAGGCCTTTGTGGTCTTATACCTCTCTTGCCTTGCCTGTTGCTGGAACATTTCCTTAAGATGTACAATCATCTCATAAGCCTCCATATGTTCCAGATCTCTTTGAAGCTCTGGAACCATAGTGGCAAGCATCAGGCATCCTACATCCATAGAGTCATCCTTATGCTTCATGTAAGCATCTCTTTAAGCTCTTGGAGCATTAGCTGCAGGCTCGTCAGGAATGGGTTGATCGAGGACATAAACCTTTCTTTCGTGCTTGAGAACAATTCTCAAGTTTCTAAACCAGTCAAGAAAGTTTGTCCTATTTAATTTGTCCTTCTCAAGGACTGATCGCAGTAATAGTGTTGCGGTATTACTAGTCGACATGATTCTACAAATAAAAAATATGCAAAGTTAATTAATAATTTTCCACTGAATTAACAACCCTCATTATAATTAGTGGGCTAAGATCCATATTTGACTTAAATTTAGGTTCGTTTTGGCAGGATGCTTAAAATCAAGTTATTTAGGTAGGCAACCACTTTGTCAATTACATCACATGTAACTCTTAGATCTTTATGGGATTCAATCATCATATGACCGGCACATTTAATCTCATCTAATGCCTTGAGATCCAAAACCGTTTTGATAATCTCAATTAAGTCAATACAATTATGAATGTTGAGTATCACCATTACTCACTCATATCTCACCAAGATAACTCAAGTGCATCCACTTTGGTGGAACATACAAATAAGCGATCTACGCTTTGACAAGTATTCATTAATTGACGGCATTACGACTTAAGATTTCAATTAGAGGGTATTATTTGATATAATCTAATTAATCCTATTTATGTGAATGCAATGATAGTTGTATCTCATACAAACAACACATAATTCGCAAAATAAACATGCTATAATCTAATCAAAAGCACAATTAAAACATGACACAACATGGCTTACCTAACCTAAAATTCTCTCAAGCCAATGAGGGAACTTCTCTAAATAAGTAAAAAAAAAATTACATCAAGAGAAACCTTGTTTAAACACACGAGGGGAGTGAGATGAGAAGAGAATGTACATCAAGAATATTTAGAGAGAGACATAGCTCGCAGGCCATATTTAAATATTACAACCATTGTAAAAACTAAAGCCATGTTGTTCACCATACCCAAATAATTTGAAAGTAAGTCACAACAAGTATTACTTCATACAATATGAAAGAAAATGTCATGATTTCTCCATCAATTAATAATACGTATAATAATTATAACGTGATGTCAATTCCTAATTCCCATCAATTAATAATTAAGATAATTATAATGTGATGTCAATTCCAAATTCCCATCAATTAACTAACTAGGAAATAATGTTATTGGGAAATCATAACATTATTGTAAATTGGGTTTAAAAACATTATTGTAAATCAATTCCCATCATAATAATTGATTTAAAACAATTGATTACATGTGGAATAATAACACGTAATAATGTTACATGAATAAACGCACAAGTGAATAAACGCACAACTCACGTAACATTATTCTTACAATTCACATAATATTATTATAATGATTTTTTTTTTTTAGAAAAACAAATCAGCCCCAGAGATGGCATTGTTCTGAACGTTTCAGAACTTTTCGAATGTGACCAATCATAACTCTAATGTGAACTTTCGATTTAAACGCATACAAAATATGGTTAAGCATAAACGCATAATATATCCCATATATAATCGCATTAAGAACATAAACCAAATTTAAACGTACAATTGATCTGCCTCTAATACCACTGTTAGGATTCGTACACGCAGTGGAATAAAATTTATCCAATAAATTACGAATCACAAGAAGAGGATCTATCAACGGCGTTTAAATCAGGTTAGTAATTAGGAACCGTACCTATGCAAACTTGTGTGTGTGCTCTGCAAATTTGTGGGCCAACACCTTCTTGATCTATCAATCTCCAGGAGCTGACTCTACGAATCCACTCCCTCTACCAGTATCCACACCGAACAGCACTCCAACACGAACGGCAGCGTGCTAGCATCTTCAAACTTTTGCCTCACGTCTCTCTTCTAGGGTTCTTTTGTGGCTCTTGAATTCTCTTGTGTGTGTAATCAAATTACTTACAACCTAAAGGTATTTATAACCCTAACGGGCCGCATTAAATATTCAAAATCAATCTTATTAATTTTGAAATTGAATTGGAAATTAAATATGTCTAATTGATTCAATCCAATCAATTTATTTAATGCAAATTAGAAGCCAACTGATTTGATTTATCTTCATAAATCAAATCTGAGATATGATATATATTAAATCATTGATTTATCTTCATAAATTAAATTAAGAAGTTATTTAATGATTAGCCCCTAGGGCATAATTTCTAACAGTCACTACTTCAACAACTATAGAGACGACAATTCTTCCCACATCAACATTGAACAAGCCTTTTAATAGTTCCTAGATCCCTTTAATAGTTTGAATATTTGAAACCAGAGATGACAGACAAAAACAGAGTAACAAACCGGAGCAATGGATGCGCAAGACGACGACAAAACCTAAATGAAATGATTGATGGGACAAAGTGAGAGCATCGATGTCTAAGAGAGGAGCATGGGCTATGAACTTGTAAGAGGATCAAGTGAGGATTGAGGAGGAGTAGAGAATGAAATAAATACATAAAAATAAAAATTGTTGTTCCGTATTTTTATTAAAGGGTTAAGGTGCAAAAATACACAAGAACTTTGTCCCTATGAGCGCCCAGTACCACATGTTTTTAGTGCAAAAATACACATGTGGTTACGTTTTAGGAGCAAAAGTCACACAGGCCGTTAGTTGACCAACATTGACCGTTAACTTGGACGAAAATGAACAGTAACTCCTCTGAAATTACCATTTTGCCCTTATTTTAAGCTAAAATTACCATTTTTCCCCAAGTTTTTTTAAATATTTTTTTTTAAAAAATAAAACTAAAATAAACCCTTCCGGGCCCCACCACCCGCCATACTACTGCCGGCGGCCGCCCTCCCTACCGACGGCCGCTGCTGGCGACTTTGTTTTTTTATGAATTTTAAAAACTAAGGTTTCAAATATTTTTTTTTAAAAAAAAACACTAAAATAAACCCTTCCCCACTGGTGGCCCATCGCCGGCGGCCGCCTCCGCGACCACTTTCTGCAACTTTTTTTTTTTTAAAAAAAACTAAGGTTTTTTTTACAAAAACTTAAAGGGAGGTGGCCGCCGGTGGGGAGGGCGGCCATCGGCGGTGGAGGGATCCACCGGTGGGGAAGGGTTTATTTTAGTGTTTTTTATTTAAAAAAATATTTAAAACCTTAGTTTTTAAAATTATAAAAAAAAAGTCGCTGGAGGTGGCTGCCAACTACCGGCAGTAGGGAGGGCGGTTGCTGGCGGTGGGGTGGGCGGTGGTGGGGCCCACCGGGGAAAGGTTTATTTTAGTGTTTTTTTTAAAAAAATATTTAAAACCTTAGTTTGTAAAATTTTTTTAAAAAAAAATCACCAAAGGTGCCCGCCGGTCGCTAGCAGCGGCCGGCGGTGCTGTAGCCGGTGGTGGGGCCTGAAAGAGTTTATTTTATTTTTATTTTTAAAAAAAAATATTTAAAACTAGGGGCAAAATGGTAATTTTAGCTTTAAAGTAAGGACAAAATGGTAATTTCAGCAGAGTTATTGTTCATTTTCGTCCAAGTTAACGGTCAACGTTGATCAACTAACGGCCCGTGTGACTTTTGCTCCAAAAACGTAACCACGTGTGTATTTTTGCACAAAAAAAAACATGTGGTGTTGAGCGCTCTTGGGGACAAAGTTCATGTGTATTTTTGCACCTTAACCCTAGAAATTTCTAATAATATACTCCCTCCTATCCTATTTATAAGATATAGTTGATCTTTTTAGAGAGATTAGGAAAGCTAATTAAATTATTTTAGAGTATTTTTATTTTTATTTTTTTCTTCAAACTAATTAGTTTGACTAATAAACTAATATATAATCTAAGAATATACAACATATGAAATGATTAAGTAATTTATTTAGCTTCCTTAATCCCTCCAAAAAAAGTCAACTGTCTTATAATTAGGACAAGAGGTAGTATTATATATTTAAATAAAAATAAAAATATTAAATACAAATCAAAATTACAATATATAGTATAAATGTAAATATTATCTTTTCAATTTTTTGAATGAATAATGTATTAATTATTAATGATATTTACATGAAATAAGAAAATTAAAAAGGAATATTTAACCAATTAAAATGTGTCTATATATATATATATATATATATATATATAATTTTGTAAATAATGATCGTGGGTTCATCTCTACTCAACTAGCACAGTGCATGGGAGGTCGAGAATTAAAATCGGCCTTTATAAAATGACAGCGGTGGCCTACTGAAGAAGCCAATTTCTTGCCATCTCTCAGTTCTTCAGGTCGATTTTAAAAAATAATGTTTCTGAACAATTTTTTTTTTACTACTTTTTTAATGTAATTTTTAGAACAATTATCTAAATAAAATTATAAAATTTTTCTGAAAACGTAAAAACAAAAAGCAGAATCAATCAAGCCTTATATTCTTACCTTTTATTCCTTGGACTTGGAGATATCGTCTAACAAGATTGAAGTCTTCTTTTTGTTCTTTTTTTTTTTTGGGTGTTTTTATATTTTTCCTGACATTTCAGAAAAGGAAAGCAATTATTAAAGAGAAGCAGTTTAGCGCGCAGAAGCGCATACAAATTTCTGTAGTGAGAGATGAATTATACAAAATTCATAAGAGAGAAAAAAAAATAGAAAATATAGAATTCATCAGTATGTGATTAAAATGATCAACAATTAATTGTTTGACTATTAGAAGGATAATTTAATCATTCCTTTGATATGATATCCACTTGAGGTCAAAAGAAATAAGCATTTCGTAATTTTTCCTTTAATTATCAGAGAAACTTTTAGTCATTCATATTTGTAAATATTTGGATTATAGTATAAACGTAAAAAAAGCTAAAAGATTATGATTGTAAAAAACAGATCAGAGACACAATGTGAGGAAGTATCTTACATAAAAAGAAACGAGTATGTATTATATAGTTTGGATTTGGCTTTCCTCTTCCTCATATTATAACTTCAAGACCTTTTTAGGACGCTAAGCAACTTTTATTTGGAAAAAATATTAAGAAAATGATGACGAAAAAAAATCAGAGAAGACTATAGCAGGCAAACAACTCAGAGAAACAAGCTGTCATACTAATTTTACAAAATTTTTGAATGAAATATTTAATTTAGAAAAGTTACAAGATTCAGTAGTTATGTATGGATTGAATCTGAATAATAAAAATCACCATTAAAGAGCTTGAGCTCTCAATAAGTCATCAATATAACAACAGAAATAAAATAAAATAAAATATAAATAAAAGAAAATGCATAATGTATATATTCTTACATACTTTTCTATTGTCTTCGAGATTTGAGTGTTGTGGAACAAAGAAGATTCTTATATCAAAACATGTACACTTCGATCCTTAAGCAAAACGCAAGAGAGAAGTTTTAGTGACCAAAGATGAACTGATAGAGAAGGGAACACGATCAGATTTAAAAGGCAATAGCATTCTCTTTAATGGACAATTAAGAAGTTATTGACTTTTAAGAGGACCCGTACACTTTTTTTGTTTTTGACTTTTTGCCATAGAGGACACGTAGCTTATAACTACTTATTCCCTTCCATAACGATATTCTACCTCTCATGTATAATATAAGTTAATTTAACTAATTTATTAGAATAAACAATTAATAATTAACTTATTAAATTCATCTTAAATCAAAGGTGATTCTCAATTTTACCCATGTTAAATGAGGTATTAAAGAAAAGAGAAAAATACAAAGAGTTATATTTAAACATAAATTATAAGGAAAAAATTGGAAAACATGTATTAATTACTTTCTAAGTGATTTATATTATAGACTAAAATATTTTTCTAGAAGGGACTATATTTTGAACCAGAGGGAGTATACTTCTTGAGATGGGGGCAGTCCTTTCTCTAAGATACGGTACTTTCTCATCCTTTTTTCACTATTTTTCTCTCTCACTTATGATCCTCTCCATAAATAAAGTTATAGTTTTTAGAAAAAAAAATTATATTTCTTATATATTTATTGTATTTAACTAATTGTTCATCTATACAATTTGGCTGCTTATAGTTGTAAGTTGTAACTTATACTTCCTTCAGTTTACAATAAAAGTAGCTTTAAAAGGATTTGATCTTATCCACAATATAAGTTATTTGTAGAATGTATCAATTATTATTAGCTAATTTTACCCATATAATTAATTATCAAATATGACTCATTTTATTTTTCTTTCCCATAAAACCTCATTTAAAATGAATAAAATTTAAAATAAATTTAATACGTTAACTATCATTTCTTTTTGATCGAAAGCTAAATATATATTAATACTTGAGACTGATACAGTAGATGAAAACAAATACAAACAAAACAATCTCAAATACAACCAAATAAATCAGATACAAAAATAGCCAAAAGTACATAACAGATTTAAGAGTAGAAGAAAACTCATAGGCAATAGTGGTCTCCTTGATATCCAAGGTTAGAAGTGGCCACAAAGGAAGTGTTGGTCGTAAAACCCACCCTGAAGGGCACATATCCTTATAAGCATTAGCTGCAATTAGAGCAGCTGTACAAACACTCCATATTAGGGTAAAGAATCTAGAAAACTCAACCTCAGAAAGAAGAAGACCCATAATGTCCTGAATAAAACTTCTGCTTCTTTGATCAAATAGATCCGATGACCTTGACCACACACCGAAAAACACCTCTTTAAATCTTCCCCCAAGAACGCAGATTCGAGCTACCAAGAGATAATCAGATCTAATAACGTTCAAACAGTAATCCAACCAAGAGGATTTGAATGCAGATCTTACATACCTGTTTATTTCCATAAACAAAAACACCACCACAAAACCCAAAACCACAAAAAAAGGAACAAAAAGCAGATAAATCTCACATCCGCAGATCAGATCTGGAGAAGAAGAGAAGAAGACTCGCCACAAGGACGAGAGAAGGCTACAACCGACAAAACTCAAAGTGAGAGGACCGCAGATGTCAGATCTGGACTCCAAGCTACACATTTGACTTGTCTGTGACATAAAAGTAGGCTTGCCAGTGACTTGTTCATCACAAGCCACCGGCGAGAGGGCGAGATGCAGAGGGGAGCGCAGGAGAGAAGAGAGAAAAAGGGGGGGGGGGCGGCTAGGGTTGTAACTATCATTTCTTAATTTCAATGATTTAGTTAAGAAGACCTGATGGAGTATTATTTTTATCACCATCATTATTGGATTCATGTACATGCCCAAATTAGGTCTAATACTCTTTTTGTTTCTTACTATAAAAAATGTTAAACCGAATTTCAGAGGTTCGAAGTGACAGTGAAAAATAATAAACATGTCAAAATTATAATCATTTTGACTAAAATACCCTTATTTATGAATGGATAGAAAATAAGAAAAATAGGGGGGAAAAGAAATATGGGGGAAGAAAGAGAATATGTAATGGGGAGAGAGTGAGTGAACGTAACAAATGCAATGATATTAACATGACTAATAAGACGAGGGAAAAATAGAAAATTAGCATAAAAAATTTGAGACATTCTCTAACACTATGTTTGATTTGAAGGGAGGGAGTGAGAGAGAAAGAGGAGAGAGAAATTTTTTCTCTCATTTTTATAAAATAGCCCATGAAAAATTTTAAATATTCCCAAAATATACTCTTAACAAAAAAGAATATTTTTCTCATTAATGGTAATTTGGTCAATATCTTTTCTAGAGATTATTTCCCCATTAGCATAAAAAATTTGAGACATTCTCTAACATAATGTTTGGTTTGAAGGGAGGGAGTGAGAAGGAAATTTTTTCTCTAATTTTTATAAAATAGCCCATGAAAAATTTTAAATATTCTTAAAATATATTCTCAACAAAAAAAAAAATATTTTTTTCATTAATAGTAATTCAGTCAATATTCTTTCTAGGGATTCCCCAAAAAAAAAACCCGTAAAACCAAATACATCCTAAATGTCTCTTATAATAAATAGGAAGTGCCATGCGGTTAACAGTGGTGTAATAGGACAAGAATCATTAGCATTTGTACCCTTTAATATTATTTGTGTGTGTCTCTTATAATAAATAGGAAGTACCATTGGCGGAGCTACATTGTCAATTGGGGGATGCCCCTTGAATTTTCAAACTTAAAAAAAAAAAGGTAAAAATTTTTTTTTTGGAGATTGATTGTCCAAAAAAAAAAAAAAAGATATGCCCCCTTTTTATTTATCTATTTCCGTGTTGTTGTGTGTCCAAAACAGGGAAAGAAAAAAAAAAGTTTAGAGTGTTCACTTTATGTGTAAAAATCATGTTTTGTATACTTATTTGGTCTTTATTTATTCTTTCCATGAGATGTAAGTTTAAATTTTTGTTTGTGGTTACGGTTGAATTGAGAAAATAATGGAACTAGATATATGTATCTATTTATTGGTTAGGAGTAAAGGAGTTCCATTATTATTTGAGCTATGAGAGGAATTAAAGCTTAAATTTCTTCTGTTTTTTTATTATTATTGTAAATTAGAAATTATATCAATTGTTATTATTGTCATTTGTCATATTTCAAGATGGAAAGGTATTATACAATGTCAAGTGGTATTAGTATTAAATGTTCTCAATCCGAATCTTCCTTTAAAAAAAAAAATTCCGACCCCAACCCCGAATCCCTCCAATGGTGCCCCCTAATAAAAATTCTGGCTTCACCCCTGGGAAGTACCATGTGATTAACAGAGGTGTAATAGGATAAGAATCATTGCATTTGTACCCTTTAATATTATTTGTATGTATGAATTGGTTTTTTAGAATAACTTTTACATATGTAAAAAAAAATTTATCAAAACTTATAAAAAATGACTTTTAAAACGGTTTTATAGTGATTTCTCAATCATATCAACAAGTCTTTGTGTCTTGTCTCCATATATTTCCATGCAAAAAGATTAAAAAGGAATCACATTGTGACTGTGGAGAAGCCTAGGTACTATTTCGCCCTTATCATAGTCGTTGAAGGAGCGGAAAAGCGACATATATTGGCAGAACATTTGGATATTTAATATCATAAACTATTTTTATTTTTAATTAACATTCAAATTTAATAATCACTTTTTGTGTCATTTATATTATTACTAATATATATTGGTACTTTAATTTTATTAATAATATTAGCATTATTAGTTTAAACTTAATAATTTTCTCCAAAACTTATTAATTTTATAATTACTAAATATATGTTATTTGAATTTCAATTTTAGAATATGGTATGATATATATGATTTTTTATTATATACTCACATAATAAATATTTAAATCCTCAACCTATACCCACCCGATCTTGCTCTCCCTCTTTGTGATGTGTCATGTGATGTCAACTTCCAACGTACCCTCGTCCTCACAAAAGAAATATTAATGATGTATTATGTTGAAACTTGAAAGACTGTGTCCCCAAAAAATAAAATTGAAAGATTCATTGTTAAATGGGTTATGGTGTAAAAATACATTTAAGTTTTTTTTTAGAAGCACCCAACACGATGTGTTTTTTTTTTGGGGCAAAAATACACACATGGTTACCATTTTGGAATAAAAGTCACATTCCACCGTTATATTCCTGTTCACTTCATCTTTTTCTCTCTCATCACGGTGAATAGTAATATAACGGTGGGATGTGACTTTTGCTCCAAAATGATAATCACGTGCGTATTTTTGCTTTTAAAAAAAGCATCCACGTGGTACTGGGTACTCTAAGGAAAAGGTTCATGTTTATTTTTGCATTTTAACCCTTATTAAATTAACTTGTTACTATATATAGCCCGTGATTAACGCTAATGATATCTTTTAATCTCCTCATTATCTTCCTCTTTAAGCTGAAACGCATGTTTCATATCCTCTATTGAGCCACTTCATCTCTTCTAAAGATTAAAAAATTAAAAAAACTGAAACACGTTGAAGACTTCGATTGATTACTTTTTTTAATTGCGACTTTAATTAAATTAACCTCATCACTGTCCATCATGGAGTCTCATGTTGTCCTCAAATCTTACACCTATCTTGATATTCTTCTTTCCTATTACTATATACAACATTTAACCACATCACTAAAATTATGAAAAAGCATATTAAACCGCTTAATGTTAGTTAACATTTTTTTAAAACTCAAATTAATCCCTAATGTAATTATATCAAATACTCAAATCTCATATAGTTATAAAACAAATCGTAAATTATATTCTGATGAGCCAATAAAAGTACAACATATACTTTAATAATAGTAATATTAAAAAGGATAAAATACAAAAAAAAGGGGAATGAATTAGTGTAATTAATATTTGCAGTATTTTAGGACAGTTCTAAAAATATTCCAAACATGCTTTAGCGTACCATGAATGGTAAAAGTTGATATTTAGTGGTAAGTTAAGGGAAAGATAATTTCTAATATATTTTTGAAGTTTTTGAAATTGAGGTGGTAAACGACCTCATCTCGATAAAAATAAGAATAGAAGTTTGAATATTAGAAACTGTATTTGTTGGTAGAGACGAAAACCCTTTATACTAAACCTAAAAAAGAATCATACCTTTTATCAAATAAAAAAATTAAATTAAGATTAGAATAATATTTTAAATAAATAGAAGAAGTGGATATACAAATTCATAAATTTTCTTTTCTTAAAAGGAGATCTTTGTCTACGATGATATTTGGCAGCAAAATGCAGTGAACAAGGACCAGTTTATTATAATATAAGCGATCTCATCATATTCCAATTAATGTTGAATAATTAATTTGTTGGAATAGGATTAAAGTGGCTAAAATTCAATCCAAAATCAAATTTTCTTGAAAATGAAATTCCAGCTTTCAGCAGAACCGTCACTTCAGCGCAGAGAAATAGTGTGGATATTCGAAACCAGTTGGAATTTTGACCTGTACAATATTAATAGAGTGCTGCTTGAACATTTTCATGAAGGGGAAGAAACTAGTAGTTTTGATTGATATTTTGTGTTTCTTTGGATAAACTTCCTCTCCCTAAATTAACCAACTATCACGTTATTAATTATAAAATAACGTGAAAGATAATATTTGGCCTCTTTTTGTCCAGTTTATCCACTATAGGACCTTTCCCTGTTAAATAATACTACTTCCGATTTTAATTATAAAATAGGGTTGACTTTTCTAGAGAAATTAAAGAAACTAAATAAGTTACTTAATCATATTATATATGTTGTATATTCTTTATATATATATATATATATATATATATATTAGTTTATTAGTAGAACTTATTAGTTTGAAGGGGGGAAAAAATAAAAAATGTAAGTATTCTAAAATAATTTAATTAGATTTTTTAATTTTTTATTTTAAAAATTTAACTTTATTTTATATTTAGGACTAGGTGAAACACATTCGTATGGTTCATTCAGAAGGGAAAATCTGCACATGCAATCAATGAATGATTCTCGTCCGATTAGTCTTGGAGAGATATTCTCTTATATATATGCAAAACGGCCAGCAAGCAATCACCCTTAACTTTATTGATCTGCATAAAATGAATACTTACATTTGGACCAAAGTGTGGTCCTATATTTATACAAAACAGCAACATGGATAACAGAGTCACGGACCTAAAACATGTTTAGTGGCTGAGCCACACTTGCACACTTGTCCACATGTGCAGACATAAATTTTGATTTTTTTTTAATGAATGAAAAAAAAATGAAATTTTGGTAAATGTTTAAATTAAGAGACAACCTTAAAGTAATCTGGAGACACTCGTTGGGGTTTTCATTTTGGTATGGTTATAAATGTTATCTCTTTATTTTCTCCAATAATTTCCTTGATGAAAATTATTGAAGATGAATCAAAAAATAATATTGTAAGAACTGATGCAAGTTGCATTTTGTATGCCATAGAGGATTTTGACTTTGTATTCTTGTTGCATCTTTTGAAATTGATCTTGGGGATTTCTTATGAGTTGTCACAAGCACTACAAAAAAAAGATTAAGACCTTTTAAATACAATTGGTTTAGTGAAGGTAGTCAAGTCTTGTTTACAAGAGGTGAGAGACAATGGTTTTAATGAATTGCTTCAAAAAAAAAATATTTTTGCCAAATAAATATGATATTGATATTCCAAATATGAATGATGTTTATTGTCTTAAATGGAGATCAAGACGGAGATTAGAATCATTCACATTATTGCACTACTTTAAGGTGGAGTTATTTAATACAGTGATAGATACTTAGGTTCAAGAGTTGGGTGATCAATTTGATAATGTCAATACCGAGTTGCTTGAGTGTTTAAGTTGTCTTGATCCTTGTGATTCATTTGCTAATTTTAACAAAGAAAAGTTAATTGAGTTTGCTAGATTCTATCTTTTGGAGTTTAATGAGTTTGTAGAAATTCCTTTTCTTTTTTCAAGTATTGGTAATTTTATTGTTGATGTAAAAGCTAATTTTGATTTTGTCAACTTGAAAACAATTTCTGACCTTGCTTTGAAGATGGTTGAGAAGAGAAAAGATATTGTTTATCCATTGGCTATTTGGTGATAAAGTTGGCATTCGTTCTACCGGTAGCAACTGTTAGTGTTGAACAAGTTTTTTCTGCAATGACTTTTGTTAAAGATAAATTGCCTAATCAGATAAGTGATAATTGGTTTAACTTATGCATGCTAACTTATGTTTAATGTGATATGTTTAATAAGATTGATGATGAAGATAAAATGCAATATTTTCATGGAATAAAGAATCGGGGAATGTTTTTGTAATCGTTCTGTTGTAATAGCTTAGTTGATTATTGATTATTATTTTTCTATGTGAAGTTAAAGTTTTCTTTTCTTTTCTTGTTTATATTCTTTTGTTTTTTTAATGCATTTAAAACTTTCCTTTGAAAAAAAAAAAAATTCAAGGGCAGCAACCCTCAAAATCTCCTCATTAATTGTGTGGATACAAACAAAAAATTCTAGCTCTACTACTAAACATGTTTTTTAGGCCCCAGGCTCAATAACTATTATACACATATTTTAACACTCACCCCTCAACCCAAGAGTTCGGTCTTGTGTCTCTTTAGTCGCTGCTTTAGTTAATAAGTTTACCAACCAACCTCCCATACCTCTCTCTTTCTTTACCTTCCTGATAAGCCAATTGTTTAAAGTTAGGTTAAGTAGCAAATTTACCCTGAAAGTATACATTGAGGAGTAATGTTGTCTTAGAAGTTTTTTCAGGCTCAATTTCGCCCTGAAAATATAAAAACATAGCAATGTTGCTCTTTTCTGTTAAAAATTAACATTGACCATTAACTTTTTCACGAAAAAGGGCAATATTGTTACATTTTTACACTTCCAGAGCGAAATTGAGCCAAAAAAAACTTTCAAGGCAATATTGCTCTCAGGTGTGTACTTTTGGAGCATATTTGTTACTTAACCCTTAAAGTTCTGTGTCGTCGGCATCCCAATAGGCTTGCATCCACTCATTCAGCTAACAAATCCAAAACATCCTTCCTTTATGAAATTATATTCCTTTTTCCGATATGGGCACTTCAATTCCATGGAAATATTTTATTATACCTAGATCTTTAATTTTAAAGTTACTATATGTGAAGAAAATGCTTTACCTCGTCTATTGTTTCTTTAGAATTATCAGTGATTAGTAGGTTATCAACATATATAAGGATCAAAATCATACTACCATCACTGTAACTTTTAAAGAAAAGTGGTGATCATACTTACTTTGGATTAAACCTCCTTGTATTAATGCCATTGACATTTTACGATTCCACTGCCTAGAGGGCTAGTTTAAGTCCATATAAGGAACTTTCAAAGTTTACAAACAAGGTTCTCCCCCTCGCTATCCAACGCTTAAGGAATAATCATATAAACCTCCTTATCTAGATCACCCTGCAAGAAAGCGTTATACACGTCCATCTGAAATATGCTTCAACCATTTAGAGCTGCTAGTTTTAAAGTCGTACGAACATTTATCATTTTAATAATGGGAATATCATTTCTACCTTTAAGGCAAAAAAAGTTTTCTGTCTTGAGCCAAAATGTCACCGTTTTGACTTTTTTTTTTTAAATGAAGAGATGAAAGGAAAAGAAGGGAAAGGAAAAAAAAAAAGGAGCCAAAACAGCGTCGTTTTGGCTCAAGGCAGAAATGATATTCCCTTTAATAATAGGAGAGAATGTTTTATGATAGTCTATTTCTTTCTTTTGATTATATCCTTTAGCTACTACTAGTCTCTCTTTACATTTAACAATCTCCTCATTAGGCTTAGATTATATATATATATATATATATATATATATATATATATAGTAAAAAAGAAATCTAATAAAAAATATATACAAATGTATACAATATATTATCCAATAGTATCTTTGTATTGTATTCGGCTTAATCTTTTTAGTAAAAGATTGGGCAGAGTTTAATTGCAATTCAATTAATAGAACGAACGGTAATTACTGGATTACAAAGTATCCATTGTTGGGAATTCAAATTTGATTTCTTTCCATACTTCACAAGCAACAGCTAATTCAGGACTCCATTTGCTAGCCACCCATTTACATCCAATGAGTTTCTGATCTTTAGGAAAAGGAACAATATCCCAAGCCTTATTATTCTCTCAAGAGCCTCCATTTCAAATTCATTGATTTTATCCAAGGGTGGACCCAGGTTAGTGAGAAGGGGGGATTTTTGACCCTGTTTTTTTTTTCAGTCGCAGATAGGGGGCTGAAGGAGCTGTTATAGTGTGGGTAGAGATGTTTTATCTTATTACTTTCTGGGTCATTATGAGGCTAATAAATTAAGCCTTGTCTCTAGCAATTTTATCGGACCAATTTCTACAAAATCTTAAAGTTATCTTCTTAGTTCCAGGAAAACACATCCTTGGATTCTAATTTTGGGATAAATGTTAGCCCAATTTCATTTGTGGGCTTGAGGATGATGATTGACTATTTTACCCCTTTTCTATTGGTAGTTAATTACCAAATAAATTCTAGAAAGTAATCCTTAATATTTTATAAAGACCTTCTTCCTTAATATTGTATTCAGGAACAAATTAAATTCTTGTTGTAACAAATTAAACAGTAATAAGATAAAACATCTTTGCTCATTGCTCTTTTCTGACCTAGCAAGATAGGGAAGTGCCCCCTGATTGCTTAGTGTCTTATATTGAAAAATATGTATTTGATAGCATTGATAACGAGGCAATTATGATAGAATTCCAAAAAATAAGGCCTAGAAGGATAACATTGTAATTATTGTAATATACTTTTGTTATTACAATATATATACTTGAACTTATTTAGTACTCAGCCTTGCTATTCCCTTTATATTCTTTTGTTTTTAATGCATTTAAAACTTTGCTTTAAAAAAAAAATAAATTCAAGGGTGTTCCCCCCGAACCCCCGAATACCCCCGCCAATAGTGCCCCCTTCAATTATTTTCTAGGCCCGCCTTGCTTTTATCCACTCACTATTTTTCACTACTTCTTCGTAATTCCTTGGTTCTGAAATGGAATCTAAATGACGAAGAAAACACGGGTAATGAAGATATATTCTCATATGAAATATAATTCTCAATCAGATAGAGGTACTTAGTATTATTTTCATGGGAACTTTTAGTTATCAAATTGAACACATAATCCTTGGCTTTCTCTATTGGTTCGCAAATTAGGCTGCAAGTAATTGCTCTCATCATGAATATTTTCTGGTTCCACAACTGGTTGAGCTATATTTCTCTTATGTTTGACCCAATTGTCACTGTGATTTTCATCAAGCTTGTTTGAGTTATATACGTAAGTTGAGACAAGACTCCTCTCATATACTTATCTTATACATCATTTTCACATCGTAAAAATAGCTCCTACCACTAACTCATGCTAACTCAAATGGGCATTGTTCATCCTCATAAAAAGGAACATGTCTCAAACTTCTCTTGGCATTCATCCTTGATTTGAAGGTCTCTATTCTTCATGAAAGGGGAACCTATCTTCTAAGAAAGTCAAGTGTCAACTATTCTCTCACTTTTCATGTCCAAAAAGTACATACTCTTTCTCATTGTTAGGATATCTTAGAAAGACGCAGTGAATAGTATGTGGTTGGAACTAGGGGTGGAAATAGGCTAGATTAGGCTTTAGCTAAGTAGGAATGGGCCTACAACAGAGATTTAAAACCTGAGCCTTCAAAAAACCTGCATCCTAGCTATTTAAAAGCATACTTAAAATGGAGGCCTTTAAATAGGCTTAAAGCCTATACATCTAAGTTCATATATAATTCATCAAACCTATTTAAATACCTACGTTATGTCTTAAGAGTTCATATGAAAAAAACAAGGAAATTAGTAAGGAAAGAGAAGAACACTTGGTAGCAACAATTGTTTGAGCAAGTAGGAATAAGAAAAATCAACCATTTATTAACTAAAGATATATATTTTCTTAAAATAAACTAAGCATGACAAGTGATGTGTAAAACTAGATTTTACCTCGTTTTTCTTGCAGAAAATGAGACAAACTACTCCTATTGGGATCATTTTCATTTGCACATCACTAAAATAAACTTACTACAATTATTATGTTGCATCAAATGACATAAATCAAGGGAGAGGTAATGAGCTATCATTGTTATCTTGAGCAATTAAAAAGAAGAGAAATAGATGTGATCACTTGATAAATGATGAAATGTGAAACTTAAAATTAAGAATAAGGGAAAATACCAAAAAAAAAAAAATACCATTTGAAATTCAAAATGACAAATCGGTGATTTTACAATAAAATGAGTTGTTGATCCCATTACTAATTTTGTTAACATAATTTTGAAATTTAAATGATATTTTTCTATCATTCTCCCTAAGAATAAGTTATTAATTTTATAAATAATTTACAATATTAATTTAGATTAAATTATATATAATTATGCATAATAATACATTTTAAAAAAAAACTACACATGCCAGGCCTGTAGGCTAGGCTTTATGAAAATAAATCTAACCTCGTTACCTATATAGGCCTAAACTTGAGTCTAACCTATTTACCAAATATGCTAGGTTAGGCTTAAAATAGGTTAGACCGTAACCCATAATAGGGGCTTAACCTATTTCCACCCTAATTGGAACTTGTTTAAGATGGTCAAATTTCTAGCATGGGCAAGGGAACGAACACTCTAAAGTTTTCATAGTAAGGTTACTCACCATAAACTCCCTCATAAGGTGTTTTATACCCTAGTAGTTTGGATGGAACTCTGTTAACTATATCGGCAGCCATGCAGACACACTCTCCCCAATATTTAAGAGGCACCCTGATTGTATCATAGGCATGGAAATAGGTCAAGCCAGGCCTGACTTTGGCTAAATAGGTCTGAGACTGTAATAAGAGTAGAAGGTCTGAGCTTGAATTCAGGTTTTTTTTTAGGCTTAGGCCTAAGCCTTCGTAAAGCCTAGTCGAGCTTGAAGCCCTTTTAAAGGCTTACTTACAATGTAGGCTTTTAAAAAGGCCTCAAATTACAAGCCTTGGAGGTCATAAATAGGCTTGTACACCTTAAACCCATCAAAACCTATATTAATATAACTTGAAATTAGAATATAAGAATGAAAAATAATAAATATTATGTTATTTATGTGATACAAATTTAATTATATTTATTTAATATGTAAACATGTCAGGCTTTAACAAAATAGGCCTGACCTATTTACATATTAAGGCCTTTAAATAGACATTGACCTGTCCTTTTCGACAAACATGTTAGACTTAACCAGGCGTTAAATAGGTTAGGCTGTAGGCCTGACCTATTTCCACCCCTATTGTATCATAAGGCTTTTAGAGATTTGTATTACGGTTGGATGCTTTCGCTCTGCTATCCCATTTTGTTCAAGAGTATAGAGACATGTGGTTTCATGGACAATACCTTTACCAATAAAATAATTCCCTGGTTCATGATTAACAAAATCAGTACCATAGTCATTCCTTATCTTCTTGACATTTAAAGAAAATTGAGTACCAACATAAGCAACAAAATTCCAAATACAACTAGCAGTTTCATATCTCAATTTCATCAAAAATATCCAAGTACTTCTAGAAAACGGTAAGGAAATATTGATGCCCTTGATGTGTGAGTGTCCAATAGGCCCCCAAACATCCATATAGAGCAATTCAAAACAAGTATGAGATTTAATACAACTAGAAGTGAAAACAATTGAATTTGAGTCTACTTCGATTGTATAAAAATGTCAAAATCTTTATTCAATGAGCGTGTTTGTCCTTTACAAAAGTCAATTATGAAAAAGCTAGCAACAACACGTCAGAGTTGTGTATCTCAGCAATAATAGTATTCACAGCAACAAAGCTTTTCGATAAAAATAGCATGTCCAGCCCCTCCTCTAGCTTAACAATCACCTTCTTCTTGCCATCTTGAAGCAACTGCACTAAACAATGGTCAGGGAAAAACACCACCATACTTCTCAGTTCACTAGCGATTCTGGGCACAAAAATGAGATTAAATTGTAATTGAGAGACATAAAGAACATCGGTAAGATATATCTCATTAGACAATTTAATACTACGTATGTGTGTGACTAGAACATTTTCCCCATTAGGTATCTTAATAGCCCTAATGGTACAATCATTAACCCGGCAGATAAATCGCCTGTTATATGCATGGTAGCCCTGGAGTCTATGACCGATCAACTGTGATGTGAAGTTAAAAAACTCAAACCTGTGCCAGTACTGGTAAGGGCGTGCACTGTAGCCTCTGAATCTCGTTTCAACATGTCCAAGAGTCTCTTGTATTGTTCTTGAGTGAAGGTGGGTGAAGCATTTTGAGAGCTTTGTATGTGTTTCTCCCCTTCAGTTGCAGGGTCTATATTCCAAGTGGATTTGCAACTTCCTTTCTTATACTACAAGTTCCCAGCAAATGTCCTTATTGTTGCCTTTTCTACAACAATGAGTATATTCAAGGGCAGCACCAAAGCTCCCTTGCTATCATGGTGAAGGGTTGATTGACTGAAGATAGTGGGCTAATCAACAGTATTTGGCTTTGAGCCCTACTAAAAGACATTTAAACTCATGAGAAAAGTTTTTTGTTGTTGAATCAAATCAGCATATGACTTGGATGTGTCGCATTTGCAAGATGGAATGGGGAACAAGGTTGCCTGCTCTTCCCAGAGCTAACAAAAAAAAAAAAAAACAAACAAAGGATGAGAGACATTAATTGGGGGTAAAAATGAAAAAAAAAAGCATTAAGTAATTAAACATATTCAAATGATATCTTATAAAAAGAAACATACATATTGAAATAATGGTACCTTGTAAAAAAAAAAAAAAAGAAGAGTAGAAAAGTTAAATAAAGACAATTTTTTTTTTCTTGATACATAAAAGTTTAGGTGGGGGTAGACACTGGTGATGTACCAAGGTTAGGGCATGTCTCCAAGTTCAAAGAGCGCTTGCAGAGATACTTATATATCGCCTATCAACAAGGTCATCACATTAACCAGTCGGGTATCGAGCCTTCTCCTTTTTTGGGGTGAAAGCCAACTCCTTAACCAACTGTATCACTCCTCATTTACAAATAAAGACAATGAAGGGAAAAAGAAAAAGTAGCCCCATTCGTTTTTGGGGTATGGAGCGTTTTTTTTTTTTTTAAAAATAAAGAAAGACAATATAAAAATCCGTAATTAACATACCACTTCATAACTTATACAGATCATCTGGTAAGTTACAGTTGGGCTAGCCTCATTATTCTTTAGGCCCTCTCTGTCCAAAGTCCAACAATTCCCTTTAAAAGAAAACATGTAGCCCAAACTGTAAGCCTGTAATCCAGAAACCCTAATTCTTCTTCACTCTCCTCCTCTAGTTACCAATATTAGCTGCCGCTCAGCCTCAGGTCCCCTCCTTCTCAGACCTCGGCGTGAAGTCAAAGCAGAACCACGGCCAGCCACAGACCCACGTCGAAGTCGCTGAATCCGTCAACCTCATCCGCCGACCAAGCCGAATCAGAAACACAGGTCCTCATCCACATACTCTTTCGAACTCGGCCGAAACTGATTTCTTTTCCTGTTGTTCGGTTTTTATCCCATTCAGTTTCGCTTAGGTACTATATAATATTAATTAGTTTATTTCATTGGATTTCTTTCTGTCTGCGAAAAATGCTCTGTTTGATTTATGCTTGTGAGGGAAATTATGATAAGAGGTTGTTATAGATTTTTTTAAATAATTTTCAAGACCTTTGTGTCGGTTGCAGAGAAACGAGGTCACATATACGACCAAAAACAAAAATAAAGATGAAAAAGAATGTGCTTTTGAAGAAGAAGAATACCCCTAAGATAACCGAAATTGTCTCAAGATTCGTTTTTCAAGTTTCGAGGGGCAATTTCTCGCCTTTGTATCTTGTTCATTACATACTGCAACTCTTAAACATGTGTCCACTACCAAATAAAGATCCTCTAGATGTTGTGCTTCCACCATGCATAAAACTTTTCTTCATAATTTTAGTTATGATGTCAATTTACTTGGTAACAAAATATTCACTCTTTTCCCATCATATTCCAAATATTATAAGCTACATAACATATCTCTAATCAATATAACGCTTCAATAAAAACATATGAACTCTCAATTTTTTATTAAAAAACTTTTTATATAATTATTTTTTCGTCACATCTTTTCTAATGTTTCCTAGTGATGGGTTCGGCTTTGGGTTTTTGCTTGAGGCTTTTGATTTGCATGCTTGCTTAACTTAAGCAAAACGCCAGTTCAGCTTGCTAGAATAATTAAATTTGTTGGCTGTGTATACTGGGTGTAAAAATGATTTTTTCCCCCTGAAATCGTTTATAAGATCAAGTTCCTCTGCAGTTTCATCTTTTAATGGATAATCTTGTATGTTGCAATGCTTTAGTGGTGAAGGAAATTCCTCCCTCGCTACAAGATCGCTATGCATAATAGTTAGAAAAAAAAAGAAAATTGATAATTTCCGGTGGGTTTAATCCTTTCTATGTCTTTTGGTTACTTGGTTAATTTTTTGTTCTCAGTTTATATTTGTTGTCTTCTTGATAGGATTGACACCTCATAAGGCTAAATGTCTGAGATAAAGATGGATGAACTGGGGGAACTTGGAGAGAGGCCTATTTTCAGAGATATTAGACGCTATTACTGTGAATACTGTGGCATCTGTCGATCCAAAAAGACCCTGATAACCTCTCATATCCATTCTTGCCACAAGGTACTTCTCTTCTCATGTTTTGATTTTCTAGTGCCATGAGAATGCTTAGCTATAATGTTGTAGACTTGATGTGCTTGAACGATTCCTTTGAAGGAATTAGGAAGAAATCTACTGTTTTTAACTTTTAAAACTATTGTACTATGCATGGCAGTCATTGATGAGTATGCATTATTTTACCTATCAACATAGGAGAGGTTTAATCATGAGAGAATGTGATTCTTGGAACTTGAGTTTTATATTATTTTAATGGAGTGATATGCTATGTTTCCCTGAGATGTGTCTTAATTATCTGGTCATCTCTTACATTAAAACCATGATTATATTGTGATCTTTTTATGTCTATTAGGAGGAGTTGGAAAGAATCAAAGCGCATAAAGATAATGAAATCAGGGACACAAAATCCAATACTTGCAAGGAATGTGGTGCTAGTTTCAAAAAACCAGCATATTTGGTGCAGCACATGCAAAGCCATTCTCTTGAGGTATTTGGTGACATTTCCATTACTCTTAACAATGCTCTAAATTTTATTATCAAGAATGCAATTTTGGACTACCTTGTATTAGTGGTTTTGGAATTTTGTTTAAGCTTGTGGATAAAGAGAATTCAGAATGCAATTGGTTCAATACTAAGTAAAGCCTTTCCAACGACTGTATTCCCATGCTTTGCCCCTTCAATGTAATAGAGTTCATCCCACTTTTCTGCACTGCCAAACATCCCACTCGATGACAAACCTGGAAACTACACCCAATATCATCAAGTATCAGTCTACACATTCAACCTTTTCTGAATGTACTCTAACAATAAATTACGCATCAACTCAGGAAAAAGCATATTCTTTACATCAAGATGCTCAGACAGTTAACCGTTCCAATATCATACACCCATGTGAAAGTTCCATTAGCCCCTTTCACTATAAGATCCTCATTGCAGTACATAAGAGATTTGATCAAAGATTTGTTACCAGTTTTGTAGTCTTTAGTTCCCTAAATCATCAATCAGGTTTCATCACTTGTCACCACAAACTTAATATACATATTTTGCAGGAAAGATATTTATGCTATCAGAAATTTATGGATATTGTAGCGTGAAGCATTGGATCCCCAACTGAACTCCAAAATGCATGAGGCAGATTTTATTGACTTGACGGATCAGTATCAAGAAGGGAGACCTCTTGAGAAGCTCCATCAAGGATGCCTCAGTCACGCTCTTTAAAGAGGTTGGCAGTTGATTTACATGTGTTGTTTTTATTAGAGCTGAAATGACATTTTAGTTGAGGTTAAAAATGTTAACAATTATTTTATCGATTTAGAGACCATATGTGTGTTCTATTGATGACTGTCAAGCAAGTTACCGAAGAAAGGATCACTTGACTCGCCACCTTCTGCAGCATGAAGGGAAAACTTTTAAATGTCCAATCAAGGATTGCAATCGTGACTTCGCTCTCCAAGGGAATATGACCAGGCATGTCAAAGCATTTCATAATGAGAATTCCTCCCCATCTAAAGTGGAAACGCAGAAGCAGTATGAATGCCCAGAAATCGGCTGTGGAAAGGTTTTCAAATTTGCTTCAATGCTACAAAAGCATGAAAATTGTCATGGCAAGTTTCCTTCCTTTTGAATTTCTTGATCAGTTTGCTATTTTTAGTCAGATGTCTGTTAATTGGTCGTTTCTGGAAAGTTTCTTGATCTTTAGGAAATTTGTTCGCACTTCTGAAGTCTATCTGTATTCTGCAGTTAAGCTGGACTCAGTAGAGGTAGTCTGCTTGGATCCTGGTTGTATGAAGCATTTTACTAATGTCCTGTGCCTTAAAGCCCATGTCAAAACCTGTCATCAATTTGTGACCTGTGAGACTTGTGGGAAAAAGGAACTGAAGAAAAATATTAAGCGGCACCTCCGGTCGCATGAAACTAGTTCTTCATCAGAGGCATTTGAATGTGAACACAAGGATTGTAGCAGCACATTCACTACTGTAAGACATTTCTTCTTGTTGGATTCTATGATTTGCATTTGACTGAAGATGTTGATTCGAAGTTAAATACTGGTGATATGCTTTTCATTTGCTTTGACAGAAAATTTAGTTTTTCGCCCCTCAAATTCAAAAGATTTACTTGCTTCTAATTTACCTTTTGGTTTTCATTGATAGAAATCCAATCTTGAAAAGCATGTAAAGGCTGTACATTTCAAAGAGAAGCCATTTGTATGTGGCTTTCCTGATTGTGGCATGAGATTTTCCTACAAACATGTAAGGGACAATCATGAAAAAACTGGGTTACATGTTTATACACATGTAAGTTGTTATCAATGACTAGACATTCTCATTTTTACAAATTATTGAGTACATATTGGAAGAAAGTTTATGATTTGCCTCGCTACAGGGTGATTTTGAAGAATCTGATGAACAATTCAGGTCAAGGCCAAGGGGAGGGTGCAAGAGAAAGTGTCCTACATTTGAAATGTTGGTTAGGAAGAGAGTCACTCCTCCCAATCAATTGGAGCACATTTTGTTTGGAGAGGATACAGAGTAAATGCAATGAACTACCTTTTCAGTCAGTATATGGAGAAGCTATAAATAACGCAATTTGTTCGAATTTTGATACATGGTATATATATTAGATGAAATGGCTGAGATTACTCTCATTTTCCTTTCATTGTAATTTGTAGGCACAGATGCAAGAAGCTTTATATTATAGATAGGGAGAATAGCTTTTAGGTCTCAATTAAGAGAAATAATATTAGAAAAGTCCTCATTGATAAGTGATCATGAGAATTAACTTATGAAACATTTATCATTAACAATTTATGGGTTTTATCAATGTATTATTTCCTTTAGTTGGGACCTTTATGACATTCTCCCTCATAGATATGTATGGGGTTTTTCAGTTTGCATTAAGATGTAGTGATGAAGTTCCATGTAATTATTTATATAGGAGCCTATGTATAAATTGGTGATGGTGGTTAATATTTGTAATTATGTATTAGATCATATTTCAGCAAAAGCAAAAATAATCATGTTGAGCATTTTTTTTTTTGTAAATATATATAAGCACAGGTATCTTCCTAATGGATGGAATCTATTCGAGGCACTTTTGGGTATTGATTATGGTACTAAATATGTGCTTCTCTTTGTAGAGATTCGAATTTTAGTTTGCCACGTGAGGGACTAATTATTTCTGCAACACCTAACCCTTGTTAGTATTATGTTGAGTTTGATACTTATGAAAATGACTAACCCTTGTTGGTATTATGTTTAGTTTGATAATTATGAAAATGACTACATGCTATTCCATTGAGTTTGATACTTGTGAAAAGGCAATCATATACGAGCACTAAATACGAGTATTTTTTAGGGGAGATTTGAACTTTAGTTTGCTATGAATGATTAGTCCTTTCCCCTAGGCTTAATCTTGTTAGTATCATGTTGAGGTTGATACTTATTAAAATGACTCCAAACATACTAGTATGTTGGGTTTGATACTTATAAAAATGCCTCCAAACACACGCTAGTCATGGTAAAAGTTATATTTAGCAATTGGTTAAAGGAAAAATAATTTTTGGCATGCTTTTGAAGTTTTTGAAAATAAATTAAGATTTAGAATAATAATTTTTATACTCTCTCATCTATGAAATTTAGTGCTATCTCCTGTACTCTTTTTTTTTTTAAAAAAAATTCCATCTTTGTTTTTAGACATCAATTCCATCTTAATTACTTTCATGAGATTAAATAATGGGAATATCATTTCTGCCTTTAAGGCAGAAAACTTTTTCTGTCTTAAGTCAAAACTACGTCTTTTTGACTCTTTTTTTTTTTTTTTTTTTTTTTGTTTTCTTTTCTTTGCTCTTTTTTTGTTTTTTTTTTCTTTCCATTTTTTTTCTTTCATCTCTTTATCTCTTTATTTAAAAAAGAGCTAAAACGACGTAGTTTTGACTTAAGGCATAAATGATATTCCGATAAATAATTTTGGTAAAAAAAATGACGTTGAAGGATTATAAAAATTTGTTAAATGTAAAAAATGTTATAACTTTCCAAAATTTTCCTTTGACAGTAAATTAACGGGAAAGAGAGTTGGCCTAAAAAATTGGGAGGAAAGATGGGTAAAAAACCTTTATCTGTAAAAAAAAAAAAAAAACGCAAAGTAAAAGAGATAAGGGTTTTCTTATACAAATATTTCATCAGAGTTAATAGGAACATGTTTGGAATATCGATATGTAAAAGTAACTTTTTTTTATCATGATTTATGGTATATGCAATAAATATGTTAGAAATATGTTATTTCAACTTACATAAAAGTAATTATTATAAGTTCCAAAGAAGCACCAAAATGCAGAGACACTATAATTCACTCTTATTTAAGTTTGGTTTTTATAGTTTCAAGCCATAGATTTTTTGAACAGAACAAGCCATAGATTTCAATCCTTCAAATTTATTTTCATCTAAAACTTTAGTCCCCATATTTTAGTAATAACTTGAATCATTTTACTCTATGATGGGCAAAACCTATAATTTGAAACTGTGGTCGGAGGGTGGATGTATCGAGATCCTAATGACAGTGTTGTGTCATGACACCAGTCTTAGTCTCAATAGAGAGTAAGAAGGAAGGGGACACCAACAAAGTCATTGAGACTTGGATCTATCCTATCTGAACATTGGGGTTTTACCCAGAGAGCCTGATAGCCTGAAAATTATCATACTGAACCATGCCTATAGAAGAGATCTTAGAATGAGGACAGAATCCAGTGGACAGTCCGAGCCTTGTTGAGCCTCTTCTCATGCTCATATGCTCAAGGACACTTTAGGATCTAGGCCTCATCCCAAGATATACAAAACGAGCATATTCAGTATGCTGATTTTCAGTACTCTCTCATACTGGATCGTGATCTTGATTCTGTTTTGATGCACAGGTTCCTCATGAAGAGGCAAGTGCAGAGCATACTTAGAATCTAAGAAGCAGATAATACTAACATACTAAGAAATCAGCTTTCAGAAACAAAAAAGGAACTTAGAAGAAAGCCATACAAGAACACACTGGTTTATTGATAATTTTTCGATGATCACAACTGAAGGAGAACTCTGCTTTAATAAAGGCGCAGAGATGCAAACAGACAAAGCCCCCATTAGTGGAGGGGTAGATGCATTTACAAAAAGAGTGATAGAGAATTAAAGATACAGACAACAGGACAGACAATAGTAAAGCAGTAGTACAAACTTTAATAAAAGCATGGACATGTTGCACACACATAAAACACGTGGAATAATAACTAAAAGACAAATTGCCGACACTTATTACCGAGACCATTTGAAGATAGGCTTGTGATTGGGAGAGAGGTTATTGTAGTCACTGTCACTATCATAGAGCTATAGGTAACTGAGCGGGTTCACATCATGGTATGGATCTGGGCCTGGTACATCATCTAGGCTTGGAACTTGAGCTTCTGGCTGAGTACATTGTGATGGATATTGGGTCGAGCCTGGAGGCAACAAAGATAATTGCGTAAATGGATCTCCAACATCATCTTCATAAGGATCTTGAGAGTCTTAGAGAATGTTGCCTTGGGAGTCTGTGAAGAGTTGAGCCACTTCTTGGGAGGTGGTATGATGAGTGGACGCATATTGCGGTGGAGGTGGATACAGCTCTTCATATCCATAAGCTTGTTCTTCTTTAGGTACTGGACCGAGAATGCATCATTCTTTGAGAACCTGTTTGTTATAATCAGCAAGGATGAGTCCAATTTCTTCGAAGTGAGAAGGGTCTGGTTTGACCCAGTCAAATAGTTGGGACCATGGTTGAACACTAGTTTCCAAATTTACACCGCCTGGCAGCTGAGAGTGATATTTCCTGTGAAGAAAAAACACACGAAAATCTTTTTTGTCTTCTTTTTTCAACAAACCAAAGTTTATTATTATCTATAATATTGTACAGGGAACCTCTCCAGATGGGTAGAGGAGCAAAGAGTGTGAAAAGTTTGACAAGGGAAGAGTCTTCATTGTGATTGTCACAGATATAATGGTAGATAAGAAGTGGTGCAAGGGCAATAACACTGGTGTGCAGTATGGTTAATGACCATATGTACCAAAGAAGTTCATCAGGTATATGACCTTGAATGAACGGAATAGTAGTGTAGGGGCATATAGCACTGAAATACTGGGCCTTTGGGATAAGATCAGTTTTAGTGAATAGAAGATGGAGCTAGGAGTAAAGATACTCGTTGGCATAGTTTTGGAAATCAGTAAATGAGTGGAGTGCTGTATTAGGAGGAAGAGTAGATGCTTTAATAATGTAGGTCATGGTGAGTGGACGACTTTCTGAGATGGTGAGGATGTAGAGTGGTCTGGAAGATAGAATTTGAGGATGAGGAGGAGGTGTCTTCTGTGGTCTTGAGAGAAAATCTGCAAGGATATTCTGCGGACCTTTCAAATGTTTCACTGTGAATTTATAGCGGGAGAACCAATCTTTCCACCGGAGTAACTGGGCATCTGGTAGTAGCTTCTTCTTTGGATCAAGCTTCTTTGGAAAAGACGTATTGTCCATTTCTACAATAAAGTGGTAGGGGCTCAAATGAAAACTGAACTTTTCAATGCCTCGTTTGACAACAAGGATTTCTTTGTAGGTAGCATGATAATGCTTTTCTGATTCTTTGAACTGTCCACTGGCATGAGCATAATATGTCTTGCCCCATTAACTTCTTCAAGAAGTATAGCTCCCTAAAATTCATCACTAGCATTTGTCTGCAAAATTCTTTGTCCTTGGTCAGGGATTTTGAGTGGTGGAGGATTTTGTGTAATTCTTTTCAGGGTAGCTACAGCTTTTGTCTGTATTGAGGACCACTGTGGTGGATTCTTTCTTAGCATCTTGGACAGGTGGCTTGTATGATGGGACAAATGAGGAATAAAGTCTCTAAGAAAATTAACAATTTCGAGGAACTGTTGAACTTGTTTACAAGAGAAATTATTATCAGGAAACTTTAATAATTCCTGGGCAATATGAGGTCCTGGACTGTATTTTCCATCCTTAAAATGCATCCCAAGAAAATCTACTTCTGTAATTCCAATGTTACTTTTCTTGGAGGAAAGCATGATGCCATGTCGAGCTACGATCTGGTAGAATTGGGCCAGGAGAGATTGGTGTTTTGCCTCAAATGCTGAGAACAGGATAATGTCGTCAATGTAGATGAGAGCATTGCTAATAATGGGCTCAAATATTTTGAACATGGCATTTTGGAATAATGAAGGTGCTACTTTAAGACCAAAGGGCATCACAGTCTATTGGTATTGAGCATCTGGTATACAGAAAGCCGTTTTGGGACTATCTTGTGGGTAGATCCCAAGCTGCCAAAAACTAGCCTTAAGGCCAAACTTGGAAAACACATGGGCCGATCCTTTGAGCTGAGCAAATAAGGTCGTGGGCTTTGGTAAAGGAAACTTGTCATCTTGGAGGAAATGATTCAAAGGCTTATAATCAATGACAAACCTCTTTTTTCCTCTTTTGATTTCTTATCTTTTTTCAACATAAAAAGCTTAACAAGCCCATTCAGATTTTGTTGGTTCAATAAGGCCTTGTTTGAGAAGTGCAACACATTCTTCTCTTGCCAATTTCAAGTCATCTGGATTCATTCTTGGAAGTGAGACCTTGGTTGGATTTATATCTTCATTCCTTTTAAAAGGAAGACTGATGAATAAGTCTTTATTTTTCCATAGAGGAGAAGGATGAGGGAATTGATCATGACTGTCAGCACAATATTGTGATAATTGGTCTTTGATGGTTGAGTATTGTGATGGAGCATTCTGCAACTCATAGAGAAAATGAATATTTGTCCAGGGAGTAAAGTGAGATCTCCATCTGATTCCATTTAGAAGTATCTGAAGATTCTTGGTATGATAAAAGGCATCAGAACCAAGAAGAATATCTTTTCCAGGAAGATTACTTCCTAGCACCTTGATTTTTAAGGTACATCCTGCGAAGAACTTAATGCCGATCTTTCTTTTGGAAATCAAGTCAATCTTGAAGATTTTTGAATTAGCAGTAAAAAAAATACTAGTTGTGAGAAACCCATTCTTCGTCAGGAAGGATGTGAGGCTTCATTACTGTATGTGATGATCCTTTATCAAGAAAAGCTATAGCAGTAATGAGTTTGGAGTGCTTTTCTGGTAGAACTTGAACCTGAATATTTGGTAGTGGGGGCAATGGAGTTTTGATATTGACTCTATGGTTAAAGTTTTGAGATCCAAGACATCCAATTATAGATGTAGACATGGGGGAAGCTTGTTGGACAAGATTAATGACTCCAGGAGTAAAATGATCTTCTTTTGATTCATCAGATTCAGAGTATGTAGGAAGAATCATCTGATTCAGAGTAGAAGGGGACTACATATTGGGTTTCTTCATCCTGACTTTCTTGTTTTTCAAGATAATCTTCAATGTCAGCTTTGTCATATGAGATCATCAGGATTTTATGAAGATTTTGAAGCATCTTCATGTCCCTTTTAGTCTTGTTCAGACAATTCTTTGCAAAATGTCCTTTCTTCTTGCAAATAAAGCACCTAGATCCTGATCCTTTTGAAAAAGGCTTCCTAGACTTGAAAAATCTAGACATTTTTCTAGGTCTCGTCCTTCTTGATCGCCTTGGATATTTCTGGAAAGGTTGAGAATAATGGCGGTAATGGGACTTCTTTTTCGGTGGACAATTGAAATCCTGGTGATCCTTACACTTAATCTTCAGGTGGGGATTTTTACAAGCAGGTTTGAATTTGGAGATACCTTTTTGGATATCCTTGAAGAATTTGTGTTGTTCACAAAGTTTGTCTAATGTAGCAAGAGCAAGTTGATAGATTTCACCAATTGAGATGGAAGATATGTCCCTTTGAAGGGCAATAATGTTTCTCTGTAATTCAGACTGAAGTTCATTAGGAAGAGAGGCAATAAATGTGTGCCAAAGATTGACATCATTACCACCATTTAACATGTGGTATTTCTCTATCATTCTTTGGAAACGAGTTTGAAGGTCTTTACGCTTCAAGGAACAACACTTCATTTCAAAGAATTCTTGTTTCTCTCTCTTTTGGATGATATCAAAATCACCAATAAACTCTTTATGGATAACACCAAGAAGAGTAGCAGCGTCAGCTACTTGAACCGCTTGAAGCTTTTCACATGGAGAGAGATTTTGATACCATTCTCTAAGAGTACCAATGAGTCTGGAGACAAATTCTTGTAATGCCTGTCTAATAGGAATTTGCTGAGCAATGATTTGCAAATCAACCTAGGCACTGAATTCTTGAAGACGAGATCTCTATTTGTCATAAGGAATATCATCAAATGTAAACCATGGACCACTGGTAGGTTTATAATTTTGATCCTGTACAGGAGGAGGAGCGGTTTCTTCAGGATGTTCAATATGAGATTCATCCATATGTTCTTCATTGGTCGAACCATAGCTATTCTAGAGATATCAGCAAGTTCATCATCAGAATTTGATTCAGAAAATTCCTGAGAGAAATCATTTGACTGTGATTCATCTGTACTGGATGAGCCTTATAAAGGGTTAAAAGGGTTGGGACTTTGGAGAATTCCCATTGTAGAGGTATGAGGTGGACGAATAGTTGTAATAGTCTGTGAAGAAGGGACTGTGGAGGTAATGGTAGAGTATGATGGAGGCTGTATGGTCTGAGAGGGAATGAAAGTTTGTTTTCGTCTTTCTGAAAAAGAAGGTACTTGTGTGGTAGTTGTTGAGGATGGTTTAATAATATGGATACCCTTAGTACCTGATGTGGTTGCTTTGTCATATGTGGAATATGGTAGAGTAAAATAAGGAGGTCTTGGTCTAGGTCTGTGTTGGATGGGTTGTGGTTTTGGCTGAGGTAATTTTGGTGGTGACAGCTGAGTAAACAATGGGTAATTGAATTTACATTGTTTACTGTAGTCTGCTGTTTCTGGGAAGGCTGTAGGAGAAGGAGGGAACAAAGGTGGCAGTATTGTGGAGAATGAGGGGTAAGGCTCATATATGGTCTAAGATTGTTTCTTGACCATATCTTTTTCAATTCTTTTAAGGTCTTGTTGAATAGCTTGGAGTTCTAATTCCTTCTGTTTGAATTGAGATCCCATGTATCCTCTTTCGATAAAGGATTTAAGTTCTGCATTCAACTTGAGGGCTTGTTGCTTTTGGTAAAGATACAGATTTTTGACTTCTTCAGAAAGTTGGTCCATCTGATAAGCCAATCCTTCTGTCTTTGTATCCAAGGAATCAAGCTTGGAATCAATCCTTTGTAATACTGAATTTTGAGCAATGGCATTATCAGTCTACCAATTCAATACTTCTTCAGCAGGAGAGGATTCAATTTTTCCTTGGGGATCAACAGTATTGGGAACAATATAGGGTCTGGAAGTAACCATAGAACTTTCATTGTGTTTCCTCTCAAGAGGAGGAAAGTCTTGCTCAAAAGGGTTGAGCATGGCAATACAGGGGATAGCCTGAGCAACAGGTGGAGGTTGAACAAATGGTTCTGGAGGAGGAGGACTACTCAGAAGAGCATCAGGAAAATATTTTTGGACAAGATCATAGTGGCTGTCTCTATCATCAATTCAACTAGAGACATATCTTTAGATGACCTTTTTGGTGGAGGAGGAGGCTGCCAACACCGTGTAGAGCGTCGAGTAGACACAGGCTGTGAAGATCCATAATCATCAAATCTTTTGGATCTATGAGATCAGCAAGGAGATCCGTTATGTGGCCTGTTCTTCTGTGCTTGCTTGAGGGCATACTTACAAGGATAAAGTCCTTGTTCATCATTTGAATCTTCCCACCATTCTGGAGTGTCATACTCACAGTTTGGGTCACACAAGCCTGAGCCTGGAACATCCCATATAAAATGACCATTTATGTGAGAGACATAACATGGTTTAGTGTCTTGGTCAACCTGAGCAATTGGAGGTTCTTTTCGAGAAGGTGTATAAGCAGGTCTAAGCATCAAAATTCTTCCAGAGGGACAAGAAGTACTGGGTTTGGAAAAAATCATCTTTGTAACTCCATCTCTAAGAGACTGGACTATTGGAGGAGTCGTAGTATGAACATCTGCTGGTGTGCTATGAAAAAGTTTTTCATAGTTGCTGATCCATTCCATAGGCATGATCTGAGAAAGTTCCTCTTTTGGAATTTGGCGGGGGATCTGAATAATGGAAGTATCATTTGCTCTATTTGAGATGGCTACAAGTGCATATCTTGTAGAGTTTGGAAGATGAAGGTCTAGAGCATGATTCTGAAGACGGAAGATGATCTGGTGATGGAGAGTAGCCATGATGGCTTGAGAGTCTTGTTCAGCTCCTATAATTTGAACTTGAACTTTCCATCGTCGAGAGAGAGTTGGATTAAAGAGACTGACATTATAATCTAGCTGGATGGTCAGAATAACACTGCCGTTGCTAAGAGTGGTGAGGAGAGCACCAACAAGAGAATTAGAGTAATCTTATAGGTGGAATCTAAAAGAGTCACTTTAGCAGTAACAGGTAGTCCTTTTCTGCCATGAAGAGTGAGAATCAAACGAACTGCACCAAGATGAAGATGTGTATATCCCTGGGATTTCTAGAGATCAATGAGATATGAAGAGATCTCTATGGTAGAAAACTGTTCTTCAGGAGAAGCAGGAAGAGTACATTGTTCTGATTTGGTAGATTGAACAACCTCTTTAGCATGGGGTCTTCTGGTTCTTATCAGAGTTCTGATAGAATTGGTGAAAGAGTTAGATCTGTGGTACACACTGTACGGACTGAGAAGAGGGAGGCTAGTATCACTGATTGGAGAATCAGGATGATGAGTAACCTCAATAAGATTTTCTATTTTGTTTGAAAGGGTCCTTCGTATTGAAGGAGAAAGAGTTCTGGGAATAAAAGGAGAGATTAAGGAGTTTGAGGGATTGGAGGTTGAAGATCTGGATTCACTGGCTTCACTCATATTGGGAGAATATGTTTCTTACACGCCTCTGTTCATAATATATTAGTCTTATCTGCAAAATTCATTAGGCTCTGATACCAGGTCGGAGGGTGGATGTTCTTAGTATGTTAGTGTTATTTGCTTCTTAGATTCTAAGTATGCTCTGCACTTGCTTCTTCATGAGGAACCTGTGCATCAGAATAGAATCAAGATCACGATCCAGTATGAGAGAGTACTGAAAATCAGCATACTGAATATGCTCGTTTTGTATATCTTGGGATGAGGCCTGGATCCTAAAGTGTCCTTCAGCATATGAGCATGAGAAGAGGCTCAACAAGGCTCGGACTGTCCACTGGATTCTATCCTCATTCTAAGATCTCTTCTACAGGCATGGTTCAGTATGATAATTTTCAGGCTATCAGGCTCTCTGGGTAAAACCCTAGTGTTCAGATAGGATAGATCCAGGTCCCAATGACTTTGTTGGTGTCCCCTTCCTTCTTACTCTCTATTGAGACTAAGACTGGTGTCATGACACAACACTGTCATTAGGATCTCGATACATCCACCCTCCGACCTGGTAAGGTAAATTAATAAATTTCAAATGAGTATATTGGATTGAATGGTAAAAAAATTTAGGCTAGTTGTCTTTTCAATTGTAGTTGTTGGAATTGTATTAATAGTTTATGTTGTTTCTTTTTTACCTGTAGTTTATGTTGTATATTGAATTGTTGAGAATATTAAATTTCAATTAGAATGAATATTTTAAGACTATTGATTTTCTTTTTAAGTGTTAAAAAGGGAACAAGATCATAGAATATAGGGGAAATGATCCAATTTTCCAATTAAAAAAATACTCCCCCCAGTCCTAATTACAGGAACACTTTTATAGTGTAATTTGCACTACAAAAGTATTCCTATAATTAGGACCAAAGGCAGTATAATATAAAAAAAGTTTCATAACTTTCAATGGTACCTGTTCCACTTGTCATTAACAAATTGTGGGGTTTTTATGATATTATTTTTCTCAATTGAAACTATACTGTGATTTTTCCTGTAATATCTATGCAAACGCGTGCGAACACACATACTTACATACACACACTTATTATTAAGATAACCGATATAGAAAGTACAAATTTTTAGACAATTTATTGTGAAAACTGGTATAATTGTTTACCCTAGTTATTTAGATAATTGGTCAAGAAAGTATACTTTTCTAGATCCAGTCTAAAAAGGTATACCCATTTGATTTTTAATGTAAATTTTTAAATTATTTGATTGAATTAAAGAAGTTAGTTGAATTTATTCATATGACATTTTTGTTTAAATATCATAATCATTTTCCTTAATTTTCTTCATCCCTTTCTTCCTTGATTATTGATAAGGGACACCAATAGGAGTAAATTGGGAAAAAATCGATAAATTTAAAAAATATATATTATATTTAGGATTAAAATCAATTCTCCAATTATTTCATACGTTAGCGACCAAAAGGAGTACTTTACGATGGATTTCCAATGACAGCTTGCCTAAAAATGTTTTATTAATTGTTTGTACAATCGGTTTAAAAATTCCATAATTTTGTAGATTGCCTTCATCTAAATTAGTTTCAAAATCGGAAAGCCTATTTTAAGGGAAATGTGCTCATATATAGTGTTTCGTCGTGCTTCGATCATGATTTCCTCTCATAAGAAAATATATGTGCCTATAAAAAGAATTTTTTGTATTGGTGAGAGTTTAATGGAGTAGTTTCTAAATAGAAATCATTAAATTGGGTTTTACAAATAATTTACCTTGCTAAACTTTTAATATATGTATATAATTATCCAACTCCAAGATTTAGCGCTAAAATGGATAAAAATTAGTGGGTCGAGTCTTGTAAATTAGAGAAGAGTACTCTTTATTTTAGTCAAGAGTTATAGCATTCATCATTTGGAATTCTCCAAAACCATTTTAAGTTTAAATTGTCAATTTGATTGGTCTAAGTAGTCCAAAAGAAAAAAGTTGGTGAGGTTGGTGGATGAAGTTAAAAGAGGGGGTTAAGGTATAAAAATACACATGAGCTTTTTCCCCAGGAGCGCCCAACACCACGTGCTTTTTTTGAGAGCAAAAATACACACGCGGTTACCATTTTGGAGCAAAAGTCACATCTCATTGTTATGTCGCTGTTCACCATAATGAGAGAGAAAGAGATGAAGTGAACAGTAACATAATGACGGTGAATAGTAACATAACGGTGGGATATGACTTTTGCTCCAAAATGATAACTACATATGAATTTTGCTTCAAAAAAAGCATGTGGTGCTGGGCACTCCTGGGGAAAAAGCTCATGTATATTTTTACACCTTAACCCTTAAAAGAGGCAAAATATACAGCTCATGGTAGTACGTACGAGCATCATTCTCTTTTAACAATTCAGAAATTGTAGCATTTGCCAAAGACTTTGTAGTATAGTGGTATGGATACTCCCTAACTAGTAGGAGGGACGGGTTCAATCTCATTTGATATAATTCAGATAATTAGTATTTGTCATTGTAATGCCAACAAAATAAAATAAAATAAAAATAAAAGATGATGAAGACAATTTGAGAAGCATCATTAGTCTTATTTAAAAATTTAAATACTCCTTCCAGTCATTAATATAGGATCTAATTGGAGTTGATCTTGTTCCAAAATATAAGATCTATTTGTTAACTTTTTTCTAATTAACCCCATTAGTACCCCTAAATAATAATTAAAAAAAAGGACGAGGGAATTAAAAAAGATAATAAGGATGTTTTAGAAGAAATATAGTATATTAATTAATTTAACTAATTTCCTTGATCTCATTATTAGATTAATAGGTCTTATATTACAACAAGAGAGAATAATTAATCAAAACCTTTTTGTGGAATACAATGTAATACTCTCACACGCCGTGTTTGGTCATCCCATTGACCAATAAACACACTTTTTTTTTTTTTTTTTTTAATTCTACTTCACTATTTAGTTGCTTGGAATCTCTTTAGAAAGGCCATAAGTTGCTTGGTACACAGTCTCATTCTACAAAAGAAAATATGAAACATGTTTATTTATAATGATTACTCCTACATGTCCAATATAGAGTTAAAGAGCTAAGTTGTAAAAATTTAAAAATTAATTAAATTAGTTGATTATAAAAATATGTGTTGCTTCTCTAAATCAGTTTGGTGAAAAACATAAATTTCAGAAAGAAAATGAATTGAGGCGTTAAGTTAGGATCAAAATAAACTCTTAATCAGTTTATACAATATTTAGGACTGGAGGAAGTAATTAGTTAGGCAATAAACTTATGCTTTGACATGAAGTTTAAGGTAAGCCAAATTGCTTACGATTTATAAATTAGAGTCTTGATATCTTTTCTGAAAAAAAAAATTATCAGCTCCTCAAAAATACAATTTTCCAAGGGATACTTTTCCCCCAATTTTTTCTAATTTAATTTTAAAATGTTAATTCTTGAAGAGACTCTTGTTTGTTTGTTTTTTTTTGGATGAAGGGGGACTTAATTAATCAAAGTTCATAATACACACACTCAATAATTTTAAAGATACTTTATATTACAACTTATTAAATAAAAAATTTAAAATGTAAGCTAATTAAAAAACTTTTGATTATTACACGACAAAAGTGTCCTTGGAATTGTTAAATTCATCGATGAAAAATTATGATATTCTTTGAAGGATTTCAAAGATGACTCATCTATTTTGATTTAACACGCTTAGTTAGAATAATAATACCTTCAACCCAAAAAATCAAATCAAATTATTCAATGCCAAGGGTTGTGATTGAAAGGTTTGGTGTCAAATGTAAGGGATTAATATGTCCCTATGACTAGTTGAAAATATGGAAAATAACAAAAAAAAAAAATACCATTTAAATTTTAAAATACTGTTAATAACAAAAAATAATGGGATTAATAAGAACAATAAAACAATTGATGACTCATTTTATCGGAAGATCACATATTTAAGATTTTAAAAATTAAGTTGTATTTTGTTGAGATTTTTCTTTGAAAACATACACTACTAAAAAAAAAAAAACACTTTTAACATAAATGTGCCTGTGAGTGATGTAATAAGTCGAGATTTACAGCCCCATAAAATACTTTTAACAAAAATATTCTACAGATCCAGCGCGCTCAATGCCCAATTTCCCCCACGCGCCGCCTCTTCATTCCTGGACTCATTAAAAATTAAGCAGGAATATGAAAACAAAGTGAGAAGAACATGATTCGGAATTAGATGAAAAATAGCATAAAAGACAGTTTTCAGAGAGGCAAATTCAATTTTTGGTCTGATAAAATAGAAGATCCATCTTTTAGAACCGTTATAAGAAATATAAGTTCTAAAAAATGTCATCTTTTAAACCTATTATTTGTAACAACCGGTCTTTAAAATAATAGATAATTTTAATTATTTTTAACCTTTAAAACTGATTATTTGTAATATCTGGTCTTTTAAGTAATAGACATTTTATTATTATTTTTTTGCTTTTAACTTTTTAGATAAGCTATTAACAACCGGTTTTAAAAATAATAGACATTTTTTAAAAACTTTTTACACTAATACTTTGAGAAACGAGTCTATATAATATATATTTTAAACCTTATATTAAAGGAATCGGTCTAAAAATTTCTTTTATTTATGAAGCTATTATCGGTTATACTTTTTAGACTTAATTTTCTATATTCAGTCGTGATCTAAAAGCCTCTTTTTTGTAGTAGTGATTTTTGAATGTTTTTCCTCCTAATTTTCTTTTCTCCCTTATTTTCTTTCCATCCAAACATACTTATGAACGGAGGGTAAAGAAATTGACCAATAATATTATGTTAAAATATTACAAAGACATTTTATAAAATTAACGAAAAAAACCAAAATCTTGTATAAAATTAGGCAGATTACTTTTGTCATATATATATGGGTTTAATATTTCTATTTTTGTTGTAGAATTTTTTTTTCCTATCATATTAATATGAAAGTGAATGGGCCTCATTGTAAAAAAAAAAAAAAAAAGAGAGAAATATTAGTAAGTCCGATTATATGTATACACACACATGTGCACTAGCATCCGGTGTGAAAAACGGCAAGGCAACAACGTGATGGGATGAAACATTGAAGAGGAATCTGTCCCATCATATTAACTCAAATAACATATGCTTCCTAAAAAAAAAATAACATTATTATGAGATTTGAACAAACATACTCTTTTCAGGTACAAAAAATAAATCTACTCTTTTTTTTTAATGACACTAATATCCCTATTAAGAAAAATAATATTAGAAAATTTTATAGTTTGTCAATGATAAGTGAAAGAACAATCATTGACAAATGGAGCAGCCACCATTAACAAATTTTGACATTTTTCTGATATAATTTTCCTTAATTGAGACTTTAATATCATTTTCCTTGTGTTTTTACCTTCATACATAGCTCAACAAACATATCAATCTTCATATATAATTTCCTTTAAATTATTGTGATTCTTTGTTTAAATAACTATATGGGATCTAAGATTACTAATTAATTTAATTTCCTTGAAATTATTGTTATTATTTTTTCTCTTACTCTTTAATGTTCTTGCTGGAAGCCATCAACATAATACATAACCTTTCTACCAATATTCATTGAACCACAAATAACGTGTTCAATTTGAATTTTATGTATTCATGTGTGAAATAATAATTATCATGGCCGTCACGAATAAAGTTTATAGTAAAGCACTATATATACTTTTCTATATCTATTCCTTCAAATTCAAAGATCCTTTCAGTATCTCCTTCGGGTACTAGGAGATTTAAGTTAGTTTTTTCTCCCCGATCAAATTTAACTTTGGTATAGAGTATATACAGTGATATAAACCATTAAACCAACATACATAGGATAGATATTGTTGCTGACTTGAAATGAAGCCTTTTTATATAGTATTGTAAGATGTCGTATTATTTGGCTATACCAATAAGCTTTTAATTGAGGTGGTAATTAAAAGATCTCACTCTTGTAAAGAGTATAACACAAGTTTATTGCATAAAGGGGAAAATTAGAAGATGTGGTAGGACATTGAAGATCTCAGACTTTTATTCTTTTAACAGTAGGATGCTGGATAATTGGAGAGACAGTGTCGTTAAAAGGACAAGGAGGAATGGGATTCCTACTTAAGGAGAGAGTAAAGGGGTTAATAAACATTGAAGGGCATTGGGGTAAATTTACAACATTCATAAATCCCTAATTAATTACCTCGACTTGATTATAAATTTGTTGAAAGTGTAGGTCTAAATTTAGATTTTAGTATTTCAAATGGATTTCAATGGGATTCTCCTTTATATTTAGGACTAGAGGAGTAATATGTTATTAAAAGTTGCTAGTGCCTTGTTTACCAAAAAAAAAAAAAAAAGTTGCTAGTGCCTTAGTAGTGCAGTGACATGGGAGCTTGGCTCCCCTTCCCTATGTCCAGGGTTTGAACCCTGTCTCCCTCCCTTACTATGTGTATAAAAAAAAAAAAGTTATTAAAAGTCAAATACTACATTAATTACTCAAGACATATTTTTGGTAAAATAACTCATGAGTTGTACATAAGCAAAAAAATAAGATAGGCCAAAAAAAAAAAAATTAAGGACAGGTTTGATTTCCTATTTTTATAACATTTTTTTATTATTAAAACTAAAAAACGGAAAAACTTGTTTGGAAATATATCTTTGGTTCTGTATTATGAAAAAAACTAAAAGTTTTTCTAGATATAGAAAAACAAGACATGATGTTTTGGGAAGAGAATACTCTCATAATCATTTTCCTCCTTCTCTTCTTAAAATCACATCTCCTTATATAGGGTAAAAATGCATATAATGCTCAGACAAACACAGATAGTGGCTAATAAAAGGCTACTAACCAATTCCAAAAATAAATCCCTATATAGGGAGGGAGTATGATTCAAAGAAAAAATAAAAAAAATGAAACCCTTTCTTTCGATATTAGATAGACAGATGCTTATAGTGATGTCAGATATACATACACATTTTATGTTTTTTTTTAAAAAAAGGTTATAGTTTGAAGTAATTTATTTCACATATATTTTTAGGAGTCAATAATAGCAATCATCTCTTTGCTTCTAGTTCATATACACATCTTTTGCCCCTCTTTTATAGATCACGCGTTTTTTTTTTTGACAACTCATAATTAATTTCATACGTCACTCATCATTATTCAAAGAAAAAAATGGGAAACCGACGTACTATGTCGAAAAAACCGAGGTTATAGAAGTCAAGTCATGAGCGAAGGAGCATGGAAGGAAGAATGTGGACACTTTCTTTTACTACGCCTTTTCTTTCACTGTCTACCAAACACACATGATAATGCAGAGCCAGTTGGAAATAATAACACTTATCACAAGGAAGTACTCAATTAATAAGTGTTCCTGGACTATTAAAAGAGCCAAGAAAGAGAGTGAACTCGCACAATGATAAGCCACATGGAAATCCCAAAGTTTTCCTTATACACGAGTTAAATACAGAGTGAGTACCTTTTATGGAATAGTTTTACGAAAGAATTTAATGTTTCTGTTTTTACTGTAAAAATATTTTTTTTTTGGTCTCACTCACATAAAAGTGAATGGATTCTATTATAAAGAGAAGAGAGAGAAAAAATGTTTCTACATAAAATATATTTTGAATGGCATATTTACTAGCGTTAATAGCACCCACTCATTTTTATATGAGTGGGGTAGAAAAAATGTTTCTGCAGCAAAGGTAGAAATATTAAACCTTTTACGAAAACATAAAAATATATTTTGAATGACATATTTACTAGCGTTAATTGTAGAATATGGAGGTGCAATATTTAAGCTCATAATTGCCCGCCATTAATCATGGAATCTAGACGTTATGGTTTTTGAATTTCACAAGGGGAATTCTTCAATTGTTTTAAATACTATTCATCAGCTTTTAATGTGAAATATGGACGTTATAAAAGAATCCAAACCCAATATTTTGCTACCTTTTATCCTACACAATTAGAAAACAGGCGGAGAAATATCAATAATTTCATCAAAAGCAATTATGCAAATATTTTTTGGCAAAAGTTATGTAAATACAAAATGTTAATTTCTTTTCATTCACTATTTTATATGTTTTTTTAATATAATGATTTAAAAAATTTTATTTTCTAAAAATACTCTACATAATTGTTTTAGGAACATAAAACAATACCACAAGCCCTATATAATCTAGATATTATCAACCCCAACTGTATATTAGACTTAAAAAAGAGCTAACAGTATTATTGTGGTTGTGGATAAGAAGAGTTTGTTCTCTAATTTTTTCCCCAAAATGTAAATCATGTTTGATATAATAACTTGGGCATAATTTAATAGTCATTCACCACAATTAGAATTTAAAGGGTTAACTTCCACTTAACTCTTTTTCATAACTTTCCACCACTACAGTAATGATTCATTTCATCTGACTTTACGTTGCTTAAAAATAACGTTTTTCTTTCCGGTCGGTGGAATTTCGTTCATACTCCATACTTTGTATATCTCCATATGTTGTTACATCTAAATATCTAATGCCAATATGAAATAAATGTTGTATGTCTTCCACCCTTCGTCACTTGAGCCTTTTGGATAGGTTTTTTTTTTTTTTTTTTTTTAAAGATATTTTTTGTATTACTTCTTAAAAAGGTTAAAGTTATTTTAAGTTTGGATACATAATTTTTTTTAAAAAAATTCTAAATAAAAAAAGTTGTTTCACTTTTTTTAATACTAGTAGTAAAATTACTAAAATGTGCATATAAAAACACTTTTTTTTCTTCATTTGTTTGGATTAAAAGAAAGCACTTATATTAATATTTTAGAAATAATTATATTCAATAATTGAATTTAAAATTATAACATAACTGAATTTGAATAATATTAAAATTAAATTGTTAATATAATTTTTCATAGACCCATTTAGATCAAAGTTGTTATCAAATATTTCTTTTAATTTATATATACACAATGATTTGAAAAACAAAAATTAAACAGTATACAACAGCGTATCATAACTTAAAACTTCATTATCATTAATGAATAGTAATTTCCACTCAAAATGACTAGTTATTATACTATTACCAATGCATTAATTAAAAAAATAGAGTCATATTGTACCATATTCCAATAATAAAAATAATATATATTATACTACAAGTTACTAAAAGTCAACAATGCACTCGATCTCTTTCTAACATTTGATCTCTAATAACATTTCTTATTTTTTTCATTAGTCTAATAAAGTCTTGAGTTGTCCCTTCCGATTCATATTCTCTATGATTATCATTATTATTTTCAAACTCATCAATGTTCTCAAATCTTCTAAGTATATCTATATCACAAGAATCCATTCTTCTTATATAATTATGAAGAGCAAATGTTGCCCATTTGATAACAAATTGAGTTTCAAGCTCAAATTGTCTTCCACCCTTCGTCACACATATAATTAATGAATAATTTAGCCCTTTTCTTGTTCCTTTTTTGCTTGTATTTTTTATTAGAATGAATTATGGTTTTGATTTTATTTTTTTTACCAAGTTTAAAATTTTACTCCCTCCAATTCTAATTATAAGGCATGGTTAATTATATAATGGTTTTTTAAAAAAAGATAAATAAATACCATTTGAAATTACAAAACCCCAAAAAATCTGTTAAGAAATGAAAAAGACAAATAGGTCAATAGGTAGGAATCTGTAATTTTGAAATTTTTTGTTTTGCTCAAAATTTCCCCAACATTTTTTTTTTAAAAAAATACAGCACCCCTCGCTAGACGACAGGCGTCGGAGCTCCGGTGGGATGTCTATGTGATCATTGAGCCACCATGCACTCTTGCTATATATGTGCACAAACAAATGTAACTTAACACTTAAGGTTTGGCGAAATGCAACTAACAAATTAGATAAAGCAATTGACCACACTACAATACATACATATTTACTATAAAGTATAATGTGTTTGAAAACATTGATAATTATAAAAATAAAAAAATAAAAAAAGACTTTTATTCTTTTTTGTTGGTATGTTTATAAAATAATTAAATCAGTTTATTAAATTATTATTTTTTTAAAAAAATTGATCAATGCTTTTACTCATTTAGTTAATATCTTTACGTCTTTAATCAATATCATTATTCATTTAGTTTATACATTTATGCCTTTAATCAATATCATTATTGGTGTAGTTAATATTATTACTCAATTAGTTAAAATTTTTATGCCTTTAGTCAATATTATTACTCATTTATTTAATATTCACGGGTACAAAAAAAGGCTTTTAAGACTGGACAAAAAAGGCTTCGTAAGACCGGATCAACGACCGGTCTCGTTCTAAGTGGTCTTAAAAGTCTATTACTTTTAAGATCGGATACGCAACTGGTCTTAAAAAATACTTTTAAGACCGGACCTTTAAAATAAGGGTTAAGATGCAAAAATACACATGAGTTTTTTCCCCAGGAGCAAAAATACACATATGCGTTTTTGTGGAGTAAAAATACACATGTGGTTACCATTTTGATGCAAAAGTCACATCCCACCGTTAAGTCACTATTCATCGTGATGAGAGAGAAAGAGATAAGGTGAACAATAACTTAACGGAGGTGAACAGTGACTTAACGGTGGGATGTGACTTTTGCACCAAAATGGTAACCACATGTGTATTTTTGCTCCTAAAAAAAGCATGTGTATTTTTGCTTATGGAGAAAAAGTTTATGTATATTTTTGCACCTTAACCCTTTAAAATATGAGGTTTTAAAAGCAAGAAATTTAAGACTGAACTTTTAAAATATCCGGTCTTAAAAGTCTTATTCTATCACAAAAAAAAGAAGGACTTTTAAGATCGGATGTGAAAACACATTCAGTCTTAAAAGTCTCTTTCTATTAAAAAAACCTGGAAATCAGAAATTTGTCCAGGTGAGCAGCATATCAGGGATAAATTTGAATAATCTCCTTTGATACAAATCCAACACCACCATCCCATCCTTCTGGAGGCAGCATAGATCACATCATTTCATTATTAAAGTTAGGCTATCCTGATTCAATGAAGGATAAAAACTTGAGTTTTCTTTGAAATGATATAGCAAGTGAGAAACTAACTTGATTCACGACATAGTATACTTTGAAATGACCGGAACAATTAGCAGCAAGACAGTCCATTTCTTCCTACATATATATAAATATGCAAATTACTATAAATAAGAAGTAAACAAACATTGTGTGCCTTAAACAAAGACATACTTAGAACGTTAGAGTGATTCCAGACCCTCCAGCAAGCATCCCAAAGATAAACCCATCCAGCATCCCGAACTAGCCTTAATTCATAAATTCTGGCTTGCAAATTTTCCAAGTCGTAAAAGCAAAAATAAAATAGGTCGAAGAAGACAAAGTAAAAATTGCGAACCTGGAAAGGTTAGAACTAAAACAAGAAACCATGAGAGCAAAGAAGGCATGAGCAATTTTCGTGGCGTTAGAAAATTTGTGAATGAGGTCCTTGAGATAAGATGAGATGAGGTTGAAGAGAGTGAGGTGAGATTTACAAGGTTGAAGAGAGGTTTAGAGAGCGAAATTCAATTTTCGGAGCGGGAAAATAAAAAATTCATTTTTTAGACTTTTTAGACCAAACTTTTTAAATATCCGGTCTTAAAAGTATACTTTTTAGACCGGACATTTTAAATATCCGGTCTTAAAAGCCTATAGAGCGAAATTCAATTTTCGGAGCAGGAAAATAAAAAATTCATCTTTTAGACTTTTTAGACCGGACTTTTTAAACATCCGGTCTTAAAAGTATACTTTTTAGACCGAACTTTTTAAATATCCAGTCTTAAAAGTCTATAGAGCGAAATTTAATTTTCGAAGCGGGAAAATAAAAGATTCATCTTTTAGACTTTTTAGACTGGACTTTTTAAACATTCGGTTTTAAAAGTATACTTTTTAGACCAGACTTTTTAAATATCCGGTCTTAAAAGTATATTTTTTTAGAGATTTAGAGAGCGAAATTCAATTTTCGGAGTAAGAAAATGAAAAATTCATCTTTTAAACTTTTTAGACTGGACTTTTTAAACATCTGGTCTTAAAAGTCTAAGAGAGCGAAATTCAATTTTCGGAGTGGGAAAATAAAAAATTCATCTTTTAGACTTTTTAGATCGGACTTTTTAAACATCCGGTCTTAAAAGTGTTCTATATATTTGTTGGAAGTTCAGATTTAATTAGTTAGCATATACAATTATATTATGCAGTTATCTTAATTAAGTTGTTAGAGAGATTTTATGAATTAAGTTAGCAGATTATGGTTTTTTGAATTTCGTAATTATATTCCTGATTGTAATCCCTAGATTATATTATGTAATCATCTTAATTATGTTAGAGAGATTTTAGGAATTGAGTTAGCAGATTATGGTTTTTTGAATTTCATAATTATATTATTGATTATAATCCCTAGATTATAGGAACTTCCGAGGTTAGAAGATCATTTACTTATTAGCATCTGTATATAATTTTAATTAAGCGAAAGAATAAAACATCACATTCTCGGACTCATCTTTGATCGGTGTCTTCTCAAAATATTTACAAAATTGCCACCGGTTATACTTTTAAGACCGGATCTTTTATAATCCGGTCTTAAAAGTGTTCTATATATTTACGAAAGTGCCACCGGTCATATTTTTAAGACCGAATCCTTTATAATTTGGTCCAAAATGTTCTTTATATTTATAAAACTGTCATCGGTTATATAAGACCCAATTCTCTATAATCCGGTCTAAACGAAGAAGTTTTAAAGCTTTTTTTTTTTGCACTAGTGATTATTACTCATTTAGTGAATTCATTTACAAATTTAGTCAATACTAATATACATCTAGTCAATATTATTAGTCTTTAGTATTAACTAAATGTGTAAAGGTATTCACTAAATGAGTAATGATATTGATTAAAGGAGTAATGACTAACTAAATGAGTAAAGGTATTGACTAAATGCATAAATGAATTCACTAAATGAGTAATAAAATTAACTAAATGAATAATGATATTAGCTAAAGGGGTAAAAGTATGAACTAAATGAGTAAATGTATCAACTAAATGAGTAAAGGCATAAGTCAATTTTAAAAGAAATAATATAATAAATTGATTTAATAATTTTATAATTCTAAAATTAGAACTATCATAAGAAAAAAAGTCTACAAACGAGAATAAAAGATTAATTAATTATTATTTATTTTTATAATTATCAATGTTGGCAAATGCATTACAAATATAGTAAATATGTATTATAGTGTTGTCAATTACTTTATTAATGTTGTTAATTACATGTGGCCAAACATGAAGTGTTAAATTGTATTTGTTTGTGCATATGCATATAACAAGAATACATGGTAGCTCAATGGTCATATACTTTTTGTGGCCCCAAAAGGCTGGGGTTTCAAACTCTCCCTCCACCCCCTTGGCACAATTCAGCCAAAAACATAAATTGGCCAAAAAATATCCCGAGCTTTGGTGATGGGAATTCACCTTTTATTTCTTTTTTTTTTTTTTAAAGTGTGGGATATTTAGGTAAAAGCATAAAATTTTAAGATTTCAGATTCCTAATTAAGGACCTATTTGTCCTTTATTTTTTTTTTAACATATTTTTCAGTTTAGTAAGTTCATTGATATTTATTTGTCTTTTTTCCTTCAAGAAATATATGATGCTACTTTCGTCCCTATCTTCTAGAAGGTCTCCAGCTTTTAAATATAAGTTACTTTATAAAAAAATTAATAGCATAGAATTCATTTTTCCCCAAATGTCTTCAATAATTTATTGTATAGAGAGATAATGTAAGAAATAAATTAATAGTAATTAAGACAAACTAATTTTATTTGGAGCGTAGTCCTAAAGAATAACCTTTTCACCTTTCCTTTTTTTTTTTGCAAAAAATATTTTTAACTATAATTTTTTATTGAAGTGAGTAGAATCTTAAATTTGTTAAGAAAATCAAACCCATAATACCATTTTAATAATTTAAATATAATTATATATGACTTATATTTTGGGTAACTGAGTGGGGACTCCCTTTATAAAATAGCAGAATATACCATAAATAAACAATATCTTTCTAGGTAATTTAATTAATTGAATTTGTAAATACAATTATCTTTCAGATTTTCCCCTAATTGAGTGGTTTTCTTCCATCCATAAAAATTGTTTCTTTTTTGTTGAGCAATTAATTAGGGATTTTTATTGAAAAAAAGACATTAATGATCCAAAAAAGTCAGAAAAATGAGTAATATTTTGGATTAACAAAACTCTATGTTAAGTAATTTATATTACTATTTGAGATCAAATAAGTATTATTCTTTATGTTCACATTATTATTTAATAATAATAATATATAATTATTACTATTGCTGTATATAAAAGACATTTGTCATTAAAAATTATATTGCATCAGTGTACTTATTGTCTATCTCGTTAAAAAATAATATATTCTTTTTGCAAGATCTCAAAATGTCATTTTCTTAAATAACTTTCGGGGCAATCGGGAAAAATTCCCCTACAAAAAAAATTATTGATGAGAATGACCTAAATCACATAACCAAAACTCTATAACTATAGGCATACAATTTGAAGAAAACCGGTACTTTATATTTAAAAGAATAAATTAGGTTCTTTTTAACAATAAAATTTTAATGCAGAAATTTTTTCCTGATTCTCTCATATTTTCTATGGTATTAACACAATCAGAGAAATTCTCTTCCTTTTAAAATGAGTTTTTCTACTTATGTATTTTTCTTCTCTTGCTGCAAACCATGACTAAGCAATCTGAATTTTATGCTGTCAGTATCTTTACTTATACTATTATTTCCGACGTAAAAAAGATCTTTACTTATACTACATTTCATTAAAAAAATTCTTTAATTACTTGTACTATTCTACTATAATCATTAATGTGAACAATTTTTTGCTTAAACATTATTAATTTAATTATTATTTTTTCTCTACATGTACACTACCAATAATTTGAAGGAGATCAGAGGAGAATTCATTATAGCACCTCTGTAATTTAATATTAACTGGGTATAATATATTATGACGTTATTCTGCATGTTAAATAATTCAACTGAAATTATGTTTTAACTTTAATGCATCATTATTATCTTTGAGTACTTATTTATTTAACCTAATTATAGATCCTTTAATTGTGCTTATACAGGAAGAAATATTTAAGTGCATGCTTTTTACTACGATATAGTTCTTGTGGCTAAATCATGAGAAGAAATTAACTATAAACTTGAGTTATAGAGAAGAACCTAATAGTCAAAGGGCTTTCACTCAAATAAGATCAAGACAAAATGTATGCATTGCAATTTTAATAAGAGACAAGTTAGAAAACAATTTGGAGGTTAACATGAAAGATTAAATCATTCTACAAGTGATAAAGTTTAGATATTATATATGGCTCAATTACACAAATGGAGATGTTAACTATAAAATTTAGCTTAGGTAGTTTGAATGAAGAGATTACTTGAGTTATTTGTGATCAAAATGTACCTAATAAGAAATAAGTAGGGGTGGCTGAAATATTAGGCTTTAAAGGGGCATCAAGAGAATTAAGTAGGGGTGGCTGAAATGAGTATGTTGAGTGAGCATATAAGAAAAAAGATTTGTAATGAACATGTACAAGGAAGAGCCGATGTGATATTTATTGAAGAGAAAATGGTGAAAAAATATTTACAAATGGTTCATAGACGTACAAAAAATGACATTTGGCTGTGTCAGTAAGAATGGTAGATAAAGAAATATAGAGTTTTCTGAAAACGGTATAGGAAGAAGAAGCAAAGGCTCAGTAAAGCCATTGAGAAGGATCCTTTTGGTTAACAATTTAATTAAAGATTTGGTTTTAAAAATAAATTAAGGGTATTTGTGTCATTTAAAAATTTACATATATTTTTTAAAAAATGCAATGTAATTTTATAATTTTTTTTTATGTCTCATTTGATATTAAATTACTAAAGAGGTCGGTAATGAAATTCTTTCTTGAAGGAATCTTATCACCTTTTCACAAAAATCCACCGAATCTTGATTTGATTCTGGCATTGATCTTCATCGTTATGTGTTGCATTTTGTTTAGATGCCTGTCATATGGCCCTCGTCGCTAAATATAAGATAAGATTTGTAATATATTTTGTTGTATCTTATATTTAGGATCGAAAGAGTAATTTCTTTCAATATGCATGTATTTTTTACTCAAAATCAATTTTAAAATTATTTGTAAATTTCAATAATTACACCAATTTTGTTATTATATAAATAAAAAATATAGAAAGATCAACATACATTCCTCATCATTTGTAAAAGGGTTAAGGTGCGATTTGGCCAATAAACTATTAGCTCAGGAGCGTCCAGCACAATTAACTATTAATTGGACCTTAAATACCAAAAAACTATTTAAAATGTAAAATGAGCACAATCCGTTACTAGCAATTTAACGTTCGTTGGAAAAGAAAGTGGGGGAAAGATATGTTGACCTTAAATGTTGGCGTGGCAAGGAAAATGGTTTGCTATTCATCTCCTGCTTCCATCTTGAGCAAAATGGTTCACTATTCATCTCCTGGTTTGTTATTCAATGTCCTCCGACCATCTTTGGAAACCCACCTTCACCTCCCATTCCCCCCTCTCTCTCCACCCTTCAACTCGCTCATTCCTCCATCTCCTTCTGCCGCCTCTTCGCCAAAGGCCGCACCGCCTCCAAGCGCCACTGTCAGAACCTGGAGAAACCCAAGCTCTCCCTCAACGACCTAATCTTTGTCATCTTCGTCTCCACCAATGATTCCCTTATTTTTACCTTAATGACCCCTTGGGACGAGATGGTCGCCAATCCACACGGCTTGTTTCGGTTTGATATCGAGATCGGCAACAACGAGTGGGTAAGGGAGGGTCTGAAAGAAGTGAAGGTCATGTGGAATGTGATATTGAGAGGGTGGAAAGATGTTTTCTTCATGATGGACAGCGTGGGGAAGATGGTGTTTTAGGCGGGTAGCGAGGGATGGTTCTCGGTGAAGCTTCCGACTCCGGGATGTTGCCAGAACGTGGTGGCGAGCTTTGTGGTAGCAACTTTAAAATTAGGGACTTGCGGCGGGAAGGAGAGAGATGGGAGGGTGAGAATGAAGAAGGTGAGTGCGGGGATTTTGAATATTATAAATTTGAGGTATGTGAGTCTTGAAGATGGTCTCAGGTACCTCCAGCGTTTTCTTCATTCTGATTCGTAAATTGTGTGCCGATTATGAGACAAAGTATTGCATCGATATCTTTTCCAACGGACGTTAAATTGATGGTAACGGATTATGTTCATTTTACATTTTAAATAGTTTGTTGGTATTTAAGGTCCAATCAATAGTTAATTGTGCTGGACGCTCTTGAGCCACTAGTTTATTGGCCAAATCGCACCTTAACCCTTTGTAAAAAGACATACATTCCTTATACATTAATTTTTAGGGAAACTTATAATAAAGGACCTAAGGAAAATCATATTTATTAAAAAAGACCATAAAAATAATAATTATTTTGAAGGACCAGAAATTAAAATATTAAAATAGAAAGACAAAATTGTCCTTAGTCAGATTTCCTATATTCTCTCTAATTAAATCAGAATCTAAAGTGATTGATGGATAATAACAAATAGAGACAAATCAGAATCGGTTAAGTTAGCGTGTCTACTGCACCAAAATTGATTCTTAGCAATAAAACTCTAGATATAGTCACCGGAAAAAGAAAAGTATTTAATCGTCCAAGTTCCTAAATCATGAATGACAAGATGACTATTAATCATCCACTATTCCTACCAAGCAAAGACAATATATTGATTTTGTTAAGCAGATATTTCTTTATCCTGAGAGGATTTGTGAGGTTAATGGGACACTACTCATCTTAATTCCGAAAAACCTTGAGACTTTAGACCAATCAACTTATGCAATGTCATATATAAGCTAATTACGAAAATAGTGGCTAATAGGATGAAATTTTTTATGTCACATGTCATCTCCCCGAATCAATATAGTTTTGTCCTATGAAGGCATAGTTCGGATAATATCATTGTGGCCCAGGAAGTGATTCATTCTATGCAAACAATAGGAGGAAAGAAAGGACATTTGGCTATTAAAATTGAACTGGAAATGCTTATGATAGGGTAAATTGGGAGTTCCTTCTTAAGTGCCTACATAAATTTAATCTTCTTGTTAACCTTATTCGGGTGGTAGAGCAATGTGTTAGTACTACGAGTAATCACTTGCTTTTGAATGGAAATGAGGTGGAGTTTTTCAATACATCACATGGAATATGACATGGAGATCCTATTTCACCCTACTTATTTGTTATTTATGTTGAAAAGTTAGCTTATATGATTCAAGAATGAATGGAAGCAAGAGAATAGAAGCCTATTTGTCTCATGAACAAGGGACTTCCAATTTTCACATGTTGTTTGCTAATGACTTTATTTTTTTTATTGAAGCTTTTCTCTAGCAAGCAGAGATGGTGTGGGACTACTTGGTACACTTCTAAGAATGTTTAGGCCTTAAGGTTAATGCTTTTAAGACTTAGGTGTTCTTTTCTAAAAGTATCAATCATAACAGGTGCATGGAGCTCAACAATATCCTTGGGTTCAACCAAGCGTTAGACTTTAGGAAATATCTTCGGGTGCAATTTCAACACAAGAGGGTTGGGAAGGAGATATTTCAAGTGGTAATTGATAAGGTGAAGGAAAGGTTGAATAGGTGGAAAGCTAACTCATTCTCTTTAGCTAGTAGGGCAACACTTATTTCTTCGATGTCTTCAGCCATGCCGGCATATACAATGCAAACATCTCACCTTCCTAGTTTCGTTTGTGAAACTCTGGTTAAGAAGCACAAATGTTTCTTATGGGGGAGCACAACGGGAAGTCGTAGGATGCTGCTTGTAGCCTAGGATAAGATGTGTATGGATGAGGAAAGGGGTGCTTTGGGGTTGAGGCATGTTAAGTACCAGAACCAACCATTCCTCATGAAATTGGGCTATAGTCTTATAATGCCTAGAGATGTTCTCTGGGTCAAATTTGTTTAGGATAAGTACAAATGTGGAGAGGATCTTCTTCCTTGTATTGAGTCAAAACGACCAAGCTCTAATGTGTGGGTAGGAATTACAAAAACATGGGAGAAAGTCCTTGAAGGGATCAAAATTTAGAATGAAGCTAATCAAGTTAAATGGAAGTGGGAGAGAAATGGAGAATTCACCGTGAAATATGCTTATAGAGCTCTTTTTGGGGATGTGATAGAGTAGGGGAGGGACTGGGCTTACTTGTCGAAGGTCCAATTGCCACATAGGTGCAAGGCACTCATCTGGTTAGTAACTCGTCAGTGTTTGCTCACCAATGCTAATCATGTGAGATGGGGCCTGATGAAGTATCCAAGTTGTACTTTATTGCGAGCATGGTTTGAGTATACCTTCATGTCTTTCAAGATTGTACACACTCATGATCATTATGGAGGAAGGTGGTACCCTCGGAGAGGTGGCAATTATTTTGTATCATGTTCCTGTCGGATTGGGTATGGTAGAATATCATAGGCCAACAAGAAGCACAAGAAGCAAGTAAGGAGTGGGCATCCAAGTTCATCATTTTTATGTTGGTGAATATGGCAATGGAGGAATTTGTTTGTGTTCCAAAAAAAAAAAACACACCTTAAACGACAACATTCTTGCCAATACAAGTGCAATGATGGCTTGCTTGACTTTGACTAATGACTGCCTAGTTGCACAAGACTTAAAGCGGTTACTTTGACATTTAGTCGAGAGATTTGGTGGCCATAAGAGAAAGGGTGGATGAAGGTGAATGTCAATGGTGCTTATTCTTGAGCTACGAATAGGTGTACACGTGAGGGGATCATTTGGAACTCTTTTGGAATGTTCCTTAGAGGTTTCATTGATCCCATTGGAGATAGGAATGAGATGCTTGTGGAAATCTGGGCTTGCCTTTTGAGGCTTAAAACAACATGGACGCTAGGCTTGATGAAAATATGGATGGAAACAAACTCTAGTGAGTGCCTTGGTTTACTTATGCATGAACACGGTACTAATCACCACGACTTTAGCGTCCTTACAAAAGTTAAAAAGATGCTCCATATGGATTGGGTAACAAAGGTTATGTACGTGCCTTGCTCTTGCAACTTTGTGGCGGATTACCTTATGAAGAGAGGCCTTGAGCCATGATGGAGGTTTCGGGAACTCTATCAACCTTCTGATGAACTAGTGATGATTATCTGTCAGGATTGTAATGGATGCAATAGTCCAATATAGGTGTTAGCTGAGGTGTCCCAATTTTATATATATAAAAAAGAAATAATATATTGATTTTATATCTAGAGTGATTTAAATCACTATATCCTGAAACTTTAGATTAATTAAGCTATGTGATTTTGCTTCGGAATCTAAAGGAAGAGTTTGTTCAAAAGGATTAGTTGTTCTGGATGAAGACTTGGACATCTTCAAAACCCTACAAGTGTTTATTCCCTAGCAATTGTGTCTTCCTTAAAGAATTATCCTTCTTAAAAGGGGATAATGATGAAAATCCTCGAAAAGCAATAAGCACGAAAAACATAAGCCTTATTCCTGCAAAACAACAAACCAAGATCATCCCATACAGTAGATCACGGTTGAAAGGTGAAGAGAAATCACCAATTCGTGGCTGTAAATCTGAAACTTATGCTCATCCTGGCAAGTCTAATATGAGTACATCAGAAACCAATTGTTATATTGTTAACTGGGAGGCGATTTTGGTGACTATATCACCCACTATTATTGATTTAAATTCTTTTCTTTTTTCGGTACTTATATCTAGAGTTTTGTAACTGGGAGGTGATTTCAGTGCAATAGAGACACTAACTTATTAGCTTCTCATTTGTCTCTAATTTTCATTATCCATCAATCATTTTGAATTCTGATTTAATTAAAGAGAATATAAAAAATTTGATTAAGGACAATTTAGTTTTTCTATTTTAATGTTTTAATTTTTGCTGATTCAAAATAATTACTATTTTTATAGTCATTTTAAATAAATATTATTTTTTAGATCCTTTATTATTAATTTTTCTAATTTTTATGTCATAATTAAAACAACTACTCAAGCGAAAAAGTTCTCAAGTCTTAACTTTTATAAATATAAAAGAAAATATTTTGACTAATTAGAATTAAGATTAGTACATGATGTGGTACATACAAAATAATCCGGATCAGTTCACTTTTATGTATCTTCGGCAGATCCGGATCAGTTCTCTGTAACAGATTTTCCGACCAAATTACTTTTTTATTTTTAAATATTAACTTATGTGGGTCCCACATAGTCTGGGGTGCACAAGGCGTCTTTTTTTTTTTTTTTTTTTCTGGTCAAATACAAGGCGTCTTCGACCTATACTATAAATGAATACTCTACCTCATGATCCCCCAACTCCTTTCAAAGCAACACGTTTCATTCTTTGATTCTCATTCGTGGTTACGTAATCGCCGTCACCGTCGCCTGATTAACTACGGCCACCGTCTCCGGCGGAGAAGAGTAACAGTTTCTTAAAAGAGAGGGGTGAGAAATATTGATGCGGATCAGATCAAAATACAACAGAAGATATATTCGGTGATTCCTGAAAGTAAGAGCATGGAAAGGTGTTATGGCTTAGGGTCTATTGTGATTCTGGTAGCTCTAACGGCGTCGATGGTTCTGTTGCCATTGATGTTACCGCCGCTTCCTCCGCCGCCGTTGGTGCTTCTGTTCTTTCCGGTGGGGTTATTGGCCGCGCTCATGCTATTAGCGTTTTCGCCTGGGGAAGCTCGACTAGAGACGTCGCCGTTTGGGTGACGGTTGTAGGTTAGGGAATAGTTTGTGCGGCGTACATGATTGCCGCCCCGTTGCGTTTTTTTTTTTAAATTTTTTTAAAGGCTGGCATCGGTGATTATCCGCGTGAAAATTCTGACCCATTTTTGTCTTTACATCCAAATTGTAAAATCATCGGTGAAAATTCTTCATTCTTTATAATATTATATGTAGTGGATGGATATATATATATATATATATATATATATATATATATATATATATATATCTCTCTCTCTCTCTCTCTCTCTCTCTCTCTCTAAAAGTTTCATTTTGTTATAAATATAGAGGGATACTTTTGTTAATGTTTCATGGCCCATATTTCTAAAAGTTTTATTTTTTTTCATTTAGCTTCATTTTAATTTTAAAAATGAAACTTTTTAAAATTTTAATCCATTTCATTTTTAATATGATCTGCTTAATTTAGAGTTTTATTGTTTTTCATTTATCTTAGTTTGAGTACTTAATTAAGTGCGGTTATTATGCTTGGCCAAAAGTATGATTATTCATAATTTTATTTTATAATTTTAATTTCATCCTCTAATTTTTATAGGAAAAATACTTTTAGTATTATAAAGTACTTAAAAATAAAATGGAAAATAAAGCTGATCAAAAGTTTATTCAAACTATCATAATAAAAAAAAAAAAAATCAAATATGCAATTACTGAACCAATCTGTGTGCCAAACATGCATGTTCAAATGAAAATTAATGAAGAAATAAATTAGATGTTAATAAAAGAAAGAAAAGAAAACAAGCAAAGTGTGCCAAACATGCATGTTCTTCATATGAAACCACATGAAGAAAGAAATCACACGCAACATTTTGTGCAAGTTTAGCATTATTCAATTTTTATAAGCACAAACACCATATTTTAAATGTCTTATGTTAAGGACCAAAGGAAGTATATTAAAGGTAAAATATGTGAAAAGTCTACATGATGTGAGATGTAATACAAAGGAGAATCGGGTTAAAAATAATCAGAAAAGAGAGAGCATAAGAAGAAGCTGAGAAGGAAAAATGTAGTCTGAATTAAAAGACCAATAAATCTACCATAAAATGAAAATCTAATCAGCTATTTAAAATAATAAAAATACCACTTGAATTTTAAAAGCTTAAATGTAGAAATTTGATTTTGACAATATTGCATATATATGTCATATTCTTAATTTTCTTTTTAAAGTTTGATTTAAAATTTTTGAGGCAAAGTTTTCCTTTAAAAAAATAATAATGTAGATGACATGTGAATTGTTAGATCAGTATATTTTATCAATTAATAATCCAAACTGATACAGGTAACGACCATGATAAAATTACTTCTTTTCTTAAAACTTTCAAAGCAAAATTGCTTTCCAAAAAACTTCCAGGTAAAATAGACCCTTAACCTAATAATATTTCTTCTAAATTGAAGAGAAGATAACCTCTCACCTCATTGCCTTTCAATTCTTATATATCAAGAAAAGAATATTTAATAAAAAAAGAAAAAAATATTTAAACTCATGGCTTAAATTTAATTTGTAAAATATTATTAAATAAGATGTTATCTCTAATGTTATAATATATACTCCTTCTAGTACTTAATATATGATATATTTAGGAATTTAATTTTGATCATACATATAAGACATAACTTTTTTATTTGTTAATCTTTTTTTAACTTACCTTTATTGGTACCCCAAACAAATAATCATTGAAGATGGGGATGGAAGGAACTACGAAAAATAACTATGATGTTATAAAAAGTATATATCATATTAATTAATTTAACTAACTTTCTTGATCTGATCACTTTATATAAATATGTTTTATATTAAGGAGTGGTAAAGAAGTAACTTTACCTTAGATTATATTGCTCAATCATCAATCCTGTTTTTAAAACATTTATCATAGCCTCATATTCAAGAAGCTACGAATTGTCTTATATTTAGCAAATTATTTAAAATTTATTTCAAATAAAAATATTATACAGCAATAACAATATATATATATATATATATATGACATGATGAATACTCCTCCTTTAGTCTCAAACCAAACAAGACAAGATTTAGCCACCGTTTAGTCTAAAGGGACTCTGACTTTGTGCAGTAATTGCGAAGGATACTGCAATGCAAGACATCTCATTCATTAGTTAAAGATACAAAAACAAATTTCATTTTGATTTAGCTGTTGAACTGACTTGACTTTAACACACGCTGTTCACCAGGAATTCATGTTGCACATTTATCATATTAGACTCATTACTGATAATCAAATTTAACTGGTCGTTGGCCAAAAGAAAAAAAAAAATTTAACTGGTCTAGTTTGGCCTGTTCTTGGATGGCATTCAAAATTAAAAGAAAAAGCAATAGTCTATCACTACAAATTCATCTAGAATAGTATATCAAATAAATATTAATATCATAAAAATTTAAAATGGGTCGTATTGTATATAAGTTTTAATTAATACATTTATTGATATGGATGTTAATATAAAATAAAGTTCTATAACAAACTATATGTTATTTACAAGTCATTATTATGCGTAATATAAGGAATGATAAAACTTTTGGTCCCTCATGTTGTGTTCAGTTATTGACTTTCCGCAATTCATGATTTTTTATTTCTTATTCATTTAATCAGATGATTTATTTCTTCCTTAAAAAAGAATTTATTTACCATCCTCATAAGTGAGGGGAATCAATATTCGAGTTACTTTTTTATGCATCTAAAAAGAATAAAATAAAATAAATTACAAATACAATAAGTTCTTTCTTTTTTGAAAATGTAAACAATTTTTATATTTGAAAACTATATACTTCTAATTTTTTTATTTCAAAGAAAAAATCACTGTATCTTGTATTCAACATTGATCTGAACTTGCATCCGTTGCACGTTTTTATCCATACATTTGTTTTCCTTACCAATATCAAATTGCGAATTTTGGGTGACGTAAAGCTTGATCCTTAAATGAACTTATACATATTTTCTTACGCATGCATGATTTCTTCGACGAGACACTTCGAAGAATTGATTAAAGTAATATAGACCACTTTAACTTTAGCCACCGTCCGTGAAATGTGACACAAAGATAATCCAAAACACAAATGAACACACCCAAAACAGTAAAGACAACAATTAAAACGCTTAATATCGAATCAGACCCCAAATTATAAGTGGAAAATTCAACAACGCAAATTAAGCGCGTCAACGGTCAGACTACGTAAGCGTTCAAGTCATGATTATATTAATGTCTTTTTTAGTGTATTTCCTGATGCCTTCCTGGTCTTTGAACTCCTACACTATCTATAAATACCACGCACCTTGCTTGGATAGTAGACATAGAAACGAACAAAGATAGCTCTGAAACTAGAGAATTTGACGGAGCGTTTTATTGTCTAGAAATGGCGAACTTCCCAGTCATCAACTTGGAGAAGCTTAATGGTGAAGAGAGACAGGCTACCATGGAGAAAATTAATAACGCTTGTGAGAACTGGGGATTTTTTGAGGTACTCATTTTTGCATATTTGTGGTCAATTATTTTTTAAATTTTTGTTGGCAGTTATTAAATGAAATCTCATTGTTTTTCCTTGTAGTTGGTGAACCATGGGATACCCCATGAACTTTTGGACACAGTGGAGAGGTTAACAAAAGAGCATTATAGGAAATGCATGGAGAAAAGGTTCAAGGAGTTAGTGGCAAGCAAAGCATTAGAGGGTATCCAAGCTGAAGTTAAGGACATGGATTGGGAAAGCACATTCTTCTTGCGTCACTTGCCTGATTCAAACTTCTCCGAGATCCCAGATCTTACTGGAGAATACAGGTAAAAGATCAAACTAAATGAAACAAGCATGTGTTTCATATCACTATATATCGTTTGGTACATATACTGAAATATTTAAATTCAAATTTAATGCAGCAAGGTAATGAAGGAATTTGCCGAATACATAGAAAAACTTGCAGAGGAGCTACTAGACTTGCTTTGTGAGAATCTTGGACTGGAGAAGGGTTACCTCAAGAAGGCCTTCCATGGATCAAGAGGACCAAATTTTGGCACAAAGGTCGCTAACTACCCTTCTTGCCCTAACCCTAACCTCGTGAAGGGTCTTCGTGCCCACACAGACGCTGGCGGCATCATCCTTCTCTTACAAGATGACAAAGTAAGTGGCCTCCAACTTCTCAAAGATGGCGAATGGATTGATGTGCCTCCAATGCGCCACTCAATCGTGGTGAATCTTGGCGACCAAATTGAGGTATTACACATAAAGTCTTCCAGAAAACTTGATATGTACTATAACTAGTATCCTCACAAACGATATAGTAGATTTTATAAATATAGAGAGATTGAGATAGTGATAGACCCACCTGCTTATCAGATGCGACCCAACTTATATTAATCTCTCTCCATAGTTACATAAATTAAGGCTATATAGTTATTAAAGACTGCAACCCCATCTACTAACTCTTACATTTAGAATCTTATAGAGTAATCGTTTTAGTTTTGAGACGCAAGTGATCATAGACTATCTCATGAGCAGGTAGTCACGAATGGGAAGTACAGGAGTGTGGAGCATCGTGTGATTGCACAAACTAATGGGACCAGGATGTCTGTGGCTTCATTCTACAATCCAGGAAGTGATGCTGTTATATACCCAGCACCACCATTGATTGAAGGAAAGGAAGAAGAAATGAACCAGATTTATCCAAAATTTGTGTTTGAAGATTACATGAAGCTCTATGCTGCACTCAAGTTTCAGGCTAAGGAACCAAGGTTTGATGCTATGAAAGCAGCGAATTCATCCACTGCAACGGCCTAAGCAGGATATATATATAATCCATCTGAATAGAGAAAAAAGTAATGAATAATACACTTAAATCCGAAACAAGAGGTTTGGGCTTGATTTTTTTTTTTCTTTTTGGGGAAGATGACAACAAGTTCTTGATCAAGAAAAATGATATTATAAAAGTCCCATAGCTTGTCAATAACAAGTAAAAGAATAACCACATGACTTACAAGTGAAAGAATGTAACTACTATCATTGACAAGTTATAGGACTTTTCTTTGTTTTTTTTTTTTGGTTGGGACCTTAGTGTCCCCCACGCCCCCCAAAAAAAAAAAACCTTATTCTCATTCTTACGCATCATAATTGGCAAATTTGATTTGTTGTAATCCAGTGTCAGTTAGTCTTGAATTTATCAATAAAAAGTATCATTCTTTGATATCTTCTATTGTCCATATATGCTGCATTCCTGGTTTTCTTTTTTTCTCGAGTAAGAAAAGAATAAAAGTTAACCGCAGTTTAAAGATATATTAAATTCAATTAAAATTCAGCACACTTTTGAACATGGACAACTCTTTTTGTCGTATTCATATCGCGTGTGTCATGATAAAAATCAAAGAAAACATTCAACATTAAAATGAAAGCAGAAAACAAGAGTAAACATTCGATACAAATTGATTTTATTTGATTTCAGGCGAAAAACTGATTTATTTCGTTCAAGTAGAATGATTGATTTATAGTATAACTTTTTTTCACTCTTCATAATGCTTTTCTCTTAATAAAAGTTTGTGGATATGATAAAAAAAAATAAAAGAAAAATAACAAATAAATACCATATGAATTTCCTAAACCCAGAGATGCTCATGGAACTTGTGAAAGAATAAGGGCAATCAAGAGATATGGATTTTTTTTTGGGGGGGGGGTTCCAAACTACCCTTTTAACTTATGTAATCAACATGGTGAAGGAAATCAAATAACACAGTGTCGGCATATTTTCCTGTCATTCTTCCTGAAGCTCTGAACAGGGTTTGTGCTAGAGCTCTCAACGATGACTTTGTATCGAAATCGACTAGGGTAGTTGCAAAGAGAATGTGTTCGGCGAAGTTCGTCGACACAGGCTGTGCAGTAGGGGTTCATGCTCTGTTTGAGAAGGTTGCTGATTTGGATATGGAGTGTCGGATCCACCTCATTCTTTGGTTCTCTCACCATTTGTGAGTTTAAAATCTTAAGTCAATTTGAGTAATAATGTATGTGGACATAACGTTGAAGATAATGACTTTTTTCATTAGCATGTGTTGACTTTATTGGCTGAATAGGGCGGGCAAGATTTGAGGAGTATTTAGTGTGACAAGTTTCTGTGGTGCACATTTTTGAATCCCTTACACATATTTTTGGGTAGAAGGGATAAGAGACTTATAGGATAACCTAAATGTAAGTAGTGTAAATGGAAAATAATATGTTTTTGGGTGGGAATGACATGGGAACACTACATCAACGTGAAATCACAATGTTCACTTGTCATTTGACTATATATTGTAAACGTTCTCATCCCAAATCTATTTTTTGTAAATGTCAATAATATACTTGTCAATATCATTACGACTTTTGTTGGTTACAATATAATTAAAGTTATATATATATGGAAAGGATCATATTCTACAATCTAACAAATGAATTTGATAAACTTGTTCTTCACATTAATTACTAAACTTGTTTTCTGCTTTCATTGTTGAGTATTTTCTCTTATTTTTATCATGACACGCGCGATATGAATACGACAAAAAGAGTTGTCCATGTTAAAAGTGTGCTGAATTTTAATTGAATTTAATATATCTTTAAACTGCGGTTAACTTTTACTCTTTTCTTACTCGAGAAAAAAAGAAAACCAGGAATGCAGCATATATGGACAATAGAAGATATCAAAGAATGATACTTTTTATTGATAAATTCAAGACTAACTGACACTGGATTACAACAAATCAAATTTGCCAATTATGATGCGTAAGAATGAGAATAAGGTTTTTTTTTTTTTGGGGGGCGTGGGGGACACTAAGGTCCCAACCAAAAAAAAAAAACAAAGAAAAGTCCTATAACTTGTCAATGATAGTAGTTACATTCTTTCACTTGTAAGTCATGTGGTTATTCTTTTACTTGTTATTGACAAGCTATGGGACTTTTATAATATTATTTTTCTTGATCAAGAACTTGTTGTCATCTTCCCCAAAAAAAAAAAAAAAAAATCAAGCCCAAACCTCTTGTTTCGGATTTAAGTGTATTATTCATTACTTTTTTCTCTATTCAGATGGATTATATATATATCCTGCTTAGGCCGTTGCAGTGGATGAATTCGCTGCTTTCATAGCATCAAACCTTGGTTCCTTAGCCTGAAACTTGAGTGCAGCATAGAGCTTCATGTAATCTTCAAACACAAATTTTGGATAAATCTGGTTCATTTCTTCTTCCTTTCCTTCAATCAATGGTGGTGCTGGGTATATAACAGCATCACTTCCTGGATTGTAGAATGAAGCCACAGACATCCTGGTCCCATTAGTTTGTGCAATCACACGATGCTCCACACTCCTGTATTTCCCATTCGTGACTACCTGCTCATGAGATAGTCTATGATCACTTGCGTCTCAAAACTAAAACGATTACTCTATAAGATTCTAAATGTAAGAGTTAGTAGATGGGGTTGCAGTCTTTAATAACTATATAGCCTTAATTTATGTAACTATGGAGAGAGATTAATATAAGTTGGGTCGCATCTGATAAGCAGGTGGGTCTATCACTATCTCAATCTCTCTATATTTATAAAATCTACTATATCGTTTGTGAGGATACTAGTTATAGTACATATCAAGTTTTCTGGAAGACTTTATGTGTAATACCTCAATTTGGTCGCCAAGATTCACCACGATTGAGTGGCGCATTGGAGGCACATCAATCCATTCGCCATCTTTGAGAAGTTGGAGGCCACTTACTTTGTCATCTTGTAAGAGAAGGATGATGCCGCCAGCGTCTGTGTGGGCACGAAGACCCTTCACGAGGTTAGGGTTAGGGCAAGAAGGGTAGTTAGCGACCTTTGTGCCAAAATTTGGTCCTCTTGATCCATGGAAGGCCTTCTTGAGGTAACCCTTCTCCAGTCCAAGATTCTCACAAAGCAAGTCTAGTAGCTCCTCTGCAAGTTTTTCTATGTATTCGGCAAATTCCTTCATTACCTTGCTGCATTAAATTTGAATTTAAATATTTCAGTATATGTACCAAACGATATATAGTGATATGAAACACATGCTTGTTTCATTTAGTTTGATCTTTTACCTGTATTCTCCAGTAAGATCTGGGATCTCGGAGAAGTTTGAATCAGGCAAGTGACGCAAGAAGAATGTGCTTTCCCAATCCATGTCCTTAACTTCAGCTTGGATACCCTCTAATGCTTTGCTTGCCACTAACTCCTTGAACCTTTTCTCCATGCATTTCCTATAATGCTCTTTTGTTAACCTCTCCACTGTGTCCAAAAGTTCATGGGGTATCCCATGGTTCACCAACTACAAGGAAAAACAATGAGATTTCATTTAATAACTGCCAACAAAAATTTAAAAAATAATTGACCACAAATATGCAAAAATGAGTACCTCAAAAAATCCCCAGTTCTCACAAGCGTTATTAATTTTCTCCATGGTAGCCTGTCTCTCTTCACCATTAAGCTTCTCCAAGTTGATGACTGGGAAGTTCGCCATTTCTAGACAATAAAACGCTCCGTCAAATTCTCTAGTTTCAGAGCTATCTTTGTTCGTTTCTATGTCTACTATCCAAGCAAGGTGCGTGGTATTTATAGATAGTGTAGGAGTTCAAAGACCAGGAAGGCATCAGGAAATACACTAAAAAAGACATTAATATAATCATGACTTGAACGCTTACGTAGTCTGACCGTTGACGCGCTTAATTTGCGTTGTTGAATTTTCCACTTATAATTTGGGGTCTGATTCGATATTAAGCGTTTTAATTGTTGTCTTTACTGTTTTGGGTGTGTTCATTTGTGTTTTGGATTATCTTTGTGTCACATTTCACGGACGGTGGCTAAAGTTAAAGTGGTCTATATTACTTTAATCAATTCTTCGAAGTGTCTCGTCGAAGAAATCATGCATGCGTAAGAAAATATGTATAAGTTCATTTAAGGATCAAGCTTTACGTCACCCAAAATTCGCAATTTGATATTGGTAAGGAAAACAAATGTATGGATAAAAACGTGCAACGGATGCAAGTTCAGATCAATGTTGAATACAAGATACAGTGATTTTTTCTTTGAAATAAAAAAATTAGAAGTATATAGTTTTCAAATATAAAAATTGTTTACATTTTTAAAAAAGAAAGAACTTATTGTATTTGTAATAATAATTGTGAATTAATAGAATTATTTTATTTTATTCTTTTTAGATGCATAAAAAAGTAACTCGATTATTGATTCCTCTCACTCATGATGATGCTAAATAAATTCTTTTTAAGAAAAAAAAAGTCATCTGATTAAAAGAAGAAGAAATAAAAAAAAATGAATTGAGGAAAATTCTATTTGTCCATGGGATCTGATATGATTAATTGTGTAAGACACTTTAAGGACTGAACCGATAAAGATTAAACTTTATAATTTAATTCAATTACTGAACACAACATGAGGGACCAAAAGTTTTATTATTCCTTATATCATGCATATTAATGACTTGTAAATAGCATATATTTTGTTATAGAATTTTATTTTATATTAACTTCTATATCAATAAGTGTATTAATTAAAAATAATATACAATACGACACATTTTTATTTTTATAATATTAATATTTATATGATATACTAAAGTAGATGAATTTGTAGTGATATACTATTACTTTTTCTTTTAATTTTGAATCCCATCCAAGAACAGGCCAAACTAGACCGGTTAATTTTTTATTTTTATTTTGGCCAACGGCGAGTTAAATTTGATTATCAGTAATGAATGTAATCTGATAAATGTGCAAAGTGAGTTCCAGGTGAAAAGCGTGTGTTAAGTCAAGTCAGTTCAGCAACTAAATCCAAAGTAAAATTTGTTTTTGTATCTTTGACTAATGAATGAGATGCCTTGCAGAGTTGCAGTATCCTTCTCAATTTACTGCAGAAAATTGGAGTCCCTTTAGACTAAACGGTGGCTAAATCTTGTCTTGTTTGGTTTGAGACTAAACGGAGGAGTATTCATCATGTCATATATATATTGTTATTGCTGTATAATATTTTTATTTGAAATAAATTTTAAATAATTTGCTAAATATAAGACAATTCGTAGCTTCTTGAATATGAGGCTATGATAGATGTTTTAAAAACAGGAATAATGATTAAGCAATATAATCTAACGTATTAGTTACTTTTTGACCACTCCTTAATATAAGATATATTTATATAAAGTGATCATATTAAAGAAATTAATTAAATTAGTTAATATGACATATACTTTTTATAACATCATAGTTATTTTTCTTAATTCATTCCATTCCCCGCCTCAATGATTATTTGTTTAAGGGGTATCAATAAGGGTAAGTTAAAAAAATATTAACAAATAAAAAAGTTATGTCTTATATTTAGGATCAAAATTAACTTCCTAAATATGTCATATATTAAGTATTAGAGGAAGTATATATTATAACATTAGATGTAACATTTTATTTAATAATATTTTACAAATAACTAAATTTATGCTTGCCATGAGTTTACATTTTTTTTCTTTTATTATTAAATTTCTTTTCTTAATATATAAGAATTGAGAGGCAATGAGGTGAGAGGTTATGTTCTCTTCAATTTAGACAAACTATTATTAGGTTAAGGGTCTATTTTACCTGAAAGTTTTTCGGGAAGCAATTTTGCTCTAGAAGTTTTAAGAAAAATAGTAATTGAAAGATGAAATATCACTTAAGAGAGGGGGGTGAATGAGGTGATTTAAAATTTATCTAAATCCTCTGTAACACATGTAAAAAGAAAGAAGAAGAGAGAAAGATTGAACACAAGAAATATATACCGGTTTGGTCCAAATCTTTGAAACCACACATATCTTTGCTCCTTACTGCCTATGGTTTCTATAATGCCTGAGTATTGTCAAGGAACATTTCAAACTAACTTTTCAATTCTACATGTCTTGATGGTGGCCTGATATTTTTGCAAGAAACTGAAGCTAATAAATTTCCTTTGTGAGAGATCCAATAACCCTTTGTGGTGGTTTAACATGTTAGTTCATTTTAATAATTTGTTTATTATTTAATAGCCTATCTAACATTGATTTTTCTTTGATGAATAAGAATATGTCTAGCTCTGACGAGTCAACAGGTGATAGAGTTGATGAACTCGTTGTGAGAAGGGGTAGAGGTAGCACCAAGATGGGTGAGCTACTTGCACGTCGTGACAGTCAAAAATAGAGGCTTCATGTAGACTTTGATGCCAATATGAATCCAATTGGTCAAGAGGAAGATAATTTCATTAGCTATGTAGGCTATCTGGCTCGAAGCAAAGTTCACATTGTATACTCTAATTGGAAGTTGGTTCCTAAGAAAACAAAGGAGTTGATTTGGGAACAAATTTTGGTATCTCACTTTCGATATATTTGCATTTGTATCTTTAGTCTTATTACTTGAAATGTAATAGTATTTTCTTTTACCTTGCAATAAACGTATGATGTCCCTAATAATCTGGAGATGAACAAGCATTAGATGAGCGAAGTTTGTCTACGTTGGAAAGATTTTAAGAACAAGCTCACTAGAAAGTATATTCGAGGGTTATTGAGGAACGAGGATCCATGTATGAAGTATGATTACATTTATCCAAAGGATTGGAGGGAGTTTGTGGCATCCCGGCAAAATCATGAATTTCTTGTAAAATTTCTTTCATATCTTATCTTTTAGTTGAATCTACTTGATATCGTAGGCTCAGTTTTATTTGTTTGCGTGTCATAGGAAAAAAATCAAGCCAATAAAGAGAGGCAAGCAAGAAATAAGTATCCGCATTTCCTATCCAGAAGTGGCTATGAAAAGCTTGAACGGAGGATGATGGAAGTAGAGTTAGAGAGGATGAAGGAAGCTGCCCAATCCGATCCTTCCATTGTGATCTAAGCCCTTGATCCTCCTCCTCATTACAAAAAATGGAAAGCATCAAGAATGAAGGGTGACAAATACATAAATGTAGATGTTGCTGAGGTTGCCTTAAAGATTGTAAGTGGTTAAATTAGAAGTATTAAATAGCCTCAGTTGTTTCATATTATAAGAGTTTAGTTATTATTTATGAAAAATCTTATGATATAGGATGCACTTGAGCAGCAGAGCAGCCAAGGTTCATACACGCCAGGTACACAGATGGACATTTTGTCAACGGTGATTGGGAAGCCATATTACCTTGATCATGTTAGAGGGAAGACAAGGGGAGTTAGAGTTACAAAATATTTTGGACGATGTTCACGTTGCTCACATGACGATGACAACCCTAGTCCTCAGCTCATAGCCAAAATTTGAGCATCCCTTGTAGATGAAATCATGGCACAACTACATGGTGAAATGAGATCTATGATACAAGAGAAGGAAAATACGGAGCGTACAACCCACAAATCCCCGGCCTTCCCTAGCAACAAAGAAAGTTTTAACCCTCCAGATGTACTTATTGGCGAACCTTCTCACATGCCATAGGGAGGAACCCCTCGCACTATATATTTGGATGTCCCACATCGACGTATTGTTGCCAATGCTCTTGTTTACTCAGAACAAACCGCCCACCATAAATGCAAATTCCACAAAACCAACGTAGGGTGATTGTGACTAGTGTGCAAGAGGGGGAAGAAAAGACAGCCATCTCGATTGATGATGAAGAGGTTCCCATGCTAGGCAAGGCAAAAGCATTGTTCATCCTTTGGCCGAATCATCTTATTCAGATGGTGACAACACCTCCAATGGTAGGAAATACATTACTGATTGATGATGAGGGGGTTCCCGATTGATTTTCATTGCTAACCCTCTCATAATCTGTTTTTTTTAATGTTTCATAGAATGAACAAGCTGCGAACACATTTCCTTACTTAGCATAACTGCGAGAGTTGTACAGAGACATCAACTGTATATCCTTGGAGATGTGTGCGGGCATTTTCGGCACAGAAAAAACATATCTCATAACAATTAACAAGAAAGATTTGCAATAGTTTATGCATATGGAATCTTTAGATATAGAATTTCTTCGACTTGCAATCATGTAAGTTTTTTTCCCTTTAATTATTGCATTGATCTTTTGTTTTATATATTCAACAACATTTATCATTTTATTTCGATCATAGTGTCTGCCATAACATATGCGTCTAGACAGGCCGAATGGGTTCATATGGATTCTTATGTCCTGCAAACATGACGAAGCATCTCAATAAGCTAGCCAGAAGGGTGCTTTATATTGGTTGTACAATGGGCGATGAAGAATTGCCTTGTTAAATAATGCCAACACTTGAAAAGTAGGAATTTTAGTTTTGTCTATATAAGATTTTTAAGAATAAATTGCTTTCTAGTCTTAATTTAATATTAATAAGTATATGTTGTAGTGATCATTGGACCTTGTGTGTTGTTTGTCCCCCTAACAACGTATGTTATTGGTTCGATTCCTTAGGTGGCAAGCCAAACGAAGAAATCAGAACCATGTTTGCCAAGTAAGTAAATTTTTGTTCAAATCATCGATTCTTCTTTTAATGAATTGTTTTCATGTCTGTTGATTTCCATTTTAATGATAGTGGTCTCAAGACGTTTAGAATGCTTGCTGGAGCACAAGAGCAGGGTGGACCAAAGTGGTTTTATCCTAAGGTAAGTAGGAACAATTCAAGTTATTTCATTGACACAGTAGCTTTCAATATGCCTTTATTTGTTTTAACAATTTGCTTTTTATTTATAGTGCCCCCGACAACCAAGGAGCTCCAAGTGTAGATACTACGTTACCAATTATATGCATTCCATTGTTTCTAGTGGACGTGTTACAGGTTTTAAACACGTATGTAATCGCTCCGTGATTCTCAAGTGATGATATTTTTTTTTGGTTATACTTGAGTTGTTAATTATTTCATTTACTTCATTGGTTTATCTTATACCTTGTTTCCAATTTACAGTTTTTGATAGTGTGGATCCGTACTCGGAGGAAGACATTGATACGGTTCAAGACGTTTTGGCATGGACATCTTCAACACATATAGGTATATAAAGTTTACCTTTGAGATATGTATGCACTACAAACATGCAAACTCATTTGTTTGTCATTTACAAAATGCAGATTGATGCTGTTGAAATGATTGAAGAAGATGAAACTGTATAGCAGGGGTATGCGATGAGGAGGATCCATCAAGTAATGATGATAGCGATGATAATTTTGTTGTGGATTGGAGATCACAACATCTGTGAATAATTTCCATTTTTTCCCCTTAATAGTAATATCTTTTGATACATGAAGAATAGTAATATCTTTGGTTAGAAAAGGTTATAGGTTTGAGCTCAGTATTCATTGTAACTTTCAAAGCTTCAATTATAAGTTTTTGTTCCTTCAGCGGTCTCTGTCAAATACTTGTGCTATTAATATATTCCTCCTTCTAATTGTTTATACTAGAAGTATCTATTTATACTAGAAGCAATATCAGTATCGAGCAGTATCTATTCATACTAGAAGTATCTTTTTATGGACAATATCATTTCTCTAGCAGTATCTATTTATACTAGAAGCAATATGTGTTTGTGTCAACTTGTTATCAGTAAAATAAATGTATCACACCCGGGAAAGATTATAAATATGTAGTAGGTATATAAAAAAAACCAAATATAAGGCGTCCTGAGCAAATAATCAGGACGCCTTAGAATGCTTTGTGGCATCCTGAATTATATTTCAGGACACCTTATGTTGGTTTTTGGTATCCTTACCTATATTTAGCACGCCTTATGTAAGGCATTCTGAATAGAATCTATTCAGGACTACCTAAGGCATCTTAAATAAACATCATGACGCCTTACATAGCATCCTGAACTATATACAAGACGCCTTATATAAGACATCTTGAATTCACTTTCTTGAGGACACCAAAAATGTGATTTTTTGTTACCCCATTCAGACGTCCTTCAGAAAAAGGACGTTAATTAGGTCTTATGTAGGACATTGTTTGGTTTTTTTTTTTTTTTTTTTTTTTTTTTTTTTTATATAGTAGTGTGGTGATGGTGTGATTAATATTTGTAATAATGTATAAGATCATATTTCAACAAAAGCAAAAATAATCACATTCAGTCTCCCCCTCCCCCCAAATATCCTTCTATTGGAGGTAGTCATGTTTGAGGCTCTATTGGATACTAATTATAGGCATCTCTTAGGGAGGATTCAAATTAATCCTTTTCATTAGATCCAACCCTTGAGTTTGATACTTATGAAAATGACTCCAAACATGCTAGTCCTTTGAGTTTGATACTTATGAAGAGGTAATTTTGTATTAAGCACTATCAGGCATTAAATATGGGCACCTCTTAACGGGGATCCAAATTTTGATTCGCTATGTTATGAGGAGCTAGTTTTTTTCGTTAGATCCAACCCCGTTGGTATCACGTTGAGTTTGATTATTACGAAAATCACTCAAAAATGTTAGTCCATTGAGCCTTATACTTATGAGAATGACTCTAAACATGCTAGTCCACGATGAATGATCATGGTAAAAGGTAATATTTAGCAATGGGTTAAAGGAAAAAATAATTTTTGGCATGTGTTTAAAGTCAACGAAAATAAATTAAGATTTAGAATAATAATCTTTTTACTCTTTTATCTATGAAATTTAGTGCTATCTCCTGTACGTTCTTTTTAATTCCATCTTTGTATTTTTTTGCCATTAATTCCATCTTAATTACTTTCATGAGATTAAATAATTTTGGCCAAAATATGAGGTTAAATAATTTATTAGAATTAGTTAAATGTAAAAAATGTTATAACTTTCCAAAATTTTCCTTTGATTCATACAGTAAATTAGGGGGAAAGAGAGTTGGCCTGAAAAATTGGGAGGGGGGGGGGGTAAAAATACCATTGTCTGAAATAAAATTCAAGTAAAAGAGACAATGGTTTTCTTATACAAATTTTTAATAATGATTTATGGTATATAAGATAAATATATTAGAAGTTTGTCTCGACTTATATTAAAATAATTATTATAAGTTCCAAATAAGCATCAAAATGCTTGGACTTTATAATTTACTCACATTTTAGTTTGACTTCTATTGTTTCAAGCCATAGATTTTGACCCCTAAAATTTATTTTTGTCTCAAACCTAAGTGATAATATTTAAATAAAAGCTTGGATCATTTTGCTCTTTACCAGGCAAAACCTATAATTTAAAACTGTAGCACTTAAAAATAAAAGGAGGGTAAATTATAAATTTCAAATGAGTATATTGAATTGAATGGACTAAAATTCTAGGTCAGTTGTCTTTACAATTGTAATTGTTGGAGTTGGATTGATAGTTTATGTTGTTTTTTTTTTCCTGTAGTTTATGTTGTATATTGAATTGTTGAGAATATTAAATTGCAATTAGAATGAATATTTTAAGACCATCGGTTTTCTTTTTACTGGTTAAAGTAAAAAAGGGGAACATGATCATAGACTATAAAGGAAATGGTACCAACGTAACAATTAAGAAATATAATATAAAAAAGTCTCATAATTTGTTTGTGGTACTTCATTTACTTGTCAATTGCTACTTTTTCACTTGTCATTAACAAGTTGTGGGACTTTTCTTACATTTTTTTTTTTTTTAAGTGGAACCGAGTGTGATTTTCCTCAGAATATACACACACTGAATATTGAGATAACCGATATGGAAAGTACAAATATTTAGACAATTTATTGTGATAATTGGTAAAACTGTTTAAACTGGTTATCTCGGTCCAGAAAGTATATTTTTCTAGATCCAGTCTGAAGAGGTATACTCCCTCTGATTTCTTAATGTAATCTTTTTAAAATTATTTGATTGAATTAAAGTAGTTGAATTTATTATTATCACTTTTTTGTTAAAACACCTTAATCATTTTACTTGATTCCCTTCATTCCTATCTTACTTGATTATTGATAATCGAGTATTAATAGGAGTAAATTAAAACAAGATTGACAAATTTAAAAAATAAGTATTATATTTAAGATCGATCAAAATCAATTTTCTAATTCAGTCATATATTAGGAACAAAATGAGTACTTTCAAGACAGATTTCCAATGATAGCTTGTCTAAAAATATTTTATTAATTGTTTGTACAACCATTTTAAAAATCCCATAACTTTCTAGATTTCCTTTATCTAAACTAATTTCAAAACTAGAAAGCTTATTTTAAAGGAAATGTGCTCATATTTAGTGTTCAACCGTGCTTCAATCATGATTGCCTCTCATAATATCTGTGTGTGTGTGTGTGTGTGTGTGTGAGAGAGAGAGAGAGAGAGAGAGAGAGAGAGAGTAGTTTCGAAATATAAATTATTAAATTGCACTACTACAAAACCAGTCTACGACGTCCTATTTTTTACACTTTTGGCATCCTATTTCCTCAAGATGTCTTTTTGGGGGGCGTAGTATATATTTCACTTACGGTGTATAGTTAGACGCCGTATATTATGACATACAGCGTCTAACAAATTCTTAGATGTCATAACAATTTGGATAAGGTGTCTCGGCTTGATTGTCTTGATTTAAGGCATCTAAGAATGACTCTTAGACGCCTTAAATTATCATTAAGGCGTCTAAGAATGAGTCTTAGACGCCTTAAACAGTGGTTTAAGGCGTCTAAGAGTCACTATTAGATGACTTAAATGTTCATTAAGGCATCTAATCCTGATTATTAGACGCCTTAAGAAGGTTTAAGGCATCTAAGAAACTTTCTTGGACGCCTTAAGCTAGTATTTTTTTTAAAAAAAAAATATGCTGGATCACACGTAGTCCATTACAACAGACATATATATCACCGCAATAGCATCAAAACTAACTAAGCTGTGAAACAGAAATATTACCATAGCATCAATTCAAGTTGGAATCCAGAATAATTAATTTATGCTTACTTTCTCATGGCAGCAAGCTTTAATTCTATCAAAATGAAAATTAATGATTAGAAGGCATACACTCACTAGCAACCTTCATACACTAACTAGTTCAATGCACATCAACAAAATAAAAACAAACTATAATTACCTCAAACTTAAAATTCTGAAGCTTGAAATTTATTTTCTCTACGTAAACCTAACAACAACAACAACGACAAAGAGAATATTAGAATTATTCCAACTAACATATACTTCAATAGTAATAGTAATGGTAATGGTAAACCATGAAGCCATCACTTTTTTAATCAACCTCATGTAGTTCAAGTGGCTAATAAAAAAGGAAAGACAAAGAAAAAGGGCGTGGATGAATAAAAAGAGAATGAGAATGATTTTTAGTAACAAATCTTTTATTTAGTAACATCACACCCATCCATTGCCTGTATAAAATTGTCCAATATGGCATGCAGTTTTAGTTAATGTAAAAAATGTATAATAATTCCTAGTTTCTTGCATTGTTACTTTTTATGATCAAGAAAAATTAGAAAAAGGACAGATTTGAACCATGAAAGCAGATCTTGAAGAGCTTATCATATCTATTTTGTTGATTGTGTCTCTTTCCATGCTAAGAAGATATTAAAGTGCTGATTCTTCTGCGTTGATTATGTTTTATCTTCTCCTTTCCAATGGGCAATTAAATCAATAAGAAAAGCATTGGCAATATAAACTTTTTAGGGCATACTCAATTGTTTACCGTTGGATTTTTTCATCTAATTGAATGTTCAATCAATTCTTATGAACATGTTCCACAAATTGCATTAAAATATAAAAAAAATTGAAAAATTATTATCATTTTCATGACGCTAGTATCAGACTATCGGTCATTCATGGTTCGATAAATTATTATATTTCATCAAATTGGACAGTCAAAAGGATGAATTCTTACTGAAGGGTAATTCAGATTTACCCTTATGTCCCATGTCCATAAGAGATAGTGCGATGGACCAAGCATGAATATTTTAATTATAATGTGTAGCAAAAAGTTTTACCCAACATGTTAATGGCAGTTATACAATTAGAAAATAGATCAATAAACCTAAGACCTCTAGACTATTATATATAAATGTAAAGCATGAATCATTCCTCCTGCTGAACTAAGCCCAAGAAGCATTGGGAAATAAGATGTGATACCGTAAATGTTTGCTTTTTTAAGAAGTTAGATCCTGCTGAACTAAATAGTCTAAACATTGAACAATTTGGACAACAGAATCATCCTCATATTGAACTTAGAGAAGTGAGAAAAAAACAAATTGGACAACAACTGAATACCAATTCATATAGCAACTGAATACCAATTGGACAACAAAGAGCCTATCAATTCATATAGCTTTTTTTTAAAAAAGCATTAGGGACAGCAACTGAATACCAATTGGACAACAAAGAGCCTATCAATTCATATAGCTTTTTTTAAAAAAAAGCATTAGGGACAGCAACTAAATACCAATTTAGAGTTAAGTTAGTTTGAACTTTGAAGAAAATAGTAGTAGATTAGTAAGCATCTCATTCTCAAACATTTTAGCATCAGCAAACAATTAAGGAGACAAACAACTTTAGTCAATGAGAGGCATTAAACTAATTCCCTAATTTAGTCAATGAGAGGCATTATATCTGTGCTTGTTCTTTGATTTTCTATTATTGAAAAAGCACAGCTAGCTTCAAAACTTGCCTAAATACTCCCATCAGCAAAGCATTTTCAAACTTTACCTAAATTTCCCAATGCAAGCGAAATTCAACGAGATTGTAGTGAAAGTTTTACCAATGATTGAGCAAGAGATTACCTCTATATTCCTTATTTAGAGGTCTCTTGTTCCCTTTGATCAGAAAAAACCCTCGGGCTTGTGAAGGAAGCCAAATCATTAGACTAGTAGTTTGGTCTCTTATCCACACTAAACCGAACAAAACAACAGAAAGAGATTACACTTACATGACAAAATTGTAAAAGTATTTGAAACCAAACTGAGCACCAGAAAAGGGGAATTATGTGGCCCTTTAAAAGGAAGAGTCCTAAGTTGAAACTCGAGTGTATTTTCAAGCAATATTAACTTACAAGACAATAGGAGAAAACAGGGTAGACAATGACAAAACCTATTGTTACGCCTTTGCCCCTACGAAGATATAGGCTTACGACAAGCTGATCCCAACATCCATAATAATAGCTCTCTCATTCCAGATATCAATGAGCTAATGCCCTAACCAATATACAAAAAAATAAAATAAAAATCATCTCATCAAAAGAGTTACTAACATGCCGAAAGGAATAAAGCAAACCCCATCTACACACATCTTTGTGGGTTATGTCTCATACTAACAATTAGTTGAGGAAAGAAGCTTTATTCCTTTCGGCCTGAAGATTCTAATTAAATCAAGCTTATAATGGAGTGGATATCGAGAGAGTATGAGGATAAGGACCTGTGTTTCTACTTTCGCTTCGTCGGCGGATGAGGTTGACGGAGTGAGCGACGTCGACGACGAGTCTGTGGCTGGCCGTGGCTTGAAGAGGTGGTTGTGCCGTTGAAGTCTTTGAGGATTCGTGGCAACTATAAGAGTGAAGATGATAGGGTTTCTTGCTTGCTTCAGGTTTCCTTCAACTCTCTGCTCACTGCGCAATGAAAGACCGAAGGAAATAAAATCAAGTTTCGCGCTGGAAAATATTTAGGAAGCTGAAATGTCACATATTTGGCGTCTAAGACTACACTTAGACGCCAAAAATCATTAAAAAAATTTTTTTGGCCCAAAACAAATATCCAAAGCATCCCGAGGTAATGAAATGATATTTGGCGTTTTGATGAATAATTGGCGCATAACTTTGGCGTCTAATACTAAGACTTAGACGCCAAAAGTCTTGCTTTTTGTGACAAACCAATTTTCAAGCACTAATTTTTGGCACTAGGTCCACTTTTGGTGTCTAAATATTTAAATTAGACGCAAAAAACATTACTTTTAGCGTCTAATTTGTATACTTAGACGCCAAAAGTCAACTTTTCCAGCTTATAATTACAAAAATGCCACTGCATTTATTTTTTACGTCTATTTTTTTAATTAGGAAGCCAATTGGGGAAGTAAAAACTATATTTTGTAGTAGTGTCGGGTATATTTTAGAAAGAAAAAAAACTAATGCCATTTTTACAAATAATTTACCTTACTAAATTTTCCAACTCCAATATTTAGCACTAGAATGGGTAAAAATTGGTGGGCAGAGTTTTATAAATTGGAGAAGAGTACTCTTTATTTTAGTCAAGAATTATATCATTCATCTTTTGGAATTCTCGAAAACCATTTTAATTCTAAATTGTCAATTGCTTTGGTCTAAGTAGTCCAAATGAAAAAAGTTGGTGAGGTTAATGGATGAAGTTAAAAGAGGCAAAAAAAAAAAAAAAAAAAAAAACACAGCTCATGGTATTTACGTACAGCCATCATTCTCTTTCAACAATTCAGAAATTGCCGCTTTTACGTCTTTGGACGGACCACGTAAACTAATATGATGAAGCATTAATGTTATTTGAAAACTAAAATGCAGCCAACACCCCACGGTGGGCGGCGGTTAATACAGGATCTAACGGGGAGTTGATCTTGTTTAAAAATATAAGACCTATTTTTTTTATATATATATTTATGAATCTTTTTTTAATTTATCTTTATTGATACTCTATAAATAATAATCAAGAGAAAGGCAGAGTGAATTAAGAAAGATGATAAGGGCATTTTAGAAAAAAATATGATATAGTAACTAATGTCCTTAATCTAATCATTAGATGAATAGGTCTTATGTTACAACCATAGGGAATAATTAATCAAAACCTTTTTTTGTCGAATACAATTGAGTTGGCTAGCCAATGTAATACTCTTTGCTAATTTAACGCCGTGTTTGGTTGTCCCACTGACTAAACTCACTTTTTTATATTCTATATCACTATTTGGTTGCTTGGAATCTCTTTGGAAAGTCCATAAGTTGATTAGTATACAGTCTCCTTCTACAAAAGAAAATCTGAAAAGTATATTTTATAATTATTACTCCCACACGTCCTAAATATAGAAGTTAAAGAACTAATTTGTAACAACTAAAACATTAGGTAAATTAGTTGTTTATAAAAATATGTGTATCGGTTCTCTACATCAGTTTAGTCAAAAACATAATTTTGAGAAAGAAAATGAATTGAGGTCCTAAGTTAGGATCAGTAAACTTTTAATCAGTTTATATAATATTTAAGACTGGAGGGAGTAATTAATTAGGTAGTAAACTTATGCTTTGACATGAAGTTTAAGGTAAGCCATATATTGCTTACGATTTATAAATTATAGTTTCGATACACACACTTTTTATATTACAACTATTAAATGAAAAATGTTAAAATGTAAGTTAATTAAAAAAAATTGATTATTACACGACAAAAGTGTTCTTGGAATTGTTAAATCCATAAATGAAAATTATGGTATTCTTTAAAGGATTTCCAAGACGATTCATCCATTTTGATTTAACACGCTTAGGATAATTAATAATAACTTCAATCCAACAAAATTAAATCAAATTATTCAATGGCAAGAGTAGTAATAGAAGGTTTGGTGTCAAATGAAAACAAGATAGGCCAACTCAAGGATAAGGGAAAATGACACTTTGAATGTTAAATTTCGAAATAACAATAAAGGAATAAGGTCCTTTACTGATCTTTTTCTTTTTACAAAAGCAATGTAAGGGATTAAAATGTCCCTATGACTATTTGAAGATATAACAAAATAATTTACTTTTTATATAATTTCCTTTTTCTTTTTTGATGTGTTATATCATGAGGATTATAACCTATAATCACCATCTACATACTCTAAGCCGTCTTGCTCTTTTCATTTAGGCACTCTCAAGTAAGCGCGCGTATTGAATTTCATACGAAGAAAAAATATAAGAGGATTTAATAGATTTTGCATGTAATTAAATAGGGTTCAAACATGGGTACAAAAAAGTATTTTAAGACCGGACGAAATAGGTCCCATAAGACCGGGCTAGCGACCGGTCTCGTTCCAGGCGGTCTTAAAAGTATATAACTTTTAAGACCAGACGCAAACCGGTCTTAAATTTTTATTTCAAGACCGGACGTAAGAAACAATAGGTCTTAAAAATCGCACTAAATAGATCTTACATATATATAGTTCGGTCTTAAAACCAAAATTTATTAGACCAGACAATAAAATGTCTGGTCTTAAATACACCACTTTCAAGACCGGATCAATTGTCATCAGGTCTTAAAAATATGTAACTTTCAAGACCAGACAAACATATTCACCGGTCTCAAAAATAAAGAAAATGAGACCTTACTTTAACATATAACTGGTCTTAAAAGTATTACTTTTAAGAAGGGACTAAATTAATAAGTGCGGTTTTAAATGTTGGTCTTTTTTTATACGATTATTAGAACTTTTAAGACCGTATATAATAGCATCTGCTCTAAAAAGTCTCACTTTTAAGACCGGACATCAAATACACCAGTCTTAAAAGCTAGTCTTTAAGACCATTATTAGTAGTTTTAAGACCATAAGGAATAGCCTCCGCTCTTAAAAGTCTGACGTTTAAGACTGGACCTTCAATAGACCAGTCTTAAAAGTGAAAATTTCCCCTGTTCAAAACAAATATTCCACACAATCCAACATCTAAAAGACAGTACTCTAAGCTACAAGCTATAATTGAATTGGGAATGGATACAAATATTATTTCACCAGGCATCGTAATGAATGAGCTTGTTACTAGCTATTACAGTACAAACCTAATAATAAATGAATGTAATTAATACAATAAGACAAATACATACAATGAGTTACAAATACCAGTATACAACACCTAAATGAACATATATATACCAATTCATCACCTTGTCTTCATCGGATTCCTACCCGGCCAATAACAACGAACATAACTAACATTCCTCTTCTTTTGTAACAAGCTAACCCATTTCGATAGGATCCTGCTGGAAAAATAAAAACAAGAACAAAAGACAGTCAGTGATATTGTTTAAAAACATAATTAAGAAGGAAATGAATATAGTTAAAAACGTAAATTAAAACCTTAAGTTTTCAAAGAATTGTGCAGATGAATATTACCTTATGAATTGATGACTCTTATAAAGGGATATCCTTCCATATCCCTTCTTGATAATCATTTCTTATGCCGGGTTCATTATCCGCTTCATCTTCTTCATTGATGTCTGGTAGACCCCTTGAAAAAGGAGTACTCTTATGAAGACCATAATTTGCATGATTTTCTTCATCAATATCAATGACCCATTTTCCTTGGGGAGCTACAAACCACATTTTATTTTCTTCAATGGTGATATAGAAAACTTGTTTTGCCTAATCTGCTATAAGAAAATGTTCATCTCCAAAACTTGTACTATTGAGATCGACTAAACGACCCCTCTTAAAATTATGTATGTACTCATAGAAGAAGATACTAGTTACTTCATCAATAACAACACAATTGCATTAGTTATCTCTTTTTTAGGAAAGAGAAGGGAGACTAAATCTTCTTGGTCAAAGAAGACCGGTTGCTTCTCTTTTAGGCCTACTTTAGCGTTTACAGGCCACGATTTGACTCCAAAAGTTTGATTGACTACCAAAAGTCCAATTTCATCCTTGGCAGTCAACTTAGGAGCGGACAAAATATCACACGGGGCTGTAGCTTCATTAGCAAGGGATGGGGCTTGAGGAGGAGTATAAACACGTACAAGCTTCACTGGCCACGAGATGAAGCCTCCCAAGCAATCACTCACAAGTTTCATTTGATCGGTTTGAAGAGGGATAGGTGCATTAGCGATGATCACCTCTTCAACTGACACCCTGACTTCATCATCAGCCATTTGTCAGTGGTGTACAATAGATCCCAAGTTGTAGACATTCCCTCTTACAACCAATTGTCTAACAGGATCCTCCACGTAGAGTTCACAAGGTTTCGCTGACTGTCCAACAATATAGCTCCCTTTAGTGCTCTGTTGGACAGGTGGAGGTGAGTGTGGGAAGGGAACAACGCTTTCTCCACGAGAGCTGACAATCTTCATCATCTCCTCCTTCATCTTTTATAGCTCGTCTTGAAACTTTGCACTTAATGAAGCTTCTCGCCTCAACTGCTTTCTTCTCTACTCTGGCCTTTGCTTCCTCAGTTGCTTTGGCCAGCGTACGTTCCATCTCCTCCCGGGTAACCATTCACTACAAGAAAACTAGTAAATGGAGGCAGTTTCAACCACCTCTATTTTCCAGGGCAAATGGTTAGAAAACCGTCGAAGTTACCACCGTCGAGAGCCATACTACAGCGGTTAAAATCAGCCGCTGGTATAACCGCCTCCTTGGAAACAAAGGCGGTACCTTAGGTGGCTATTAACGCCACAATCAACACAACAAAAGTCCTGCTAGAATATAAAGGCGGTTTCATTAACCGCCTATGAATAATATTTTCAGGCGGTTGAGTGAACTGCCTCAGAATGTAACATAGAGGTTGTTATAATTCCCGCCTCAAAATAACATTCGGAGGCGGTTTAGTAAGTGCCTCAACATGTCATTCTGAGGCAATTTTGCATAGGATTAAAGATTTGAAAGACAAGTATATAAACAGCCTCAAAATCTCATTCTGAGACGATTTGCAGATGGTTATTTATGAGCTAATATATATAAAAATATTTTTTTTACTTTTTTATATTTTTTAATTTTGATAACGAAAGGTAGTTAATAGGTGATTTTTTACAGTTTCAATTTAATAATTTTTTTCTAAGAATGAAATAATAACTTGTTGCATATGATGTATCAAGGAAAAAAAATTATTGCATTTCAACATACATATCCATAGAATGTTAAAAGCCCTTAATTAAAAGCATAAGATATATAAATTCACCACAATCACAGAAGTCTCAACTGCTAAATATGTTTAACAACCATAAACAAAGTCATAACTGCTAAACATGCTAAATATGTTTGCATACATTATCCAAAATCATAGAACAAAATAAGTTTAACAACCATAAACAAAGTCTCAACTGCTAAATATTGGATAAATTCTCTTGATAATGACAACAATACTATCCAAAAGCAATATCTAAATAAAATATTCAAGGTTGTGGTTGTGGTGATGGAGATGGAATATGAGGTGATGAATCCGGTCCGTCACAATACGGGTCATGACTAGCATGAGAAGATCTTCTGAGCCCAGGAAACCCCAAATTTGCATCCTGATACATTGAAACAAAATTGAAAACAAACATTAAATGCTTGTTCAGCCATTTTTTCATTGCATCATGGCATCAACATGACTATCAATTTAGCATATATCAAGCATAATATAAAGAAACAAAATTTGAGCGGAGTTGAACTCTTTAAAACCTGATTTTTAATGATGTGACCAAGTGTCCATTTTTAAAACAAAACAAATTTGCAATCAATCACAATATGCATATAGGGTACTTAACTTTCTAGCTTTCTCTTAAATAGAAACATACAAGTACACACCTGAACCAGATTTTTAAAACAAAATATAAGGGTACTATATTAAGCAAACAAAAACAGACATGAATTCAATAATTTGATCTAGTTTCAGCTAAGAGGCTAATGATTCAGACCCGAATTCACAAATTTTATCAAATTCCTACTTTTGTTCATACCATATAAACAGCCCCATATCACATCAACAGTATCAGAATTTCTTACATATATGAAAGACTATTCATAAATATACCATCTTGTCTAATTTACTATCAATCGAAAATAGAGGTGTTTTATATATTATACACAACACTCACATACACACACATATACATTGTATGCTCTTTGAAAAATATGGGTAAGCAAAATAAGAAAGACTTAAAAATAGGTACGTCAAGCGTTTGGAGCTGTGAGTCGTAAGTTGTTTTGGAATTTGGGCCGCCCAATCCAATTCAAGTTTTGACAATACACATCCATAACTTTCCTTTTTCCCATGATAGCATATATGGATAGGAATAAAAAAAAAAAAAGGCCCCAGGAGCATATAAGAGTACTTGATGGTCTAAAATCAAAGTTTATATATATTAACTTTAACTAATATGTAATCATCTAAAACAACATCATAATCAAAAATAAAATCCACTTATTCGTAGAACCAGAGAATGAATAATTGATTCACATACTTCATCCACCATATCTACAAATACATAGATTATAGAGAACGTAGGACGCTTGCTAATTAGTAGCAATCTGAAATTGATAATACACATCCATAACTTTCCTTTTTCCCATGATGGCATATATGAAATTGATAATATCCATATTTAAACTATTTAAATATTGATGTTATGATTAAAAAATGACCATTCTATGAGATGAATTAATAGCTCAATAATTAACTTATTTGCAGGGATTTGTTTAATACTATATTAGCTCAATAATTATTTATGTCCCGTGCAATTTACTAACTGCTCAAGAGAGATGAATTAATAGAATATGATCCTTAAAATATTGTGATTCCTAATGGTTTCACAACATAATTAACCAACCCAGATAGATAGATAGTCTCAGCAATTTAATACTGTCCATAATGCAAAAAAGTTAAATGATGTCCAGCATAGCCAACAAAGATAAATACTCTGGAATTTTCTATCGATAAACACAGAACCAGTCACCACTCCAAAGTAATCATATGAAATAAAGATATATGCAAATAATCCATAATGCAGAAAAATTAAATGATGTCCAGCATAGCCAACAAAGAGTGAACCTACGATTTAATTCCAAAGTATATATTTAATTATGACACAAAATTTACCTCATTGAAGTGAAAATGAGAAGGTTGTTGAGCACCGATATATTGCAAAATAGAAGCCATTTGTGCTTTCAAGGCGTCAAGTTCTCTCATTTTCCCTTTTAAGGTGTCAAGTTCTTCTTTGAGGGAATCATATTCTGCTTGAGAAGGACCAACACTAGAAGATGATGCAGAACCACTATAGCACTTACACATTTGAGATGGAACCACCCCAAACCCCATTCCTCTAACGCATCTAGGGTGCTCTTTCCTAAAGACATGTTCATAGGCCTCTTCTTCAAAAGATGTTTCCTCCATCTCAGCTAGTAATTGGTCCTGCAATACAACATCAAACATGTAATCAAATAGCATGTATAGCTTCCTCATTCTCAAAGAAAATACATACATTCTTTTCTTTAGCTTCCTCACAGACAAAACTACCATCCTTTTTTTTGTGCGTAATGGCGTACATCTCCCCCTTACTAAATTTGCGTCCATATTTTTTTTTCCTAAAGCAATGTCAATATACAAAAGGTTAGTTAAATTTACAAAAGATCAAAGATAGATAAAAAAAAGATTATAATTGACGTACATACCAGGTCATATTTTAAACATGCAATGCTTTTGGATCCAAGGGTATGCAAAATTGTTTGTTTTGCTCTATTTCTAGTATTTATCTCATTGTATTTCTACATTGTCCAGAAAAAATACTTCAAATTAAGTCAAGTAAACCAAATTAAACAAATATATGCAAGCTTATGTCATTACCTTAGCTTTCTCGCTTAACTTATATGCCAAAAAACCAGCCCATTGTTCTCGAGTCATACCTTCAGGATAGTTTTCAAGGTTTTGCTCATAACTTGCATTTTTATCATAATAATAATCGCGCAACCTCCACCTATTCTCCTTCCATTTTTTTCCCATATTTGCCAAACAATATTCATATTGGTCATTAGTATAGAGACTGAATTTTTTCTACAATAGGGAAAATATAAAAATCAATTCACAATCATTTAAGCTCAGTAAATGAAATTGAAATAGCATTTATACCTGTATGATCATCTCCCAAGCATTAGCCTTATACGAGTGAGGTACATTAGGCCACCTATCGTAACATATTGGGAATACATTAGTATTACATGCAAGATGTCCTAAAAAGCCATTCAAGAGTGAACCGCCATCACCAACAGGCTGATTCTCTTCACTCCATTGCACCACTACTTGCTTGTGAGGTAGAAGTATCAAAACATCCCTAATGCGCAATCTTTCCTTAGCAATCCTTCCTTGATCATCTATAACATATAATATTCATGTGATTTTTGTTAGTGGAGCAATAATATATGACATAGGCATACATTAAAAAAAAAATTACCAATGTAACATAGGTGTTAAATGGTATACCTTTAACATCAACCACCCAATATTTGTTGCACACTCTCTTGGGTTTGTAGGGATGTGGTCTTTCATTTTGTTGTTGGGATTCATTAGAAACTTGATCTTCTTGGCCTTCCATTTCAAGTGACTGTGGTTCCACCCTTTGAATATCATTTTCTAGGTTCTCACTGGGTTGTACATTTTGTGTTTGGAGAGTAGGTGTTGTAGAGATGGTTGAAGCTTTTCTTGCAAGGAATCTCCTTTTACGCCCCATTCCACCTAATCCATTTGTCCAAAATATAACATGGCAACATATATTTAAGTATTTACAAAAGAAATACAATTCCAATATATATTGGAAAAAGATAATAGTATATGAGCATTAAGAAATTGAATTGTAAATATTAAGTCTTCAACAACAATTACATACAAGCAAAACACATGATATAAAAGAAAACCAGACACAATACAGTGTACCAAAGACAATCCTCAAAATGTTAGACTACACAACCCCATGTAAGTACACATAACCTAAGCCTTAAACAAAAAATTATATGTCTAAATCTTCATCCTCGTTGTGATTAGCTATCAAATTTGGAATATCATAATCTATGGCAAGTCTTGATAACTGTAGAGCTACTGTGTCATCAACTAAAATGTGATCTAAGTTTTGTGATGGAAATAGGTTAGTGGTTGTCATGATATCTTCGCCCATATCATATAAGTCTCGAGGCTTTACATGTACAGGTATGCTCCAACCCATTTCTTTCTCGTCATCAACATAAAAAACCATTTGACCTTCAGAAGCTTTAATATATGGCTCATCATCCTCTTTTTCACCCGTATGTATCAATTTTGAAAAGTTAATTTGGGTAAAACCCAATTTATCCTTCTTATGCCCTCTATGAGTGGTAGTATTAGTCCATTGACATTTAAACAAAAGGCACAGTGAACAAGCCATTGTAGTTAATCTCAATAATGTCAACCAATTTTCCATAGTAAGGAACTCCTCCATGTGACGCCCGGCCTTTGGGGCCTTTATTTCATCAGAGTTAACGCAGAAAGGATCGAGGAGATTTGGATGACTTGATTTCGGAATAAAAGTTTTTGAAATTAATATAGTATGAAAATACGAACTAATTTTTTGCGATTCAATATCTATCTCATAGAGGGATGTTAAATGTTACCAGTACAATTTATTTACTCCTAATTTTGTCCAAACGATTCCGGCCGCTGTAACCCTTACAGCTGCTTCTTGCTTTTTGATCCCGAACCTCTACCTGTATCTTTCATAGGGTCTGGAGTCCAAATGAATGGACCCTAGGGTAACAATTAATCTCATGCACATGTATGAAAATATAGATGACATAATAGCACATGTTAAAGCATGGAAGAAATTACACATAACCGTAACCGCAATTAATGGCCAAGGATCACAACCCTTGTCTAGGACACGCAGCCCCATGAGACCGCAGCCTCAAATCCATGGCCAGGAAAACATAAACAAGTAATTCAACTAGTATATATGATCAGCTAATTATTGCATAAACATTTACATACACTATTATAAGATTAGAGTTACCCACTTCAACCTTGATTCCTTATCTCTGTACTGAAGTTGTTGGGCTCAGATAAATTGTCAATGTCTACCTAAAAACGTTTATCATCGTTATTAGTCACTTATTCGAATCGCAAATAAACTAATTACGCGAATTAGTTTAGAGGATTAATAATAATTATTAATCCCTTAAATTTAATTTCCCCAATAATAATAATTTTATTATCATTGCTATTATTATTATTATTATTATTATTATTAATCCGAATAATAATAATAATAATTCCTTATTTATTATTTATTATTATCACTCTTCCCAATAATAATAACATTATTTGTTATTATTATTATTATCTTAATAATAACGCTAATTTCCCTCTATTTATTCTGATATTACCAATTATTATTAACTCTCTATAATTGTTGTTTCTAACGTATGGAGTAGGTAGAAATTGAATATGCAGTAAACAAAACAGTATAACAACAACCTGTGTTTAACAAAGTATAACATACAGAGAGCATACAACAAGTCTGTATCATATGAAAAAGCTATAAACGAACTCACAAGACTGCCGAATATGGTTATGAACTATGCAGAAATCCAGGCCCAACTTTTGTTGTCTCCTTAAGACAATTTTGCTCCCTCTACAGATGCCACAGGTTTCTGAGCAATTGCCTCCCAGGATAGAGCGGATTGTTCGTCTCCAGAAAGGTGGCTCTGTCTGTCTGAAGCCCAAGCGAATCCAACAAGTCTGCTTTCAGAACGCACAAAATGTGTATGCAGGAAGAGTGTATGCAGAGAGAAAAGAACGTTAAAAATTATGTGACTAGGGGCCCCTATTTATAGACTCCGGAAAAACACGATCAGATGGACTCGTCCATTGCTGCGAACTGGTACATTGCGAATAGACACACCAGAACGGAACGAACAAAGGCAACCCACGTCTGTTGCCGGCGAACTGGTGCGTCTCACGAACAGACGCACCAGACGGAGCCGAACGGGTCGATGGGTCGTACGAACAGACGTGACCAGACTGAGCTGAACGAGTCGTACGCAGCTGCTGGTGGAAAAAACGGAGAGGCACAACGGAAATAAAAATAAAAGGATTATTATTATTTTTTTAATTCAAAAAATAATTTAATAAAAAATTATTATTTTATTTCACATACGCAGACCAGACCGGGCGGGCGGCGCGACCGACCGAGCCGGCCGGCGGCGGCGCGCGCGCGTGGTGGACCAAGGGTTGCCTAAGTCCTCACCCCTCCACAAAAGTGGGTAGGCCCAAGGGCCCAACTAGTAGGAGCCAAGTTGGGGCTTATATACCCTCTAACTTTCCTTCACCAAACCAATGTGGGACTTAGTACCACACACACAATCCTTCTTATTTTTCCTCTTCTTTTCCATCCTTCTTCTTATTCATAAACTATGGGATTTCTTCCTAAATTCCAACAATCCCCCACATGGATAAGAAGTAAGTCCATCATGACCAAACACAAATGATCATGTATGCAAAGTGCGGTTCCTCTACGAGAAACAACTGCATCGAGAAAGGTAGGGGTTACCTTTGAACCTTCTCTAGTAAAAACCTATCGGATATACTGGTCAAACAGTGGACGTGCTGCCTTGAACTGTTGACCTTTTAGTGTATACCAAGACAATAGGAGTCACACAGTTGCTCCTCTAGCATCGTTGGTTCTCATGCTGTGTCCTTTTTGGCCCTAGACATCGCCTAGTTCTGCTAGTGTTCTAGAGAATCGACCGTTTTAAATTCTCATAGAAGCGGCCCACACTTCACACTCACATAGGTGATTCCTTGTGATGTAACTCAACATACATCATCTGAACACATCAGATTAAGAAACCATTAAAAGTTTAAAAGCTTACCCTTATATATATGCACTGTCTTGTCTAGGAATGAGTATGAGTTTAAAACTCCACAGTGTTAACAGTCGATCATCACTTAGTTGTCTCTTTGAAACCTAGTTCGTGAGATCTCCACTCTTCTAGGTAGAGTTACCACAATAATCAACAATGGATCGGCCTTAAACCCATTCCTTTGGACAATTTTCTAACTAACTTTCTAGGAATCCCTTTAGTCAATGGATCCGCTATATTCTCTTTTGATTTCACATAATCAATTGAGATGATTCCATTTCAAAGTAGTTGTCTAATGGTATCATGTCTACGACGTATATGTCTAGATTTGCCGTTGTACATGACATTCTTGGCCCTACCTATAGATGCTTGACTATCACAGTGTATACACACTACTAGTACCAGTTTTGACCAATTTGGAATGTCCTCAAGAAAATTACGAAGCCATTCAGCTTCTTCACCAGCTTTATCTAATGCAATGAATTCTGCTTCCATAGTTGATCTTGCAATGCAAGTTTGTTTGGATGACTTCCAAAACATAGCACCACCACCAAAGGTGAATACATATCCACTTGTGGATCTTGTGTCATTAGAGCTGGTGATCCAATTTGCATCACAATACCCTTCTAGCACTGCAGGGTACTTCTCATAATGCAAAGCAAAGTTTTGAGTTTGCTTTAAGTAACCCAAAACTCTTGTCATAGCTCTCCAATGAAGCTCATTTGGATTACTGGTAAAGCGACTTAACATGCTTACTGCATAAGCAATATCAGGTCTAGTACAATTCATAACATACATAAGACTGTCTAGCACTTGAGCATACTCCTTTTGCTTTTCAGCTTCGCCAGTATTTCTCAACAGTCAAAGACTAGAATCTATAGGGTTCAACATAGGAGTTATGTTTAGACTCTTGAATTTCTCAAGAATTTTAGCAATATAGTGTGCTTGCGATAAAGCTAACCCATCAGGAGTTCTATGAATTTTAACTCCTAAAATAACATCTGCGAGACCCATATCTTTCATGTCAAACTTACTGGTAAGCAATTGCTTAGTAGCTTCCTGTTATCAACATGTCATCTACATAAAGACATACTATGGCAAACCCATTTTCAGTATTTCGAACGTAGACACACTTGTCACATCCATTAATACTAAAGCCATTTGATAACATAACTTCATCAAATTTCGCATGTCATTGTTTTGGGGCTTGTTTAAGTCCATAAAGGGACTTTATTAAGCGACAAACTTTCCGTTCTTGTCCTGAGACAACAAATCCCTCAGGTTGTTCAAGATAAATCTCTTCCTCTAATTCACCATTTAAGAAAGTTGTCTTTACATCCATTTGATGTAACTCTAACCCATTCAATGCTGCTAATGCGATCAACATTCAAATTGATGTAATTCTTGTAACAGGTGAATATGTATCAAAGTAGTCTAGGCCTTCACGTTGTCTGTAGCCTTTTACTACTAGCCTAGCTTTGTACTTATCAATAGTGCCATATGCTTTTATCTTCTTTTTAAAGATCCACTTAGTTTCTAATGGCTTATTGCCAGGAGAAAGGTCAACCAATTCCCAAGTGTGGTTTGACAGAATAGAATCAACTTCACTATTGATAGCCTCTTCCCAGAATGGTGCTTCAGGAGAACCCATAGCCTCTCCATAAGTTCAAGGCTCATTTTCTAATAGATAAGTCAGAAAATCAAGCCCAAAGGATGTTGAAGTCCTTTGCCTGGTACTACGTCTTAGTTCCTTCTTTCCAAGATCATTAGTCACAGTATCCTGAGATATCACTGTGTTGTTATTATCATTATTTATATTATACGGAAATACGTTTTCAAAGAACGTAGCATTCCTTGACTCAATAACCGTATTCACATGGATATCTGATACATCGAACTTATAAACCAAAAAACGATATGCACTACTATTATGTGCATAGCCAATAAACACACAGTCTACTGTCTTAGGTCCGATTCTTAATCTTTTAGGTTTAGGAATCTCAACCTTTGCCAAGCACCCCCACACTTTCAAATATTTCAAGGAAGGTTTCTTTACTTTCCATATTTCATATGGTATGCTATGTATCGTTTTATGAGGCACTCTGTTTATTAGAAAGTTGGTCGTTAGAATGGCTTCCCCCCACAAATTTTGTGGTAAACCAGACTCATTTAATAATGCATTCATCATCTCTTTCAATGTCCGATTTTTCCTCTCTGCAATCCCATTTGACTGCGGAGCATAAGGAGCAGTTGTCTGGTGTATAATACCAGATTCTATACAGAATTCCTCGAAGGGGCCATCAAATTCTCCCCCACGATCGCTCCTTACAATTTTAATTTTCTTGTTAAGTTGATTTTCAACCTCAGTTTTATATTGTTTAAATGTAATAATAGCATTATCTTTACTATTAAGCAAATACACATAACAATATCTACTGCAATCATCAATAAATGTAATAAAATATTTCTTATTACCCCTAGATGGTATAGATTTCATATCACATATATCAGTATGTATTAAATCTAACAACTCAGTTGATCTTTCAACAGAAGAAAAAGGTAACTTAGAAAATTTTGATTCAATGCATACTTGACATTTATCTTTATTTGAACAATCAACTTTAGGCAATAATTCTAAATGAATTAATTTTTTAATTGACTTATAGTTAACATGTCCTAATCTTTGATGCCATAAATTAGAGGACTCAAGCATATAGATAGAATCAATATTATTATTAGTAGCACCGTTATTGGTGATAGTCATTACATTAACTTTGAAAAGGCTCTCACTAAGATAACCTTTTCTAACATACATATCATTCCTAGAAAGTATAAACTTATCAGAAACAAATACAAGCTTAAAACCATTCTTGCTTAAGAGGGATCCAGAAATCAAATTCTTGCGAATGTCAGGCACATGAAGCACATCATTAAGTGTCACGACTTTTCCAGAAGTCATCTTCAACACCACTTTTCCAACACCTTCAACCTTTGAACTAGAAGAATTTCCCATATATAATTGTTCATCTTGTTTCGCAGGTGTATAAGAAGAGAACATCCATTTGTTTGCACAAACATACCTGGTGGCACCAGTGTCCACCCACCATTCCTTGGTATTTCCAACCAAGTTACATTGCATTACCACTGCTAAAGATTCATATTATCAATCATATCAGTAGTATTATCAACCATATTGGCTTCGGTGTTCTTCTTCTTGAGATTCTTTGGCTTCTTACAATCCTTAGCACGGTGGCCAGGTTTCCCACAATTGTAACACTTGCCTTTGAATTTCTGATCTTTGCTAGGGCCTTGTTTGGATGATCCCTCATTAGAGCGTTTCCGTTTCTTGGACTTTGGACCATCTTCCACAATGTTGGCCTTTGAAACTATAGGGTTGCTGCCAAATTTCTTTTCAGAAATCTTGTTGTCTTCTTCTATTCTCAATCTTACAATCAAATCTTCAAGTGACATCTCCTTATGCTTGTGCTTGAGGTAATTCTTGAAGTCTTTCCAAGAGGGTGATAATTTTTCAATAAATGCAGCAACTTGGAAAGATTCACTTAGAGACATCCCTTCTGCATGAATCTCATGCACAATCAATTGTAGCTCTTCAACTTGACTTACTACTGATTTAGAGTCAAGCATTTTGAAATCCAAAAATCTGCCAACTATAAACTTCTTCAAGTCAGCATCTTCAGTTTTGTATTTCTTGTCTAGACTCTCCGATAGTGCTTTGGTTGTTTCCAAAGTACTATATACAGTATACAATGTATTATCCAGACCATTGAGAATATAATTCCTACACAAGAAATTAGAATGCTTCCAAGCATCTATCGCAGCAACCTTCTCCTTATCCAACGATTGTTCTTCCCCCAATTTTGGGGCATCTTCAATGAGGAAACGAGCCAAGTTCAACGTGGTTAGATAGAAAAACATTTTCTGTTGCCATCTTTTAAAATCGTTCCCGTTGAACATCTCTAGTTTTTCACCATGCAGTGGAGCAGGGCCACTTTGGTTAATCAGATTGGTACTTGTACTTGCCATTTCTGTTGTTAAAACAGAACTTCGATTAATCACACAGATTAATCCACAAACAGTATAATAATAATATTGACAAAAACTAAACACAGATTCAACTCAATACTACTACCAACATACAAAATCAGCAACAATTCAAATTTGCTATATAACGATTTCAATCAAGCAAAATTGTCTTAAGATTTTTGTTTCTAACGTATGGAGTAGGTAGAAATTGAATATGCAGTAAACAAAACAGTATAACAACAACCTGTGTTTAACAAAGTATAACATACAGAGAGCATACAACAAGTCTGTATCATATGAAAAAGCTATAAACGAACTCACAAGACTGTCGAATATGGTTATGAACTATGCAGAAATCCAGGCCCAACTTTCGTTGTCTCCTTAAGACAATTTTGCTCCCTCTACGGATGCCACAGGTTTCTGAGTAATTGCCTCCCAGGATAGAGCGGATTGTTTGTCTCCAGAAAGGTGGCTCTGTCTGTCTGAAGCCCAAGCGAATCCAACAAGTCTGCTTTCAGAACGCACAAAATGTGTATGCAGGAAGAGTGTATGCAGAGAGAAAAGAACGTTAAAAATTATGTGACTAGGGGCCCCTATTTATAGACTCCGGAAAAACACGATCAGATGGACTCGTCCGTTGCTGCAAACTGGTACGTTGCGAATAGACACACCAGAACGGAACGAACAAAGGCAACCCACGTCTGTTGTCGGCGAACTGGTGCGTCTCACGAACAAACGCACCAGACGGAGCCGAATGGGTCGATGGGTCGTACGAACAGACGTGACTAGACGGAGCTGAACGAGTCGTACGTAGCTGCTGGTGGAAAAAACGGAGAGACACAACGAAAATAAAAATAAAAGGATTATTATTATTATTTTTATTCAAAAAATAATTTAATAAAAAATTATTATTTTATTTCACACGCGCAGACCGGACCGGGCGGGCGGCGCAACCGACCGAGCCAGTCGGCTACGTGCGCGCGTGGTGGACCAAGGGTTGCCTAAGTCCTCACCCCTCCACAAAAGTGGGTAGGCCCAAGGGCCCAACTAGTAGGAGCCAAGTTGGGGCTTATATACCCTCCAACTTTCCTTCACCTAACCAATGTAGGACTTAGTACCACACACACAATCCTTCTTATTTTTCCTCTTCTTTTCCATCCTTCTTCTTATTCATAAACTATGGGATTTCTTCCTAAATTCCAACAATAATTACTATTAACTCCTCTTAATTACTTATCAACAATTTGTTTAACACATGGGGACCTCAAAAAGCAACTATAATTAGTTTTTAAAATTAACAATTTGATTAGAATAACAAGCTCAGAACATCCCTATACCATCACTTTCATAATCAAGAATCATTTGAGTATATCTTTTTAGCGACTCAGAAAATCTCTTCCAATCATAGGGTTTAAAACTTTGTTTTTAAAATCTCTAGACCTGATTTAAGTACATATAATATTGATTCAGCATTTAAAAGCATATGTCCAGCGGTTTATCATATGTACATTCTTAACACACATAGCAACCTCATGCATTTTATCAAGACAACAAAATGACATGCCTATATATATCAAGAGTTCTCTCTTCTCTTTCACAGACCCACAGATGTGTGTGTGTCTATATATATATATATACACACACACACACACACATACCTATACTCATATCAATCTTCACGTACACACATATATATACTTTATCATTTATCCTCTGCCTTGTTTCTTTCCTTTGCTCTTTTCTATTTTTTGCAACATTATATATTGATATATGAATCATGGATAAAGATTATGTGATTATTTTCATGTCAGTATATATTCAAAAATTTATTGTTTTTGAATGTTGGTTATGATTATAAAGATTGAAAATAAAATCTTATGGAGATATCGAAAAGAGATAAGAAGAGAATATGTTATGGTATAGTTTTGTTGAGATTCTTGGATGAGGGAAAATTATGAGTTTTAGGCCATGAAATTAACATGGGATATATATATATATATATATATATATATGGAAAATAAAATAAATTAAAAAAATGAAATGGTGCAAGTTGAATGAATAAAAAAAATGAATGTAGAGACGCACCTCTTTATACATTTAATGTGTGTTGTGGTGCAATGGATAGTTTTATGTTAAATAAATAAATAAAAGAAAAAAGGAAGCAAAGTGAATAGGTGGCTCAACTGGCAGTGCATCACTGATTAAGGCATGTAACTTCATATGGTTGCTGGTTCGAATTCTCCTACGTGCGTTTTTGAAAATTGAAAGAAAAAAAAATGCAAGGAAGGCGCCTGGAAAAATCGAACAAGGGACATAATGAATAAAGAGCGGACGCCTTAACGGCTTAGCTACTGTCGCCTCTTTGGTTGGGTATGGGCCGAAAGTAATTTAAAGTATATTCAGCGTGGGTTTTTTTGTTGGGCCGGATCAGAATTTATTTTGGGCTGGTTTTTTTTTTGGCTGAATGATTTTGGGCTTAAAAAATATATTTCTGGGCCGAAAAAAACCTGTTTGGGCTGTTTTTTTTAAGCTGAATGTTTTTGGGCTTTAAAACAGAAAAATATGGGCTAAATTTAATTCTCATTGGGCCGAATTTAGGCTCTAATTTTGGGTTATTTAGCTTCCTATTATGGATAAAGGCTTTAATTTTATATCATCTAGTTTGATATATAACTAGATATTAGTTATGGCTTAGAAAAGGAACAAATTATTTTTGTTAATCGCCTGTTATTATTATTTGTTAAAGCCTCTATATGTTGATCCAAAATATAAATTACTTAAATGTTTTGAATAGCAATTGTATATTAAACATTTAAGTTTTGGAATTAAGTATGGTGGATTTGTTAGTCACCAAAGTGACCAAATCCTTATGAATTATTTTAATTCTAATTATTATTGTGATATTTCAAAGTCCCCATAACTTTGATGCTATAAATTATGTTTATATTGTGGGTGAATTAAAAGTTTGTTATTATGAGGAGGTTATAGATCAACCCAAAGGTTGATTATTTGTCTTTATGATAATAAATATAAATGTTGGTATTGTTCATATACTTATAGTTTTATTTAGACATCCAAAGATGATAAATATTTCTAGTTGGAATATGCATCACTACCAAATTATATGAAATCTTTTATAGCATCTTTATAGTTGAATATTGTATATTAATAGGTCCCCAAAGGTGAACATTGATATGCATTGAATGAATTATGTTTGAATTTGTGAAGCATGTTAGTATGTGATATGTATGACTCGAAGCATTAATGTTAAGTTGTTGTTCCTCATGTTATTGAATTGATTAATAATAATGGAGAACAACAAATGAATGATCCCACTACACATGATGAAATTATTGTTGATGAATGAACTCATTCTAGAAGAACCACAATAAATAGCATTAAGAAGATCTCAAGGGGAAAAGAGATCCGCTATTTCTAATAATTATGTGGTATATTTACAAGAGTCTGAGTTTTACTTGGGTATTCAGGACGATCCAGTTACTTTTTCACAAGCCATGAATAGTGAAAATGGTGACAAGTGGTTAGATGCCATGAAAGATGAGTTGAAATCTATGGAACAAAATAATGTTTGGGACCTTGTTGAGTTACCAGAAGGATGTAAGAGAGTTGGTTGTAAGTGGGTCTTTAAGACCAAACGTGACTCTTATGATAACTTGGAATGTTACAATGCTAGACTAGTTGCAAAGGGATTTACTCAAAAAGATGGCATTGACTATAAAGAAACTTTTTCACCAGTTTCTAAGAAGGATTCTCTAAGAATCATTATGACATTAGTAACTCATTATGATTTAGAGTTACACTAGATAGATGTGAAAATTGTCTAAGAAAAGGAAAGGAGCACATGGTGTGCAAATTAAAGAAATCAATATACGAACTTAAACAAATTTCAAGACAATGGTACCTTAAGTTCAATGATACTATTGTTTCCTTTGGATTTAAAGAAAACATTGTTGATCAGTGTATATATCTGAAGGTCAGTGTGAGCAAGTTTATATTACTGGTTTTGTGTGTTGATTATATTTTACTTGCTACTAATGATCTTGGTCTTTTACATGAGACTAAGAAGTTTCTCTCTAGTAACTTTAAAATGAAAGATATGGGTGAGGTAGCTTATGTGATTGGGATAGAAATATTTCGTGATAGATTAAAAGGATTGTTAGGCTTGTCTCAGGCAGCATATATTAATAAAGTTTTGGAGAGATTCCGAATGGAAAATTGCTCATCATCTCCGGTTCCAATTCAGAAAGGAGATAAGTTTAGTCTCATGCAATGTCCTAAAAATGAATTGGAACGAAAAGAAATGAAAGCAATTCCGTATGCATCACTAGTTGGGAGTTTAATGTATGCTCAAACTTGTACGAGACCAGATATTGGCTTTGCAATGTTGGAAAGCTACAAAGAAAGTTTTGAGATACTTACAAGAAACTAAAAGTCACATACTTACTTATAGAAAGTCTAACAACCTTGAAGTGATTGGATAAGCAATCGGTAATTGCTGCATCCATCATAAAAACTGGATCTATGGCATGCTTTAAGGCCATGGTTCAGGCTAAATGGCTATGAAATGTTATTTCAAGGCTTGGGTAAGTCAACAGTATAGCCAAGTCGTTGAAAATTTAATGTGATAATTTCGTAGTAGTCTTCATTTATAAAATGACAAGTATTCTAAAGGTGCTAAGCATATCGAATGGAAATACTTTGTTGTTAAAGAAGAGATTCAAAAACATAGAGTGTCAATAGAACATGTTAGCACCAATACTATGATAGTTAATCCCTTGACGAAGGGATTATCGCCCAAGATTTTTACTGGTCACTTGTATAGTATGGGTATTATGTCAGCTAATAAATGATGAATCATTATTGTAATTATTGATAATTGACACTTTGAATTCAATGATGTATAAGTTTCTGAAAAATTATCTTGTTCTTTCAAAATATTTTGTTTGCATGCATGCATAAATGATTATTTTGAAAAGCAAGAATTGTCCCTAATGAAGACATTATAGTATTGTTGTGGGACATTATGGTTACTTCCATTAAAGTATCATGTTAGGAATAAGAACTAATATAGTGGTACATGGAAGAAAATATGCCGATTTGATAGCATATAACCGCCATGACTCATATTGGGTTTTATTTCTAATCATGATATATGATGAGGCCAATGTATAGAACCTTTAGCCTTATGTGCGCGTATTATGATAGTTTTTATTAAATCATGAAGGGACATTTTGTAACATGAGCCAAGTGGAAGAATGTAAAATATTTGTGTCTCATGTATAAATAAGTGTTATTTGATTTAATAAGAAAAGGGCAAAAATGTAATTTGGTATGGGAGTTATTAAAGTCATAAAGAAACGACTGTTAATAGGCACAGTTGTTAGAAAGTAAAAGACACGTATGTTCAGAAAAGATTAATATAAAGAACGTAAAGAGACCTTCAGAGTTTAACCGTTAAAGTTGTATTTCATCCCTATCATAAGAAGATACAAGAAGAGAGAGAAGGAAAAAGACTCTGAGAAACTCTGAGAAAGTTTTCAATCGCTAAAGATCTTTCACAATTATGAAGAAAAGTTAGTATATATTTAATTATATTGAATGTGAAACTATGATATTCTATATTCTAAGATACTGTAGAGTTGTGTTTTTGTATGGTAATCTCTGAGTTGAAGAACACAGATTATGTCTTACATAGTTTACTTATACCATAAAAACAGAGAGACCCGATGATAGTAAGCTTTACTCATATATATTTAGTTCAGTTTTTCAGATTCAATTTCCACGCCTAAAAGCTTGGTTTAATATCTACCGACTACCGATAAACATGCTGAAAACTTTGAGAAGATAAGTTCCATAACTTACCTTGGTTTTCAAGCTTGAAGGATAGAAATGATTTGCTGTTATACTCCTCTGTTTTCCGATGATACCAGCAGGGGAGAAGAGGTTTAGTTTTTTTCTCTCTCAACTCTCACTCTCTTCTCTCTTTTTCTCTTATCTTTCACTTAGCCTCAGCTCACTTTCAGTTGCCTCTCACTTTCTTGGTTTCACGTGGGCTGGAGTAATTTTCATGAAGGGAAATGCAAAGCCATATATAGTTATATTAATATATCAAGCTGCAGCTCCCACTTAAGAAAAAAAAACCTGATCGTCTGAGGAAAGAAACCAACGGTTTCATCCGTGTGAGGCTCGAGACACACAGGGAGCAGGGCGTTCTGACTTTCTTTTCTGTTTCTTTATGGCTCTCACACTTTCGGTCTCTGTTTTTTTTTTTTTCCTTCGATGTCTCCCTCTTTCTCAGACCTTGGCAACCTGAATATATAAGAAATTGAAGGTCCAGTCCGAGAAGCATGAACCAGAAGACATTAGCGGCACTGGGCTCGAGAACGCAAAGGAGGTATGGTGTGTGTCTGATCGGATAAGTATATCTTCTGCTTTTCCATTAATGTCGCTGATTTGCTTCTGCTTACTCGAAAAGCACGCTGAAACCAGATTATGATTTGATCAGCTTCTGGTCAACGAGAGGGAGTATTGGGCTGGACATACGTATTGGGTCATGAAAAAGAGAACAATGGGCCTTTGATCTTTGTTGTTTCGGTGGCTGAAAGAAAAATCGAACTGCTTCTGCATTCTTCACACGTCGGGTTGAAAGAATGATAATGTTTATTTGTCGATTCCCTCTATCCTCACGTGTTGGATCTCTATATTTACCCCTCTGCATTTTCGTTTTGTTCTCTTATGCTGGGTAAAGGCATATGGTAATTGGGCTGCATGGATTGGGCCGAAGACTAAATAATTGAAATTGGGCCTTTCACACAATGGGTTATATAGTATGATAGGATTGCTTTATCCAATTGCATTCACTTGGCCCATATGATTCTTTATTCTTTTTAAAACATTATATTTGCAATTAAATTTAATTGCAATCATTGAATAACCATGGAAATAAATCCTTAATTAATTTAGGGATTTTTCCTTTCCAAAATTATTTTTCCTAGGCCATAAAATATTTATTCCTTAATAGTTAGGCCACAATTATCACTTTCAATTATTCTTCGAATTTTATTCTTTTCCCGAAATAAATTAAGGGAAAATATAGGCCTTAATTCTCAATAATTATTCTCATAGATATTTTGGCCCAAATTTCATAATTTAATTCCCAACAATATTACAAATGTTCAAATACCAAAAATTGGGATGTTACACTCCACATATCATTTGGCTATCTCTACTACTTGAATAACTTCTTGTGTCAAATGTTCCAAAAACCCCATTTTTTTGTGTTTTCAGGTTATTGTCTCGATCCAATGTTTGAAATTTGAAGCCGTTCACATTATATGCACTAAACCTTCTTGCTTTATAAATAGGACCTTTAGCAAGGGAAAACATAATATTTTTGTCTGATTCTCTAACATTGTCAATATCTAAAGGAATCTACAACACAAAAGAAATAATGTTAGCACCGTGCAATTTAACTCAAAAAGGAAAAATATTTTTGATCCTTGTTGTGCAATAAAATACCCACACACTTAGAGAACCAATCAACAAACTCCCTATGAACCCGTTTATCTATCTCAGCTTGACTCCGAGTAGTCCTTCTTAGTTGCCTCTTCACATCTCTTCGGAACTCCCTAAATAAATTATTAAAATTAGAACATCCATGAGCAATTATAACTTGCTTAAAAAAATATTTAGGTTTACTTACTGGAGGTAGCATTCAACAAGTGGACAATTTGTCAGCACATGTCTATGAGCATGTAACCTCTCCATTGATGTAAGATTGAAATATGATGATGCACCGATTGGCTTTCCCACCCGAGAAAACAATTCATCCACTCGTGATTTGGCTTGCACATCATTAGGTACATTATCGACCCGCCCAAATCGATTCCATCGAGTCTCAATATCATCTATGTACCTTGAACAAAATGTTAGAATTTCTTGCATTATGTAACCTTGTGCTATAGACCCTTCTGGTTGAGCTCTATTACGTACATATGATTTCAATTGCCCCAAGTATCTCTCAATAAGATACATCCATCAATAGTGCACAGGACCTCCAAGCTTAACTTCTTCAACAAGATGGATGATCAAATGAACCATGATTGTGAAGAATGACGGAGGAAATAACATTTCCATGTGGCATAGCAAGAGCACAACTCCACATTGTAGTATATCCGAATTTGCAACATTCAACACATTATCACACAATTGTTTGAAGAATGAACACAACTCAATTAAAATGCTTGAAACATTATCAGGCATTGCTACTCGTGTAGCCAATGGTAGTAATTGCTCAATCAATATATGACAATCATGACTTTTCAACATTCCATTCAATCGCATAGGATCAACATCAATGCACCTAGAAATATTGCTTGCATAACCATATGGTACTCTAATATTCCTCAATGTTGTCAGAAACATCTTCTTGCCTTTATTAGTCATTGTATAGATTGCTAAAGGATATTTTCCATTCTCATCTGGCCAAAGATCATGCTTACAACCCATTCTTTTAAGATCTTTTCGAGCATTCATATGATCTTTTGACTTAGAGGCATCATTAAGTAATGTGAAAATTATATTATCACACACATTTTTCTCAATATGCATCATGTCAAGATTGTGACGCAATAAATTATGCCTCCAATATGGAAGTTCAAAAAATATGCTCTTCTTTTTCCACTGTTGGTTGTTGCCATCTACATCATGATCACTAGCACGTCCTCTTTTTCTTCTTCCACTAACTTCGAGTGTTCGACCGAATTTGACATTAATATTTTTAACTTGTTCAAGTATTTCACAACCAGACAACAACCTTGGAGGATTACATAGATCAACCTTGTAGAATTTGACATTAATATTCTTCTTCCCATTAAACCGAACCTTGTTCAATCTAAATCTATGTCTTTGGTCAAGAAAGTGTCTATGACCCATAAAACACCATTTTTTACTATGATAAAGATGACAAGGTTTAAAATCAAAGTTGCATGAAGGGCAAGCTAAGCCTGTGTATGTGTTCCAGCTAGATAGATTTCCCAAGCCAGGAAAATCACTAATCGTCCACATCAATGCTGCATGTAACTTGAACATCTTTCGTGCAAAAGCATCATAAGTATCTACACCATCTTGCCATAATTCTTTCAACTGTTTGATCAAAGGTTGTAAAAACACATCAATGTCATTAGCTGGCATTCTTTTACCAGGTATGATGGTTGAAATGATAAAAGACGTCGACTTCATGCACAACCATGGAGGGCTGTTGTACGGAATTAGAATGATTGGCCAAATACTGTAACTAGCACTCATATTACCAAAAGGATTAAAACCATCCGTTGCTAAACCAAGTCGTACATTTCGTGGGTCTGAAGCAAATGATGTGTGCAGCTCATCAAACTTCTTCCATGCTTGAGAGTCTCTAGGATGTCTCATCAAGCCATCATTTTTATCATGCATAGCATGCCACATTACGTCGCGGTGTAATGGATAGACAAGAGCTCTTAAGACTTGGACTTATACCTTAGGTCCAAGGCTCGAGCTCTTGGGGAGGCGCTCTTGGGAATTTATTTCCAAGGGACAAATTCCAATTCCCAAGAGGGGGGAACAATACCTGCTCGCTGCGGTGTAGGGGGCCTGTTACACTAAGATTACTAATTAATTTAATTTCCTTGAAATTATTGTTATTCTTTTTTTCCCTACTCTTTAATGTTCTTGCTGGGAACCAGCAACATAATACATAACTTTTTTGCTCTACTAATATTCATTGAACCACCAAGAACATGTTCAATTTGAACTTTATGAACTGTCCAAGAGTGAAATAATAATTATCATGGCCGTCACGAATAAAGTTTATTGTAAAGCGCTATATATACTTTTCTATATCTATTCCTTCAAATTCAAAGATCCTTTCAGTATCTCATTCGGGTTCTTGGAGATTTAATTTAGTTTTTGTTTTCCTGATCAAATTTAACTTCGGTATAGAGTATAAACAGTGATATAAACCAACATAGATAGGATAATTATTGTTGCTGACTATAAATGAAGCCTTTTTATTTAGTATTGTAAGATGTCGTATTATTTGGCTATGTGAATAAGCTCTTAATTGAGGTGGTAAGAGGCCTAATCCCATAAACAGGATAACACAAGTTCAAAAACATGTTACCCTCTAAACTTCAAAAGGGAAACCTTAATTAAACCAAATGACAAATTATCTGCATACATTATATTCAAATGATCATTTAAACTACATTTTTAATTATATAACAATTTGTTAAAATGACATTGTATTTAGGGAGAATCCCAAGTAAATGAAATACCAAAATTCATATTTAGGCCTACACTTTCAACAAATTCGTAATCAGGCCAAGATGATTGATAAAGGATTTATGAACCTTGTAAATTTATGTTAATGCCTAGTATGAAATAAATAAAGTAATAAAAATATAGCTGAACTTTTATTCTTTTTGCTGGTGGAGGTGCTGGATAATTGGAGAGACGGTAAAAAGGACAAGGAGAAAGGGAATTCCTAGTTAAGGACAGAATAAGGGGGTTAATAAATATTGAAGGGCATTAGGGTAACTTTACAAGGTTCATAAATCCCTAATTAATTATCTTGACATGATTAGGATATTTATTGAAAGTATAGCCCTCAATTTAGATTTTAGTATTTCAAATAGATTAAATTGAGATTTCCTTTGTATTTAGGACTAGAGCAGTAATATGTTATATGTTATTAAAAGTCAAATACTACATTAATTACTCCAGAAATTTTTGGAAAGATAACTCATGAGTTGTACATAAGGAAAAAAATAAGATAGAAAAAAAATTAAGGACTGGTTTGATTTCCTATTCTTAGAAAATTTTTTATTATTAAAAATATAAAACGGAAAACCTTGTATGGAAATATATTTTTGATTATGTGTTCTGAAAAAAACTAAAATCTTTTCTAGATATAAATTAAAAATAAAATAAAAAAATAAAACATGATGTTTTGGGAAGATGATACTCTCATAATCATTTTTGTCATTTTCTTCTCCGAATCATATCTCTACATTTAGATCAAACAATGAATAGTTCAAATTTAATATTTTTTAAGACTATTATTATAGTATCCTATCATTTAATTTTTTAAAATCTTTTTTTGTTGTAGTTAAGAATTGTATTTATTATATTTTTAAATTTTAAATTTATTTATTTGCGTATGGAATAATAATTTTATAAAATATAATATCTGAACTATGTATTTTTTTAATCTTAGGGTGAAAATGAGATTTTGAAAAGAAAATTATATAAATTAAGAATCATTGAAGAACACAAACCCAATGTGTTGCTACCGTATGTCCTACACAATTAGAAAACAAACGGAGAAATATCAATATTTTCATTATAAGAAATCAAGTAAATATTTTTTGGCAAAAATTGTGTAAATATAAGAAAATAATTTGTTTGCATTCACTATTTTATATGTATTTTTTAATATAATAGTTGTTAAAAATTATTTTCAATTTTTTTTTTTTATAAAAAGTACTCTACATTATTGTTTACAGTTGTCCATCATTACATCACATCCTCTCATATTTTGACCACAGAATATTTTTTATTATTAAAATATGAATATTTTTACTTATTTTAATTAAATTATATTTTTGGTTAACATCAATCTGACCTATTGACTCTTGATTCAATACCCCTACATGTTCAATGGCCAGTCTAGGTTTCAAAATCTTGGTTTGAATAACTAAATGGGATATAAGATTACTAATTAATTTAATTTCCTTGAAATTTTGTTATTCTTTTTTTCCTACTCTTTGACGTTCTTGCTGGAAGGCAGCAACATTTTTTGCTCTACCAATATTCATTGAACCACCAAGAACGCTATATATACTTTTCTATATCTTTTCCTTCAAATTCAAAGATCCTTTCACTAACCCATTCGGGTTCTTGGAGATTTAATTTAGTTTTTTCCCCCTGGTCAAATTTAACTTCAGTATAAATAAACCATTAAACCAACATAGATAGGATAGTTATTGTTGCTGACTTGAAATGAAGCCTTTTTATAAAGTATTGCAGGTCGTATTATTTGGCTATACCAAAATAAGATCTTTTTAGTTGCAATGGTAAGGAGTCTCACCCTCATAGGGAGAATAACAAAAGTTCAAAACACTTTGCCTTCTAAGTTTTAAAAGGGGAAACCCTTGATTAAACAAAAAAAAAAGGGTGATATTTGGCTATCTTTTTTCTTAAATTGCAAAAAATTCAAGCGCTTCTATATTTTTATCTGGTTCACAGTATAATATAGGTCCAATTTTATGTGCTACTCTCACTAGTGCAAAAAAGTGTTTTAAGACCGCCTCATTTACAGCGAATTAGAAGTGGCACATGAATGAGCATCATATCCGTAAAACGGAACGCTGGGTCAAGGATCGAGATTCAGTTTAATGACAGGTTGGAACCTGTCGGTTTGAATAAACACGAATAGAATAGTATGTTTGATACATCTCCAGCCTTAAAAGTCACTTTTAAGACCACATATTTATTAAACAGATGCTCCTAAAGGTCTTTGTTATTAAGACCGCACATGTATATAACGTCTGGTCCTAAAAGTCTTCGATAATTCTAAATTAAATATGGCTAGATATTTAGGACCGTCTATTTGTTAAATGTCTGGTCTTAATAATCTTCCTATAAATAGAAATGATGACTCATTTTTTAAGACAAATAATTAGGGTTCAAGAACACTTCGAGTTTTTGGCGTTCAGCTCAAGCTCAAGACCCTCGTCGTCGTCAGTTTTACCTCTCCAGAAGTTGAAGAGCATTGTCAGAAAAGAAGAAAGATAATGGAAATTTTCAACTCTGGGTGTGGTAAAACTGACGGCAACGGTGGTCCAGGCTTGAGAAGAGTTGTCACTATGTTTGTTTTTATTCTTAAAAGGTAAAAGTTGTCTTTTTTTTGTTCGTTTTGTTCATTTTGTATGTTGTTAATTGTATTCTGTGGACTTATATCGTTAATCACTTTGAAGTTATGGTTTTGTTTGTTACCTTTTGTCTGAAACAAAATCGAGACAACGAAAGTATACTATACTAACAGACAATCGAAATGGAAAAAAAAAATTATTTATCATTTTTTTCCTGCCCGCTGTGGGGTAGGAATAGTAGTACAAACAAAAAAACATAAAAATAATTAATACCGTATATTGTAAGAGATCCATTCTTAAATGTATTATTTTTTTAAAAAAAAATTAATAGACTTTTAGGACCGGTTATAAAATAAATGATCGGTCTTAAAGGTAATTGAATGGAGAAATATTAATAGTTTTTTAGGACCGGGTATAAGATAAATGATTGGTCTTAAAGGTATTTTAATGAAATAATAAATAATAGACTTTTAGGACCGTGAATATGTTATATGACGGTCTTAATACACTTTTGAATATTAACTACTGTTGTCCTGCCTTTATTATCCTCCACACGCTTCCTCTCTGCCCTTCCTTCCCCAACTGCTCAAACAATGGTTAGATACAAGATAAGCCCTCGTAGGAGTACTCCTGAAGCTCGTGCCCACGCCAGATCTCTCGTGGGTTCTCTTCCAGTGCGTCATTCCATTCCGACGGAGGATTCACGGGTTGTTGGACCCATTGTTATTTCGGATGATGAAGAGGTTGATGGCCTCCTCCGACCTTCAGACCACGAAGAGGTTCCCGCTCCCCCTCTCCAACCTCCTGGTCCCAACCCTCCCATGGTTGATGATGATGAAGTGAAGCTGAGGCGCATAATATAGGAAATTGTTGATAACCGGTGCGAAATTGCTGTTGCTAAAGCCTCCATCTCCAAGACATTAGATGATACCAAGGATTAGGATTTTTAGTTGCATTATAATCTTGTTTTTATTAATTTTCAGTTTGTTGTTCTTATTTTCCTTTTGTACGAGCATGTTGTCATAGTGATTTAAAAATTAATAAGAACGAAGATTATATTTTATTCTCCATTCTCCAATGTCCTTTATTTTCATTCAATTGCTGCAACAATTTTTCTTTTTAATATTAAAAGTATTTGACTTTTAAGACTGCAGTTTTATAAAATCATGCGGTCCAAAATTAAATGAATTTTATGACCGCAGTATTATTAACCTCTGGTCTTAAAATTTTCAATATAAAATTTAAATTAAATTTAGTTTAGGAACGCAGTTTTATAAAACTTCGGTTTTAAAAAGTTCAATATAATTTAAATATATCTTTAGGACTGTATTCCTTTTAATTGACCGGTCTTAATAATATCCTAAATAACAAATGTCTCTCTCGCGCCACTTGCGTGGAAAAATTAAATTTCCCTGTATGAACTTCTCTCGTCTAGCCAAAAGTGATTACTCAAGTTCTGTCTCTAGTGTTTGTGTGTTGCTTCATCACTGCTTCGCGTTTCACTCTCAACAACAACTTTCTGGTTTCTTAGCTCAACGTCTAAAGACCAAGCTGTATGAGTTGTTTCGGTTATATAACTGTATGCTTTTCCTACTTATCATTCTGGGTTTTCTATGGGTTGACCAAAATTGATGAAATCTTCTTTTGAGACCTACCCAAATGACCAACAAGTGTTTTCAAGTTACTCTTACTGTTTGCAACATTAACATTCATCGCAGGAGAAGAGAGAGTCAGCAAACGCATTTGACCTATATGCTACAGGTTAGTGCACGAAATATACTTGTGATGTGTTTAATTTCTTCATCATGCATTTATTTTGCTTCTTGATTCAATGTGATACATTTATGACCATAAGACAAAACCGACATTTAGCTTATATACGCATTTGTAGTTGGCTTATGTTATAGGCAAGTTTCAGTTTTTATGGAATATGTATGTTAAATCTTTTCGTCTATAGGAATTCTACTATGGATCGCAGTTGGATAAATGCTTTACGGACGAGTGTTGAATATCAGAATGGGGTTAGGAGAATTTATAGAATTTGCTAAGCAAAACGCCCATGATGATAGTGGGAAGTTTTATTGCCCTTGTGTACGATGTTTTAATGAGAGGCGACTAAATCCTGAAGTTATATACACACATTTAGTTTGTCAAGAATTTTGTAAGACCTATACAGTATGGGTATGGCATGGTGAAAAAATGCCAAGTGGGTCTTAACACGGAGAAGTGACATCTAATGATAATGACGCTGATATGGATGATCGCATAGAGGACATTATTCGTGATGTAGGAGAAGAGGCTTTTCATCAATCACATGCATATGGTAATATGTGCAGTGATGCAGAGACCCCACTATACCGTGGCTGTAAGAAATACCAACTGTTGAACGCTGTATTGAAATTGGTTAGCCTGAAGGCACGTCATGGGTGGAGTCATGGGTGGAGCGACAAGAGTTTTTCTAAAATGCTTGAGGCTTTTAAAGACATGTTTCCGGATGATAATATGTTGCCTCACCGATACTATGATGCTAAGAAAATACTTTATCCACTGGGGATGGAGAACAAAAAGATTCACGCAGCCCTTGATCAAAGACTTGAAGGAGTTGTGGGAAGAAGGTGTCGATGTTTTTTACTCTTTCAAGAAGGAGGTCTTTAAAATGAGAGCCATGATATTTTGTACCATAAATGACTTCCTAGCATATGGGAACTTGTCAGGGTATAGTATAAAAGGCCATAAAGCATGTCCAGTTTGTGAAGAAGGCACATACTACTATCAACTTCAACATGGAAGAAAGACGGTTTATCTTGGATATAGAAGATTTCTTAGACGGGGCCACCCATATCATCGATTAAAGAAAGCCTTTCTTGGTGGCCAAGAGCATGAAGATGCTCCGGTGTCATTGACTCGGGAGTAAGAGTAGGCAAAGGTGAAAAATATAAGTGTCTCTTCGTAACACTGCAAAGGGTAGAAAAGAAACAAATATATGGAAAAAAAGATCGGTATTCCTCGATCTTCCATATTGGCACAACCTTGATGTGAGATACTGTATTGATGTCATGCATGTGGAGAAGAACGTATGTGATAGTATTGTTGGCACACTTCTCAACATACTAGGTAGCACAAAGGATGGTGTGAAGGCAAGATTGGATTTGCAAGAAATGGGAATACGCGAAGACTTACATTCAATGCCATATGGTAACAGAACTTATTGTTTCACGGCTTCTCATATTTTGTCTAAGGATGAGAAACGTAGTTTTTGTAAGTGTTTGTATGGCACAAAAGTTCCGTCAGGGTATTTTTTAAATTTTAAGAGGCTTGTATCGGTGAAGGACTTGAAATTGGTAGGCCAAAAGTCTTATGATTGTTGTAATACCCCAAAAATCCTATTTAGCATAGCCACTATATTTTGATAGAAAACACCTATTAAAATAGGTGAATATGTGGTCTCAAAACTAGTAAAATAATTACTTTATTTCTTAAGGTGATTTCTCATGAAATTAGGAGGAATAAAGAGCTACAAATTCCTAAGTGAGGTTAGGGATTATAAAATACTCTGATAATGTTATGATAGATCCTAAGAGGCAACTAAATATTTGTTAAATATTAGAAAGTATGTTGTCTCTAATTAGTGAATATTAAAAATAATTATTGGGCAAGTGAATTTTTATTAAGTTAAATTCATGATTAGTCATAATTAGTCTTGGGACTATCTAAGATTAACAAATTGGAATATTTTAACTTGATGAAGTATTAAAAGGGGTCAATATAAGTATCAAATGAATTTCTAAAGATTGTAATTGGTTTGATAATCAATTATAATTTTGGCAATTAAGTCTAGTAACCCCTAAAATACTATATTAGTAATAGTAACCAAGAATTAATTAATTCTCCCTTTAACTAATAAAAGTGGCGAAAATTACCAATTTAAGAATGAAAAAATTGTATTAACCTTTAATCCTAGATCCTTGTGAAATTAATTGGACCAATGAGGGAGTATTGAATATAAATACATATTTGAAACCAGTGAATTATGAGCTTTAACTTGGCTATTCTCAAAGTCATTTTCATAAACTTTTAGGATTCATACCTAGGTGTTTCAGGAATTAAAAATCACCATAAATCTAGTCATAAAATTAGGATTTCAAAAATGAAATTGGATTTTGAATTAAAACACCAACTTACACCCAACTAAATTAGCATTTGGAAGTAATTAGGGGAAAAAGTGAAACTTAATGAAGAAGTAGAATGACTTGGGGACAAAGCAAGACTACTTGGTGAAGAAGGGGGGGAAGGTGACGTTTTTTTTAGGTGTAAGGGAGGGATTGAAGCTTCTTTGCTAAGGAAAATCCAATGGTTAAAATGCAAGGTGGAAAAACTACCAAAATGCCATTACCTTTCACTATAAATAGAGGCCTTGGTTCTTCCTTCTCTTCACACCAAAACTCAACCACATAGGTGAGTTCTTAGAGAGTAAGTAGGGTGAAGTTCTTGAAGCAAGAAGGATAGTCTTCAAGAGGTAAGTTATAGTCTTTAGTTTTGTAGATCTTGAAGTTCTAGTTTAAGTTCATAATAATTTATGCTTTGATCTTAAATATTCAAGAATAGTTTTGATTTCATGTTTTTATGGTTAAAAGTAGCTTTATTTCGAAAATTAGATGGGAAATATGATATAGCAAAATTTTTGGAAGATTATGATCAAAATAACGAAGCTCTGACAAAATTTCATCGATTAGCAATTCCTGGAGTCAAGGGTAAAAACGTCCGTATTTTATGAAGAAGATGATGTTCTAAAATCCTGAGAAAATTCATAGTAAAAGTAGACATATAGAGATTTCTAAATATATAAAGAGTGTGTCAATTGAAGTTCTGTGCAAAAAGATATAAATTCCAGAAGTTAGGCTACATTTTTTGGGCGAAATTCTGGGCAGCGGTTTAAAACGTGGAAACTGGGAATGATCCATGAATTCTGGGTTAGTTCTAGTATTTTTCCTTGAAAATAGAGATCTCAAGGATTCTGGGAAATTTTACAGATCCTCATTTCGATTTTTTTGGAATTAGTTCTGATTTTTCAAAGTTAGATGAAATTCTGCCCAGAAATGCTAAATCAGCGTTTTTCCGAAATTTTGTGGAAATTAAATGGAAAATAAAGGAACCAGGGGTAAAATGATCAATGGTGGCCAAAATATCTTTTAGGATATTGTTTGTGAATTAATAAATACCATATTATCCTTATAGGATATTTGTGACCGCATTCCGACCGTCGAAACATACTGTAACTTGACAACAAAGGTACGTTCGCGTACTGTAACACTAACTCTGATATTTACAGTATGTGTATATGTGGTATGTGTGTTGTATGCATGTTGTGATGTGTTGTTTGAATACATGCTATTGTTAAAGGATAACTGTACATATGCATGCACTGGGAGTGATATATCTGTTTTCATTGGGAGTGGTATATTTCGCTGGTAGCGATACATTTGCATTTACTGGGAGTGACATAGTTGGTGACATGTTTGGAAGTGAATCAATTGCTGTGTTTATATGCCATATATGTAAATATGAGGTTAACCGTTACCTGGGGTCTGTATGCATGGGACCTCAGCTCTTAACATAGCATCAGGGTCAGGAGAACCAAGGACGGAGGAGAGGGGAAAGCAGCACGCTTAGAGACCCGGTTGAAGACTTCCTTTTGTTCCGGCAGAAGCCTTTGGCCCAAGTTTATTTTACTTTCGAACCACGCGGTTACTATACCACTATTGTATCCAGCCAGACTCATGACATTTTGAAATACAAGTATCAGCTACTCTTCCGCTCAAATGCTCTACTATGATGATTTGAAATGATTTCTAAAAAGAAAATTTATTTCGCTTTTCAAAATTGGGGTGTTACAATTGTCATGTCTTGATGTAACTCTTCCCAGTAGCCATTCGAGGCATAGCCGAGTATGATCTTCGACATATTTTGACTAGGCTTTGTTTGTTCTTCAATACTTTTTGTAGTAAAGTGTTCGAGATTGAAAAATTGGATGAATTGGAGAATGAATGATATCTTATCTTGTGCCACCTTGAGAGGCTTTTTGTTCCTTCATTTTTTGACATCATGGTTCATTTAATTGTTTATCTAGTGAGGGAGATCAAGTTGTCTGGCCCTATCCATTTACAGTGGATGTACCCAATTGAAAGATTTATGAAATTCCTAAAATGGTATGTGAAGAACGCATACCGGCTAGAAGCATCAATTGTTCAGAAGTATGTATCTGAAGAGGCCATGGAATTTTGTCAAAATTATTTGGCCAAACTAAGATATATCGGGCATCCAAAATGTCAACATGCTGAAGGGGGTCCATGGGGGGCCTTAGTAAAGAGAGTGGATCCTGATGAATTGTCACAAATCCACTTATACATCTTGAATAATGTTGATGAAGTTCATGCCAGCATAGCTGCCATAAAGAAGCTGTGAAGAAAGAAAATCCCCGAATGACTGAATAAAGGTTGATTAAGGAGCATAACAGAACATTTGCAAACTGGTTCAAACAAAAGATCGAGGGAGAGGAATCTGTTTCTAAGACAATGAAATGGTTGGCACGTGGTCCTGAGGTTGATGTCATCAGTTGGAATTCGTATGTGATCAACGATTACAAATTTTACACTAAGTCCTTAGATGATAGGAGCACCGTCCAGAACAGTGGTGTAATGTTAGAGGCTGAATCTATGCACGTTTCCAGTTCGAAAGACAAGCGGCCTAAATTGGCAGTCATGCCATATTATGGGGTTATTGAAGAGATTTGGGAGGTGGACTATGTCTTCATTAGATTTCCCTTTTTCAAATGCAAGTGGGTTAATGTCAACAGTGGTGTTCAGATCGATCGGCTTGGATTTACGTTAGTCAATCTCATGAAGACATTAACCTTTTATTATGGAGATGAACCTTTTATTATGGCAAACTAGACGAAACAAGTTTTTTATATCACTGATCAAGCAAATAAAATATGGTTTATAGCTCTCCAAGGTAAAAGTGTCATTGATATTGATGAGGAAAGTAATGCAAATTGTGGTCTTCCAGACAGTACTCCTTTTTTAAGGGGTCTATTGGACATGAACGAAGAAGATGAAGTCGATAATGAACCCGGCATAAGAAATGATCATCAAGAAGGGATATGGGAGGATATCCCTTTATAAAAGAGTCAATTCATAAGGTAATATTCATCTGCACAATTCTTTGAAAACTTTAAGGTTTTAACTGTATTATATTCCTTCTATGTTTTTAACCGATGTCACTGACTCTATGAAGTTTGTTCTTGTTTCATGTTTGTGGTAGCTGGATCCGATCCAATGCTCTTAGCCGAGGGAAGCTGTAAAGCTACAGAAGCAATATCTTGAAAATTTGGCCCTCAAAGATCAATGTTAAGGTAAATTTTCTCTAATATGTAACAACCAGCTTAATCAATAACGAATTTTATTATCTCTGGATTTTTAATATTTAAGTGTTGATTATTGTTTTTGCTCAGTCACACAGAGAAGAGATCATACTAGAACTCCACAAAACTTATCAGGATCCTGTTAAGGGAGTTGTACATGGTGGAATGATCAGGGAGTTGTTAGGTGGGAATCGGATGAAGGCATGATGAATATTGGGCATGTAACTAACCCGGCATAAGGAATGATCATCAAGAAGGGATATGAGAGGATATCCCTTTATAAAAGAGTCAATTCAAAAGGTAACTGCACAAATCTTTGAAAACTTTAAGGTTTTAACACTATTATATTCCATCCGTGTTTTTAAACAATGTCACTAACTCTATGACGTTTGTTCTTGTTTTATTTTGGTGTCAGGATTTGTTCCAAAGGGGCATGCATGTTATAAAAGAGGATGTGTTACGTTGTTGGATGAGAATCAAATGAAGGCATGGTGAATATTGGGCATGTATGTTGATTTAAGTGTAGTATATCTTATTGTAATAGCTTATTGTATTTGTATTTGTAACTCATGGTCAATATTATTTATATTCTACGATATGCTTTTTCCCAATTTAATTTATTCATAATTGTTCATAGCTTGTAGCTTAAAGTGTAGCATTTTCTGTGCTGGATTAGCTTGTATGGATTTGTGTATAGATCATTCAATTTATCCACAATTGTTCATAACTTGTAGCTTAAAGTATACCGTTTTATGTGCTGGATTGGCTGGTATGGATTTGTGTATAAATATGATCAATAAGAAGAAAACAGAGAAAAAATGCAGGAAACTTTAGATCGATAAAACAAAAACGCTGGTCTTAAAAGTTCAACTTTTAAGACTAGATGTACTCGAATTTACTTAAATGCGCGGTCTTAAAGGTCAGGTGAACTTTTAAGACTAGATGTACTCGAATTTACTTAAATGCGCGGTCTTAAAGGTCAGGTGACATATTTGATATGCGGTACTAAAAGTTGGTCTTACAAGACCGTTGGTTTAATATGCCTGGTCTTAAAAGTTAATCTTTGAGACCGGACGTATTAATCAACCTGTCTTGAAAGTGAGTCTTTTAAGATCGCGTATAATTATTTTTGTCCGGTCTTAAAAAATAGACCTTTTAAGAGTGGTTAAATTTTTGTCTGGTCTTAAAAATTGAGTTTTAGGACTGACAAAAAAAATATTTCGGTTGGATTTAGTATCACTTTTAAGACCTGATATTTTTAAATGTCCGGTCTTAAAAGAGTTTATTTAAGACAGGTTGAAGTCCGCTTTTAAAGATTTACTTTTAATACCGGCAGGAACAAGACTGGTCGCAAGTCCGGTCTGCTGATGCCTATTTTGTCTGGTTTTAAAAGCTTTTTTTTTACCTATGTCTAGTTCTCATTATAAGGCAGCTTCTATATTAATTGTTTTTTTTTCATAATATATATCCTTAATCCTTAATTATTGGGGCATATATTTTCATCTCTACATATCAAATTTTAATCATTAATAATAAATATATTTTTAAAAAAATTTCAAATTGTCTGCATACATTTATTCAAATGATCATTTCAACTACATTTTTAATTATATAAGAATTCGTTAAAATGACATTATTTAGGGAGAATCGCAAGTAAATTTATTTGAAATACTAAAATCCAGATTTAGGCCTACACTTTCAACAAATTCCTAATCAGGTCAAGATGATTAATAAAAGATTTATGAACCTAGTAAATTTACCATAATGGCCAGTATGAAATAAATAAATAAAAATGTAGCTGAACTTTATCGCAACGACATACTCGTTATTCAAAACATCCCAAAAAAAAAGAGTTTTATTAATTAAAAATATGGAAAAATATCTCTCAATAATTTAATTTAATTAAAATGTTTAAAATTTAAATTGATTCAATAAATATTCATTATTTCATTAAATACTGGAGAAAATTAGAAGATGTGGTTGGAAATTGAAGCTCTCGGACTTTTATTATTTTAGATGGTAGGAGAGGTGCTGGATAATTGGAGAGATGGTGACAAGGACATGGAGAAAGGGGATTCCTAGTTAAGGAGAGAGTAAATGGGTTGATAAACATTCAAGGGCATTGGGGTAAATTTACAAGGTTCATAAATCCCTAATTAATTATCTTGACCTTATTAGAAATTTGTTGAAAGTATAGATTTAAATTTAGATTTTTGTATTTCAAATAGATTTAATTGAGATTCTCTTTTGTATCTAACTAGAGTAATATGTTATTAAAAGTCAAATACTACATTAATTACTCTAGACATAATTTTGGTAAAGTAATTCATGAGTCGTACATAAGGAAAAAAAAATAAGATAGAAACAATTAAGGATAGGTTTGATTTCCTATTTTTTTAATAAAAGTTTTATTATTGAAAATTAAAACTTGTTTTGAAAAAAAAAACTAAAATTTTTTCTAGATATAAAAAAAAGGGTTTTAATATTTTTGCATTTGCTGCAGAAACTTTTTTTTTTTTTGCTTCAGTCACATAAAAGTGAGTGGGTCTCACTATGTTTTCTCTCTCTTCTCTTTATAGTGAGACCCACTCACTTTTATGTAAGTGAGACAGAAAAAATGTTACTACAGTAGAGACAGAAACATTAAACCCTAAAAAAAATTATGTTTTGAGAAGATGATACTCTCATAATCATTTTCCTTCCTTGGATCCAAAAATAAATAGCTCAAATTTGATATTGTTTAAAACTATTATTATAGTATATTTTAATTTAATTTTTTCAAACTTGTAGTTATGAATTGTATTTATTAGACTTTAAAATTTATTTTTTTTTGTATTTAAAATAGTAATTTTATAAAATATAATATTTGAACATCTTTTTATTTTTAATTTAAAGGTAGAAATGAGATTCTGAAAAAAAAAAACACTATACAAATGATTATGAAATAACTCAAACCCAATGTTTTGCAACGTTATATCCTACCCAATTAGAAAACAGGTGGAGAAATATCAATATTTTCATTAAAAGCAATCATGTAAATAATTTTTTACATTCACTATTTTATGTGTTTTCTAATATAATGATTTAAATAAATCTTATTTTCAAAATTATTTATAAAAAATACTCTACATAATTGTTTTAGGAACATTAAACAATAGCACAAGCCCTATATTATCAACCCGAACTTTATCATAGACTTAAAAGGGGGAAAAACCAAAGCTAACCGTATTTTGGTTGTGGATAAGAAGAGTATGCTCAGCTGCTCTTGTTCAAAATATAAGTTGCTTTCACTAATTCCCCCCCCCCCCAAAATGTAAATCATGTTTGATACAATAACTTGGGCATAATTTAGTAGTTAATCACCATACACTACAAGATAAACTACATTTAACGGTGGTTAAAGTGGTCAACTGGCGCCAATTTGAACCCCCATTAATTGCAACACACAGTGGTTTGAATTCCGCTGTGATTAACTTTGCCGTAAGGTCATACTACGACAGTTTTTCGAGACCACCTAAATAACCACCATAAGTTCAACCTGCGGTGGTTTGTATAGTGGTTGTAACCCTCGTAGATTATAGGTAAACAATAGCGGTTTGTAACCCCCGTACAAACCCCCGTTGATTACAAGATAAACAACAGCGATTCAAAACCCCCGTATGAACCCCCACAGATTACATGGTAAACAACGGCGGTTCAAAACCCCAATATGAACCCCCGCAGATTACATGGTAAACAATAACAATTTAAAACCCCCGTAGGAACCCCCGCAAGAACCACTGGTGTTTGTTTGGCGCAAATTTAGGGGGAAGTGCGAGAAAGTATGCAACATGAATACAACAATTTTAAACTACCAACCAAACCACTATGGGCATTTTTAAATTTTATACAATTTTATTTACAAACCTTTCATAATTAACCTACAGTATTATTGTAAATAAAAATATTTGGAACAAAAGTCAAAGCCAACATATTATATAAAGAAGTGCCAATTATAGCTACTATATTGAATTACCAAAAAATTGGCACTAACAGCAAATACATAAATCAACAATGTTGTTCAAAATAACAATTGCAATGATCCCGTCAACAAAATAAATTGTCTGAAATAACAATTGAAATGATCCTATCAACTAACAAATTGTTCAAAATAACAACTAAAATGATCCCATCAACAATATCAATTTTCTCAAAATAAGATGTTTGTAATGAGTAACTAGTGAATGACCAAATCACTAAAGTGGAGGAGGTGGCGGTGAATATGTTCCTTCATGTTGTGGATCATGACTTGCAGAGGAGGAAGGCCTAAATCCCCGAGAATCCAAGTCACCAGGTAACTGCAAATACAATAACCCAAATTAAAAAGTATTACGTAATGGAATAGCATAATGTTGCTAATACTCTCCAATATCAATCTAACCAGTTTAGTAATCAATCCAGCCAATACAATCATTATCATTAAAGGCATTATATTCCAAAAATCAATCAAACCAATGAAGTACTTAATTTAGGCAGTTTAGACAATATCATTGTAGGCATTATATTCTACAAATTAAAGGAATTATATTCTAGCAAAAGAATCAAAGCAGTCAAGTTATCAATGCAACTAGTAGAGTCATTATCATTCCAAAAATCAATCAACCAAGTACAAATACTTATAAGAACATTGAGTGAAAAATTTTACCGACTCAGACAAGCTAAAACTAGAGGGTATAATGAACCATTGTAATTTTGGAGAATAAATTGGACTTTCTCTTCCAAACTATTAATTTTTAATTGCATTGTAGCATAATCCTTTACTGAATGATTACTTGATGTGCTAGAGCTACTTGAAGGGCTGAATATTTGAGATGGAACAACCCCCATTCCTATACCATGTACTCACTCGGGATGCTCTTTGCCAAATACTGCAATGAATTGGTCTTCTCCTGATATATCAGATTGTGCTTGTAAAAGTTCCTGTAAAGGCCATCATAAATATAATATATTGCAAAGAAGAAAGTAAATAAATAAAGTTTCAGCATCAAGCAATAGGTATTTGACATACATTTAATCGCTGAGCCTCTTCATTAACAAAAGTGCCATCCTTTTGCTTGTGGGCAATTTCAAAGAATTCACTTCTACCAATTTCTTATTCAGTTTCGTCTTCCTGTAAAGTTTTCAAAAACAATAAGTGTTACAAAAAAAAAAAAAAAAAGAAACAGTAAGACATTTTTAAACACTATACCAAATCTTTCTTCATCCTTGCTTCACTCTTTGACCTGAGTGTATGAGTAACTGTTTGTTTCTCATGATTTGTTGTATTTATTTCATTGTACTGTTGTATTGTGAGCAATAACATGATTAGTAATGGCATAATGTTGCAATATAATTCATGGTTTTTGAATGTGCACCTGAGCCTTTTCACCAATCTATATTTCAAATAACTTGCCCATTGCTCCCTTGACAAGCCTTCAGGGAACCTTTCTATGTTCTCCTCCAAGGACAATGTAAAATCATAGCATTCATAAAACAGTCTCAGCCTATGTTCCATCCATTTTTTCCTGAGACTTTCAAAAACAAATTTCTGATGTATTTCTTGGAGATGGAACTTTGACTTCAATAACAAAAACACAAAAGTTAAATATTAAACCAACATAACAAATGAAAATAAAATTGTTAAATGTGAACACCTTAATGGAGTGAGTCCAAGCACAGGTCTTATAAAATAATGGAACTTCTGGCCACTTATCATAATAAATTGGAAATGCAGTACATTCTGATGCAAGCCATCCTAAATAGCCCGCTAGTAGGCCAGCTGCCTCTCCAACAACCTAGATTGTATCATTCCATTGAACCACAATGTAACATCCCAAATTCCAGGTTCGAAAATCGTGTCGGTCGACACTTAGTTTTAAGAAAAACAACAGAGTTTGAGATGCTACAGCATGGATTATGAAAATCGGGGTATTACACACAATCCTTTTGTCTTCAGGTAAGGGGCAAACATCTTTAATCCTCAATTTTTCTTTCTTTATAACACCAGCAGTATCTAACACGACCATTGATTGCAAGCAAAAAATTAATATCTAACGCATGCACAAATAAAGCAAATAAAAATTATGTACATACAAATAGACATACCAATTACATCAATTGTCCAATATGTAGCGTATTGTCTCTTAGGTTTTCTTCCTTGGTTTGCAGGTTGAGTTTCTCAAACACGTTCAGATGCAAGAACAAGTTCAGCATGTTGTTCAACTTGTCCACTATGATTTTAGATTACAGGTTGGGTTCCTCCACTTTGATTCTGGGCTCCATTAGTTTCACTTTGAATTGTAGCTATAGATGTAGTACGACGCGAAAACCTTTTGCTTTGAGGCATTTTCCTATGCAAACAAAAGTGAAATTAAACTTCCAATCAATTGTTAGTGTGAACAATACTAAACACATGCATAAATAAAGCAAATAAAAGGAAGAATATTGACCAAAACAATTTTACCTAACCCTATCACATATCCATATGTTCTTCATTGTTATCTTCATTTATGTTCATCATCGGAGGGTCATCATCTGTGGCGGGTCTAGCTATTTGTATGAATAAAGTATCATCTTCCAAATTTTGTGATGGAAAGTTCTCAATAGAAGGTATTACATCTTCGTCATCACCTATGTCATATAAGTCTCTAGGTTTTAAATGCATAGGTATGTACCACCCTTTTTCTTTATCATCCTTCACATAAAAAAACCATTTGTTCTTCAGATGCTTTAATATACAGTTCATCATTGTTGTGTTCACTAGAATGTATGTGTCTTGTGAAATTAATCGATGTAGAGTTCAATTTTTCATTCTTTATTCCTCTTGGGTTCTTAGTATAAGCCCATTGACATTTGAATACAACGACAGAAAACAAGCCACTGTAGAATATCTCAATTATGTTTATTAATTTTCCATAGTATGGAACTCCCCCAAACTACATTTGAGAGTCACTAGAGCTTGAATAACTCCTAGTGCCAAACATACCAAAAACTCCACTATTTTGAGTTTTCAAGCCATTCTCTCGAGCTATGGTTCAAAATTTGAAACCGTTTACATTATAAGTAATAAACCTTCTAGCTTGGATTGGGGGACCTTTAGCTAAATAGAGCAACATATCTCTATCTGCTTCACTAATTTTGTCCACATCTTGAACTGTCACGCCTTGAAAACTAAAGGGGTGATCGGCACGGAATATGAGTAGACTTACATTCCTTAAACCTTAAATTTATATACATGGATCCTACCTTTAAATTACATGGAGCATCTGACTTTAAATATTAATACAAAAGTCTAGGGCTATGATTACATCAACTAATAGCACTATCAAATAGATTAGTGAATTTTAAATCCTTGAGAAGACTCTTCATGGCTCACCAGGAGGTCCAAGGTTGGCAATACTATCTAAGCCAAAACAAATTTCCGGTGAATAACGTCCCATTCTTATAATTTAATAAAATACAAAAGTAAATAATTTAACACCTTTACCTTTTGACAATAACAATATAGAAATAAATTTCAATTTATAAATCATACAATCATGAATAAAATAGAACTCTATATAAATATCGTTATTCAAACAATTTAATGTATGAAATAAAACCTTTGATTTAATATAATCAATTTAAAACATAATTATCAAACCTCATCGTTCTATAAAACTTCTTATAGAACGGATAACAAGTGTGGCCACACAGTCCACGAGGGTATCTAACCAAGCATGACTCAAAGCCAGAAAACAAGTATGGACACACGGTCTATGAGGGTAACTAACCAAGCATGACTCAAGGCCATTAAACAAGCATGGACACACGGTCCATGAGAGTAACTAACCAAGCATGACTCAAGGCCATGAAACAAGCATGGATACACGGTCCATGAAACAAGCATGAGAACAAATCCCATGAATATCAAGCGAGCTTGAGGTTAACCATGGTGCACCAAGAACTAACAGTACTGCTGTTAGTAATCAGCGTTCTGTGTTCAGTTCTCTCAAAAACATTTTCAAGCATGCTTGGGGTCAATTTATCAAAGTAATAAAAATTCTTCCTTCAAGATAATAACAGCTCTATCTCATACTTCATAGTCAAACCCCCTAGCATGAAGTTTCACAAACAATATTTCAAAACTTTCCTAATTTCAATCTGTCGATAAAATCTTTCTAAAACATTAAGAACTCGCGTAAAAACGTTTCATCTCAAATAATAAATTATAGCTTATAAACTTTATAAAATCCAAGATCGTTCCAATATAAAATTTATGAAAAATATCTCAAAAATATAATTTCCACTTAACTCCATAATCATGAATTATGCTTTGAAACAATTGGAAGAAAATCCATAACAACAACGAATAAAATCACCTTTCTTTACTCATATACTATCAACAATTATTCCTTCATAAAATCATACTTTTAAATATAGAAATAATCATAAAAGTTCAATAATAAAAATGTCATTTATAGAAATTAGATAGGGATGCTATTTACTCACCTGTTACTCCTTCTGAAACTATACCTTTACCAAAATCCTTTGGATTCACTTTTCTTTTGAACTCAGGCAATTGTCAATTTCTATAAAGTTTGAAATTCATAAAGATAGGTCATTATTGGTGTGTGTGTGTGTGTGTTATCCTTATATATTATATAATCTCTAAGACATATAATAAATGCCTATTATATTACCCAAAACTCTCAACTGTTTCCAATACTCAACTGGAACATAGACACAGGTTCGGACCTTACACCCTACTAATATTCCTTTGCAGCTGCTATTTTATTTATACATATGCATGTATCTATTTTCAGTTCCAAACAGAACAGAAACGACATCCTCCCCCATAACACATATAGCAACATTTTTTTCCCACTTTCTTTAGCCTTAAAATTAAAGAGTCTGAACCATATACGCTGGAACAGCAAACCACAAATTCGGTTGTCCTAAAACAGAGCACATGCAACACTGATTTTCAGATTTAATCTTCCATAAACCAGAACAAATCAAACACATGCAGCACCATTTCTGCTCTTAATCGATTTCCTATTTCAGCATCAATATTCAACTATGTTCCTTAATCCCCAAACATAAGCAATTGCAGAGAATCAAAGATGGGAAGGGAATGAAGAGGCTTTACCTAAACCCAATTCCAAGCTTGCATGTGGATTTCTTAAACTCCTTCTTCGATCCCCTTCTTTTCCTTCGTCCTCTCTCACTCTCGGTCTCCCTCTCTCTCTCCGCCTCACCTTCTATATGTTCTTCTCTGTCCAAAACTGAATGAGAATGAAAATGAAGGAGGGATAGGCGAGAATGGGTTCTGATGGTAGGTGTAATTGGTGGAGTGGAGAATTTATTATGCTGGCCGAATTTGATTAATTAAATAAAGGGGAGAGTGGTTTGCATGTATGTGTGGACACGTGGATTAATTTTGAGGAAATGAAGTGTAAGGTGTCTTACATGAAAAATGGAGGGGGAGTTATGTGGGTTCCACTCCACAAAATAATATCATCTGACCCTCGACAGGACTATTATTGGTAACTTAATTAGTCATTTATTCATTAAGTTGCAAATATCTAATAGGTGTTAGAAATTAATCCTTAATTCCATATAAGGATTTTTCTTCCTCAATTAGCTTCTCTTGGCCATAAAATATCAATTCTAAATTTTCTAGGCTAGAAATTATCCTTTAACTGTTTTTCCTTTAATTTTCAAAAAAATAGGCCTTAAATTCCAAATTTTAACATTAAAACTATTTAGGCCAAATTTTTTGTAATTAATCCTCTCATAATATTTCTAAATCCTCAAAATAAAATTTCATAATCTTTTTTTTTAGATCTAAAATAGTCTTCAATAGTATCCTAAGCTTTTTCTTATAATAAGCTTAACACTTTTGACTCTTACTGACTTGACAACCTACTTATCTCAATCTTATTCCTAAACTTCTCATCCCAAAAATTTGGGTTGCTACATGAACAATCTACGATAAATGTTATGTTAATGAAAGAGTTGCTAAACAAAAGTAATTTAACGAACACACAAAAATGTTCTTACCCATTTGGCTAACCAAGATGCAAATTCTCTATGCATCACCCTATCTACCTCATGTTCTTTCTATGTCCGAGACCTAATCCTTTTTTGAACTAAATCTGTGAATATCCTATAATAAAAGCATTATAACAATATGAGTTCAATACATCATGAAAAGTGTTTACTAAGCACAAGCTTTGAAAGTTACACACCTTCGATAAAATTCAACTATTGGATAGTTGGTAAGAACATGTCTATGGGCTTGTGCCTGTTCTTCGCATGTAAGGCTAAAATGAGAGATCCCACCAACTGGTTTCCCTATCTGAGGAAACATCTCAAATATGTGTGTTTGGGGTTGTTCATCAATTGCTATATCATCTACACGACGTGGTCAATTCCACCTTGTTTCGATATTGTCTAAGTATCTGGAACAAAAAGTCAATATCTCTTGTGTAAGTTAGCCTTCTGCTATCGACCCTTTAGGGCATGCCTTGTTTCATACATATGACTTTAATTGTCCCAAATATCTCTCGATTATTGGACCGGATCACCAAGCTTAGCCTCTTCCACAAGATGAACAACCAAATGAACCATGACCGTGAAAAATGAAGGAAGAAATAACATTTCCATGCGACATAATGTAAGCACAATATCATGTTGCAACTTGTCCAATGTTGTAACGCACAACACCTTAGAGCAAATCTGTTTGAAAAAAGGAGCATAACTCAATTAAAACAGAAGACACTACATTTAGTAATGTTGATCGCAAGGCAAACGGTAACAATTTCTCCATGATGATATGGCGATCATGTGTTTTTAACGTCCTACTCAACCATGCTGAATTTACATCAATACATCTACTAATATTAGATGAATAACCATCTGGCACAGTGATATTTTTCAATGTATTAAGAAATGTCTTCTTACCCTTATTAGACAATGTATAAATAGCTATAGGACATTTCCCATTTTCATCTGGCCATAAATCTTGCTTATAACCCATTTCCTGTAGGTCCTTACGAGCACTTATGTGGTCTTTCGACTTCACTGCATCATTCAGAATTGTGTATATGATATTATCACACACATTCTTTTCAATATGAATGATGTCAAGGTTGTGACACAACAAGTTATGCCTCCAATATGGAAGTTCAAAAAAAATACTCTTCTTTTTCCATTGTTGAGTGCTACCTTGACTTTTACTTTCATTGCCACGTGCCCTTTTTCCCCTTCCTATTGTTTCTGAGGACTTACCAAATGTGACATTTATAGGTTTGATTTGCTCCAAAATTTCACATTCAGATAACAACTTAGGTTGATCATGCATATCTTGTTTTCCATCAAATCTAACCTTATTTGAACGCCATCTATGGTTTTTATCTAGAAATCGATGAGCTCCTATGTAGTGAAATGTCTTGCTATGACGAAGATGACAAGGATTAGAATCAAAGTTACAATAAGGACAAGCTAGACCAGTGTATGTATTCCACCTGGATAATAAGCCAAGATCCGGAAAGTCACTGATTGTCCACATCAAAGCTGCATGCAATTTGAACATCTCATGTGTGGAAGCATCAAATGTGTCTACACTAATTCATATCACAACTCTTTTAATTCCATCATTAAAAGCTGTAAATAAACATCTATGTCATTGCCAGTAACTTGTTTCCCGGGGATTATTGTGGACATGATAGTAGATGTTGACTTCATGCACAACCATAGGGGGTGCTGCAAGGAACTAAGAGAATTGGCCAAATACTACAACTAGTACTCATATTTCCAAACGGATTGAATCCGTCTGTTACTAACCCAAGGCGCACATTTCAGGGTTATGCAACAAAATTTGTGTGTAATGAATCAAACTTCTTCCATGATTCAGAATCTCTAGGGCGCCTCATCATTGCATCATTATTGTTATTTGTAGCATGCCATTTCAGAGGAAAGTAACAAACAACTTTAGCAGCTATCTTGCTCTTTGTATTTGGCTTCCACCTTGAAGTGTTACAAATCCTACATGTTTCTCGACTTTCATCATCTTCCCCCCAATACAACATACAATCTTTTGGACAAGCATGTATCTTCTTATAATCGAAACCCAACTTTGTTATAGTTTTCTTTGCCTCATAAAATGAAGTCGGGAATTTGGCATGCTCAAATGCTTCCTGTAGTAACTCCAAAATCATTGTCATAGCCTTATCACTCATCCCACATAAGAATTTCATGTGGTAAAGCTTGACTAAGAAAGAAAGTTTCAAAAATTTAGTACACCCTTTATACAAGGGTTCAACACCATTTCTTGTTAAGTTATAAAAGTCTTTAGCTTCACTCCCCATTTCATTAATGTTTGGTATTGATGGTCCGCCTTATGCGTTTTCTTCATTTCGTACATTGTATGCTTCATTACCAAAAGCTTCGTTGATTATGTTCAAGATTGGATCTTCATCAACACAAGTATCTGGTATAACATTTTCATCTTTTTCAATGTTTCTATCAACAACATTAATAGGCTCAACAACGGTAGTCTCTCCATGATAATACCAACAAGTGTATCCTACAGGGAATTGCTTGAAAATTAAATGGTCAAATACATCATCTCGTGTTTGCCACTTTTGAAAACCACACCGAGGACAAGAGCATATTATTTTCCCTTCAACTGAACTATATTGAAAAGCAAATTCAATAAAACCCCTTACTCCGTGCACTTACCCTTGTGAACTACGTGGCATGTTAATCCATGACTTATCCATAGCTTTCAATTCTCCTGGATAAGGACATGCAAAGTGGATTTAAATGATTTTCTCAATCATAAATTTTTGTCCTATTCTAGTTGTTTATACAAATAGGTAAATAGTGCAATGCATAAAATAATATCATTGCATAATTTTAAAAATATTATGGTTTTCCTTCTCTTGTTAAAGAAAAAACAAAAGTCTAATCTAATGCTTTATTCTTTTGTCAAAGTGGACATGATAATGGTTTTCTTTCTCTTGGCTATTATTCATTAGTTCTTGTCCAATTGGTCTAGCATCTATTTAGATTGTTCAAACAGACAAAATCAATTCAAAATGCATCCAACATATGTCATCATTACTACTACAACTCATGAATCTTTTATCAAAACAATAGAAGTTAGAACCACTATTAATTAATTAAAGAGAGATACTCTTATATATGCACAATTACACCTAAGCCTACACACAAGATTCATTATTGCCTTGGAGCTTAACACCTGATAAGGTTTGCTAAAAGGTATTTCATTTCATTTTCCAAAGCACTAAATCCGTAACCTTTATTCAATTGAAGATCCTCCAACTCCATTGGTTCTATGACATGCCAACAGAAGGAAAATACAATTCCTTTTTATATAAAATTAGGGAAAAGATTGTTACTTTTATGCTTTATCTCCTAGACACTAGCGCTGGGCTTTGCTCTCTTTATATAAAATCAACAAATACTAAGATAGAACAATAAACTTAAGCAACAACGACAATTAATATCATTTGACTTATGAGGGCAAAATAATTTACTGCAACTCACATTAGTGCAAAAAAGTGTTTTAAGACCGCCTCATTTACAGCGGATTATCAACGCCCCGCTCTTAAAGAAATGACCAGTGACAATTTTGTAAATATAAAGAACTTCTTCACCCGCATCAATTTTTAAGACCGCCTCATTTACAACGGATTATCAACACCCCGCTCTTAAAGAAATGACCAGTGACAATTTTGTAAATATAAAGAACTTCTTCACCCACATCAATTTTTAAAACTACCTCATTTACAACGGAGTTTCTAGGCACCAGTCTTAAAGATATGATCAATGACAATTTTGTAAATATAAAGAACTTCTTCCAATGTATAAATTCTAAAATATAATATTCAGGCCGCTTAAAATAACCAACCTCTCTTAAAAATGTTAAAAAAGGAAATTAAAATATGAATTACATTATAGAGAAAACTCGTACATCCCGACTCATATTTTCTACGGTCAATAATAATAAGGAAATAGTTAAATATAATTGTATTAAACCTTTAAGACCGGACATATATAAATGACGGTCTTAAAGGTAATACTTTTAAGAGCGGACGTAACTAATACCCGGTACTAAAAATTTAAAATAATATTTTATTTCCTTTAAGAGCGGACATAGATAACGGACGGTTTTAAATGTTAAACTTTAAGACCGACGTTTTAGTTACTCCGGTCTTAAAAATGGAAACATATACCTCTTCGTTCGACACCTTACTTACGACTTACATCTTACTGTCTGAACTCTAAAACCCTTGTTCTCTTTGCTAAACCCCATTTACTGTTGCATTACGTCTATTCCTCGGCAACCACCACCTTCCTCTGTTACTCTCTCAAGTTCTCAGGCATTACTCCTTCACACCACCACTCTCTTACTTTCTAGAAAATGAACGGCGAAAACCATTCTCTCCCTGTTCAGTCAATGCCAGTTACTAATGTTACTGGTGTGAACGAGAACTAACCCTCTTCTTCTCAAAATGAGCCTCGTGACCACCCCGTACGCCGTGGTAGAAGTGGCACACGAATGAGCATCATGTCCGTAAAACGGAATGCTGGGTTAAGGATCGAGATTCAGTTTAATGAGAGGTTGGAACCTGTCGGTCCGAATAAACACGAATATAATAGTTATGTTGGCTATATGGCACGCAGCAAGGTCAGCATTTTGATAGATGAGTGGAAAAATGTTGACCAACGCATAGTGAAGGATCCTATCTGGGACACTATTCGGCTTTCATACACTGTCCTTGACTCTAACAAGTTGAAAGCCAAGATCTTGTCCTATTTTGCTGATAGGTGGAGGAAATTTAAGACCTTTCTAGCCAACAAGTATATTTTTGCCGATGTTCAACCTGATCATAATCTGTGGGCGAAGTACACATTCATTGATCAACAAATTTAGGATCAATTTGTTCAGCTTCGGATCACTATTAATGCTTTGGTGAGTTCATATTTAGTTTTGTTTGCCCTTTCTTTTTTCTTATTAACTTGTGCGGATATGTGAATGTTATTGTGTTTGTCTAATCCTGTTAGTTAGATGGTTTAATGTGTGAGTAGAAGTATATATTCAAGTAAGTCAGAAGTGAATTTGAGTATGATGGTTTAATGTGTGAGTATGCATGTCTTATATGTTAACCGTTATTATATTCTTAGCTAGTTTTGTTATAGTAGGTAGTGGTTAGACATTGCTATTAGTAACTTAGTATCTTAGTTCTATACAATTCTACATCTTCCTTAAATAAAATGTTGAAACTTGATGAAGTGAATTTGACTAGTGTTTGAGGTTCATATGAAGCAGAAGTTCTATAATTTCTTTTAGTAAGATGGCTTGATCATAATTAATAGTTGTTTTTAATTCTGATTCTCAGATAAGAAGGGCACAAGCACAGGAGATAGGGAGAAGGAATGATTGCCCGTATAGGGCTTCTCGGGGGGGATATGCAAAGGCCGAAGAAGAAATGATGGAGGCCAAGCAGAAGAGATTGGAAGAAGAAGCTGAATCCAATCCTTCTGCTGTAGTTGATCAGCAAACATCCCCGATACGTCGCGAGGATTTGTGACTATATATTCAGAGACCCAAAAAAGGCGCCTACATGAGTAAACAAACTCGTCTAGTTGCTGAAAGAATTGTAAGTATTGTTTATTGTTATTTTTTAGTTACTAAACATATTTCATTACTAAGCTTCTCGTTATCTCTATCTTACAGGAAGATCTAAAAAAGAAAGAAGTAGAGGGATCTTTTGTGTCGGGTGGGAGGAATGATGTTCTGACCGTTGCGACTGGAAAACCAGATCACCCGGGGCGGGTAAGGGGGATCGGAGGATGGGTAGGCCTAAAAGAATACTTTGGTAAAATCAAATGACTTAGGCAAAGTATGGTTATCCGGGAAGAGATGGACCAAACGGTTAGACAATTAAATGAGGAGGCAACGACCAAAGAATGTGCATTGAAAGAGATGTTTGAAGCCCAGATGAGGCAAATGAAGGAGGACATGATGGAGATGAACAGACTTATTAGCTCTCAGCCAAAGACCAGTGTTCCCCTCACACATACACCTGCACCTGTGTAACACAACACTAGAGGGAGTTGCATTGTTGGACAGTTAGAGCAACATTGTGACCTATACGTGGCAGAACCAACTAGACAATTAGTTGCTAAAGGGACTGTCCACAACTTGGGATCAACTATACACCACAAACAAATGGTTGATAATGAAGTTAAAGTGTCAGTTGAAGAGGTGATCATTGATGCACCTCTCCCTCTCCCAACCGATCAGTTGAAGCATGTGAGTGATGTCAAGGAAACCTTCATCTCTTGGCCGGTGAAGCTTATAAATGTTTATACTCCTCCTGATGCTTCATCCCCTCCTCCAGTTCAATCCTCTCCTCAATCTCCATCCCCTCATAATAAAGCTGCATCCCCTCCTCATTTTCAATCCCCTCCTTAATCTCCATCCCCTCATAATAAAGTTGCATCCCCTCCTCAATCTCTATCCCCTCCTAATAAAACTGCAACCCCTCCTAAAGCTGCATCCCCTACTGCTGAGTTGGGGGCCAAGGATAAAATATCCCAAATACTATCCAAAGGAGAATTTGCATGTCAGTCGTGGGATATACAGGAAGTGGTAAGGGTTCCTCATGAACCTCAACCGGTTTTCTTTGACACCGCTGATATAAAGTCCCTGCTGTTTCCTGGACAAGAGATTACTCAGTAGTTATTCAAATGTGGTGTAGATAAGTATCTTATTTTATGAGTACATAATTTAGACACACATACATATATACTAATTCCCTGATCGATGCCATTATTGTAAGTTCATGCATCAAGATTTGGAGCAACAGAGCAAAATCAATGATTTTGGATTCTTGTGCCCAGTATATGCAAGCTACACTCCCCAGGAAGAAAGACAACAATACATATCAAAGAGGTTGTGTGAAGTGAGAAGGATGGTGTACTTGTTTCCATATCACCATAGGTACATATCCCAATCGATCTCTTGTTGCAATTCACTTAATTCTGCATAATATATCACTGAGTACTTTACTGCTGTGAAATTTCAGCGCCCACTAGCAGTTGCTCGTCTTGATCATGGACTCGAATACAGTGTTATTCTTATGCTTCACTCACGGCCAACCAGGGGTTCTGTTGAAGGAGATCATCAACAGGTAAGCATGTTATTTTGATTCTCTTGTAAGAAATCTCTTATGTGAATTTCCAGCAAACATTATTGATAAATTTGTGATTTTGATGATAGTGCCATGAAGACCTTCCTAAACTATGTCAGAAAAAAGCGAGGGAGTGATCTCAAAGATCCTAGATGGCTCACACTAAAGGTTAGACATATTTGGACACTGACATACTGCCTTATGAAGTTAGTCAGTAAGCTATATATGCTCGATCTTATATATATTTCTTGTTCTTTTCAGACCTGTCGGCAACCAATCGGATCCAACTTATGTGGCATGTACATAATGAAACACATGTATGATATTATCACTAAACCAGATAATAAACTCACTGCAAAGGTAAATGTATTTGATGTTACGTATTATGGTTGAATTCAGTTTCTCTCTTAATTAATGTTACATATGAAATATGCACGCCAATTAATTCAGTTTCTTTCTTTGATGTTACAGAGGTTTGCCTCTAAGACTTCCTTTTCTGCTGATGAGGTGGGCCACATACATAGTGTGTTTTTTCAACATGTTACTAACATCTTAAAGTAAATACAACAATCATAGTACTAATTCATTTGTAAATATATGCTTGTAGAGCAACAATTTTAATTACAGTACTACATTAATTTGTAAATTCATTCTGTAAATGAACAATTTTACAATTTGTATAATTCTTTATATAATAAATTTGTTTATTCTTGCGAACAATTTTCTTAGCCTGTGTAATTTTTGTTTTCTGAACATATATTGGATGGTGGATATTGCTTGAGTTTTGAGTTTTGGAGAGTTGTAACTAGCAGTATGAGATTCTGAAAAGTATTCTCGACTTTTAAGACCGTATATTTATTAAAAAGACGGTCCTAAAGGTCTTTGTTCTTTTTTAAAAAATAATCCTTGATTTTAGAACCGTATGTTTAATAAATCTCCGGTCTTAAAAGTCTTAAAAAAGTGACGAAACTTTTAGGAACGCATATTTATTAAAGAGACACTTCTAAAGGTCTTTGTTTTTTTTTAAAAAAAAAATAAGCCTTGATTTTAGGACCCTATTTTTTATACATATCCAGTCTTAAAAGTCACTTTTAAGACCGCATATTTATTAAAAAGACGCTCCTAAAGGTCTTTGTTATTAAGACCGCACATTTATATAAACTTCGGTCCTAAAAGTCTTCGATAATTCTAAATTAAATATGTCAAGATATTTAGGACTGTCTATTTGTTAAATGTCTGGTCTTAATAATCTTCCTATAAATAGAAATGATGACTCATTTTTTAAGACAATTAATTAGGGTTCAAGAACACTTCGAGTTCTTGGCGTTCAGCTCAAGCTCAAGACCCTTGTCGTCTTCAGTTTTACCTCTCCAGAAGTTGAAGAACATTGTCGGAAAAGAAGTAAGTTAATGGAAATTTTCAACTCTGGGTGTGGTAAAACTGACGGCAACGGTGGTCCAGGCTTGAGAAGAGTTATCACTGTGTTTGTTTTTATTCTTAAAAGATAAAAGTTGTATTTTTTTCGCTTTGTTTTGTATGTTGTTAACTGTATTATGTGAACTTTTATCGTTAATCACATTTCAGTTATGGTTTTGTTTGTTTCCTTTTTATCTGAAACAACTGTGTTTGTTTTTATTCTTGAAAGGTAAAAGTTGTCTTTTTATTCGTTTTGTACGTTTTGTATGTTGTTAACTGTATTCTGTGAACTTTCATCGTTAATCACTTTTCAGTTATGCTTTTGTTTGTTACCTTTTTGTCTGAAACAAAATCTAGACAATGGAAATATATGATACTAATAGACAATCGAAATGGGAAAAAAAATTATTTATCATTTTTTTCCTGCCCGCTGTGGGGCAGAAAGAGTACAGACAAAAAACATAAAAATATTTAATTCCCCTCGTCGTTGTCGGAGGGGAGGAAGGGATCTGAGGAGAAGTCGGAGACGACATCGTCAAAGAGATTGTACTCAACGTCATTGGCGTCGAGTAACATGTTCAGCTTGTTGTTGACGGCGTGGTAAACCTGAAACATTTGGCTCATGCGTCGGTCTATATGAGCGACGCGGGCCAGGAGGTGCTACATCATCTGTCGGGCGGAGGGATTTGGAGGCAGTGGAGGAGGGTACGGAGGTGGCTGTTGGGGAAGAGGAGGATTGTTGGGCGGTGGTGGTAGTGGAGTGGGAGGACCATTGTTGTGCAATCCTGGTGGTGGTGGAGCAGCCATTATGGAAGTTGTAGAAGTGATTGAGAAGAATGTGAAGAACGTAAAGTAACAATGGTTTTAAATAAAGAAGCCATCCTGAAGAATGTGAAACGCAGGAACCGTTATCGAGGAGACGCATAGTTCATCAGAATACGAGGAGACGCCTAGTTGGGAAGTTTATGTGAAGGCCGAAGAGAGTCTGAATCATTCATTTGAACAGAGTGTAAGGATGCGACTCTGGTGTCTCTCAGTTGAGAAGAATGAACTTTTAATATCGCATATTGTAAGAGATCCGTTCTTAAATGTATTATTATTTTTTTAAAATTTAATAGACTTTTAGGACCGGTTATAAGATAAATGATCGGTCTTAAAGGTAATTGAATGGAAAAATATTAATAGACTTTTAGGACCGGGTATAATATAAATGATCGGTCTTAAAGTTATTTTAATGAAATAATAAATAATAGACTTTTAGGACCGTGGATTTGTTATATGACGGTCTTAATATACTTTTGAGTATTAACTACTGTTGTCCTGCCTTTATTATCATCCACATGCTTCCTTTCTATCCTTCTTAAGTCTTCATTACCTCGTAACTCCACACTACGTAGCTCTTTGCCCCTCCTTCCCCAACTGCTCAAATAATGGTTAGATATAAGATAACCCCTTGCAGGAGTACTCCTGAAGCTCATGCCCTTGCCAGATCTCTCGTGGGTTCTCTTCCAGTACGTCGTTCCATTCCGACGGAGGAGTCACAGGTTGTTAGACCCATTGTTATTTCGGATGATGAAGAGGTTGACAGCCCCCTCTAGCCTTCAAACCACGAAGAGGTTTCCGTTCCCCCTCTCCAACCTCCTAGTCCCAACGCTCCCTTGGTTGATGATGATGAAGTGAAACTGAGGCGCATAATATAGGAAATTACTGATATCCGGCGTGAAATTGCTGCTGCTGAAGCCTCCATCTCCAAGACATTAGATGATACCAAGGACTATGATTTTTAGTAGCATTATAATATTGTATTTGTTAATTTTCAGTTTGTTGTTCTTATTTTCTTTTTGTACTTACATGTTGTCATAATGATCTAAAAATTAATAAGAATGAAGATTATATTTTATTCTCCATTATCCATTGTTCTTTATTTTCATTCAATTGCTGCAGCAATTTTTCTTTTTAATATTAAAAAGTATTTGACTTTTATGACCGCAGTTTTATAAATTATACGGTCCAAAATTAAATGAATTTTATGACCGTAGTATTATTAACCTCCGGTCTTAAAAGTTCCGATATAGAATTTAAATTAAATTTAGTTTAGGAACGCAGTTTTTAAAACTTCAGTTTGAAAAAGTTCAACATAATTTAAATATATCTTTAGGACCATATTCCTTTTAGTTGACCGGTCTTAATAATATCCCAAATAATAAATGTCTCTCTCGCGCCACTCACGTGGAAAAATTAAATTTCCCTGTATGAACTTGTCTCGTCTAGCCAAAAGTGATTACTTAAGTTCTATCTCCAGTGTTTGTGTGTTGCTTCATCGCTGCTTCGCATTCCACTCTCGACAATAACTTTCTGGTTCCTTAGCTCAACGTCTAAGGACTAAGCTGTACGAGTTGTTTGGGCTATATAAGTGTATAATTTTCCTACTTATCGTTCTGGGTTTTCCATGGGTTAACCAAAATCGATGAAATCTTCTTTTGTGACCTACCCAACTAACCAACAAGTGTTTTCAGGTTACTCTTACTATCTACAACATTAACATTCGTGGCAGGAGAAGAGAGACTCAGCAAACACATTTGACCTTATATGCTACAGGTGAGTCTACAAGACCTACTTGTAATGCGTTTAATTTGCTCGTCATGCATTTATTTTACTTCTAGATTCAATGTGATACATTTATGACCATAAGACAAAACCGACATATAGCTTATATACGCATTTGTAGTTAGCTTATTTTATATGCAAGTTTCAGTTTTTACAAATTATGTATGTTAAATGTTTCCGTCTATAGGAATTCTACTATGGATCGCAGTTGGATAAATGCTTTACGGACGAGTGTTGAATATCAGAATGGGGTTAGGGAATTTATAGAATTTGCTAAACAAAATGTCCATGATGATAGTGGGAAGTTTTATTGCCCTTGTGTACGATGTTTTAATAAGAGGCGACTAAGTCCTGAAGTTATACACACACATTTAGTTTGTCAAGGATTTTGTAAGACCTATACAGTATGGGTATGGCATGGTGAAAAAATGCCAAGTGGGTCTCAACACAGAGAAGTGACATATGATGATAATGACGCTGATATGAATGATCGCATAGAGGACATTATTCGTGATGTAGGAGAAGAGACTTTTCATCAATCACATGCATATGGTAATATGTGCAGTGATGCAGAGACCCCACTATACCGTGGGTGTAAGAAATACCAATTGTTGAACGCTGTATTGAAATTGGTCAGCCTGAAGGAACGTCATGGGTGGAGTGACAAGAGTTTTTCTGAAATGCTTGAGGCTTTTAAAGACATGCTTTCGGATGATTGTTGCCTCACCGATACTATGATGCTAAGAAAATACTTTGTCCACTGGGGATGGGTACAAAAAGATCCACGTATGCTCGAATGTTTGCGTGTTGTATAGGAACGAGTTAAAAGAGAAGCTGAATTGTCCGATATGTGAAACCCCAAGGTACAAGTCAAATAAGGGGCCTGCAAAAGTGTTGTGGTATCTTCCAGTCATACCAAGGTTCAAGCGCTTGTTTCGCTAATGAAAATGATGCAAAAAATTTGAGGTGGCATGCAGATGAGAGGATTTATGATGGAAAGATTCGACATCCTGCCGATTCTTATCAATGGAGGAAAATCAATCAATTATTTCCGACCTTTGGCCAAGAACCTAGGAACTTTAGGCTTGCCCTTAGCACGGATGGCATGAATCCATATGGAAGCCTTAGCAGCATACATGGTTCCTGGCCTGTACTTCTGATTATTTACAACTTATCTCCTATGTTATGCATGAAACAAAAGTACATCATGCTGTCCATGTTGATTTCGGGACCAAAACAACCCGGAAACGACATTGATGTTTACCTTCAGCCCTTGATCGAAGACTTGAAGGAGTTATGGGAAGAAGGTGTCGATGTTTTTTACTCTTTCAAGAAGGAGGTCTTCAAAATGAGAGTCATGATATTTTGTACCATAAACGACTTCCCAGCATATGGGAACTTGTCAGGGTATAGTATAAAAGGCCATAAGGCATGTCCGGTTTGTGAAGAAGGCACACGCTACCATTAACTTCAACATGGAAGAAGACTGTTTATCTTGGACATAGAAGATTTCTTAGACGAGGCCACCCATATCGTCAATTAAAAAAAGCCTTTCTTGGTGGCCAAGAGCATGAAGATGCTCCGGTGGCATTGACTGGGGAGCAAGTGTATGCAAAGGTGAAAAATGTAAGTGTCGTCTTCGGTAAGACTGCAAAGGGTAGAAAAGAAACAAATATATGGAAAAAAAAAGATCGGTATTCCTCGATCTTCCATATTGGCGCAACCTTGATGTGAGACACTGTATTGATGTCATGCATGTGGAGAAGAACATATGTAATAGTATTGTTGGCACGCTTCTCAACATACAAGGTAGCACAAAAGATGATGTGAAGGCAAGATTGGATTTACAAGAAATGGGAACACACGAAGACTTACATCCAAGGCCATACTGTAACAGAACTTATTGTCCCCCGGCTTATCATACTTTGTCTAAGGATGAGAAACGTAGTTTTTGTGAGTGTTTACATGGCACAAAAGTTCCATCGGGGTATTCTTCAAATTTTAAGAGGCTTGTATCGATGAAGGACTTGAAATTGGTAGGCCAAAAGTCTCATGATTGTCATGTCTTGATGCAACAGCTACTCCCAATAGCTATTCGAGGCATAGCCGAGATGATCTTCGAAACATTTTGACTAGGCTTTGTTTGTTCTTCATGCTATTTGCAGTAAAGTGTTCAAGATCGAACAATTGGATGAATTAAAGAATGAAGGATATCTTATCTTGTGCTACCTTGAGAGGCTTTTTGTTCCTTCATTTTTTGACATCATGGTTCATCTAATTGTTCATCTAGTGAGGGAGATCAAGTTGTTCGGTCCTGTCCATTTACGGTGGATGTACCCAATTGAAAGATCTATGAAATTCCTAAAAGGGTATGTGAAGAGGGCATACTGGCCAGAAGCATCAATTGTTCAGAAGTATGTATCTGAAGAGGTCATGGAATTTTGTCAAAATTATTTAGCTAATGTAAGACATATCGGGCTTCCAAAACGTCAGAATGCTGAAGGGGGTAGACGGGGGGCCTCAATAAATAGAGTGGATCTTGATTTATTGTCACAAGTCCACTTATACATCTTGAATAATATTGATGAAGTTCAGGCCAGTATAGCTGCCCATAAAGAAGTTGTGAGGAAAGAAAATCCCCGAATGACTGAACAAATGTTGATTAGGGAGCATAACAGAACATTTGCAAACTGGTTCAAGCAAAAGGTCGAGGGAGAGGAATCTGTTTCTGAGACAATGAAATGGTTGGCACGTGGTCCTAAGGTTGATGTCATCAGTTGGAATTCGTATGTGATCAACGATTACACATTTTACACTAAGTCACTAGATGATAGGAGCACCATCCTGAACAGTGGTGTAATGTTAGAGGCTGAATCTATGCACGTTTCCAGTTCGAAAGACAAGCAACCTAAATTGGCAATCATGCCATATTATGGGGTTATTGAAGAGATTTGGGAGGTGGACTATGTCTTCATTAGATTTCCCATTTTCAAATGCAAGTGGGTTAATGTCAACAGTGGTATTCAGATCGATCGGCTTGGATTTATGTTAGTTGATCTCAATAGTGCAAGTTTTGGAGATGAACCTTTTATTATGGCAGACTAGGCGAAACGAGTTTTTTATATTACCGATCAAGCAAATAAAATATGGTCTGTAGCTCTCTAAGGTAAAAGGGTCATCGATATTGATAAGGAAAGTCATGCAAATTATGGTCTTCCTGACAGTACTCCCTTTTCAGGGGGTCTACCGGATATGAACGAAGAAGATGAAGCGAATAATGAACTCAGCATAAGAAATGATCATCAAGAAGGGATATGGGAGGATATCCCTTTATAAAAGAGTCAATTCATAAGGTAATATTCATCTATACAATTCTTTGAAAACTTTAAGGTTTTAACTGTATTATATTCCTTCTATATTTTTAACCGATGTCACTGACTCTATGAAGTTTGTTCTTGTTTCATGTTTGTGGCAGCTGGATCCGATCCAATGCTCTCAGCCGAGGGAAGCAGTAAAGCTACAGAAGCAATATCTTGAAAATTTGGCCCTCAAAGATCAATGTTAAGGTAAATTTTCTCTAATATGTAACAACCATATTAATCAGTAACGAATTTTATTATCTCTGGATTTTTAATATCTAAGTGTTAATTATTGTTTCTGCTCAGTCACACAGAGAAGAGATCATACTAGAACTCCACAAAACTTTATCAGGATCTTGTTAAGGGAGTTGTACATGGTGGAATGATCAAGGAGTTGTTGGGTGGGAATCGGATGAAGGCATGGTGAATATTGGGCATGTATGTTGATTTAAGTGTACGTGGTATATTTTATTGCAATAGCTTATTGTATTTGTATTTGTAACTCATGGTCAATAATATTTGTATTCTAGCTACAATCTACTTTTTCCCAATTCAATTTATTCATAATTGTTCATAGCTTGTAGCTTAAAGTGTAGCCTTTTCTGTGCTGGATTGGCTTGTATGGATTTGTGTATAGGTCATTCAATTAAACCACAATTGTTCATAGCTTGTAGCTTAAAGTATACCGTTTTATGTGCTGGATTGGCCGGTATGGATTTGTGTATATATATGATCAGTAAGAACAAAACAGGGAAAAAATGCAGGAAACTTTAGACCAATAAAACAAAAACGCCAGTCTTAAAAGTTCAACTTTTAAGACCGGATGTACTTGGATTTATTTAAATGCGCGGTCTTAAAGGTCAGGCGATATATTTGAGATGCGGTACTAAAAGTTGGTTTTACAAGACCGTTGATTTTAATATGCCCAGTCTTAAAAGTTTATCTTTAAGATTGGACATATTAATCAACCAGTCTTGAAAGTGAGACTTTTAAGACCGTGTATAATTTTTTTGTCTGGTCTTAAACAATAGATCTTTTAAGAGCGGTTAAATTTTTGTCCGGTTTTAAAAATTGAGTTTTAGGACCGACAAAAAAATATTTCAGTTGGATTTAGTATCACTTTTAAGACCTGATGTTTTTAAATGTCCGGTCTTAAAATAGTTAATTTAAGATCGATTTAAGTCTGATCTTAAAGATATACTTTTAATACTGGCTTGAATAAGACCGGTCGCGAGTTCGGTCTGCGGATGCCTCTTTTGTCCGGTCTTAAAAGCTTTTTTTGTACCCGTGTCACATAATCAATCTCATGCTATATTGATGCTCAAAATAGTTTACTGCAACTCACATAAACATACAGGAACATAATATTTTACCGTATACAGAAGGATATACTACACAGTACATAGAACTCGAAACCCCTTTTTCCTTTCACAAATAAAAAGAAAATAGACACAACAATATGGAGAATAAACAAAGAACAACCCACACAAAAACAAAGCAATGTAATAGCTAATATAAGGGAGAAATTTATAAATAAAAAAAACATCATTAGTAGGGGGTTAGAAGCAGAGACCAAAAGTGACAAAATACCTTATGCCCTAAAGATGGTGATGCACCTAAGCCACCAAAAATGGGCTAGCAGAGACAATAATAGGAAAGACTAGATGTAGGGACACGAATAAGGCAAATAGACCAAGCAAAGAGCACACCATAGCTTCATGGACCAGGCAGAGATGCAAAGCAGTAAGAGGAAGAGAGCAGGGAGCAACGGGAAGGAGACAGAACGGCTAAGTGTGAGTTAGGTTAAAATGTTTTGGGAAAATCTATATAGGGGTCTAAGTAACAGAAAAAAAAAAATTTAAAAATGGCCCAAGATTCTGAAAATACCAAAAAAGGCCCCAAGGCCTTTTCTAGTATAAATTCATTAAAATGTTAACAACTATATCAGCTCCATTAACAACTAATCAGCTCTATCAACAACTAAAGTTTTAATGAATTTATACCAGAAAAGGCCCTGGGGCCTTTTCTGGTATTTTCAGAATCTTAGGGTCTTTTTTGAATTTTTTTGTTACTTGGACCCCTATATAAATTTTCTCAAATTTTTTTACTTTAGTTGATTGGAAAGATAAATAAAAAAAGTATTACTGAAAATTTAGAGGGAAGAAACGCGCGTTTAACTTTTTTCAGTGGGCTGACTAAAACATTTGAAAAGTAGCAATCCAATGGACAAACCGCCTCTGAAAGCAAAGCATTCTCCAGTGGCTACAAAGAATCGCTTGAAGACCCGCCACCGCTTGAATGTGTACAGCGGTTCTACCTAAACCACTTGGGAATGCCCGCTGTAGTTGGTCAAATCTCTTGTAGTGATATAAGTAGAATTTAAAGGGTTAGCTTCCATTTGACTCTCTATCATAACATAACTTGTGTGTTGACTTTCCACCGCTACAGTAATGATTCATTTCACCTGACGTTAAGTTGCTTAAAAATAACGTTTTTATTTCTGGTCGGTGGCGTCTCGTTTTTTTTTTTTTTTTACCCCTTCCTTTTTTATGAGTTCGAGTCTCGTTTTGTTTTTTCCAACAATAGTTGGAGTCTCGTTCATACTTCATACTATGTATATTTCCATATATGTTGTTACATGTGACACCAAAATGAAATAAATGTTACGTGTCTTCCACTCTTCAGCACACATCTAATTAAGTATTGAATATTTGGCCCTTTTCTTGTTCCTTGTATTTTTAATTAGAATGGAGGTTTTGATTTTATTTTTTACCAAGTTTAAGATTTTACTCCCTCCAATCCTAATTATATGGTATGGTTAATTACATTTTGGTTTTTTAAAAAAGAAAATAAATAAATAAATACCATTTAAAATTATAAAAACCTAAAAAGTCTGTTAAGAAATGGAAAAGACAAATAGGTCCTTAGGTAGGAGTATGTAATTTTAAAATAATTTGTTTTCACCAAAACATCCTTCATTAAAAAAAAAAAAATGCAATACCCTCACCAGCCGACCAACGTTGGAGCTCTGGCAGGATGTCTGTATATATGATCAGTGAGCCACCGTGCACTCTTTTTATATATGTACCCAAACAAATATAACTTAACATTTAAGGTGTGGCCAAATGCAATTAAAAAAATTTGATAAAGCAATTGACCACACTACAATACATATTTAATTAATGTGCTTGACAACATTGATAATTATAAAAAAAAATAACTAATTAGACTTTTATTCTATTTTGTAGACATTTTTCTTATAATAGTTCTAATTTTAGAAATATAAAATAATTAAATCAATTTATTGCATTATTTTTTAAAAAAATTGATTTGATCTGCGCTTTTTCTTATTTAGTTAATACTTTTACGTTTTTAGTCAATATCATTACTAATTTAGTTTATACATTTATGTGTTTAATCAATATCATTACCCATTTAGTTAAAATCTTTACGTATTTAGCCAATATCACTACTCATTTAGTCAATATATTTACACTATTACTCATTTAGTAAATTCATTTGCAAATTTAGTTAATACCAATATGCCTTTAATCAATATTATTAGTTGTTTAGTATTAACTAAAGATGTAAAGGTATTCACTAAATGAGTAATGATATCGACTAAAAAAGATTAAATGTATCAAATAAATGAGTAAAGGTGTAAATCCATTTAAAAGAAATAATATAATAAATTAATTTTATAATTCTAAAATTAGAACTATTTTAAGAAAAATATCTACAAACTAGAATAAAAGCTTAATTGGTTATTTTTATTTTTATAATTATCAATGTTGTCAAATACATTACAAGTATAGTAAATGTGTATTGTAGTGTTGTCAATTGCTTTATTGAAGTTGTTAATCAAATGTGGCCAAACCAAAATAGTGTGTTTGGTTTAAAGGGATGAGATGAGATGGGACAAGATAGAGGACTTTTACCAAATTTCCATTAATGAGAAAAATATGCCTTTTTGTTGAGAATACATTTGTTGAATATTGAAAATTTTTTATGGGCAATTTGGTCAATAAGAGGTAAAAAATTTCTTTTCCATCCCTCCCTTCCCCTCAAACCAAACATACCTAAGTGTTTAGATGTATTTGTTTAAAAAAATTGCATGGTAGCTCAATAGTCATATACCTTTTGTTGCTCCAAAGGATTGGGGGTTCAAACCCTCCCTCCAACATCTTAGAAAATTTAAAAATTAAAAATTCCAGATTCCTAATTATAGAATTATTTGTCCTTTCTAATTTTTAACAAACTTTTTAGAGTTTTATAAGTTCAAATGATATTTATTTATCTTTTTCCCTTCAAAAAATTATAATACTTTTATCCTTAATATCTTCTAGAAGGTTTCTAGCTTTTAAATATAACTTACTTTGAAAAAAGTTAATAGCATTAAATTCTTTGTTCCCCAATTTATTGTGTAGAGAGATAATGTAAGAAATAAATTAATAGTAATTAAGACAAACTAAGTTTATTTGGAGGGTACTCTTAAAAAATAATAACTTTTTTTACTATTTTTTTTTTTTGTAAAAACTATTTTTAACAATAATTTTTTATTGAAGTGAGGAGAATCTTAAATTTGGTAAGAAAATCAAACCCATAATTCCATTGTAAATAATTTAAATATAATTATACATGGCTTATATTTTGGGTAAGTGAGAGTGTGAGACTCCCCATATAAAATATCAAAACATACCATAAATTAACAATATCTTTCCAGATAATTTAACTAATTGAATTTGTAAACACAATTATATTTTCGGATTTTCCCCTAAATGAATGGTTTGCTTCCATCCATAAAAATTGTTTCTTTTTTGTTGAACAATTAATGAGGGATTTCTTATGAAAAAAGCCATTGATGATCCAAAAAATTCAGTAAAATGAGTAATATTTTGATTAACAAAACTCTATGATAATTGATAAGTAATTTATATTAGTAATTGAGATCGAATAAGTATTATTCTTTATATTCACTTTATTATTCAATAATAATTATATAGAATTATTTTTATTGGTGTACATAAAATACACTTGTCATTCAACACTATATTGCATCAGTTTACTTATTGTCTATCTCGTTAAAAAAATAATATATTCTTTTTACAACATCTTAAAATGTAATTTTCTTAAATAATTGTAGGAAATATTGGGAAAAAGTCCCCAATTAAGAAATTTATTGATGAGAATTACCTAAATCAAATAACCAAAACTCTATAGGGATAAAATTTGAAGAAGACCGCTACTTTCTATTTATGAGAATATATTAGATTCTTTTTACCAATAAAACTTTAATGGAGGAAATTTTTCCTAATTCTCTCATATTTTCTATGGTATTAACACAATTAGAGAATTTTTCTTCTTTTTAAAATGCTTTTTTTTTCCCTACTTTTGTATTTTTCTTCTCTTGCTGCAGACCATGACTATGCAATTTGAATTTTATGTTGTCAGTATCTTTGCTTATACTATTATTTCCGGTGTAAAAAAGATATTTACTTATACTATTTCATTAAAAAAAAATTACTTGTACTATTCTACTATCATCATTTTTGTGAATAATGTTTTACTTAAAAATTATTAATTTAATAAATATTTTTCCTACACACTACCAAGAATTTGGAGAGGAGAATTTATTGTAGAACCTCTGTAATTTAAAATTAACTGTAGTGTAATATATTATGACATTATTCTGCATGTTAAATAATTAAATTGAAGTTATGTTTTAACTTTAATGCATCATGATTATCTTTGAGTACTTATTTGTTTAACCTAATCGTAGAAGTTTTAATTGTGCTTATACAAGAAGAAATATCTAAGGGCATGCCTTTTACTACGATATAGTTCTTGTTGTTAAATCGTGAGAAGAAATTAACCATAAACTTGAGTTATAGAGAAGAACCTAGGAGTCAAAAGGGCTTTCACTTAAATAGGATTATGACAAAATATATGCATTACAATTTTGATAAGAGGCAAGTTAGAAAATAATTTGGAGGTTAAAATGAGAGATTAAATCATTCTACAAAGTGATAAAGTTTAGATATTAAGGCTTGATTATATAAAAAGATAGTAAAACTGATAGAGATGTTAATTATAAAATTTAGCTTAGGTAGGTTAAATGAAGAGATTACTTGATTTATTTGTGATAAAAAAAAAAAACAGAGACCTAATAAAGTAAACGGGAAGTGTTAAAGTAAACGGCAAATGTTAGGTTTTAAAGAGGCATCAAGAGTATTAAGCAGGGGGTGGGTAAGATGATTATGTTGAGTGTAACACCCCAAGTTTCATACTACTTAGTATGTCCAATGACAGGTAGTATTAGGGATATCAAAAGAGTTGACAGTGCTACAGGTCAAAGTAAAGTGGAATGGAAAGCATACATCATCGTTTGAACGATGAGTAACTGATAACATATGCGCAAACATATGCTGATGTTTGACATATGCTAGTTACGTTGAAAATCCCGAAGGAATATTTGTTGATACATTTATACAAACTCAAAATCCTGGTCTATCTAGACCTATAGCTTGGAATCTAATACAGTTAATCAAATATATTGGCTAGATCAATATTTAGTTTAGTGAAAGTCTCCCCGTCTTTCACAGTGACTAATTATTATAACCACATACACCAACCCTTTCTTGGTATGAGCACTAATATTTGATGTTGAATATTTTCTCTGATTTTTATCATGACACGCGCGATATGAATACGACAAAAAGAGTTGTACATATTCAAAAGTGTGCTGAATTTTAACTGAATTTAATATATCTTTAAACTGCGGTTAACTTTTATTCTTGTCTTACTCGAGAAAAAAGAAAACCAGGAATGCAGCATATGGACAAAAGAAGATATCAAAGAATGATACTTTTTATTGATAAATTCATGACTAACTGACACTGGATTACAACAAATCAAATTTTTCAATTATGATGCGTAAGAATGAGAATAAGTTAAAAAAGGGGAAAATAACACTAAGATCCCAACCATAAAAAAAAAAAAAAAAGGAGTAGAAAAGTCATATAACTTGTCAATGGTAGTAGTTCTTTCACTTGTAAGTCATATGGTTACTCTTTTACTAGTTATTGACAAGCTATGGGACTTTTATGATATTATTTTTCTTGATCAAGACCTTGTTGTCATCTTCCCAAAAAAACAAAAAAAATCAAACCCAAACCTTTTGTTTCGGATTTAAGTGTATTATTCATTACTTTTTTTCTCTATTTAGATCGGTTATATATATATATATATATATATATATATATCCTATTTAGGCAGTTGCAGTGGATGAATTCGCAGCTTTCATAGCATCAAACCTTGGTTCCTTAGCCTGAAACTTAAGTGCAGCGTAGAGCTTCATGTAATCTTCAAACACAAATTTTGGATAAATCTGGTTCATTTCTTCTTCCTTTCCTTCAATCAATGGTGGTGCTGGGTATATAACAGCATCACTTCCTGGATTGTAGAATGAAGCCACAGACATCCTGGTCCCATTAGTTTGTGCAATCACACGATGCTCCACACTCCTGTACTTCCCGTTCGTGATTACCTGTTCATGAGATAGTCTATGATCACTTGCGTCTCAAAACTAAAACAATTACTCTATAAGATTCTAAATGTAAGAGTTAGTAGAAGTCTTTAATAACTATATAGCATTAATTTATGTAACTATGGAGAGAGATTAATATAAGTTGGGTCCCATCTGATAAGCGGGTGGGTCTATCACTATATCAATCTCTCTATATTTATAAAATCTACAATATCGTTTGTGAGGAGACTAGTTATAGTACATATCAAGTTTTGTAGAAGAATTTATGTGTAATACCTCAAGTTGGTCACCAAGATTCACCACTATTGAGTGGCGCATTGGAGGCACATCGATCCATTTGCCATCTTTGAGAAGTTGGAGGCCACTTACTTTGTCATCTTGTAAGAGAAGGATGATGCCACCAGCGTCGGTGTGGGCACGAAGACCCTTCACGAGGTTAGGGTTAGGGCAAGAAGGGTAGTTAGCGACCTTTGTGCCAAAATTTGGTCCTCTTGATCCATGGAAGGCCTTCTTGAGGTAACCCTTCTCCAGTCCAAGATTCTCACAAAGCAAGTCTAGTAGCTCCTCTGCAAGTTTTTCTATGTATTCCGCAAATTCCTTCATTACTTTGCTGCATTTAATTTGAATTTAAATATTTCAGTATATGTGCCAAACGATATATAGTGATGTGAAACACATGCTTGTTTCATTTAGTTTGATCTTTTACCTGTATTCTCCAGTAAGATCTGGGATCTCGGAGAAGTTTGAATCAGGCAAGTGACGCAAGAAGAATGTGCTTTCCCAATCCATGTCCTTAACTTCAGCTTGAATACCCTCCAATGCTTTGCTTGCCACTAACTCCTTGAACCTTTTCTCCATGCATTTCCTATAATGCTTTTTTGTTAACCTCTCCACTGTGTCCAAAAGTTCATGGGGTATCCCATGGTTCACCAACTACAAGAAAAACAATGAGATTTTATTTAATAATTGCCAACAAAAATTAAGAAAAATAATTCACCACAAATACGCAAAAATGAGTACCTCAAAAAATCCCCAGTTCTCACAAGCGTCATTAATTTTCTCCATAGTGGCCTGTCTCTCTTCACCGTTAAGCTTCTCCAAGTTGATGACTGGGAAGTTCGCCATTTCTAGCAATAAAACGCTCCGTTAAATTCTCTAGTTTCAGAGCTATCTTTGTTCGTTTCTATGTCTATTATCCAAGAAAGATGCGTGGTATTTATAGATAGTGTAGGAGTTCAAAGACCAGGAAAGCATCAGGAAATACACTAAAGAAGACATTAATATAATCATGACTTGAACGCTTACGTAGTCTGACCGTCGACGCGCTTAATTTGCGTTGTTGAATTTTCCACTTATAATTTGGGGTCTGATTCGATATTAAGCGTTTTAATTGTTGTCTTTACTGTTTTGGGTGTGTTCATTTGTGTTTTGGATTATCTTAGTGTCACATTTCATGGAAGGTGGCTAAAGTTAAAGTGGTCTATATTACTTTAATCAATTCTTCGAAGTGTCTCGTCCAAAAAATCATGCATGCGTAAGAAAATATGTATAAGTGCATTTAATGATCAAGCTTTACGTTACCCAAAATTCACAAAATGAAATTGGTAAGAAAAACAGATGTATGGATAAAAACGTGCAACCAATGCAAGTTCAGATCAATGTTGAATACATGATACAGTGATTATTTCTTTGAAATAAAAAAAAATAAAAGTATATAGGTTTCAAATATAAAAATTGTTCACATTTTCAAAACAAAAGAATTTATTGTATTTGTAATAATAATTTTGACGTAATAAAATTATTTTATTTTATACTTTTTAGATGCATAAAAAAGTAACTCGATTATTGATTCCCCTCACTCATGACGATGCTAAATATATTCTTTTTTAAGGGAAAAAAAAATCATCTGATTAAAAATAGATGAATTTGTAGTGATATATTAATTTTAATTTTTATATGATATACTAAAGTAGATGAAGTTGTAGTGATATACTATTATTTTTTCTTTTAATTTTGAATTCCATATATCCAAGAACAGGCTAGACTAGACCAGTTATTATTATTATTATTTTATATATATATATATATATATATATATATATATATATATATAGTTATTTCTGTATAATATTTTATTTGAAATTAATTTTAAATATTTTGCTAAATATAAGGCAATTCATAGCTTCTTCAATATGAGGCTATGATAAATGTTTTAAAAACAGGAATGATGATCGAGCAATATAATGTAAGGTATTAGTTACTTCCTTCAGTCCTTAATTAACATAAGATATATTTACTTTATTTGATTAGATTAAGGAAGTTAGTTAAGTTAGTTTATATGACATGCATTTTTTAAAACATTATAGTCATTTTTCTTAATTCTTTCCGTCCCTCTCTTCAATGATTATTTGTGAAGGAAGTATCACTAGGGGTAAGTTATAAAAATATTAACAGGAAAAAATATATATCTTATATTTAGAATCAAGATCAACTTCTCAAATATGTCATATATTAAGTACTAGAGGGAGTATATGTTATACCGTTAGAGGTTACATTTTATTTAATAACACTTTACAAATTAAATTTATACCATGAGTTTAATTTTTTTTTCTTTTTTAATTAAATATTCTTTTCTTAATATATAAAAATTGAATGGAAATGAGGTGAGAAGTTAGACAAAATATTATTAGGTTAAAGGTCTATTTTTCCTTATAAGTTTTTCGGGAGGCAATTTTGCTTCCGAAGTGCTAAGAAATGAGTAATTTTTCCCTGTCCATTATTTGAATAAATTTTGCCTGTTAGTTGATCAAATATATTAAGCTAACAGCCCACATGTCATCGACATCATTTTTTGTTATGAAGCAATTTTTCGCCAAAAGTTTTAAATCTAACTTTGAAAAAATGAAGTAGATGGCACATGGGCTTTCAGGGCATATTTGTATCTTAACAAAAATGACGAAGATGACATTTTGGTAAATAAATTAGCAAAATACAAATGTGAATATGTGTCTCAAAGAATTATAATTTATTGATTACATTCTTATCCAAATTTCACTTTGGAATTAATTAACCAAAAGTTAATTATGAGACATTGTTTAAGGGCTATAATTTAGCCTAAGGATAAGGGATTAATTGATGAAGATTAAATTGCTAATAATGCTTTATAACTTGGATTAATTAGCAAATCAATTAACCTAAGAACCAATCACTCTTTGACCATTATACCTAATAACATCTAAAACACTACATTAAGGGTGCTAATTAGGATTAAACCATTATCCCCTAAAGTCGATAGGGAGAGAGAAAGAGAATTGCACATGGAGTAGAGAGGGAAAATTGTTTAATAATCAATATGTTATATGGATAAGAGCACATGTGATTTTCAAACAAAAATCTTCAAAAGTAAACTAGGATTTTTACATAAATGAAAGGCCAAGATTAAGTTTAATAAAGGTAAATCTAATGGTTCTAATTAACTACACAATTAATCTAAATCCATGTGAATTGGGATGGGCCAATGATAAATCAAAGAATTGAGCTTAATCCTCATGAAATTAAATGGACCAATGGAAAATCAAGCCATGGATTAATGGTAAGGATTAAATCTAAACAAACACAATTGGATCCAATGGATGAAGGGATTTTGAAAAAAGGGAGTTCATTTTATTCAAGATATTATAATTATTGAATGCACATGGGGATTAAATGAGATAGGATAAGATAATTAATGCAAAATGGATTCAGATGAAGGAAAGAGAGGGACGGTTTTTGTGACTTGAAGAAGAAAAAGAAGGGATTTATAATATTCTAATGTAGATATTATGTAATTAGCACATGGGATAATCTAAATGGAAGAGGATAATGTACTATAGGATAATGGTTTTAATAAAGTGGAAGAGGATAAGGAGAGAGGGATGAATTGGAGTGTTTGGGAAATGAGAGAGAAGTGTTTGGTAAGTGAATAGGTAGTGTTTGGTAGGTGGAAGATAAGTGTTTGGAACCAAACATAAGCCTTGAGATTTTCCTTTAAATAGGGACCTTGAGCTTCATCATTTTGCACACCAACACAAGCAAGAATAAGCTGAATATAGAGAGTAGAGAGTGAGTGGGGAAAGCTTGAAGGAGTTAAAGCAAGAGCAAGTAAGTTCTTGAAGTTTTAGCTTTTAAATTCATAGTTAGATTATGTTTTGATCTTAAATCTTCCAATATAGTTTTGGTTTCATGTTTTTATGGTTAAAAATGGCTTTATTTCAAAAATTTGATGAAAGATAAGATGGAGCAAAAATTTTGGAAGTGGAAGATCAAAATAACGAAATTCTGGTGAAATTTTCGGTTAGAAGTTTCCCGAAATCAGCAACATAGAGGCTATGATCTTTTGTAGACAATGAACCTATAAAATTCTGAAATTTTTCATGGTTAAAATAGACATCTAGGGCTTTCCAAATATACCTAGAGTGTATCATTTTGAGTTTTGTGCAAGGAGGTAAAATTTCTTGAAATAAGGCTACGTTTTCTGGGAAGAATTCTGGGCAGAGGTTAAAAACATTAAAATTCGGAATGAATCATTAATTCTGGGTGAAAATAAATATTTTTCTTTACAAAGAGACATGCTAAGGATTCTGAGGAATTTTACGAAACCTCGTTTCGATTTTTCTAGAATTACTTAGGATTTTTCAAAGTTAGTGAAAAATCTACCAAGAAAATCAGCATTAGCGTTTTTCAAGAAATGCAAGGGCAAACTTGTAATAGTAAATCCACCAAGGGTAGAAATGTCAAGATAGGTGAAAATATCATTTTTGATATTATTCTAGGAAATATGATATTAATTATAATATCATACAAAATATGGAAAAGAAAATAATTCGACGATAACGTTATAAGATACCCGAAAAGGCCGAGGTCGGATTCAAAGAACGAGCGTGTTGGTAACTACGCGGTGAAGGGTACGTTCGCGTACTGGTAACTTCAACTCTGATGTGTCTTGTATGATTATATATTATTATTTAATTCATGTTAAGTGCAGGACAAGATAATGTCTTAGGTCATGCACCGTGATTAAGACTCTGTCTTAAGTCACTGTTTATACATTCAGCTATATACATGTTATAGTCTTGATAATACCGTGAGATTGTTTTCCTAACGCTGAGGACATGAGGAGCTGTCGTGGTATTGGTTAGTGCAAACGTGAATAGACTTTACATGTGTTGTGTGTTATGTACTATTGTGTTGTTACATCTGTTGTGTGCTATGTATTGTTAAATGCTGTAATCTATTGAATATCTGTCATATATATTGTTATTACTTGAGCATGAGGTTAACTGTTATCTGAGATTTAATGGGTATTGAATCTCAGCATTAACTAAGGGTTAAGGAAAAGGAACTAGGATTAGAGAAGGCACCGAAGAATAGAGCCGGAGAGGCACCGATGGACGGAGCTAGGAAGAGTCACCGGTCAAAGCAAATGCCGGAAGAGCGTCATCAAAGTATTCATTCTGGCACGGATTTAACGAGGTTACCTCAAACAGTTTGGTGCCGAAGGCAGGGCTAGTCTATGTGGATCAGTCAATAAGTCGCTGTGAACTCGGTGAGACTTCCACGATAGACAACTACCTGGCCACATTGTGTTGATTAACTGAGTTAGGTTCATTGCCCCAAGTCTAGCTACGACTTAGTTGAAGACTATATAGTTACCATGTAAGAATTGTAATTATACAAAGTTCTATAATTGTATCACATAAATATTTCTTCGGGGAAATTTTTAATATACCAGCTTATGCTGGGGCATCAGCATATGTCTGGACATTTTATATCAGATACTTATTATCCAAATATTAATGCATGCTCTCAGTTTCCACATTTCTCGAAGCTGTAACGCTTCAAACTCTATTGATTTTTCTAAAAACTAAGTGTCAACTAACACGATTTCAAGCATGAAATTTGGGGTGTTACATTATTACCTATCATTCATTCCCATATTGCAAAAATGTAACCATTGTTTAGAATCATTTCAAAAAATGTAACCATTGTTTAGTCAGTAATCCACATTTTTCTTATCCGATTTATTTAATTAATTAATATCTTCATTAATCAATCAATCAATTAGGAATTACTTTAATTTTCCAATTTTAATTTGGGCTATCAAAGGTGGATTTGAATATAAAATTCCAACATCTCTCACTTGCATTTGATGGGCTAGCCATTGACTATTTCATCTTTTTTGCTTCATAGTTGTGTATTAGAAACCCCTTATGCAGGATCAACACACAAGGACACCCTAGATGTACTTGCAAATAGTATACATGTTGCCTCAGATGCCCTAGATTCACTCATACACATTACCCATGGCATATATAACCCCTCTTGAGTTAATTCTTGATTAACTCAGATAGCCTACACATACCAGTTATTCACATATGACTTGGTAAGGGACTATCATAGATACTAGCACAACAGTATATTTTAGGGAAAGCCTTCCTTTTGATTGTACTAGTAATCAATTAGGATTGACCTGGTCGCTTTCCCAATGTTTAACCTATTAGATTAAATCACTCATGACCACAAGGTGCAAGCTAAAGTAGCTATCCCTAAATAAGTCCTTCATGATGCTGTCAAAATCTTAAGGGTGTAACATCCCAATTTTCAAAAGCGGAATAAATTTTTTTTTTTCATTCAAAGTCATTTCAAATCATCAGAGTAGACCATTTGAGCGGAAGAGTATCTGATATATATATTCAAAATGCCATAAGTCTGGTTGGATACAATAGCGGTATAGAAACCGCGTGGTTTAAAAGTGAAGAAAAGCAATAATAGGAAGGCTTTTGCCGGGACATCAAAGGAAATCTTTAGTCGGGTCTTCTAGACGACCTGCTTGCGCTTCCCCTTGTCCTCCGTCCTTGGTTCTCCCGACCCTGACGCTATGTTAAGAGCTGAGGTCCCATGCATACAGACCCCAGGTAACGGTTAACCTCATGTTTACGTACACAATATATAGACAACTCATACCACAACACCAAACCGCATACTCAAGCAAACTATCATAACCAATGCATATATATCGCTCCCAGCATGCGACCATATCGCTCCCAGCATACAGACATATCGCTCCCAGCATTACAGATACTCTCTAACCTTTATATGCACACATACCACATATATGCATAACATAAACATCAGAGTTAGTGTTACAGTACGCGAACGTACCACAGAGCTATCAGCTAACTCACATAAACATACCATACACATAGCACATATACGCATATAGTAAACATCAGAGTTAGTGTTACGGTACGCGAACGTACCTTCGTTGACGAGCGTTTAGTACGTTGACGATAAACTGTACTTTTGACGGAAAACAGCGGAACGACAGCGAAATGACAGCGGAACAAGATTACTGATATCCTATAATGATAATATCACATTTATCAATATTTGATATCATAACAGGTATTTTAGGTACAAATTACCATTTTGCCCTTGATCCCCTAATCGGCGGAATTTCGCTAGCACTTTGCTACCTTGACCCTAATCTTCCAGAATTTCAACATATCTCCAACTCCATAATGATTTTCGAAATTAATACCTTAATTACCCCTAGAACATGATTTCTAAACATACCTGGAAGATTAAAGATCAACCTAGCATTTCTACAACAACTACCGAAAGAAACACTAAAACTAAAGACTAGGGACCGAAGAACTTACCCGGCACTTTGCTATTTCCACAGACTCCTCCTTCTCTCTAAAATCTCTCTCTAGAAAGCTCTAGGATTTGTGAAGAATGAAGAGAAGGTGAAGGCTATTTATAGAAAAAGGCAATGGCATTTTCGTAATTTCATTGAACTTTGTCTGATCAGTTTCTGGCCGTTAGATCGCACTTCTTGGAGGTGGCAAGATCTTGGCCTTACACCTCTCAAGGATGATGTCATCCCTGCTGCATCATCAAGCCTTATGTCATCTTACTTTATCAGGTAAAATTCCTGGTTCGGTATCCTGATCGCGAAATTTCGTAAAATCTTAAAATTTCGGGAACAACACTCCGAAGGTCTTTTCTTCCTCTTTCAAATTATCTAATTTAACTCAGTTTCTGATCCTGCTGAGGACATTCTGTTATCAGTTGAAAATCCTCGGTATTCGTGCCAGGCTACAGAAATAACGTTGTCCGGTACTAACTCTGAGACAAAAATCCACTGATTAACATTATACTTTGGTTTTTCCCCACTTATCCCCAGATTCCCACAACGAGATTATTTTCTATCGGTTCTCCTTTTGGCTATCTGCTTTAATTATACAAAATATCTTCCTATTCAGATCTCCAAATCACTCCGTTGGTTACAGAAATGACTTCGGAGACCGGCCATCTTGAGATAAAAATTCCCTCGTTCACAATATACCCTGACTTTAGAAACCTAGGTCACCAGGATTTTATTTCCATCCGTTCTCGTTTATCCTATCCACTTTTAACTATTATTATATTGTTACTTATTTATCACATGCTTAAACCTATATTACTATTATATTCAAATATCTTCTTCATCCTTATCTCCCCCAAAATTTCGGCCAACACACCATATATATATATATATATATATATTTTTTTCCTTAACCACATATATTATATTTATCCTAATTTATTTTCCACATAATTTTCCTATTGGTCCATAACTAATTATTTGGATTTAGGCTTTCATAAATTCTTGAAAAATCCTAAACCATTGATCTTTACTTTTTAAGAATATATCTTAACCATTATTATTTATTTAATTAGCCAAAAATTTCGGTCCTTAATAATTATTATTTATATTTATTTTATTTTTCATGTTTCCCAAATTTCTCTAATCTTATAAAATTCCTGAAAATTTCTTAATTAATCCCTTAATAATTTCTAATAATTTTCTTAATTAAAACTAATTATTTTCTCACAACAATTTTACTGACATTGGTAATTTATGCGCCATGCATAATATTAAAAATCATGAGGCAACTTATGTTCCCCAAAATAATATCAAATTTTAACTCATTATCTTTCAAGGAAAATAATCTCATAAATTACCTAAATTAGAGACGACATACTTTCTAATTTTTAATAAATATTTAGTTGCCTCTTAGGATTTTATCATAATTTTCTCAGGGTATTTAATAACCCATAAATATTTTAGGGACCTATTTGCATATTATTTAATCTTAGGACAAATTGTCCTAATAATAAGATAAATTCAATACAAGGTGTTTAAGACCTCATATTCACCTATTTCCAATAGGTATTATTTACTAAATTATGATACTTATCCTAAGTAGGATTTTTAGGGTATTACAAAGGGTGTCATGAAAGATTTGTTTCCTTTCGGGGCTCACATTGTAATAGAACATGGATCTTCTATCTATGTCCCTTGTTGTGGACTCATTCAACTTAACTTATAAGAAAGTATGTCAATTTTGATTTGTTAACATCGCATAGACTTAAGTTCCGGGTACGCATATTATATGAACCAAAACTCTTCAACTCACAACTCCTCATGATGTCTTTAGAGAAGAGTTATCTGCTTGGCTACGGGTTTCATGCCTCACGCATATCCATGATTTTGTTTTTTTGGCCCGTAGTTTATGTTGTATATTTAATTGTTGAGAATATTAAATTGCAATTCGAATGAATATTTTGAGACTATTAGTTTTTGTTTTTACTGGTTAAAGTAAGAAAGGGAACATAATCATAGAATATAAAGGAAATGGTACCAAGCTACCAATTAAGAAAAATAATATCAAAAAAATTTTAATGGTAGCTCATTCACTTGTCAATTGCTACTTTTTTATTTGTTATTAACAAGTTGTGGGACTTTTCTTACATTATTATTTTTAATTGGAACCAAAGTGTGATTTTCTCTAGAATATACACACACTGAATATTGAGATAACCGATATGGAAAGTACAAATATTTAGACAATTTATTGTGATAACTGGTATAACTGTTTAAACTGGTTATCTCGGTCCAGAAAGTCTAGCTAGCTTTCTTCATCCAGTCTAAAAAGGTATACTCCCTCGGATTTATTAATGTAAAAAAATTTTAAAATTATCTGATTGAATTAAAATAGTTGAATTTATTAATATACTTTTTTGTTAAACGCCCTAATCATTTTCCTTAATTCCCTTCATCCTGATTTTAATTAATTTTTGGTAATAGAGTATTAATAGAAGTAAATTAGAATAAGATTGACAAATTTGAAAAATAGGTATTATATCTAAGATCAAAATCAATTCTCTAAATTTGGTCATATATTAGGAACAAAGTGCGTACTTTCAAGACAGATTTCCAATATAATGACAACTTTTCTAAAAATATTTTATTAATTGTTTGTACAAAAGTCTTAAAAATTCCATAATTTTATAAAAACTAGTTTTAAAAATATCTAAACTAGTTTCAAAACTAGAAAGCTTATTTTAAGGGAAATTTGCTCATATTCAGTGTTCGGCAGTGCTTCAGTCATGATTGCCTCTCATAAAAAAATTTACGTGCCTATAAAAAGAACTTTTTGAATTGGCGAGAGTTTACCGGAGTAGTTTCAAAATATAAATTATTAAATCGGGTATGTTTTAGGAGGGGGAAAAAAAGTACGGCGCATTTTTACAAATAATTTACCTTACTAAATTTTCCAACTCCTATATTTAACACTAAAATGGATAAAAATTGGTGGGCTGAGTTTTATAAATTGGAGAAGAGTACTCTTTATGTTAGTCAACAATTATATCATTCATCATTTTCTAAATTGTCAATTGGATTGGTCTAAGTAGTCCAAATGAAAAAGTTGGTGAGGTTAATGGATGAAGTTAAAAGAGGCAAAAAAACACAGCTCATGGTAGTACGTATGGCCATAATTCTCTTTCAACAATTCAGAAATTGCCGCATTTACATCTTTGGACGGATCACGTAAACCCTGAAGACAATTGAAGAAGCATTTCAAAATTAAAATCCTCCCCCGGGGCGGCAGTTAACATATTTGTACAATATAAGATCTAATGGGGAGTTGATCTTGTTTCAAAATATAAGATCTATTTTTATATTTATGAACCTTTTTCTAATTTACCAAAAGAATAATCAAGAGAAAAGGTAGAGTGAATTAAGAAAGATGATAAGGGGGCTTACCAAAAAAAAAAAAAAGATGATAAGGGTGTTTTAGAATAAATATGATAGGTCTTATGGAATAATTAATCAAAACCTTTTTGTGGAATACAATTGAGTTGGCTGGCCAATGTAATACTCTTTGCTAATTAAACGCCGTGTTTGGTCGTCCCACTGACTTATCAACCCACTGTTTTATATTCTATTTCACTATTTGGTTGCTTGGAATCTCTTTAGAAAGTCCATAAGTTGCTTAGTACACAATCTCCTTCTACAAAAGAAAATATGAAAAGTTTATTTATAATTATTACTCCCACATGTCCTAAATATAGAAGTTAAAGAACTGATTTGTGACAACTAAAAAATTAGCTAAATTAGTTGTTTATAAAAATATGTGTATCGGTTCTCTAAATCAGTGTGGTCAAAAACATAATTTTGATAAAGAAAATGAATTGAGATCCTAAGTTAGGATCAGTAAACTTTTAATCAGTTTATATAATATTTAAGACTGGAGGGAGTAATTAATTAGGTAGTAAACTTATGCTTTGACATGAAGTTTAAGGTAAGCCATATATTGCTTACGATTTATAAATCAGAGTCCCGATATATTTTCTATAAAACAATGATCAGCTCCTCAAAAATACAATTTTTAATGGGATACTTTCCCCCAAATTTTTTCTAAATTAGTTTTAAAAGGTTAATTCTTGAAGAGAATTTTTTTGGATGAGGGGGGACTTAATTAATTGATCAAAGTTCACAATTATATATATATATATATATATATATATATATATATATATATATATTCCACTCAATAATTCTAAATATACTTTATATCACTACTAATTAAATAAAAAAATGTTAAAATGTAAGTTAATTAAGAAAAATTGATTATTATTACACGACAAAAGTGTTATTGGAATTGTTAAATCCATCAATGAAAAATTGTGGTAGTCTTTAGAGGATTTCAAAGACTATTCATCCATGTTGATTTAACACGCTTAGGATAATAATAACTTCAACCCAAAAAATTAAATCAAATTATTCAATGCCAAGAGTTGTAATTGAAAGGTTTGGTGTCAAATGAAAACAAGATAGGCCAACTCAAGTATAAGGGAAAATGACAATTTGGATGTTAAATTTCGAAATAACAAAGAAGAAATAAGGTCCTTTACTGATCTTTTTCTTTTTACAAAAACAATGTAAGGGATTAAAATGTCCCTATGACTAGTTGAAAATATAAAAAAATAATTTACTTTTTATATAATTTATTTTTTCTTTCTTTTTTGATGTCGTGTTATATCTTGAGGATTATAACCTATAATCACCATCTACATACTCTCAGCCGCCTTACTCTTTTCATTTAGGCTCTCTCTAGTGAGCGCGCGTATTGAATTTCATACGAAGAAAAAATAAAAGAGGATTTAATAGACTTTGCATGTAATTAAATAGGGTCCAAATGCACTCTTTTTTTTCTTAAGGGGGAAAAAAGAATGTAATAAAGAGGCAAAAACTAGAAAAGCCGCTGGTCACCCCTTTAGACGAGAAGAAAAATAGGGAGGAAAACTCCCAAAAATATAGGGTAATTCATACATGTGATCTTGCCGTGCAAGCCCCTGGCATAAGTAATGGCTTCTTTGGAAACACGTTGCTAAGAAATTTGTCAATCTCATAGGCAATATATACCTATGTTTGGATAGGGAGAAAAGTGAAGAGAAAATAGGGAGAGGGATTCTATGAAGGAAAACTTCTAAAAATGGTTTTAAAAAATTACTAAAACTTCTAAAAATGGTTTTAAAAAATTACTAAAACTTCTAAAAATGGTTTTAAAAAATTACTATTTTTAGGAGTTTCCCTCCTAGTCCCCCCCAAAAAAAAAAGAAAAACCTTTCCATTCAAACATAGTTATGGGTGGAGAGTAAGGAAATTGACCAAGGAGAAGAAAGAGGAAGGAATTTTTGTTAAGAGTGCTTTTGCGTCTTTCAATGTTATGTTAATTTAATCAAATATAGATAACAAAATTGATTCTCATATCCTTACACATTAAGTATAATTTTTTTTTCCTTAAAATAGTAATGATTGACGAGAAAATTATCATTTGAGACTAATAATATCATGTTAGAAGATTAAAAATATATTTTATAAAATTAATGGAAAAAACCGAAATCTTATATAAAATTAGGTAGATTACTTTTGCCATACACACACACACGCACACGCACGGACTAGCACCCGGTGTGAAAAACGGCAAGGCACCAATGTGATGGGAAGAAACATTGAAGAGGAATTTGTTCCATCATATTAACTCAAATAACATATGCTTCCTCAAAAACAAACACTAAGGTCTTAATTAAGAAAAATAATATTAGAAAAGTCATATAGCTTGTCAATGATGAGTAAAAGAACAATCATTGATAAATGAAGTAGCTACAATAATAAGTCTTGAAACTTTTCTAATATTATTTTCTTTAATTGGGACTTTAATGTCACCTCCCCCTTCCCCTTTTTGTACCCTCATACATTACTCAACAAATGAACGTGCATATATAATTTCATTTAAATTATTGTCATTCTTTGTTCGAATAACTATATGGGATCTAAGATTACTAATTAATTTAATTTCCTTGAAATTATTGTTATTCTTTTTTCCCCCTTACTCTTTAATGTCCTTGCTGGAAGCCAGCAACATAATACATAACCTTTTTGCTCTACCAATATTCATTGAACCACCAAGAACGTGTTCAATTTGAACTTTATGTATTCATGTGTGAAATAATAATTATCATGGCCGTGACGAATAAAGTTTATAGCGCTATATATACTTTTCTATATCTATTCCTTCAAATTCAAAGATCATCCTTTCAGTATCTCATTCGGGTTGTTGGAGATTTAATTTAGTTTTTTTTTCCTGGTCAAATTTAACTTCGGTATAGAGTATATACAGTGATATAAACCAACATAGATAGCATAGTTATGGTTGCTGACTAGAAATGAAGCCTTTTTTATATAGTATTGTAAGATGTTAGTATTAACTATTTGGCAATTCCAACAAACTCTTAGTTAAGGTGTGGTAAGAGGCCTCACCCATAAGGAGGGTAACACAGGTTCGAAAACCTTTTATTCTCTAAACTTTAAACGGGAAACCTGTTATTAAAAAAAGAAAAAAGAGAAAAAAGATATTTGGCTATCTTTTTTTCTTCAATTTCAAAAAATTCAAACGCCTCTATATTTTTATGTGGTTCACAATATAATATAGGTCCAAGTTTATATGTTACTCTGGTTCTCATTATAAGGCAGCATCTATATTAATATTTTTCTTTCATAATATCCTTAATTATTGGGGCATATATTTTCATCTCTACACTTCAAATGTTAACCATTAATAATATATATATTTAAAAAAGTGCACAAATTATCTGCATATATTATATTCAAATAATCATTTAAACTACATTTTTTATTATATAACAATTCGTTAAAATGACATTGTATTTAGGGAGAATCCCAAGTAAATTTATTTGAAATACTGAAATCCATATTTAGGACTACACTTTCAATAAATTCCTAATCAGGCCAAGATGATTAATAAAGGATTTATGAACCTTGTAAATTTACCTTAGTGCCCAATATGAAATAAATAAATGAGTAAAAATATAGCTGAACTTTATGGCATTGACAGACTCGTTATTTAAAATATCCCAAAATAGGAGGCGCCAGATAATTGGAGAGACCGTGAAAAGGACAAGGAGAAAGGGGATTCCTAGTTAAGGAGAGAGTAAAGGGACTAACAAACATTGAAGGGCATTAGGGTAAATTTACAAGGTTCATAAATCCCTAATTAATTATCTTGACATGATTAGGATATTTATTGAAAGTATGATCAATTTAGATTTTAGTATTTCAAATAGGTTAAATTGGGATTTCCTTTGTATTTAGGACTAGAGGAGTAATATGTTATATGTTATTAAAAGTCAAATACTACATTAATTACTCCAGACATTTTTGGTAAAATAACTCATGAGTCGCACATAAGGAAAAAATAAGATAGAAAAAATTAATGACAGGTTTGATTTCCTATTTTTAGGGGAAAAAATTTAATATTAAAAATAAAAAGCGGAAAATTGTTTGGAAATATATTTTTGGTTGTGTGTTCTGAAAAAAGAAAAAACTAAAAGTTTTTCTATATATATATATATATATATATATATATATATATATATAAACCATGATGGTTTGGGAACATGATACCAGAATCATTCTCCTCATTTTCTTCTCAAAATCACGTCTCCACCCCTTAGATCCAAAAATAAATAATTCATATTTAATATTTTATAAAACTATTATTATAGTATATTAGAATATAATTTTTTAATATTTGGTTTGCGTTGGAGTCATGAATTGTATTTATTAGATTTGAACAATTTAAATTTAGTTATTTGTGTTTAAAATAATAATTGTATAAATATAATATCTCAACCATCTTTTTTTAGTCTGAGCGTGAAAAACAATAGCACAAGCCCTATATAATGTAGATATTATCAACCCGAACTTTATCTTAGACTTAAAAAAAAAAAAAAAAAAAAGCTAACAGTATCGTGGCTGTGGATAAGAAGAGTATGTTCAGCTGCTCTTGTTCGAAATAATAACTTCTATTTAACTCTTTTTCAAAACTTGTGTGCTTACTTTCCACCTCTACAGTAATGATTCATTCCCCCTGATGTTACGTTGCTTAAAAATAACGTTTTTCTTTCTGGTCGGTGGAGTTTCGTTCGTACTTCACATACCATGTATATTTCCATATGTTGTTACATGTAAAACGCCAAAAAGAAATAAATGTTATGTGTCTTCCACTCTTCGTCACCCATCTAAGAAATGAATATTTAGCCCTTTTCTTGTTCCTTGTTTGCTTGTATTTCTTATTAGAGTGGAATTATGGTTTTGATTTTATTTTTTACCAAGTTTAAGATTTTACTCCCTCCAATCCTAATTATATGGTATGGTTAATTACATTACGGTTTTAAAAAAAGGAAAAAGATAAATAAATACAATTTGAATTTACAAAATCCTAAAAAGTCTGTTAAGAAATAGAAAAAACAAACAGGTCCTTAGGCAGCAATATGTGATTTTAAAATTGTGTTTTTACTAAAATGTCCCTCTTTTTTTTTTTTTTTTTTAAAATGTAGTAGCTCTCACCACCCGGCGTCGAAGCTCCAGCAGGATATCTATGTGATCATTGAGCCACCATGCACTCTTGTTATATATGTGCACAAACTAATATAACTTAACAGTTAAGGTGTGGCCAGATGAAATTAACCAATTCAATAAAGCAATTGACCACACTACAATTCATATTTACTATACTTATAATGTGTTTGACAACTTTGATAATTATAAAAATAAAAAATTAGACTTCTATACTATTATGTAGACATTTTTCTTATAATCACTAGTACAAAAAATCTTTTTAGACCATATAAAAAACGCCTCTTGGGTTGGATCTGGAACAGTCTCGATACAAGCGATTTAAAAAGTTCGCCTTTTAAGACCGGATGTATCAAAACACTGATATAAAAAGTCCTACTTTTAAGATCGGATATTCAATTAAACACACACAACCCAACCGGTCTTAAAGGTCTGAATTTTTAGATTGGCTGTGTGATACAACGTATCTTAAAAGTTAAACTTTAAAGATTGGCTTCATGAAACATCCAACCTTAATAGTCGGACTTTTAAGACTTTTTGTGTAATACATCTGGGCTTAAAAGCAGGACCAAATTTTGTTTAGACCTGTTATTTATTTCATCCGGCCGTCTAAATTTTCTCATCTTTTTTGTTTGATCTATTTCTTCCTTCTACCCATCCACCACCAAATTTAGCCCATAAAAGACAGTACTTTAAGCTATAAACTATGAACAATTCATTATGAATTACAAATTGAGTTATTGAAAATGAATACAATATTATTCACCATGAGTTATATCATTTTAATGAATATACTAAGACAGTACCTAAATGAATATACAATAAGAGTTACAATACAATGAGTTACAAAGACAACACATAAATGAACATATATACCCAATTCACCATGTCTTGATCAGATTCTCACCCAACAACATTTCTCTTTTATCATGCCCCTTTGGTATCTTTAGAAGATCTTGCCACAAAAATAAAAACAAAAACAAAGCTTTACAGTCAATGAGATTGTTCAAGAATAGGAAGAATATAGTTAAAACCTTAGAGTTTTCAAACAATTCTGCATATGAATATTACCTAATGAATTGTCTCTTTTATAAAGGGATATTTTCCCATATTCCTTCATGGTGATCATTTCTTATACTAGGTTCATTATACATTTCATCTTCTTCGTTCATTTTCGGGAGAGCCCTTGAAAAGGAATGAGTAGTCTCAAGAAGATCATAATTTGAATGAATTTCCCCATCAATACTAATTAACCTTTTTCCTTGGAGAGCTACAGACCATATTTTATTTTCCTGATCGGTGATATAGAACACTTGTTTCGCATGGTCTACCATAATAAAAGTTCATCTCCAAAACTTCTACTATTGGTATCAATTAATGTAAATCCTAGTTGATCAATTTGAACATCATTATTGACATTAACCTACTTGCATTGAAAATGAGAAATTTAATTTTAATATAGTCCACCTCCCAAATCTCTTCAATAACCCCATAATAAGGTATGACTGCCAATTTCGGCTTCTTGAATTTCGAATTGGAAAAGTGTCTAGATTCAACCTTTAACATAACACCACTATTCTAGACGATGCTCTTATCATTTAGGGACTTCGTGTAAAAGGTTTAACCATTGATCACATATGAATTCCAAGTTATGACATCAATCTTAGGACCACGTGCTAACCATATGATATTGTCATAAACACACTCCTCTCCATTAACCTTTTGTTTGAACCAATTTGCAAAAGTTTTGTTATGCTCCCTAATTAATCTTTGTTTAGTTATTTGACTATTTTCTTTCCTTACAACTCCTTTATGTGCATTTATGGTGTTTTGAACATCATCAACATTATTCAAGATATATAAGTGAACTTGTTGTAATTCTTGAAGATCCATACTTTTTATTGAAGCCCCGCGCCTACCCACTTCATCATAATGACCTTTAAGAAGTCCAATATGTCTTACTTTGACCAAATAATTTTGACAAAATTTCATAGTTTCTTCATAAACATATTTTTGAATAATTAATGCTTCTGGCTGGTTTGCGTTCTACACGTACCCTTTTAGAAATTTCATAAATATTTCAATTGGGTACATCCATCGTAAATAGATAAGACCACACAACTTTATCTCACTCACTAAATGAACAATTACATGAAGGGTTAAGGTCTAAAAATAACATATGCTTTACCCTGAAAAGCACCCAACACCAAGTGCTTTTTTCAGGTGCAAAAGTACATATGTGGTTACAAATTAGGTGCAAAAATACCTTGTAACCGTTAAGTTTGGCTTTTTTTACTTTTAAATGTGCAAAAATACACATATGGTTTGGCAAAAAGAGCACCCAACACCAAGTTTTTTTTTAATTTAATAATTTTATTTCAATTAAAGAAAATTATTATTTCTCTAGGTATATTTCCTCGAAGGCCAAATTTTTTTTCCATAATTTATTTTATTCTTAAAAAATCCTTATTAAATTTTCTAATTAATAATTAATAAATGAGTATTTATGCATTTAAAATTTGATATTATAAATACTATATTTTATAAAAATAATTTTAATTTTTTGATCTAACAAATTGAACAAAAAATTATTTAAATAATTTTCAATCAATATTATTTAATTTTTTATTGAATTTTCTAATTATGCAATATAAATGTTTGCACCAATAAGGTTTTTTAAAAAATAAAATAAATTATGATAATGAAAAATTTAGTCTCCTAGGAGTTATACCTAGAAAAATAATAATTTTCCCTTATTGAAATAAAATTATTAAATTAAAAAAAACACTTGGTGTCGGGTGCTCTTTTTGCCAAACCATATGTGTATTTTTGCACCTTTGAAATTAAAAAAATTTAAACTTAACAGTAACGGTTAAAGAGTATTTTTGCACCTAATTTGTAACTACATGTGTATTTTTACACCTGAAAAAAGCACTTGGTGTTGGACGCTCCTCGAGGTAAAGCACATGCGCATTTTTGCACCTTGACTCTTACATGAACCATGATGTCAAAAAATGTGGGGGGAAAAAAGCTTCTCAAGCTGGCATAAGATAAGATATCCTTCATTTTCCAATCCATCCATTTTTTTTAATCTCAAAAACCTTACAACAAACCGCATTGAAGAAGAAATAAAGTCTAGTCAAAATCTATTGAAGATCATATTCGACAATGTTTTGAATAGTTGGTGGGAGTAGTTGTTGCATTAAAACATGACAATCATAAGACTTTTAGCCTACTAATTTCAAGTCCTTCATCAATATAAACGTCTTAAAATTTGGAGAATACCCTAAGGAAAAGGAGAGAAGAATTTATTATAGAACATCTATAATTTAATATTAACTGCGGTATAATATATTATGACATTATTCTGCATGTTAAATAATTAAATTGAAATTATGTTTTAACTTTAATGCATCATGATTATCTTTTAGTACTTGTTTATTTAACCTAATCGTAGATGTTTTAATTTAATCATGAAACAGGAAGAAATACCTGAGCGCATACTGATGGAGGTTAAAATGAGAGATTAAATCATTCTACAAGTGATAAAGTTTATATATTAGGGCTCAATTATACAAAAAAATGGCAAAACTGATGGAGATGTTAATTATAAAATTTAGCCTAGGTAGATTAAATGAAGAGATTACTCAAGTTATTTGTAATCACAAGGGACCTAATAAAGTAAACAGGAAATGTTATTGTACTAATCTAAGACCAACAATACTATAGGCTGCAAATATTAGTCTTTAAAGAGGGATCAAGAGTATTAAGCAGGGGTGGGTAAAATGATTATGTTGAGATAGATGAGTAAGCATATAAATAATAGTAATAATAATAAGATTCGTAATGAAGAGAAAATGGTAAAAAAATATTTACAAGTATTTCATAGATGAACAAAAGATGGCATTTGGATGCGTCAATAAAGATGGTAGATAAATCAATATGGAGTCTTATGAAAAATGTATAGGAAGAAGAAGCAAGGGCTCAATAAAGTTATTGGGAGGCACTCTTTTGGTTAACTATTTAACTAAATATTTGGTTTTAAAAATAAATTAAGGGTATTTGTGTCATTTGACATGCAATATAATTTTATAATTTTTTTATGTCTCATTTGATATTAAATTACTAAAGAGGTTTGTAACATCCCACTTGAAAACAGCGGAAATTTTTTAAAAAAAACCGTGATCAGAGTGGAGCATTTTAACAAGCGAGTAACTGAACTTTAAGGATATATAACCATAGTGTAATTGTACTGATACAATCATCCAATATCCAAAAGAAAGTAAGTGCATAAGCTAAGAACATAAAAACTTAATCTTGATTCCCACACCGGTCGCTTGCCCCTATCTTCAACCCCTAGTCCTCCTGAACCTGAAGCTACAGATGAGATCTAATTCCCATTTGGATCTCAGCTAACGGTTAACCTTATGCTCAAATATGCAATATATAGACAACAGATATTCATAATAACAAGACAACATATCAGTACAAAAGCTCACAGCAGATGCATGATCACAAATAATGACAGAACATAAGCACAAAGCAGTATGTAAAGTTCCACAACGTGTCTTCACATAACCAGTGCCACGACGGCCCATCGTGTCCTCAACGCTAGGAAAACTCAACGGCGTTATCAAGACTATAACCCGTGTAAAGCTGTATGTATAACTGACGACCCTAAGCAGAGCCTCAGTATATGAACGTATCTATCACATATATGTATATGAGCAGCATAGAGTTAGGGTTACAGTATGTGTCCGTACCTTCGTTGACGATCTTTGGTGCTTTCGTCGAAAAACGGTACGTTTGACAGCGGTACGACGAAGACACAACAACGGTGACAGCGGAAACAACGGTTCGTGATTTCAGATATCCTATAAGGATAATATCACATTTATGAATATTTAATATCATAATAGGCATTTTAGGTACAAATTACCATTTTGCCCCTAATTTGATTAGTTGGTGGAATTTCGCCAGAGCTTCGCTATTTTGACTCTAATCTTTCAGAATTTTGACATATCTCTTCCTCCAATATATTTTTGAAGTAAATATCATATTTATTCCTAAAACATGATATCTAATCTAACTTGAAAGATTAGAGATTACTCTAGCATTTCTACTATAACTATCGAAAGAACTACTTAAACTAAAGACTAAGGACCGAAGAACTTATCCAAAGCTTTGCTATGAACTTCTTACTCTTTCTCTAGAGCTTCTCTCTCTAACTTCTCTCTAATATTACTTGTGAATTGGTGAAGAATGAAAAGAAATGAAGGGCTATTTATAGAAAAAACGAATGGCATTTCCGTAATTTCTTTGAACTTCGTCTGGACAGATTCTAACCGTTGGATCGCAATTTTTGAAATGGGTTGATCTTGGCCATACACCTCTTGGCCGACCTCCCCCTCCCCCAAAAAGACAAAATGATGACATCATCATGCTTATGTCATCTTGCTCTATGGGCTTTCATCCGATAAAGCTCCCTGTTAGGTGTCCTAATCGCGAAATATTGGGAAATCTCAAACTTTCGGAAGCAAAGCCCTGAAGGTCTTTTCTTCCTCTTTCAAGTTACTTGGGTCAACTAAATTTTTGATCCCATTTAGAACATTCCGTTGTCTGTTGAATATTTCGACCAAACGCCGTCGGTTACGGAAATTGCGTCTACCGACGTAAACTTCTGGATCATAAATCACTGATTCATAATATGTTCAGATGTTTACCAAATTATCCCCAGATTCCATTTTATGAATTATTTTCTATAGATTTTCACTTCCACCATCTCTCAATTTCACAAAATATCTTCTTGGCTCTATCTCATGATCACTTCGTCGGTTACGGAAATGACTTCGGAGATAGGCCACTCCGAGGTAAAAATTCACTTGTCTATAATATACTCTGACTCTAGAAACTTAGTTCATGGTTTTCTAGGTAGCATTTTATTTCTATCCGTGGTCATTTATCCTATTTGCTTTTCACCATTATAATATTATTTAATTCCAAAATATCCTAGATATTTTTTTTTTCTAAATTTCCATTTCATTTTTCTTTATTTTCTTGGCCAAATTTTCAGCCCTATTAATAAAAAAAATTATATTTATTTTATTTTTCATATTTCCTAAATTTTTATAGTCTTATAAAATTCCCAAAAATTACTAAATTAATCCCTCACTAATTGTTGATAATTTTCTTAATTAAGATTAATCATTTTCTCACAACTATTTTATTGACATTAATAATGTATGCTCCATACATAATATTAAAAATCATAGGGTCCAATATGATCCACAAAATACTTTTTAATTTTTCATTCTTCCATTCTCAAATGAGATAATTTAATAAATTATCTAAATTAGGGACAATATTCCTCCTAATTTTCATAATTATTTTACTGCCCTTTTGGATTTATCATCATATTATTAGGATGTTTTATGGCCCTAACATACATTTTTCACATTTTTGGCAATAAATTCCATTTAATTTTCTTAGTGTTTTCCTTTGAAAAATAGACTAATTATACAACATTTTGAGACCATATTCATAAAAAATGAATATTATTATTATTATAATATAGTGTTCCAGATAATAATTATCCGGGTATTACATTTCCCCCCCTAAACAAAATTTCGCCCTCGAAATTTAATCTATCGTGACTAAAATTTGGGCTGTAAACTCTGGGTATTTCTCCTTCATATCTCTTACTGTTTCCCATTTTGCCTCACCAGGTGATAATCCTTTCTAGACCACCTTTACCATTGGAATGCTCTTATTCCTGAGTCGTTTCTCACGGTGGTCGAGAATTTGTACTGGCTCGACTACGAACGTATTGTCATGTCGTGCTTCAATGTCTTCGAGCTCAATGACATGCTCAGGGTCCGGTTGGTATTTCTTCAATTACAAAACATGGAAGACATCATGGAGATTGCTTAAATTCGGGGGTAGGGCTATTTGGTATGCAACTGATCCTCGCTTTGCCAAAATTTTGAACGGTCCCGCGTAACGTGGACTCAGTTTCCTCCTCTTAAGCGTTCTACCAACACCAGTCACTGGGGATAGTTTTAGAAACACATGATCCCCCACTTCAAATTCCAGGAGTCTTCTTCTCTTATCAGCATAGCTCTTCTGTCTACTTTAGGCTGTCAAGAATCTCTTCTTGATCAAAGCAATTTGTTCGGAGGTCTGTTCAACTAAATCCGGTCCGAGTAACTGTCTCTCAGAAAATTTTGTCCAGCATATAGGTGACTGACACTTCTGTCCGTACAATGCTTCAAACGGTGCCATTTGTATGCTTGCATTATAACTGTTGTTGTATGCGAATTCTGCCAGTGGAAGATGTCGATCCCAATGTCCTTTAAAGTCCAAAACACAAGCTCTGAGCATGTCTTCCAACGTCTGTATGGTTCTCTCAGATTGCCCATCGGTCTCAAGGTGATAAGCTGTACTTAATTTAAGCTTTGTTCCCATAGCTTCTTGCAATGATTGCCAGTACCGGGATGTGAATCGCGGATCTCGATCAGAGATAATACTCTTAGGTACACCGTGGAGTCGTACGATCTCTTTGATATAAATCTCTGCCAACCGTTCTAATGAGTGGTTGACACTGATAGGGATAAAGTGTGCCGACTTAGTCAATCGGTCAGTAATAACCCAGATTGCATCGTGATTTCTGATCTTGGGCAATCCTACTACTACGTCTATAGTAATGTTTTCCCATTTCCATTCTGGAATTTCTAATCCTTGAAGAGGACCAGCAGGACGTTGATGTTCAATCTTCACTTTTTGGCAGGTCAAACACCTGGCCACATATTGAGTTATATCCTTCTTTAACCCGGGCCACTAGAATTTGGATTTCACATTATGGTACATCTTGACCATTCCTGGATGCAGAGTGTATTTACTCTTATGAGCATCATCCAGTATCTTTCGCCTTAATTCATCAACCGGCAGTATGTAAATCCGTTTCTGATACCTGACCAATCCACTAGGTGAAAGGTCATAGTCTTCAGTCTCGCCTCTAGAGATCATCTCCCCGTATAGTATTAGCCCACTCATCTTGCATCTGAGCTTTCTCAACTTCATCTCTCAGATCATATTCCCCTCGACTAACAAGAAGATTTGCAAGATAGGCATCACTGGGCATATTATGATTCAAACAAATCTGATTTGACAAGTTCAAATTCATAAAATCTTTAAGCAGCCTCTGCTCTTGAATCATCATATATGCCACCTATACCGACTTTCTACTTAGAGCATCTGCGACGATGTTTGCTTTACCTGGGTGATATTTAATTTCCAGGTCATAGTCTTTGAGTAACTCCATCCAACGATGCTGTCTATTGTTAAGTTCCCGTTGGTCAAAAAGATATTTTAAGTTCTTATGGTCGTAGTATAATTCTACGGTTGCACCGTACAAGTAATGCCTCCATATCTTCAAAGCAAACACGATAGCTGCAAGTTCTAAATCGTGTGTAGGATAGTTCGACTCATGAGGCTTCAGCTGACGAGAGGCATAAGCCACCACTCTGCCCTGTTGCATTAGGACACATCCCAATCCATGCCCACTGGCATCACTATAGACAACATATGTCTCATTCGGATCTGGAATAATTAACACCGGTGCTTTAGTCAACCTCTCTCTCAGTGTCTGAAAGCTAACCTCATAGTCTTCTTCCCACAGAAAGGGTTGATTTTTCCTTGTAAGCTTTGTCAATGGTAAGGCAAGACATGAAAAATCTCGTATAAACCTGCAGTAATAACCTACCAGACCCAGAAAGCTACGTATCTCTGTTACTATTTATGGCCTCTTCCAGTCCAGAACTGCTTCCACCTTGCCTGAATCAACCGCTGTAATACCCTAATTTTTCAATTCTCATAAATTTTATATTTTATTAGCAAAATACAAAAGTGAATATGTGTCTCAAAGAAATATAATTTAATGATTATATTTTCTTCCAAATTTAATCAAGAAATTCATAAAAATATGATATTTGATTGGTAGATGAAGGGTAAATAGTTATGAGGTAGATTTCCATGTGATATTTGATTGGAAGATGAGATTTAGTAGATGGAAATGAAGGGTAGATGGTTAAGAGGTAGATTTCCATGTGATATTTGATTGGAAGATGAAGTTTTAGTAGATGAACTTATGTATGGTAGATGAGTAGTAGATAGACATATTAATGGTAGATGAGTAGTTGGTGTATCATGTGATTTTTGAAAAGAAGATGAGACCCAAAACTCTATAAATAGAGCTTGAATTCCCCTTCATTCTTCACACCAAAACTCAAAGCAAGATAGAGAGTAAGGCAAGATAGGAGCAAGAAGAAGGAGTAAGAACTTCAAGAGGTAAGTTCTTGAGCTCTAACTTATAGATTTTTGGTAAAATTGTAGTTTAATTCAAGAAATTGTAAAGTAAATTTCTGTACATATTTTTAAGGTCTTTAATCAGTTTGAAACGAAAATTAGAGTGAAAACAAGATGGGAAATGATTTTTGAGATCAAAGGAATAATATTGTGAAAGTTGAGAAAAATTCCCATATTTCAGTTTTTCTGGAGTCAGTCATGTTGTGGGAATTATTTTAAATAGTAAATGATCTTTAAAAATCATGAAATTTTTCAGAAAGAAAGTAGACATCCAGGGCTTTCTTTTGATATAGAATTTGTAATTTTTCAAGCTTTGTGGAAGGAGATACAGATTTTTGAAGTTAAGCTATTTTTGCTGGAATAAAATATGGGCAACGTTGAGAAACGCAAAAACTGGGAATGACTCAGTAATTCTGGGTGAAATTGATTATTTTTCTTTAAAAATAGACATTCTAAGGATTTCAGGAAATTTTACGGATTCTAATTTCGAGTTTTGTAGAATTAGTTTTGATTTTTCAAAGTTAGAAGAAAACTGGACAGCAATGCTGAAATTTCGTTTTAGGGGAATTTGAGAGATTAACAATCGATAATAATCCTCTAAAATAATTCGCGTAGGAGTTCTTAGTGACGTCAAAAGTGACTAACAACAATGATAAACATTTATAGGCATACTTTGACACCTCTACTGACCCCAGTACCTTCAGAAGAAAATTAAGGATTCAAGCTTGAGGTGAGTAACTCTAATCTTATAATCATGTGTGTAAGTGTTTAAGCATTATTTAGCTGATCATGTATGCTGGTTGATTTACCTGTTATATGTTTTTTATCCTGGCCATGGATTAGAGGCTGCGGTCTCATGGGGCTGCGGTCCTAGACAAGAGCTGCGGTTCTTTGCCGTTAACTGTGGTTACGGTTATTTGTAAATTCTTCCATGCTTTAACATGTGCTAAACTGTTATTTATGCCTTCATACATATGCATGAGATTAATTGTTACCCCTAGGGTCCATTCATTTGAACCCCAGATTGAATGAAAAAGACAGATGAAGGATCGGGATCAAAAAGAAAGATGAAGCTGTAAGGGTTATAGTTGCAGGGAAATAATAAGAGAAATGGACTGTATCAGTTTGTTCATCATTTGCTTGTTATATTTGGATTATTGTAATAAGATTTCTATTAAGGGATAAGTTTCACTCGTGAAAATTTTATCCCTATAATTCCGAACTAAGTAATTTCTATGAAAGTTTTATTCTGCTAATAAGTCGTCTAAATCTTTTCGATGCCTGTGCGGGTAAACTCTGATAAACAGAGGCCCTTTAAGGCCGGGTGTTACAACCGCAACTCCACCGCTTGATATAACGTGGCCCAGAAATTTAACTTCTGGCAACCAGAATTCGCATTTGCTTAACTTGGCATAGAGTCACTTCTCCCTGAGTATATTCAACACAAGCCGCAGATGTTCTTCATGTTCTTTCCTGCTTTTAGAATAAACGAGTATATCGTCAATAAACACCACCACAAATTGGTCTAGGTGTTGACGAAAGATACGGTTCATGTAATCCATGAAGACCGTAGGTGCATTAGTCAATCCGAAAGGCATCACAAGGAATTCGTAATGCCCATATCTGGTTCTGAAAGCTGTTTTGGGAATATCACCATCTCTAACTCGCAACTGATGGTATCCTGATCATAAGTCAATTTTTGAAAATACAGTAGAACCAGATAGTTGATCCAAAAGATCATCGATCCGGGGAAGCGGATACTTGTTTTTAACGGTTACTTTGTTGAGTTCACGATAGTCAATGCAGAGTCGGAAACTGCCGTCTTTCTTCTTCACAAACAGTACGGGGGCTCCCCATGGTGACACACTGGGTCGAATAAACCCCTTCTTTAGTAGTTCTTCTAACTGCTTCTTCAACTCTTGCATCTCATTTGGAGCTATACGATATGGCGCTTTTGATATTGACCCGGTACCAGGCATCAATTCAATAGTGAACTCCACTTCTCTCTTAGGAGGTAGCTCAGTGAGATCCTCAGGAAATACGTCAGGAAACTCATCCACCACAGGGATGTCCTTGAGTGAAAGTTCGGTTTCTGCCTTGACCGAGAGAAATATCATATACGCTTGGCATCCCTGCTTCATGTATCTATCAGCTTCCGCAGCAGAGAGGAAATTCAGTCTCATGTCAATCTTGTCTCTGCCAGGTGAAACGGGAAATAGTATCCTCTTGCTACCACAGTCGATCATTGCACTGTTTGCCGTGAGCCAATTTAGACCGAGTATGACGTCGATGCCATGAAGTGGTAGTCGGATAAGGTCTACTTTAGAAACTCGTCCATCTACAATTGTAGTAAAATTTACACATGCATCAGAAGCTAATGATTTCATGCCAAGTGGTGTAGATACTATAAGATCATAAGGTAATCTAGAGGCATGCATTCCTAAGCAATTTGCACAATCATAAGAAATAAACGAATGGCTAGCACCTGAATCATACAATGCTTGTATTAGATTCCCATTTAAAGATATAGTACCTTGAACCATGTCGGAGGACCTTCTGGCTTCTGAATCAGTCAACGTGAAAACTCGTCCTAAGTTTTGTGGCCTTGTTCCTGCAGCCCATTCAGGACAGTTCTGGCTTATATGTCCCGTCTGCTGACATTTGAAGCAGATTTGTTTCCCATCACAATTAGCACCTGGATGGTGCTTCCTGCATTTCGGACAAGGTTGGGATTCCTTCGTGTTAGAAAAATTTTGTTGCCCAGGTTGAAACGGCCTCTTATTCCCACCTTGGAAGTTATTCCAGGGTGTCTTTCTCTTCTGAGAAGAATTTCCTCGGCCAGAGCCGCCACGATTTGCATTGCCGCTATTGAATCTACGTAGTTGCTTCAAGTTTTGTTCAATCAGTTGACAGGATTCTACTGCTTGTATTAGCCTTGAGAACTGCTGAGATACCAGTCTTTCTTGAATCTCATACTTTACTCCATAAATCAGAATATTTGCCAAACTACTTTCATTATCACCCCGTCTCAAATGCAGTGAGTATCAAGACAAATTGGTGAACTGGGCAAAATAATCATCAAATGACTCCTCTTGCCCTTGCCTAATATGAAGGAATTCTAATTCTTTGGTCATCTGCACAGTGGGAGGGAAATATTGCTTGTTGAATTTTCCTAGAAATACCTCCCATGAAATTGGATAGCAATGTGTTTGAAGTGTTGTCGCAATGTTCCTCCACCAACGATCTGCATCTCCCTTTAGTTTAAAAATTGCCAACTGGGCCTTTCTGTTCTCTGGGCACTCCATTAATTCAAAGATTTTGTCCAGCCTCATTAACCAGTCCTCGGCTGAGTCGAGCTTACCTCGAAAGACTGGGGGTTTCATCTTGCAGAATTGGGTAACCTAGTATTGCGAGTTCTCAACTGCTCGATTGGGCTGAGGAGGCATTCTCATTTCTCTCTCTTGTCGAGGTGGAGATCGAGATTGATCTGATCCCTCAGCTTCATCATTGCATTCATCATCCTGTGCATTCTCATTTTCTTCTTCATCATTTTGTTGCTCTCGTAATCGATGCCTTTCAACTTGTCTTTCCTGTCTTTCAGCTAGAAGTTTTTGCTCCTGCAGTTGTCTTCTCATTTCGTCTTGTTCTGGCTGATTAAGTCCTTGATTCGGTTCTTGTTCGGGTATAATTCGGGGTTGTCTATCCCTTCCTTTACCTCCACCTCGGCCTCAGCCTCTAGGGACTCTGGCGCCTCTTATGTTCACCATCTCTTAATGTCTGTTTTCCTTTAATTGTTAACGATGAAAATAAATTATCAGACTTATCGCAACAACAAGTACATAAACACACATATATTCAACACTGCGTCATAATTTACAAAGTGACCAAACAAGTGGTCACATTCCAACTTTGTCATACTAGTCAATATATTACAACCCCTATTATTTAATAAATATTTTACAATCCCTCAAGGTGTTTAGAGAGATTTTTACACACTAGTCTATATACTCCTACTATCATTTGCCACAGCTTTCTTCAACTTCCTTCCATCTACATATGCTAGCGCACTAGGCTCTTTAGATAATGGAGATATATAGGAACCTCTAGGATAGGCCCTTCATCAAGTAGCTCGTTAATAATCCTAGCCCAGAAGCGAGTTCGTGGGAAAAAGAATAGGGTAGACTTAATCATGTCCTCGGGTGAATAACGACTAATAAGGGCGTGATCATTTTTGATTCAATTGAGGTAGGTCAGATACCATCTTTGCACAGTGTCGGTGGTTTGTTCTGCATAAGTGTGTTATGACTCTAACAGTCGTATTAGCGTCACATTATTATCTAAAAGATAGTGGTAATCCTCAGGGGCAGCTTCCTCATTATCTAGGTTGCAAATATCTAGGTAGTCAAAGTTATCTCCTACTGAAGAACCGTCAGGGCTTCCTGTTATTGGGGTCACAACATCTAGGTTATCATTTTCAGGGTCATCCAGGTTATTGGATTCAGGATCATAGATGTAGTCAGGGTGTTCAGGACCAGGCTGATAATCTGGTTCGGGATCATTCAGGTTTTCTACAGGAAAATCAGGGTGATAACAGGGTTCAAAGTGATATCTAGGTGCAGGGTGTACTGGAACGAACAAGGGTTCAGGTTCAGGTAGAGGGTAAAGGGGATTAAGGTTCAACCTGCTTCCCACCATTTCAAGTACCACTGCCCTTCTAGCTGTACATCTCCTCATCCCATGATAGGTGATGTACAGGTTTTCATCTCTGTCCATCTCTATACAATACACCAGGATTACATCAGTACTCTTTTCAAAAAGTATGCTCGTTCAAAAGGCGTAGAGTCTAATTCTGTTACTTAAACCAATTGGCCAGGTAGGTGACTAATATGGGGGCCTCACCGAGTTCACGGCGCCTGGTTGGCTTACCTACATAGATTAGCCCTGCCTTCGGCACCAAAAGGTTTTTCATAACTTAGCCAAACCTATGCCAAGGAAATTGCTCTAATACAAAAAATATAACATGCCATTTGAAAATAGCGGAAATTTTTTTAAAAAAACCGTGATTAGAGTGGAGCATTTTAACAAGCGAGTAATTGAACTTTAAGGATATATAACCATAGTGTAATTGTACTGATACAGTCATCCAAAATCCAAAAGAAAGTAAGTGCATAAGCTAGGAACATAAAAACTTAATCTTGATTCCTACACCGGTCGCTTGCCCCTATCTTCAACCCCTAGTCCTCATGAACCTGAAGCTACAGATGAGATCCAATTCCCATTTGGATCTCAGCTAACGGTTAACCTTATGCTCAAATATGCAATATATAGACAACAGATATTTATAATAACAAGACAACATATCAGTACAAAAGCTCACAACAGATGCATGATCACAAATAATGACATAACATAAGCACAAAGCAGTATGTAAAGTCCCACAACATGTCTGCACATAACCAGTGCCACGACGGCCCATCGTGTCCTCAACGCTAGGAAAACTCAACGGCGTTATCAAGACTATAACCCGTGTAAAGCTGTATGTATAACTGACGACCCTAAGCAGCGCCTCAGTATATGAACGTATCTATCACATATATGTATATAAGCAGCATAGAGTTAGGGTTACAGTATGCGTCTGTACCTTCGTTGACGATCTTTGGTGCTTTCGTCGAAAAACGGTACGTTTGACAGCGGTACGACAACGGCACAACAACGGTGACAGCGGAAACAACGGTTCGTGATTTCAGATATCCTATAAGGATAATATCACATTTATGAATATTTAATATCATAATAGGCATTTCAGGTACAAATTACCATTTTGCCCCTAGTTTGATTAGTTGGTGGAATTTCGCCAGAGCTTCGCTATTTTGACTCTAATCTTTCAGAATTTTGACATATCTCTTCCTCCAATATATTTTTGAAGTAAATATCATATTTATTCCTAAAACATGATATCTAATCTAACTTGAAAGATTAGAGATTACTCTAGCATTTCTACTATAACTACCGAAAGAATTATTTAAACTAAAGACTAAGGACCGAAGAACTTACCCAAAGCTTTGCTATGAACTTCTTACTCCTTCTCCAGAGCTTCTCTCTCTAACTTCTCTCTAAGATTACTTGTGAATTGGTGAAGAATGAAAAGAAATGAAGGGCTATTTATAGAAAAAACTAATGGCATTTCCATAATTTCTTTGAACTTCGTCTGGACAGATTCTGACCGTTGGATCGCAATTTTTGAAATGGGTTGATCTTGGCCATACACCTCTTGGCCGACCTCCCCTTCCCCCAAAAAGACAAAATGATGACATCATCATGCTTATGTCATATTGCTCTATGGGCTTTCATCTGATAAAGCTCCCTGTGTGGTGTCCTAATCGCGAAATCTTGGGAAATCTCAAACTTTCGGAAGCAAAGCCCTGAAGGTCTTTTCTTCCTCTTTTAAGTTACTTGGGTCAACTAAATTTTTGATCCCATTTAGAACATTCCGTTGTCTGTTGAATATTTCGGCCAAACGCTGTCGGTTACGGAAATTGCATCTGCCGAAGTCAACTTCTGGATCATAAATCACTGATTCATAATATGTTCAGATGTTTACCAACTTATCCCCAGATTCCATTTTATGAATTATTTTGTATAGGTTTTCACTTCCACCATCTCTCTAAATTTCACAAAATATCTTCTTGGCTCTATCTCATGATCACTCCGTCGGTTACGAAAATGACTTCGGAGATAGGCCACTCCGAGGTAAAAATTCACTTGTCTATAATATACTCTGACTCTAGAAACTTAGTTCATGGTTTTCTAGGTAGCATTTTATTTCTATCCGTGATCATTTATCCTATTTGCTTTTCACCATTATAATATTATTTAATTCCAAAATATCCTAGATATTTTTTTTTTCTAAATTTCCATTTCATTTTTCTTTATTTTCTTGGCCAAATTTTTGGCCCTATTAATAAAAAAATTATATTTATTTTATTTTTCATATTTCCTAAATTTTTATAGTCTTATAAAATTCGCAAAAATTACTAAATTTATCCCTCACTAATTGTTGATAATTTTCTTAATTAAGATTAATCATTTTCTCACAACTATTTTATTGACATTAATAATTTATGCTCCATACATAATATTAAAAATCATGGGGTCCAATATGATCCCCAAAATACTTTTTAATTTTTCATTCTTCCATTATCAAATGAGATAATTTAATAAATTATCTAAATTAGGGACAATATTCCTCCTAATTTTCATAATTATTTCACTGCCCTTTTGGATTTATCATCATATTATTAGGATGTTTTATGACCCTAACATACATTTTTCACATTTTTGGCAATAAATTCTATTTAATTTTCTTAGTGTTTTCCTTTGAAAATAGACTAATAATACAATATTTTAAGACCATATTCATAAAAAATGAACATTATTATTATTATAACATAGTGTTTCAGATAATAATTATCCGGTATTACAAGGTTGGTAATGAAATTCTTCTTTAAAGGAATCTTATCACCTTTTCACAAATCCACCAAATCTTGATTTGATTCATGCGTTGCATTTTGTTTAGACGGCTGCCATAATTTCTTTCAATATGCATGTTTTTTTTTACTCAAAATCTATTTTCAAATTTTTATAAATTTCAATAATTACACCAATTTAATTATTATATTAATAAAAAATCTACTAAAAAGAGTCATTGTGTGGCAGATACAAGATAGTAATCTTCGATTCGGCAGATCCAGATCAGTTCACAGTAACAAATTTTCCGACCAAATTATTTTCTTAATTTTAAAAATTAACTTATGATGGTCCTACGAAGTCTGGGGCCCGCAAGGCGTCTCCGACCTATTCTATAAATGAATACTCTCCCTCAAGATTATTCCCTAACCCCTTTCAAATTAAAGCAACACGTTTCATTATTTGATTCTTATTCGTGGTTACGTAATCGCCGTCACCGTCGCCTGATTAGTTACAACCACTGTCTCCGACGGAGAAGAGGAACAGATTCTTAAAAGAGAGGGCTGAGAAATATTGATGCAGATCAGATCAAAATACAACAGAAGATATCATCGGTGATTCCTGAAAGTAAGAGCATGGAAAGGTGTTATGGCTTAGGGTCTATTTTGATTCTGGTAGCTCTAACGGCGTCGATGGTGCTGTTGCCGTTGATGTTACCGCCGCTTCCTCCGCCGCCGTTGGTGCTTCTGTTCTTTCCGGTGGGGTTATTGGCCGCGCTCATGTTATTAGCGTTTTCGCCCGGGGAATTGAAGCTCGGATAGAAACGTCACCGTTTAGGTTGCGGTTGTAGGTTAGGCGAGTTTGTTCGGCGTACGTAATGGCCGCCACATTTGGCTTCTTCTTTTTTTTTTTTTTTGAAAGGCTGGCCTCTGTGATTATCCGCGTGAAAATTGTGACCCATTTTCGTCTTTACATCAAAATAGAGCTGATAAAAAAAAGTTTATTCAAGCTATCATAATTATTTTTTTTAAAAAAAATCAAATATTCAAAATTACTGAACCAATCTGTGTGCCAAAGATGCATGTTCAAATGAAAATTAATGAAGAAATAAATTAGATGTTAATAAAAGAAAGAAAAGAAAACAAGCAAAGTGTGCCAAACATGCATGTTCTTCATATGAAATCACATGAAGGAAGAAATCACACGCAACATTTTGTGCAAGTTTAGCATTATTTAATTTTTATAAGCAGAAAAGAGAGAGAGCATAAGAGGAAGCCGAGAAGGAAAACTGCAATTTGGATTCAATAACCAATAAATCTGCTATAAAATGAAAATCTAATCAGCTATTTATCCTACCAAATAAAAAATTATTAAATACAATCTAAAAGATCATGGTGGACATAGTTTAAAACATACACACATATATACATATGTTAAGTTTGTAATCTACATGTCATCCACACCATTTTTGTTAAAATACATATTTATCCTAAAAGTCCATGTTATTTAATTCATTTTTTTTCAAAGTGAGATTTAAAATGTTTTGATCTCCCCTTTAAAAAAAAAGTAATGTTGATGACATGTAAATTGTTAGCTTATTTGATCAACTAACAGTTAAAATTAATTTGGGTGACAGCTAGAGCAAAATTACTCTTTTTCTAACACTTATAGAGCAAAATTGTCCCCCCCAAGAACTTATGGAATAAAATAAGCCTTTAACCTAATAATATTTTGTCTAAATTGAAGAAAAGATAACCTCTCACCTCATTGCCTTTCAATTTTTATATATTAAGAAAATATTAAATAAAAAAGAAAAAAATTTAGACTCATGTTATAAATTTAATTTGTAAGATATTATTAAATAAATTGTTACCTCTAATGTTATGACATATACTCCTTATGGTACTTAATATAAGACACATGTGGTGGTGAGTTGATTTTCTTCTTAAATATAAGATATAATTTTTTTATTTATCAATATTTGTCTAACTTGCCAATATTGATGCCCCTTTAACAAATAATCATTGAAGAGAGGGATGGAAGGAATAAAGAAAAATGACTATAATGTTTTAGAAAATACAAATCATATTATCGAACTTAACTTTCTTAATATAATCAAATTAAGTATATATGCCTTATATTTATATTAAGGACTGTGGGAAGTAATTAATACCTTACATTATATTGCTCAATCATCATTCTTGTTTTTAAAACATTTATCATAGCCTCATATTCAAGAAGCTATAAATTGCCTTATATTTAGCAAAATATTTAAAATTAATTTCAAATAAAAATATTATACAGCAATAACAATATATATATATAACATAATAAATACTCCTACGGTGAGTGTTTGTGTAGCTATGAAACCCAGGTTTTAAAAACCTTTTTTGGTAAGACGAGACAAAACTCTTCTCAAATGCTTACCTCATACATTGTAAAAATATTCTCTAAAAACTAATCTAAACACACACATTTCAAACCAAACCAAACCAAACGACAATGACAAAATTTAGCAACCGCTTAGTCTAAAGGGACTCTGATTTTTCTGCAATAATTGAGAAGGATACTGGAAATTCTGCATGAGGTCTCACTCATTAATCAAGGATACAAAAACAAATTGTAGTTTGAATTTAGCTGTTGAACTGACTTTATCAGCTTTGTCACACGCTTTTCACCAGGAATTCACTTTGCACATTTATCAGATTACCCTCATTACTGTTAATCAACTTTAACTGGTCTATTTTGGCCTATTCTTGGATGGGATTTAAAATTAAAACAAAAAATAATAGTATATCACCACAAATTCATCTACTTTAGTTTATCATATAAAAATTAATATTAATATTATAAAAATTAAAAATAGGTCGTATTGTATATAGATTTTGATTAATACACTTATTGATATGGATGGATGTTAATATAAAATAAAATTCTATAACAAATTATATGTTATTTTGAAGTCATTTATATAATCATATAAGGAATTATAAAACTGTTGGTCCCCCAAGTTGTCTTCAGTTGTTGATTTAAATTCTAAAGTATAATCTTTATCAATTTAGTTTCTAAAGTGTCATACACAATAAATCATTTTAGATCTCAACATGGACAAATAGAATTTTCCGCTGTTCATGATTTTTTTATTTCTTATTCTTTTAATCAGATGATTTTTTTTTAAAAAAAAAATCATTTATTTACCATCGTAATAAGTGAGGGACTGAGGGGAATCAATATATAATCGAGTTACCTTTTTATGAATCTAAAAAATATAAAATAAAATATTTTATTAATTCAAAATTATTATTACAAATATAATAAGTTCTTTTGTTTTGAATCAGTGAACAATTTTTATATTTGAAAACTATATACTTTTATTTTTATTTATTTCAAAGAAATAATCACTGTATATTGTATTCAACATTGATCTGAACTTGCATTCGTTGCACTTTTTTATCCATAAATTTTTTTTCCTTACCAATTTCATTTTGTGAATTTTGGGCAAGGTAAAGCTTGATCATTAAATGCACCTAAATATATTTGCTTACGCATGCATGATTTCTTCGACGAGACACTTCGGGGAATTGATTGAGATAATATAGACCACTTTAATTTTAGATACCTTCCATGAAATGTGACACTAAGATAATCCAAAACACAAATGAACAAACCCAAAACAGTAAGAGACAATAATTAAAACGCTTAATATTGAATCAGACCGCAAATTAAAAGTGGAAAATTCAACAACGCAAATTAAGCTCTTCAACGGTCAGACTATGTAAGCGTTTAAGTCATGATTATATTAATGTCTTTTTTAGTGTAGTTCCTGCTGCCTTCCTGGTCTTTGAACTCCTATACTATCTATAAATACCACACATCTTGCTTGGAAAATACATATAGAAACTAACAAAGATAGCTCTGAAACTAGAGAATTTAACAGAGCATTTTATTCTAGAAATGGCGAACTTCCCAGTCATCAACTTGGAGAAGCTTAATGGTGAAGAGAGACAGGCTACTATGGAGAAAATTAATGACGCTTGTGAGAATTGGGGATTTTTTGAGGTACTCATTTTTTTCATATTTGTGGTTAATTATTTTTTAAAATTTTTGTTGGCAATTATTAAATAAAATCTCATTGTTTTTCTTGTAGTTGGTGAACCATGGGATACCCCATGAACTTTTGGACACAGTGGAGAGGTTAACAAAAGAGCATTATAGGAAATGCATGGAGAAAAGGTTCAAGGAGTTAGTGGCAAGCAAAGCATTGGAGGGTATTCAAGCTGAAGTTAAGGACATGGATTGGGAAAGCACATTCTTCTTGCGTCACTTGCCTGATTCAAACTTCTCTGAGATCCCAGATCTTACTGGAGAATACAGGTAAAAGATCAAACTAAATGAAACAAGCATGTGTTTCACATCACTATATATCGTTTGGCACATATACTGAAATATTTAAATTCAAATTAAATGCAGCAAAGTAATGAAGGAATTTGCGGAATACATAGAAAAACTTGCAGAGGAGCTACTAGACTTGCTTTGTGAGAATCTTGGACTGGAGAAGGGTTACCTCAAGAAGGCCTTCCATGGATCAAGAGGACCAAATTTTGGCACAAAGGTCGCTAACTACCCTTCTTGCCCTAACCCTAACCTCGTGAAGGGTCTTCGTGCCCACACTGACGCTGGTGGCATCATCCTTCTTTTACAAGATGACAAAGTAAGTGGCCTCCAACTTCTCAAAGATGGCAATTGGATCGATGTGCCTCCAATGCACCACTCAATCGTGGTGAATCTTGGCGACCAACTTGAGGTATTACACATAAATTCTTCCATAAAACTTGATATGTACTATATATAACTAGTATCCTCACAAACGATACAGTAGATTTTGTAAATATAGAGGATTGAGATAGCGATAGACCCACCCGCTTATCAAATGCAAACCAACTTATATTAATCTCTCTCCATAGTTACATAAATTAAGGATATATAGTTATTAAAGACTGCAGCCCCATCTACTAACTCTTACATTTAGAATCTTATATAGAGTAATTCTTTTAGTTTTGAGACACAAGTGATCATAGACTATCTCATGAACAGGTAATCACAAATGGGAAGTACAGGAGTGTGGAGCATCGTGTGATTGCACAAACTAATGGGACTAGGATGTCTGTGGCTTCATTCTACAATCCTGGAAGTGATGCTGTTATATACCCAGCACCACCATTGATTGAAGGAAATGAAGAAGAAATGAACCAGATTTATCCAAAATTTGTGTTTGAAGATTACATGAAGCTCTATGCTGCACTCAAGTTTCAGGCTAAGGAGCCAAGGTTTGATGCTATGAAAGCTGCGAATTCATCCGCTGCAAATGCCTAAGCAGGATATATATATCCAAAACAAAAGAAAAATAATAAATAATACACATAAATCCAAAACAAAAGGCTTTGGGCTTAATTTTTTTTAGGGAAAATGACCACAAGGTCCCAATAAAGAAAAATAATATCATAAAAGTCTTATAACTTCTCAATGACAAGTGAAAGAGTAACCATTTATAAATGAAATAGCTATCATTAATAAGTTGTAGGACTTTTCTAATGTTATATTTCTTAGTTGAGACCTTAGTTTCATTTTTCCTTTTTTTTTTTAAATTTATTCTCATTCTTACGTGTTATAATAGGAAAATTTGATTTGTGTCAGTTACATCATGAATTTATCAATAAAAAGTATCATTCTTTGATATATTCTTTTGTCTATATGCTGGATTCCTGGATCACTTTTTTCACGTGTATGAAAGGAATAAAAGTTAACTGTAGTTTAAAGACCATTTGAATTAGCGGTGGCAGAAATGATTTATTTTGAATAAAAATTTTGCAAATATAAGATAGTGCTGACATAAATAACTTATTTTCAATAAAACTATTACAAATGTAAAATAGAATAAAATTCAGATTATAAATGTGATTTGTGTTTAAATTAATCATAACAGAAGTGATTTTTTTTCAAACTAAAACTTATTTAGATTATTATTTACAAAACCAGTTGAAAAAAAAAATATATTCAAGTCAATACTAAATATCTATATTTACCAACTTTCCCCACACACTTCTTCATCATACCAACATTCTCTTCCGCAAAGTCACGTTCTTTCATCAAATTCACAGATTTCTACTTTACTTTCCACTTCTTTCATCTCTCAATTTAGTCTGAAAAATGAAAATATCGCTTTTTCTCTTCGTGCTTGCATTGTTTTCTATCATTCATGTTTCTGGAGAAGGAAACAATGCACTTTCTCCAGTTTTATTACCGCCTTCGGCAACTCCGACCATTTCTCCATCTGGGTTTGCCTCGTCGCCAGCCTCAACCCTCCGGTGAAATCCCCAACAGCCCATTCCTCTACTTTGGTGTCTCCGTCTTCCAGTCCGTCTTCAAACAGGTCTTCTCGATCCGATTTCATCCCTGCCTTCTCCTTCACCGAAGGTTGCATCGCCTGTGGCTACTCCAACGGTGACCCCAGTAAGCAGCCTAGTTGGGTCTCCGCCGGCGGCTGAGGGATCTTCCACCATGGCAACTACTGTGGCTTCTGCTAGCATTCCTTTGAGTTAAGAAACACTGTCGGGTTCACCCATTAAAGGCCCAACGCTCATGATTTAGGGTTTCTGGAGTTTTTTTTTTTAAAGAAGCTTACAACACTGTACAACTGGGATTTTTTTTTTTTTTTTTGGGATCCTTTAAGGTCCAAGAGATTAAAAAAATGTCAAGAAAATCTCACAGAAAATTTTGATACCAATAAAAACCAATTAAAAATTATTTCAGAAGGTGATTAACAACTATATCTATAGGTTTTAACAATTCTTTGTTAACTTTTTGAGATCAAAATTTTTTCTAAGACTTTTTTAATATTTTTTTGGTTACTTAAGACCTTAAAGGAATTTTCTCTTTCTTTGTTTTTTCTAGCTTTTTCCCTTCCCAAACTGAGCTTTTAGGAGACCAAACAATTACCCAAACAGAGCCATAAATTCAATTAAAATTCAGCACACTTTTGAACATGAACAGCTCTTTTTGTCGTATTCATATCGCGTGTAGAATTCAAAGAAAATCATAAAATAAGAGGAAATGTTCGATACAAATTGACTTATATTTGATTTTCAGGCCAAAAACTGATTTCTTTCATTCGAATTGAATGATTCAATTATAGTATTGACTTTTTTTACTCTTCATAATGGTTTTCTCTTAATAAAATTTAGTGGATCGGATCTGATGAAAAAATAAAAGGAGGGTGAATTATAAGTTTCAAATGGTTTAAAATTCTAGGCTAGTTGTCTTTACAGTTTTAATTATTGGAGTTGGATTAGTAGTTTATGTTTTCTTTTTCCTGTAGTTTATGTTGTATATTAATGAATTGTTGAGAATATAAAATTGCAATTAGAATGAATATTTTGAGACTATTGGTTTTCTTTTTAGGGTTTAAAAAGGGAACATGATGATAGAATATAGGGGAAATGGTAGCAAGGTCCCAATTAATAAATAATAATAATATCAAAAAAGTCTTATAACTTGTCAATGGTGGCGCGCTCTTCCATTCTTTTGTCAATTTTTACTCTTCCACTTGTCATTAACAAGTTGTGAGACATTATTTTTTTAAATTGGAACTATAGTGTGATCTTCCCTAGAACACACACAGATCATAAAGATCACCGATATAGAAAGTACAATTTTTTTTTTGACAATTTTATTGTGATGACTGGTATAACTGTTTAAACTAGTCATTGAGATAATCGGTCCAGAATGTATGCTTTTCTAGACCCAGTCTAAAAAGGTATACTCCCTCTTATTTGTAATGTAAACATTTTTAATTTATTTGATTGAATTAAAGAAGTTGCTTGAATTTATTAATATGATATTTTATAAAACACCCTAATCATTTTCATTAATTCCCTTCATCCTTCTCTTACTTAATTATTGGTAAGGAAGTACCAATAGGAGTAAATTACAAAAAAGGATTGAAAAATAATTAAAAATATGTATTATATTTATAACCAAGATCAACTCTCCAATATAATTAGGTCATACGATTAGAGACAAAAATTAAGGAGTACTTTCAAGACATATTTCTAGTGACAGCTTTTCTAAAAAGATTATAGTAATTGTTTGTACAACCAGTTTAAAAATTCTGTAATTTTCTAGATTGCCTTTATCTTGCAACATCCCAATTTTCAAAAGCAGAATATTATTTTTTTCCAACAAAAATCATTTAAAATCATCAGAGTAGTGCATTTGAGCGGAAGAGTAATTGATACTTATATTTCAAAATGCCGTAAGTCTGGCTGAATACAATAGCGGTGTAGTAACCGCGTGGTTCAAAAGGGATGTACAACAACAAAAGAAATGCTTCCGCCAGAATGTCAAAGGAAATCTTCAGCCGGGTCTACTATGCGTCCTGCTTGCGCTTCCTCTTGTCTTCCGTCCTTGGTTCTCCTGACCTTGACGCTATGTTAAGAGCTGAGGTCTCATGCATACGGACCCCAGGTAACGGTTAACCTCATATTTACATATACAGTATATAAACACAACAATTGATTCACTTCCAAATATGTCATCAACTATGTCACTCCCAGTGAATGCAAATGTACCGCTCCCAGCGAAATATACCACTCCCAGTGAAAACAGATATATCACTCTCAGTGCATGCATATGTACAGTTATCCTTTAACAACAGCATGTATTCAAACAACACATCACAACATACATACAACACACATACCACATATACACATACTGTAAATATCAGAGTTAGGTTACAGTACGCGAACGTACCTTCGTTGTCGAGTTACGGTACGTTTTGACGGTTGGAATGCGGTCACAGATATCCTATAAGGGTAATATCGCCTCTATTAACTCACAAATATTATTTTAAAGAGATATTTTGGCTATGTAAGACCATTTTACCCTTGGTGGATTTATTTTCCAATTTATTCCCTAATTTTCGGGAAAAAAAAAACGCTGATCCAGCATTTCTGGGCAGAATTTCGCCTAACTTCGAAAAATCATAACTAATTCTAGAAAAATTGAACCGAGGATCTGTAAAATTTCCTGAAATCCTTGAGAAGTATACTTTCGAGGAAAAATACTGGAACTTACCCATAACTCATAGAAAATTCCCAGTTTAATCATTTCAAACTGCTGCCCAGAATTTCGCACAGAAAACATAACCTAACTTCTGAGATTTTTATCTTTTTGCAAAGAGCTTCAAATCACACACTATTTATAGATTTAGAAAGCCCTAGATGTCTACTTTCACCATGAATTTTCTCAGAATTTTTGAACATCATCTTCTTCATAAAATACTGGCGTTTTTACCTCTGACTCCAGGAATCGCTAATCGATAAGATTTCGCCAGAGCTTTGCTATTTTGATCATAATCTTCCAAAAATTTTGCTACAACTTCTTTTTCATCAAATTTTAGAAATAAAGACAGTGGAACCCATAAAAACATAAAAATAAAACTATATTTGGAAGATTGAAGATCAAAACAACATTTCCTAACATTTCTCTACTTCATAAACTAAGAACTTGAACTTAAAAACTAAAAACTCTCTTACCTCTTGAAGAACCTTGCTCCTTGCTCTTGGAGCTTTTCCCCTTACTCCCCTACTCTCTAAATTTTCGGTTGGAGGCTTGAGAAGTGGTGAGAATTCATGAAGCTTGGAGCCTCTATTTATAGCCAAAGATTGGGTAGCCTCCAAGCAACTCTCAAGTGATCTTAGCCTTTGATTTTTCCTTGGTGAATAGGCATAAATCCCATCCCTACACTTCATCCAAAACCGTCCTCCCCTTCCTTCTTCTCCAAGTTATTTTGCTTCTTCCCCAAGTTCTCCTATTTTCTCCCAAATGCTAATTTAGTTAAGTATCAACTAATATTCTTCTTCAAGATCTAATTCCACTTTTGAAATCCTAATTTTATGATTAGATTTATAGTGATTTTTAATTCTCAAAACACTTAGGTATGAATCTTAAAAGTAACCGAAAATAACTTTGGAAATAGCCAAGTTGAAGCTCTTAATTCACTGATTCCAAATATGTATTTATCTTAAATACTTAGTTTCAATATTTCAAGATATGATTTATTTTCTATAGATTCTCATCTAATCTTGCTAATTAAATAATAACTTGCTCTCCAAGTTTGACTACTTGCTCCCTAAGTTTTTCCCAATCTTCTTCCACACCCTACTTATTTACCTTATGTTATTATTATTTTTTCCTCCTTGTCCCACAACACACACACACACTACATACACACACACACACACCACCTTCCTCTTCCTTTTCCATTGCATTAAGCCTCAAAAGTCTTCTCTTCTAGAACTTTAATTTAATTATAGGTTTATTTCAAGCAATTCCCTTTCTTGTTGCCCAAGTGATAAAACCGCCCCCCTAATCTTTTAATTACAATTTTATGTTTTAATTGTCCTCACAAACTCTTAGAAAAATCTCTTATTAGTCTATTTATTTGTGTAATTTATTCATTCCATCATTAAATAGGAATTTTCGCCCCTTTTATTAGTGAAAGGAAGAATTAGATAAATCCTTGGTTACTATTGCTAATATAGTATTTTAGGGGTTACTAGACTTAATTACCAAACTTTGACAAAGTTTCTAATTTAATTTTTATGATTAACAACTCTTTGTATGCTAATCAATATCATTTGGTCTTTAATTATAACCTTTAAAAATTACTCATTAACAATCTCAAAAATTAATAAAGTATCTCAATTACTGCAATTTCAATTGCCCAATAATTGTTACTAATTTTCTCTAATTGATTTTATCATCCTCCGATGATTAAAATGGTATAATCAAGATTATACTAAATTATGATAATCTTAGGATATTTTATGATCCTCAATAAGATTTAGAAAATTGGATTTGGATTTACTAGAATCCAAATAAAATTCCCCTAAAAATGATAATAAATCAATTAAAAATTTAGAGACAACATACTCTCCTATTTTAATAGGTATTATTTGCCAAAATACGATTCTTTAGGAGAAATATAAATTTTAGGGTATTACATATCTCAACTAGTTTCAAAACTATAAAGCCTGTTTTAAAGGAAATGTGCTCAAATTCAGTGTTCAGCCTTGCTTTGATCATTGTGCCTCTCATAAGAAAATATATGTGCCTATAAAAAGAACTTTTTGTATTGGTAAGAGTTTAGTGGACTAGTTTCTAAATATAAATCATTAAATTGGGTATATTTTAGAGAGAGAAAAACTAATGCGCATTTTTACAAATAATTTACCTTAATAAATTTTCAATATCTGCATGTTAATTATCCAATTCTCATATTTAGCACTAAAACGGGTAAAAATGAGTGGGCAGAGTTTTATAAATTGGAGAAGAGTATTCTTTATGTTAGTCAAGAATTATATCATTCATCATTTGGAATTCTCCAAAACCATTTGGAATTGTCAATTGGATTGGTCTAAGTTTTCCAAAAGAAAAAAGTTGGTGAGGTTAATGGATGAAGTTAAAAGAGGCAACCAAAAAAAAAAAAACACACACACACACACACACACAGCTCATGGTAGTATGCACGGCCATCATTCTCTTTCAACAATTCAGAAAATTGCAGCATTTACATCGTTGGACCGACCACGTAAACCCTAACAGACAAATACAAGATGACGAAAACAATTTGAGAAGCATTAGTCTTATTTAAAACTTAAAATACTCCCTGCCATTAATATAACATCTAATGGGGAATTAAGAAAAGGTGGAGGGAATTAAGAAAGATGATAAGGGTGTTTTATAATAAATGTGGTATATTAATTAATTTAACTAACTTTCTTAATATAATCATTAGATAAATAGGGCTAACGTTGCAGCCAGAAGAGGGAATAATTAAACGCGTGTTTGATCGTCCCATTGACTAATCAACCCACTTTTTTATATTCTATTTCACTTCACTATTTGGTTGCTTGGAATATCTTTAGAAAGTCCATAAGTTGCTTAGTATACAGTATCCTTCAACGACAGAAAATATGAAAAGTTTATTTATAATTATTACTCCCGCATGTCCCGAATATAGAAGTTAAAAAACTAATTTATAAAAATTAAAAAATTAGTTGAATTAGTCGTTTAAAAAAAAAAATCTGTGTTGGTCCTCTAAATCAGTTTGGTAAAAAAACATAAATTTGAGAAACAAAATGAATTAAGGTCTTAAGTTAGGATCAAAATAAACTCTTAACCAGTTTATAATATTTAGGACTAGAGGGAGTAATTAATTAGGCAGTAAACTTATGCTTTGACATGAACTTTAAGGTAAGCCATATTGCTTACGATTTATAAATCAGAGTCTCGATATTTTTTCAACAAAAAAGGGGTTAATGTGTAAAAATACATATGAACTTTTTCTCCAGGAGTGTCCAGCACCATGTGCTTTTTTTTGGAGCAAAAATATACATATGGTTACCATTTTGAAGCAAAAGTCACATCCTGCCATTATGTTACTATCACCATCGTTATGTTACTGTTCATTTTATCTCTTTCTCTCTCATCACGGTAAACAGTAATATAACGGTGGGATGAGACTTTTGCTCTAAAATAGTAATCACGAGTGTAGTTTTGCTCCAAAAAAAAGCATGTGGTGCTGGGCGCTCCTGTGGAAAAAGCTCATGTGTATTTTTGCACCTTAACCCGTAAAAAAATTTATCAGCTCCTCAAAATTACAATTTTCAATGGGATACTTTTCCCTCAATTTTTTATAAATTAATTTTAAAAGGTTAATTCTTGAAAAGACTTTTTTTTTTTGGATGAAGGAGGAGGGACTTAATGAATCAAAGTTCACAACACACACACATATATATTCTACTCAATAATTTTGAATATACTTTATATTACAAATTATTAACGAAAAAATGTTAAAATGTAAGTTAATTAAAAAAATATTATTACACGACAAAAGTAGTGTTCTTGGAATTGTTTCAATCCATCAATGAAAAATTATGATATTCTTTGAAGGATTTCAAAGACGACTCATCTATTTTGATTTAACACGCTTAGAAGAATAATAACTTCAACCCAAAAAATTAAATCAAATTATTCAATGCCAAGAGCTGTAATTGAAAGGTTTGGTGTCAAATGAAAACAAGATACGCCAACTTATTTTTGATATTGAAAAGTTTTGGAAGGGTTCGACACCAGTCCCCTACTAAGGCCAGGGCACGGCCCTGGGCTCTATGAGCACTTACTGGGGACTTATGAGATCACCTACCAAAAGAGTCCCAGCGACGGCAGAAGGGATCGAATTCATGACCCAAGGGCCTAGTCTTGGATCCCTTACCATCTGTGTCAACTCTCATTGGCAGAGACACCAACTTAAGCATAAGGGAAAATGACATTTTGGATGATAATGATATGCAAGAGGCTTAAATTTAGAAATGACAATCAAGTCCTTTGATGATCTTTTTCATTTTATAAAAACAAATATAAGGGATTAAAATGTCCCCATGACTAGTTGAAAATATAACAAGATAATTTACTACATTTTCAAACTACTTTCTCAAATTTGAGTTTCAGATAATTTACTATCAAGCTTTCATCCTTAGTTTTCCAAATATATATTTAAAAATAATGTTTAAAATAACAAAAATTGTGCTGCTATTGAGCTTTCTGTTTTTAAAAGCTATATAAAAATATAGTTATCTTGTTCCGTTATAGAGCACAGATGTCTAGTCTCAATGGACTAGTTATTGGTTTATATAGGATTAGATATAATCTCCAAGGTATCTATTAGTTTAAACACCAAAGAGAAGAGGACTACTCGGTGATATCTATGAAGGAAATATTACAGAGTGTCTTCGAGATCACTATACTACACAAGAATGACGATAGCCAAAAGGAGTGGGATGTGTTCACAGTGAGACTAAATGTAGAATGAATTAAGGGTGCATACCTGATGGGTAACCTCCCTATTAATTTATAGAGATCACCTTTAGGGTTTTGCCTACTGCACTATGCGTAGTGCTTCATGCAACGTGTGCCTCCACGTTCTAATCATGCCTGTTACACTACCTGTACCGTCCGAGATTATAGGCACAATCATAGGAGGATTAGTGTTTTTACCTTATTATGAAGGGATTCTGTCATAAAGCCTTTCTTATTGGGTCGTGTATCATCCAAGCCCATTATGTGAGTTCATAACAGGTTCGAAAAAGACTACCCAGGAGTTCGAACACTCTGGCAAGGCTTTGGCCGAAAAGTCGAGCTATCCGGATTCTTCCCCCAACCTAGAGTTCTGGGTCGTCCATAATGTTCTTGATTCAAAATCCGCCATGTCAGCTGCCGAGATGGCGAAACTTTCCATTAAGAATGGAGACGGATATACCATCCACTTACTCCTTCCACATGAGTCAGTCTGTACCCAACCAAAAGGGGACGGGTCGTCTTCTCATTTCTTTTATATTTACCAAGATGTGGTTACTCGGCTTGGTGCTCGCTTCCTGTTCACCAAATTCCAAATGGAACTTCTAACTCACCTCCACCTTGCTCTTATCCAACTTCATCTCAATAGCTGGGCTTTTGCAATCCCTTTCTAGCATTTTAGCAATTCTAACAAATTACCATGCATAGTCTAGCTTTTCTTCCATTTCTTTACCGTCCATCAGGCCAGCACCAGTAAAAATTGATCTAAGAAAAGGGGTCACATCTCCCTCTTCGGTGATGGCAAACAAAAATACTTCACTATTTTCATCGACTCTTTTAAAGGCTTCAAGACCAATTTTTTCAAAGTTTAGGCCGATCTAGATCTAGACCCCAATCAATTACCTTGGTTTCTTAAGACTGTGGAATCTAAGAAAGTAAAAGCAAAATTTCCCCTGTACTGGTCTAAAGACCACCACGGCTTTCCTACCACCTCATACCGCTTCTCAAAAAGGCATTTTTCTGATGCCCGAGTCGAGTGCAGTTTCTTTCATTCTTTCTTATGTTGACAAACATGGCCCGATCAAGTCAGCTAACTATATGCCCCGGCCTGACATTGGGATTGCCCAACCGAAGCGTATGCAAGCTTTTACTTATTATATAACTGACTTTTTATTGTCTTAATATTCATGTATATTCATTTGGCCATTTCTGTGACGCCTGGCCCTGAGGGGCCTTTATTTCATCAGAGTTAACGCGTATGGGGATCGAGGTGATTTGAATGACTTAATTGCAAAAAAAAAGTTTCTAAAATAACTTAGTTTGAAAACATGAGGATAAATTTTTCGTATTCGATATAATCCCATAGTGGAATGTTAATACATTAATCCAAAACTAACAGACAAATGATAAACGAATTATCAAAATCTACTCCTTATATTATTAAGGAAGCCCCTTCCGCTGTAGTCCTTATAGCTGCATCTTTCCTCTTGATCCCGATCCATCACCTGTCTCTTTCATATGATCTGGAGTTTAAATGAATGAACTCCAGGGTAACAATTAATCTCACGCATATGTATGAAAGCATAAATGACAGTTTAGCACATGTTAAATCATGGAAGCATTTATGAGTACAAATAACCATAACCGCTGTTAACGGTCAAGGACCGCAGCCCTTGTCTAGGACACGCAGCCCCATGAGACCACAGCCTCAAATCCATGGCCAGGAAAAGCATATAACAAGTAAATCAACCAGCATACATGATTAGCTAATTAATACATAAACACTTACACACATGCTTACGAGATTAGAGTTACCCACCTCGATCTTGAATCCTTAACTCTTCGTCCGGTAGGTGTTGGGATCGGTCGAGGCATCTATGAATTTCCTATAAACGTTTATCATCGTCATTAGTTACTTACTCGCGTCGCAATGCAACTAATTACGCAGATTACTCTTAGGGAATTAAAACTAATTAAAACCCTAAAAATTCCCCTTAATGATAATACCCCTATTTATTAATTAATAATAACTCTCATTTATTATTAATTAATAATCCTCATATATTTCCTTTACGCTTTATTAATTAATAATAATCCTCATTTATTATTAATTAATAATTCTTATATATTTTCTTTTCATTCACTTCAGTCGGTTATCCTGTATTTGATATTCTTTCACAATTAGCAACTTAGGTGACTATTCTAAGACTTATCAGAAATTAACCTTTAATTTCTACGGGTATTTGGAAAATTCATAATTTGGTCCATATAACTCCGACTAGAGTGATTCCAATTTTTATTTATTCATTGATAAGTCAACTTTCATAAACTAAAGTCATCAAGTTGATTTATGATTGAGAAAAATTCCAAAATTTTGAAAACTTAAGCATTATCCAATCTGGGAACAAAACTTACCAGTTTTCATAGCTTAACTTCAAAAATTCATATCTAGAGTTCTAGGCATCGTATTTAGGTGGTTAAAAAATCTATGAAATCCTCATTAAGTCTAGTTTTTAGGAAAATTGATTTCATCATGTTATCACATGTCATTCATTCACAGATTTCAAAAGTGTAACCACTATTCAGAAAAAGTTCCAGGAACATAGGTAAACTTCAAAAATTTATATCTTCCTGAATACAATTTCAAATGTGGCGTGTTACCTATCAAATTAAAGCTCTATGTGTCTTCTACACATCTGTAAAATATCATAATTTTTAGTATTTTTTTACCTAATACAAAATGCAACGTCATTTTCTTCCTCCAGAATGATGCCAAAAACGTTTTCAGATTTTATCTCAACTTCTAAAAATCATAACTAGAGTTGTAGACCTCCGTTTGAGGTGAACCAAAGCTTATTTTAAATCTTAAGGAAATTAATACCTCCTGTAAAATTTTCACAATTTTATCTTATGCAAATCATTCCCAGTTTATAAATATATGACCGCTGCCCAGAAAATGTTACAGAAAAGTTCCCAGATTTTGACCCATCTTTCAAAAATCATATCTTGTGCTACAGACCTCTGATTGAGGTGAACCAAAGCTCATTTTAAATTTTAGCATGTCTACTAAATGTCCATAAAGTTTCATGGTCAAAGAATACCGTTTACTATATTTTTTACTGACTTAAAAATCGTTGCCCAGTTGAGAAAATTAGCACGTGAACAGTAACTCGCATGTGCACTGTTCATCCACGAAATTACAGTAATAAAGGGTCCATCATGCCTCTTGCAAGGGCCACTATATCACCTCGATCCACAAAAGGCACAGTTCCTTCAGTCTCCAAGGGTGGCGCCTTCAACAATTCTATAGCCCTTCTGTAGAGACCCTCTTGAATCAAAAGAGAACTTGAACGCTCAAGCACTGCCTTCCGCCTAAACATGAGAGCTATGCAACTCAAGACAACACCAATCTTGGGGTGATGAGAGCCAAAAGATTCCTCTGCCTTAGTCAGTGCCCTTGTCAATAGCTCCTCTGCATCACCAAAGTTACCCAAATGTGATTCAAGCTGTCCCAAAGCACACATGGCTCCCAACATTAAACCCTCCGAGTTCATGTACCAGCTGCTAAGACAAAAGGGTTCCCAAAATCTTTATCCTCTGAACCTCCATCCATGATCTTTTGGTAAACCTCCTTCACCAAAGAAAAGTTCATTGCGTAGTCTGTCGTCAAGAGGACCTTGAAAGAATGATTCAGCTGACTCAAGATTGCCATGGACAAGTTCAACAAGCCCTTTTACTGCTTTAGCATGAATATTTAGCCTCAAAATTTTTTTCATCACTCCCTGTTTCTGTTTCTTTCTCGGTTTCTCTCCTTCTCAGCTCACTCTGCGCTTATGCTTCTGTTTTGTGAAGGCCGACTGGTTTAAAGCTACTGGAGTTACTCCTCTGTTTCCCGACGTTGAGAGCAGAGGAGGATTTTCAGTTTACTTCTCTCAATGCTCTCTCTCCCCTTCCTCGTCTCTCACTCTCTCGTGTCTGCTTCTGTTCTCAGTCTCTGTTTTCTGTTTTCTATCGCGTTCTCATTCTCTCGGCTTGGCTGAAGCAAGGTGAATGAGAACCAAGGAAACACCTTAAATAAAAACTTAAGGATCCAGTCGAGGAGGAGAACCAGCGGATAACAGTGGTGTGTAGCTCGAGAACTTGACTGGTGTGATCTTGCTGGAGTTATATTTGTCTGATGCATGTTTGTGTGTAATCTGGCCGAATGAATATTAGAGCCGAGGAATAAGGCGCTGCATAGGTTCTATTAAGTATATGGTTTGGGCTGAAAGGAATAGCAACCAAGTGAGTTTATGCGCTGGATATGTTTTGCTGGCCGAAAATGTTAGAATAAGAATGAATTGGTTTGCTGATACGTTGGGTTGGAAGGAGGAACTGATTCTTTGTTAATAATACATGTTCCTCACGTGGCCCAAAAAGGAAAAGAGGAAGACAACTGCTGCTGGCTAATTGGGTCGAAAAGAAAATGAACAGCAATCAACTGATGCTAAATGGGTGTGGGCTGAAATGAATTGGGTTAGGTATGAAGCCCATTTTTTTCACATTCAATTAATTCATTTTTTTTCTTGTTCATTTAATTAAAACTTTGGGATAAAAATTTATGTCCTTGATTTCCCATAAGGATTTTTCCTTCTCTTGCAATTATTTTTCCTGATTTTATTCTTTCCTCAATTAATTTATTTTGGCCATGAAATATTATCTCCAAAAATATTTAGGCCAAAAGTCAATCACAAATTAAAAATCCTCAATTTTTGGAAAATATGCCTTTCAATTCCAAATATTACCTTTTTAATAATTAAGGCCAAATCTTCCTTATAATATTTCTGATTTACAAATCCCAAAAATTTGGGATGTTACAATTTCTAACTGATCCATGGTCTTTATTTGCATCTCCAAAAATGGGAAAGAGGCCCGAGTACTTGGACATTGAGGCCTTTGGTGAGGAAGTAACAGTGGCCCTAGCTACAGGCATGGTCCCAGCTACAGGCAAAAAGCAAGCAACTTCGACGGTTGAGACAGGTGACAAAGGAGGTGCTTCAAAGAAAAATAATAAGGCCAAAGAGCAGCTTGGGTTTCAAGCAGAAGGACATCCTCCCCCACCATCAACCGAGGTCATACCCACCCCGGGTTCAAAGGTCTTTGTTGGTCCACCCTCTCCTCAACAAACTTCAAATCCTTCTCCTCCTTCTTCCCAGATACCCATATCTGAGTTCTGGGCGGGTGGAATTAACAGCATTAATCGCAAAGGGTTTCACCCTCCTAAGACCTACTTTGAGCCGACTCAGGTAACCGAAGCCCAAGTTCGAGAGTTGAAAGACATCGAAGATTCAGTCGCGAAGGTTGTTGGGTTGGCACAACTCGTGGTATGGCTGAAACAGAAATACGCCAAGTCTCATGGTCAATTGGAGAAGGCCAAGTTAAGTGTCGACCGTGCTCTAGAAGAGGCTCCTTAGGTCAAGGCGGAGTTAGCAGATTTGGAGAAGGAAAAACAAAAGCTCGATGAGGAGCTTGCTCGAGTGAAGGGGAAGCTTGAAGCAGCGAAGTCGTCTCTTGCTAGCGCCAATGAAAATCATCTGCATGATTTAAAAATGATAGAAGAACTAAAGGCCATGAAGGGTGAGTTGGAGGCAAAGTCAAAAGAGACTGAGACCGCGCTTAGAGCGAAAATCTTGAACATGAAGAAAAGTGTTGAAGAATCCTTCAAGAACACTCTGGAGCAAGTCCAGCACTTTAATCCTGACATTACTTTGGACACGTCGGGGGTGTATTGCCAGGCTTATATTGATGAAAATGGGAATTTCGTCCCTGTCTTCGTCTGCTCCCCAGGGTTCACTACCCCAAACCACTAATGATCAGGAGGAGGAAGATGACGAAAACAAAATAAAGAAGCTGAGACTCCTGAGCCCTCAACTGACGCCGGGGTCGCTCCAACAAATTGAAAAGCTAGGAAGCCAGTTTCATTTGTGTTTTCCTGCCTTTTTGTTTTGTTGCCGAATTCAGCTATCTTGTACTTTGATTTTTCATGAATGAGAATTTTTCTTTCTTTCAATCTAAAAGCATTTCCATCTCCTACATTCACCATAATCATAAAGAAATATTTAATCATAAACTTAAACTTAAAGTCTAAGGTTCTTATTGAATGGCCAGGCCCCGACCAAAAATATTATCTCAGAATCCGCATTTATGTTCACCCAAAATAAAACCAGGTATAATATTTGTAAAAATTTTCTTCAATCTTTATACAACATTCCAATTTTTTATAACCAAAATTTGATCTGAGGTAATGGCGATTTGTCACCTGTTCAAAATTGGACCATAGTCCATCTTGTAAACATTTTGATCTAATCAAAGTCAGTATGACGGGTCACTTCATTACCCCAGAAAATAATTTTCTTCACTCTCTATTGCTCTGTTTTCTCTAGATTCTCTCCCTCTTTGTCATCAACAAAAGAGGATGGAGCTGAGATAGGGTCATCTACCAGAGGGGTGGGAGGTGAGTTAAGTCAGATCGGATAGTGTAGGTAGGATAATCAGGAAAGTCAAGAGGTACGACTAGGAAGAGTATGGCTGGGGCCAGGGGTACTAGAATTTGGACCAAGGGTCGATAGGAGCTGCAGAATTTTATCCATCTTGGTATCTTGATCTTGCAAGTGACTTTTTAGTTTATTCTGCTCATCTATCATGTCATTCTGGCTCTTCTGGACTCCAGCAACCAGCTGCCCAACCTCTGATTCAATTTTATGAGTTATCTCAAATATTGCCTTTACCACAATTTGTTTGATCCTTTCATCAAGATCAGTAAGCATAGAGGGAGGAGGATGAGGAATAGTTTGAGCTTCTACAACTTGAGCCTGGAATGCTCTAGGTTGATCTACTCCTTATTTGAAAGAGATCCTCATAAGGTTAAGTTGTTGTTTTCCAAAATTTAAGGGCCACTTGATGTTATCAGAGGTGCCAATGTGCCAGATTTTATGATAAAATAGAATGACTGACACCAGAGGAGCAAAAGGATATAGGAGACTAATTTGGAGGAGAATCAAAATTTGGCCATTTCTTGGAACATCCAATGGCCAAGATTGATAGGAACTTTATGGATAAAGGCAGCAAAGAGAGGGTAATCCTTCTTTGCGAAGTAAGTGTGATTGTCTACCTTATGTAGCATGTTCCTAGAGTATATATACCATATAACTCTATGGATTGGTAGCATGGGCATAGGGGGAAAGGTCAGATTAGCTAATTGAGCCTCAGGAATAGGCTCATTCGGTCTCATAATTTCAAAGATTTGATTGTTACTGTAATTTATGTTTGGAACAGGAGGAGGATTGTTGATCTTTAAGATAGAGTTGAGGGTGGGAATAGAAATTGTGATTTTGACATTTCTAACAGAGGTGGAAAATCTTTCTTCTACTACTTTACCCTCAAAATCTTTTAGATTATCCCAAAACATGTTGAAATAGAAACATTTTAACTATGTTGGGAGTATAGGAAGTAGAGATTGAAAAAAGAGATATATATTGACCTAACCAAGAAGAGAAGTCAAGGTTGCACTCTTCCTTGAGTTTGTTCAGATCAACAAACACTACAGAGCAGAAATATTTCTTTTGTAGAGAAGGCTTCACCTTCAAAAGTTGCAAAGAAACAAAAAAAGATAGATAATGTTCAGTCTTCTGCTCCTCAGCCTGATGAAGCCTCACCCTCAAAGGTATTCAATGTCATTTCTAAAATTTACAATCATTCCAAAGCTCTAGAAGGCTTTAAAACCCATATTGCTATTATTCCAACTGAAACAACCTCTAAATTTCGCAAAGATCTCTGCTTTGTAGTGTCTGTTGATATGAACAAACTCAAGGAAGAGTGCAACCTTGACCTCTCTCCTTAGTTAATTAAGTCAATATATATCTCTTTTTTCAATCTCTGCTCCCTATACTCCCAACATAGTTAAAATGTTTTATTTCAATATGATTTGGGATAATCTAAAAGATTCTGAGGGTAAAGTAGTGGAAGAAAGAATTTCCACCTCTGTTAAAAATGTCAAAATCACAATTTCTGTTTCTACCCTCAACTCTGTCTTAAAGATTGACAATCCTCCTCCTGTTCCAACCATAAATTACAGTAACAAGCAAATCTTTGAAATTTTGAGACCAACTGATCCTATTCCTGCGTCTCGATTGGCTAATCTGACCTTTCCTTCTATGGCCATGCCACCAATCTATAGAGTTATATGGTATATATACTCTAGGAACATGCTACAGAAGGGAGGCAATCACACTCACTTCGCAAAGAAGCATTACCCTCTCTTTGCTGCCTTTATCAATAAAGTTCCTATCAATCTTAGCTATTCCAGGAAATTGCCGAATTTCAATTCTCATTAAGATCAGTCTCCTATATTTCTTTTGTTCCTCTGGTGCCAATCATTCTATTTTATCATAAAATCTGGCATGTTGGCACCTTTGATGACATCAAGTGGCCCTTAAGTTTTGGAAAACAACAACTTAACCTTATGAGGATCTCTTTTGAATAAGGAGTATACCAACCCAAAGCATTCCGGGTTTAAGCTGAAGAAGTTCAAACTGCTCCTCCTCCTCCTCCTCCCTCTATGCCTATCGATCTTGATGGAATGATCAAACAAATTGTGGAAAAGGCAATATATGAGATAACTCATAAAATTGAATCAGAGGTTGGGCAGCTGGTTGCTGGAGTCTAGAAGAGCCAGAATGACATGATAGATGAGCAGAATAAACTGAAAAGTCACTTGCAAGATTAAGATACCAAGATGGATAAAATTCTACAACTCCTATCGACCCCTAGCCCAAATTATAGTACCCTTAGCCCCAGCCATACTCCTCCTAGTCCTACCTTCACTATCCGATCCGACTTGACTCATCTCCTATCCCTTTGGTAGATGACCCTATCCCAACTCCATCCTCTTTTGTTGATGACAAAGGGGGAGAGAAACCAGAGCAATAGAGGGTTGAAGAGTTTTGGGATTATGTGGTTATATGTTTAGTTTTTGTTTTGGTCAATATCAATTGCATTGAAGTTATGTATTTCTGTTTTGGCAATTTCAGTTGTACTGCTCTTAACTGATATGAATCCAATTGCTTAATTGACATGTGTTACACTTGCTTCTTCTCTATGTTAACTATGATATTTGTTAAAATGCAAGTAGTTGATTCTATACAATTGACTAACTGAAGTCCATGTGCTTAAATGCCAATTTGTGCAATTGCTTAAACTAAAATCAATCTGCTTCTTTGGGCACTTCAAACCACTTTTATACAAAATCATTTCAAAACTCCAAATCTGTCAAAGTTTTGTAAATTTCGGTTTACAAGTGGCGCCACCATAAAAAATGGGGAGAATGTTAGTTCTCTATGTGTTTGGATGATAATTGACAATTATAAACCCAAGTTGAAGTTTGTCTTTGTTAAGTTGAAAAACTTACTGTCAAAGATAAACTCAAGTTTTGGTTGAAAACTCAAGTTTGGACTTGACAGAGAGCAACTCAAGTTTTTGTAAACTTAGACAAACTTGAATTTAGTTTTGGAAACTCGAGTTTAGACCATACAGAGAGCTCCTAAATTTTTCAAGACAAAGCAAACTTCAACTTGGGTTTACAATTGTCAGCTATCATCAAAACACATAGAGAACTAATAGTTGTTACTTTAATTTTTGTAGGATGCAACCAATAAGAATGTGGTAAACTGTGATAAGAAGTTGAAGTATTCTGTTGGGAAGATCTCATGTTGAGTTGGCAGAACTTCCTGAACTAATCAAGATGCATTTTCCAAAAGCACCCAAGTGAAATGTATGATATCAATCACCTTGTTTGCCTATTTAGAAAGTAACCTCTTGCTCAAAGAAAGCAACATCTACTATTGATGGGAGTTATCTAGTTATGGATTTTGTTCTTCTATTTATTTACCTTACATTCTCTATTTTTGCTTTCTTCTGTTTTGAACTAATGAATGTATTTCCCTTTTGCTTTGGTTGAGTTCAAGTTTTTCCTCCCTTGCATGACCTTTTGATATTCTAAGCTTCTACATTGTTAGAAGTGGAATCTTCCATTGGAAGTGGATTTCATTAAGATGTCACAATTTGTTTTGAAGTTTTGTTCAATCATTCATATTTCTCTGTCCACCCACGCTCCTAAACTTGTGGTTGTTGGTGGGATCGGAAATTTTGGAAATTTAGTTATTCGAGCAGACATATTCATGCTACATTATTGATTCATTGAAAATGCTTTATCTTCCGTGGATCTAGTTTATTAGACCTTTCTGTCCTATCAAGTTTTTCAGTTTTCCTTACAAAAACGTATGTGTGTGTAGATATATTATTATATAACAATCGCTAGTTTATTTAAGTTCTGACGGTGGAATTTGAACGAGCTGATCATTTGGGTGATGAAGACGAAGATGATGATGATCCAATTAATGAAGGCTCCTCATCAAATATCAATACATTATCGGCACCACAAATGAATCGTCTTCGTGATAGAATCAAAGACAAACTTGTCAGGGATAACAATAGGCATAACAATAAAAGAAATTAATGTATTATTTTATAAACAATTTTATCCATTAAATATATTTAATTAAGGATTTTATTGTTTAATTTTTTTAATAATATTTAACTTTTTTTTGAAATTAAAAGTTTAATTAACTCAATATATACAACTAATATGTATATGTAATATTCAATATGATTCCTGTCCTTTTCAATCATTTTCCATCTCAACTGACTTTTCAAATAATAATCCAAACATACATCAGTTAGAAAAAAAACCACTTCTGTAAAAAGCCAAACGGGCAATCCAAATACAAATCAAATAGCTTAACCTGACTTTTTTCCTATATGGTTTTTATAAAAGTCAGATAGCTTTTAAGTCACTGCTCCTATCGCTAACCCAAACAAGCCTATGTATGTTTTAGTTTTAGGGGGTTATTCACATACAATGCAAAGTTTAGGGAGGTTTTGCATATTCTAACCAAATTGTTCAGATTTATTTTCTTCTGTTATCTTGATTATTTGCCATTAAGGTTTTTTTCTACTGTTTCTCTATCTCTATCTTTATCTTGGGTACCTGACTTTATGGCCCACTCCGATCTTCTGAATTTTTCTTTTGTTATTGGGATTCAGTGTACTGCTAGCATAACTGCTAGAGTTCTTAGCGCTGCTTGAGCTGTCTCTTTTCTGTCTTTACTTTGATTCTGAGGCAATCTGATTCAAAGCTGATCAAACAATCATGGGTTATGCTCAGCTTGTGATAGGTCCAGCGGGTAGTGGCAAGGTAATTGATATTTATTCTTTTCCTATGTCCAGTTATTTGTTAAACTGGATAAGCCCTTTCCTCTATATGCTATGTTTTTGGGTGTGCTTAGATCCTCATTATTGTGTGCTTTTTATGTTGTGTATTAGTCCACATATTGCTCGAGTTTGTACTAACATTGTGAAGCTTCACGTCCGACAATGCATGTAGTGAACTTGGACGCTGCTGCTGAAAATTTTGACTATCCTGTGGCAATGGGTAAATACAATGTCGAATGTGATTATTTCTTTTGAGTTAACAATTATGGTTGCTAGAGTTTAACTTCTTTACATTGGAATATTTGCAGATATAAGGGAACTCATATCTTTGGATGATGTTATGGAGGAACTTGGGTTAGGGCCCAATGGGGGTCTTATGTACTACATGGAGTATCCTTTTCTGTGTCTATTAACAACATCCTTTGATTCTTATTTCTTTTATTGCTTGGTTCATTCTCTAATTTTTCATTTGGCAAAGTTCTTTCCAATGTTGTCTAAAGCAGGATTCTGCATAAATTTTTTGACAGGTGGTTACTGAGAGAATGTGATTATGAATTATCTCTTTATGGCTATCTATTTGTATCTTCATCCTTTTTTATTTAACATTATATGGAGTACTTGACAATTTTGTTGCCTTAATAATCATATTTAGACAACTTGAAGAAAATCTGGATGATTGGTTCCCAGAAGAACTGGACAATTACTTAGATGATGATTATTTGGTTTTCGACTGCCCTGGTATTCATGCCATTGTCATCAAACTTTCGTTTAATTATGTAAGTACATTTGACATATTACCATGATGAGGTTGTTCACTATTTAAGGTTACTATATTGTAATAATTCCAGCATAGTGAAATCAAAATAGGTAATATAGCGCATCTAATGCACATATAAAAATCAGCTTTTTCTAGAACCAGCTTTGCGTTGGGTGCAATGGCAAAACTAATGCATGTCTACTTTGTTCTTTTCTATGTTAAATTGCTGATAAAATTTTCAGGTTACAAATGACCAGAAAAATGGGTTACTTTAACATAGGCTTGTAATTGTAATATTTTTCAGGTCAGATTGAGCTTTATTCACACGTACCAGCGCTTCAGAATTTTGTTGAACATTTGAAACGTAAAAATTTCAATGTTTGTGCGGTGTAGTTGCTTGACTCATAGGTGTTATATTTTGGTCCTTTTTTATACATACTGTATACTTCCTATCATGGTTTTTCATATTCTGTTTGCATAACTTTGTAATTTTCTATCTGTTAGTTCATGACAGATGTCACCAAATTTATAAGTGGATGCATGGCTAGCCTTTCTGCAATTGTTCATTTGGAATTACCCCATGTTAATATTCTCTCTGAAATGGACCTAGTGAATAACAAAAAGGATCTAGAAGAGTGAGTTCTGTTATTAAGATTTTGTTTATCAAATCTGTTGAGATCATCCTTATACTAAATCCTAATATATTCTGTATCTGCATTACTGTTAGATTTTTGGATCCAGAGCCCTGCTTTTTGTTGTCTGAATTGAATCAACGGTTGAATTGGTGGGTAAATTATGTTCTTAGGAAAAATCACCGTTCTTTTCCCCCAATTATTAAATGCTACGCGGCTATGCCCTCATGCTAAATATGTGGTACAAGCCAGTCATCACTCATGCTCACTTGCTCAGTGTGGTTGTAATTGCCATTATGCTTAGCCCAACAATTTCTAGTTCGTTTGTCCTCGTAAGAATTGTCCAAAATTCCTGTCATAATGGATAGCTTCAGTTTATGGTTCAATGGTTTTTTGTTAAGTTTACTATGCGTTTTGTTTATTGGACAAATTTGCTATGTATTTTTTTGATTAGTGAGGTTGAAATGATGATTTGATTCCTAGAGATTTTTAAACCTTAGGACAGAATCAAGCTTTTGTTGCATTCGTTCCACTGCCTCCCTTTTTTGTGACTATCATTCCTGAACATACCCTCAAAGGTTTGGCTCACTTTGATTTTTGATTTTTGATTTGAACTCTTCAATGCTTCTTATTATCTTATTCAAACATATTTATTTTTGTTTTTCTTGCAGGTGAATGACTATAGCAAGGTGACTTTTATTCCACTGGACATGAGGAAGCAGAGCAGGTTTGTTCGTGTCTGTCAGACTGCTCTTAATTTGAATAATCCGTTTTGCCTTTGTCTCTTTGTAGCATACATTTGTGTTGGTTAATAAATGACGTTAAACATCATGGCCACAAACATGGGATATTTAAATAACAGAAATGATGCTGAGTCTTTAAAGAATAGGTGTTGAGTAGGGATTGAAGTTGGTGCAAGTATTTGATAGTCTGATGGAGGTGCAGAGTGCAGAATATGGCTCTTTGTAGCTTTTGCTTTCCCTTGATGGCTTAGTCATGTAGAGTTGTGGCTGAGATTTTTCTTGTACACGGGATGTGGTTAAAAGTAAAATCCACTTGGCTTTGCTCTCACAAAAGAAACTTTCTTTCAATTGATTAGAGGGTTACTGAAGAAAATATAGAATTTTTTTTATCTTCTCTATGATTATATACACTGGGGGATGTAGAGGGTGAGCTCTAGCACCACAATAAAGTTGTTGCTGCAAGACTTGGAGGTCACAGGTTCAAATCTTAAAAATAATCTCTTCGCTTGCGAGGTTAGGCTTGATACATTTATCCTTCCCTGGACCCCACCTAATCACTAGTAAGAGCCTTATGCACTGGGCCGGCGGGCTGCCCCATGTCCATTTTTCTTTCATTATCTTTTTACCGTTTGTTTTCCAACCTTTGGAGGATTCCATTTCCGCTCCATGTTTGAATTTTTTTTAATGTAATTTCTTGTTCTGATACTAATGCAACGCAAAATATGGTTTATTTTATTATCTTCATGAACATACTAAATATTGTACAAAAATATGAACTGTGATGCATGCTCATCCTGAAACTAATGATGGCTTGTTTCCATTTGCAGCATACAATATGTATTGGCCCAGATTGATAATTGTATTCAGTATGGAGGAGATGCCGATGTAAAGGTTAAAGATTTTGATCCACCAGAGGATGACGAGTAGCTTTTTATCATCTTCTGATCATTTCAGAAGCTGAAATTTATAATGATAAAAGTATTCTGTCAAGGTAGCATTGTCAGTATATATGTAGGATCTCTGTTTTATGTTCAGCGATGAATTCTCTAACCTAGCCAAAGATGGAAACAAAGATTTGTGTTTATAAGAATGAGTGGACCTTGAATGAGAGAGAAATTGCAGTGTTGGGTTTGTTTGGTTGAAGCTTACTCCTTCAAATATTTGGGAAAAACTAGTAATGTAGAAATACATCCGCATTGTGAACTTCTAATCCAAACTTAATTTTCTGTTTATTGTTTGTCGAGAATATTTTATCTTAAGCATAATTCTGTATAAGGCTTCTCATTTCAGATTTGAAGTCTCCTAATTTTTACATTATTCAAGTGAGAAAAAGAGAGTTTGGTAAGCCTTCATGTTTCCCATTTTATTTCTGTGGGATTATTTGGATTAACATTAGCAAAAGTAACTTAACTGTATGTCATTGAAGTTGAGGTAATGGGACAATGTGATTTATTAAAGGGAAAAACACTTCTCATAAAAAAGTGTTTTCTCATGTCACACACACATGAAATGGTAGGATGAATTTCACCATTTCATGTGTGTGTGACATGAGAAAACACTTCTCCTACAACATGATAAAATCAAATCTCTTTATTAAATATGCTCTTGTTAAAAATCAGTTTGAATACCCATTTGACTTTTAGAACCCAAAAGTACTAAAATGCGGCTTTTTAATGAGGACGGGGAAGGGGAAAGAGAGAGCGAGGAGAGAGAGGAGGGCAGAGCAGAGGGAGGACAGTATAATGAAGGAGGAGGAAATCAGAAGGGAAGAGAGAAACCTCAATAGTCAATTCATAATAAAATGTGTACGAAACAAATGAGTTAAAGTGTTACGTATAAATCTTAACCTAACTTTAGAAATTAATTACAGAACATTCTGGAAACGTAAATTTAAATGATGCGCATGATGTCATGAATTACCGAAACAATTCACAAACACAAACTATAGAATTGCTTAAAAGCAGTAATAGATAATTGACACAGCTTTAGGCGTAGGGGCAGAATCTTAGTTCCGCATGAAACGTAGCACAAGGTAGCTCTAGATAGTACTAACGTAACTGAACGACAAATAAAAATCGATCTGGGCCAATCCTCAACAATGATGAAGCTGCAATATACCATCTTAATAGCGGAAGAGGATATTCTCATTATCTTTTTTCTTATTATCTCTCATCATCTAATCTAAACCGTTGATTGAGAAAATGAGAGAAATGTTAAAATAATATTGTGATTAATTAAACGGATATGATATAGAAATAATGAGAGATAAGGAGAAAAGGATTATGAGAGAAATTTAACCCCCTTAATAGCTCTTGTAGGATGAGGTTCAAGGAAATTAAATTATTAGAGGAAGAAAAGAATTGCTAGGCTGCACCAGAATAAAGACAAAATACAAAGGAAGTACCGTAACAGAAAACATCATAAATACACATATTGCTTTGTTTCTCCGCCTTTTAACAATGTTGTACTTAGAGTCGTCAAAACGGATCAGGCCCATCGGGCTGGCTCGTTTAAGCCCTGACACTTTAAGAGCCGGGCTTGAAAACAGAAGAGATATTTGAAATTAGCCCTACAGGGCCAGCCCTGACGGGCTTCGGGCTTAAACGAGTTGGCCCTAGAGGGCCTCGAGCCAGCCCCGTAGGCCCTTTTCACTGTAGTTTTTTCTTTTTTTCTTTCTTTTTAAATTTATTAATTATTAATTTATATATATATATTGTATTTGTTATAGAGTTATTTATCCATTTAACTACAAATACATAATGTAACATCTCATTTTTTCAAAATGCGGAATGAGGTACTTTCATTAGAGTAGAGCATAAGAGCAATTTAAAAGAGAGAGTATCTGATAAACATCCTGTTGAGGTACCTAGTTGCTTATACAACAGTACAAAGGTCCGAATATTTACTGATATGGGAATACAAGTCCAAAAAGAAATTCTTCGGCTGGGACTCTAAGCATGCTGCTTGCCCTTATCTTTGGTGCTTAGTCCTCATGATCCTGAAGCTATATTAAGAGCTGAGGTCCATGCATCGAACCTCAGGTAACGGTTAACCTCATACTTATGTAAACAATATATGTATGACATCACAATATTAATCAACACATAAGTATATAGCAGATGCAAGATTAATATATCCACCGTACACATCACATGTAAGGTGATCTATGCTAACAATACACATCGCATGTATAGTTATCTATACAATTCACATGTATAGTTATCCATGTTAACAATACACATCACATGTAAAGTTATCTATACAATTCACTTGTATAGTTGTCTATCACATATAAGCATACAATAGGCATCAGAGTTAGTGTTACAGTACGCGAACGTACCTTCGTTGACGAGCGTTTAGTACGTTGATGGTAAACCGTACTTTTGACAGAAAACAGCGGAACGACAGCGAAATGACAGCGGAACAAGATTACTGATATCCTATAATGATAATATCACATTTATCAATATTTGATATCATAACAGGCATTTTAGGTACAAATTACCATTTTGCCCCTGATCCCCTAATCGGCGGAATTTCGCCAGCACTTCGCTATCTTGACCCTAATCTTCCAGAATTTCCACATATCTCTAACTCCAATATATTTCCCAAAATAAATATCATATCTATCCTAAAACATGATATCTAAGATATACTGGAAGATTAAAGATCTACTCTAAAACTCTAAGAACTACCGAAAGAACTTAAGACTAAAGACTAGGGACCGAAAGACTTACTCAGAGCTTCGCTACGAATTTTCCCCGGACTTCTCCTCCAAAGCTCCTCTCTCTAACTTCTCTCTAGGATTGTGTGAATTGGTGAAGAATGAAGAGGAATGATGGCCTATTTATAGAAAAGCCCAATGGCATTTTCGTAATTCCTTTGAACTTTGTCTGATCAGTTTCTGGCCGTTAGATCGCACTTCTTGGAGGTGGCAAGATCTTGGCCTTACACCTCTCAAGGATGATGTCATCCCTGCTGCATCATCAAGCCTTATGTCATCTTGCTTATCAGGTAAAATTCCTGATTCGGTATCCTGATCGCGAAATTTCGTAAAATCTCAAAATTCCGATAATGACATGCTGAAGCTTTTTACTTCCTCTTTCAAATGTCATATTTTAACTCTATTTCTGATCCTGTTAGGGACATTCCGTTATCAGCTGAAAATCCTCGGTTTTCGTGTCCGATTCCAGAAACAATTTTGGCCGGTATTAGCTTCTGGATAAAAATCCACTGACCAATAATATGCTCTGGTTTTTCCCTACTTATGCCCGTATTGCCACAACGGTCTGACTTCCTAAGAGCTCCTATTTTGATTATCTGTTTAATTTCTTCAAAATATCTTCCTATCCGGATCTCCAAATTGCTCTTTCGGTTACAGAAATGAATTCGGAGACCGGCTATCTCGGGATAAAATTTCACTCGTCCGTAATATGCTCTGACTCAAGAAACCTAGTTCACGGTTTTCTAGGTAGGATTTTATTTCTATCCGTGGTCATTTATCCTGTTCACATTTTTACTATTATAATATTATTTAATTACCACATGTCTTAATTATATTATTATTTTAATGCAAATATCTAGATATTAATTTCTTAATTTTCATTTCATTTTTCTTTATTTTTCTTCTAATTTTCGTTTTTATTTATATATATATATTTATTTTAAGTAATTTTCACCTTTTTCTCTTTATCTTATGTCTAAACAATTAGCCATTAATTATCTAATTAATCACTTACTAATTGTTGACAATTTTCTTAATTAGTAATAATTATTATCTCACAACTATTTTACTGAAATTGATAATTTATGCATTATGCAAAATATTAAAAACCATGGGGCAATTTATGTTCCCCAAAATGATATTTAATTTTGCCTCATTATTTCCCAAGGAAAATAATCTTATAAATTACCTAAATTAGAGACAACATACTCTCTAATTTTTAATGAATATTTAATTGCCTCTCAGGATTAATCATAATATTCTCAGGGTATTTTATAACCCATAAATATTTCAGGGACCTATTTGCAAAGTATCTAATGTCTTAGGGACCTTTTCGCACATTATTTAATCTCAGGAGAAATTGTCCTAATAATAAGATAAATTCAATACAAGGTGTTTGAGACCTCATATTCACCTATTTTCAATAGGTATATTCTACAAATTTATGATATTTACCCTACGTCAAATTTTAGGGTATTACATTTCTCCCCCCGTTAAACAAAATTTCGCCCTCGAAATTTGAACATATAACTTCAGAGAATTAATCTAGACGTACAGTCTATTCCCTTCCTATGGATGCTTACTAAACATGCACCCTAACAATTTTATTTACCTTGTACCCAGGTATAGTATTCAAACACAGGACTTCTCGTCCACCCTCATCGTGCTAGGTTACACAAGCCTTTCTGCCTGATTCACTCAGTCATTCGGCTTAACACACACTGGCCTTCCGGCTCAATTCATTACCACAACACTAAAATTTTTTTCCCTCAATACGTACCTAGGAGATTATCCCCAGGCTTTAGGCATTATTCTTATTACCTAGTGCAATGAATGCTTTGCTAGACACAAAATGTATTATAGACATACTAGTCTAAAGTTATCACGCCAAGATTAACAGAGACTGATATCGTACCAGTACGGATGGTGGATATGACAATTCTGGGTTAGAGTGATGCACCAACAGAGGGTGGTACACTGGTTCAAGATAGTATACCGGTTTAGACTGGTATACCGATGTAAGGTGATACAACAACCTAGGCTATATCAGTACTCATTTTCAAAACATGCTCTTTAAAAAAAACGTAGAGTCTAACTCCGTTACTTAAACCAATTGGCCAGGTAGGTGTCTATCATGGGGGCCTCACCGAGTTTACGGCGACTGATTGGCTTACCCACATAGACTAGCCCTGCCTTCGGCACCAAAAGGTTTGCAATAACTTAGTCAGATCTATGTCAAGACAACTCCTCTGATACCAAAATGTAACATCTCATTTTTTCAAAATGCGGAATGAGGTACTTTCATTAGAGTAGAGCATAAGAGCAATTTAAAAGAGAGAGTATCTGATAAACATCCTGTTGAGGTACCTAGTTGCTTATACAACAGTACAAAGGTCCGAATATTTACTGATATGGGAATACAAGTCCAAAAAGAAATTCTTCGGCTGGGACTCTAAGCATGCTGCTTGCCCTTATCTTTGGTGCTTAGTCCTCATGATCCTGAAGCTATATTAAGAGCTGAGGTCCATGCATCGAACCTCAGGTAACGGTTAACCTCATACTTATGTAAACAATATATGTATGACATCACAATATTAATCAACACATAAGTATATAGCAGATGCAAGATTAATATATCCACCGTACACATCACATGTAAGGTGATCTATGCTAACAATACACATCGCATGTATAGTTATCTATACAATTCACATGTATAGTTATCCATGTTAACAATACACATCACATGTAAAGTTATCTATACAATTCACTTGTATAGTTGTCTATCACATATAAGCATACAATAGGCATCAGAGTTAGTGTTACAGTACGCGAACGTACCTTCGTTGACGAGCGTTTAGTACGTTGATGGTAAACCGTACTTTTGACAGAAAACAGCGGAACGACAGCGAAATGACAGCGGAACAAGATTACTGATATCCTATAATGATAATATCACATTTATCAATATTTGATATCATAACAGGCATTTTAGGTACAAATTACCATTTTGCCCCTGATCCCCTAATCGGCGGAATTTCGCCAGCACTTCGCTATCTTGACCCTAATCTTCCAGAATTTCCACATATCTCTAACTCCAATATATTTCCCAAAATAAATATCATATCTATCCTAAAACATGATATCTAAGATATACTGGAAGATTAAAGATCTACTCTAAAACTCTAAGAACTACCGAAAGAACTTAAGACTAAAGACTAGGGACCGAAAGACTTACTCAGAGCTTCGCTACGAATTTTCCCCGGACTTCTCCTCCAAAGCTCCTCTCTCTAACTTCTCTCTAGGATTGTGTGAATTGGTGAAGAATGAAGAGGAATGATGGCCTATTTATAGAAAAGCCCAATGGCATTTTCGTAATTCCTTTGAACTTTGTCTGATCAGTTTCTGGCCGTTAGATCGCACTTCTTGGAGGTGGCAAGATCTTGGCCTTACACCTCTCAAGGATGATGTCATCCCTGCTGCATCATCAAGCCTTATGTCATCTTGCTTATCAGGTAAAATTCCTGATTCGGTATCCTGATCGCGAAATTTCGTAAAATCTCAAAATTCCGATAATGACATGCTGAAGCTTTTTACTTCCTCTTTCAAATGTCATATTTTAACTCTATTTCTGATCCTGTTAGGGACATTCCGTTATCAGCTGAAAATCCTCGGTTTTCGTGTCCGATTCCAGAAACAATTTTGGCCGGTATTAGCTTCTGGATAAAAATCCACTGACCAATAATATGCTCTGGTTTTTCCCTACTTATGCCCGTATTGCCACAACGGTCTGACTTCCTAAGAGCTCCTATTTTGATTATCTGTTTAATTTCTTCAAAATATCTTCCTATCCGGATCTCCAAATTGCTCTTTCGGTTACAGAAATGAATTCGGAGACCGGCTATCTCGGGATAAAATTTCACTCGTCCGTAATATGCTCTGACTCAAGAAACCTAGTTCACGGTTTTCTAGGTAGGATTTTATTTCTATCCGTGGTCATTTATCCTGTTCACATTTTTACTATTATAATATTATTTAATTACCACATGTCTTAATTATATTATTATTTTAATGCAAATATCTAGATATTAATTTCTTAATTTTCATTTCATTTTTCTTTATTTTTCTTCTAATTTTCGTTTTTATTTATATATATATATTTATTTTAAGTAATTTTCACCTTTTTCTCTTTATCTTATGTCTAAACAATTAGCCATTAATTATCTAATTAATCACTTACTAATTGTTGACAATTTTCTTAATTAGTAATAATTATTATCTCACAACTATTTTACTGAAATTGATAATTTATGCATTATGCAAAATATTAAAAACCATGGGGCAATTTATGTTCCCCAAAATGATATTTAATTTTGCCTCATTATTTCCCAAGGAAAATAATCTTATAAATTACCTAAATTAGAGACAACATACTCTCTAATTTTTAATGAATATTTAATTGCCTCTCAGGATTAATCATAATATTCTCAGGGTATTTTATAACCCATAAATATTTCAGGGACCTATTTGCAAAGTATCTAATGTCTTAGGGACCTTTTCGCACATTATTTAATCTCAGGAGAAATTGTCCTAATAATAAGATAAATTCAATACAAGGTGTTTGAGACCTCATATTCACCTATTTTCAATAGGTATATTCTACAAATTTATGATATTTATCCTACGTCAAATTTTAGGGTATTACACATAATAACTATATTCTAATTTTATGATTTGATTTATTATTTGTTGTAAATAAAGATTATGGATGTGTTTATGATACAGGAGAAGAATTTCATGATATTTTTACTCATGAGCTAGAGGCTACTACTCAAAGTAAAAAACAATCAAATGTCGTTAAAATCGATGATAGTGATGAAAATGACGACAATAATAACCATCATACGAATGTCACTTAGTGATATGCTTTTTATGTTTTATATAAGTTATTTTTGTGAATATGGGTGGAAACAGGCCGGGCCTGCCCCTTAACAAGCCAGGCTTGTTATGTTTTGAAGCGGTCTGAGCCTGGTCTGTGGCTTGTAACAGGCTTATTTTTAGGCCTGAGCCTGGCCTGTGGCCTATTAAGAGGCTAGTATTTTCAAAAATCTTGTACCTAAGCTAACATGCCACAGGCCCCAAGGAAAACAGGCTAAAAACAAGCCGACTGCATTTACAGGCCTCAAACAGGCCTCCTACGTTTAGGCAAATAGGCAAAATGATAAGATATATGCCTAGAGGCAAAGAGCTGTGGAGAACGGAGAATATGGCTCTTTATTTTATTTTAATTTTATTTTTTTCCTTAAGACTCGAATGATTATACTCCTCACGAATAATTTATTATTTTTCCCATAAAGATTTCAAGTTCAATCAGGAGACTGCTCGAAAAGTTAAAAAGCAATAAACAATGATAAAATAATTTGAGCGCAAGGTCTGCGCTTCAGGCGCAAGTTTTGCACTTTAAGCGCAATAGAATTCAACAACATATCAAGCAATATTTGTGCTTAAGGCGCAAATATTTGTGCTTAATGCGCAGGATGCCATCTTGACCCTTGCGCTTAAGGCGTGCAAACTAAAACAAAGCCTTGAGTCAAAAAAATTTGATGCCTTGAGTTATGTTGCCTAGAGGCAATTTTGGATGCCTAGAGGCATACATGTTAAACTTTAACTGGAAGCTTCAAATACGTGACTAGAGGCAAGACTCATGACTTGAGGCAAATAGGTAAAGTCATCATAATTACAATTTTGCCATTCATAGCTATTTCAAAATGCACATGCTCCTGGAGTAAGATAGCACACATGATTTGAGGCACTTACTAAATGCCTAGAGGCAAGATATTTGATGCCTAGAGGTAAACACGTCGACTTGAGATTTGGAAGCGCCTAGAGTCATGAGATGTGCCTGGAGGTAACATGCTTGTTGCCTAGAGGTAAACACAACGTAAAAGAGATTAGAAAGATTTGCAAATAATATGACTCTTGCCCAGAGGTAATTATTGAGTACCTTGAGGCAAATAGGCGAAATGATAAGATATGTAACACCCGACCTTATGGACCCTTTATTTATCAGAGTTATAGTGCATGGGCATCGAAATGATTTGGACGACTTACTAACAAAATAAAACTTTCATGAAAATAACTTAGTTTGGAAATATAGGGATAAATTTTTCGCGAGTGAAATTTATCCCTTAAATGATATCTTAATACAATAATCCAAATATAACAAGTAAATGATAAACAAACTGATACAGTCCAAATTCTTTATTAAATCCCTTCGGCTGTAGCCCTTACAGCTTCATCTTTCCTTTGATCCCGATCCTTCACCTGTCTTTTTCATACAATCTGGGGTTCAAGTGAAAGGACCCCAGGGGTAACAATTAATCTCATGCACATGTATGAAAGTATAAATGACAGTTTAGCTTATGTTAAAGCATGAAGGAATTTACAAATAACCGTAACTGCAGTTAACGGCCAAGGACCGCAGCCCTTGTCTAGGATGCGCAGCCCCATGAGACCGCAGCCTCAAATCCATGGCCAGGAAAAAAAAAACATATAACAGGTAAATCAACTAGCATACATGATCAGCTAATTAATCAATAAACACTTACACACATGATTATAAGATTAGAGTTACCCACCTCAAGCTTGAATCCTCAATTTCTTCTGAAGGTACTGAGATCAATAGAAGTGTCAAAGTATACCTATAATTGTTTATCATTGCCGTTAGTCACTTTTGACGTCATAAGGTACTTAATACGCGAATTATTCTTAGAGGATTATAGGAGATTATTAATCCCTAAAAATTCCCCTAGTAATAATAATAATTTATTATTATTACCACTCCTTCCCAAAAATAACAACAATATTTATTATTATTGTTATCAATTTACAACAATTATTTTGAACTCCCAGAGACTATATTTACACTTTAAATTTAGGAGTTAAATAAATACTAACTATTATTTAAAATATAATATTTTCTCATGGCTTTCCAAAAATAAAAACTTCATCCTACATGATTATTGAAATAAAACTTTGAGTTTAATAAATACTAACATTAAGTAAAATATACTTCTCCATATATATATATGTGAAAATAGATATTTAAAATTTAATAATAATTCCCTTTTTCTTTTATTTTGTCTTATATGTATATAATACTTGCACCAAGCATTCACACAAGGCATGCACACCCAACGTCACCATCCTTTCTTTTCATAAATAATTTAGTTAAATATTTTCAAGCTATTATACACACACACATAACTTGTTCTCTTTTTCTTTAAGAGGCAACGAATATATGCATGACAAATAAGTTTTTAGTTTAGACCTCTTTACAATATTAATATATACACCTTTTGACCAATGATAATAATTATAATAATACTTGTACACCAACAGCAATCACGCATTGAAAATATGCCCACACCTATATATATCTTTCTCACTCCCATGACAGCAAAGAACTTATCATTAAAAATAACTAATCTGCAACTATATATAAAATTTTGTTGCTTCTAAAGTTTATATTCAACCACTAACATGTATATATATATATATATATATATATATATATATATATATATGTATGTATGTATGTATGTATGTATGTATGTATGTATGTATTCGTGCGGCATCAGGCTTTCTGTTCCAAATATAGGTTTCACGTAAGGCATATATATATATATATATAGGAATAACATGTATGACAGCAAGACTATTCACTGTAGCGTATGAATATCAGTAAACCGACAAAAAGCTTGAAGAAGAGGTAGACCCAATGCTCACCTTTGTTTTCAAGCTGGAGATGAGAAAGAATAATGGCAGCTTACTTTGCCTGGATGCTAATACAGAGCAATAAATTTTCAGTTTTCTCTCTCGACGGTCTCTCTCTCTCCTTTGTGTCTCTCACTCTCGGTTCCAGTCCGTTTTTCACAGATGAAACATGAATGAAAAATGAAGGGAATAATATAATCACGACAGATCCAATCCGGAAAGCAAAGTTAGTGGAGTATATAATGCATGTGCTGCTGAAGACATGAAAGAGGCAAAAATGGACGTAGGTATTTTCTGTCCTTGCTAAAAATGGAAGAGTTGGTGAGTTTATCCAAAATTGAAGATAAGAAAGTGGATTCTGTTGTGCTTTTGGTGGAGTTTATGCGTTGTAATCTGTCGCTAAGCGAAAGTGGAAAACACATTGATTTGCTATTATCTTTTGCTTGCTGATATTTTATGCCTCTGATGCATTATTAGACCAAAAGCAGCAGCTTACAAGTGACTATGTGCGCTGGAAGCATTACTGAAAAATTAGGTAATGGTTTATTGATTATTTGAGGAGATTGATATATAAAATTCTTGCTGCACAATGGGTAGGTCCCAAAATGGGATGTTACAAGATATATGCCTAGAGGCAAAAGATATGCCTAGAGGCAAAATGATTTAAACAATGAGTTCACCGATGCCTTGAGTCAAAAAAACTTGATGCCTTGAGTTATGTTGCCTAGAGGCAATTTTGGATGCCTAGAGGCATACATGTCAAACTTTAACTGGAATGAGTTCGCCGATACCTTGAGTTAAAAAAACTTTTTTGTTTTTCCTTTTTTTCGCGTCAAAGTGTGTTTGTCTGCTGGGATGGGGGAGGAGTGAAAAAAATGTCAATTTAATTTTTTTAATAGCCCTTAAAATATGTTAAGGTTAAAAATGTAATTTTTCCTTATTTTCCTATTTATTTTCTTCCAACCAAACAAAATTTTTTCAATCTAACCATTTTCTTTTCCACTTGAACCAAACGCGTCAACAGTAAAATATTTTCCCTTCCATTCCCTTCTTTTTATTTCCATTCTTTTCCCTTCCTTCCTCTTCTTTGATCCAAACGGGGCCTGAAGCAAAGTGAGAATAATTGGTTTTTTTTTAATTAATGTTTATTTTCAGCAGATACTTTTTAAAAAATATGAAATTACTCTTTTACCCTCCTTAACAGGCCGACCTAACAGGCTTTTCAGGTCTATTCACAGGCCTGAGCCTGGCCTGTTAAGGCAAATAGGCCTGAAATTAGGCCTTAGCCTGGCCTGTTAACCTGACAGGTCAGGCCTGATCAGGCTTTTAGCAGGTCAGGCCACAGGCCCTTGACCTTTTTCCACCCCTATTTGTGAACATAGTTTGCTTTTGATTATGAATTAGTGACTGTGCTTATGTATTGGATGATTCGTGTTGTAATTTATTAATTATATTTTTTTAGAAAAAAAGTGAAGGAAAAATAGTTAAAATTTGGAATAATAATTTTCGGGCCCTACGGGCCGGCCCTAGCCCTGGTGCTCTTGGTCCAGGCTTTAAAAAACAAATGTTTTTCTTACACCAGGCCCTAGAAGACCGGCCCTGGTCCTTCACTGACAGGCCCTGATTGACAACTCTAATTGTGCTTCACAGAACCTACAAGAGGGGAGGGCAGCATTGCTCAGTGAAATGAACGTCAACAAAAAAGAACTAAAATCCAAGAACCAATGCCCTAACATCACTACAGCTAAAAACTTACGCAAATTCTGAATCGTCTTGAGACCCATTACGAGATAGGAATGTCACATTAGAGGGAGAAGCGACCGTAAATAACAGGAGACAAATGGATTTTCATAAATAACAAAATTTCTCGGTTGTTAGGCGTGGAAGCAAACAGAATAGCGAGTTCAGATGCAGGTTGATGAACCGCTTTTGTCGTTAAAGCGATCAATTAAACTAGGTCCTAATTAATTATGTAGTTAGGGTCAACTTAGGTCATTCTCCCAAGAAGCAAGCTGTGGGTTTTCTTTAGGTTAAATTTAAGTGATGAAAAGATGCAATGGAATATGAATGGACCTAAACTAAAATGTAAACACTACTATCTATATGCAATTAACTTGACTAAATATACTAATGCAATTGGCTCTAAAACCTATATGAAAATGAAACTAATCTATATGAATTTGAATGTAATTTTTGGGGGATTTTCTTATGAGAGAATAATTAAAATCCTAATAAGAAGATTGATTAAAAGCAAATAAAATAATAAAGATCTAGTTCAATTATGATGACGAAGGGGATAACTTAGGAATTGCATGGAGTTAACTTTCTTAGCCTAAATCTATTAATTAGACCAAAAAGAGATTAATGAGTTTAATTATCCAATTGAACATGGGAAATCCTCTAGCTCAATAACACATATTCCACTAGAAAACTCATAATGAAATAAGTGGTGGCTAATTAAACCCATAAAAAACCAATCACAAAATAATCTTGGAAATCTTGTTTACAATTATCTAATTGAACAACTAGACAATTTATCAGCCCAATTAAACAATTAAGATGATAAATCAAATTAACAATTAAATTAATAACGAAAACTCAATTATTAAGCTAATTGGCAATCCAAAAGTTGCAAACAAGAGTCCAGCAATAAGCATAAAACTTCAAATTATCAGTCTAATCCAAAAGAAATAAGTTTACAATCTAAAATTAGATTGTTCTCAATTAATATAATTCGAAATCCTTTAAAACTAAATAATCTCAAGTTTGAATTAAAAAGATAAAAAGAACAACACTCCCTTGATCTTCATGTGTAAACCTAGGTTCTAGCCTCCTCCATGCTTCTCCCAAGTTGCCTTCGAAGAGTTTAAGCTTCCATGGATTTTCCTTCACCAAACATCACGCAGCCCAAACACGTCACTACCATGGTGAATATGCTAATGAAATAACCAATCTGTACATGTGATGGAGAATGAAAGTAATTGGTTAATGGGATGGTGGGGTCCGCAAGTATAGATGAATGAGAATCAAAATTGAATCAATTCTTGCTTCTCCAGCTGTGTCTCTGCGTCTCGTTTTCGGTGTGCTTCAGCTTGCGGCCTTCACTGTGTCTCGCCTCATGATCATTCTCTTTAACCTAGCAACTGCTAGGGTTAATTAAAAAGGAAGAGAAGGAGAGTTTTTGAGTACCAATTTGAGCCCAATAGGATTTAAGAAGCTCAATAAAATTTTATCATTGGATTTCTTTTTGGTTTCCTGAAAAATTCTGGGATATTCCAATATATTTTTTATTGGCAGAAATTAAATAAAATCATGCATATATCATATATCAATAGATATTATTTAATCACAAGATATCAATCAGAATATTAATAATTTAAGTCCAATATCTTATAATTAATTCAGATGTATATTATCTCCTAAAATTGGCTAACAATTCAAATATTATCTAATATATCCAAATTAGCCTAAAATAATCCCAAAATAAATGACTAATGTGGGATAAAATATAGTAAAATTGGGATTTATCACAGGTCAGAGGCTCAGACACCGGAAATGAATGCTGCAAACTTAAAGCTTGATGAGTGTAATTATATGCGCGAATGGGAGAGTCTCAAGTTAACAATAAAAAGAGAAAGAAAACCTGTGAATAGAGAAAGGTAAAGATAGAAGATGGAGTGAATCACTATTACAAAAAATGTTTTCAATGACTGTTATTTATATACTTCAACGACTGTTTTACGAAGTCGTTATACTTTAAGTCATGGAAAAGTAAATAAAATGACTGATTTAATTAGAGTCGTTATTTCTTTGAGATACAACGACCGTTATACTATTTATTAGTCGTCTAATACTAATTTTTTAAAATAAAATTTTAACGTCTGTTTTTAATACCCTTAGACGACTAGTTTTAGGGGTCGTGTATAAAAGTGTCGTTGAAAGTTTATAACTACAAAAAAGAGGTCCTACGCATATTTCTAGATCCCTTAGAAGACTATTTTCAAGGTCGTGTATAAAAGTGTCATTGAAAGTTCATAACTTACAATGACTGTTTTTGAAAAACAGTTGTTGAAAATACTTACAATGACTATTTTTTAAAAACAGTCATTGAAAATAATTACAACGACTGTTTTTTAAAAAACAGTTGTTAAAAATTATTTCCTAAATAACAGTCGTTGTATCTACTGTATGCACACATGCTTGGCTATCTGTAAAACCATCTAAAACACAATATATCCACCCGTATGCACGCATGTTAGGTTGTCCGAACAACCATCTAAAACACAATATAAGATGCAATTTGAACAGGTTGAAGCCTCATTGTTGGATCTGGCTATCACCCAAGAGGGGGGTGAATTGGGTGTTTGATAAAACTTTAGGAACTTTAAAAATCTTTTCGCAACTTATAAATTGACAGTTGGATATTCAAAGATAAGCATATATTGGAAATGTAAGAGTGTAGGGAAGAGAGTATGCAAACTGTGATTTATCCTGGTTCGGTCCAATCCTTGACCTACGTCCAGTCCCCAAGCTTCACTTGAGATTTTCAATCCACTATCTTCTTTGAGCTTGATTACACGTTCTGTACTTGAAGTAATCCTCTCACTAGGATTCACTCCCCCTTACAAACTGTAATCAATACACTTGTTTGATTACACACTTTGTACTCGAAGTAATCCTCTCCCTAGGATTCACTCCCCTTACAAGCTGTAATCAACACAATGTGTTTCCCACTCAAGATCACCCAATCTTGAGTATCTCTCAAATAAACTGATTAACAATCAATCTTCTCTCTCAGAAGTAAGTGAATAAACACTGAAGCACAATATATGCAATCTCACTCTCTAAGCTAAATATATGATCATTGAAATATTCAGAGAGTAGATGAAGCAAACGTTAGAATACTTGCATTTTCACTGTGTAAGCTCATGTCTTTGTTTTTTCGTCATTCTCATTCCTGTATCTTTGCTCTTCGTTTCTAGCTTCTTATATAGATCAAGTAGACCACTTTGAATCCAGAATATGACTATTGAAAGTCCATTCAAAAATAGCTGTTAGAAGTCCACTTGAAGATGTAGTCGTTGGAAATCCACATTTGCTGATTGCCATCTGAACATTCTTGATTTCTGCTTTTGGTCCCAGTGATGGCTGGCAATCTTTTAAATCGGTGGATAATCAATTTGAAGATAATATTGATCAGAATCTGACTGTTGGAGCTCCACTAAAAATCTTGACATTGGATGTCCACTGAGAGTATGGCTTTGAGTGTTTCTGATTTCAGATTCCATCAATGATTCTTGATTTCTGAATCTAAAGTATATTTAATTTAAAGATAATATTAATCTTCCTTTATCAGAGTGGGCAGCAAAGGAGTATCCAAAATTGTTTAATCCAAGTTGTATATATTCCCGACACATGTGCAGCTATCCCATACTGAAAAGTCACTTTACAGCTCAGCAAAACAGAGCCTACTGATCTCAGCTCCAAACTTCATTTGATCATCTGAAACTTACTAGAAAATTGTTTAAACAATGTTAGGAATAATAGTAAGTCAAGATATGAGGTAACGAAATCATAATCAATGATTTTCATTATACGAGCACGGTGATTTACTGATGTTGTCTTCGCATTACTGCAGTAGCTCTTGTGTTACTGGAGTCATTTAGGTGTCAGTTGCTCTCTGTCTTTGATCTTACTGGAGTAACATTTGTATTACTAAAGTCATTTGAAGTTTATTGACTTAGGTTGACTGGAGTAATCAAAGATCATATCGTCTCTATGTCATCTCCATTGGAGTAATCTCAACATGACTGGAGTAACTAAGGTTTTGCAATGTTTCTGTCTTTGCCATTACTGGAGTAACAACTTAGTTACTGGAGTAACTAAGATGTTGCAAAGTTTCTATCCTTGATGTTACTGGAGTAACAATTCACGTACTGGAGTAATTAAGGATCATCTTGCTTCTGTCTCTGATATTACTGGAGTAACAACCTTGTTACTGGAGTAACTAAGGTTCATTTTGCTTCTGTCATCGAGCTTACTGGAGTAGGTACTTGGTTACTGGAGTAATTCAGGTTCATGTCGTTTCTGTCTGTGATGTTACTGGAGTAACACCTTGGTTACTGGAGTAACTCTAGTGTAAAAGTGCCAAGATGACTGGAGTAACCAAAAACGTTACTGGAGTAAGGTGACTGACTATCGGGTTTTGGTTTGGGAAGGGTCTGAAAGTGAAGGGAAAGTAGAGACTTACTGGAGTAAGTAAGTGACTACTGGAGTAGCCCTACTGGAGTCACCATTTCATTACTGGAGTAATGTTCAAACATATGCTAATAGGCCACAAATTACTGGAGTAATGAGATTTGACTAGAGTAATCATTAACTCTTCATTTGTTGGAAGATCAGTTCCAGAATTCTGAACAGTCACTGAATTTCCAAAAATCATATCTCTCTCATTTGACCTTTGTTTTCTTTTATCTTCATATTTTTGGAAAGGCGTGTGAGTCTAGTTTCATATGCCTCTGATTTCAGCGCATTTCGATATGTAGTTTGTGAGATATCCTCAAATTACTGAATATTGGTCAGCTGCATGACAATAACAAGTGGCGTAACTTCAAAAATTTATAGCTCTCTCATTTGATCTTCTTTGGACCTGAATTTTTGACAGGATGACGCATTGGATGTCTAGTTTCATCCAAAATTTGTTTCACCTCAATACGATCTCTGGTTTGGGAGATATCATCAAATTACTGAACGTCGCCTAGGTGAAACGCTGACAGAATTGCTGGAACATGCTTATTACTGGAGTAACGCGGGCCTTACTGCAGTAATTTCGAACCAGAAGCTTTCTGTCTGAGCCGTTACTACAGTAAGTTAATGATTACTGCAGTAGCCATTTGACAGAAGTGAATTCAGCAACTGAAACACGCGTATTACTGCAGTATCTAAGTGACTACTAGAGTAATGAACAACCAGAACACATATATGACTGAAGTAACGCATGTATTACTAGAGTAAGTCGATCATTAATCACCCAGAAGCTTCTGAAACACATATATTACTGGAGTAACACATGGATGACTGGAGTAACTCACTCATTAATCATCCGGAAGCTTCAACTTGCTCATTTTAACTCCGAATTGACTCTTTCCAACTTCCAATTGATCATAGAGACTTTAAGAATCATTATAAAAACTTATATAATGATTTTCTCATTCCATTTAGCAAGTTTTTCTTTCTTTCTTCTCTCTTCTTGGTTATTCTCCATGAATCAACTCATTCTTCCTTTTCTTCTCTTGTTCTTTCTCCACATGAACAAATCTACATTAAATTGTAGCAATTAGTCAATGTATATGATATAAACTTTTTGCTCTTACTAATGGCATAAAACATCATCAAAACTAATCATAACCAACACTCATGAGAAAAAGAATGGATTGAAAATGAATGATAAGCAACAGTCTTAACTGAATGAAAAAGAAGACGTTACCCTGAGGCCAACTTAATCAAATCAAGAAAAAAAAAACCAAAGATTAGCCTCTCAAAATGCATTCATTTTACAAATGAAAGAAAGAACCAGGAAATAGAGAAGAAAAACACTACAATGGAATTATCCATTCAGAAACAAAAGAAAGTACCAGGAAGTAGAGCTTCGGTATCCTCATCATGACCTGAGAGGGGCTTCCTCCTCTTCACGGTGCTTGGGATCATTGCTCAACATATTGCTTAGTTAAGAGATAAAGAGAGACATAGATCTGCAACCTAGATCTACAACCGATGACGAACGACATATTTTCAGGCTGTGGAGCACGCTTGTAGTTCACGATAGAGGATGAGTCGGAATCAAAATTGCTCACAAGTGATAGCAAATCTCTCACAAGTAAATAACTTATATATATATAAGTTATTAAATTTAATTACAAAGTAATTGCATCTAACAAAATTTATAAAATTTGAGTTTCCGCGACTGTTTTTTCCAAATCAGTCGTTGAAACTCCAAAAAAAAGTTAGATTTATTATTTTAACTATCATAATTCTCAGCTAAATATTAGGAATAGCTATAGATATGAGATTATATATATATATATATATATATATATATATATATATATATATAATTTATTAAATTTAATTAGAAACTAACTAAATCTAAAAAAATTTATAAAGTTTGAGTTTCCACGACCGTTTTTTCAAAACCAGTCATGGAAAATCAAAAAATTTGACTTTCAACGACTATTTTTAAAAATCAGTCATTGAAACTAAAAAAAATGTTAGATTTATTATTTTAACTATCATAATTCTCTGCTACATATTAGGAATATATATATATATATATATATATATATATAGAAACTAACTACATCTAAACAAATTTATAAAAATTTGAGTTTCCACGGCTGTTTTTCCAAAACCAGTCGTGGAAACTCAACTAAAAAAAAAAGGTAACATTTATTATTTTAACTATCATAATTCTCGGCTATATTTTAGGAATAGCTATAAATATGAGATTACACACACACACACACACACACACAAACACACACACACACATATATATATTATTTATTAAATATAATTAGAAACTAACTGAAACTAAATCTAAACAAATTTTAGTTTCCACGACTTTTTTTCCAAAACCAGTCGTGGAAGCTCAAAAAATTTGACTTTCAACGACTGATTTTTCAAAACCAGTCGTTGAAACTCAAAAGAAAAGGTTACATTTATTATTTTAACTATCATAATTCTCAGCTATATTTTAAGAATAGCTATAAATATGAGATTATATATATATATATATATATAATTTATTAAATTTAATTAGAATCTAACTTAAACTAAATCTAAAAAAAATTTTAAAGTTTGAGTTTCCATGACCATTTTTTCAAAACCAGTCATGGAAACTCAAAAAATTTGATTTTCAACGATTGATTTTTAAAAATCAGTTGTTGAAACTAAAAAAAGGTTAGATTTATTATTTTAACTGTCATAATTCTTTGCCACATATTAGGAATAACTATATATATATATATATATATATATATATATATAAAATTAAATTTAATTAGAAACTAATCGCATCTAAACAAATTTATAAATATTTGTGTTTCCACGACTGTTTTTCCAAAACCAGTCATGGAATCTCAACTTTAAAAAAAAATGTTACATTTATTATTTAAACTATCATAATTCTTGGCTATATTTTAGGAATAGCAATAAATATGAGATTATATATATATATATATATATATATATTAAATTTAATTAGAAACTAATTGAAACTAAATCTAAAAAAATTTTAGTTTCCACGACTGTTTTTCCAGAATCAGTCGTTGATACTCAAAAGAAAAGGTTACATTTATTATTTTAACTATCATAATTCTCGATTATATTTTAAGAATAGCTATAAATATGAGATTTTATATATATATATATATATATATATATATATATATATATATATATATATATATATAATTTATAAAATTTGAGTTTTCACGACTGTTTTTCCAAAAACAGTCATTGAAACTAAAAAAGAAAATGTTAGATTTATTATTTTTACTATCATAATTCTCAACTATATATTAGGAATAACTATAAATATGAGATTATATATATATATATATATATATATATATATATATATGAAATATTAAATTTAATTAGAAACTAACTGAATCTAAAAGAATTTAGAAAATTTGACTTTCAACGACTGATGTTTAAAAACCAGTCGTTAAAACTCATAAAAAATGTTAGATTTCTTATTTTTAATTCTCGACTACATATTAAGAACAACTATAAGTATGGGAATATATATATATATATATATATATATATATATATATATATATATATATATATATATATTATTAAAAGTAATTAAAAATTAACTGCATCTAAAAAAATGTATAATATTTGAGTTTCCACAACTGGTTTTTCAAAACCAGTCATTGAAACTCCAAAAATTTGACTTTCAATGACTTATTTTTAAAAATCAGTAGTCAAAACTCGAAAGAAAAAACGTTGGTGGATGTGTATGTGTAAAGAGATATATTGTTTAATTTATTAAATTTATTTAGGAACTAACTAAATCAAAATAGATTAGATTTCTTATTCTAACTATCAAAATTCTAGGCTACATATTAGGAATAGCTAGAAATATGTGATAATATATAATTTATTAAATTTAATTAGAAAGTAGCTACATTTAAAAAATTTTATTTTCAACGATTGGTTTTTCAAAAAACAGTCGTTGAAAGTCAAATTTTTTGAGTTTCAACGACTGTTTTTTTTCAAATATCAGACGTGCTATGTACATTTTTACCGTCCGTTCTTTAAAAATAGACATTAAAAGTAAGGAAAAAAATTACAATAGTGCCACCACCTACTTTTTAACGTCTATTTTTTAAAAAGCAAACGTTAATTGGGGGTCATTAAATCACTATTTTGTAGTAGTGAATAGGCCTTTCAATTTGAAATCAGGGACAAAGAAGCATTAGAGAGTGCTAAGAGTGAGAGAACCTTTTCTGGTTCTTCAGTCAGGAATGGGAAATCCTTTTTTTTTTTGATATAAAATTCTTAGGAGAGGATTAGATTCACTCATAGTCCAAAAGCAAAGCGTTGTGACCAGGGGCAGACCCAGGAAATAATTGAAAGGAGGGTACCATTGGCGGGAAGATTCAGGGGGCCTGAATTTTTTTTAGAGCACAGTTTTAAATGCATTAAAAAAAATAAAAATATATATATAAAGGGAAAAACAAGGCTAAGTGCTGTTAGAAATAGCAAGGCTAAATACTAAATAAGTTCAAGTATATATATTTGTAATAACAAAAGTATCTTACAATAATTACAATGTCATCCTTCTAGGCCTTATTTTTTTGGAATTCTATCATAATTGCCTCATTATTAATGTTATCAAATATATCTTTTTCAATATAAGGCACTAAGCAATCAAGGGGCCACTTCCCTATCTTGCTAGTTTATAAAAGAGCTGGATGTGCGTGTTGTGAAAGACATAGAAGGGGATTTTTTTTTTCTTTAAAAAAAACAAAAACAACAACATAGAAGGCAAAAATCAAGGAGGGGCACGTGCCCCCCTTCTCTATAATCTGGGTCTGCCAATGGTTGTGACTTTATTCCACAGGATATGCAAGGCTGAGACTACACATACCTCCACCTCAACTTACGTTTTCATAAGTTTACATTTCCTAAGATACCCTCTTCTAACGCCTTAACCAACCCTAAGATCTAATATTTAAGGGAAAGGGAGCAAAACTGAACGAGATCAAGGCCCAAAAATCTCATTTAATGTCTAGTGATGTTTTTTTGGGCCATTAGTCACCTCTCCTGAATTGAATTAGGAACACTAAGTTCCTTTTTTTTAAGTCGTGGGAGTTCAAATAAATCTGATTAAACAAAAAAAAAAAATACTTATAAATCTTGTTTGGGTAATTTAAAAAAAAAAAAAATCTTGATCAACTTCGATCAATCATGATTTCATCCTTCAACCACACAATGAGTGTAAGTGACAAGAGGCTTGCTTATGCATTTGGAAAATCCCCATGAAACTTCCACATTAAAATTTTTCCTAATCTACTCTCTAATCCCTCCTCCAAAATTCTCTTGAAATATTCTCTACATGTATATTGCCTATCATTTATCAACTAAAGTAGTTCAAATAATATTATTTTAAATAATAAAAATAATATAATAAAACTAATATTTAAATATTCAAGTCATTTATTAAATCATATTTAATAATAATTATTAAATATTTAATTTTCATTATTATTAATTATAATCATGAAAATGTAAACAACCTTATTGAAGAAATAAACTTGATTACATAAATCTAGTGTAATCCTAACAAAATAATTAGTTATCAAATTTATTAATTTATTTTTCTATTTAGATGTTAAATCCCATGATAATGATATATCTCATAATATGCTCCATGAAATATACTCCAACATGTGTGTGTGTGTATACACATATATTTTCTGTATATTCATTTTGTCATAAAGTTTTATGGAGTTTTTACTTTCAGTTTCGTTTATTTCTATTGTAGAATATAACTGTATAAAATTCATACCTTTTTTTAGTAATTAAACATTATCAATTTAAATCCCAAAATAGTAGTCCTAAATGTTTGCTCAAACTTTTGTAGGCCCCCAAATAATTTTAAGAATTATATATGCTTTATTTCTTTACAATTTCACTCAAAAATAGAATAATTTATTTGAGGCAATTTAATTTTAATTAATTCCTGTAAGCCTCAGAAATATCTCTTTTAACTTATGAAACGGGTAGTCGAGTACTCCTACAAAGCTAGCTGTTACACTCAGTCGGTAGACTTTTCAATCAATGTGTTTTTGTTTTTTTAATAGGGTTAAGGTGCAAAAATACACATGAGCTTTTTTCCCATGCACAAAAATGCACACATGCTTTTTTGAGGAACAAAAATACACATGTGGTTATCATTTTGGTACAAAAGTCATATTCCACTGTTAAGTCACTGTTCACTATGATGAGAGAGAAAGAGATAAGGTGAACAGTAACTTAACGACGATGAACAGTGACCTAACAGTGAGATGTGACTTTTGCACCAAAATGGTAACTACATATGTATTTTTGCTCATGGGGAAAAATTTTATGTGTTTTTTGCACCTTAACCCTTTTTAAAAACATACTAGGAAAACACTAAAGCTAGGAATCAAGGCCGGCCCAGACCTACAAAGTTGACCCTTGAAGGGCCAAGGCCTAACAGGGCTTGTAGTAAGAAAAACATCTATTTTTTCTAGCTCAACCTGAGAGCACTAGAGCCAGGGCCAACCCTATAGGGCTCGGAAGTTACTATTCCAAATTTTAACTAGTTTGCCTCTTTTTTCAAAGAAATAATCAGTAAATTACAACAATTAAAGTTTTAATTTATCGAATAAATGTTGTCAATATTAATATCCAAACAACACCAATCATCTAACAAATAATTACATTCACTAATTCATAATCAAAAGCAAACTATTATCCATAATAACTCACATAAAACATAAAAAGTATACCACTAAGCAATATTGGTACAATGACTATAATTGTCATCTTCTTCGCCACTATCATCAATTTCAAAGACATTTAATTGTGCTTCAGTTTGAGTAGTAGGCTATGTTTCATGAGTAAGAATATCATAAATTTCTTCTTTTATATCATGAACACATCCATTAAAAGGGCCGGCCTCAAGCACGATAGGGCTGGCCCTTTTAAGCCTTAGGCCCTATAGGGCCGGCCCTGTGGGGCTTATTTCATTTAGCTTCTCTAATTTTTAGGCCTAGCCCTTGAATGGTCAAGGCTTAAAAGAGCTGGCCCAACAGGCTCAACCCGATTTCCTGGCTCTAGAAAACACACTTAACCCTATTCCAACGTACGTGGGAACTTCTTAAGAAATTAGGAACTAGTGTGAAAAACTAAAGATGCATTAAGTTTGCAATAACAATGTATGTCAAAGCTCTTGACCATATTTTCTTTCTGTATGATTTGGGTTAAAATTAATACAAATTTTTCTTTAGTAGAGGAGGAAGGTAATAAAAATCCCTTTGCAAACTTTACTGAATTCAAATCGAGCAGGAGTTTGTAATCTTGGCTGATTGTTATTATGTTTCATTTAGTATTTTGCTTGTCTTATAGATTTTACCTCTAAGCGCAGCTTTTTCCTTTTAGTTGACAACTTACCGTTCCTCTATAATATCTTGAATTTTTGAGATCTTAAAGCATACATGATATGCGAAGATTGATTATGGACTCTGGGCCTTATTATAATTCAATTGCTCCAAGCCCAATTAAGTTAACCCGGCCCATGAAAAGATAATTCACGTTTTACTAAGAATGGAAGGTCAATCACACATTGTGACGGAAAAAGGGAAAGATCTAACGGAAAATTTCACTCCCATGCTGCGTCAGCGCATTTTCCTCTCTCTCTCTGAACACGCAAGAGCAGTAGCAGTTGAACAAGTTTAATATAAAAGTAGTGCCTAGAAGTTCAATCATCTTGCTGCAAACAAGAGCTGAGATTGTGAGAGAGAAAGAGAGAGAGAGAAAGTAAGGAAGCGTTCGATGTGATTCAGCTTCGTATACTTCTTCTATTGTTATATCAAGGGCTAAAGGAGTACGATTTCAGCAAAGATTCAACGAACTGAAGGTAACTATCGATTCTCTCTTCTTTCCAGTTTCTATCTATATTTTAAGGGAGCTTTTAAGAGAGAGAATCGTAGAAAACCTAGAAACTTTATGCTTAGAAGAACTATAATAACCAAACCATGGGTCTCTTTGTTGCATAAATTGGAAATCTGGGGGCTGGATAGAAGAAGAGACAGAAGTGTGTTCCTGAGATGTATGATAAGAGAAAGGAAACTTGGGTAGTGTGACTACTAATGCATAGGAAACCATGAAAAACGATTCCAACACCATCGCCTTAACTCGGCCATGTCATTCCTCGACAAAACCATGTGCACACAACTGCACCACACCTGAGCTCTATATCGACAACCACTACACACAAACCCTACCCCGACAACTGCAAGCTCACACCACCTACAACCTATAACTACAACTCGACAAGGACAACTCACAAACAAAACTACAGCTACAAACCCGGCAATTACACAACAGCTACATAACATATAACTACAACTACAAACCCGGGAACTACAACATATAAGTACAACTACAAACCCGACAACTACGACATATAAACCTGACCTCAACACTCTACAACCCGTCACTTCAACACACGAACTAGCACAGCCAGATACCCTTTAAGGAATCCGAGGAGAGAGCAAGAGAGAGATGTTAGGGGTTTTCGATATCCCAAGTGACTAATGGTAATGATACCATTTATAGGCATTCTGAGATACTTTTGCTGATCCCATCATTTCCAAGAAAGGCTTAAGGACGCAAGACCGAGGTGGGTAACTATTATCTTATTAGTCTGTATGGTTGTGTTCTTGTATGATTAGCCATGTCTGCTAGATAATTGCATGTATGTATCCTAGCTATGGATTTGGGGTTGCGTGTCCTGTAGAGCTGCGTGTTTAACGAATAGGGTTGCTTGTCCTAAAAGGCTGGATCCTTGGCCGTTAACTGCGGTTACAATGTGAATTATTGTATTGCATATTTATCTGTGCTTATCATGTGCTATGTGGTCATTAATGCTTCATATTTGCATATAAGATTAACTGTTGCCTTGGAGTCCCTTCATTTGAATTCCAGATTGTATGAAAGAGACAGGCAGTGGATCGGGATCATGAGGCAAAACACGGCTGTGAAGAGAAGCGGCTTGCGATTGTTATATTTAGATTGGATTGTAATTGAACTCATTTGTCATTTTCCTTATTTCGGATTTATACTATTATCCCCTATCCTAGATTTACCATGTTAAATTTCTGGAAAGAATGGATTAATGCAATTATGCAGTTAGTTTCGAGTTATAATGACTAAGTCATTTCCTAAAAACTTATATTCTGCATTAAGTTATCCAAATCATTTCGATGTTGTGCACGATAACTCTGGTAAATAAGAGGCCCTAAAGGTCAAGCGTTACATCCTCTATGCTGTTGGTCTATGATGTATTGATACTAACATAGCGTTTCTGATACATGACATTGATACATTACTTCAAAAATACTAATATTTTGATACGTCCTAATATGTCTTAATATCAAATAATATTTTTAATATAAAGAGTGTATTTCACATTAACAAAATATAATAGGAAGAGCTCAAATAGTAATGAGAGTCAGAATTCAGAAACATGTTAATGAAATACTAGAAACTAATGTAGTATAAGTATTAAGCAAGTCAGAGATAATGAAACACAATCAAATATCAATTAAGGAATTTTTGTTGCCAAAAAACTCAGCTACAAAACGCCCTTCAGTTTTCGAAAAAATTACAGAAATGCTATTTAACTATTTGACCATTCCGATTCGCGAGTTCACACGTCATATACGTGTCTGTGAAATTCAGGTATCAGACACATTTACATCTGGAAATTTCACGTGTCTGTGCTTGTAGCTGTTGGTTTTATCCTGCCCAGAAACGGGTCCTTGAATATTCTCAGGTTCCGATTGTCAACAACGAAAGAGGCTTATGATGGAATTCCTGTTGATCCTTAATATAAGATCCATTGTATACATCTTATATTAAGGATAGGAGGGGGGCAGTATTACATGGTATTGTATTGTGGACTTCTTTTTTTGCCTGAGGAAAATATTATCATTAAACATAAAAACCAAATTACAAAGTCTAAAATAAACAAAGTCGAAAGCCAAAAAAAAGGATAATACAAATCCATGATCATCTAAACTATTTGTAGCTTCTTTCTCCACCAGCAGACACAATTAACTTGGAGGTCTCCACATGAGGGCATTTGTATCCTGGACTTGTGTTTCTAGGAGTATTTCAATGATGTCCTTTTTGTTGGCCAAAAAAAAGTATCACCTTTGGCTCTAGCTGGACGCCTCTAAATTTTTGCGCTTTCACTAAATTCCGGGTTTTCAGGTGAGAAGAAAAGGATAAGGCCAAAAAAAAAAAGAATAAGAAAATTGAGATTAAAAAAAAGAGATGAAAAATGTAGGAGATGATTTTTTTTTTTTTTTTGTTAATTAAAGTAGGATATGATATTGAAAAGACATATTCTTCCATATCTCTAAAAAACATAGATTAACTTGAAAAATTCACATCTTTTTGAAAAAAAATTCAAAAATTTACATGTTATACATGAATGGAAATCCCTTGGATATGATATTGAAAAGACATATTCTTCCATATCTCTGAAAAACATAGATTAACTTGAAAAATTCATATCTTTTTGAAAAAAATTCAAAAATTTACATGTTATACATGAATGGAAATCCCTTCATGTCTACCATATCTCTAAAAAATTTTCAGGATTTGTAAACACTATTTGAATGGCAAAAACCCATGCATAACAACCATTTTTCAGATTAATAACCATAAACAAGGCTTAACTTCAAAAAAAATTTATCTCCTTATATAGAGCTTAAAATATTACAAATTTTATTTCAAAAGAAAGCCCTAGATGTCTAATTCATTCATGAAAAATTTCATGATTTTTAAAAATCATTTACCACCTAAAATGATGTCTGTGACTAATTCCAGAAAATTGAAATCTGAGATTTTTCTCAACTTTCACCACTTAGATTTTTTGACTCCAAAAATTATTTCTCAACATGTTTTCACTCCATTTTTCATTTCTTAAAAACATGTAGAGGAATTTACTTTACCATTTCCTACAATTCTACAAAATTCTAAAAGCTTAAAATCAAGAATTATCTCAAGAACTTGCTCCTTAACTTCTTGCTCCAAGAATTTCGCCTCTCACTCTCACTTATGATAAGATGTTGCTTGTGTTGGTGTGAAAAATAAAGAAGAGAGCAAGACTTATTTATAGGTAAATAACCAAGCTCTTGTGGTCCCTAATTTAGGTAATCCCATTTTCATACTTTCTTCTTAACCATTGGATTAAACTTCACTTTTTGAAACTTAATCCTCCCCCTACACCATGGCTGCCGACCTCCTCCTTCTCCCTAGCCCATGGATGACCTTTTTCGAGTGTCAACATCTTGCTTCTTTAAGTCTCCCATTGGTTCATTGAATTTCCTAAGCATTAAGGTCTAATTACAAGATTAATTAGGAACCATTGGATTCACGGGTGCAAAAAAAGCTTTTAAGACCAGACGAAAGAGGCATCCGTAGACCGGACTCACGGCCAGTCTTGTTCCAACCGGTATTAAAAGTATATCTTTAAGAGCGAACTTCAACCGGTCTTAAATAAACTATTTTAAGACTGGACATTTAAAAACATCAGGTCTTAAAAGTGATACTAAATCCAACCGAAATATTTTTTTTGTCGGTCCTAAAACTCAATTTTTAAGACCGGAGAAAAATTTAACCGCTCTTAAAAGTTCTATTTTTTAAGACCTGACAAAAATAATTATATGCGGTCTTAAAAGACTCACTTTCAAAACTGGTTGAGTAATACGTCTGGTCTTAAATATTAACTTTTAAGATCGGGCATATTAAAATCAACGGTCTTGTAAGACCAACTTTTAGTACCGCATATCAAATATGTCGCTTGACCTTTAAGACCGCGCATTTAAGTAAATCTGAGTACATCTGATCTTAAAAGTTGAACTTTTAAGATCGGCGTTTTTGTTTTATCGGTCTAAAGTTTCCTGCATTTTTCCCTGTTCTGTTCTTACTGATCATCTATATAGTATATACACAAATCAATACCAGCCAATCCAGCACATAAAATGGTATACTTTAAGCTACAAGCTATGAATAATATAATTGTGGATAAATTGAATGATCTATACACAAATCCATACAAGCCAATCCAACATAGAAAAAGCTGCACTTTAATCTACAAGCTATGAACAATTATGAATAAATTGAATTGGGAAAAAGTAGATCATAGCTAGAATACAAATATTATTGACCATGAGTTACAAATACAAATACAATAAGCTGTTGCAATAAGATATACCACGTACACTTAAATCAACATATATGCCCAATATTCACCATGCCTTCATCCGATTCCCACCTAACAACTCCCTGATCATTCCACCATGTACAACTCCCATAATAGGATCCTGATAAGTTTTGTGGAGTTCTAGTATGATCTCTTCTCTCTGTGACTAAGCAGAAACAATAATCAATAACACTTGAATATTAAAAATTCAGAGATAATAAAATGCGTTACTGATTAAGCTGGTTGTTACATATTAGAGAAAATTTACCTTAACATTGATCTTTGAAGGCCAAATTTTCAAGATATTACTTTTGTAGCTTTACAGCTTCCCTCGGCTAAAAGCATTGGATCGGATCTAGCTGCCACAAACATAAAACAAGAACAAACTTCATAGAGTTAGAGGCATCGGTTAAAAACATAGAAGGAATATAATACAGTTAAAACCTTAAAGATTTCAAAGAATTGTGCAGATGAATATTACCTTATGAATTGACTCTTTTATAAAGGGATATCCTCCCATATCCCTTCTTGATGATCATTTCTTATGCGGGGTTCATTATCTACTTCATCTTCTTCGTTCATGTCTGGTAGACCACTTGAAAAATGAGTACTGTCAGGAAGACCATAATTTGCATGACTTTCCTCATCAATATCGATGACCCTTTTACCTTGGAGAGCTACAGACCACATTTTATTTGCTTGATCGATAATATAAAAAACTCGTTTTGCCCGGTCTGCCATAATAAAAAGGTTCATCTCCAAAACTTGTACTATTGAGATCGACTAACATAAATCCAAGCCAATCGATGTGAACACCACTATTGACATTAACCCACTTGCATTTGAAAATGGGAAATCTAATGAAGACATAGTCCACCTACCAAATCTCTTCAATAACCCCATAATAAGCAATGACTGTCAATTTAGGCCGCTTGTCTTTCGAACTGGAGAAGTGCATGGATTCAGCCTCTAACATTACACCACTGTTCTGGGCGGTGCTCCTCTCATCTAGGGACTTCGTGTAAAATGTGTAACCGTTGATCACATACGAATTCCAACTCAGGACATCAACTTCAGAACCACATGCTAACCATTTCATTGTCTCATAAACAGATTCCTCTCCCTTAACCTTTTGTTTGAACCAGTTTGCAAATGTTCTATTATGCTCCCTAATCAACCTTTGTTCAGTCATTCGGGGATTTTCTTTCCTCACAGCTTCTTTATGGGCAGCTATGCTGGCCTAGACATTATCAATATTATTCAAGATGTATAAGTGGACTTGTGACAATTCATCAGGATCCACTCTATTTACTGAGGCCCCCTTCTACCCCCTTCAGCATGCTGACGTTTTAGAAGCCCGATATGTCTTACTTTGGCCAAATAATTTTAACAAAATTCCATGGCCTCTTCAGATACATACTTCTGAACAATTGATGCTTTTGGCCAGTATGCGTTCTTCATGTACCCTTTTAGGAATTTCATAGATCTTTCAATTGGGTATATCCACTGTAAATGGATAGGACCGGACAACTTGATCTCCCTTACTAGATGAACAATTAGATGAACCATGATGTCAAAAAATGAAGGAACAAAAAGCCTCTCAAGGTGGCACAAGATAAGATATCCTTCATTCTCAAATTCATCCAATTGTTTGACCTCGAACACTTTACTGCAAACAGCTTTGAAGAACAAACAAAGTTGAGTCAAAATGTGTCGAAGATCATACTCGGCTATGCCTCGAATAGCTACTGGGAGTAGCTATTGCATCAAGACATGACAATCATGAGACTTTTGGCCTACCAATTTCAAGTCCTTCATCGATACAAGCCTCTTAAAATTTGAAGAATACCCCGACGGAACTTTTGTGCCATGCAAACACTCATAGAAACTATGTTTCTTATCCTTAGACAAAGTATGAAAAGCCGGGGGACAATAAGTTCTGTTACTGTATGGCCTTGGATGTAAGTCTTCACGTATTCCTATTTCTTGCAAATCCAATCTTGCCTTCACACCATCCTTTGTGCTACCTTGTATGTTGAGAAGCATGCCAACAATACTATCACATACGTTCTTCTCCACATGCATGACATCAATACAGTGTCTCACATCAAGGTTGCGCCAATATGGAAGTTCAAAGAATACCGATATTTTTTTCCATATATTTGTTTCCTTTCTACCATTTGCAGTCTTACCGAAGATGACACTTATATTTTTCACCTTTGCATACACTTGCTCCCCAGTTAATGCCACCGGAGCATATTCATGCTCTTGGCTACCAAGAAAGGCTTTCTTCATTCGACGATATGGGTGGCCCCGTCTAAGAAATCTTCTATGTCCAAGATAAACTGTCTTTCTTCCATGTTGAAGTTGATGGTAGCGTGTGCCTTCTTCACAAACCGGACATGCCTTATGGCCCTTTATACTATACCCTGACAAGTTCCCATATGCTGGGAAGTCGTTTATGGTACAAAATATCATGGCTCTCATTTTGAAGACATCTTTCTTGAAAGAGTCAAAAACATCGACACCTTCTTCCCACAACTCCTTCAAGTCATCGATCAAGGGCTGAAGGTAAACATCAATGTCGTTTCCGGGTTGTTTTGGTCCTGAAATCAACATGGACAACATGATGTACTTTCGTTTCATGCATAACATAGGAGATAAGTTGTAAATAATCAGGAGTACAGGCCAGGAACTATATATGCTGCTAAGGCTTCCATATGGATTCATGCCATCTATGCTAAGGGCAAGCTTAAGGTTCCTAGGTTCTTGGCCAAAGGTCAGAAATAATTGATCGATTTTCCTTCATTGAGATGAATTGGCAGGATGTCGAACATTGGTATGATTGGAAGATACCACAACACTTTTGCAGGCCCCTTATTTGACTTGTACCTTAGGGTTTCACATATCGGACAATTCAGCTTCTCTTCTAACTCGTTCCTATACAACACGCAACCATTCGGGCACGCGTGGATCTTTTTGTACTCCATCCCCAGTGGACAAAGTATTTTCTTAGCATCATAGTATTGGTGAGACAACACATTATCATTCGGAAGCATGTCTTTAAAAGCCTCAAGCATTTCAAAAAAACTCTTGTCGCTCCACCCATGATGCAGAACCTCCTGGCCCGCGTCACTCATATAGACCGACGCATGGGCCAAATGTTTTAGCTCTACCACACCGTCAACAACAAGCTGAAATGTTACTCGATGCCAATAACGTCGAGTACAATCTCTCTGACGACGACGTCTCTGACCTCTCCTCCGATCCCTCCTTCCCCTCCGACAACTACGAGGAGGATTAAATATTTTTATGTTTTTTTTGTTTGTACTCTTCCTGCCCCACAGCGGGCAGGAAAAAAATGATAAATAATTTTTTTTCCATTTCGATTATTTGAATATAGTATACTTTCGTTGTCTTGATTTTGTTTCAGACAAAAAGGTAACAAACAAAACCATAACTGAAAAATGATTAAAGATAAAAGTTCACAAAGTACAGTTAACAACATACAAAATGTACAAAACGAAAAGAAAGACAACTTTTACATTTCAAGAATAAAAACAAACACAGTTGTTTTAGACAAAAAGGAAACAAACAAAACCATAACTGAAATGTGATTAAGGATAAAAGTTCACAGAATACAGTTAACAACATACAAAACAAAGCGAAAAAGGGACAACTTTTACCTTTTAAGAATAAAAACAAACAGTGACAAATCTTCTCAAGCCTGGACCACCGTTGCCGTCAGTTTTACCAAACCCAGAGCTGAAAATTTCCATTATCTTACTTCTTTTCCGACAATGCTCTTCAGCTTCTGGAGAGATAAAATTGACGACGATGGGGGTCCTAAGCTTGAGCTGAACACCAGAAACTCAAAGTGTTCTTGAACTCTAATAATTTATCTTAAAAAGTGAGTCATCATTTCTATTTATATGAAGATTATTAAGACCGGATATTTAACAAATAGACAGTCCTAAATATCTAGCCATATTTAATTTAGAATTATCGAAGAATTTTAGGACCGGACGTTATATAAATGTGTGGTCTTAATAACAAAGACCTTTAGGAGCATCTTTTTAATAAATATGCGGTCTTAAAAGTTACTTTTAAGACCGGATATTTATTAAACATACGGTCCTAAAATCAAGGATTAATTTTTTTAAAAAAAGCAAACACCTTTAGGACCGTTTGTTTAATAAATATACAGTCTTAAAAGTCGCGAATACTTTTTAGAATCTCTTACTGCTAGTTACAACTCTCCAAAACTCAAAACTCAAGCAATATCCACCATCCAATATACGTTCAGAAAACCAAAATTACACAGGCTAAGAGAATTGTTCAGAAGAATAAAAAATTTATTATATAAAGAATGCTCCAAATTGTAAAATTGTTCATTTACAAAATGAATTTACAAATTAATTAATATAGTACTGTAATTACAATTGTTGCTCTACAAGCATATATTTACAAATGAATTATTACTGTGATTGTTGTATTTACTCTAAGATGTCAATAACATGTTGACAAAACACTCTGCGTATGTGGTCTACCTCATTAGCAGAAATGGAAGTCTTAGAGGCAAATCTCTGTATAACATCAAAGAAAGAAACTGAATTAATTGGAGTGCATATTTCATATGTAACATTAATTAAGACACAAACTGAATTCAACCATAATATGTAACATCAAATACATTTACCTTTGTAGTGAGTTTATTATCTGGTTGAGTGATAATATCATACACGTGTTTCATTTTGTACAGGCCACATAAGTTGGATCTGATTGGTTGCCGACGGGTCTGAAAAGAACAAGAAATATATATAAGATAGAGCATATATATATAGCTTACTGACCAACTTCACAAGGCAGTATGCCAGTGTCCAAATATGTACTAACCTTTGGTGTGAGCCATCTAGGATCTTTGAGCTCACTCCCTCACTTTTTTCTGACTTGGTTTAGGAAGGTCTTTATGGCACTATCATTAAAATCACAAATTTATCAATAATGTTCGCTGGAAATTCACATCAGAGATTTCTTACAAGAGAATCAAAATGACATGCTTATCTGTTGATGATCTCCTATAACAGAACCCCTGGTTGGCCGTGAGTGAAGCATAAGAATAACACCGTATTCGAGTCCATGATCAAGACGAGCAATTGCCAGTGGGCGCTGAAAATTCACAGCAGTAAAGTACTCAGTGATATATTATGCAGAATTAATTGAATTGCAACAAGAGATCAATTGTGATATGTACCTATGGTAATATAGAAACGAGTACACCTTCCTTCTCAATTCACACAACCTATTTGATATGTACTCCTGTCTTTGTTCCACAGTGGCTTCGCTTGCATATACTGGGCACAAGAATCCAAAATCATTGATTCTACCCTGTTGCTCCAAATCTTGATGCATGGACCTATAATAAAGACATTGATCATGGAATTATTATACATGTTCCTAAACCCTAAACGGTGCATTTAAATTATGTACTCATAAAATAAGATACTTACCTACACCACATTTGAATAACTGATGATGTAAGCTCCTGTCCAAGAAGCAGCAGGGACTTTATATCAACGGTGTCAAAGAAAACTGGTTGAGGGTCATGAAGAACCCCTACCACTTCCTGTATGTCCCACGATTGACATGAAAATTCTCCTTTGGATAACATTTGGGATATTTTATCCATGGCCCCCAACTCAGGAGTAGGGGATACAGCTTTAGGAAGGGCTACAGCTTTATTAGAAGGGGATAGAGATGGAGGAGGGGATGCAGCTTTATGATGAGGGGATGGAGATTGATAAGGGGATTGAACTTGAGGAGGGGATGCGACTTTATCATGAGGGGATGGAGATTGAGGAGGGGATTGAACTCAAGAAGGGGATACAGCTTTATCATGAGGGGATGAAGATTAAGGAGGGGATTGAACTTGAGGAAGGGATGCAACTTTATTCTGAGGGGATGGAGATTGAGGAGGGGATTGAATTGGAGGAGGGGATGAAGCATCAAGAGGAGTATAGACATTTACAAGCTTCACCAGCCAAGAGATGAAGGTTCCCTTGACATCACTCACACGCTTCAGCTGATCGGTTGGGAGAGGGAGAGGTGCATCAATGATCACCTCTTCAACTGACACTCTGACTTCATCATCAGCCATTTGTTTGTGGTGTATAGTTGATCTCAAGTTGTGGACAGTCCCTTTAGCAACTAATTGTCTAGTTGGTTCTGCCACGTATAGGTCACAATGTTGCTCTGACTGTCCAACAATGCAGCTCCCTCTGGTGCTGTGCTGCACAGGTGCATGTGTATGTGTGAGGGGAACACTAGTCTTTGGTCGAAAGCTAATAAGCCTCTTCATCTCCATCATTTCCTCCTTCATCAGCCTCATCTGGGCATCAAACATCTCTTTCAATACACGTTCTTTGGCCGCTGCCTCCTCATTTAATTGTCTAACCGTTTGGTCCATCTCCTCCCAGGTAACCATACTTTGCCTAAGTCGTTTGGTCTTACCAAAGTATTCTTTTAAGCCTACTCATCCTCCGATCCCACTTACCCGCCTCAGGTGATCCGGTTTTCCAGTCGCAACGGTCAGAACATCATTCCTCCCGCCCGACACAAAAGATCCCTCTGCTTCTTTCTTTTTTAGGTCTTCCTGTAAGATACAGATAATGAGAAGCTTAGTAATGAAACATGTTTAGTAACTAAAAAATATCAATAAATGATACTTACAATTCTCTCAGCAACTAGGCGAGTTTGTTCACTCATGTAGGCGCCTTTTTTTGGTCGCCGAATATACAGCCACAAATCCTTGCGACGTATTGGAGATGTCTGCTGATCAACTATAGCAGAAGGATTGGATTCAGCTTCTTCTTCCAATCTCTTCCACTTGGCCTCCATCATTTCTTCTTCAGCCTTTGCATATCCCCCCCGAGAAGCTCTATGTGGGCAATCATTCTTTCTCCCTATCTCCTGTGCTTGTGCCCTTCTTCTCTGTGAATCAGAATTGACAACAACTATTAATTATGATTCAAGCCATCTCACTAAAGGAAATTATAGAACTTCTGCTTCATATGAACCTCAAACACTAGTATTCACTTCATCAAGTTTCAACGTTTAATTTAAGGAAGATGTAGAATTGTATAGAACTAAGATACTAAGTTACTCGTAGCAATGTCTAACCACTACCTACTATAACAGAACTAGCTAAGAATATAATAACGGTTAACATATAAGACATGCATACTCACACATTAAACCATCATACTCAAATTCACTTCTGACTTACTTGAATATATACTTCTACTCACAAATTAAACCATCTAACTAACAGGATTAGATGAACACAATAACATTCACATATCCGCACAGTTTAATAAGCAAATAGAAAGAGCAAATAAAACTAAATATGAACTCACCAAAGCATCAGTAATGGTCCGAAGCTGAACAAATTGATCCCAAATTTGTTGATCAATGAATGTGTACTTCGCCCACGGATTATGATCAGGTCAAACCTCGGCAAAAATATACTTGTTGGCTAGAAAGCTCTTAAATTTCCTCCACCTATCAGCACAATAAGACAAGGTCTTGGCTTTCAACTTGTCAGAGTCAGGGACAGTGTATGAAAGCCGGATAGTGTCCCAGATAGGATCCTTCACTGTGCATTGGTCAACATTTTTCACTCATCTATCAAAATGTTGACCTTGCTGTGTGCCATATAGCCAACATAACTATTATATTCATGTTTATTAGGACCGACAGGTTTCAACCTCTCATTAAACTGAATCTCAATCCTTGACCCAGCTCCCTGTTTTACGGACACGATGCTCATTCGTGTGCCACTTCTACCATGGCGTGTAGGGCGGTCACGAGGCTCATTTTGAGAAGAAGATGGTTGGCTCTCGCTCACACTAGTAACATCAGTAACTGGCATTGACTGAACAGGGTGAGAATGGTTTTCTCCGTTCATTTTTGATAAAGTAAGAGAGTGGTGGTGCGAAGGAGTAACGCCTGAGAAAGTGAGAGAGAGCAACAGAGGAAGGTGGTGGTTGGCGAGGAATAGACGTAATGCAACAGGAAATGGGGTTTCGCAAAGAGAATAGGGGTTTCAAAGTTCAGACAGTAAGACGTAAGTCGTAAGTAAGGTTTCGCGCGAAGAAGTATATGTTTCCATTTTTAAGACCAGCCGTTATTAATGTAAAAGTTACGTCCGCTTTTAAAAGTATTAACTTTAAGACCTCATTTATATATGTCTGGTCTTAAAAGTTTTATACGATTATATTTAAATATTTCGTTATTGTTCTTGACCGTAGAAAGTATAAGTCGGTGATGTACGAGTTTTCTCTATAATATAATCCATCTTTTATTTTTTTTAACATTTTTAAGAGCGGTTGGTTATTTTAAGCGGCCTGAATATTATATTTAAAAATTTATATGATAGAATAATTTCTTTATATTTACAAAATTGTCACTGGTCATATCTTTAAGACCGGCCGTTATTAATGTAAAAGTTACATCCGCTCTTAAAAGTATTATCTTTAAGACCTCATTTATATATGTCCGGTCTTAAAAGTTTTATACGATGATATTTAAATATTTTGTTATTGTTCTTGACCATAGAAAGTATAAGTCGGTGATGTACGAGTTTTCTCTATAATGTAATCCATATTTTATTTTTTTAAAATTTTTAAGAGCGGTTGGTTATTTTAAGCGGCCTGAATATTATATTTAAGAATTTATATGTTAAAAGAAGTTCTTTATATTTACAAAATTACCACCGGTCATATCTTTAAGACCGGTGCCTAGAAACTCCGCTGTAAATGAGGTGGTCTTAAAAATTGATACGGGTGAAGAAGTTCTTTATATTTACAAGATTGCCACCGGTCATTTCTTTAAGAGCGGGGCGTTGATAATCTGCTGTAAACGAGGCGGTATTAAAACACTTTTTTGCACTAGTGATTGAAATGCAAATGTCAAGATCTCATGGTTGGCTAGTTGTAATTGTTGACTTTTGGGACAGTCTTGATTAAGCTTAATTACCCTCGTAATCAAGTTGCTTATATGCCTCTTAAGTGCATTTGTCATTGGTTAATTGATTTGTTAACTAACCATGGCAATTAGTGCTTTATTAAACAAGCTTAATTCTTCATCTTTAGTCCTTAAATTTTTCGAAAAGATCAGCCCCTTTTTTAAGATTTTAATTTGCCTCTAATCATCTTGAAGAATAATGCAAATGATATTAATTAGTGCAAGTTTAATTGCCCCTTAGTTTTAGCTAACTTGCTTTAATTTTCTTAAGTATTTCCATAATATTTTCTTGCCTTCTTTGGTCATAAAATGACCATTATTTTATGTGCTACTTATGTCATAATTTATTGCCCTTATATGTTATCTCAAAACCTACCATTTATGTATAAATTTCATGAAGAAATTTGTCTAAAAGTATAATCAATAGATTATAATCAGATACATATTCACCTTCATTTATATATATTATTCATCAAAATAAAAAATTTATGATGAATAGGAATTTTAAGGTATTACAAAGTGGCTAGTAAAGGAATTAATTAGTTATAAAGGCACTTTCTTGGAGAGGCCATCCATATTGTGAATATAATTGTGATCCATTGAAGCTTGTTACTATGCCCTCCTGCCTGATTCTGTAATTAAGCCATGGCAGCTGTTGCTGCTGCTGCTTCTTCTTCCTCTTGGACTTACGAGGTGTTCTTGAGTTTCAGAGGACACTTGTCACGGTTTCACTTCTGATCGTTATAACGCTTTAAGACAGTCAGGAATCCATGCTTTCATGGATGATTTAGGGATTGAAAGGGGAGAAGACATCTCTCGCTCATTATTGCAAGCAATTTAAAGATCACGGATGGCGATCATAATTTTCTCTCAAGATTATGCATCTTCCAGATGGTGTCTGGATGAACTGTTGCAACTAATGAAGTGTCACCACTACAAAAAAAAAAGGTCTTTAAGTAGCGGCTAAAATCGTGTATTTGTAGTAGTTTTAGCCGCTACAAATGTGTGTAGTAGCGGTTCAAAGAACCGTTACAAAACACACTGTGGCAATCCAATTTCTAGCGGTTAAAAATAATCGTTACTACATATCTCAAAACTCCTACTATTGTAGTAGCGGTTACATAAAATCGTGACTATATGTGGCTGAGCTGACATCTTCATGATGACATAGTAGTGGTTACTAAAACCACTACAAACTTATATCTTGTCGCGGTTTTACAACCGCTACAAAATTTACAAAAATGCTTCCCAAATATGGCGGGGAAAATTATTTTTAAATTCGTTTGTAGCGGTTAATTAACTGCTACAAACGTTTCCCACCATTATTTTAGTCGTAAAATTTATTCCCGCCTTTTTAAAAAAAATTTGCACTTTGTAGCGAATTTTTATGAACCACTACTATATATTCAGAATTTTTTTAAAAAAAATTTAGTTGTGCTTAGTAGCGGTTACACAACCGCTACAAACGTGTTCAATAAAAAAATAGTCAAATATTTTATTTTAATATGAATTCATTAATCATTATATTTAATTAGTTAAATGTTGCATTATCAATAATTTATATTTTAATTTAAATTATTACTGATTTTTAATTATAAATTTTTATTAATTAAGTTTAATTTATTATGGGTTGATTTAAATTAAATAATGTGTGTGAAAATGAATGGAATAATATTTGTGAAGATATATGGAATAAATTGTGTAAAGGGAAATGAAATAATGTGTGTGAAAGTGTAAACAGAGAATAAAAATAATCAGAAAAAAAAATTAAGAACACAGATGTTGAGCAAAAAAATAAATATTGCGATAATAATCCTATTTGATCCGGGTGAACAACACTTACCTTATTAAAACAATTAATCTCCTTGAGAAAATGTAGAAGTTCGAGAGAAAAGGAGTAGAAAACATATCAGAAACAAAAGTGGAGTGTATTAAATGAGGTTTGATAAGGGTTTTTATATTGGTATTTGCGTACCTGTTTTGTAACGGTTGATGTTTCGTTTTTGTAGCGTTTATTTTTAGTAGCGGTTATTATGATGTTTTTTTGTAGCGGTTCTATATTTTGTAGCGGTTTTTATGTTATTTGTTGCGGTTTTGTAACTGCTACAAATTATTTTCTAAAGTTTTTGACAAAAAAAAGATTACAGATTAAATCGTAAGCATAATTTTTTCTCTAGCTCTCAATCTTTGTCATGATCCCTACAAAAAAGAAATATTACTTTTTAGTTATTATTTCATAAAGCGTATATAAAAAAACGTACCCAACTATAGGTAAATTGTCATCGTCGTCAGGGAAGAAGTTCTCAAAGCTGGCGGGCCGTAACGGCTCACTCTCGTAGGCCACATTATCAACATCGCCCATGTCGTAAAGGTCCCGAGCCTTTAAGTGAACCAACATATGCCAATCTCTGTGCCTCTTATCGGTGACATAATAAACCTGATGGGCCTATGAGACTAAAATATACAACTCATCATCTTCAAACTGACCAGTGTGAATCGACCGGGAGAAATTCACTGATGTGATGCCTAAGTCGTCAGTCGTGAGTCCCCAGGACGTTGTCGTATTCACCCACAAACACTTGAACAATGTCACAATGAAACGGCCCTAGTAATTTATCTTGACCACATCAAGGAGCTCTCCATAATACGAGACGTCATTGAACTGCATGTTCCCGTCACTGCTGCTCGCATAACTCCTCGTCCCAAACATCCCATATGCACCAGAGTTTTGGGTCAGCAATCCCTGATCTCGTGAAATGGTGCAAAACTTGAAACCGTTGACATTGTATGCCGTAAATTTTTGGGCGTGGTCAAGCGGGCTGAGTGTGAGAGCTTTAAAGTCTGGTGAGTGCGGGTTGTGGTCATTCATTATTCTCCTCCTAAACCAACCTGAGAATTCTCTATGGACCTTTCTATCAATCTCAGCTGTTGTCTATGTCTGGATCCTCATTTGACGCTTGACATGACTCCTGAATTCCCTACAATCAAGCATGCGAAGAAGACCATGAAATGTGAGTATAAAATGTCAGGAAATATAAAGGATACCATAAATCTGTTCGCAATCTTTACTGAAGGTATGGTTCAACTTTAGTGCAATTTATCAAGACATGTCTTTGTGCTTGAAGCTTCTCAAGTGCCGTCAGTTTGAAGTTCTCAGTTCCGCCAACTGGTCTACCAACACGAGGGATGAACAACTCTATTGCTGATGGCTCTGGCTCTGGCTCTAGACAATCATCGACACGAGGCAGTTGGTTGAATGACGTCTCAATGTCATCAAAGTACATTGAACAAAAATACAAGACCTCATCCCCAATATAACCCTCTGCAATTGAACCTTCAGGCCACGCCTTATTCCTCACGTATGATTTCAGTTTCCCAAAAAACCTATAAAGTAATTAATGAAAAATGTTGAAACATTAATGTGAAAATGTGTGACAAGGTAGTAATCGTAAAGTAATTAATTTTAAATGAGTACTTCTCAATAGGTTACATCCATTGGTAGTGAACTAGGCCAACAAGCTTTGTTTCGTGAACAAGGTGTACTGTCAGGTAAACCATGACTGTGAAAAATGATGGAGGAAAGATCATCTTCAAATGGCACATCGTAATAATGATTTTTTGTTGTAGCTGGTCGAGCTTGTCTAGGGTCAAAACCTTGGAACACAACTTCCTGAAGAAAGAACACAGATCGACCAAAACAATGGACACATCGAGAGGCAGCGTATCTTTGATGGCCAGGAGAAGTAGCTGTTGCATAAGCAAATGTGAGTCATAACTCTTCAGCCCAGTAACCTTTTGAGCCTGCACGTCAACACATCTCGAAATGTTGCTTGAATACCCATCTGGAACTTTAATTTTCTTCAAAGTTGCGAGGAAGATTTCCTTATTCGGTTTTGTCAGGTAAATTTTGTCGGCAGAAATCTGTCATGCTCATCCAGCCTACAAACTCCCATCTCTCTTAAATCTTTTCCCGTTTGAAGATGATCTTTTGACTTGCTAGGTTCGTTTATAATCGTGTTGAGCACATTGTCGCACACATTTTTCTCAATGTGCATGACATCCAGACTATGTCGGAGCAAATTATCTTTCCAATACTGAAGAGTGAAGAAAATGCTTATCTTCTGCCATTACTAGGGCGCAGAACCAAAAGTCCTGGCGGTCTTTGTACCTGTCTTTGCCGGATCGTCTCTTTTTCCATACTCAAATTCAACGTCATAAATCTGCTCTACGATTTCTTCACCGGATAAAATCTGAGGAGATCCTCTTTTTTCTTGTTGCCCATTGAAGCGATTGCGTTGCAACCTAAACCTATGCGTACCATCGAGAAACCTTTGATGACACATGAAGCACCACTTACAACTGTGGGGAAGGCGCACAGCGTCAGAGTCAAAATTGCAAGCTAGACACGTAAGGTCGGTATGCACTTTCCACTTGGATAATGGTCCTAGGCCAGGAAAGTCACTAATAGTCTACATCAAGGTCGCATGCATGTTGAACAATGTCTTGTCATGTGAGTCATACGTCCCAACCCCTACATTCCACAACTCGACCAACTTCGAGATCAGCGGTTAGAGATACACATCGATGTCATTTCCCAATGCCTTTTTTCTTGGAATGATCATAGACATAATGTAGGAGCTTTGTTTTATACACATCCAGGGGGCAAGTTGTACGGGATCAAGACAACCGGCCAAATACTATAGCTTATGCTGAGATTCCCAAACGAATTAAAACCATCGGTCGCCAAAGCAAGACGAACATTTCTAGGGTCCGTCACAAAATCAGGAAAGTTTGAGTCGAACGCTTTCCATGCTTGAGCATCCCGTGGATGTCTTAGTTTACCATCTTCATTCTTGTCAGCTTCATACCATCTCATATGCTCAGCTGTTCTAGATGACATAAACAATCTCTGTAAACAAGGCTTTAAAGGAAAGTACTTGAGAATCTTTGCAGGCTTCTTCTTTTGTTTTTTCCCCTGTTGTACAGTCCTAAACCTCGAAGTGTGACATTCTTACAAGACTCCCTATGAGCGTCCTCTCCCTAATAAAGCATACAGTCGTTCGGCAAGCATCGATCTTTTCGTAGTTCAAGCCTAATTTGTTAATTGTCTTCTTGGCCTTGTAGAAGTTTGTGGGAATGTCAACGTTAGGGAACGCATCTCGTAGCAATTCCAGCAACATCAACATTGCCTTATCAGTGATCCTAGACATGTACTTGATACGGTACAACTTGGAGTATTTCCAACAACCTTTATACAACGGACGATCACTCTCATCCATGAGGCTGAAAAATTCCCGAGCTGCTTCATTACTTAGGAAAACAGGTTCTGCGCCCTGAACTTCTATTGTGAAATTGTCGTCTTGAACACCGAAAGCATCACGAACAGCTTCATTAACCGGATCATCTTAAGCTACACCATTTCCTACTTGTGAGCTTCGAGGAAGATGATTCCCATATTGCATACCATGTTTCTCACCATGCACTCCCTAAAATGTATATTTCACCGGGAAAGGCTTGACAAGAAGATGTTCCATAGCAACCTCTCGTGTTTGCCACTTCTTAAACTTGCATCGACAACACGAACACACGATCTTGCCATTAATGCTAGCGTGGGAGAAGGCAAAATCTAAGAACTTTTTCAATCCCGCTAGATATATGGGAGAATTGCATGGCAACTTAATCCATGACTTATCCATATTTAGCAAACAAAGTTAGGATAGAATATAATTGAAGAGAGAAGGTGTAATTCTCTTCAAATGACTTCAGGTTGATTAAATGAAACCTTAGCTATGTTGTAGCGGTTCAAAAACCGCTAGATAAACTGCTACAAATAATTAGTAGCGGTTTTTAACCGCTACTAAATACAACAATTAGTAGCGGTTTAAAAGACCCTACCGAAACCACTACAAAGTGTAAGACATTGCGCAACGACATTTGAACTGAATAGATCACACCAGATACTAGTAGCGGTTACCAAAACCGCTACATTAACCGCTACAAAATGTAAGCCGTTACACTCACTTTTTCAAATTTCACCCACTACATATTAGTAGCAGTTGTAAATTGCTACAGATATTACAAATTTGCAGCGATTGTTACGCTACAAAATTTGTTCCACGTTTTTTTTTTGGATGATCAATATTTAAATTATTTTTAGAGAAAGGTATTTTGGTATTTCTTTTTATGTAAATATAATAAACTTTGTTCTTACAAATATAATTAACATATTTTATGTAAATATAATAAACTTGGTATATGTTAGAAGTAACATTAACAAACTAATGTAAATAATTATAAGTGTTTATAAACTAATGTCAACGAAATCTAAATATTGAAATTATAATCCAAAAATCCAATCCAAATAACATAAAAAAGAAAACAAATGTCTGTGAAAATAAAGACTAACAATCAGGAGCCTGATCAGGTCCTGTCTTAGGGGGCGTGTGCAGGAGTAGAGGTAACAACGCCCTCCTCATTAGCAACAAGAGCATGATCCTCAGGGATGAACGGATCTGGAGGCGGAGGAGAATCATCGTCAATGAATGGCGGGGGAGGCGGGGGAGGTGTGAAGTGGTCGTCAGGTATCAACCTGTTCAAGGCACCGGCAAACCTATCCATATAGTACTATTGTCCAGCGTACCAACGATCAAATCTCTCTTGCATTCGCCGCTCTCTGGCAGCCTGCCTCGCCAATTGCGCGGCCACCTACGCAACAACCGCCTGGCAACTAGCTGGGCAATAATCACCTCCAAGTCATCTGGTGGTGGCCTTCTCGTGCTGGAGGTTCCGGCCTCAAAAGCGAAGGACTTGTCGTACACAACGCTTGGCCTGGTGCCTAGGCCCATACCCCTAACGCAGCCAGGATGCTCGGCTGGTCCCATAGCAACCTTCAACGGGGCCGTAAGATCCACAGACCCCTGTGACTCTAGGGGCAGTGATGCTTGGAGCTTTGCCTGGCTCTACTCAATCTAGGCCTGACACATAATTTTCATAAAACATCAATGAAACAATTTAATTGAATTTAAAGATATTAAATTAACTATATAAAAAAATTTTGTGTAACTTACTATGATCTACTCTGCCTCCTCAGAGGTCGGCGTCCCATCACGGTGTCTATGAGTGTGTGTGAACAACTCCCCATAGTTCATCTGCCGGTTCTCCTCTCTAGCCTTCGCTTGCTGAAAGAAGTAAAAGAATAACAAGTTTGTCAACTAAAAAAAATGAAACAACCAATCATTTAAACATAAAATTAATTTTGCTTTCAACTACCAGCTCATTGTAGGTCACGACAAACGTCTTGGATCCCGTCGTGTGATGGACCCTCTGATGTGCCCGACTTGCGGTGTTCCTCTGAGACAAAGCTTGCAAGGAGGAGCAAACAAAAAGTTAAGTGAAATTAATTATTATTTTCATATTTTATAAACTATATTTAAATTTTAAACTATAAAGTAATTTAGACTATAAATATAATTAACTAATTAAATAATTTTCAAAAAATGTAAAGTATAATTAATTAAAAGACGTACCTGTCTAGCTGGACTCCTCCTATATTAGACAAAACCTGCCCAGTCATTTGGGTCGACTTCGTCAGGGACATTCTCGATCAGCTACTGTAGAGGAACCGTCCCATCTCCCTTCTTTTTGTTGTATAGATGATTCCTCCAGTTCTTCCACCCATCCCCTATCTTCAGCAAAGCATACCATTTCACATTGCCTCCCACGTTAAACTTTTTCTGTATCATAATTTAATTATTAATTAATTAACTAAAAATAAATAAATAAATAAATATACCACAGTATATAATTATTATTAACATGTAAATTTTAATTAAGAAACATAACCTACCTGGACAATATCTTTAAATGCATCATTCTTGTTCCTATTCGGAACACGCTTCCAATTTATGAAGTCGAGCGGGAACCAAGCCCAACTCTCGCCCCTATTCCGATAGGTACCGATTGAACAGGTGACCACCCTTGTCGACTGGCTGGTCCGTCCCTGGGTTCCAGAAGACCACAACTTTTGGCCCCTCCATGTAACATCCCAGATTTTAAATGGCAAAAAAAAAAAAAAAAATTTCCAAAAGAATAGTAATCAGAGTCAAGCATTGTTGCAAGTGAGTAACTGAATTTAAAGATATATAACCACAGTGTAATTGTACTCATACAGACATCCATTGCTCAGAAAGGGTAGCGTCTAACCAGATTTAATAGAGCTACACAAGTAAACTCCTTCTGCTATCCAACGCCGGCTACCTGCCCCGAACCTCAACCCTTGGTTTTCCCGAACCTGAAGCTACAGCTGAGATCCAATTTCCCAATTGGATCTCAGGTAACGGTTAACCTTATGCTCAAATAAACAGTATATGGTAACAGATATTCATAATAACATAACAGCATGTCAATACCAAATTACACAAAACAAATATCACAACAAGTTTGCACATATCCAATGCCACGACGGCCCATCGTGTCCTCAGCGCTAGGAAAACCCCAACAGGTTATCAAGACTATAACCCATGAAAAGTTGTATGTACAACTGCCCTCTCTCGGCAGAGTCTCAATAAATGACATATCTTTCACATATATGAATATAAGCAGCATAAGTGTTAAGGTTACTGTACGCGTCCGTACCTCCGTTGACGATTTCTGGTACTTTCGTCAAATTCACGGTACGTTTGACAGCGGCTCGACAGGGGTGACAGCGGAAACAGCGGTTCGTGATTCTAGGTATCCTATAAGGATAACATCACCAGTATGAATATCTAAGACCATAACAGGCATTTTTAGGTACAAATTACCATTTTGCCCTTAGTTAGCCTTTTTAGCGGTATTTCACCAGAGCTTCGCTGTTCCGACTTTTACTTCCAAAATTTTTGCTATAATCTTTTCTATAATATTTTTCTAAGATAATTATCATATTTATTCTAAAAACATGATATCTAAATTATCTTGAAAAATTAAGACTATCCTAACACTTTTACTATATTTATTGAAAGAACTACTGAACTAAAGACTAGGGACCGAAGATTTACTCAGAGCTTCGCTGGGATTTTTCTCCAGACTCCTCCTTCTTCCTTTCTCTCCAAATTTTCGAAAATGGAAAGAGGATTTGGTGTGGAGAGAAATGAGAGAAATGAGAGCTATTTATAGAAAAAGGGAGTGGCATTTTCATAATTTCGCTGAACTTTGTTTGGTCGAATTCTGACCGTTGGATCGCACTTTTGCTAGGTGGATTAATCTTGGCCCTACACCTCAAAACCGTCCTCTCCCTCTTGCTAGAAGACAAATTTGATGATCTCATCCTAGCTGCATCATCATCTTGCTTTATCTGATAAATTCCCGGTTCGGTGTCTGGTTTGCGTAATTCCATAAAATCTCAGAGTGCTGAGAATGACATGCTGAAGCTCTTTACTTCCTCTTTCAAATGTCATATTTTAACTGGATTTCTGATCCTGTTAGGGACATTTCGTTATCAGCTGAAAATCCTCGGTTTTCGTGTCCGATTTCAGAAACAATTTTGGCCGGTATTAGCTTCTAGATAAAAATTCACTGGTCGATAATGTGTTCTGGTTTTTCCCTACTTAATCCCAAATTGTCACAACGGTCTGCTTTTCTAAAAGCTCCTATTTTTGATTATCTGCTTAATTTCTTCAAAATATCTTCCTATCCGGATCTCCAAATTGCTCTATCGGTTACAGAAATGAATTCGGAGACCGGCTATCTCGGGATAAAATTTCACTCGTCCGTAATATGCTCTGACTCCAACAACCTAGTTCACTGTTTTCTATGTAGCATTTTATTTCTATCCGTTCTCATTTTTCCTGTCCATTTCTTCTCCTGATTATTATATTATTCCTAATTCAACATATGTCTTAATTATATTATTATTATAATCAAATATCCATTTGTAATTATCTCTCTCTTCTTTTTCTTTTTTTTTCTTTTTCTCTCTTTTTCCCCCAAAATTTTCGGCCCACACTTATATATATATAATTATTTTTTTTTTTTCCATTTATCTCAACCACCTATAATTATTTTTAAATCCCCATGAAAATCCCTTATTGGTCCATAATGAATTTAGGCTTATAAAATTCCCTAAAATTACTTAATAAATCCCTTAATACTTTCTAATAATTTTCTTAATTAAAACTCATCATTTCCTCATAAATATTTTATTGACACCAATAATCTAAGTTTTATGCAATTTATTAATAATTTTAGATTCTATTTTGATTTCTAGAATACCTTTTAAATTTTCCTTCTTTTATTTTCATAGGAAATATTTTATTAAATTGTTCTAAATTATGGATAATATGTTTTTTCTAAATTTTCATAATTATTCCATCTCTTTTTGAATTTTCCATAATTTCCTTGTGATATTTTATGGCTTTAAATGTTGTTTTTGACAATAAATTTCCTTTAATTTTTCATAATTCATTCCTTAATACTATAGCATGTTGAGACATAAATTTTCATAAATAGACATTTTTATTATTATAACATATTTTCCAGATAATAATTATCCGGGTATTACACTCCAACAGAGTTACCCTGGCAACATCGAGTGACCTCCTGCTGATGTTCCCATTTGTGTCTGCACAAATGAAAAACATGTTTTTATTGCTTTTAAATTTAAGGAAATGAAATTTAAATTTAGTGAATAAATTAATTATATTTACCTTCGACATCCACCACAAATCCAGTGGAACATGAAGATGATGGTCGAGGGTCCCCTTGGTCCCGCTTGTTCTCCCTATTGAGGAACTGTTGCGCCTCGCTCGTGGGCATGTGAATATCTATCTCTTCATCTTTATCGAGGTTTCTAATCGAAAGAGTAACACCTCGTTCTCCTCCTACAGTCTCAAGAGTCTTTGGCTCTAAGATCGACTGACTGACGAAGAGATCCTTATATGTCTCAGGGGTCGAAGGGGGCGGAGGGATATTTGCAGGCCCACGACCTCGCCCTCTCATACGCGAACTGCTCCCACTTCCTCTTATAAGTTTCCTCGGTGGATCTACTCCCTTCCCTATATCTCCGTTAGCCATAACGTTCAACTTTTACCGTGCAAGAATAACAGTAAAAGTCAAAATGAAATGACAAGCGTGAGAGAAAGTCAAAATGAAATGACAAGGGTGAGAGAAACTGAAGGCAGGAAGAGCTTAAACGCATCTTTTTGTAGCGGTTATTTTGGAAAAACTGCTACAAAACTATAGATATTGTAGCGGTTATTAATAACTGCAGCAAAAACTGCTACAAAATTGCCTCGATCTCCGAACATTGTTGCGGTTATTAATAACCACTACAAACTTTTTGACCTTTCAAATTTAGTAGCGGTTTTCCTAACAACCGCTACCAATTGAAGGTATTTAGTAGCGGCTATGCAGCACAACCGCTACAAATTTGAATATTAGTTTCACTAATAAACCAATTAGTTTGGTAAAAGAAACATATATATATATATATATATATATATATATATATATATTATTAAGTGTGCTCAAAAGAGTCTAACAAGTCCGTGAAGATTGGGCTTTCATTTAGCCACCGATCTCTCTGAAAAGGTTTATTGACTCATTTTGATCAGAGATATGTTATAGAGAGAAAGGTGGCAACAATAAAAACCCAACCATCAGTTGCTTGTTAGATGATATTAAGAAGAATAGAAGTGTTCAGGTCTGAGAAATAACCAAATCTTCATTGTCACTAAAGAGCTACCTCCGGCTTGTTAGATATGATTAGCTTTGATGATGTCTCATATAGTTGTCATTCTCAAAAGCAAAAAGCTTAAGTAATATAGTTATCTCCTACATTGACTAACTATTGTATTTAATATAGATTAATCCAAGTTAAGGTCAATCAAGAAGGAGATAAGAGATTTTAGATTGAAAGAACTGAATCATGAAGAATGTTCAAGAAGCTCTGAATGACAAAAAGAAGAAGATCAAGGAAGATGAGGATGTAGATGAGGATAAAAAAAAGAAGAATATCCAAGTGGAGAGAAGGAAGAAATAGAAAATCTTGACAAAAAGAATGAGAAAAGTCAATATTCAAGGTCTTAGATTAATATCAAAAGTCTTCACAATTGAGTGGATGTTGGAGAAACTCAATCCAGAGTTAAAGACAGCAAAAATTAGATTCTGGAAGAGAAAACTCGAGTTTCCAGGTCAAAACTCGAGTATACAAGCTTATTGCAAAAATTGGCCTCTAGATGAGAAAACTGGAGTTTGGAAAACCAGAGTTTGAGAAACTCCGGTTTGGGTGTCAAAGAGTCAAAACTTGAGTATGGGAGTCAATACTCGAGTATGGAACTTAATAACTCGAGTATTGGGTGTTTTCAACTTCTCTCGCGCTTCTGGACCTGACAAAACTCAAGTTTCTAATTCAATACTTGAGTTTCCAGCTCTTTCAGCAACTTTGTTCACCTTTGTTTCACGATCAAAATGGGTGAGCTTTGGTAATTCGATTATATCTCCTAAATCAGAGATCGGATTGAGGTGAAATCAAATTTGGCTGAAACTAGATATCCAATGTGTCATCTTGACAAAGTTTCAAGTCCAAAGAAGATCATATGAGAGAGCTTTAAATTTCTAAAGTTGGATCAAATATTCACGCCACACATCAGACCAAGCTTCAATGTTTTGAGTGTAACTCACAATCTACATATTGGAATGAGCTGAAATCAGAGGCATCTGAAAGAAGACTCATAAGGCTTTCCATCAATACTTGATTCAACTAAAATGAAGATCAAACCAAAGAGGTATGGTCTTTGAAAGTTGACTGATGTTTCAGAATGATGCAAAAGTGATGGTTAAAGAACAATCTTCTTTCAACGGATCATAACAGGTGAATTCCAACAAATTAAGATCTTATTCTTGTTGATTTAGAAAGAATACACAAAGAGCTAAATAGGGATGATTGGTTTGCTAAATATGAATCTGTATCAAGTCAAAAAAGCAACCAAATGCCAGAACAACTTGAATACTCGAGTTTACAAGTGAAAACTCGAGTATAGCTCAAACAAAGAGCTATGAACATTAAAGGATCTTCAATACTCAAGTATGGAAGTCAATACTCAAGTATTACACAAACAGAGACGAATCTGAAGTTATGAAAAAACCACAGTATTCAAGTCAATACTCGAGTATGCACCTTCAGATCAGAAAATCACCGTTGCGAAAATCCTGAATCTGATCTAGATCATTCAGAACCTTACCCAAATGATTTATATCACTTCTTAACATCATTTACATCATTTGTGGATATGTTTCAGATGATCAAACGAAGGATTACATGAAGATCAAGTTGCTGAGCTGTCAAGTCCAAAAAGCAGAAAAATAACGGCTAGTTTCCAACTGCCACATCCTCAAACGGTTCTGATTACAACGGCTATATTCTCCAACGTTTAGAAGACCTTCATCTATAAATAAAGCCAGATTCAAAACGCAAGATGGGGATGAAGAGAGCTTGCACTGTCATAATGCCAAAATCCTGAATCTTCTACACTTTGTTTTCCCATTGCTTATCTTATGTATCATATAGAGTGTGAAATGAGTTGTAATGCACTTCAGTGTTTATCACAATCACTTATTTGAGAGAAGAATCATTGTAAATCACATTTTCCTGAGAGATACTCAAGGTTGGGTGACCTTGAGTGGGAAAGTTGATTGTATCCCCTGGGTTGTGAGGGAGAGTCTTTTTGAGAGATTGTAAAGGCTGCACAAGTGCCTGGACAAACTTGTGAGGTGTAAAGGTTTTTCTCTTATGCCTGGTTAAACAAGGAGATAGTGGAAATCTCAAGTGGAGCTTGAGGACTGGACGTAGCTCAAGAATTGGACCGAACCAGTATAAATCTGAGTTTGCACATTCTCTTCCTTAAACTCCTTTATTTCCAGCATATATGGTTGAATAATTGTCAATGTTTTATAACTCTTTCCTGTCTTACAAATTGATTTCATCGAATTGCAAAAACTTTTTCAAAAAGACACAAGTGCTCATCTTCACCCAATTCACCCCCCTCTTGGGTTCATCTTGGTATTTTCACGGCTTCAGGATGAGAGAGGCAAATATCTATCGCGCTCATCTCTCGAGATAAGAGATGAAGGTCGCAGATATTCGCATGTCTTTGTTTACCAAGCCGAGTTAGCTCCTTTAGTGACAATGCAGATTTGGTGATTTCTCGTTTTATATATTTTTTGTTTGATGTATGGTCAAGTATATATAGTTTAAATATTAGTAGCGGTTTTTATCAGAAACCGCTGCCAATTCTAACTATTTGTTGCGGTTAGTGTAACATTATACCCCAACTGCAATAAGACTGTGTCCTTTCGCTTTCTTGTAGCAGTTATTAATTGATAACTGCTACAATATAACCGCAACAAACATTCGCTCCATTTGGTGTGAACACTGGTGCCAAATTGGTAGCACTTTTTTCATAAAAATCGTGACAAATATACCGTCACAAAGATTCCCGCCATAAGGTGCTAAGCTAGCGCCACTTTTGAAGCAGTTGTTCATGTGTAAACCGCTACAAAATACCGTTCCAACACACGCGCACTTTGGCGGCAGTTCTCTGCTACGAATTTGTGGCGGTTTCGTTGAAAACCGCTATAAATACGTGAGTTTGTAGTGGTTTTTTTATGACCGCTATTGTTTAACTACTACAAATCAGGTTTTTTTTGTAGTGCACACAGCTCAAGCTCAAATGCTTGTACCCATATTCTATATTCTATAAGGTAGATCCGTCTGATGTTCATCAACAGAGAAGCAGTTATGGCGAAGTGATGGAACAACACGAGCAAAGGTTGGGAAAGGAGAGTGTTCAAGTGCAGGGATGGAGGGTGGCACTCAATCAAGATGCCTCCTTGGCAAGCTATCGTTGCATGCCAAGATTGTAATATGCTACACCTGCTCTTATTTTGCAAAAAAGGGTGAAGTAATTATTTCTCAAAATTATCCAATATCTTAATTTTATTTATTATTTTTCTAGTGCTCCTAGGTTCTGACACCCTAATCTTATTTACTGTTCATATATCATCCTAAATAAGAATTAATACTGTTAGGGTGTTGGATGTTACTAGAAAAGAAGATGCTATTATTCCAAAAAACGAAAAAGAAATTGGGAAAATTGGGGGGGAATTCCCTATTGAAAATTTTGTTGGTGAGAATGATTTAATAAATTCTTATACATCAAAAGTAGCGATATTCTACAAAATTTGTATACACTAGATGTTGATATTCTGATTTAGATCATTTTAATAAATAAAATTTTTAAGTGGGGGACTTTTCCCAAATATTTTTAAGGAAATTTTGATTGCTCAAACCCTAAATATAAAATACACTCTCACATGTGGGCTCAAGGTGCCATGAAAAATTTTAACCCACACCAAAATAAAAAAATAAAAATAAATAAATCTTCATTTAGGTAACCCCTACACACATAATTACAAAGACCCCCCCGGGGGGCTTTTCAAAAAAATTTCAAATTAATAAAAATGAAATTTTCTATTCATTTTTATTAAGAATTAAAACAAAATTTATACTTTAATAATTTGTCAATAAGAAGAATCTTCTTCTTCTTGGCTGATTCTCCTTTCCAATCTTTCTGCTTTATTTTCAATTAAAGCAATGGAAGAAATTGTACATTCTTTTCCTCGAATTATACTCACTTGATTCAGTTTTACATTCAAATGAAATTGAACCAAATTGCCGAAACTTCCCAAAAATTATGATTTTTTTGGACTGAAAAAAAAAAAAGAAGATCTATCTGTCTTGTATCTCAGTTTAGTTTTATCTTAATTCAGCCTCGTTCATACTCTTTAGTAGTTAAGTTATCTCTTATTATTAATGGTCCACTAAAATTATTTTGTTTAAAAATTTAAGAGTTGTTGGTTTATTTCTAATAATGATGCTATTTATGTGACTGATTATTGTTTCACAAATATTTAATATTGACAGGATAGACAGTAAATTAGTTGATGATATTGTTGAAGATGTTTTACAAAAATTAGACGTTGGACAATTGTTTGTTGCTGACCATCTAGTTGGAATCGAGACACGAGTTCATGAATTGACAATTGAATTGTCAAAAAAGAGATCCCAAAAATCTCTAATCATTGGCCTTTGAGGAATGTGAGGCATTGGCAAAACAATTGTTGCCAAAGTCTTTTACAATAAAATTGGTCATCAATTTGGAGTAAGAAGTTTTCTTGCAAATATAAGAAAAAAATTCAAAGCAAGCTAATGACCAAGTTTATTTGCAAAGGCAATTCATTTTTGATATAACCAAAATGCAAGTTTTCAAGATACCTGGCATTGATAGAGGAAAAAAAGAATAATTCAAGAAAGATTTCTCAACATAGAATCATTTGTTGTATTTGATTATGTGGATAGTGTCAATCAATTGAATGCTTTATGTGGGAGTCTTGAATGGTTTTGTCCAGAAAGTGTAATAATCATTTCAACTAGAGATCTGCATCTACTTAATGTGCTCCAAGCTTACCATAAGTATTAGAATGAGAGAAATGAGTGAAATAGAATCTCTTCAGCTTTTGAGTTGGCATGCCTTTAAGCAAGAAGCTTTTGAAAACTTCATAAATCTTTCTAAAAATGTAGTTGCTTACTGAGGTGGACTTCTAGTGGCTCTTGAAATCCTTGATTATTTTTCAAGAATGGGAGGAAGTGTTAGTCCAAATTACAAAGGATTCCTAATAAAATTTCCACCCTTTGTTGCTTCATTATACAAGTATCTACCCTTTGTTATAGCGCTCTTGTATATAAGAAGCAAGATCAGCCTATGTACATGTTATCTGTTAATTAGTTTTCTCTCAACACTTATTGAATTCTTCCCTCCCTCGTAACATATTTATAGGGAACCAAAGCTATCAAGGGTATATCTTTGAAGGTGCTTGGAACCCATAGACAGTATCTCTTTAATTCTAAGACATTTAAGGAGATGAGAAAACTTAGATTACTCCAACTATACTATGTAAACCTTAAGGAGATTATGAGCTTCTTTCCAAAAGGCTGAGGTGGCTTTGTTGGCTGGGATTTCATTTGAAATGCCCTCTAAACACCTTTTACCAAGAATAATTAGTTGCTATTGACTTCAAATATAGCAACCTCAAAATAGTTTGGAAAGATCCCCAAGTATACGTATTTGTTGTTATTTTTTATGAAGATAATCAATATTATAATTCCTCTAATATGAAGTTCCTAATTCTTTATTTGAAACTTACATATTTTTGTAGTTGTTGGAGATGTTGAAGACACTCAATCTCAGTCCTTCGTCTTACTTGACACAAACTCCTAATTTTACAAAACTACCAAACCATGAAAGGTTAGTGATGAAAGATTGTCTGAGCTTGTCTTTAATTGATGAGAGCATTGGAGATCTAAAAAATCTTCTTCATGTGAATCTAAAAGATTTCAAGAGCCTCCTAGAGCTTCCTAGAAGCATCTACAAGTTGCAATCATTAAAAACTCTCATTCTTTCCGGATGTTTATTGATTGACCATTTAAAAGATGATTTTGAGCAAATGGAGGGCTTGGCAAATCTTATGGCAGATAATGCTGCCATAACACAAGTACGATTTTTATCAGCAAGATTGAGAGGGCTTGTACAACATGGATATGTATCTTTGTGTGGGTACGAAGGAAGAGCACAAGATGTATTTCCTTCTCTCGTATCGTCTTGGATGTCACGTAGCAATATTCCCCTATTGAAGAATTTGTGCAAAGCATATCATCTCTACTTTTGTCAGTTGGACAGAATAGTGGCTTTCATGGAATATCTCCATTTCAGTTTGCAAGGCCAACAGGTTCCTTCAATTCTGTTTTACTTCAACTGGGAGTGTGCGACAAAGCAGACTTCCTGGAAGACAGAATTTCGCATGTTTGCCTCTTCTTTCATGAGATTTGTGAAACAAGCAACCACCTTATTATTTGATTCCTGTGTTGATGCTACTATGTATAAGGGTGAAGGATGCTTAGTAAATTTTAAGGTGCCTCAAGTCATAGGCTGTCAATTGAAAGCAATGCTTCTCAATGTTGTGTATTGTTCTTGCATGGATAACACAACAACGCATCAATTTCTCATAAATGCCGTGATCATCGACTACACCAACGCTACTATTATACAACACGGGAGAGACTGGGTAACTTTTCATGAAGATACGAAGTGGCAAAGTATCATTCCAAGTGTTCAACCTGGCGATCTGGCGGAGCTTGTTTTAAGTATTGGGTCTCAATTTTCTGTGAAGAAGATTGCAGCTTACTTGATATAATTGAAATAATTGTTCCAAAAACTGATTTTGGTTTGTAATATATAGCCTCTATAATTCTGTTGTTGCAATTTTTGGAAAGAAAAAAAATGATGATTTTGACCTTTTTAAAGAAAGATAATGATACTTGAGGACCCCAAAATTTGAAACTACCAATTGCTACAAGTTTCACCCAAGAATTTTACAGGTCAGCTAGAATATTTTGGTTCATAGAATTTTCTAGCTCAGTAAGTAACCTTGGTCTTAAATTGGCATTTCCAAGTTTTAGGGTTGTTAATGGTCATTATCTTGCTACAGTTGACCTTAATTGTCATTTCCTCTTTTAAAATATGTTGTGATTTGTTGGACATTGTAGCAAGAGTCTTAGAAAGGTGAATTGGACCAAAAGATTATTGTTGTTTTTTATGGTATCTTTTGGTTGATAAAAGCTTTCCATTCCAACAATGTCACATCTCAAGATCAACCCTCTTAATACAATGTGAGTGTTGGAGGTCTAGATTTTTCAATTTTGAGAAAAACGAATTTGAAGTCTTTCTTCTCCCCAAAAACATGGAAAATAAAAACAAAGATTAAGAAGGAAGCAATTCTTTAAGAATAAGTTAACCTCCTCAAATGTATGTGACAATCCAAAAAAAACCCAAGAAACTAGTTTCTGAACAAGACTTGTCATCTTCAAAACAGGTTATTCAAAAAACACAATAGAATATGAAACCTTAACCTTGCACCACAAATTCCAAATAAACTTCAATTTAAATGAAAAAGTAATTTCTTTTGTTAATTTGTGAAACAGTTTCCAAGAATAACAAACACAAATAGCAGTCAGATTGATTCTACAATCTGGATGTAGTGTGTGAGGATTAAGGATCTCATCCAGTACATCCATTAAGATACAAAGAATTTTGATTGACAAATAATTCCCTAGCTCAATCGTAATTGAGAACAAGGTTTTCAATATCTCTGAAATTCAACAATTGAATTTCTACTGACAAAAATCATTTCTACCTAAAGATGAAAGTTGAGAATGTAACACTTCACAAGATCAATGTTGAAGCTTTAACAGATAGAGGAATGAGGCGGCTTCATATCTTGGGGGCCCTATCAAGAAATGTTAATGAAAATTTTTAAGTAAATGACTCGATACCCATTGTAATCCCCCTTAATAAATTATTCTATTTGTTCTATGATGTTTCTGCTCATGCAATGTTATGTAAGCAGGATTTAATTGCCGCATGTATTGGTTGATCATATCTGGCCAGCCACTCTATTATTGCTGCTGTTTTACTTGCATATGGGGGTCAGGATTTTCTTCAGACTTATATGTGTCAAGTAAACCGTAATACAAAGATCTCATGGTACTGTTTAATGTTGGTAATAAAAATTAATGCATAAAAATGATAACTTTAAATCTAAACAAGAAAATTTGTCAAATCAAAAGTTTAGATCCCTTTCCTTCCTGTCTATTCTTCTCAATACATCATACAACAAAAATCCAAGCCTTGAGTGAGCCAATGTGCTACAACTCAATAATCCAGGACTAGTGTGTTCTACATGATAGATTGTGCACCTATTTCATGAGAGTAATTTAATTTTGTACTATGTTAACATCACAGAAGACATTCAGATTGGTTTTGTTCGTAAACAGGGAGGACTTGGGATATCCATTATTGTAACAGAAATTTTCTTTTGCTGGGAAAATAAATGGTGACAAATCAGTCCCTAGCTTATTCATAACTGGAAACACGGCTTTCAATATCTCTGAAATTTAACAAACATAAAACAGAAGACATTATATTCAAGATAGAACAATCAAAATTTCAAACATTAGGCGTTAATGGGAAACATATACCAACAATGTCGTTATTGCGGTTTTGATGGAGTTAGGGAGGATAGCGGCTTCATATCTGCGTACTGTCAAGAACATAAAAAACAATCATAAACGGGTCCATAGTTACTTGTAGAATTGAAACATGAAATTTTAGATATTTCAATAAAACTAATCCTAGGCCAAGGTAGTGCTTTCCGGAGAGTTACCCTATTTTCTTAACAATAAGATTTAGAACACCAATAAACTAACAAGCTATAAGATACAAGTGTGAACCCGACCATGGTCCTACTTAAATGCTAACTTTCATGCTCATGCATATTTCCTCATTGATTACAATAAAGGAGTTGAACCCCTCACCAGTGAACAAACAGAATATTATTAAATCTTAATAAAACATGTTTTTTCTCTTGCTATAATATCAAAAAGTGATTTGATGATATACTTAAATGGATGATAATTTGGAGGAAAAAGGATGGTTTCAGTGAACGTACATTTGGGTAGGGAGAGGAGGAAGCTTTAGATTTAATTTTCACATCTGGAAAGGATTCTACAGACTTTATCATAGGTCCAGTGTCCGAACTTTGATCTACTGGTTTGGGGACGTCTGGGGACAACGCATTATCATTATCTTCATTTCACAGAATGGCCCCATTTGTACCAAGTTGTTCTGAAGCTTTTTTCTTTTTCTTTAGGTAAATATGTGTTGAGATTCGTACAAGCAACAGAATGAAATTTATCCAATAAATTATGAATCTCAAAAAGAGGATTTATCAACAGCGTTTAAATCAGGTTAGTAATTAAGAACCATACCTATGCGAACTCATGTGCATGCTTTGCAAACTCGTGGGCTAACACCTTGGTCGATCAATCTCTAAGAGTCGAATCTATGAATCCACTCCCTCTACCGGTATCCACACCGAACAGCACTCCAACACGAACGACAGCGTGCTAGAGCTTTCAAGTTTTTGTCTCACGTCTCTCTTCTAAGGTTCTTTTATGGCTCTTCAATTTTCTTGTATATAATCAAATTACTCACAACCTAAGGGTATTTATAACCCTAATGGGCCGCATTAAATATTCAAAATCAATCTTATTAATTTTGAAATTAAATTGGAAATTAAATCTGTCTAACCGATTCAATCCAATTTATTTATTTAATGCAAATTAAAAACCAACTAATTTGATTTATCTTCATAAATCAAATTTGAGATATGATATTTATCTTCATAAATCAAATATGAGATATGATATCTATCTTCATAAATCAAATCTGAGATACGATATTTCAATTAGTCTAAATGATTAGCCCCTAGGGCATAATTTCCAACAGATTCTCATTTGCACTAGGTGCAATCATTATATATATATATATATATATATATATATATATATATATATATATCCTCCCTAGATGAAACGTTATATTCATTGAATCTTATACATATCTCTAGATTCAATGAATCTGGACATTATAGCTCGTGTTAGGCTATCCTTGTGTACAACCATGTAGGCTCACATGAGATTGGCGACGGGCCAATACTGTACTAGCCCACAAGTTGCAAGCAGCTTCTAACAAGACATTGCGCCTATCCAATTCACATGAGGATCGATGATATGATACATCCTATCACACAACCATGTCACGCCCCATTTGTCACGAGATAATTTGATCAAGGATAAAGCATGGATAGTGTCATCCTACCATTCTTGACCATTACTTTCTCGGTTCTTGAGTAGTCTAATAATTGAAATGGAAACTCCTTTCCACCATAGTATGGCCATACATTTCTTAGACTCACTCATCGAGGGGCCTAGTATTATCTCTCTACAAATGTGAGGGACAAATTTCAACTTGACCACTCACATTCCTTTGCATGAAAACCACTGATCCCGATCTAAGCCTTTAACTTCACCCGGTCAAAGGTGACTTTTGACTAGGTCAAAGATCAGTGACTCATCATGTAGGAATCCATGATGATCTCAGGTCATAGGGCGTTGTGACACGGTTATACATGAGATGAGCTTATGACTAAATCCATGCAGCTTTCTCATAGTGGGTTGGTCCAGCACCTTGTACTCTTACAAGTGCCCATGACTTTGATTCGATCCTCATACCTCATCAAAGTCATACTGGTCTTATCTCATCTTCTCTCCCACGTAGATGACCGACTAGGGACATTTACGATAATATATAAGATATATCTAAGGATACAGTTATCAATAAAAACATGCAAATGAAATGATAACTAAAAGAGAATACTTTAAATAACATAAATGTCTAAAGTACAATCACTTTCACTTGCACTAGGTGCAATAATTAATTACTCTAATTCCTATTGTCCTAACATGACGCTTATGTTTTACTTGTGCAAGCAGCTTAGTAAAAGGATCAGCAACATTGTCTTCTCCTGGTACTTTGCATATGTTTGTATCACCCCTTTTATTGATTTCTCTGATAAGATGAAATCGTTTGAGTATATGTTTGGTCCTTTGATGTGACCTTGGCTCCTTGGTCTGTGCAATAACGCCCCTATTATCACAGAACATGTCTATTGGATCTGAGATGGTAGGAACTACTCCTAGTTCAGTGATGAACTTTCTGATCCAAACGGCTTCCTTAGTTGCATCCAATGCTGTTATATACTCAGCTTCTGTTGCAGAATCAACTACAGTGTTCTGCTTAGAGCTCTTCCAGCTCATCACACCACCATTCAACAGGAATACATATCCTGATTGCGATCTTGAATCATCTTGATCAGTTTGGAAACTCGCATCTGTGTAACCAGTCACACAGAGCTTATCCTCCAAGCCACCATATACCAAGAATAAGTCCTTAGTTCTTCTTAAGTACTTAAAGATATTCTTAACAGCAGTCCAGTGACCGTCATTGGGATCTTGTTGATATCTATTGGTTATACTCAAGGCAAATGACACATCCGGTCGAGAACATAACATGGCATACATGATAGCTCCAATAGCAGAGACATATGAAATCTTACTCATGCGATCTCTTTGATCTTGTGTACTAGGACATTGATCCTTACTTAGTGTTGGTTATGATTAGTTTTGATGATGTCTTATATAGATGTCATTAATAAGAGCAAAAAGTTCATATCACATACATTGACTAATTGCTACACTTAATATAGATATGTTCAAATATGACTATGGAGAAAGAACAAGAGAAGAGAAGAAAGAAAGAGTTGAATCATAAAGAATAATCAAGAAAAGAGAAGAAAGAAAGAAAAACTTGTCAAATGGAATGAGAAAATTATCATACAAGTTTTTAGATTGATTCTTGAAGTCTCCACGATCAAATGGAAGTTAGAACAAGAAAATATCATGTTCTAGAGGAGCAAATTTGAGCCAGATGTTCAAAAGTCAAGTTTACTGCATTACTGGAAGTGATCTACCTCTGGATTATGAGAAAACTCAAGTTTAGGACATAAAACTTGAGTTTGAGACTCAAAACTCGAGTTAGTCATTTAATGACTCGAGTTTGTAGTGTTTTCAGCACGTTTGGCATCTCTGGATCAGAAAAACTCGAGTTAGCCAATGAAAACTCGAGTTTGGAATTCAAAACTCGAGTTAGTCACTTAATGACTCGAGTTTTCCAAGCTTTCAACAACTCTGTTCAACTCTGTTTCACGTTCAGCACGGGTGACCTCTGGTAATTTGATCATATCTTCCAAACCAGAGATCGAATTAAGGTGAAATCAATTTTTTATGAAACTAGACTCTCAATGCGTCATATTGACAAAGTTTCATGCCCAAAGAAGATCAGATGAAAGAGCTATGAATTTTTGAAGTTGATCCATCTGTTACCGTCATACAGCAGACCAAGGTTCGGTAATTTGAGCATAACTCACAATCTACTCATCGGAATGAGCTGAAATCGGTGGCATATGAAAGTAGACTCACATACCTTTCCAAAAACATAAAGATCATGAAAAAAATATCAAATGAGTGAGGTATGAATCTTTGAAGTTGACAGTCAATTCAGGATGCTGTAAAAACGCTGGCCAAAGAACAACCTTAATTCATCGGATCATAACTGTCAGATTACAATGAGTTTGGAGCTGATTCTTCTTGCATTGGAAAGAAGACATAAAGAGTCTAATGGAGATAGGCACTTGATTCCATGAATTGATCTTTATTCAAGTCAAAGAGAAAAGAATTTTTTAGAAGGATATTTGACTGAGCCATGGAGAAGAAAACTCGAGTTTGTGTTAGCAAACTCCAGTTTTGCACTTGACAGAGAGCAAGATGTTTTTATCCTTTAAAAAACTCAAGTTTGAGTTAGAAAACTCCAGTTTATGGCAGGAAGAGAGCACCTCAATATTTTAAACTAAGAAAACTTCAGTTTGCATTTGAAAACTCCAGTTTTAAGTTTTGTGGACTTAAGCTTACTTTCTCTTCAAAAGTCCAAAACTCGAGTTAGTCACTTAATGACTTGAGTTTTGCCTTGAGTTCAAGTGTGCTCCAAAACTCAAACCACGATAGTCCTCTCTGGAAGACCAAAACTCCAGTTTTGCCCGTTGAAAACTCCAGTTTTGTTTTACAAACTCTAATTTCAGTCGCTGAAGTATAAAAACCAGATTGCGTCAATCTGCGAAACCTTTATGGGTTAATCTGAAAATGTCATATCATGTATTACTATTATTTCTAACATTATTGATAAAGTTTTGAGTAAGTTTCAGATAAGTTCATCAATGATCAAGATGAAATCAGATCTGGATCAAATGCAATAAATGAAGAACTAAGAACAGGCCTGATCTTTCTCCTCTATCCCAATGGTTTAGCTCAGGCCATTATAGGTCAATTAAATCTCTCTCCAACGGTCAAATAAGGTTTATGGAATATTAGAATATCTGGAAGACTATCTGTATCAACTAATTACAGAAGAATTGAAGAAACAGAGAAAATATGCAACTGTCATATTCCAGATTTGCAGTTGCTCGTTGAAGAATCATAGAGAAGAAAATGCAACAGCTAGTTCTTCTAATTAACCTATAAATACCCATGAAGACTCAGAGCAAAGATACACACATTTTTCAACTGATTGCATTTTCCATTTGATACATCATTGTGCTTACTTCAGTATGTGAACTTCAGTGTTTATTCATATCTACTCTTTTTGAGAGTCTTGTTTTGAAAATCATTTGATTACTTGTTTGAGAGAACTCAAGGTTATGAAACCTGTGAGTTGGGTTATTTAATTACAAAGTGTAAGGGGGAGCAAGTCCTTGGTGATTAGGATTGCTTGAGAGTTACATTGTTGTAATTAAAGAATATTGAAATAGCTGAAAAACCCAGAAGGTATCTGGAGACTAGACGTAGGTCAAGGTTAGGACCGAACCAGTATAAATCCTACTGTGTCTAGCTTTTCTTCCCTTGCTTTGTTATACTTTGTTTTCAATTAAAAACTTAGGTATTTCGAAAAGTTCTTTTTAAAAGTATCCAAAGTTTTATCAAACACCCAATTCACCCCCTCTCTTGGGTGATAGCCAGGTCCAACACTGAGATGGATGCCATGAGATATGAGCATGTTACCCGTTTTAGAATCCTGCATACTGAATCTATGCAGTATGTTGTCTATGTATATGCTCTGACTTAGGCCTATCATCCTCTTAGATCTATCTTTATAGATCTTAATCCCAAGAATGTAAGTGGCTTCGCCTAAATCTTTCATTGAGAAAGACTTTCCTAACCAAGACTTGACATTCTGCAAGGTAGGAATGTCATTCCCAATGAGTAGGATGTCATCAACATAAAGCACTAGAAATATAACTGTGCTCCCACTAACCTTCCTGTAAACACAAGGTTCATTTATGTTTTAAATGAATCCAAAACTCTTTGACTACATCATCAACACGATGATTTCATCTCTAAGATGCTTGCTTCAAACCATAAATAGATCTTTGAAGCTTGCAAACTTTACTAGATTCCTCCAGACACACAAAGCTTTCAGGTTGTGTTAGTACACATCCTCAAGGAGCTTTCCATTAAGGAAGGCTATTTTGACATCCATTTGCCATATTTCATAGTCATAATATGATGTAATGGCAAGAAGGATTCTGATTGATTTGGCTATGACAACTAGGGAAAAGGTTTCATCATAGTCCACACCATGAGTTTGAATGAATTCTTTTGCAACCAGTTATGCCTTGAAGAGATTTACTTTGTCATCCATGCCAGTTTTCTCCTTGAAAACCTACTTGCACCCAATGGTTTTTACACCTTCAGGTGGATTGACGAAGGTCCACACCTTATTATCGTACATGAATTGCATTTCAGACTTTATGGTATTAAGTCATCTTACGGAGTTGAGTCCCATCATGGCCTCTCGATAGGTAGTTGGCTCATTCTGCTCAATGAGCAAAACATCACGACTTCTAGTAACCAAAAATCATATCTCTAAGGTTGTAGCCATGATCTGTCAGACCTTTGTGGGCCTTGTGTTACTTGAGTAGGCTCAACAACTTGTTGGAAGTCTTCTTCGTTTTCCATTTGTGATTCTATATTGTCTTGTGGCTCTCGAACTTCTTTAAGGTTCACCTTAGTCCTATTAGTTCTTTTAGAGATACACTCTTTTTCCAAAAAGACACCATTCTGGATAACAAACACTTTGTGATCGGTAGGATTTTAGACATAGTATCCTTTAGTTTTCTTAAAATACCCCACAAAAAGGCATTTTGAGGATTTGGATAATAATTTATCAAAGGCTTAAAATACCCCACAAAAAGGCATTTTGAGGATTTGGATAATAATTTATCAAAGGCTTCTTGTTTAACGTAAACCTCACATCCCCAAATTTTAAGAAATAACAAACTGGTTTTCTTTCCAGTCCATATCTCACATGATGTTTTTTCAACTGCCTTTGATGGAATTCAATTTAGTGTGAACACAACTGTTTCTAGGGCATGGCCCCAAAAGATCTGTTTGACTCATCATGGATCGAACTATATCTAATAGAGTTCGATTCCTTCGCTTAGAAACACCATTCCATTGCGGCATTCCTAGATGAGTTAGTTGTGAGATGATCCTGCAACTCTTAAGATGGTCAATGAACTCTTGGCTCAAATATTCACCACCCCGATCAAATCGAAGTGCTTTAATTGTTTTGCCAAGTTGGTTTTGCACTTCATTTTTGGGATGTTTTGAACATTTCAAAAGATTCAAACTTATGTTTCATTAGATAGATATACTCATACCTACTAAAATCATCTATGAATGTAATGAAGTACATATAACCTACTCTGGCAAATGTATTCATTGGTCCACACACATCAGTATGTATAAGACCCAATAAATTAGTAGCCCTCTCACTATGCTCAATAAAAGGTGTCTTTGTCATCTTTCTGAATAAACAAGACTCACATGTATCAAATGATTCAAAATCAAAAGAGTTAAGAAATCCATCATGATGGAGTTTTGAAATGCGTTTCTCATTTATATGGCCTAGACGACAATGTCATAGGTAGGTCGGATTCAAATCATTTGACTTAATCCTTTTGGTAGACACGTTATAGATATGTCCATTATTAGGATGTTCTAAATTTAGTGAATAATGACCAAAATGCAAATCACCATCAGCATAAAAAAAATATAATTATGATAAATAGCACATTTACCATTCCCAGTAATCAAAGTAAAATCTTCCTTATCCAAATAAGAAAGAGAAACAATGTTGCTACTCAAAGCAGGAACATAAAAGCAATTGTTCAAAATTAACAAAAGCTCACTAGTCAAAACTAATTCATAAGTGTCCACGGCTAAAACAGCAACTCTTGCTCAGTTTCCAACTCGTAGGTCCACTTTGCCATTTTTCAACTTTCTATTGTCCTTGAGACCCTGGACATTTGTGCAAATGTGAGAACCACATGCAGTATCTAATACTCATGTAGAGGAAGTAGAAAAATGAATGTCTATAACATAAATACCTGAAGTGACGGCCCCGCCATCCTTCTCGTTCTTTTTCAGATCTTTAAGGTAGACTTTGCAGTTCATTTTCCAATGACCAAGTTTATTGCAGAAGAAGCAAACCCCATCCTTCGAAGGCTTTGCCTTCTTGGCTGTAGGCTTAGTTTCGGGCATGTTTGATTTTTGTTCTTACCAATTGAGCTAGTACCCTTTCCTTTGCCCTTGCCTTTCTTTTTCATACCCTTTTTTTCATGCTTGAGAACAATTTTTAAGTTTCTAAACCGGTCAAAAAAGTTGGTCCCATTTTGTTTGTCCTTCTCAAGGACTGATTGCAGTGATAGTATAGCAATATTACTAGTCGACATGATTCTATAATTAAAATATGCAAAGTCTAAGTAATAACCTCCCACTGAATTAATAACCCTCATTATAAAGTCAGCTAAGATCCATATTTGGCTTAAATTTAAGTCCACTTTAGCAGGACGCTTAAAATCAAGTTATTTAGGTAAGCAACCTCTTTGCCAATTACATCACATGTAACTCTTAGATCTTTATGGAATTTGATCATTGTATGACCCGGCACATTTAATCCCATCTAATACCTTGAGATTCAAAACCGTTTTGATAATCTCAATTAAGTCAAAACAATAATGAATGTTGTGAGTATCACCATATCCCACGCTTGTCTCACCAAGATAACTGAAGTGCATCCACTTTGGTGGAACATACAAAAGAACAATCTAGGTTTTGACAAGTATTCATTGATTGACGACATTACGACTTAAGATTTCATTTGGAGGGTTAATCCTATTAATTCTATTAATCCTTTTTATATGAATGCAATAACAATTGTATCTCATATAAACTCAAAACAAACATGTCATAATCAAATCAAAAGCATAACTAAAACCGTGACACAACATGGCTCACCTAACCTAAAATCCTCTCAAGCCAATGAGAAGATTTCTCTAAATAAAAAAAGGAAATACATCAGGAGAAACCTCATTTAAACATTCAAGGGAAGTGAGATAAGAAGAGAATGTACATAGAGAATATTTAGAGAAAAGGCATGGTACGCATGCCATATTTAAATATTACAACCATTGTAAAGACTAAAGTCATGTTATTCACTATACCCAAATAATTTGAAAGTAAATCACAACATGTATTAATTCATACAATATAAAAGAAAATGTCATGATTTCTCCATCAATTAATAATTATAATAATTATAACGTGATGTCAATTTCCAATACCCATCAATTGCTTATTTAGGTAATAATGTTATTGGTAAGTCATAACATCATTGTAAATTATCATAATAATGTTAGGTTTATGATAATTACGAATATATAACTTAATAGATATATAATCACGTGCAAAACCAACAATTAAACGGATATATAATACTACTCAACAATATATAACGTTAGGTTTATGATATTTACTTGATTATAATCCATCAATTTCCAATTCTTGTTGTGATTATATTATATATAAAATCACGTTATATTATCACATTATATCAATATATAACTTGATATTATCCAGCAGGCGATAACATTATATTATTAATAGATATATTAATTATTAATATAACGTAAAAGCACACCATATGATTAAATCGTTAAGCAAAAGAAATCAGATTACAAATATATATTTCGAATTGCATACACGAAATATATCGTACAAGCAATTTCGTCAACATTGTTTTATATATTTCGTACACATTTATATCCAATATATATCAAATAAATTTTGTTAAGCGCGCGCGCGCGCGCACACACACACACACACACACACACACACACACATATATATATATATATATATATATATATATATATATATATCATACATATAATCGTATTAAGAACATAAATCTAATTTAAACGCATAATGATTTGGCTCTGATGCCACTGTTGAGATTCGTACATACAGCGGAATAAAATTTATCCAATAAATTATGAATCTCAAGAAGAAGATCTATCAATAGCATTTAAATCAAGTTAGTAATTAAGAATCGTACCTATGTGAACTCGTGTGTGTGCTTTGTGAACTCATGGGCCAACACCTTCTTGGTAAATTAATCTCTAGGAGCTGACTCTATGAATCCACTCCCTCTATCGGTATCCACATCAAACAGCACTTCAACACGAACGGTGGCGTGTTAATGCTTTCAAGCTTTTGTCTCACGTCTCTCTTCTAGGGTTCTTTTGTGGCTCTTCAATTCTCTCTTGTGTGTTGTGTAATCCAATTACTCACAGCCTAAGGATATTTATAACTCTAATAGGCCGCATTAAATATTCAAAATCAATCTTATTATTTTTGAAATTGAATTGGAAATTAAATTTGTCTAACTGATTCAATCTAATTTATTTATTTAATGCGAATTAAAAGCCAACTGATTTGATTTATCTTCATAAATCAAATCATTAATTTATCTTCATAAATCAAATATGAGATATGATATTTATCTTCATAAATCAAATATGAGATACGATATCTCAATTAGTCTAAATGATTAGCCCTTACGGTATAATATCCAACAATATGTACAGAAGGAGGTAACATAATATAGCTAGTGACCTTTTTCTATCCACCCAATGACACCGTATAGGCGTCCTATGCCCTTCTGCATTGACATTTTAATCCTAAGACCTATGCGTACTAGGTCCCCTGCCTAACATGGCAGAATCACATAGTTACCAATAATCATTTTATCTCTTGACATTTTTGGGATTCTTCCCAAACTGGGCTTAGTCGTCGTCCTGATACAGGCTTATCCTCAAGTCTTTAGGCCAAAAGTTCAGGATATTACATTTTATTTCTTAAAGGATATATGTATGATTTAAAAAGGGTAAAGGAGCAAAAATGCCCTTGAGCTTTACCCTCAAGAGCGTCCAGCACCATGTACTTTTTTTTGGAGCAAAAGTACCTACGTGGTTACATTTTAGGAGCAAAAATACCCTTCTTTATTAGTTGACCGTTAACCATGGTAAAATGATCATTTTGCCCTTAGTTTAAAATATTAAAAAAAAAAAAGAAAAATACCCCACCCCCACCTCCCCTTGCCGGTGGGCCCCATCGCTAGCACCCCACGCTGGCGGCCGCCCGCTGCCGGTGACCGACAGCCGGCAAATTTTTTTAAAAAAAATTTTATTTTTTTAACAATTTTGTTTTTTTAAAAAAAATACCCCACCCACCTCGCCTTCCCAGTGGGCCCCACCGCCGGTACCCCACGCCGGCGGCCACCGGCAAAATTTTTATTTTTTATTTTTTTAACAATTTTTTTTTAAAAAATTGTTATATAATTCCTTTTCTTTCTTTCTTTTATTTATATAATTATATAATGCAAAGTGTGCCCCTGTAAAAGCTTCGCCCCTTTTCCCAACCATAAACAAATATGAGATGCAAATAGCGATTTGAATATCCAAACAAATGAACACCGTCGCCTCTCTTTATTCTTTTTCAGTAGCTACTATTAATAATAATTTATACAATATAATGGTGGATCCATCAAATGCAACTTGCTTTATATTATATTCATCAGCTTTATTTTTTTTTTAACGGATTCTCTCTCTGTGTCTGGGTGTCGTTCTCAATATATTCTCTTGCAGTGTCTCGAGTCACACCATGAATGAAAGAAGCATAACAAGTGAGATTCAAAGCTTGTACAGTACAAGTCCATAAATTCTGTTGTCAAAATCTCTCTTTAACCTCGTCCTCTCAGTATATATGACGCTCTCTGTCAGTTATATTCTAATTTCTAACAACAATATATACACTTTCTGGGCAAAACGGAAGGCTGCGCTTCACTTTCAGTTTAATTACTTATCTTCTGCATGGATATATATAGAAGCTCTTCAACGTAACGTGACAAGCTGTTATGAAGGAGTCAAGTGTTTTCTGTATTCATAATTCACATTCCCCCTGCATGTATAGAGAAAGCAACTGTATCAAATTCCAAAGCCTCAAATTCATGTAATCACAGACACTTTCTGTTGCGTCGGTCCATCCACTGTGTCATCGGCGTCATCCCTTGTACACTCAAAATTTTTTTAACTCCTCTAAAAAAAATGTTAAAAAAATAAAATAAAATTCTAGCGCCTGGTCAAAGGAGGTGGTCGTTAGTGGGCGGCCACGGTGTAGGGTGCCGGCGGTGGGGCCCACTGGCAAGGGGAGGTGGGTGGGGTATTTTTTTTAAAAAAATAAAATTTGCTTGTGGCCGGTCGCCGTCAGCGGGCGGCCGCCGGCGTGGGGTGCCGGCAGTGGTGCCCACCGGCAAGGGGAAGTGAGGGTGGGGTAGTTTTCTTTTTTCTTTTTTAATTATTTTGAACTAAGGGCAAAATGGTCATTTTATCATGGTTAACGGTCAAGAAACGGTCAACTAACGAAGAAAGGTATTTTTGCTCCTAAAATGTAATCACGTAGGTACTTTTGCTTCAAAAAAAAGAACATGGTACTGGACGCTCCTAAGGGCAAAGCTTAAGGGCATTTTTGCACCTTTACCTATTTAAAAAACCTAAAAGCCTATTTAAATACTATGTGTATATATAAGTTTTTTCCTATATATATATATATATATATATATATATATATATATATATATAGTATTAAATCTTTAAATCATTTAATTTATAAATTTTAATTTTTTTTGTTACATAAATTTTAGGAGAGGGGTTAGGTTCATCTATAGTCTAAGGATAAGGCGTTATGGTTTTGCTCCTCAGAGCATATAGGACTGAGAGTACATATGCCTCTATTTTAGCTTACATTTCCATAAGTTCACATTACCTAAAATGTCTTCCCAATGCCTTGATCAATTTAGTAAGAGTGTTTGACCTCTTGCCAGTTGAGCCCAAAGACAAAAGTTAAGTTTAATTTATCTCCAGCGTAAATCCAAAACCTCCAATTTCCTTGTATCGCCCATCACATCGCATAGTTTGTGCTGAGCCTGGACTGCTTTGTGCCAGCTTTATCTGGCCTTTATTTATTATTATATTCCCTCTGGTCCTTATTATAAGGCACCAACTACCCAAAATTTTTGGTCCTTTTTATAAGGCACTAACTAGATTTAACTAACTTATTTATTACTTTTTCCTATTATGCCTTTACTTTAAAAAACTTTTTAAAATCTATCTCACTAAAGTAGGGATAAAGTTGGAAACTTTTATTAATTTTAGGCTCATTAATGACTTAACTTCCATTTTCTTGGTTTGTGAGAAAAGATAGTTGGTGCCTTATAATAAGGACCAAAGGGAGTATTATGGAGAAAGCCATCTTGCTAGTTCCCATCTAATGGTCTCTTGATTGTGTCTTATAAGGAAGCGGCTTATGTCCTATACCCTTAATGTCCGCTCCCCTCCTTTTCTTTGGTATGTCGTCGTTTTGGACCAAAATGGAAGCAGCTGGTCCTATTTTTTTTTTAAAAAAATTCGGATACTGATAGCTATTAAAAAGATACCTTAAGATATTGACTGTACTGAAAAAATACTTCATAATCTTGAAAAATTATTTTATGGTCTTGAAAATATATTTAAGGGTACTAACTGGTACGAAAGACATACTTTAGAATACTGACTAGTGCTGAAAAAATACTTCAGGATAGTGATTGGAACTAAAAAGATATTTTAAGATACTGAATGATATTAAAAAAAAAACTTCATGATGTTGAAAAAATATTTTAGAATCATAAAAAAATATTTTGGGATGCTAACTAGTACTAAAAAGATACTTCATGATATTGACTGATACCTCTGGTAATTTTTTTAAGATCATAAAATAATTTTTCAAGATCATAAAGTATTTTTTCAGTACAAGTCAATATCTTGATAATATCTTAAAATATCTTTTTAATAACTGTCAATATCCCAATATTTTTTTATTTTTAATATGACCAGTTGCTTCCATTTTGGTCAAAAACAGCGACAGTAAGCGGACATTGAGGGTATAGGGAAGAAGCCGCTTCCGTCTTATAAGGCTTAACCTAACCTTAATAAATCCGTACCCTTCTCGCCTCACTCTAACTTGAGTACTTGACCCCTACTACAGCCGCCGCCGCTACTCCAAAACCTAATTCGTTCTCGTTCTCGTTCTCTTCTCCATCTTAATTTCAGAATCGGCCCGCCTTTCTGTCATGGATTCTCTCTAGCCTTTCATCTCTCAATCTCTGCGCCTTCTCGGCAGAATCTTCACGTTCATTGGAGCTTGATATTGTGAGCATTTCTCTCCGATATCTTCTGAGTTTTCCACTCTGTTGCTTTCCTTCTACCTAAAGTGTGATTATTTACACCAAGTGTGTGGGAATCAGACTTGAATGCAATTAACTTTAGTTCAGAAATTTTGTCAGCCAGTAAAACCAATTTTATTGTTTTTATTTCTAGAGAAATAATTTTATTTCCAACATACTCTATCGACTGCTTGAGCTTTATTCCAGGCAACCATGATATATACTCCACTCTTGATTTCTGCAGCATAAAATTTGCTGGATCTGAAGCGTCTTTGTTCTCTTAATTTCTTAACATTTACTTCAACACCAGTCATGCATCCACTATGATTCCCTATTTTCTCTAATCATAGCATAGGCAATACGAAAGGATGCAACAAGAAGAGGTACCTCTGGACTAGCAGATTCTGAACTATAGATTATTGCTTTTTCTCGTAGGTTCCACAATTTCTTACATGCAAAATATGTTTAATCTGCCTCTGTACATCATGGATTTCTGAACTTTCATAAATCTTAATGTTTGTGGGATGCTCGATGATGATTGATTTGCTTTAACCACACCGAATAGAGGCTGTAAAGGGCATAAGGCCTCTTTCATTCAAGTCAGAAATAAACTTCTTGTGCTTGACATTGCTTGATGATTTCATTTTCTAAAATAACAGGATTAGTTTCCTTTTCATTTAGAGAATGAGAGAAGGCTTTGTCAAGTATTTGAAGTAGGTGGCTTTAGTGATAAAGGCTCAGCCTTTCAAGTTCTCTCACGTGGAAAACCTTGGCCTTTTGACTGAGAGCAACTCACCAATTTTTTCCCAAAGTGTTTAAAATCTAATATTTTTTATGCATACTTTGGAATTTAGTATTTGATGATCATTAATGATTGAATCATTTGTTTGAGTGCTAGAGCTTATGACGAAAAAGAAGTTACTTTTGAGCAAAATATCTTTAAAGTCTGCATTATTTTGTCGTGCTCCTTTAATGTAATTGATTTCCTCCCATCTCATTATTTGTCTTGTACGTTGACATTGTATTTTTCTTTTCCATGTTGCTTAAGATGTGAATGAAAAAAAGCAATTTCCTTTAACTAATCCTGTTCTTTTTGTTAAATTTATAATTTATAATTGTTGTATATCCTATCTATATGTTATTGGCTAAGGATTTGCATTTGCAGTTGGCTTCTTTCTTTTCTGTTCAATCTGTTTGTGGCTTTTCTTTAAAAAGTGCATACAAACCATTACTATAGTCTTTTAACATTTTATTCTAGGACAATATAGGAATTCAAAAATAACCTAGGAATCCATAAATGGGGTTTTAGATAATTTACCATCGAGCTTTCATTATTTATGAAACCTTCAGAATTTGTATTTGAGCTTTTGGTTTTCTAAAGTCATTGTGCTTCTGTAAGATGCAACAAAAATATCTTGTTAATCATTCAGCACGATGTTCTAAACTTGTAAATCTTAATTGTTTTATAAATATTAATTGTTTGTGGGCTGCTCGATGATGATTGATTTGATTTAACCACACCGAATAGAGGCTTTATAGGGCCTAAAGCCTCTTTCATTGAACTCAGAAACAAACTTGTGCTTGGCATTGCCTGATGATTTCTTTTTCTAAAAGAAAAGGATTAATTTCCTCTTTATTTAGAGAAAGAGAGATGGATTTTTCAAGCACATGAAGTGGGCTGTGTTCAGTGATGGAGGCTCTCTCCCTTTCAAGTCTCTCACGTGGAAAACCTTGGCCTTTCAACTGAGAGCAACTTGCCATTGTTTTTTTGTCCAAAAATACTTTAATAGTTGTCATATAAAATTTAGAACTAATTTTGTATCTGATGATAGTTAATCCCTGGCGTTAACTAGGAAAGTCCAGGGTTGATTGATCACTTGTTTGACTGCTACATCATAATAAGACTTTAAAGAACAAGGCAACAAAAATATGTTCATAATTCGGTACAATAATCTTATTTGTTTTTTGAATCTTAATTGTTTGTGAACTGTTTGATGATGATTGATTCGCATCAACCACACCAAATAGAGGCTGTATAAGGTAGAAAGCCTCTCTCACTGACCTGAAACAAACTTGTCCTTGACATTGCTTGATGATTTCCTTTTCTAAAAGAAGGATTAATTTCCTTTTCATTTAGAGAAAGAGAGAGATGGCTTTGTCAAGCACCTGAAGTGAGCCGTGTGTAGTGATAGTGGCTCTCTCCCTTTTAAGTTCTCTCATGTGGAAAACCTTGGCCTTTCAACTGAGAGCAACTTACAACTTTTTATGCGAAAACACTATGGGCTTTGGTTTTTTCATGTTACATGAGAAAAAAAAGTTTCCTACACACACATGAAATGGTGGGATCCACATATACATATATGAATTAATATATGTATATATGAGTCCCACCATTTCATGTGTGTGTGACGTGAGAAAATGATTTTCCTACATGAGAAAATGTTTTCCCAAACACTATAATAGCTTTTATATATAATTCATAATTTAGAATTAATTTAGTATATGGTGATAATTAATTTCTGTTGTTAACTAGGTAAGTCAAGGGTTGATTGGAATCATTTGTCTGACTGCTAGAGCATAAGACTGTGAAGGACATGCTGCTTTTAACTATTATGCCTAAAAATTTGCTTAATTATATCTTATTTATGAATTATTGATATTTGTAGTGTCAATTGATCTAGGATTTATAGTTTTCATGATGCTTAAGATGGGAATAGAAATCAGCTTTTTTTTAAAAAAAAAAAAAAAAATGTGAACGGTGAGCTATAATTACAAAGTTAATAACCGATCTTGAATTTTAGTTGCACGTTCATAAGTCAATCCGTTAAATAATGCATTGATGGTCCCCAAAAAAGGGGAAAATTTTAGTAGAGGACCTTTGTAGTAAATTAATGTCAAATTGCCCCCAATAAATTATGAAACATCATTGCATGATCTCATCTTGGGGGCAAAACAAAATTAGTTTTGTACTCAAGTTACATTGGTGGCAGGCGAGGCGTCAGAGCTTCAGGAACGGCCCCTGGCTGACCGGAGGCTGGGAAAAATTGATTTAATGCAAGGGGCCAAGTGGGGGTTGGAGCTCACCCCCTCTTGGCAAAGCCCTTTAGTTAGCACGTGCAACAAAAAAATGTATGATAATTTTATATCTTAATTTACTTTGCATTATAGTTAACATGTGTCCTAGAACAAAGGGAATAACTTTATAAATAGGTGGGTTATTTTTGCTAAAAGGATAAATTAATTTCTTAAAAAGATCATATTTGCAAGTGCGCACACCATGAGTAAGTGGAATAGTCTCAAAAGAAAGTCGGATAGTTTTTTGAACAAGACAAATTATTTTCCTAACAATTACTCATTTTTCAGTGTCTTACATTAGTTTATTGAAGATGATAAATTATTTTCTTACAATTACTCATTTTTTAGTATCTTACCTTTCATGAGCAAGCAGAATGGTTCTAAATGGTTCTATGAATAAATTTTAATAAAGGTTTAGATTAATTTATTTTATTCCAAGAAATGTTTAAAATATAAAAATTTGGAAAGTAGAACTAACAACTGGTAAAGACTATGAAGGGCTACCTAAAATTTAAAATTGATGTGTTATAATTATGTGTTATTTGATTTAGATATTACTTGTGTGGATGGCTGATTGGACAACATGACTTGTCATTTTACTGACTAAGCCATGGAAAAAAAATCAAAAATAAAATATAGCCAAAAATGAAGTAAATAATGTTTTCTTCTTGAAACTCGAACCTGTTTGGAAAGGCGGTTCAAGGCCTTGAAGTCCACTAGCATGGAAAAAATGCCTAGTGGGGGGAAAAATAGCTAATTTGTAGGTGTTTAGGGTAACACCTAAGGAGATGGGCTTATCCTAAAAAAGCTACTTTTATGTATAAGCTAAGCTGAAAAATAAGAGCGTTGAGCTTGAGAGCCGTACACTGTCCCTCATTGAGTCTGCTTTTGTTCAACATTTTCTAAATCAAAACTTTAGGCCAATTTCCTTATCTACAATTCACTATAAATGCTTATCCAAAGTCATCGCTTTTCGTTTGAAAGGTATCATGACCAACCTTTTTTTCTCTTTCCAAGCAAGCTTTATGAAGGGATGACACATCTAGGACAATATCATTGTCGACCAGGAACTCCTACATACTATGAGCAAGAAGGGCTTTATGTCAATAAAGATTGACCTTGAGAAGGCTTTTGATCAAATCTGCTGGGATTTCTTAAAACAAGTCCCTATTGATGTGGGTCTTGAGTTAGATCTTGTCAACCTAATTATCTCTTGTGTCTCATGTGTTTCTTATAATCTGTCTATGTATAAAATAAATAGGAAGGGTGAAATAGGTTCACCTTGTTGGAGGCCGCGGTTCGAAAGTATCTCACTTACTATTTGCTGATGATTTACTGCTATTTGGTTCTGCCTCTAAGGAGTAAGCTGACTGCATGATGAATTGCTTAGATATGTTCCTAAAAGCTTCAGGTGGGAAAATGAATAGATCTAAATCTTCTTTTTTTTTTTCTCCCCAAGGGTTCCCTTACAGATTAGACAAAGTATTAAGGATAAAACTTGAATGCATATCTCTAATGAAATAGGTAAGCACCTTGAATTTCCTCTCACTAAACATAGGAATCCTAAGGAGACTTTTCATTACGTCATTGATCGGGTACAATCCAAACTTGCTGCTTGGAAGGCTTCCTCTCTCTTAATGGCAGGGAGAATCACGCCAGTTAAGTTCGTTATAAGCACTATCCCTCTATATCCAATGTAAGTGGCATCCTTACCTTCGAGTATTTGTCACGAAATTGAGCGTATTCAGAGGAAGTTTATCTGGGGCCATATTAGTGCTTCTAATAGCTTCCATCTTGTTAGCTAGGATCAAGTCACATGGCCTAAAGACTATCGTGGGTTAGGGTTTAGAAAACTATCTTCGGTTTATAGAGCATGCGGTGCCAAGCTAGCTTGGAATTTAATCCTAGGGACTAAGGGTTTATGGGATGATATCCTTTATAGTAAGTACTTGTTGCGAGGTGGTGACTCCTTGCTAATCAACTTACTAGGTGACTCCAAGCTTTAGAAATTTGTATGCTCCCTAAGTGCTATCAATGATCTAGGCACTAAGTGGCAAGTAAGGAATGACAAAGTGGTTAGCTTCTTTAATGATCACTAGTTGATTAAAGGAGTAACTAAAAGACGTGTCGCAGGAAACTTTCATTAGCAGAAGAACACTCTTTAGTTGCAGACTGGGTGTGTAATAATACATGGGACCTTGGCAAACTGACAAACATCGTCACTCTTGCAGTCTTGAGTAGGCTTATTGCATATTGTCCCCTCGTCCTGATGCAAGGGAGGATATTATGTCGTGAGGAGCTACATCTGACGGTTCCTTCTCTATCAAGAGTGCCTACTCGCTCATCGAACCCCCTCCTCAACAACTTCACTTGAAGGTCTTTAAAGAAATTTGGAGTTGGCCAGGCCCTAAGAGGGTTAGAGTTTTTATGTGGAAAACCTTCCTAAATAAGCTTTCAACTAACAAGTGAAGGAGTTCTTGGTCTCAATCTTCAGATCTATGTGGCTTCTACAACTCTGGTAGTGAAGACATCTTACACATTCTTCGGGACTGCTCCTATGCTAGACAAGCATGGTCTACTCAAATTATCCCAAGGTATGTATATTCCTTATTTTCCATAGGCCTACGTGATTGGATGACGCTTAATTTACAAGTCAATATTGGTAGGAAATATGGATCCAAATGGAATCTGTTTTTTGAAGTTGCCATTTGGAAATTATGGGATTGGAGGAATCTCCATATTTTTTTAGGGCTTTGGTTTTCTCATGTTACATGAGAAAAAAAAAAGTTTCCTACACACACATGAAATAGTGGGACCCACATATACATATATGAATTAATATATGTATATATGGGTCCCACCATTTCATGTGTGTGTGACATGAGAAAATGGTTTTCCTACAACATGAGAAAATGTTTTCCCATTTTTTTATCCTACTTTTATTAAACCAAAACAATTCAGTAGTTGTTATTTCCTAGAATTTCCCTTGTTTTGCTACCTCTAAAGATACTATCCCTGAGGTGTATCACTTTATCCCTTCTTTAGTTTTGTCCGTCTCCCTTGACTGTCAAAAACCACCCTTCGGATGGCTGGCTTAAATTTAATGTCGACGGTGCTTCTACCTTGAGGTCCTCTAAAGCTGGCTGTAGGGGTCTCTCGAGGAACTGTAATGGTGATTGGATAGTGGGATTTTCTAAGCAATTGGGTCTATGTAGCGCTAATATGGCTGAATAATGGGCTATCTTTGAGGGACTGAATATAGCTTGGGATCTGAATTTTTTTAAAAAAATCATCATTGGATCTGATGACAAAAATCTGATCTGTAGCCTCCTAGAAGTAAACTCTAACGCAGGGAATTTATTGTTTTTAGACATCAAGAAGCTGATATCAAGAGATTGGGATGTCATCTTGCGGCATATCCCTCGAGGGGCTAATAGGCTTGCTGATGCGCTGGCAAAATTATGAAGAACCAGCTAAACCTAAGAGGGGGGTGAATTGGGTTATGATTAAAAATTTGGAATTTTGAAAATCTTTTCGCTTCTTTTAAATCACCAGTTAGATATTCAAATAAACATATATTGGAAATATAAGAGATAAGGGAAAAAATATGCAAACTGTAGTTTATACTGGTTCAGCCCAATTCTTGACCTACGTCCAGTCCCCAAGCTTCATTTGAAATTTTCAATCCACTATATGCTTTCAACTTGATTACACATTCTGTACTTGAAGTAATCCTCTCACTAAGATTCACTCTCCCTTACAAACTGTAATCAATACACCCGCTTGATTACACACTCTGTCTCAAAGTAATCTTCTCATTAGGATTCACTCCCCTTACAAGTTGTAATCAATACAAAGTGTTTCCTACTCAAAATCACTCAAACTTTAGTAACTCTCAGATAGAATGTTTACAGACAAATCTTCTCTCTCTCAGAAGTGAATAAATAAACACTGAAGTACATAATCATTCATTTCACTCTCTACTGTAAACTATATGACTACTGTAAACTATATGAATATTGAAAAACAGAGAGTGTATGAGTCATTGACATATCGATAATGAAGAAGTAAGATCATTTTGTTGGCTTCGTCGAATCACTCATCAATCATCGTATCTCCTTCCGATTTGAAGACTTCACAATTTATAGATATTTGTGTTTTAACCGCTGCGAGCATTCGACCGTTGGATTGTTCTTCTACTTTAGAATATGACTGTTGGTTGTCTTTGGGAATTAGCCGTTGGAGCTTCTTAATTCCATGACTCAAAATAATAGCTGGAATAAAAATGTTTTCGTCTACCACGAACTTTAGTTCTAATTGTTGCTCTGTTTTGTGAGATATATTTAATGCATCTACCACGTCGGATTGCCTTTCATTCAAGCACTCAGATTATCACGATTAATCAACTGAAACTCAATAGAAAAATGATTAAATATGATATAAATAAGTTCATATATGATTAATAGATAATACATAATGACCCATTGATTTTATGAAATCGATTAGCGACACTGGAAAATCACATGATTGATAAGAATTCATTTTTGAGAATTGTTTCAGTCATTCTCGAGAATTACTTTGATCAGGAATGGTTATGGAAACAAGATAACTACGCTTATTCTCCAGAATCATCTAGCATTCTTGAGAATTACTTTGATTGAGAATTGATATTGAAACATTCACGCTCATTCTTGAGAATCATGTTATCATCCTCAAGAATCCATATGTCCATTCTCAAGAATCATCTGGCCATCCTCGAGAATCACTCTGATGAAGGTTAAATATTGAAATACAACAGTTACGCTCATTCTCAAGAATCATTGAATCATTCTTGAGAATCACTCTGATGGAGAATGTATGTTAAAACATAACAACCACGCTAATTCTCTAGAATCATGGAACCATTATTGAGAGTCATATTAGAAGTTGCATCTGCGATAGAAAATTTGTCAAACCACTCATTCTCAAAAGGCTTTTTAAGTCTTCTTTCCAATTCAAGAAGAATCTATTCCAAACTCGTTGTATTTTGTCCGTTATTATCATATGACTGGAAGTTGTTCTTGACTAGCATTTTTTACAGCATCTTGAACTAACTATCAACTTCAAAACATCATATCTCTCTCATTTGATCTTGGTTTTTTGTGATCTTGATGTTTTTAGAAAGATATGTGAGTCTAGTTTCATATGTCATTGATTTCAGCACATTCGGATGTGTAGTTTGTGAGATACACTCAAAACACCGAAGTTTGGTCTGCTGTGTGACGTGTATTGATGTGTCAACTTGTGAAATTCATAGCTCTCTTATATGAATTTCTTTGGGCTTGAAACTTTGTCAAGATGACGTATTGGATTTCTAGTTTTATACAAAATTAGTTTCACCTCAATCCGATATCTGGTTTGGAAGATATTATCGATTTACTGAACGTCGCCTAGGTGAAACGTGAACAGAATTGAGCAGAGTAACTGAAACGATGAATGATGTTTTATGCTTGAGAATTGCTGGGATTTTTGCCTGAATAGAAGCTATTTATGTACCATACTTGAGATACATTGTTGTACTTGAGAATGACTATAGGAATCAACTGTAGCTTATTTTAACTCCGTCATTTCAACTTCCATTTGATCATAGAGACTTTCGTATTGATATTCTCCTTTCTTCAATCTCCTTTTTTGATCATTCTTCATTTTTTAAACTTCATATCTACATTCATATATAAGGATTAATCAAAGTAGAAGATAAATGTAGAATGCAAGTTTTTTGCTCTGGATAATAGCAGCTATATAAGATATCATCAAAACTAATCATAACTAACAAATTAGGCATCTTTAGATTTACTATTCTGCATGTTTGCCCTTTGCGTTTGCAATCCTGGTCTTTCTCTACTAATGTGTCTGATATAGCATTGAGAACATTTGATGGGAGAAGGTTTGTGAAAAGTGGCCATCTCCTGCAACCATCCTCATCTATGAAGTCCGCTATGTTTCTACGTTTTTTTTTTTTTTTTGGTCATTGCCTAGTTGGCAAAATTGCCAAGTCATCTTGCATAGTCGGCCACCCCCTGAAGTAAATTTAACATCATTAGTGTCACATCATCAAACTTAATAATATCAAAGTCCTTTTTAATCTATAAGGACTAACAAATAAACTTAAAGGACCAAAACCACTAATTTAAAATTTCAAAGACCAAAATCTAAATGACTGCAAAATACAAAGACAAAAAATGATATTAACCCTTTATTTTATTATCCATATTAAGCCAACCTCATAAGATGGAATTTGACTTGTCTTCTTGTATTTATAGTTTTAGCACATGAAGTGCGATGTTAATATTTTATAAATGGACATTATTGCGCCAAAGAAGAAGTAATAAATGCTGATAGACACTGTCTTATGTTTAATTAAATTTTCATGTCTTGTCAATTTGGCGGTATGACAATACATGAAATTTGGATATGCGTCTAGGGAATATGATTATAACTTAAGGCTCACTATACTATGAATTGTTTGTGAATCCCATAAGAATTTAAACTACTGGGAATATATATTCAGAAAATTATTATACTTATTAAATCCTGAAAGGATTAAATATATGTATGGATTTGGATCTAAACATATGAGAGTCCAAAAGGATTTAAGTTGCTAGAAACATATGAACAAAATATATATGAAACTTTTTGGATTCAAGTTTTCAGAAGGATCTCTATATACATGGTTTGAGGCGATCAGAGCATAGGGCGTATGAGGTATTGGAAGATGAATATAAAATATCCAATCTATCCATTTATTTTTTAAAAAAATATTTGAAAATGAGTTTACTATAATCACACTTTATGTTGAAAAGCTTAAACTCCTGTAAAGTTGTGAATTGCATAAAAATAAAAGGTTGTTGAAATTAAGGATAGGGAAAGAACAAAATTTTTCCTTCAATTATAAGAATGGTTCTCTTCTGTTTCATATTCTTTTTTTCTTTCATGAAAAATTAATCTTTGGGTCAACGTAGTTTTAACTAGATTGTAAATCAGTACCTACATTTTGACTCAGGGAAAATCCGTCCCTATAGTTTGACTTGGTTATAACGTAGTCCCTGAATTTTGACTCATTGCAACCTATTCTTTATAGTTTCAACCATTTTATAATTTAGTCCTATGTTCTAAAATAAATGTGGGGGACTATATTATAAAATGGTTAAAACTATAGGGATTGACTTGCAGTGAGCCGAAGTTTAAGGATTAAGTTACAACTGAGTTAAAACTATAGGGACTAAGTTGTACCAAGTTAAAGTGTAAGGATTGAGTTATGATCGAGTCAAAATATAAGGACCAAAAGATTAGTTTTCCTTTTCTTCTATCATGCTTCTCTTTATTTTAAAACATCAATCTAGTTATTTTAATTTTTTTTAAAATAAACAAAAAGTCTAAATTTTAACTAACTTTTAAAATTTTAAATGTCCACAACGACCTAAAACTATATAATCTTTAAAGTCATCAACAATATGACCTCTAGGGACTTTACTCCAGTTTTCCCAACAATCATTTGAAAATCCACAACATTTTCATTTGAGATCTACTAAAGGTGTTGCTAGAAAGACACGTTTCCCGTTGAACTACTCATTTTTTCCCCAATAGAGGGCTTAGAGAGTTACCACTAACGGCCAGTTTGATTTACAGAATCGGAGTTAAGGTAATTGAGTGTAATATAATGGAATGGAATGTAATAATGATTACATAAATTTGTTTGGGTTGTTATTAAGGAAAGATAATGCATATACATAAAAATGTTTGATTAGATTATATTGAATGAGATAAATGAGAATAATATAGCAAGAGACAAAATTATCCCAATACCCACATATATGTATAATGTACACATTAGGTTCATAATAATTTTTTCAATTTGTATAGAGTACACGTTGGATTTATAGTAATTTTTTAATATTTAATGGTGGAAATATTTTGGAGTGTACATGTTGGGTTCATGGTATTTTTTTTAATATTTAATGGTTGGAATATTATCTAATGGGATATTTTTAAAAAAATTAATGGTGGAATATAATTTTTAATTTTTTAATGGGGAATATTTTAAAATATCCATATTATTAATTAATTTTTAAAATATTTAATGGTGGTAATTATTTAACATTTAAAAACGTTTTATGAGTGGACATTTTGGTCAATTTTAAAAATTGTAATGGCAATAATGTCTTTTTTACATGATTATGAAATGTCTGCATCCCCATTAATTAATCTTAGCACTATAATCTTGATTATATCATTTGATGTAATCAAGGTTACAAAATGTAATTCTCTTTACATTATATAAGTCTAACAAAACATTGTAATCAGTCTCTTACATTAGGATTACATGTTATTCTCTCCTGCGGAATCAAACCAAACAAGTTATAAAAGTTGCATACAATAAATAACACAATTAAGACACATGACTAAAGATTACATGACCCTTCCCAAGATTCATGCATATGAATGTACATTAATAGGAAGTAATATTCTTGAATGATTACTAGGATATGAGAAGTAAATAGTCTATGGACATCCACATAATTAATAAAAAAAATAATAGAAAAATATACTTAAACTTCAAAATCCGGTTGACAATAACAATAATGAGATTAACAAGAACATTTCAAAAATTAACAGCTCATTTTGTTGGGAAATCAACTATTTGAGATTTTAAAATTCAAGTGATATTTTCTTGAGATTTTCCCTAATTAATATTTATAATGAAGATTTTAATTAATTTTTTTGTTCTTTTTTCTTATATATTATCTTTATGAAAATTCTACAAGGGAAAAGATAAGACAATACTACTTGAACTTCAAATTTTCAAATCAATCTTATTATCACAAGAGTAAATGTATTAATTACCCTTGTGCAGCAATTGAGAACATATTTTAGTAGTAAATCACTTATTTGAGATTTTAAAGTTCAAATAGTTTTTAGTAGTTTTTTTCCCAATTTTATAACCCCACTTTTTCAATATTTTTAAAGGGTTAAGGTGCAAAAATAAAATACATGTGTGGTTTGACCAAAAGAGCATCCAACACCAAATATTTTTTTTTAAGTGCAAAAGTTACAAATTAGGTGTAGAAATTCTATTTTACCATTAGTTTGACTTTTTTTGCTGACTAGACAATGACGTGGCTTTCAAAGCAATTGTGTGAAAAAAAAACATGTCGAATAGTTACAAGTCTGATTTGTGAAGAATTAATATTATTATCCTTTGTTCACACTTGTAACAAACTCCACAATGAACAAAACAAAAGGACCTTGTGAACATTTGAATACATTTGTTCAAATGGGGAGGAAGATGAAGATGAAGAAGTCCTCACCTTTTGTAACATTTTAATTTTAACTTTTAGGATTTAATTATAATTATGAAAGAATTATATATGATGAAGGTATTTATGGTGTGAAAAAACAAACACAAAATAAATTAAAAATAAAAAAACAGCAATAACAAAAAGAAAAAAGAAGAAGAAGAAGAAGAAGGGGTTGTGCAAGTCAGATTGGGGTAGGTCTGCCCCCATCCTTGCTTGTGTGAGGGAATAGTTTAGGGAGTGGTTAAACCACTTCCAACCACACCTATCCCCCTCTATTTATTTACATTGGAGTGTTGAGGACGAGAACAAGAAAAAGAGAGCTTACGAGAGTGAGGAAGAAGAAGAGGAGAAAGAGGAGTCTTGGGGTTTTTCAATGTATTTTTAAAGTATGTTATTTATCTAATAAGATTATTTAGGTAGTTAAATTAACTTCTTTTCAACAAACTTTCTTCATGAAAGTTATTCTATATACTTTTCTCTTTCTAATGAGGGTAATATTGTGTTGGTTAGTGAAAATTTTTGTATTAAGATTTTGGAGAGTTGAGTTTTGATAATAGAAGACTATATATATGTAGCATATAGTTAATAATAAATTTTAATTGGTTTAGATTTATTGTTTGGTTGTTGGAGCAATTTAAAATTATTTTTTTTTCTATTTAAGAAGTTTAGGATTTATGTCTTATAGGATGTTTTTACCAATTAAATATGGTGTAAATAATTTATTTGGGTTCATAGAAATATTATTGAAATTTTAATTGGTTTAATTCTGAAATTCAAGGACTGAAATGTCATTTATGAAATTTGAGGACAAAAATGTCATTTATGAAATTTGAGGACAAAAATGTCATTTATGAAATTCGAGAACTAAATTGTCATTTATAAAATTTGAGGACCGAATTGTCATTTCTGAAATTTAAAGGACTAAACAGTCATTTCCAATTTTTGTTAGAATAATATATTATTATTAGAATTTGTATATTTTGAGTTATAGGGAATTATAAGTTATAATTGTCATAATGTAGAGCCTTCTTATGACCAGTGATTGTTCGAGTTGTGTTCATCAAGCTAAGCTTAAGCTTGGAATTGAGGTAATTGGGGTTAATTTATTTTATATGCTTGTTTTGGGCTGCAAGGTGTTTTCTAAACCTTACTTTTGTATGCACTACTTGTATGTGTTTTGAAAATTTATGTGTATCTTTGAATATGAAATTATTTCAGTGAAGCAATGTATTTTCCAACCAGTATATATAAGTAAATATAATTATTGAAATTGCTATTGTTGTGATAGATATGATGTTTGTTGGGGGATGTTGCATATAGAGTAATAATTTTGTAAGATGTTTTTGTTATGATGTTTGTTTTTTTTTTTTGGTCAAAGTTATGATGTTTGTTATGGGATGTTGCATATGAAATAATAAATTTTTTTAGACAATCCTGAAAATTTTAGCGATATATTATTATTGATATGGGTTTATCTGGAGTTGTGTGGAAGAGATTGAGGTTGAAATTGTGCCCATCAGCTCTCTCATTCCTAGCCCGGATTTAAGTTGAGTGTTTTGGGTGGACACCTCCTTGTTACGGTATATAGGTGGTGGTATGGGAGGGGACAATATTCTTAATGTAACTAGCTAACCTTGGCCAAGTATACTAGCACTAATAGGTTGTACCACGTCCAGAGGAAATTAGAAGGAGCAGGATGGATGAGTGGGGATGGTTCTAATTGTTTTGGATTATTGTGTATTATTTGTTCTAATAATTGTTTATTATTATGAATTATTTAAGTATTAAATAATAATATTATTATGCTAATAAACCTGCTTCTCTGACTTGCAATCATTTTAAGGCCTTCATGTTTTCAAAATATTATATTTTACTATTTTGGGATGACTCTTTGTCTACTGTTGAATCGAATGGCCTTATTTTATGCAATATAATATTTTAGTGGATCCACAATCATATCTTGTACAAAAATTGTTTTGTGTAGACTATTTTGTTGTAGGGTTAATGTTGTAAGACTTGTAGGCTATATATTCTCTTGTTTGATAATTGGTCCCATTGTGGATGTTCTGTAGGAGTTTGTGTGCAAAATTGTGCCCAGACTTCCAGGTTTGTGGGCGGAAGTTGTGCCATAGACCCCGATATCCATGTTCTAAATAGAAAAGGTTTTACTTTATCACTTGTTAATAAAGATTTTGTGAAAACATTATGGTTAATTGTTGTTTACTGAGAAAGGGTCTTTTAAACTTGGTATCTAAAGCCTTGTGTTTCATATTTTCTGGCCATGTTGTGCATTGCATTTAGAGGCCTTTATGTTTTGTTTCTTTTTCTTACCTTCTCTATCTCTAGTAGGTGACCCTTAAGTAGGGAGAGGTGGTGAATACTAGGCGTACAAAAATTGGTGACAATGCCATATAGACATTGGTGACAACGACCAGTAAGAATCTAATATGGGCCCCGGGATCAATTAACCGAGGTTGAAATGTTGTGGCATCTGTATAGAGGGACTTGCTTGACGAAGGAATGATTGAGAAGACTATAGGAGGGTAGAGCCAATGAAGGGCCAAGTGGGGAAGCAATGGTCATACCCAAGAGGTTCATGCCAAATTAGAGGAAGAAAACATTGTTCATTCTAAGGAGACAATTCCAAATCCACCAAGCTATGAACCGGAGGACTTAGCAGAATAAAGGGTTACTTCTAATATGTTTACTATATGAACATATTTAGATCGTTTTCATCATGAGACTTTCTTCAGGGCATTACCAACTAAGGCTGAAAGTTGGATTGATCAGCTAGAGATGTTATTTGAGTTGATTAGTTACGATAAATATCAAAAGGTCATAGCTTCGAAGACTCTATCAACAGGTGATGCATTAGATTGGTGGAACACATTGAAGCCTATTGATGGGCATCAACTAAATTGGGATGAATTTAAGAGAATGTTTTATGATTATTACTTCTCTATTAAGATGAGACAAAAAAAAAAAAAAGAAGATGAGTTCTTCATACTTCGACAGGGGGAGATGGATGAGAATACGTTTATAGCTCGATTTATATGGCTAGCTAAATATGTATCACAATTAGATAGAACGGATGAGGACCACAATAATTGGTTGGCCAAACAAATGTTTGAGAAGTGCAATGATGAGTTCAAGGCAAGAGTAGGGGTATATGACGTCACCACTCTTAAGAGGTTGATAGCAAAAAATCAAGAGGTCTGTAGAAGGTATAGAGATGTCGAGAGATCTATGAGAAGTGATTTTCATGGCCGATTCAGTGGTCATATGGGAATATTAGGGGGATGTCAGTAAAAAGGGTTATCTGTTAAGCTTTAGTGGATATGAGAGAAGGAGGAGTTTCCATTAAGGGGCTCCCAACAAAGGAGTCATCCTCTTATGAGTCAAAGCTGTAAGAGCCACACTAGAGTAAGTCAGGGCTCCCAGTAAGGATCAATGGCATCAGCTCCTAGTGTGACTCATCACTGTCCTTGTAATCATTGTGGGAAAGCACATCCTAGAGAGTGTTGGACATGTTTTAATTCCAGGGAGAAGGGCCATATTGCAAAGTATTGCCATAAGGGAAGAAAGGAAGACTAGGCACATAAACTGTTCGCACCTGAGCGAGTATTTGCTTTGACTTTAAAGGCAACGAGAGCTACTCATAATTTGATCCGAGGTAAAAATCTTCTTCAAGGTCATTCTTTATGTGTTATATATAATTCTGGTGCTACACATTCTTTCATCTGCTATGACTGTGTAGAAATATTAAATCTTACTATGAGTGATTTGTCATATGATTTGTTTGTATTCACTCCTATTAGTATACGTGTGAAAACTATTTTGCAAGAAATTGATATTTGTATGTGAGGGTTGTGAAACGACCATTGATTTGATTTGTCTACCTATACGGAGTATAAATGTGATTGTGGGTATGGATTAGCTAACATCCACTGATGTATCATTGCAATGCAAGGAAAGAGTTGTGCAATTTAACGCTTGTTCAATAATTAAGGAAATTCCTAAGGTTCGATAATGCTGTCAGCGGCCTAGGTTGAGAGAAGTATAATGAAAGGTTGTCAAGACATTGTAGTGTTCTTCTTAGTTCCAGTGGAATCAAAGGAAAATATTGAGCATATTGAAGTGGTTAAAGAGTTTCCTGATGTGTTCCCTAAAGAGTTGATCGAATTACTTCCAGAACGAGAAGTTGAGTTCGCAATCGAATTAGCGCCAAGGACATAGCCAATTTCCAAGGCTCCTTATTGAATGTCACCTTTATAGTTAGTTAAATTGAAAAAGTAGATTGAAGACTTGTTAGAGAAGGGTTTTATCCGGCCAAGTTTATTCCTATGGGGTTCACCAATTCTGTTTGTGAAGAAGAAAGATGGCAGCTTGAGGCTTTGCATTGATTACCGATAGTTGAATAAAGTCACTATCAAGAATAAGTATCCATTACCGATGATAAATGATTTGTTAGATCAGCTTGTAGGTTGATCGGTGTTTTGAAAAATTGATTTAAGATCGAGTTATCAACAATTGAGGGTAAAGATAGAAGACATTTTAAAGACCGCTTTCTGTACTACATATGACCATTATGAGTTCCTTGTTATGCCTTTTAATTAACTAATGCGCCAGAGGTGTTCATAGATTATATGAATAGAATCTTCAAACCTTATTTGGATCAATTTGTAGTGGTATTCATTGATGATATTCTTATCTCTTCAAAGAGTGAAGAGGAACACATAGAGCATTTTTTAATAATACTGCAAATTTTGAGAGAGCATAATTTGTATTCGAAGTTGAGTCAATGTGAATTTTGGCTAAAAGAGGTGAAGTTTTTGGGTTATGTGGTCTAAGCAAATGAAGTAGCAGTAGATCCCAACAAGGTGGACGCTGTGTTAAAGTGAGAACCACTTAAGTTTGTGACAGAGGTGTGCAGTTTTTGTGGGATTGGCTGGTTATTACCGTCGTTTCATAGAGGGATTCTCTTAGATTATTGCTGCACTACTCACCATATTGATTAAGAAAGATCAACCATTTATTTGGGATGGGAAGTGTAAGGTAGCTTTTCAGGAGTTGAAGAATCGGTTAACCACTACGCCTTTTCTCATCATACCCAATCCACTCAGACCATACACAGTGTATACAGATACTTCATTGAAGGGCTTGGAATGTGTGCTCATGCAAGATGGTAAAGTTATGGCCTATGCCTCGTAATAATTGAGGCCTTATGAAGAGAACTACGCGGCACATGATCTAGAGCTTATAGCTATCATTTTTTCCTTGAAGATCTTGAGGGATTACTTGTACATATCCCGATTTGAAATCTTTAGTAATCATAAGAGCTAGAAGTATCCTGTGGATCAAAAGGAATTGAACAACCGACAAAGAAGAAGGATAGAGTTCTTGAAAGACTATGATTTTGAGTTGAAATATCATCCAGGGAAGGTGAATGTGGTTGCTGATGTCTTGAGCCGAAAGTCAATGCACATGTTTCTTATGTGCGTAATCGAACATAATCTCTCAGAAGGATTATTAAAGGTTTATCTTGAACCAAAATCAGAGGTGATTATGAGTACAGTCCTCAGAAATTTTGACTTTTACAATGATTTAAGAATGGCTCAGAGGAAAGATGATCGATTGCTAAGGATAGAAGAGTTGGAGAACGGTGAAGTATGTGATTATGATATTAGTGATATAGGTATCTTGAGGTACAAAAAGAGGATTTGTGTTCTGGATAATGAGGAAATCAAGAAGACAATTCTTGAAGAGGTTCATTAGAGCAAGTATACCATTCATCCAGAAATCACTAAGATGTATTGAGATCTAAAGTAAGGGTATTGGTGGCCTAAGATGAAGTGTGATGTTACAGACTTTGTATTGAAGTGTTTGACTCGCTAGAAGGTAAAGATTGAGCATTAAAAGCCTCCAGGGTTACTTCAACCTTTAGAAGTTCCCCAGTGGAAGTGGGACAACATTTTCATAGATTTATTATAGGATTACTGGAAACCTTAACACATCACAATGCCATATGGGTCATTGTAGACAGATTGACAAAGTTAGCCTATTTCCTTCCAATTCATATCGAATATAGCCTAAAAAGGCTAGCTCAATTGTATGTGGATTGGATTGTCATGTGGCATGGTGTACCCATGTAGATTGTGTTAGACCGTGATCCGAGGTTCACCTCAAACTTTTGGAAGCATTACAGGAGGCTATAGAGACTAGGTTAAAGTACGGTACGGCTTATCATCCGCAGACTGGTAGTTAGGCAAAGAGGATGATTTCAACCCTTAAGGACATGTTTAAGGCTTGTGCCATTGAGTTACTGGGTAGTTGGGATTGTCATATGCCTTTGGTAGAATTTGCTTACAATAATAGTTATCACCTGAGCATTTAAATGGCTCCTTTTAAGGCATTGTATAGCAGGAAGTATATATTAGACTAAATTGAGAGAAAGAATTGTGATTGGACTGGACTTAATGGATGAGATTACAAATAAAATTGAGATGATTTGCCAGAAATTGTTAACCGCTCTAAACAGACAAAAGAGTTATGTGAATAGGCGGCATAGACATTTGGAGTTTGAAGTGGGGGACCAAGTATTCCTTGAGGTTTTATCAACAACTGGTATTCGTAGATCTATTAAAGCCAAGAAGTTGACTCTAATTCACTGGGCCATACGAGATTTTGGAGCGAATTGGACAAGTTGCTTATCGAATTTCCTTGCCACCACATTTGTCGAGTGTGTATAATGTATTTCATGTGTCACAACTTAAGAAATATAATCCAAATCCTTCCCATGTAATTAATCCTGAAGAGGTTGAATTGAGATAGAATTTGACCTATATACTCGAGACAAAAGGGATCCTTGATTTAAAGGACAAGCAGTCGTGAAATAGAACAATTCATCTTCTAAAAGTTTTCTGGATGGGCATGTCTCCTGGTGATGCTACCTGGGAAACCGAAGGGCAAATGCAATGTGATTTCCCTGACTTGTTTCCTTAGGTATGTCTGTGTGTTATGGTAGTATGAAATATTTATAATTGTGTTGTGTTGTGATCAAATTTGTAGTGATGTGATAATTTTATTGCGTTAGTGACTTTTGTTTCAATGCGCTAGAGTGCCATGACATCTTAGCAGTGATGTTTTAACTTTGATGTGATGGGAGTGGAATCTTGTGTTGTGGATTGTTTTCTTTCATGACATGTTGAGAATTTTGGGCACAAAATTCTATTTAGGTGGGGAGAGTTGTAACATCCTAATTTTTAATTTTAGGATTTAATTATAATTATGGAAGAATTATATATGAAGAAGGTATTTATGGTGTGATAAATAAAACACAACAAAAAAAAAGTAGCAGCAGCCAAAAAGCAAAAAAAAACAATGAAGGTGTTGTCACGTCAGATGCGGGCAGGTCTACCCCCATCCTTACTTACGTGAGGGAATGGTTTAAGGTGCGACCACTTTCCTCCTGAAAGTGGAGCTTAATCACCAAGAGTGGGGTGAATTGGGGATTTTAAAAAATTCTTTTGTAAGGCTCTGTTTTAAGACAGTAAAACAGGGTATAACAGAGAATAAAGAAGAAGAATAAGACACAAGGATTTATACCAGTTTGGTCCAACTCCTTGACCTACGCCCAGTTCTCAGGCTCCCTGAGTTTTTCACTATAACAATTGATTACACCCTCTGTAACTCAAGAATAATTCTCTCACTAGAACTTACTCCCCCTCACAAGTTGTAATCAACAATCCCCAATCTCCAAGTCCCCTGACTTGAGATTGTTTACAATAAATGGTTTGCAATAAATGAACTCTCTTGAAGAGTGGATAGAAATAATCACTGAAGAGCAATAGTATCAAAAGATACTTTACACAAGAAAACTCAAATAATAGTTGGTAACTTTTTAATGCTTTTCGTTTTCTGCTTGATTAGTTGTTGAGAAGAATTGAATGATGCTCTATTTATACCAAAAGAACATTAAATGACCGTTATAATCTTCAATATGACCGTTGCCATCATTAGCCAAGGATTAGGCCAAGCTTTGGTCTTTTTCTCTCTCTACTCTTTGGTTAATTCTTTGTGTTTAGAGGATAAATGTTAACTTCCTTTGAGTTTTGTCCATTGGAATGTCAAAGACTAGGTTAGGTAAGAAGCATTTATCCATTTTGCATCATGCAGATGTTGTTTGATTAGAATATAGCAAGTTAGTTGTACTTTGCATTTAATGCTCTAACATGTTTTTGCTTATGTTCAAACAACACCTTTAATCTTCTTGAATCATCTCTAAATCAACTGAAATTCACTAGCAAACAGGTTAAACATATCTAATGACGTTGATGAATGATGTTAGGAAGCATTAAGATCAAACAAGAAAGGTTTCACAAATTCATCAGATTTGAATTTTTAAAATCTGCGACGCAAACTCGAGTTTGTTTATCAAAACTGCAATTTGTCATTGTGCACTTAAGTACAGACTCGAGTTTCCATATCAAGACTCGAGTTTTCTTCTTGCAGAAGAGAATGTCGCAATTTGAGTCTTGGAGCATATTTCTTACTGAGGATAAAACTCGAGTTTCCAAATGTAAACTCGAGTTTTGGACATCTAATGTGATCAAGTCCAAAACCTCAAAATTGGAGTTTTAAAAACATTGAGAAATAACGATGCTCTCTGTTTGACCAAAACTCGAGTTTCTAAAACCAAACTCGAGTTTTCATTTACAAAATTAAACTTGGAGGGATCTATATTGTTTCAAAACTAGAGTTTCGAAACCAAAACTGGAGTTTTGAAAACATTGAAAAATAGTGATCCTCTCTGTTTGGCCAAAACTCGAGTTTATATTTAAGAGCATGAAGATATTTGAAAATTCGATCCAAGTGAGAAACTTGAGTTTCCATTTTTAAAACTTGAGTCTTAAGAGGCTAAAACATGAAAACTGTCTGTCAAGTCAAAACTTGAGTTTCCAAACTGAAACTCAAGTTTTCCAAAAACTTGGAAAAACTTAAAAATACTGAAAACTAGCGTTTCCCTTCAAAACTAGAGTTTCCACAAGTCAAAAACTTGGAAGACTCTTTGTATGATCAAAACTCGAGTTTCCAAATGAAAACTAAAGTTTTGCATTTCTTCAAAAAATATTGAAGAGTCTCTATATGGTCTACACTCGAGTTTCCAAACAAAAACTCAAGTTTGTCCTGATGAAAAACTTATAATGCTCTCTGTAAAATCAAAACTCGAGTTTCCACATGGAAACTGCAGTTTTGCCTTTGATCATTAAAACTAAGCTATTCTTTGTCAAGTCAAAACTCAAGTTTTGTTTCCAAAACTCAAGTTTGCCTTTAACAGTAAGTTTTTCAACTTACTAAAGACAAACTTCAATTTGAGTTTACAATTGTCTGTTATCATCAAAACACATAGAGAACTAACACCAACTACACCCATCCCCCTCTATTTATTTACATTTGAGGGTTAAGGATGAGAACAAGAGTGAGGAAGAAGAGGAGTTTAGAGGTTTTTTAGAGTATTTTAAGGTATGTTATTTGTCTTATAAAATTATTTAGGTAGCTAAATTAGCTTATTTTCAACAAACTTCTTTATAAAAGTTATTCTATATATTTTTCTCTTTCTAATAAGGGTAATACTGTGTTGATTAACGAAAATTTTTGAGTTAAGAATTTGGAGAGTTTTAAGTTTTGATAATAGAAGACAATATATATGTAGTATATGGTTAATAATAAATTTTAATCAGTTTATATTTATTTTTTGGTTGTTGGAGGAATTTAGAATTAATTCTTTCTATTTAAGAAACTTAGGGTTTATGTCTTATAGGATGTTTTTACCAATTAAATGTGGTGTAAATAATTTATTTAGGTTAATGGAAATATTATTGAAATTTTAATCGGTTTAATTATGAAATTTGAGGATTGAAATGTCATTTTTGAAATTTGAGGCTGAATTGTCATCTCTAAAATTTGAGTACCAAATTGTCATCTCCAAAATTCGAGGACTAAAATGTTATTTTTGAAATTTGAGGACTAAAATGTCATTTTGAAATTTAAAGGATTAAACTATCATTTCTAGTTTTTGTTATAATAATAAATTATTATTAGAATTTGTATATTTTGAGTTATAGGGAATTATAAGTTATAATTGTGAATAATGTAGAGCTTTCTTGTGACTGATGATTGTTCGAGTTGTGCTCCTCAAGCTAACGTTAAGCTTGGAATTGAGGCAACCATGGTTAATTTATTTCATATGCTTGTTTTGGGCTGCAAGGTATTTTCTAAACCTTACTTTTGTGTGTACTAATTGTGTGTGTTTTGAAAATTTATGTGTATGTTTGAATATGAAATTATTTCAGTGAAGTAGTGTATTTTCCAACTGGTATATATAAGTAAATATTATTATTATTACTGAAGTTGCTATTGTTGTGATAGATATGATGTTTGTTGTGGGATGTTGTATATAGAGTAATAATTTTGTATGATGTTTTTGTTATGATGTTTGTTATAGGATGTTGCTTATGAAATAATAATTTTGTATGATGTTCTTGAAAATTTTAGTGATATATTATTTTCTGTTGTGGGTTTTATGTGGGGCTTTGTGGAAGAGATTGATGGTGAAATTGTGCCAATTGGCTTTCTTATTCCTAGCTTGGATTTGAGTTGAGTGTTTTGGGTAGACACCTCTATGTTACGGTATATCGGTGGTGGCATGGGAGGGGACAATATTCTTAATGTAACTAGCTAATCTTGGCCAAGTATACTAGCACTGATAGCCTATACCACGTCCAAAGGAAATAAGAAGGAGAAGGATGGATGAGTGGGGATGGTTCTTATTGTTTTGGATTATTGCGTATTATTTGTTCTAATAATTGTTTATTATTATGTATTATTTAGTCATTAAATAATAATAATATTATGCTAATAAACCTGCTTCTCTCACTTGCAATAATTTCCAATATATTTGATAAATTAATTTTGGTTATGGGGACTTTATGTCTCACCCTGTCATTATTAATATTTTTTAGGTGAGACCTCTAATTTCACTAGAGGACAGGGGAAGCAGCCAGATACATAGAAATTGTGGAAATTGTAGGCCTCTTACTAGTATTGGTGTTGTATTGATTTCTATATTATCATTTTAAAGCCCTCATGTTTATTAAATATTATATTTAACTATTTTGGGGGGATTGTTTGTGTTTATTGAATTGAATGGCCTTACTTTATACAATATAATATTTTGGTGGATCTACAATTATATCTTGTGCAAAAATTGTTTTGTGTAGACCATTTGTTGTGGGCTTAGTGTTGTAAGACTCGTGGGCTATATATTTTCTTGTTCGATAATTTTGCCCAGAGTTATGGATGTTCTGTAAGGAGTTTATGGGCAAAATTATGCCCTTGACTCCAAGTTTATGGGTGGAAGTTGTGCCCTGAACCTTGATATATGTGTTCTTGAAAGAAAAGGTTTTACATTATCACTTATTAATGAAGATTTTGTAAAAACATTATGATTAGTTGTTGTTTAGTAAGAAAGGGTCTTTTCACCTTTCTCTAGTTTCCACCATCTAGAGAATCAAATGTGAGCTCCTATTCCCTTTTGGTAATAGGTGTGAGCTCAAACAAAGCCTTCCACACACATCTAACTAAAATGGTATTTTTTTCATAATCAAGTAAGAAGTTTCTCGATACACCAAATCAGTTGTTTGAGAAAAAATTTAAATGGATGGCGATAAGGAATCATAGGGAAAATCAAATCAAATTGTGATGAGGAAAAGCCATAAAATAAACTGATTGAAGAAGCAAATGCCTAACCAAGTTTGGTGTATCTGTGTGCAGATGCGTCATTCCACATCATTAAGCCCCGACTTTGTGTTATCTTCGTCGATGGCTAGTTGCAAGATCTGAGCTTTAGGCCACAAAGATTTTGATTTTGCTCCTTCATTGTGGTGCCTTATTCAATTTTTGCAGATTGAGTTTTAGTGAGACAATTGTGGTGACTGATTTAGATTTTTCTCTCTCCAGTAGAAATCGCATGAATAGCGGTGATGTGTTTCCTCATTGTTGTTGTTGAAGCTTTGTTGTGCTGTTTACACCGTCTGTGTTCTATTGAAAGTGGCATAGTCTCATTTAATCTCAAAAATTGCCCAAGCACTCTCTGCTCCATTGACCGAAATTGTTTGTGCTAGACTTTGCATTTAATCTTTCTCATCGCTCACTCCTGCATTTTGGATTTCAATGAGTGTTAATTTTTTATTGATGACATTGGTGGATGCTATTGCTTCTACAAAGACTAGAGTTGAATATATGATGATTTATAAATATGCAATTTTGATTTAACTAATTACTGCTCCAGTGGCTTCCACATAGTCAACATGTTTTTTTCCAACACAGTTGTTTTTAGGTTTGTTACATGGAAGTTGGGCCTAGGGAAAGGAAGATGACAATCTTCCACCCAAAAAAACCCGTTTGGTAGTAGCATGTTCCTTTGACTAGCATTCCAGTGAGGTCCAAAGTTCTAGAACCGTACAAGAATTGGTTCCCTTCGAAATAGGCGGGAATTTTCAAAAGTTGCTAGGAGGATGACATTTTTGGACCAAAAAGACTTTGGACAAAACCTTAGCTCTTTATAAAAACACAACGAAGGCGTGAGTTGGAAGACGCTTTTGGTGAAGAAGCTTGGAACTGTTGCTACTATTAGAGTCGAAAGAAAAGTTGAACCCAAGTCGAAGAAGCTGCAATTGAGGTCAGTTCTGTTGAAATCAATTTTACTTAAAAAATTTTGAAATGTTGGGTTGGGGTATGCCAAATGGAAATGAAATATGCATTTAAATCTGAATTGAGATCGGTAAAGACTTTGCTAATGAAAATGGGTACGACGTTTATGAAATAGAATGTTGGGTTGTATACATGACTAACGGCTTGTTTTGTGTCATCCATGTTGTTTTGAAACCTATTTAACTGTTATTGTACTAGTTTTGCTACCGTTACATGAGTTCAAACTAGGCTATGTGGTTCCAACATAATGTTAAGGTGTTTTCACACACATACATAGTAATATGCTTTCGCCTAGGGGATATGGACATGTAGCACTGTTAATGATTTTTAGATGGTGGTGTGTTAATGACACACAATACTGTTTAGTGATTTATACAGTTTAATTCATTTTTAATCAATTGCTTAAAGTTTGTTTGCATGTGTACAATGTGGTATGGAATATGGCATGAGAATGGAAAAATGGGTTTTTGCATCTCAATGTTCATGCAATTTGGTTAGGGTTCATTTATGTCGTGCGAAAACTATTGAAAATCAGTTATTATATTGTTTTTTCCCCTTTTTTTCTTCCAAGGGCATTGTGGGAATTTTTCCCATCTTCCTACTTAACCAATACCCAATTTTTTCCAATAAACATTTTATTTTCCCTCAACTTATGTTTCATTCCCTGGCATACCAAACAATTCAACTTTTAAAGTTCCCTCCTAATCTTCCTTTCCTTTCCTTCCTCAAATCTTCCCGGTAACAAAAGGGGCCTTAAAGTCCCATGATCGACGGTCAAACAGTATTTTTGTACTTAATTTGAAACCACATAGTCACTTTTACTCCTAAAAAAACACTTAGTGTTAAACATTCTTTTGATTAAACCACATATGTATTTTTACATCGTAATCTTTTTTAAAAAAAATTCAACTAATAAAAATTTTCCCACCACTCCAAATTTCTCCACCAAAAGAGCCCTAAGCCTAAAATCAAAATCCATAATCCCCTTTTCTCGGTTTCTCATTTTCTCGCAAATCTTGGCTCATTGTCTCACTCACCGTCTCAAGACTGTTTGGTGGTCCCGCGGCTCTCTCTCACCCTCAGGCTTTGTTTGGTTCAATGGAGGGGAAGGGGAGGGGGGAGGGGAGGGGATAGGAGGGATTTTAATATTACCTTGTTTGGATTGATCATAAGGAAGGGGTTTGGATTGATCAAAAGGAAGGGGAGGGAAGACATTTTAATGTTACCTTGTTTGGTTTAGGAGGGAAGGGGAGGGGAGGGAAATTTGTTTAATATTGACAATTTTACCCTTATGTTATAAGAGGGATTTTAATGTTAGCTTGTTTGGTTTAAGAGGGGAGGGAAGGAAAATTATCTTCACATGGACAATTTTACTTATGTTATAAGTAGTTTTTCCAAAACTTTATTAAATGTACAATAACGTTTAATTGTAAGTAATATTTTTATGCCTTAAAAACATATCTCTTTCAACGTGATCACATTAGCTTATCACCTCACTTTTTTAGTGTTGAGGAAGCATGCATTTACACCAAGTTCAAAAGGGTACGCCAAGTTCAAGAGGGTACTCAAAGCAAACACATAGTTTCTCTTCGACATGCAAACTATAGAAACTTGGTCATTCACCCATAAGGCGGCTTCACCTCTGTCAAGTCCTCGAAGATATCTCCATGAGCATATAATGAGTTATATATATATATATATATATATATATATATATATATATATAATATTGAAAATGAAGACAACATGACACCATAATTTTGATCAATTAAGTGTAAAAATAAAATACATGACTTTTTAAAAAGGGGTAAAATATGTTACAATTGCCAATTTAATCTTAAATCTATTATAAGTTAAAGTACAAAACGATAATATATAACACACAATTATAAGATAATCAAATGTAAAGATAATAAAACCAAATATTGTCATTTACCAAAATGAGAAGTTTTTAATACCAAAATATGAATAGTGGCATCAAATGCCATCACAAATCAAGTTTAGTTCAATAACATGACAATAAAGTTTCAACATTACAATCATTCAACAAAGTTTAGTTCCTAGCATTATTTTTGTAGTTAGTCCACATTTGTCGAGCTATTGCATCTCTTATAAGTTCGCCTTGAGCTGCCTCACTTCTATCACCTCTTGGAGCATTAGAGTGATCTTCACTCGCTAGTTCATTATCAACTAATTGACAGATAAGCTTTGCATCAGGCTTTGCAGTTATCAAATAATTATGTAGAATGCAACATGCATCAATGATAAACGTTTGTGGCTTAATGCGATAATTTGGCTCTGCTGCACTTGATAAAATCACAAACTTTTAAAAGAATGCATATAGCTCACAGCCCCTGCTAGGAAAATGATATTATCTTCATTGTAATGTCTTAAGACAACCACAGGTAGAATGGATATGATTGTGCATACCCAATTTCAGCTATCACAGAAAGGAAAAATATAAATACACCAATGAAGAAAGCAAAACCAAAAGAAAATAAATCTCAGCTTCTAAATACGACATTACTCCATAAGCTAAATAAAGAATAATTATAACAATGAATAAAGCTGGGAATCAGGGCTGGCCCGTGAAGAGCTAGGGCCTAACAGGGTTGGAAGGGCTCGGAGTAAGAAAAACACTTGTTTTTCAAAGCTCGGCCCGAGAGCACTAGGGTCAAGGCCGAGCCACAGGACCTGGAAATTACTATTCCAAATTTTAACTGTTTTCCTCCACTTTTTTTTTCTTAAAAAATATAATTAGTAAATTACAACATGAATCATCAAATAAATAAGCACACTCACTAATTCATAATCAAAAGAAAACTATGTTCACAAATAACTCATATAAAAAAATAAAAAACATATCACTAAGCGATATTAGTACGATGACTATTATTGTCGTCATTTTCGTCACTATTATTGATTTTAACAACATTTGATTGTTCTTCACTTTGAGTAGTAGCCTCTAGCTCATGAGTATGAATATCATGAAATTCTTCTCCTGCATCAAGAACACATACATAATCTTTATTTACAACAAATAATAAGTCAAATCATAAAATTAGAGTATAGTTATTACTCCTTCTGGTCCTTATTATAAGGCACCAACTACCAATATTTTTTGGTCCTTATTATAAGGCACCAACTTGCTTTAACTAACTCATTTGTTACTTTTTTTCTCATTATGCCCTCATTTTTAACTAACTCATTTAAAGCTATATCATTAAAATAGGAGTGAAGTTGGAAATATTTATTAATTTTAGACCTAATTAATGAGCCAACTTCCATTTCTTGGTTTGTGAGAAAAAGTAGTTGGTGCCTTATAATAAGGACCAAAGGGAGTATGTATTTGTAGTTAAATGGATAAATAACTCTATAATAAATACAATATATATATATATATATATATATATATATATATATATATATATATATATATTAATAAATTTAAAAAGGAAAAAAAAACTATAGTGAAAAGGGCCTACAGAGCTAGCCTGAGACCCTCCAGGGCCGGCCCTTCAGGGCTAATTTCAAATATCTCATCCATTTTTCAAGCCCGACCCTTAAAGGGCCAGGGCTTAAACGGGACGGCCCGATGGTCCTGGCCCGTTTTCCCGGCTCTAACAATGAACAACTAGCTATTATATTAACAAGTGAAAGTATAGTATTATAATTGCAGTAATTAGATGTTACGTGGCAATAGAAGAATAAGCCACAGATTAGTAACAAAACTTCTAACTACATACAGTTAGAAAGTTATACTGGGACTAGTGAACTATAGAAGAATTATAAATAGCTATACTTGTACTCACTAGGAACTATGGAATAAGAAATTACTTTTGGTTCTTCTCTCTCTCTCTCTCTCTCTCAATATTTTCTCTTTGGCCTGTACCAATAGAGGTTTTGTATTTGAACTTCAAGTATAGGGGGAGGAAGTATGCTTGTTAGGAAGGTACAAATGAAACGTGCCCATACTCTATTTTCATCATTTCAATCCTCCAAACATGTGGTTTATGAATCTGAATCCATTCAAATACTCTTTTGTACCAAAACCACGCTTTATTAGTTAAAGTGAAAGAAACAAGGCTGTATATTTGTATGGTGAATTGTCTCTGAGTAGAATTCATATTTACAATACTAAAACCAAAGAAGAAGGACTAACACAGCTTCATATTCTACATTGTTTCACAAATATGAGAGTCGTCAGGAACTTGAACACTCTAATGGAATATAAAAGAACAGGGCAGAAAGATATGATTGTGCTAGCAAGTTCACTATACCCACTTCAGACTTTTTTGCTATTGTGAAAATAGGGAGATAAGGAGAGGAATAAATGAACCCCACAAAGCTAAAACATTACTTTTTGTAACTACAACCCTTTCTTTCAAATGCTTTTTGTCCACGTCCTTTTATCAAATTTAATTTCCTTACATAGAGGACGGCAATTTTATAAGTCTCATTGTCTTAGGAAAACAAGTAGCATTGTGATATTCAATTAAAAAAGAAGATTATGCCATAATTGTTCTTTATTCCCTCAAATATTGTAACAATGAATAAAATCATGAAAACCATGACAGCACATAGAAAATAGCATTAGACATTTACCATTTAAGAAAAATGAAATAGAATTGATCCAAAATTTGATAATCTCCAGCTAGATAGCATATACTCCCTCTGATCCTTATTATAAGACACCAACTACCAGCATTTTTTGGTCCTTATTATAAGGCACCAACTTACTTTAATTAACTCATTTATTGCTACTTTCCTATTATGCTCTCATTTTTAACTAAATCATTTAAATCTACATCATTAAAGTAAGGGTAAAATTGGAAACATTTATTAATTTTAGACCTACTTAATGAATTAACTCCTATTCCTTGGTTTGTGAGAATTAGTAGTTGGTGTCTTATAATAAGGACCAGAGGGAGTACACAATATTGTAAAAATTACTAGTAATATAGAGATAAAGTGAATTGAAAAATAGAGCAAAGATGAGATCAACCAGATAGCATTTATCATTCATATTTTATCCACTAGAATTTGCAGAATTACTTAGGTTGATTCTTGAATTGAAAAACAAGCAAAGATGAGATAAGCAGTGAAGTGAACCACGATAACGTGAATGAAGCAGTTGATGTTAAAACCCAAAACAAAAAATCAAACTTCAATGTTGAAAACTAGGTTGCAATTAATAGATGAGAAACAAAGCAACGACAGAAACGAAGCACAAATGACAAGTAGACCATCGACGACAAACACAAAGCAAGGAGGACAAACAGACCGGGGACAAGCATAAAACAGACTAGCTATCGGAGATACTCACCGGAAAGTGTCTTCACCTTCAATGACTATCACTCTTCTCCTTCTCGCCTCACTAAACCAACAATTGCAGAATAAAATAGGGTTCGCAGGTCAAGCACCACTAGGGCATCGAGTTAATTGAAAAAGGCATTAGGTTATCTTTGGAATAATAGAAAAAGTATAGAGGCATTTTAGTCTACTGGGACACTAATCCTTCCAAATCCGTTCGATTGGAGGGGAGGCTTTTGAGGTGAGAGGAGGGGGAATCTTAAAAAATTTCACCACCCCTTCTAAAAAAAAATATCCCCCAACAAAAAAAACCCTGTCATCGGTCTCTCACTCTCACCGTCTTACACTCTTGTTTCTGGCCATCCCCAGACATCTCGACATCTGTCTGACTGACTCTAACCCTTTCATCTCGTCTCTCACGGGTCACAGTTCACTCTCTCACCCTCGTCTTCACCTCAAGTCTCTTAGGCTCCTCGCTGTCTTGGTCCCTGGCAGGTTAAAGAAGATTTCTCATTCTTTTTTAGCCAAGTTTTGCTAGCGTAAATGGAAACTTCCTTTTTTTTACGAGCAACCGCGTATGATAAGAATCAATCTGTTAGTTTTATGCAGAAATATATTAAATTGCTGACACCCAAATTAGGGTCGGAGAAGCAAGAATTGTTTAAGAGGCACATTGACTCACTGAGGGAGCAACCAAGTAGTATATTTCCTGTCCAAGCTCAGTGATCTCCAATTGTAAGTTTCTTTCACCGTCTTGTCTTGTGATTCCATTCCCTGATTTTAATTAATGGTGGCCACCTTTCTGCATGAATTATGCTGACTCATCAACAATGTGTTATAGAAAATGATTTGAGTTTTGATCTGTGAGGACCGTCTAGATTTTTGCCAATTACTTGTATCACTAGAATTTTGAACCATGACTAATGATTCATGCATGGAATTTTTGCTGGCTGGATTGATTGAACCATGAACAAGGCCTCAGTTTCTGACCATGTCACCCTCCCATCCTCATATCTCTCCTCGGGTTTGGCATTCGCATGTTTCAAATAATGATTTTTGAATAAAGAAAATCATTTTTCTCTCCGGTGCTTCTGAGTCTTTTCTCTGCAGTTTCCCTTCTACCTAATGTGTGAGTATATGCAGCAAGTGAGTGAGAATCAGATTTGAAAGCAATGCACTTCAATTCAGAGATTTGGTTAGCCAGAAAATCCGATTTAGTTGTTTTCTTTTCTAAAGAAGTAATTTTAGTTTTAACATACCGTATTGACAGCGTGAGCTGTATAGAAGACACTCATCATATATACTTCACTCTTGATTCCTGCCATAGAAAATTTTCTGGATCTGTAGCATTCTTTGCTCTCTTAAATTTTTAACATTTACTTTAACCCCAGTCATGCATCCACTATGATTCTCTATTTCTCTGACCATAGCATAGGGAATATGAAAGGATGCAACACTAAGAGATACCTCTGGACTAGCAGATTCTGAACTATAGGTTTTTGCTATTTCTCGTAGGTTCGACAATTTCTTACTATCCATCATGGTTTTCTTGTTTGTTATACATTATGATGTTCTTAACTTTCTTCAATCTTAACGCTTGTGGGATGCTCGATGATGATTGATTTGCTTTAACCACACCAAATATTGTAAAGGGAATAAGGCCTCTTTCATTGAAGTTAGAAATAAGCTTCTTGTTCTTGACATTGCTTGATGATTTCATTTTCTAAAAGAACAGGGCTAGTTTCCTTTTCAATTAGAGAAAGAGAGAAGGCTTTGTCAAGTACTTGAAGTAGGCTGGCTTCCGTGGTAAAGGATCACCCTTTCAGGTTCTCTCGTGTGGAAAACCTTGGCCTTTTGACTGAGAGCAACTCACCAATTTTTTATTCCAAAGTGCTTAAAATCTAATATTTTTAATGTATACTTCGGAACTTAGTATTTGATGATGAATAATGCTTGGCGTTATTAGGTTAGGTTTGGGTTGATTGAATCACTTGTTTGAGTACTAGAGCTTACTTTTGACCAAAATATCTTAAAAGTTAGCATTATTTTTCCTTGCCTGTTTATTGTAATAGATTTCCTCCCATCTCATTATTTGTCTTGTAAATTAACATTGTAATTTTCTTTTTCATGATGCTTAAGATGTGAATGGAAAAAAAAAACAAAGACATTTCCCCTAACTAATCATGGCTTGAAAGTGACGACCTATAATTATTGTATATCCTTTCTATATGTTGTTGGCTGGGGAATTGCCTATGCAGTTGGCGTCACTTTTTTGGGTTCAATCTGTTTGTTGCATTTCCATTTAAAAAAAAATGCATACAAACCATTCCTATAGTCTATATATAACGTTTTTTCCCTGTTACAATGTCACTTAAGTCTTTAACATTTTATTCTAAGACAACATAGGAATCCAAAAATAGCTTAGGAATCCATAAATGGGGTTTCAGATAATTTACCATTGAGCTTTTGGTTTTATAACCTGTTAAATGCACTGTAATGCATGGAAGGTCTGCCCCCACCCAAAAAAAAAGGAAAAGGAAAGGAAACACGCATATAAATTATTACCTTGCATATTGTTTTCCTGTGACAACGCCACAAATTTTTTTCATTTTTTATTTTTGGGAAGTGGTGCCAAGCTTTCATTTATTACCTTTATTTTCTGTGATTGCTCTTATTTGTGTGAGCAAAAGATACTGTGTTGTTGTATAAAGAAATATTAATGTTTGTCATATTTTTCTTGTCATCATTTGGCCAGACGTATTTATTTAATATTTTTATTTTAAGAAAGGTTCCAAATTTTTTATCTATAGAATCATGTTTTCATTCATTATACCTAGTAAAACAACCTCAAAATGGAATTTTACTTCTCTTTGTGGTGTAAAAAATTCTCATCCCAATCATTGATATGTTGGATGTTTAAGTCATGTCAAAAGACAAATAGATCATTAAAAGCATTATCTTTGATAGCACAAACTCTGGAGGTTGTGACCTTCAAGAAGGTGAAAAAAAAGTGCATGCAATCCATTTGTTTTTCATCTTCTCGTCTCATTTGTGAAAGTTTCATAGTTTGAGATCTGCCATGTTTTTCACAGCTTTGTGCTCAAAATCTACTTTGAAATTGGGTTTTTGGTGAACTTGGATTGTGAATTGTGCTGTTTATTGCAATTGAATAATTAATGTACAGTTTTGCAGAAGAGAAAGGAATCTGGAGAATTCTGTTTCTTGCTCAATTGAACAAGGGAAGCATGTGAAGGAGATGCCTCCACCACAATTTTCTTTTTCTCAAACCTTAGCCCAGGAAATTGGAAAGGATGCAACCCCAAGAGGTACCCTAGACTAGCAAATTCTGACCAATAGATTCTTGCTATATTTTTGTTACAATATTATGGATTATTTAGATTTAATCATTATCTTATTAAGTTTAATATTTATCATATCTTAGGATTAGATATGAATATATTATATCTTAGGATATTATATCTTAATTATTTTGATTGATTATATTAAATTAGATTCTAGGGTTAGCTCTAGGTTTACCTATATAAGGGCCCATATGTACTCTCTTTTTATACCAATAAATAGAGTATGCTTTATCCTTCTAAATTCAACATGGTATTAGAGCTAGGGCCTTCTATTTGAAGGTATAGAGGCAACAAAATGGCGACTCTCTTCGGTCCGACACAATGAGTCTAATCACTATGATCGTCAAAACACCACCACCACTGTCACAGCACGTGACGTCCATGCACCGCCATACCCATAAACTTTTGGTGACCTTTTCAGTCCAAAACCATGGATCCTTTAGTTTTCACTCCTTTATTCGGTTCAGTACCTCAAAATTCTAGTGCACTAGAGTCTATCCCATAGCTTTTGTCCGATACAAATTCTCAAGCAAAAATAACAGGCATCTGAGACTCAAAAAGTATAAGCTCAAAAAAGGGGGGGGGGGGCCATGACACTCAAAAAGAAGTATAAGTCCAAGCAAAAATAACGGGCCTTTGAGATTAAAAAGAAGTACAAGCCCAAGTAAAAATAACAGGCCTTTGAGACTCAAAAAAGGAAGTACAAGCCTAGGCAAAAATAAAGGGCCTTTGAGACTCAACAAATAAGTACAAGCTCATAATACTAGATAAGAGTCATTCCAAAAATGAAAGGAGTGACGAGCCAAAGGTAAGGAGAGAAACCACCGTGAGCTTGATTTGAGCAAACTAGAGGTGAGGAACCATGAGCTTGATTCAAACGAACTAGAGGTGATACATACCATTGTTTTGCTCCGTCACTGCTGTTGTTGATCCAAGCGCCGTAGAAAGAGACTAGACGCGAAGAAAGTCAAAGTTTGAAGGATTTTGAGGCAAGTTGGGAATGATCAACATATACTCTCCAGCTTGAGAGGGAGTGTTAGAATATTATGGATTATTTAGATTTAATCATTACCTTATCAAGTTTGATTTTTATCATATCTTAGGATTATATATGGATATATTATATCTTAGGATACTATATCTTAATTATTTTGATTGATTATATTAAATTAGATTCTAGGGTTAGCTCTAGGTTTTCTTATATAAAGGCCCATATATACTCTCTTTTTATATCGATATATAGAGTGTGCTTTATCCCTCTAAATTCAACAATTTTGCTGGTTCCACTTTTTTCACTTCCAAACTATGGTTCCTTCCTGGCTTCTTTCCACTGAAGTCAGAAACAAACTTGTGCCTGGCATTGCTTGATGATTTCATTGTTTATGCTTCATGTATGTCAACTATTAGCATTGGCGATTCTGTCATGGGTATATATAAATTAATTTAACAAGCATCAAATAAGCAATAATTTAATGATAGTTTATCATTGTATTTTGGGATTGTGATCCTCATGTCGGTAATACCTGAGATTTCTTGGGTCTATTTGTTACAGAATTGTAACTCTGTATGAGAGAGAAAGAGGGAAAGAGGGACAGAGAAGAAGAAACAGAGGGTTTGAAGAAGAAAGGTAGAGGGAGTGAGGGAGAGAGGAACAAGAAGAGAATTCAATCACACGAATCCATATAATGATAGTCTGATTTACAATAGGGAATAGACATCTATTTATAGGCTTATACACAGCTTTTCTAACCAAACCAATGGCCATCCTTCTACTTCCCTGCTAACAGACTTCAACAGCTGTCATTAGCCTAACGGCTATATCCCCTAACTAACTCTTTATTACATTTACATATCACTGTAACTCTTCATTACATTTAAATATCACTGTTCTATGCTTGCAGTGGTTTCAGAATCTTTTTTTAGCTTTCTGTGATCTGTACAAATTGCCTTATATTATCCCACTCTTTTTAGTTTTCTCGTCCCATATTCTACCACCTTATAATTGTACAGTCACTTGACATCCATGTCTATGTGATATAAGTGTCCAATTTGCAGTTCATAGCACTACATATTTAATTTTGGCTGTATCGATCTCTGTTTTATTGTTTCAGCTTGATCTGAATTGTTTTAATTATGCTGGAACAGGTACACTGTTTTTATTTTAAGCAGTCAAGGTCCTAAGATGTAGAGAGGGCCATTTTATGAAATAGGAATGCAGAAGTGCCTGCTCTTTTTGAACCTTTCACCAAGCATAGAGAAATGCTTGCTTTGATACGACTAAACCAGAACAGCCAAATACCCCGACAGACAACTTCATATCTAAATTTTATCTTCAAATTGTCCAATCATTCTTTAGAAGAAGTAGCTGATATTGATGAAATTACCGGAATTATTAATGCACATCCCTTTCCAGAACAACCTCTTCAGCCTGCACTTCTCCAGCACATCCCTCCTGCTTCCCTCACTCCTTTTTTGTGGAGAATGTTCTTGGGAGGCTATTTGCATCCCACTCCAATGGTCTTAAAGCACTTGAATTTTTCAAATTTTCCCTTCAGCAATCCCAGTCCCATCCAAGTTCTGATGCATTGGAGAAGGCACTTCATATCCTAACAAGGATGCGCTATTTTGACAAGGCATGGGAATTATTGGAAGAAATCAGAAACACACATCCTTCCCTGATCACACTTAAGTCAATGAGCATCATGTTGTCAAAAATTGCCAAATACAAATCCTATGAGGATACCCTTGAAGCATTCAGAAGAATGGAGAATGATATATATGTTGGGCGAAAATTTGGCAGTGATGAGTTTAATACACTTCTTAAAGCATTTTGCACACAGAGACAAATGAAGGAGGCGAAGTCAGTGTTCCAAATGATGTATCCACGATTTTCCTCCAATGCCAAGACCATGAATATCTTGCTTTTGGGCTTCAAGGAATCAGGTCATGTAACTGCTGTTGAACTATTCTACCATGAGATGGTAAAACGAGGATTTCTTCCTAATACTATAACTTACAATATTAGAATTGATGCATATTGTAAGAAAGGTTGTTTTGGTGATGGTTTGAGACTTTTTGAGGAGATGGAACGCAGAAATTGCATTCCTACAATAGAAACGATAACCACACTAATTCATGGTGCAGGGCTGGTTCGAAATTTAAGCAAGGCGTGGCAATTATTTAATGAGATTCATCTTAGAAACCTAGTTGCTGATACAGGTGCTTATAATGCTTTGATAAGTTCATTGGTTAGATCAAAAGATATTAAATTATTTAAATCTTCACTTTCATTGATGGATGAGATGGTTGAGAAACACATTGAACATGATGGCGTAACTTATCATACAGTTTTCTTTGGATTAATGAGATCTAATGACATTGGAGGTATAACTGAACTCTATCACAAGATGACTGGGAGAAATTTTGTTCCAAAAACGAGGATAGTTGTTATGCTGATGAAATAGTTCTGTCAAAATTCTCACCTTGATCTAAGTTTAACTTTATGGCAATATCTTTTAGATCAAGGGTATTGTCCTCATGCACATGCTTTGGATCTTTTAGTCACTGGGTTATGCTCAAGGGGTATGTTATATGAAGCTTTTGAGTGCTGCAAACAAATGTTAGGGAGGGGAAGGCATATGAGTGAGTCATCATTTCTGATGCTTCAAAGGTTTTTAATCCAGGCAGGTGAGGTGGACAAGCTGAAGAAGCTTGACATGTTGATAAAAAAATTGGAAACTGTCTTGCCCCCATCTGGAGGGCATGCTAAAGGTAATTTTCCTCCAGAGGGATAATTTAGCTTATTGTATTTTCCCTCAAACTGTCTCCACCTAATTTATATGAATTAATTAATATAGTGTATGGACATTTATAAAGGGTGTGGAGCTAAAATGCATATTCTTTGTTTCCAAAATATGTACAAAATTATCCTATTGTGAGGATGTTTTTTGATGACCGTGTGGCTTGCATGGGGAACAATGAGAAATATTTGGAATTGGCATATGATTTTAAGTCACTTTGGCCTCCAAATTGAAAGAATCCTTTTCAACAGATTCCTTTAATGTCTGTCATTTATCAATGAGATATAAAAGATGTAAGAACTGGGGGCACTATGAACATAAATTATATGGTGTTGATGGTTGCTGGTGATGATTATTGTGCCCAGATGTAATGTATGTAAAACAGTTCGATAACGATGAAAACTATTAAAATCTGTGTCGTGAATAGGACAAACCAATTGGTAAAATATGTGGGATTGTATGCATTGACCAATTAAAATACTGAAAATACAGAATTTCTAATGTTAAGTACTAACCCTTGCAATGTCCTTATTATTCTATGTACAATCAAACAATTGCCTACCTTAAAAGGAAGTCTGTGTTTCTTCGATTTCTATCTTTTTCCTCCACCTTGCTTGGCTCTTGAAATAGATGCCTTCACGTTTGAAGCTGCTGGGTTTAGGGAACGAGTCACCAACTAAAATAACACCTCAAATAACATGTTACTTAATTGTTCTTATGCTAAAGAGTCTAGTTGAAAAAGGGGTTGGATCATAATTATAAGAGTGAGTTCAAATCCGACTGATGTGAAAACATTGATGGAATATCTTTGATGGAATATCTTTAATGCTCAGTTTGGTACACAAGAATTAAGGTTATAGAGTTGGAAGTGTTACATCATGATATTTATTTATTGGATTCAATTGTAATTAAGGAAGAATTAATTATAATAAATGGATTTATAGTGTAATTATTGGAATAAAAAAATGTCTATTAAAAATATGAGGACATTGATGGAATATCTCTAATGCTCGGTTTGGTACACTAGAATTAAGGTTATAGAGTTGGAAGTGTTACATCATGATATTTATTTATTGGATTCAATTGTAATTAAGGAAGAATTAATTATAATAAATGGATTTATAGAGTAATTATTGGAATAAAAAAATGTCTATTAAAAATATGATTTATGATAATAAAAGAAATTAATGGAATAAAAATGTAGAAATAATAATATTTTATTTTATACACACACATATATAAAATATTGAGAAAAAATAGAAAGGATAAAGAAAACAAAAAACAAAAATATAATAATAAATTAATTAAAGGCCTCGTGGCCCTTTAGTGTTGTGGTAACGTGGGGTGGGTACATTTTATATCGGTGTGGAATCTTTTCATCTGGTCTCCATTGCCTCTTCATTGCATTAAAATGATGTCGTTTTGATAAGGTACAAACTCAGCATTGTCAGGAATCCAGCATCTTGCTCTTGCCAAACAAAATTCTCAACTAGGTTGTGGGGGCAAAGCTTAAGACTTCACATAAAATTTTATGAGAATGAGTCTTCATGGAAAAAATGCTGGAGAGGAAGTTGACGATGCCGATTTGGGAGACGATGAAAGATAGTGGTTCGTTGGAGCCCTTTTTACGAAGGTAATTGCATTAACGGCCAAGAATATATGGAGAATCAAGGGCTAAGATTGTATTTAATCAAAATGGTGTCGTTTTAATGCAATGGAGAGAAGGCACAGTGGAGAGGCTCTTCACCGATTATTATATAACCCCACCACATCCTTTCATTCTACACGCTCGCTATAGTAACTAGAGTGACCTTACCTCCTCCTCCTCTAGCACCATTATTCATTTGAGCTCTAGGGTTCTTCATCTAGGTAACTAAAATCATTTCTTTTTATTAAACTCTCTTTATGAAAATTAATCTACATAATTTTATCTTCATATTGATAGTAGTTTTGCACTTCAAGAATATTTTGGGATTAGGGTTTTGAGCAAGTTTTAAGTTTTGACAAAAGATGAGTATGAACAGGGTTTTACCATTTTTGCCATGAAAGTTTACCCTAAGGAGTACTAGTCACCCAAAAGTTTTTTTTGTCTTATTTTTTACCCGAAAGTTTAAAAACGGAGCAAATATACCTTGGATGTTTTTTTTTTTCTAGAAGAAAATTTTCCTTGGAATTTTTTTTTTAAATGAGCAATTTTGCCCTTAGAAGTTTACAAAGAAGAACAACAATTCAATGGTCAAAATCAATGGATAGATAATATTGCTACGTTTTTAAACTTCCGGGGCAAAAATGAGACCAAAAAAACTTTCAGATGATCAGCACTCCTTAGGGTAAACTTCCATGGCAAAAATGATATTTAACCCTTATGAAAATGTAGAGGATGGTTATTAATTAATTTTAATTGGTTTAGGTTTGCTATTTAGTTGTTGTAAGAATTTAAAATTAATGTTCTATTTAAAAAGTTTAAAATTTATTTCCTATATAATATTTTACCAATTAAATTTGAGTTAAACAACATATTTGGGTTATTGAAGATATTATTGAAGTCTTAACCGGTTTAGATTGTTGAATAAATTAAAGATTTATAATTTAAAAATTCTATCAAGAAAGTCCTTAAGGATCTTAGTGAGATAGATTCCAAATGTGAACTTATCTTATTGATATGAGTATGTTATAGAGTGATCATTGATAAGCTCGCATATATTAACTAAAGCAAATCTCATTAACAGGTTTATATGACTATATTAACAAGTCATAGAGTGACATTGATAAGCTCATTTATATTAACTAAATTAGTTCCATTGATTTTAAGTGTATATCACTATGTTGACAAGTATATAATGGTCATTGACAAGCCAATATATATTAAATATTAAATAAACAACTTCCGTTATAACTAAATAATTTATTTAATTTCTTTGTTCTCCCTATATTAGTCAACTAGGTTTTATATTAAGAACTTGATGTAGTATAAAGGAAAATTAGTAAACCCTATGCCACGTGACTCTCCACATGTGTGCTACCTGACACCTTTTAAAACTAATTAATAGGGATTAATAAAGCTATATAAATTACTTTTAAAGTATTAAAGAATTTATATTTATCTTTTTTCTCTAAACTAAATTATTTGACTTGTAAACTAATATATAATACAATGATGTATATAAGTATTTCAAGGAGATCATGTAAATTGTAACATATCATACAATAATTAACTTATTTAGTCTATTTAATCTCCCTAAATTATTCAACTAAGTCTTACGTTAGGATAAGATATTGAAATAAAGAGGTAACTTAGAATGGGACATACGTGAATGAAATCTAAACCTTGACGTACGTGAATGAAATCTAAACCTGGACGTACGTGAATGAAATCGAATTCTGATGTCAATATCAATCATTTGAAAAACTTGCTTTGCGTGGCTTGGATGAAATCATTGTTTAAAGAGCATCAGTATCTCTTTTTTTAATTTGACAAAAATATAATCCTTTCAAGTAATCCTTTCTCAACCAGCGTATTTTTCGAAATTTAAATTTACGTTCTCTTCTTTATTGGATGAGGTTACGTACCACCTCAACCAATAACTTATTAGTAGAGTGATCTTTTATAATGGCATACTCCATACATACAGCTAACATCAGTAACCCCTCATTTATTACTATGTAAATAACCAAGGCCAAGCCGTATGATTAATTTACATGTAAACGAGGAACCGGCAACAATATACCTGATTGATTTCAAGTCAAATTTATGAATGCAACAGTTGCCCTTTCTTGCTCTTACTTGTGAATGCAACAATTGCCCTTTCTTGCTCTTTTATTAATGAATATACGAGTCATCGTGGTTAAAAATGGCAAAGAATGACTAAATCAAAAGGAAGGAAAAGCATTAGGTAAAAAAACACTCACATACACATTTGTCAACCACTTCTACTTGAATATTATACAACAAAATATCCAAAGAAAGTAACGGAATTAAGGTTAATTTGACCCTTCAATTAACCAATGATCAATTTGCCCACCATGCTTCACCATAGAGAACCAACTGCAACAACTGTACAATTGTTATTCTAGAATTATCCTTAACTCCATTATTTTCAATAGAAAAATATGATAAAGAAATTGCATACTGCAAAAGTTGACATTAGGTTATTGTTTTCTTTCAAAAAGAACAAATGATTTTTGGCATAAAGTATAACTATATATACAACAAGCATTAGGCGTGGGATGCATATGCTATTATATATAAAAGATGAATTGGATTATCAGTATTTAAAAACAAGTTTATAACTTGCACAGCACAATTACTACTACAAATTAGCAAGCAATCTGGAATTGGTTACACTACATATTACAACATAGAGCAGTATTAATTGATTATAATTCAATCACACTGCAAGTTGATAAAGATAACACTAACGCAATGGGACTATAAGCCCAAGTGCCCAACATAGATAACACTACAATATATTTAGGCATATACAACGCTCAATAATTAATGGTTATAAGGAATAAGCATCATATATGTTGAGGTGGAGGTCGTGCAAGGATATGTAAAATCTAAAACCAAACAGTTAAATATACACACCGTTATGTATTGAGAGGCAAAATCTACAAAAATATGAAAATAACGGCTTTAGTTAATAACCATTATTTATTTAGTGAGATAAATGACGGTTCTTAGATAGCAATCGTATGTAATACTTACAAATGATTTATTTTCCAACCTCTTATACCAACAAAGAGAAAATATAATAATCTTCAAAACCCTCATTTAACACTTTCATAACCTTTTGGAACATTGTTGAACCTTCATAAGTCATAAGCTATAACCCTTCATAATAAATTAGATCATCATAAGTCATAACCCTTCGTAATCCATTAGACCTCTATTTAAACTCACCTATTCCTTGTGATTCTTATTACTTTTCTTTATTTGCCTCATTTTTCTCTCCTTGATCATGTTAAGTTCCTTAGCAACTCCTTCACTGCCACACCTTCTGTAACATCCCAAATTTCTGGGATTTGAATATTAGAATATTGTATGAGAAATTTAAATTATGAAATTTGGGCTAAAAAAATTATAAGAATAATTGTTGGAGATTAAGGCCTATTTTTCCTTAATTTATTTCAGGAAAAGAATAAATTCAAGGAATATTTGTAAGTGATAATTTTAGACCTAAATATTATAGGATTAATATTTTATGGCCTAGGAATAATAATTTGGGGAAGGAAAAATCCCTATATTAATTAACGATTTATTTCCATAATTATTCAATAATTACAATTAAGTTTAATTGCAAATAAAATAGTGTTGTGAAATTTAAAAAAAAAAAAAAAAAAAGAACAGATGAATCATATGGGCCACGTGAAGCATACAGCAATGAAGATTACATAAGCCATTATGCCAAAGCCCAAAAGCTATATCCAGCAATCAGTTGATCTTGGCCCACGTGAGAAGCATATGAATCCCATACTATCAGCTCCCACAGAAACGCAGAAACCAGCGACACTGCCAGATCCAACTTTTTGAGGATATATGTAAGCCCAATATGTAAAGATCCATTGCTTCAGCCCATATACAACCTATCCATTATCCATCAGCAAGCAAAAGTCCAGAACCGAAGAAGCAGACCACGTCATTAGCAGCAGAAAATCATAACCGAAGAAGCGAACCACGTTGGGTGGGCGTGATGGTTTAGCATCTCGTCCCTTATATGGTTGGGGGTTTGATCCCCAACTCTTGTGAATGGAAAGCATCCCATGTGTTAACAAATGGACCTAAACATATTGACTTTGAGAGAGAAAACTAATATGATATTATTAACATCAAACATACAGATTACATTTAATGAGTATATCACATACCTATATATAAGAAGAGTAGAACCTAATCACAACACACAAATTACTAAAATGACCCTCAGTTATTATTGTTTTACACTCCCCCTCAAGTTGGAGGTTGAAACACATTTACAACGGACAACTTGAACAATAATCTTTGCTGAATCTCTTTTCCCACAGCCTTAGTCAAAAGATCTGCTTCTTGATCTTCAAACTTAACATGCCTTAGATCAATTAAACCTTTCTTTAACTTTTCCCTCACAAAGTGACAATCCACTTCAATGTGTTTGGTTCTCTCATGAAACACCGGATTTTTCGCGATATGAATTGCCGCCATATTATCACAATAAACTCTTACAGGATTGTGATGGCTAATGTTTAGGTCCTTGATCATTCCTAATGTCCATACAATTTCAGATACAGCCATACTTAAAGCTCTATACTCTGCTTCTGCTGAGGACTTTGAAACTGTAGGTTGCTTCTTAGTTTTCCATAGCACTAAAGATCCCCCAAACTTTATCAAATAGCCACTAACGGATCTTCTTGTGGTAGTGCATGCTGCCCAATCAGAATCACAAAAGCATTCAAGATCAAGGTCTCCTGCTGAACTCAGTAGCACTCCAATTCCAGGTGTTGCTTTCAAATATCTCAACACATTTAAAGCAGCAGCCATATGCTCCTTTGTTGGCATTTGCATAAATTGGCTTAGAAGCTGCACAGAAAAGGATATATCAGGACGTGTCATAACCAAATAGATCAACTTACCAATCAATTTCTTATAACGTTCTGGATTTGTCAACAAATCATCCACAATATTCCTTGCTTCATCATATGGCATTAGCTTCTGATTTTGTGCCAAGGGAACTCCAAGCGGTTTGCATCCACTCATCCCTGTTTCAACCAAAATATCCAAAACATTCTTCCTTTGACATAACACAATCCCCTTTTGTGATCTAGCAACTTCTATTCCCAGAAAATATTTCATGGTACCAAGATCTTTGATTTTAAAATTATTATGTAGGAAGGATTTGATTTCATTTATGCCTCTTACGTTACTTCCAGTTATCAGCAAGTCATCAACATAAACAAGTATTAGAACAACACCATCATCAGAGTTTCTAATAAAAAGAGAGTAATCATGCTTACTCTGTTTAAATCCAGCATGAATCAAAGCCTTTGAAAGCTTGTGATTCCATTGTCTTGAAGCTTGTTTCAAACCATACAAAGATTTCGTTAATTTACATACCAATTTCTCCCCCCTACTTTCAAAACCTTGGGGAATCCTCATGTACAATTCTTCATCTAAGTTCCCTTGTAAAAAGGCATTACACACATCCATTTGATGTAATTCCCATGCATACATTGCTGCCAATTTTAGGACAAGTCTAACAGTTAACATTTTAATCTTAAGTCTGTTGCAAAAGCCAGAGAACCAAAAACTTTCAAGTCGTCAAGGACAAGAGGTTTGTTATATACAATCTCAAAAGGGGTTTTATAATCCAGAATTCTAGATGGCAATCGATTAACTAGATAAGTGGTCATTTTGATACATTCCCCCCAATATTTAATTGGTATACCAGATTGCAATATGAGACCCCTAGCTACTTGGACGATGGTTCTATGCTTTCTTTCAACTACCCCATTTTGTTCTGGAGTATAGGGACATGAAGTTTGATGAACAATACCCTTACTCCTAAGATATCGTTTTAGTTCATTGTTTGTAAATTCTATACCATTGTCACTTCTAAGCATCTTAACTGAAATTGAAAATTGAGTGAAGACATAGGCAATAAAGTTTTGAATACAGGTTGTAACCTCAGTTTTATTCCTGAGCAGTAGAGTCCAGGTTGCCCTAGAAAAGTCATCAACAATTGTTAAGAAATAGGAATATCCTTGATGTGTTGGAGTTCCTTATGGACCCCATACATCAAGATGCAATAGCTCAAAACAACGAGTACTTTTAATGCAACTTGAAGCAAATAGAAGCTTAGTTTGTTTCGCTTGAACACATATCTCACATTTATTATTGATAATGTTTTTATCACTACATTCAAAACCAAGATATCTCATTACAGTGGGAGGTGCATGTCCAAGTCTATGGTGCCACATGCACATTTGATTTATATCAAGATTTCTAATACTGGTTTGAGTAGAATTAAGCATATTACATGTTCTTTGAACAGAATCAACCATACTACATTGTCTATTAGGAGTTTTCAAAATGTACAGGCCTTCAATCAGCTTACCAGTCACCATCATTTTGCCATCCTGAAGGCCCTGCAGTAAACAGAAATGAGGAAAGAATATAGCATAACACTGTTTTTCCTCTGTTAATCTAGCGACAGACAGTAGGTTAAATTCTAAGGACGGAGCATATAATATACCATTCACAGTAAACGTGTCAGTTATAGAGGCGCTACCTATATGTGTTACCGATACTCTTGTGCCATCAGGTAATCTAATAGTTTTGATAGGACCCACATATGTTTCATATGTATCTAAGAGACTCAAATTCCCAACCATATGAGTAGTTGCCCCAGAATCAATGACCTAACATGAATGTGATTTAGAATAAAGAGAGGGAACAACCAAACCTGTACCCGAAAGCGCATGAATGGTCGGCTCAGAGTCCTTTTTGAGGAGCTCCAACAGTCCCTGGTACTGCTCATTAGTGAAGGTTGGTCCCACAATGTTGGTTGTGGTAGTAGATGCATCTTTCGGGAGAGCCAGTTCACTGGAGGCCTGATTAACCAACTGATCAGTCTCTTGCTTTGGTCGGTTACCTCTGAAACTTTGTGGATAGCCCACAATTTGTAAACATTGTTCTTTTAGATGCCCTCTTTTTCCACAGTGAGAGCATTCTATATTAGGATTCCCACGTCCACGGCCTTTGCCACGACCTCGTCCTCTAGCAGTCATAGCTATTCCTTCAGTGACAGATAGTTGCTCAAGACTTGCAATGGAGCGTTGAGCTTCATCTTCTAAAATCATCCCAAAAGCTTGTCCAACAGATGGTAAGGGTATCATGAGCAAGATGTGACTGCGAGCTTGACTATAGGATTCATTTAATCCCATAAGGAATTGGAATAACCTCTATTGCTGAATCAATTCGGCATAGGCAGTGGAGGTTGAACATTGACAGGAAGGGATATTAACAAGAATGGACTGCTCTTCCCAGAGTTCCTTGAGTTTAGAAAAATAACCAGAGACAGGAGAGGAACCTTGCTTGAGAAGAGAAATTTCCCAATGGAGAGCAAATATTCTTGAACCAGTCTTCTTGTCAAAGAGTTCCTTAAGATCAATCCAGATGCGGTGAGCTTCCTCATGAAACATAAAACCATTTGCTAATTCCTTTGATATAGAATTTAAAAGCCAGGAAAGAATTACTGCATTACAGCGTTCCCACTAGTCCTTGAGAGTGTCTGGTTGATCGGCTTTCTTGCAGGAACCATCAATGAAACCAACCTTATGCTTTCCTTTCAGTACAATGCTCATGGATCGACTCCAGATAATGTAATTCTCAGCCCCGGTCAATGTTTGAGAAATAATGGTGGAGCCTTGCGTTTCAGAGGGATGGAGGAACAAGGGATGAGAGAAGGGCAAGTTCGCCGGATCTGTGGTTTTGCCGCCAGCCATTCAAGAATCACCGTGGTAGAGGTTTGTTTTTGTTTTTTTTTTGTGTTAAAAAAAAAGTTACAAATGGACCGTCTGCGAATCTTGAAACAAAGGATGCGGATCCAAAATCAGAAATCAACAGAGTATCATGAATCTTGAATGAAGAACTTGAGTGTATTTCATTGAGCATCAATGGAGATCGCAGGGGTGGGCAAAGTGTATCATGCGTCTTTTGTGTTCGATTTGTAGCGAAGATGGTGGTATCTCGCCGGAGATCGCAAGGACGAAGGGTCAAAACACTCAATTGTCCTTCGTGCGTCAATTCTTGTCGGAGATCGTGGCTGGACTCAGATCTTGCCGGAGATCGCAGGGGCAAAATGCCTTTCGTGCGTCTTGTAGAGTGTTAATCGTTTTGGTTCTCGGTGCACAGTAGGGCGTAAATGGAGATTGCCTTTCGTGCTTGGCAGAGAAAGAATAGTCAAGAAGTCTTCTCTCCTAGTCGTGGGGTCCACCAGGGATCTTGATTAACCGCCTCTGATGCCATGTTAACAGATGGACCTAAACATATTGACTTTGAGAGAGAAAACTAATATGATATTATTAACATCAAACATACAGATTATATTTAATGAGTATATCACATACCTATATATAAGAAGAGTAGAACCTAATCACAACACACAAATTACTAAAATGACCCTCAGTTATTATTGTTTTACACCATGGCCAGCCTTCTACTGCTTTGTGCGCTGACAGTAGGGCGAAAGATTAGTCTCATGGCAGTCGGCTGTGGGGATGCGTAAGCGACAAAAAAATAATAACTGAAGAAGCAGATTATGTAGCCGTAAAGAAAGACAGAAGGATTAGAGACAACCATTCTTTTCGAGCACCACACACGAATACCCTCTGGACCTTGCATCTTGAACTAGACCATATGAACTCTATAAAATCCTTATAATCAGCCATTCCTCATTTCCTTTTAGTTTTCACCTTGAAGTAGAGAGTGTGAACGCTGGAGAGGTAGTGACAGATCATCACAGCTTCTGTTTTCTCGACTTTCCAGCAGCCTTTAACCATTCGGCTTTGACAGAAAACAAAACAGAAACGTAGAGTGAGAGTTGAGAAAGAAAACTGAATCTAATCCTTCTCTGTTTGAGGCGACGAGAACAGAGGAAGTAAATCAGCATCATACTTCAACGTTTCTACGGAAGCTTCGAAGGTGACTGATATACTTCCTTTTCCTTCGTTTTTCCATCACCATCTCGCTTAGTATGAAGTCATAGAGATCTAAAATAGAGCTTGCTGAAAACAAAACCAAAAACAGGGGGCTACCTCGGTTTCCTTTGATTATTTTATCAGTGAAACCATATAGATATATGTTGCTTTATGTGACTCAGATAAGAAAGTGTTACGGGCTGGCAGATTGGGCTTCGCTACAATAGGCCCAATACTAAAGAACCCAATGATAAGTACATAATTATCTGGTAAGATAGTGTCCTTATAATCTCGCTAACCGCCATATACCATGCAGATAGTGGGGCAGTTATGAGTGAGATCCTGTGGGTGCGCCATACCAGGCAAAAGGAACAGAACATTTGTGGAGATACCCTCTATATAAACCAAGGGACATTCACAAGGTAACTACTACTATTCGTCTACTCTAAATTCAGTATCATTGAATACACCCCCCACCCCCAAATCGGTTGTGTATGATACAGTGATCTACAGACATTCTGATACTCATTCAAAGAGTCGATTCCCTATATCGATCTGCCATGGTACAATCCTCTGTGATTGTACTCCTGTCTACGTAAACCGGGGAGGGGAACATCAGCATTATTTATTTGTGTTCTTATATCGAAACATAAAGAAAAGCGCTGAAACTGAATGAAGAATAAGGACTTAGGGATATATATGCATGTCATGGCTATCCTAAGTTAAAGGAAAGAGTAGCTACTTTTTTTACATGCCTATATATATATATATATATATATATATATATATATAATGTGCTGTCTGTGAAAGAAAAAGGGTTATATGTTAAGTGATTAGGTATATATATGTGTATCAGGTGTGTGCATGAGTGTAAGTATTCTTTGTTCTGCATCTTTATGGTTTTGCTGTCATAAATCCTCACGGTTATATATATATATATATAATGTGCTGTCTGTGAAAGAAAAAGGGTTATATGTTAAGTGATTAGGTATATATATGTGTATCGGGTGTGTGCATGAGTGTAAGTATTCTTTGTTCTGCATCTTTATGGTTTTGCTGTCATAAATCCTCACGGTTAAACCGTTTTTTTACTGCTCAAAACTCTGCTGAGTATATAATGCATAAAAGAAACTTTTTGAAATGTATATCTATTAATATTGCATGTAAGAAACCTAAAAACTACCACGTGAATGTCGCTGTGTGTGTTAAGTGTGTGTGTGTGTGTGTATTAAAACGCTGCATCTAGAAAGGAAGAGAAGAAAAACAATCTTCCCATATTATATCTATAAACGCGCACACACACACAGGCTGGATGCTTTGGGACAAATGAAAAGAAGTGTGTGATGAGTATATATGTGTGCGTATGTTGCTGTCATAAGGGGAGAAAGTAAGCTTATTGAAAAAAATATATATTCTTTTGGAGCGTTAGTAATTGTAATAATTTAGAAACATGGAATCTGAATTAATTAAAGAAACATAATAATAATAATTATGAACCTAAGTTTTACTAAGTATATATTTATTAAATAATTTGGAAAACCATAATTAGCATTATATTATGAAAAATTAAAGGAAACCATGAGAATCATTAAATAAATACATTTAATCATATTCTTATATGATGATTAGTATTTATTCCCTCTAATTGATTATCTATTAAATTACTAATTTAAAGGGAAAAGATAACACCTGAGAGTTTAAAGGAATAGTGGAAAAATAATTAAATAAATAAATGTAGTTACTAGGAAAAGGAGATTATATTGTTAAATAAATTAAAAGGGGAATAAATAATAAATGAGGAATTATTAGTATTATTAGGACTAATAATAATAATGAAATTATTATTGTTAGGGAAATTTAAAGGATTAATAATTATTAATCCTCTAAACTAATTCACGTAATTAGTTTATTTGCGATTCGAGTAAGTGACTAACGATGGTGATAAACGTTTTTAGGCAGACCTTGACACATTTTATGATCCCAACAACTTCAGTCAAGCGATAAGGATTCAAGTTTGAAGTGAATAACTCTAATCTTGTAAGCATGTGTGTAAGTGTCTATGTATTAATTAGCTGATCATATATGCTGGTTGATTTATTTGTTATATGTTTTTTTTTGTTATGGATTTGAGGCTGCGTGTCCTAGACAAGGGCTGCGGTCCTTGGCCATTAATTGCGGTTACAGTTATTTGTACTTGTAAATGCTACTTTAACATGTGTTATTCTGTCATTTACGCTTTCATACATATGCGTGAGATTAATTGTTACCCTGGAATTCATTCATTTAAACTCCAAACCACATGAAAAATACAGGTAGTGGTTCGGGATCATAAGGCAAGAAGCAGCTGTGAGGAATACAACAGTTGGAACTTTTTGGAAGAATAGTTAGATTGTACTTTAACGTTTATCATTCGTCTATTTTGAGATTACTGTATTAACATCCATCTATTGGATGAATTCGAATCGCGAAAAATTTGTCCGTACGTTTCAAACTAAGTTAATTTCAAAAACTTTTATTCCGTATATAAGTCGTCCAAATCTCTTCGATGTCTCTACGCGTTAACTCTAATAAAATAACGACCCCACAGGGTGGTCCTCACACCCCCTCTACCACCACCTCCTCCTCTCGAAATGAAGGCGTTGATGCAAATGTTAGTAGGCCTTGACCGCCACACAAGGTGTCTCGCGTGTCATACATCAACAAGTTGGACAGGAAGTTGAACCGCATACTTTATCATAATGATGTTGAATATAACTTGGAGTTGGATTGTTCTTCTCCCTCCTCTAATGATGAGAATGAGGATGAGGACAACAGTAGTGGTGATGATTAAACATCATTATTGTTTTTTTTAAATATTAAATATGAAGTTAACAAAAAAATGACTAAAATGATCTAAGATCGCAATCAAGATATGTATTCCTGTTAAATGGTGGTGCGGTGAGCTGGAAGAGCTCAAAGCAGAGCACTATAGCTGGATTTTGCAACAAAATCTGAGTATATAGCAGCATCAGATGCAGCTAAGGAAGCCGTTTGGATCAGAAAGTTCGTTACTGAACTAGGGGGGTTCCTACCATCTCAAATCCAATAGACCTGTTTTATGACAACAGCGGGGCTATTGCGCAAGCCAAGGAGCCTAGGTCATATCAAAGGACCAAACATATACTCAGGCGCTTTCATCTTATCAGAGAAATCAATGATAGAGGTGACATAAAGATATGCAAAGTACTAGGAGAAGACAATGTTGCTGATCCTCTTACTAAGTCACTTGCACATATAATACATGAACGTCATGTGAGGATAATGGGAATTAGGGAAATTAATGATTGTACCTAATGCAAGTGAAAGTGTCTTCTGTTAGAAAGACTAATTATTGTACTTTAAACATTATTGTTATTTAAAGTATTTATCCATTTTGTTATCATATTATTTACATGTTTACTATGATGACTGTATCATTAGATGTATCTTAAAGATTGTCCTAAATGTCCCTAGTCGATCATCTATGCGGGAGCAAAGATGAAATAATACCAGTATGACTTCGATAAGATATAGAGATATGAATCAAAGTCATAGGTACTTGTAAGAGTACAAGGTGTTGGACTGACCCACTATAAGAAAGTTGTATGGATTTAGTCATAAGTTTATCTCATGTATAACCGCGTCACAATGCCCTATGACCTGAGATCATCATGGATTCCTACATGATGAGACACTGATTTTTGACCTAGTCAAAAGTCACCTTTGACTGGGTGATGATAAAGGTTTCGATCGAGATTAGTGGGTTTCATGTAAAGGAATATGAATGATCAAGATGGAATTTGTCCCTCATATTTGTAGAGAGATAATACTGAGCCCCTCATGAGTGAGTCTAAGAAATGTATGGTCATACTATGATGGAAAAAAGTTTCCATTACAATAATTATTAAACTACTCAAAAATCGAGAAAGTAGTGGCCAAGAAAAGGAAGTTGACATTATCCATGTCTCATTCTTAACCAAATTATCACGTGACAAAAGGAACGTGACATGGTCGTATGATAGGTTGTATCGAAAATCGATCCTCATATGAATTGTGTAGTCGCAATATCTTGCTAGAGGCTGCTTGAAACTTGTGGGCTAGTACAGTATTAGCTCGCTACCAATCTCATGTGAGCCTACAGGGTCACACACAAGAATAGTTTAACACGAGCTATAATGTCCAAATTCATTGAATCTAAGATATGTCTAAGATTTAATGAATACAACGTTTTATCTAGGGAGGATATATATATATATAATATATATTGCACCTAGTGCGAGTGGGAGTCTGTTGGAAATTATGCCGTAAGGGCTAATCATTAAATAACTTCCATATTTGATTTATGAAGATAAATCAATGATTTGATTTATAAAGATAAATCAAATCAGCTAGCTTTTAATTCGCATTAAATAAATTGATTGAATTGAATCATTTAAACAGATTTAATTTTCAATTCAATTTCAAAATTAATAAGATTGATTTTAAATATTTAATGCGGCCCATTAGGGTATAAATACCCTTAGGTTGTAAGTAATTCGATTACACATACAAGAGAATTGTAAAACCATAAAAAGAACCCTAGAAGAAAGACATTAGACAAAAGTTTGAAGACGCTAACACGCTGTCGTTCATGTTGGAGTGTTGTTCGATATGGATACCGGTAGAGGGAGTGGATTCGTAGAATCGGCTCCTAGAGATTGATTGACCAAAGAAGGTGTTAGCCCACGAGTTTGCAAAGCACGCACACGAGTTTGCATAGGCATGGTTTCTAATTACTAACCAAATTAAAACGTTGTTGATAAATCCTCTTCTTGGGATTCGTAATTTATTGGATAAATTTCATTCCGCTGCATGTACGAATCACAACAACATGTATTACATCTATTATTTTAAAATTTGCCTCCTAGGTGTTATATTTCAGTTCAGAAATTTGGTTAGCCAGAAAAATTAATCTAACTTTTTTTCATTTCTAAATGAATAATTTTGGTTCCAGCGTACTGTATTGACTACCTGAGCTGTTCTTCAGATAATCATTATATTGAATTCACTCTTGATTTCTGATGTAGAAAATTTGCTCGATCTGAAGCGTCTTTGTTCTCTTACTTTTTTTTAACATTTTTCAACTCCAGCCATGCAGCCACTATGATTTGCTATTTCTATAATCGTAGCATATGGAATATGAAACGATGCAACACTAAAAGGTACCTCTGGACTAGCAGATTCTGAACTATTGGTTTTTGCTATTTCTTGCGGGTCGCACAATTTCTTACTTCCAAATATGGTTAATCTGCATTTATCCATCATGGTTTTATTGTTTATTATTAAGAATTATTTTCTGAACTTTCATAATTCTTTAATGCTTTTGGGATGCTCGATGATGATTGATTTTCTTTAACCACAATGAATAGAGGTTGTAAAGGGTACCGGAGCTCTTTTATTGAAGTCAGATACAAACTTCTTGTTCTTGACATTGCTCCATGATTTTATTTTCAAAAGGAAGAGGATCGGTTTCCTTTTTAATTAGAGAAAGACAGAAGGCTTTAGTGGCCAAGGCTCTCCCTTTCAAGTTCTCATGTGGAAATGATATAAATGTTGTAGAATTTAGGAAAAATTGAGAAGAGAAGAACAGAACAGAAGAGAGGGAAGAGAAATCCATGATGCTCATTCATTCATCTTAACAAGTATAGGGATACAATGTAGAGTTTTGTGCCTTATATTTTTTTTAAAGAATTAAGGAAGTTAAATAAGTTACTTAATCATTTCATATGTTGTGTATTTTTATATTGTATTTTTATATTAATTAAACTAATTAGTTTGAAGAAAAATAAAAATAAAAATACTTTAGAATGATTTAATTAGTTTCCTTAATTTCTCCAAAAAAGTTAACTATATCTTCCAATTAGGACTGGAGGAAGTAATATATTTATTTATAGTTTACATATCAATACCTTTTTTTCGAAAGACATCCTTGCCCTAAAAAATGTGAAACAAAAACATAAACCTAAAAAACAAAAAATACAAAACTAAAAAAAATACAAAACTGAATGAATAAAAAATAACCCCTTCGAGAGCCCACTTCTGGTTCTGGTTAGCCGTTTCTCAAATAACACTGATTGATGAGGAGTATCTTGGTTTCCTTCAACTGTTGTCCCATCCCATCCATCTCTCTCTCTCTCTCTCTTTTAGGAAAAATCTGTATATGGGCCCAACTAACAAAAAAAATTTCAAAAAAATCCCCAAGATTTTGAAAATAGCAGAAAAGACCCTAGGGTCTTTTCGGGTATAAATTCATTAAAACATTGACAACTATATCAGCCCTATTAATAACTAAAGGTTTTAATAAATTTTTTGAATTTTTAGAATCTTAAGGCCTTTTTTGAATTTTTTTCTATTACTTGGGTCCCTATATAGATTTTCCCTTTTTTTTTAATCTTGGTTTCCTTCAACTGTTGTCCCATCAATATCTCTCTCTGTTTTTTTTTACATTCCCGTGGTTCTTAAACAATCAGATCGCAAATCTCACCCAGAAACGTGATTTTGACCATTCTCTCATCTGCACTCTCGGTTTGGATCTGCAAGTCCGTGTAGCTCCAGAACCTGACAAACATAATTCCAGATCCCGTCGAATAGAAAATTTCATATTGCAACCAGAATTGTGCGACGCCATCAGAGGTGAAGAACCCATAGTCAATGAACGCAGTCAGAGGAGAAAAGGCTTTTTCCCAAAGTGCCTCTTTTTAGGAAATTATTTACCAAAATGCCCCCACTTTCAAACTATTTTCCATTATGCCCCTTTCTGAAAACATATTCCTTGTCTGCCCCCATTTAGTTGACTAAATAAGAGCTTTAGCCGACTAAATGGGGGTTTAATTTTTTTAAAAAAAATGTTGACATTTAGTCGACTAAATCCCAAATCCCAGGATTTAGTCGACTAAATGTCGACAGTTCAAATTTTTTTCAATAAGCCCGACATTTAGTTGACTAAATCATGGGATTTAGTTGACTAAATGTCGACTAATGGATAAAAATAGTGGATAGTAGATTAATTATAAAAGAATAATAATAATAATAATAATAATAATAATAATAATAACAATAACAATATTAGGAAAGCAATAATGAGATGAATAAAATATATTAGAGATTATAGGATTTGATCTAAGGTATCCCTAAATAATAAGATCTAACCAACTAACAGGTATGGAATATATGTATATGTTATATTATTATCATATAATAATAATGATGATAATAATAAAAGTCGTGGGCATTCAAAAAAAATTGAGGCCTCGACATTTATTTAATCTCTTTCCTTATTTATAATCACTATCTTTTATTTATCCATTTTATTTTGCCACCAATATTATAAATTAAATAATATTAGAATTAGTTAGTCAGGCCCTACTATTTAGGAACAAATTAATTCAAATCCTATTATTTAGGAATAAGTTGGATCATATCATTATCTTCTTGATTTCATGATTATCATTATTTTTACTTCTATTATTATCCATTATTATTATTATTATTATTATTATTATTATATGATAATAATATAACATATACATATATTCCCTACCTGTTAATTGGTTAGATCCTATTATTTAGGGATACCTTAGATCAAATCCTATAATCTCTAATATATTTTATTCATCTCATTATTGCTTACCTAATATTGTTATTATTATTGTTATTCTTTTATAGTTAATCTACTATCCACTATTTTTATCCATTAGTCAACATTTAGTTGACTAAATCCCAAGATTTAGTCGATGTCAACAATTCAAATTTTTTTCAATGAACCCGACATTTAGTTGACTAAATCCTGAGATTTAGTCGACTAAATGTTGATAGTTTTCAAAAAAAAAAAATTAAACCCTCATTTAGTTGAGTAAAGCCCTTATTTAGTTGACTAAATGGGGGTAGACAGGGAATATGTTTTCAGGGAAGGGCATAATAGGAAATAGTTTGAAAGTGGGGGCATTTTGGTAAATAATTTTCTAAAAAGGGGCACTTTGAGAAAAAAGCCGCGGAGAAAACCCCAGAACCCAACGATCAACATCCGATGAGCAGAGGATTTTAGTACCTAAATCGTACGCCACTCATAGAATCTTAACGGTGGAGAAGAAACAGAGCAGTGAACAAATGAAAAGAGATCACAAATACTAGACACAAGCAAAATCCATAATCAGTCAACAGAGGTGGACCAGAATCCTGAATCCGACGACGGAACCATTGCAGAATTTCCAAAATCTGATGTCGCGAGTAATCAGAATCGAATGGTGTTGTTCTGGTGATTCACGACTGGTGATTGTTTTTCTCTCACATAGAAAACCTTTTTCCTTTCAACTGAGCGCAACATACCAATTTTTATGCAAAAAGACTGTAATAGTTTTTAGTAAGGTTCTGAAACCTGGACCGGTTATCAGACCGGTCGGGGTATTGGGTTAAGGGTCAGTGGGTCAGACCGGAGTCAAACCGGAACTAAAATGGTGAAGAATGGAAGATTTTAAGGTTATTAGTATGAAATTATAAAGAAAATTTTAAAAAATGATTTTCTCAAAAAAAAGAAAAAACAAGTGAACCGGTTTGACCCCCGGACCGGATCGGTTTAGGGACCGGTTTCCGGTCCGATCTGGGTCTGAGAACATGGGTTTTTAGGGAGTTGTTTTTCTCATGTTGCATGAAAAAAACAAGATTCCCACACATACATGAAATGGTAGGACCCACACACACACTTATGTGTGGGTCCCACCATTCCATGTGTGTAACATGAGAAAACACTTCTTTTACAACATGAGAAGTGTTTTTCCCTAGTTTTTATATATGATTTAGAATTAATTTTGTATCTGATGAATTAATCCCTGTGTTAACTAGGTAAGTCCTGGGTTGATTGGAATCATTTGTTTGAAGTCTACAGCATAAGACTTTGAAGTTCAATGCAACAAAAGTATCCTAATAATTCAATGTTCTAAACTCTCATAAACCTTAATTGTTTTTGGACTGCTTGATGATGATTGATTCGCTTCAACCACACTAAATAGACTGTATAGGGCATACAGCCTCTACATTGACCTCTGAAACAAACTTGTGCTTGAAATTGCTTAGTGATTTCCTTGTCTTTACTAAAAGCATTAATTTCCTTTTCATCTAGAGAAAGAGGGAAGGCTTTGTCAAGCACTTGAACTGGGCTGTGCTTAGCGATAGAGGCTCTCTCCCTTTCAAGTTCTCTTATGTGGAAAACCTCGGCCTTTCAGCTGAGAGCAACTTACAACTTTCTATGCAAAAATACTTTAAGAGCTTTTATATATAATTTAGAATTAATTTAGTATCTGATGATAATTAATCCCCGGTGTCAAGGATTGATTAGAATCATTTGTTTAACTGCTCGAGCACAAGACTGCTAAGGAGAAGCTGCTTTTGACCAATATATCATAAAATTTGTTTAATCATATCGTATTTATTAATTCTTGATATTTGTTGTGTCAATTGACCTAGGATTTAGAGTTCATGATGCTTATGATGGGATTGAAAATCACATCTTTTTCTTAACAAATCATTTCATGTGAATATTGATCTATAATTATGAAGTCATTAACCGGACTAGAATTTTAGTTGCACATGTATTGAGTCAATCTGTTAAATGTACCGTATATGGATGGATAGTCTGTCCCCCCACCAAAAGAAAAAAACAAAGAAAAAGAAAAATGCATATAAATCATTACCTTGTGTGTGTGTTCCTATGACAATGGCACAAAGCTTTTTCATATTTTACTTTTGGAAAGTGGCGCTAAGCTTTCATTTATTACCTTTATTTTTTGTGATTGGTCTTTATTTATGCGAGCAAAAGATATTTTGTTGTTGTATAAAAAATTGAGAAATGTTATAAAACTGATAAGAATAAGAGAAGAAATTATAGAGAGAGAAATTCTCATTTCAACTGTATCTTGAATAGTTACAGAAGACCTCTATTTATAGAAGGAAAATGGGACTTTAGTGTCATTTCCACCTCTGGGTCATTTGGTGTAGTTTTCCCCAAAGTACAAAATTATTCATTCACGGATTTGCATTCCCATGAATGTTATAATTGGCTGCGGGTCCCACCAAATAGTAAATCACTATGCGTGGTACTATGCATGGTACTATGCGTGGGTCCCATGTCATCTTATAATATTTGGAGACCGGGAGTCCATGGACATCCACATAATAAGTATATTCATAACAAGATATTAATATTTGTCATATTTTTCGTGTCATCATTTGGCAAGAAGTATTCATTTAATATTTTTATTTTAAGAGTACCCAAATTTTTATTTATAGAATTATGTTTTAGTTTATTATACGGAATAGGATATTCTTACTACCATTTTTTCTTACTACCACTTTTTCACCGTTAGATCATAAATATTTTTATCATTTCTCTCTCTTATTAAGATTCTGATCTAACGGTGAAAAAGTGGTAGTAAGAAAAAATGGTAGTAAGAATATCCTATCCCTTATTATACATATTAAACCTTCCTTATAAAATGGAATTTGACTTTTCTTCATGTTGAATGAATCATTTGTTTGAGTGCTAGAGCTTAAGTGCCAGGGGAAATCAAAATTGAGGTTTTGGAAATAAAATCTAGGTTTTGTCATAAGTCTGTCAAACACGCCTCTGTTTTTCAGAAGCTATTCTATATTAAAATCTAAATTTTGTTATAAACTTACCAAACACTCCAATTTTTTCTAAAAGCTATTATGCATCGAAATCTAGGTCTTGTGAAAAACTATTTCTTTTAACTTTTTCTCTCTCCTCTGCGATCATTAGTATTTTTTCAGTACCGGTCAGCATCCTTAAAATATGTTTTTAGTACCTTTGAGTACCCTAAATATTTTTTAAGGATCAATTATTACCCTGAAATATTTTTTCAATATCATAAAATAAATTTTTAAGATCATGAAATATTTTTTCAGTATCCTTAAATATCTTTTTGGTATCTGTCAATACCTTGAAATATTTGTTTAAGATCATTCATTACCTTGAAATATGTTTTTAATGTATTAAAATAAATTTTTAAGATCATAAAGTATTTTTTCAGTATAATTCAGTACCCTAAAAGATTTCATGATCTTAAAAAATTATTTTACGATATTAAAAAGATATTTCAAGGGAACGAATGATCTTAAAAAAAATATTTCAGAGTATTGAAAAGATATGTAATACTAACTAGTACTGAAAAAATACTTATCATGGTCTTAAAAATTTATTTTATGATTTTGAAAAAATATTTCAAGGTACTGATAATCTTGAAAAAAATATTTTATGGTGCTAACGGGTACTAAAAAGATACTTTTTGATCTTAAATAGAATTACAATATTGAAAAAATATTTTAGGGTAATGATTAATCTTGCAAAAATATTTCAGAGTATTAAAATGTATTAAAAAATATTTTAAAGATATTGACTGATGTTGAAAAATAATAATGATGGTAGCGGAGAGAGAAAAGGCAAAAAACAGTTATTTTTCACAAAACCTAGGTTTTGATGTAAAATAACTTTTGGAAAAAATAGAGGTGTTTGATAAGTTTATGAAAAAATCTAGGTTTTGATGTAGAATAGCTTTTAAAAAAAAATAAGGGTGTTTGACAAGCTTTTGCTAAAACCTAGGTTTGAATGCATAATAGTTTTTGGACAATTTTGGGGTGTTTGACAAACTTTTGTCAAAACTTAGGTTTTGAAGTTGTCCAAACATTATCATTTTTCTCCAAAAGCTATTTTTCAAAAATTATTTTTACCTCGTAAATCCCAAAAGCTATTTTTTAAAATCTATTCTCCAAAAGCTATTTCTACCTCGCAAATCCCTAAATCTATCTCCAAAATCAACATCCAAACGGGCTCTAAGACTCAAAAGAAGTTACTTTTGAGCAATATACCTTAAAAGTTAGCATAATTTTATTTTGCTCGTTTATTGACATTGGATTTTTCTTTTTCATGATGCTAAATGTTGAGATTGAATTATCACATTAAGGACAATGAAAATACTAATATAATTATTCATCCTTAAGAATAAAATAGAGTGCTAAGAGGCCTTTATATAGGCAAACTAATAGACTAACCCTAACCTTAGAATTTATTAAAATCAAATCAAATTAAATCAAATCATAATGATAAAATATTCAAATCTAATCCTAATAAATAGTAAATGATATCCCTAATAATAATAATAATAATAAATACTTAATTTAATAATAAACTTTATATTCTTCAACACCCCCCACAAGCTAGAAGCAACTTGAATGTGCAACTAATCACCAATAATTTTCTTCTTCATGAGATCATGTCCTTTAATCTTTGGCACTTGAATCTATGGTCCACTTCAAGGAAGAAGTGGCAAGACAAGATTCAATCTTTGATGGATAAGTACTTGTAGATAGCATGGTGGACTTTTGTGACTCCTAATACTCAATAAATTAGGTATACTCAGCAGCAGAAACTTTAATATTGTCATCATTCGGTGATGTCACATGTGCATCAATATTTCTTTGTAGTTTGTCTTGCAACTTGTGATAAGCATGTTTGGTATGGCTTGGCTCCTTACAATAGTAGCACACAATCCCTACAAAGTCCTAAGTAGCTCCCTATTGCCGTATTGATTATAGTAATTCTGATTATCAACAAAGCCACGACTGGCTAAAGCACTGGAAGTGATGCTAGAAGGCGATTGAGAGATACTCTAAGCGCGCAGTACACGAGAAAACACATACTGCAGTTTAGTAATCTCAATACTAGACAAAATCCATAACGAAACGTCTCATATTCTTGTGGGGAAGGCTAATAACAAAGCTCATAATTGCTTGTTTCTCCAAATTATCCACTTGTGGTTGAAGATCAATGGTAGGTGGCATTAACATCTTCATTTCTTCATACATGTGCTTGAAATCCATAAAGTAAGTCTTCAAATGATGATCTTGTTTTTCAGCACGATAAAAGCCTTTACAAACCTCGTAAATATGAGTGATATTTCCTTTTTCATAGTACAAGAACTCTAAATAGTTTGTAATCTCCTTTACCATATTGCAGTGATTGATGGAGGGAAGAACTTCACTTTCAATAGAATTCTTAATCTACAAGAATAACTAGGCATCTGCCTTTTCCCAAGCCTTGCAAGAATCACTCGTAGGAGGAGCCTCAATCAAATGATCCTCCTTTTCAATACATAGCTTACATTCAACATTTTTACTATAATCCATATAGTTTGTCCAATTTAACTTTTGATTAATAATTTTCATAGCAACAGGAACAATCTTAGTAGTAATATTAGTCATAGAATCAGCCATCACTACCGTCAAAATAGGGATTATAACACAGAGAAGTAACATGAGGTCTCACTAGGGACCCACAGTAATAATCCAATAACATCACTAAGAGCTAAACAACAGTCTCACAAGGGGCTAAAACAACGACGAACAATCTCACTAGGGACTAAAGCAACAACAAACGGTTTCTTAGGGACTAAACACCAAAGGTCTGATCAAGGACTAAACAAAACTCCAACCATCTCATCAGGAATGAACACCAAAGGTCTCATTAAGGACCAATCAATAACAATTGACAGGGACCAAAACAATAACTAGATCTGAACAAGCACCAAGAAATAGATATGACATTCGAGAAAAGAACACGAAACAAAGGAAACAAGAGAGGAAACGAACAAAACCAAATCTGAAACCACAAGATACGAGCATGAAACAACATGGGGCCAGCCATATTACTGAGTCAATGCCGAAGAAGCAAACAGAGACGGAAAACTAGCAAGAAAATAGTGTCACGTGCACACGTAGCGGAGCTCTAGGAGGCGCATGAAGCAACACATGTGGGCAAAATAGAGATTGGTCGGTGGGGTTTTGCTGATCGTGACCTCCTGAGCACGATGTGGTAGCACGTGTTCCAAAATCTAACCACAAACAGAATCTGAACTCTCTCTCTCTCTCTCTCACTTACTGTTTCTTTACAAATGACAGACCAACAACAAACGTTCAAAAAATATTCCAATTAGCAACTTGATTACTTTGATACCATGTTGAGATTGAAGAATTACATTACGCACAATGAAAATAGTAATATTATTATTGATCCTTAAGAATAAAATAGAGTACAAAGAGGTCTTTATATAGGCAAACTGATAGACTAACCCTAACCATAGAATCTATCCTAATCAAATCATAATGATAAAATATTCAAATCTAATCCTAATAAATACTAAACAAATACTAAACGATATCCCTAATAATAATAATAATAATAATAAGAGTAAATTACTTTGACCACCCTCTTGTTTTACCTTAATTACATAGACTTCCCTTCTATTTTGGAAACCCATATAAACATCCCTTAAAAAAATGTATGTTACATAAACCTCCCTTATATTTTAAGATTCTATTTCCATCTACCCAAACTGTTAGTTAGCCATTAAATTTGACTTTTGAACTTTTTTTATAACTATAATGTCCCTCTTCAGTATTATATATATAACTTTCTAATTTTTTAAACAATTTATTAGTTTTGATATTATAAATTAACTGACTTCAAATATATATTAAACACATATATTTTTATCAAATATAATAAACTATATAAGTTTGAGTTTGTATGTGTCATTTAAATTTATAATTTAATATTTTTTCACAAATATTTATAAACACATTTGATCAAGCACATGTTATTTAAAAACTTACTTGAATATTCAAATTTTGTGATATTTACGTCAACCAGTTCTAAAATCATCAAACAAATAACTATTTGTAAAGATAAAAATAGAAATTAATGAACAGATAAAAAAAATATTAAATTCTTTAAAACAATTTTAGTCAAAATGTGAAAGAGAAAATAAATATGTACAAAATAAAAGTAAAACAAGGGATTTAGTATTAAAAGTAAAATAGTAAATAAATTTTATTTTTATATAAAATTTAATTAAAAAATAAATTTTTGGAATTTTTTAAGAATATTCTTAATGGAGTTAATTGTTTAGACTTAAATGTATATTTTCAAAATAGAGGAAATGTATGTGTAGTTAAGGCAAAACAAGAGGGAGGTCAGAATATTTTACTCATATATATACTACTAAAAAGGGATATTTTGGTAAAAAAAAAAGTTCAAAAGTCAAATTTAATGGCCAATTAACGATTTGGGTGGATAAAAATAGAATCTTAAAATCTAAGAGAGGTTTGTGTAACATACATTTTTTTAAGGAAGTTTTATATAGGTTTCCGAAATTGAGGGGAGATCTCTATAATTAAGATAAAATAGGAGGCTGGTCAGAGTATTTTACTCTAATAATAATAATGATTTGAGCACATGGAGGCTGTATAAGGCATAAAGTTGAGGGACCTGGCTTTGGTCCTTTGCGCGCAATTGTCCTTTGCGCGCAATTGTCCGCTGCGCTCCAATACAGAAAATGGCGCTATTTTACGCCAAAATACTGAGCATCTGTTTGTTTGTTTGTTTTTTTTACTATTTCAGAATACGGACTGTTAGTAAAAAGATATTTCAAGATATTGAAAGGTACTGAAAAAATAATTCATGATCTTAAAAAATTAATTTAGGATCTTAAAAAAATATTTCAAGGTTCTTACAGGTATTAAAAAGATATTTCAAGATATTAAACGGTACTTAAAAATAACTCATGATCCTGAAAAATTATTTTAGGATCTTGAAAAAATTTCTTGAAGTATTTTTTTAGTAACATTCTGTATCTTGAAATATTGTTTTAAGATCCAAAAATAATTTTTTAGATGATGAGATATTTTTTAAGTACCGTTTAGTATCCTGAAATATCTTTTTAATACCCGTGAGAACCTTGAAGTATTTTTTTAAGATCCTAAATTAATTTTTTAAGATCATGAAGTATTTTTTCAATACCTTTCAGTATCTTGAAATATCTTTTTACTAATAGTCAGTATTCTGAAATAGTAAAAATAAAAAAATAAAAAATAAAAAACAGATGCTCAGTATGGCGCAAAACGGCACCGTTTTCTGTATGGGAGCGCAGCGGACGATTGCGCGCAAAGCACCAAAGCCAGGTCCAAAGTTGAGGGCTTGATGATGATTGATTTGCTTTAACCACACACCAAATGGAGGCCTTATGCATAAAGCCTCTTTCATTGAACTCAGGTGAGGCGAGGAAGACAAAAACGCCATGCCTGCCTGTCCTTCGGAACTTTAGGAAGAAGAGTCCTAAGTTCGGGCCAATGCTTTCTTTCTTTCTAGAGACTTTGACTTTCAATAGTCGCCCTCCTTCTTCGTACGCCAGCTTATTCCGTCCGTCGAATCATCAGTAAGGCTTTTTGTCTTTCATCTAAAACTCCTTTCAATCTCCATTCTCCATACCGGCCGATAGTGGAATGAGCCTCTGGGTGATCCCTGCCATCAATTTCTTGCTGTTTCGGAAACAAACTTGTGCTTGACATTGCTTGATGGTTTCATTTTCTAGGAGGAAAGGATTAATTTCAATTTTGGTTAGAGAAAGCGAAAAGGTTTTGTCAAGCACCTGAATTGGGCTGTGTCCAGTTATAGAGGCTCTCTCCCTTTCAAGTTCTCTCAGGTAGAAAACCTTTTCCTTTCAACTGAGAGCAACACACCAATTTTTATGCAAAAAGACTATAATAGTTTTTATATATAATTTAGAATTAATTTTGTATCTGATGAATTAATCTGTGTTAGCTAGGTAAGTCCTGGGTTGATTGGAATCATTTGTTTGAATGCTACAGCATAAGACTTTAAAGTTCAATGCAACAAAAGTATCCTAATAATTCGATGTTCTAAACTCTTATAAATCTTAATTGTTTTTGGACTGCTTGATGATGATTGATTCGCTTTAAGCACACTGAATAGACTGTATAGGGCATACAGCCTCTACATTGACCTCTGAAACAAACTTGTGCTTGAAATTGCTTAGTGATTTCCTTGTCTTTACTAAAAGCATTAATTTCCTTTTCATCTAGAGAAAGAGAGAAGGCTTTGTCAAGCACTTGAACTGGGCTGTGTTTAGCGATAGAGGCTCTCTCCCTTTCAAGTTCTCTTATGTGGAAAATCTCAGCCTTTCAGCTGAGAGCAACATACAACTTTCTACGCAAAAATACTTGAAGAGCTTTTATATATAATGTAGAATTATTAATCCCCGGTATTAACTAGGTAAATCAAGGGTTGATTAGAATCATTTGTTTAACTGTTGGAGCATAAGACTGCAAAGGAGAAGCTGCTTTTGACTAATATATCTTAAAATTTGTTTAATCATATTGTATTTATTAATTCTTGATATTTGTTGTGTCAATTGATCTAGGATTTAGATTTCATGATGCTTAAGATGGGATTGAAAATCACATCTTTTTCTTAACAAATCATTACATGTGAATATTGATCTATAATTATGAAGTCATTAACCGGACTAGAATTTTAGTTGCACTTGTATTGAGTCAATCTGTTAAATGTATCATATATGTATGGATGGTCTGTCCCCCCACCAAAAAATAAAAAAGAAAGAAAAAGAAAAATGCGCATAAATCATTACCTTGTGTGTGTGTGTGTATTCCTGTGACAATGGCACAAAGTTTTTTCATTTTTTACTTTTGGGAAGTGGCACTAAGATTTCATTTATTACCTTTATTTTTTGTGGTTGGTCTTTATTTATGCGAGCAAAAGATATTGTGTTGTATAAAAAATTGAGATATTAATATTTGTCATATTTTTCGTGTCATCATTTGGCAAGAAGTATTCATTTAATATTTTTATTTTAAGAGTACCCAAATTTTTTATTTATAGAATTATGTTTTAGTTTATTATACATATTAAACCATCCTTATTAAATGGAATTTGACTTTTCTTCATGTTGAAAAAATTCTCATCCCTGCGATTAGTCATCATTCTTTTGTTCTACTATGCATCATTGCTGATTAATGTTTTGCTAGCTGAAATATCGCATGAATGACTATGAATTTTGCGAATGTTAGGTACTGCTAATGGCTAATGCTAATGAGAACACCTGAGAGATTCCAGATGAGTATGAAGAAAATCAACAATACTTCAAGGATGCCGTGTGAGGAAAACAACAAGAAAACAAAAGGAATGGTATGAGAGTTCCAACTATGATCTGAAATGAAGAGCCGAGGTCAAAATTTTATGTTATTCACAAATTTTTTTGCATTGCTGGACATAACCTCCTACAATGCCTATATACAGTAATAAATTTATTTTGCTCATGAAGTCATGCAAGTTCTCTACCACTATACAAAGTGGAAAACTGAGCAAAAGAGCATGCATTGGCCTTCTGAAAGCGTGCAAATCAATGTTCCAGCTCAAGCAAATTCAGACTCAGATGTTTCTTGTGGGTCTACATGAAGACTTGGACGCCCTCGGCAAGCTTATGGTCATCTGTACTGACTCATCTGTTGGTGATTTACACTATGCATGTAGAACTGTTAACTACATTCACGAGCCATCCTTGTTTATATACAATCTTATGATCAAAGCCTTTGTGGGAAAGAGTTGTTTCAGAGAAGCAATTTCCCTATTTAGTCAACTGAGGAATGATGGTATATGGCCAGATAATTATACATATCCATTTGTTCTGAAGGCTATTGGTTGTATTGGAGAGTTTAATGAAGCTGTGAAGGTTCATGGCTTCATAGTGAAGACTGGGCTTGAGTTTGATACTTATGTTTGTAACTCACTGATGAGAATGTATGCTGAATTGGGTAAAGTAGATAGTTTTGAAAAGTTATTTGAAAATATGCCTGAGAAAGATAAGGTTTCTTGGAATATCATGATTACAGGTTATGTAAAGTGTAGGAGATTCAAAGCAGCTATTACTATCTTTCAGCGGATGCTAGAAGAAAGCAATGAAAAGCCTGATGAAGCTACAGTAGTAAGCACTCTGTCAGCCTGTACAGCATTAAAAGATTTGGACCTTGGTAAGGAAATTCACGGTTATGTATTAAATGAATTCCTTTTAACAACTATAGTGGGCAATGCATTGGTGGACATGTACTGCAAGTGTGGCTGTGTAAGTATAGCTTGGGAAATTTTTGATGAGATGCCTGTGAAAAATGTGATTTGCTGGACTAGTATGATAAATGGGTATGTGGCTTGTGGTCAACTGGATGAAGCTCGAGATCTTTTTGAGAAAAGTCCAACGAGGGATATTGTTCTTTGGACAGCTGTGATTAATGGCTATGTGCAATTCAATCGCTTCGATGAGGCAGTTAAATTATTTCAAGAGATGCAAATGAAAAGAATCAAACCAGATAAATTCATTGTTGTTACTCTCCTTACAGGTTGTGCTCAGTTAGGAGCCCTAGAGCAAGGCAAATGGATTCATGGTTACACAGATGCGAACGAAGTGACGGTGGATGCTGTGGTTGGTACTGCCCTTATTGAAATGTATGCAAAATGTGGTTGCATAGAGAAATCTTTGGAGATTTTCTATAGGTTAAGGGAAAGAGATACAGCCACATGGACTTCTATTATTAGTGGTCTTGCAATGAATGGTAAGACAAGCAAAGCACTTGAGCTCTTTCAAGAAATGAAAAAATTTGGGGCTAGACCTGATGACATCACCTTTATTGGTGTCCTAAGTGCTTGCAGTCATGGGGGATTGGTAGAAGAAGGGCGTAAGATCTTTTATTCCATGAAAAGAACGTATGAAATTGAGCCCAAGGTGCAACACTATGGGTGTTTCATTGATCTCCTTGGTCGAGCTGGACTGTTACATGAAGCAGAAGAGTTAATTAAGAAGTTACCAGATCAAAGCAATGATATGATAATTCCACTTTATGGAGCTTTGCTGAGTGCCTGCAGATTTTATGGCAATATTGAAATGGGTGAAAGGATTGCTCAGCAACTGGCAAATATTGAATATAGTGATTCCAGTTTGCATACTCTTCTGGCTAACATTTATGCTTCTGCTGACAGATGGGAAGATGTGAGCAAGGTGAGAAACAAGATGAAAGATTTCGGAATCAGAAAATTTCCTGGATGTAGTGCTATTGAGGTGAATGGCTTTCTCCATGAGTTTCTCGTTGGTGATCCATCTCACCCAGAAATCAGAGACATATATTGCATGCTGGATTCAATAACTAAGCCCTTGTTTGGCTTAGAAGAAAATGAGATGGAAACAGAAATTTTATGTCCAATGAATTCTTAACTGCAAAATTGTGGTTGATGAATGTCAAGTTCCTGTCAAACTAAAGATCAGGACAAGAGATTGAAAAGGTTTCTCGCCATTTGCTACCGTGCAGCCAACCTGCGACAAGCAACTATAGAACCCGATTTTTAAAATCCTCCTCTCTGGGAAGATGCACAAACTGTTGAAGAATGAAGTTTTGGGTAAAAGGTTAAATGCTATGTATGGATGAGTTTGTGACTCTGGAATTTCTTGTACAGATTTGGTGTTAGATTAATCTTCAAAAATTCAATAAGCAACTTGCTAATCATGATGGACGAGATCCCGGCTCCCCTGTAGCAAGATAATTCTATCCTCTAAGATCCCTCACTGATACCTCATGGGAGCCCGATATTCTCAAGCATAGTGAGTCTTCTTTCTTTCTCTGTTTACTGAAACACGAGCTTTTACTTTTAATTTAATTGGGTTTGCTTCAGAAGATGTAGTGATAAAACACAAAGATGATAGATCTTTAACCATATGATGTTTCAATTGGTTTGATTTCCTGGAAACCAGATTAGCCAATTTCGTTTTCATTTCCAATTGTTTAGATTAGACAGTGATGTATATATATGTATCGCTCTTTGATCTTTCTACCTATTCAATTCTTACTTTGACTGTGATATTATAACTTTTGTTATCTGATATTTCTATTAGTTTTGATTCTTCGTAGCCATATTTGCCAATTTATTCTCCGTTTTTAACCACTTAGACTGTATTGTTCTATAAACATTATTTTCTGCACAATTTTCTGTCTGTCTATTATCTCATAATCTTTTGTCCAGCATTACATGCAACTAATTGGATGACATCCTGTTTTGAGGCTTGTGAAGGATAACTATGGAAAGCAAAGAGAGAAGTGTTCGCTCTCTGGTATTTGACTCCCCTTTTATATCTTGAAAAGTTGTTTTGTTGTGGCCCTACTTTATTTTGAATTACTTTAATTATGTTTAATATCAGAATGAAAAAATATTAAAAATATGCAAATTATTTTCTTATTCAAGTTGACAATAATCCTTATGTTCCAAGCAGGACCCCCCCCCCCCCCCAAAAAAAAAAAAAACACATATCTTGAATTTCTATGTACCAGTTAAGTATACCTAAGTTTTGCCCATAAGTATAAGCTGTTAAACGTCTGACAAATATTATTTAGATCAATTATCCTCATTTTTTTACGTTGATTTAATTCCATTACCATCTCTTCAATGAAAAAGTTTACACCCTTCTAAAACAAAAAGTTGGTTTATAATGAACGTTTTCTTAAATATGAAAAGACAAATATATTCCACTAATAAAAATTTCATCAAGAAGAACACTCTTATATAAAAGAATAATTGGTCTGCAGTGTACCTAACGAACCAAAACAGACCAATCTAAAAAAAAATGTTAATCTTCTACTAAATAAACATATTTTAGTCCAAATATTGTTAAGAATAAAATATGCAAATTATTAAAAAATAGTTTTTTTTTGAATTTTTTGTTTAATATTATTTTGTGTAAAAAAAATAAGTCATAAAAAGTTTGCAATATTTTATAACTTTGCTCAAGTAGTTTTTGCTTTGATAAAAAATCAAAGTGCTCATGTCTCTTTGGGTTAGTGGTAGAAGTTTTTCTAATGTGATTTACCACTTCTAATGCGATTTACAATGTATGAGGTAATTATGTAAAAAGAGTTTTGTCACAACTTATATGAATGTGTTTCTTGGACGCTAACTCAAACTGAGATGCAATCTTTATAAAATTATAGGATGTATTTATGTCTGTTCATAACCATTGATAAATTGGATACTCTCTTGGGTCCTAAATATAAGATGTAGTTGACTTTTTTAGAGAGATTAAATAAGTTCAATAAGTTACTTAATTATATTATATGTTGTATATGATAAGATTATATATCATTTTATATGTTAGGTAAAATAGTTTGGAAAAAATATATAAAAATATTTTAAAGTAATTTAATTAGCCTTTTTAATATCTAAAAAAAAAAAATTGTATCATGTATTTAAAACCGGAGCTATCTTGTATGTAGAACCGGAGCTAGTGCTTTACTTGGTATTCCATTCTGGCCGACGGTTTAATTTCTTTGAAAATTATAAAATTTAAATTAAATGTATTAATATAAAAGAAATAAAGTGCGCCTAACATGAATAAGTTGCCATGATTTGTCTTTTAATAAAGCGTGTACTCAGTATTTTTTAATTTGTAAGCTAAAGAGCAAGAACAGAATACATTCATATAAGTATGTACAATTGTATATTACAAGGATTGCCTAATGTCTATTTATATAGAAAGGAGGGGGACATGAAGTAAGCACTAGAGAGGAAAGTAGGGAGGAAATTAGGGAGTGATTTGAGTAGGGAATAAGGAGGGATTTAATTATCCGTGATTAAGACATTCAAACACGCTTCAATATTCAATGTTTTAAATAATATTTCAATTTTTTTTTCTTGGAAGGCCGTTTACCTTCCACTTAATGTTTTAATTCCTGATTTTTTATTTTTTTTAATCAACAATGTTATAATTGTTAGTAATTTGAATCGTAAAAATATGAAAACAATTTTTATAATGTTTAACCTTTAATTTTTTGTCATTTTTCAATTGCACTAGCTAGGCACCGCAAGTCAAATATGTTTAACTTTTCATGCATGACATTTCTCTTATTGTGGTCCCATGTTTGAGGAGAAATTATTTATTTAAATCTGTGGCCTCGTAATGAGTAATAATCAATCATTGACCTTTTCTCTATGCTATTTTCTTTGAATTTCCTTTCATAATAATTACAACAAAGTTTAACAATACCACTTTAGTTTCTATTTATAAGTCAATTTCGACCAAATCTCACATACCAAAGAGATGTAGTTAATTCAATGATTATAAGTGTAAAATTTTAACTTTGCCCTTATTTATGATTAGGTATTTTTCTACGATTTCTTCACTCTCTATCTTTATAGATACAATTAATATGGGTAAAACTGTCATAATCTCATTTATTACATGAAACTAAATTTATAAATAGAAACAATTTTTTTTTTTGTTAAAATTGACTTATAAATAGGACTAGAGTGGTATATGAATCTCAAAATAAAAGTAATTTTGCCCTTCTCTCTTAAAATTTGTCGTATAAATTTCTCAAAAAATTGATAAGATCTAAATCCAGGGAAAAATAATTTTATGTCTGGTTGATATTTAAATTATAGTTTAAAATATAAAATTCTGAAAGTGATTCTTCTTGAGTTAAAGAGGGGAAAAATTACCAATGATAATTGAATAGATTTTTAAGTAAGGTCTAAAGCTTCATATATGTAATGGGAACTCAAATTTATATTAATTAGTGATGATTGATCTCCAAATACTTTTTGAAAAAAGATATTAAGTGAAAAGTCAATCATTATTTTCATGGTTATCATGTTTGATTTTTCTATCATCATTCTAACCAACAATAGTATTTTTGTAAAAAAGAAAAATATTCACAACATGGTCAGAAGAATCAACCCCATCAGCCTCCTCCACTACATGATGATCATCTGAACATCAAAATTTTCTTTCCATGACGGCTCATCAACTTCAAACCTTTGACAATTCTATCATCATCACAAAACTAACTTGAACCCTCCTCAAACAAATCCCTCACAAACTATCATGTTGATAACAATCATGACACACAAATCCTCGTTTCTTCTCTCATCCTTCTTCTACTTTCTCTCCTTAGTTATTGCAGCCCATCATGCTACAAGCTTAAGCTCAATAATACTAAATCCATCTCCAAGACAAGCACTTCAAGAAAACAGAGTTTTTCTTGCGGAACAAAACACAGAGCCGCCTGATTATCGGTATGCGTGTCTGGACCAAAGTGGCGTGGCTCCATCAAGCAAATACCAAAGCAATCTCAAGAGTCTCATATCTTCAGTTTCTTCTGATGCTGCAACCAGCAATGGATTTGGTAACAGAACTGAAGGTAGTGATGAAGAAGATATGGCGTATGGGCTTTATCTTTGTAGAGGGGATGTGAATTCAAGTTTGTGTCATTCTTGTGTTGAAGATTCTAGCAGATTGATCCAACAACATTGTCCCAACAACGCTACTGCAGTTTTATGGTATCCATTTTGCCTTCTGAGGTATGTCCTGTTAGATTTATGATTTTGTAACTAACTAACTCGTATATGTTGCCGAAGCGGGAGTGGGTATATAGACTAAGACCGTAACTGATTATACTAAAAAATCATAAAACAAATCACAACTACTATATCTAATAACAGCTAATAAATAACAGCAAAAGGAATACTAAAATCTAATTAGCAAAAGGAATACTAAAATCTAATTTCACTCCAAATAATTTACAAGTGAGGAGGAAATACAAAATGCCTTATAGAAGAAAAAAGGCAATTGAGGGATGAGTTTAAAGGGGGGAGAGAGTTCCTTTTATAACACTAAGTCCCCCTTTCCCCCTTAAGTTGCCCGATGTGCGACTATTTTGCCACAATCAATAGTATATGGGTTATTCAACACCAGTAAGTTATCAATCAAAATTCATATTTTGAAGGTATGGGATGAAAATTTACCATCTCAATCATACTATTATTATACCATTTTTATTGACTATTGATACAAAAAATGTAACACCTTACGCTAGGTTACCTATCAAAGTTGTTTAGTTATTTAAGAACTGAATGTAACCCAACAAGTACCATTAGAAAGACCAAAAGCCTAAAACTCTTTCTAAAGCTTAGGTACCATGAAATATATAAGGAATTATCCTAAAATTTTGGAAATTCATAACTAAGCCATTGTAACTCAAAAAATAGTGGTTTAAAGCTTTAATTTTAGCTGTTGAAAAGCTTTATTTAAATAAAAAATATACTTAGCTCATTCTCTAATCTATCTATTTCTAAAACTGTGTAGTGCAATTTTCGCAACTATTTCTAGTTTTCTTAGTCGAATCCACCTAATAGGATTATAAGGCTTTGTTGTAGATGTCGTCGTCATCCAATTTTCTGTGTAATCTTTGAGAAATAATATATTTTTAATAGTACACATCTTCAACAGGTACTCAAACCAGTATTTCTTCGGCAATCTCACGCTAAGGCCTAGGATTCCCATGTTTGATGCATCGCAAAACTTCTCGAGTGCCGGAGAGTTTGACAGTGATGCTAGGATTCTGATGAACGGTTTGATACAGACAGGTTCAGAGACACACCTAATGTTTGGGACACATGTGTTCAACATAAATGGCACCCAGAAAAGGTATGGTTGGGTTCAGTGCAGCAGAGACATAACCAGTGAAGAGTGCAGAAAATGTCTAAGCAATATGCTTGAAGATGTTGTGAATTGTTGTGAAGGCAAGAGGGTTTGGAGAATATTTTCTCCTAGTTGTATTGTCATGTATGAGACTCAGCCTTTCTTGGTAAATGACACTGGGTTGATTGCTCCAACGTCCCAGCCAGGTACGATTTTGTTTCTTTCACGACATAATACCACCTCTAATCCCTTAAGTGCTAGTTGGGAGATTTTATTTGGTTATAAATATAAGATCTCAGTCCACTTTATCTCCTCATATTTACCACTTTTTTTTCCTAAGCTATCCCTATTAATTACACGTTAAGGAAATTTGTATTAAGGGGTAGTTTCAATGTAAATTGTCTTATAAAGTATTTTAGGAAAACTAATACATATTTTTGACAAATAAATAATTTAACCAATTTCATTATTCTACCCAAATTCATTAAGTGGATTTTATATTAAGAATATGAGGTAGTGATATTAGTAGATGCAGTTTTTGCATTGCACATAATTCAGGAAATAAATTGTACTATTAGTAACTTGTAAATGATATGATATATTAACATAAATGTGAAATTGACTTCTTTTCTTGATGATTGTCAAAAATAGTTACCAAAAGTTTGATTGTATATGCAAATTTGTTTGCATCTTTCATTGTTAGTGAACATAACAAACCTCTTGAAAATCACTTTCCAGGTCATAAAACCAGGAGAAAATATGCTACAATTTTATTTTTCTTTTATTTCAATTTTGTAGGTGAGGAAAGGAGTAACAGGACAATGCTTATAGTTATCATCGTTATAAGTGGAGTAGTAGTGCTCACTCTATTGGTTTTCTGCACAATCTACTTCAGGTTCTTGAGAAAGAAAAAAGGCAAGCTCTTAGTGAAAAAGCTTGAAGAACTTTCTTCCAGAAAATTATGTATAAATGTTTTATTTTCTAATTATGTTTGATTACGATGATCGCAGACAAACTAGCACTGCAGAAAGATGGGCTAAATCCAGTATTTTATCAAGATCAAACTGACGAAGAGAATAATATGAGTGCCGACCTCCCTACGATGTCCCTGAAAACTATTCTTGAAACTACTTGTAACTTTTCTGATGAATATAAATTGGGACAAGGTGGATTTGGCTCTGTTTACAAGGTAATGAATTGAAGTTATCTTCACTTTCTCTGATTCTTACTTTCACATATTCTGAGCTTTAACTTATGTTGGAACTTTCTCTAACCTATTCCTGTACTTCAATTCTGAAAATCAAGGGAGACAAGTTGTGGGATTCCGCGTCTCCATTTCAATAATATCAGATGTTCTATTAGAGCATTTAAGCAAGTTACTTTAGTTCTCTCATCTCAATTGCTAACTTTTGTAGAAGAGTTCTCAACTTTTATATGCCCATCCATTAGTATTGGAGTTTGAGAGGTGGCAAACTGAAAAAAAAAATGATTACAATTTGAGGGTTTAAATCAACAAAGAAGTTGAATGAAGCGGCACAATAAGTGTCTTCCAAGACATCAACTCTCCATTGGTGCAAATTGATGGTGATAATATATAGGATACTTAGTCCCAATTCAAATGGTATGAAATACCTTAGACTCGTACGATCCTTATGTTAGTTAGTTCTTTCTTTTTGGCTTTTAGAAGCGGGTTCTACACACCACTTGGGTACCCCACAAAAAATATTGCACTAACATCTCTTACATTAAGCTTTCAAAAGTCATTAATCTTTAGATAATTCTGCACTATTGACAAGCTACCGAAAGTTTCGAAGGTAAAATCTCCTTAGGAGGGCATTAGTTTTGCATAATTGAAACTATAACGGGTATGACTAAAAATTTGAAAAAATTTAACTGTGCTTTACTCTAGTTTAATTGTTTGTCTTTCAACTTTCTTACGTTTGGAGAAAAAAAATGGTTACAGGGTGTTTTACCTGATGGGAAGGAAATAGCAGTAAAAAGGCTGTCAAAAACTTCAGGGCAAGGATTAAACGAGTTCAAGAATGAAGTGATATTGATTGCAAAATTGCAGCATCGGAACCTTGTTAGACTGTTAGCTTGCTGCATTGAGCAAAACGAAAAGCTACTTGTTTATGAGCACATGCCTAATTCTAGCCTTGATTTTCACCTATTCAGTAAGTTACAGATACCTCTTTTGAGTTTCACTAAATTATACAAACATCTTCTATATTAGATATTTGTGCATACCTATTTTGAGTTATTAATCTTTTTTTTTTGTTTTGCTTAAACTTATGAGTATGGGTGTCATTTTATAATAATTATAAAATAAATCTTTCGTTCAACTTTCCATAATCTGCAGAGTTTGCAATGCATATAACTGTCTTGCTTTATTTATTGCTTTCAGGCATAGAGAAGCGTTCCAAGTTGGAATGGAAAATACGATTAAGCATCACTAATGGAATTGCAAAAGGGCTTTTATATCTCCATGAAGACTCTAGACTAAGGGTTATTCATAGGGATCTAAAAGCTAGTAATATTTTATTAGACCACGAAATGACTCCCAAAATTTCAGATTTTGGATTAGCTAAAGTTTTTGGAGACAACCAAAGGCAGGCAAACACAATTAGAGTTGTAGGTACCTAGTAAGTTCAATTTATAATGCTTTCTCTTGTCATTATGACACCAAATTAAATCCTAATATTTTCATATGAATAATCATTGTAAAATTGATTCAATTGACTTATTTGTTTTTATTTTGAACAGTGGTTACATGGCTCCAGAATATGCTATGGAAGGCTTATTTTCAGTAAAATCCGATGTTTTTAGCTTTGGTGTTCTTTTACTTGAAATCATTAGTGGGAAAAGGAATGGTGGATTCTATCTTTCAGAACATGGCCAAAGCCTTCTCATATATGTATGCTTTCTAACTGCGGCTTTTATTCCTCAAAAGTATACTAAAAGGAGCAAATCTAATGGATTTTTCAAAAGTTCATCTTCTTAGGTCAAGACCTATTTCAAACTTTGACTCTGAAAAAGCAGAATATATATTTTCCTGGCAAGCAATTAAAATATTCTTGATGTGCCATAATTTTATTGAAAAATCTCAAACCAACTACTAAACAAAACAAACTATAACATAAAACATTTATCTTACAAAATTTGCTTTATATCTAAGCTGAAAGAAATTTACCATATAGGCATGGAGGCTCTGGTGTGAAGGGAAGGGCTTGGACCTGATGGATCCAATACTAGAAAGGTCATTTGAACCTTCTGAAGTTCTCAAGTGTATCCACATTGGCCTCCTATGTGTGCAAGAAGATGCAGCAGACAGACCAACAATGTCAAGTGTTGTACTTATGCTTGCAAGTGACTCAGTGAGCCTTCCAAGGCCAACACAACCTGCATTTTCTGTTGGAAGAGGTTTCAAGGAGAAAGAATCTTCATCAAAAAATACTACACATGACTCCATCAATGGAGTAACTATTTCTGAAGTTAAAGCTAGATGATCCTAAGAACCAGATAAGATTTTTTTTTTTGGGTAAGTTTATAATGGGATGGCTGAAATTTGTATATAAGAGTGGCTATGAAAGAAATTTTATCATATTTTTCCTTGTTTATAAAAAAGTATTGTGCGTTGGAAGACATTATTTTTAATCATTTCTTATCAGGTAAATGAAGTTGAACTAGTTCAATGACATCGTTTAACCGACCCTATTTAATGGAATAAGATTTTGTTGTTCTGGTTGTAGTAGTATTTCTTATAATTACACAAATCTTCGTCAAATCTTGTTCATTCTATAAAAACATCCTCTTCAATTATAGATTACACAGATTTCTTCTCAAATTGCAATATATATATATATATATATTCCAAGAGACAGTACAAGTTGTCCTCCTACCATCACATTCAAATTAGCACCAAAATGGCTACGCTGGGCAATTCCTGAACTTGAATCGTGCAAATGCTTCATACAAGAATATATCAGACTACTTCCTTCCCCTGTTAAGCCTCTGCAGTTGATGACTGATACTTCCCCAGGCGTTTCTGTTCTTTTTACCCTGAAACAAGAGTGGATAAATTTTCACATCCTTAGTTCTCCTATATAGACACACACACTTCTGGAAAAAATAAGCATAGACAAAGGAAGCAATAAAAAGAAGAATGAACAGGCATCTTTCATGAGAAGAAAAACCTATATTACCTGTGAATCCAAACAGGTTTTTAATAATTCTTTCTGCCGAACACAATCATCAATATTACCCTGATTAGCAACCATGCAGCTGAGAAATGTCATCATTTCCTTCATACAAGGTTTATGAAGTGAACCATATCTCTTAGGGTTAATGTAAAGCCCGCCAGCTTTCCGCCCCATTATCCTACAAATCAAAATAAAAAAGAAAAAGAAAATCCACCAAGAGAATGTTAATAGCATTGAGATTGACAAAGCATGTAAGCCTGAAAATCTTCTTTTTTTTTTTTTTTTGTTGGGGGGGGGGGGGGGGGTGCGGGCGGTTGGATTACTAACGACTTGTTAATATAAATCTAGTCCTCACTTTTCATGTGATCACTAATTCCCTGATGCTCGCAAGGGAAATGCTCTTCGTCCATGGCTGCCTTTCTTTCTTTTCCCTTCTATGCTTAGTGTCCATGTCACCAAATAGAAATATAAGTATGTAACATATAAGAGCCGAATTTTAAAATAATTGAAGCAACACAGTCAAACACACTTGCATAGATGCAAACAGAATGGAAAAAAGGAAGGTGGAAACAGAGGTGGAGGAAGTCAGCTTAGAACTTGGTGGGGTAAAGCAAACTGAAATTCTCATGGGTAGTGGGAGGTCGCGGGTTCGATTGTTATAATTCAGGCTGTTAATGCTTGCTCTTGTAATTTGCCCAAAAAAAAAAGGTCTGAAATACAAATGCTATCATTAGTTATTGAAAAGAACAAGTCAAAACATTGAAGTGAATGTGAATATAAGATATATAGTCTCATAGAGCTCCTATGAATAAGATTGTCCATGCATGTTGTGCTCATGACTACATTTACCTGATCCAAAAGTTGTTCTCTCCACTAGGAGTGTAAACTGGTCAGGCTAGATCAGGCTTAACCTCCTGTTCTGTAACATACTGGTCTAAGCCTAGCCCTGTGGCCTGTTACAGGCCTATTTTTCGGCCTGGGCCTGGCCTATATATAGGCTTGGCCTGGCTTGTGGCTTTTTAAGGCCTGTTTTTTTTTAAACAAAAATTAATTTTTTTATTTTTTTATTTAATTAACCTAACAAGCCATAGGCCGAAAACATGCATACTTTAAACAGGATAAAAACATGTCAAAATTACATAAATTAATACTAATAAAATAAATAACAGACCACAGGCCGAAAACAGACTTACTTTAAACAGGCTAAAAACAGGCCAAAATTATATAAATTAATATTAATAATATAAACAAACCGGTCTGACAGGCCTAAAAGGCCTCTTATCAAATCTGAGTCTGGCCTGTTAAGGGAAAACATGCCTCATAAGAAGCCTTGGCCTGGCCTTTTAGCCTTACAGACCAGATCTGACCAGGCTTTTAACAGGCCAAGCCACAAGCCCCTGACCTTTTTACATCCCTACTCTCCACCTCTCTCATCTCATACGGTACTGATGCCAAGGAGAAAACGTGACTTGAGCATAGTCTTGCCAATTGGGCAGCCAACACAATTCCCAAAATCTATATCTACAAGAACTTATTGGCTGAAGAGCTGAAGAGACCTCTATGGGCTACGAAAGGCAAGTTGAGTGAATAAAGGCCTCAAACTAGTCAATATATTGATGGCAAGTGAAGACAAGGTTTAGTCAATATATTTCAATAAATTAATCACAAAATTAAATTTCATAATAAATAAATTATTCAAAATTATATAATAATAAAGACAAGTAATCAAAATTATATAATAATAACGAAAATTCATAAAAATGAAAATTCATAATATATAATTATAAAAATCAAAATAATTTATATAATATAATGTAACGAAACTTAATAAAAAAATTAAAATTCATAATATATAATAATAATAATAATAATAATAACGAAATTTATATAATAAAAATGAAAATTCATAAAAAAAATCAAAATAAATAATATATAATAATAATAATCAAAATAACATATAGAATATAATCTAATGAAAATTAATCACAAAATTAAAATTCATAATATATAATAATAATTAAAAAAATTAAATTTATATAATAATAATGAAAATTAATTAAAAAAATAAAAATTCATAATATGTAATAATAATAATCAAAACTACATATATAATATAATCTAACGAAAATTAATCACAAAATTAAAATTCATGATATATAGTAATAATTAAAAAAAATTATATAATAATTATGAAAATTAATCAAAAAATAAAAAAACACAATATGTAAAATTATTCAAAATTATTTAATAATTATGAAAATTCATAAAAAAATGAAAATTCATAATATGTAATAATAATAATCAAAATAATATATAATACAATCTAACAAAAATTAATCACAAAATTAAAATTCATAATATATAATAATAACAAAAATAATAAAAATTATTCAACAAATGAAAATTCATGTAAGTAAAATAAATCAAAATTAACTAATAAGAACGAAAATTCATAAAAAATAAAATTCATAATATATATTTATAAAATAAGTAAAATTTAATATAATTATATTTATTGAATTATTATTTGTAATTTAATTTTCTCATCCTATTTTGATGTTTTTCTCTAATGTACTACTAAGTAATTTGAAAACTAAACCGATTAAAATTTCTGTAATATATCTATTAACCCAAATATACTATTTATACAACATTTAATCGGTAAAGATATCCTATAATACAACAATCTTAATCTTCTTAAACTTAAAAATTAGTTTTAAATTTCTCAAAAAATAAAAAATAAATTTAAACCGCTTTAAATTTATTATTAATCATTCACTACATAAATACAGTCTTCTATTGTTAAAACTTAAAACTTCTAAAAAATTCTAACTCTAACTATTTTTCTAACCAACACAATACTACCATCATTGCAGAGACAAAAATATATACAAAACATTTTATGGAGAAAATTTGTTGAAAATATTCTAGTTTAGCTACGTGAATAATCTTATACAATAAATAACATGCCTTAAAATAGCTTTCAACCGTTGTATTCTCCTTTTCTTCTTTCTTCACACTATACTCTCAATCTCTCCCACGAATGAAATGTGTGTGTGTGTGTGTGTGAAGTTTTGTGTGCGTTAGGTGTTTAAATAGAAGAAGTAGAAAATTTATTTTTTTTTAAATTTTTAAATAAAGGCAGGGGCGTGCTCTGCACCCCTACCTTGATGATGCAATTGCAGCATGATGTTGCAATTACAGTATAAAAAAAATTTTAAATTTTTTTTATTGGCTCACACTTTTTTAAAAATTAATTTCATAATTCAGAGCTGGGGCGACACCTCCAGATCTGAAAATTATAAAAGCTGCCTCGAGACAGCTTTAATAATTTTTATTTATTTATTTTTTTAATATGTGACGCCAGCACACAGTTGGCGTGAGCTGTGCTCATGCCACAGGTGGCGTTGCCACGTGTGATGCCACCAATGGCGTGACACATGGCAACACCACTTATATGGTGGCGCCACGCCACCTGGCGCCATGTATGGCACTGTCTGACATGGCGCCACCAACTACCATATTTTAGCAATATTTTTCAACAGTGCAATATTTTGACAATTTTTCTTAAATTATCTAATATTTTGAAAAATTTCCTTGATTTCTTTTTTAATACCATTCCATATATTTTTAATTCCTAACAATGTCATAAATATTTTTTTTTTTGATAAAAAAAAGTTTTGACTCCTCGTGGGGGTAACCAAGTTGCTGATTACCTAGCAACATCTGCTTGTAAGGGGGTGAGCCCAATTGGGTGGGTCTCACAACCATCACCTCCTTTGATGTCTCTTTAGCTCTGGATACTCGGCAGACTTATTCATCGTCGGACGTTGCCCCTGGTGCGAATCCTTTTGAGAAGGGGGTTACTTAGGATATGTTCTCATCTTTATTTTGGATGTTATGTCACCTTGTGATGGCTCTGTATGTATTTCCTTATGTCTTTCATCTGTTGTGTATGGTTCTGTTTAAACGTTTTTATTTGAAGTAATATATCCATATCTTTCCGAGCAAAAATAAAAAAAAGTTTTGGAAGGGTTCGATACCAGTCCTCTATCAAGGTCAGGGCACGGCCCCGGGCTTTATGAGCACTTACTAGGGACTTACGAGATCGCCTATCAAAGGAGTCCCAGCGACGGTAGAGAGGATCGAACCCACGACCCAAGGGCCTAGTCCTGGACCCCTAACAATGTTGTAAATATTTCCAATTGAGTGTTTGCACCAAAACAACGTGGTTTAAAATAAAGGACGGAAGCCCACACTAGTCCGCAAAGATGTAAGCCGCATCCCTTGAATTCGCTCTATAGTAGTTGTGTTGTTGTTTGTTTTTTTTTTTTTCATTTTTGTTACAGTATGAATTCCTTTCAGAATTCAGCAGAAAAAAGTAATTCGACATTGTTACGGATCTAAATTATGGGCTCATTATGAGAATGACCCAATAAGCAACATCCTATGGATAATCCTAACAAACTCCCCAAATCAAGGAAATCAGAATTAATCTATCAATATCCTTATCAGGATCCCTCAAATCAAGGATCTTATCAACAAATATATCTTATATCTAAAAAGGATAAGATATATTATTTAATAGATATCCTAATATCTATTAAATAATAAGATAACAAAAAGCCCACAAATATAGGGCTCAAATAAATCTATAAATAGGGTACAAACCCTAATAAGAAAAGGGGGGCTCTGAAGATATCTTTTATGATCACAGAGTACACACCCTCACTCCCCTCTGGCTATAAGCTTATTCTTAACAAACGAACTATGTGGACTTTAATCCCTTTCAAGGTACGTAGGCCCCTGGGATTTAATCCAGGTCAAGTCTGAATATCCACAATTTTTTGTTCTACACTAGAACATTGGCGCCGTCCGTGGGGAACGAAAAATTTCGATTCCCATGACTAAAGATGGTCAATATGATAGAAAGGAGGAGAAGCTGTGAGCACTGTCTCGTCTTCCCATAAATGTATCTAGTGTTTATTATTTCTTTCCTGTGTTGTGGTGGAATGCGGGTAGAGTTATAGCCTCAGTTGCAGGCTGTGCAATCAAGGGACAATTTTATTTCAAAATTAGCTCTGACTTGCTTGTGAAAGACTCTGTTGTGAAAGAGTTTTCTGTTAAGTTGTCCTAGCAAGCATGAAAACTATAATATGACGCATCTCTCACGCACACTCGCCTAGACCTCAGGCCGGAATTGAGGTTCCTTGAATCGAAAAACGAGGAGAATATTGAGTCATTTTCTTCCCATTTGATCCAAGTACAAGGACAGTTTTCTGAAGATCAGAAAAATGCCAGAAAACTGATCAATTATGAAGTAGGTTCGGTCTCCCTGAAACCTCAGAACCGAGTATGAAGTCGAGATCAGATATAAAGCAGCGGCATGATGAAATGCCAAATTTGCAAAATGCTGAGTTTCTGCATGCACGTGAGTCACCGAGATGCTAACTGTCGAGATCCCAACTTCTGCATGCAAGTGAGGAGACAAGATGCCTATGTTTTGAGATATGCGCTAACGTCAGCTTGCTTAATGCGATTACAAGCGTAAAGCATCCATGCCGAGTTTTGTATTTCTGAGATTAAAAGGTGCCGAAATGTATATTTAGAGCTCAAGATTCTAGGGCCTAAGTGATCATCTGACGCCCAGCTTGGTCCTGGAGCCTTTATCAAGGGGCCCAGAATCACTAAAGCATGAGTTGGACCTTTGTCGAGACTCTGGCAAGCATTCTGGCGTTAATTGCTGAGATTCTAAGAAGCTGAGGATCAGCTCTTACGTTAGCTTTTCAGAAACAAAGCTGCAGGAGCATTCTCAGAGTTGTGATGGGGTATTGCTAATGCAATTTTGAGGACAAAACTTTTCTTGCAAAAGGTTTTGGAAATTTGCATCTCAAAATTCATGAATGTTTCTCGAATGCTTGATAATCAGTTAGCTCCTGCTTGGGGGGTGAAGTCCTACCCATCTTACTCATTAAACATTGAAAACCATGAGCCCGCGAAAGATTTACGAAGTAGGAGCGTGAAAGACCAACAATGGACTCTTCAGTGACTTTGAAGTAGCAACCTGATTGCAATACGAGACTCTAAGAAGTCGAGATATCGACAAAGGCAGAACATGGAACTTACATACCACCGACATACTTAATGCTGAGAAATGCTGAGATACAGAAATGCATAAAGGCCGAGAGGTAGGCATTCAACGTCAAGTTCCCTGTCTTGTTGTAGAAATGCCAAGATGGCAAGAGACCGGCCAAAGAAACCTGGTCCGAGATTCCAATATCCGAGATCCGAGATGCAGAGGTTCCTACAGGCCGAGATGCACAGCTCTGTTCCTCAATTACGCTATTTTTGTAGAATGGTCATAACACAAGGGCAATAAATCAAAAAGTTCTTAGCTGAAGATGGAATATCACCTAGAGGGGGGTGAATAGGTGATTCAAAAATAATATTCGCTTAATCAAAATTTTCGCAAGTTAAGACAGAATACTGACTAAGCAAAAATTTAAAGGAGAGTAGACACAAGTCAATTTATATTGGTTCGGTCTAATATCTTGACCTACATCCAGTCCCCAAGAACTCCTTGGGATTTCCACTATCTCTTTAAGAATCACAAGTACAACTTTGGGATGATCCTTACTCTCTCGGACTTACTCCCCTTTACTACTTGTAATTGTACACTCACACTTAAGGTTCCACAACCTTAAGATTTTTACAATTGGATAAATGAAATAAGTGTTTAAATAACTCCTCACAAGAGTAGATAAGAAATGAACACTGAAGAACAGATATGAGTGAAACTGATAAGAATAATAACTCAGAGTAAATGCGCCGAGTTTCGGTGGTTGGCTGAATTGAATGCTTCTTCAATTTATAGTTGCCTTGTACATAAGCCGTTGTCTTGATACAGCCGTTGTCTTTATTCGTAACCTTGGCAGGCGAAGGCGGAGGTCACATGACCATTGGCATTTTGGCACTATCTGCTAGCAGTTTGAATATTTGAAGAACAACTGCTTTACCAACATTCTTATTCCTTAAGCGAATGTTTCCGCTTAACATATTTGACCGTTAGAGTTCTGAAGGAATGTTGTCACTCTTTGCCTTTTCATTCTGATACGATTTCTGCTGTAATAAATGTTGATGACATCATCTGCCTTTTATCTGACCATAAGAGTTCCTGATATTTCCATGATAAAATAAACTCGAAATATGGTTAGTAATAAATAGTGTAATGTAATCTTAGCAAGAACCATGAATCAGATTCACATGGGTTAGATACAGAAATGATCGCAAAAGCTACGTAAAAAAATATATCAATTTAAAGCCTGACAACCTCGAGGTTCATATTCAACCTCAAGTTTCTTACCAACCTCGAGTTTATAACACCAACCTCGAGGTTATGAATCAAAGCATTCTTGGTAACTAAAGTATGTAACCTCGAGTCACACATTTTACCTCGAGTTTTACCGTAACCTCAAGGTTCATTTACCTACCTCGAGGTTCAGTATGATAAGGTATTGATCGGAGACTTCATGAGCTCAACCTTGAGGTTTTATTTAAACCTCGAGTTTCTGACTAACCTCGAGGTTAATTATCCTGCCTTGAGGTTTTGACTATTTAATTAAAGATCACAGTTAGCAAAGGATGTAGACTCAACCTCGAGTCAAAATATCACCCTCGAGTTTTGGACTAACCTCGAGGTTAGTATTCAAACCTTGAGGTTGACACAAGGAAGATTCAGAGGATCGCTAAGACTTTAAACCTCGAGGTTTAGTTGTAACCTCGAGTTTTACTGTTACCTCGAGGTAATACCCTCAACCTCGAGGTAATTTATCAGCAACCATCTAATCCCATTTCTCATGACTTTGACAGATAAGCTATTTTTCTCTATAATGTTTAGTCATCATCAAAACATAGAACTAACATTAGCGTCCTGGAGAACTCTATTCTTTTTGCTAAGCACGTGTCAAGGGCCAACTTGATGAAGTGCAGAGATGACATGCAAGCTGTGGGAAGAGGGATGGAAGCACGCCATTGGTTCAGGCTTCAACCTTAATTTGTGAACAACCCAACCTATTTTATCTGCCGAGTCGATGAACTGCAGACTTTTTTAAATGCCGAGGTGCTGAGATGGGCCTCCAATATCAGCTATAGGCTAAGATTCCAAACATCGGCGAGAATGGAGTAAACGCGAGGAACCACCTGCAAGCTGAACTCAGACAGAGCGTGCATGTGCTGAATGATACATGGAATGATGGGAACAACGATGAAGCTAAGCTCGATCAAATGTTATTACTCCTTGCCATGCAGCCGCTGGGTATCCTGGTTGAAAGCAAGGTTACAGCAAAATGCACCATATTTGGGAAGCAGTGAAACTCGGAGAAAAGTTTATGCCGAGATATTTAGTGATGGCCGGAATGCTGGGGTTCCGACATGAGTTGCTGAAACTCTAAAAGGCCGAGGCTCCAGAGTTATGAGATGCCAAGCTCGTTAGTATCGAAACTATCGTGATAAGCATTATGCATCAGCTCCATGCAGGTGGAAGCCGAGATGAGCTCCAACGTCGACATGCTTATTGTCGAGATTACAAGTTCGAAGATGTCGAGATTCTGAAAACCAAGATGACAGGCAGTACTGGTCAAGAAACAGAGCTCAATGCCGATATACATTCAAACGTGAAATACCAAGGTCGAGTTGCATGTCCGGGCTTCTAACGTTGACCAAGGAAGTGCGTGGAAGTAGTGTGGTAAGATAGCCTGACTCATAATACTCACTTGAAGATAAGCAGATGAGGTTAGTGCACCAGCACCTTCTTTAATTAATCTAACGCCAAATCTGCAGTCCCTAAACATAGGAACTTTTGTTGTGCTGAAAGCTTGGTTATATTGGGTTCAACCTCAGTAAATATATCTTGTGCAATATATGTGAGAATGAAATATCTGGAGCTATTTTGGTTTTTATGACTGGTCGGAAATTCTATGCGGAGCGCAAAGCAGATGAGATCAGTTACAAAGCATTTTATGGATGCTCTCAGTTCTGAGCAGAGTCAGCCGATGTATGGCTCCTTGCGGCTCGGGCACGAACCTGGATTTCTTGTTTGGATTGGATAAAGAATATCCTTCCTGCTTAGTAATTCTCGGAGCAGCTTAAAAAGCATGGCAAAAAGCAAGACACGCTACTTGTGAAGAAACCATAATGAAGGTTTATGAATGATCTGCACTTGCCAATGGATCTTAGCGCCATGCCATGTGAATCATTAATTATAATCTTAGCGGCATCCAGATATAAATGTCTCGGCAGATATGGCCTTGGCTCCCAGTTATTGTGCTGATATGACAATCAGTGTTCGCACTCTTGAGAATGAAAGCATGGTCTTCAATAATTATAACAAGAGTTGGAGGTATCATTATGAGGAGGTGGTGCACCAGCTGCAAATTTTCAAATCGTGATTCAAGCAGAAGATGAGGTGCTGCAATTACGGATAATCTCTACTCAAGCAATGGCATAATATCGTGGCTCTATAGGGAAGAAATGATTAATGGCACAAATAGTCATTTACAACTGATGCAAAGAGAAGAAGTGCGCCAAGTGTTTCAGGGTCCATAATATTTCAAGAAATGCTTGCGGAGTATTATCAGCAAAGTGTCCTAAATGATCATTGTTAGTTACTATTAAATTTATGGGAAAGTAGTAGGCTGCATGAAGATCAATTGACATATGTCGACACATGTCAAAGAGCTACGTATAAGGGAAAGAAGCTTCTCTTGAGTTATTACTCAAGCTACATGTAGCATCAAACTAATGATATACGTGAAAGTGGAAAAAATCACCAAGAGGAGGGTGAATTGGGGATTTTAAAAATTCTTTTCAACTCTTAAAAATGAAGCTTAAGAAATGGATAATAAAAGAGTAGAAAAAGAAAAGCTTAGGCACATAGAATTTATACTAGTTCGGTCTCAATCTTGACCTACGTCCAGTCCCCAGATACCTTCTAGGTGTTTCCACTAATTTAACAGATTTTCAATTACAACAATGAAGACCAGACACAATCCTAATCACCTAGGACTTGCTCCCCCTTACATTTTGTGATTGAACAACCCAACTCACAGGTTCCACAACCTTGAGTTCTCACAAACAAATGCTTTCAAAAATTTACAAACTCTCAAAAGAGTAGATAAGGATAAACACTGAAGAACAGGTTGAAAATAACAATACAGACTCAAATTTCAAAGTATAATCAAGATAGCATCGTTGTGTGTATGTTGTTTTGAGTTTTCACAGCCTCTTATAGACTGAATGGATAAGCTAGCCGTTGCAATTCTTTCTCTAATGTTCAGCTGCAATTTTGGAAAAATGGCAGTAGCATATTTTGCTCTGTTCTTTGAATTCTTAGCTGGAATCTTGGAATTTAGTTGTTGCAGAAGGTCTTCCAGATTTTTAGTCATTCCTTTAACTTAATTTGACCGTTTAAGATTATTCTTATGAGTTACAACGGTCTGAGCTGAACATCTAGGATAAGGGGGAAGGATCAGCCCTGTTCAAGGTTCGTCATTTAATGCATTTATCCTAGATCTTGATCTCACCTTGATCTTGGCTAAACCTTATCTGAAAAACACTCAAAACTTCATCAAGGACATTAGAAACAATAATATCATATCATGAAATAATTTCAGGAAGACCCATTAAGATTTCGCAGATCAACATCATTTGATTTTTCAAAATCCCCAATGCAAACTCGAGTTTGTTCTTCCAGACTCAAGTTTGGGGTTCATCCAGAAAGCATGTCCGTTGATTAGAGGTCTAAACTTGCAGTCTGTAAAAGCTAACTCGAGTTTGGCTTTTACAGAGAGAACTATCGGGCTTTGGACTTGGCATGGAATTTTGGTCCTGCTCCTAGACTCGAGTTAATTAGTGACTGACTCGAGTTTGGGTCTATGTTTGAAGAACAAGCCTAAGTTCGTGATTTTCCAGACTGGAGTTTTGGAAAGATGGTAGAAATTCGAGTGTTTCTCTATTTGTCCTAAACTCGAGTTTACAATGACAGACTCGAGTTTATGTTTGAGCTGAAACTATTCAAATCTTTCTGTTTGGTCTAGACTGGAGTTTAGGAATCCAGACTCGAGTTTGGCTTGCTTGGAATTCTGAGTGCTCTCTGTATCTTCCAGACTTCAGGTTTGGTTTTGCAAACTGGAGTTTGGCTTGTTGTGAAAATTTCTGATTGCTTTCTGTAACTCCTCAGACTCGAGTTAGTCCAAGCAGACTCGAGTTTGGCTTTCTTCGCAGAAATAACCAGCTTTCTGTCAACCCTCAAACTCGAGTTTACATACCCAAACTCGAGTTTGCCTTTGACAGTGAGATTTTCATATTGCCAAAAACAAACTTCATATCAAGTTTACAATTGCTAGTTATCATCAAAACACATTGAGAACTAACAATACGTTCATGTTCCCAATTTCATGCTTCAAGGAGAAAATATTAAAATATGGAGAACAAAAAGATGTACCATCGTTGCCTTCTATGGGTTGTGCTATCACAATCATCAGATATTATGATGCATTGGCGACATGTTTATTTTCTCTTCTCTTGGTGTACATATGGATTAGCGTGCAATTAGGAGCTGTTAGGTAAAGCCAATTTTTAATCAAATGGAGGAGCTTCGTCCAAGTCAGGATGAGGAATTGTTTTTATGGAGTCTTAATTGATTCACTGGGAAGGAGTTTTAAGAAAGTTGCATTAAAAGTCTGAACAAAGTCAATGAAGGGCTAGCAATTTGATGCATTCAATGTTTTGGTGCTATAAGGCTTCAAGGAGCCTGATGAGTCCTGAAAATCAGATGTAATTTTTGGTGACAGCAAATATGACTAAGTTAAAAGCAAAGGTAATGTTAACATTGTTATAATTCAAGACAATGCTAAAATTATAATGTAATGCATACTCCTACTTTGTCTCATAATCTGCTTAGTGTTGGATAATAAATGCATAGTGGTCATTCGACTCTGCTCAATGATAACTGTTGCACTAGTAGAGACAAAAATCTGGGCAAATTATTGCTAGAGTTCCTATGTCCGAAAATATGATGTTTTCATTGGCCATTCCAATGCTTGAAAAGTATATGGTACATGAAGGCGGACCCTGGTTAAATCGAATCTGATTAAAATCCGGGCTCCGTACAAGTTTTTGAAGGTGGATGTAAATTTTTGAAGCTGGACCCTGGTTAAACCGAATCTGGTTAAAATCCGGGTTCCATGTTAATTATTGAAAGCGGACCTCGGATTAACTTGATCTAGTTAAAATCCGGGCTCCATGTAAATATTTGAAAGCGGACTTTGGTTAAACCCAATCTGGTTAAAATCCGAGCTCCGTGAAAAGCTTTATGGGAAACATATAAAAGGCGGACCCCGATTAAACTGAATTTAATCAAGTTAAAATCCGGGCTCTGCATAAAGTTTTGCGGCAAAGGAAAGGAGGAGTGTGCCTCCAAAAGGAAAAGAAGTATAACCCGGTTAAATCCGAGTTTCACAGTGAAATTCGTGGTTCCATGATCAATTCAAACCCGGTAAAACTGAAAGAATAGTTAAAACGTGTTTCCATGATCAATTTGGAACCTGGTAAAATTAAAAGAAAATTATGCAGTTCATTTCGTGCTCCTTAAATGGAACCCGGATAAACTGAAAATTATATAGTTAAACCCGTGCTCCTTAAATGGACCCCAAATAAACTAAAAATTATACAATTAAATCCGTGCTACTTAAATGGACCCCGGATAAATTGATAATTATACAGTTAAAACCACGTTTCCATGATCAATTTAGAACCCGATAAAACTGAGTTTGAAGAATAGTTAAATCTGTGCTCCTTAATGGGACCCCGGATAAACTGAAAATTATATAGTTAAATCCATTCTCCTTAATGGGACCCCGAATAAGTTGAAAATTATACAGTTAAATCCGTGCTCCTTAATTGGACCCCGGATAAACTGAAAATTATACAGTTAAATCCGTACTCCTTAAATGGACCTCGAATAAACAGAAAATTATACAGTTAAATCCACGCTCCATAAGTAGGCCCCAGATAAACTAATAAAACTTAAAAAGCCAGGGTGACGCGAACCCGGCTCTTATAAGATTTGTGAACAAGTCTTATAAACATTACGATGCATCGGAACGACAATCTAGGATGGTTTGTCATCATCATGCTGATCCTGATCAGGTTGAAATGTTTAGGATTTCATTCAAGTAATCAAATCCCGAACAAGTGACGATTGGCTATCACCTCGGATTACGGCTTTGATTACAAGTCAAAGTACTAAGATGATTATTTAAAATCATATGTATATTGAGAATGCCTGATTATTAATAAACATGCCTGTTTATTAATATCGGTGGAATATCTAGCAAATTCTGCGCAATATATCTTGACTATGGCCCAGTCATTGAATAGAACTCTGAACATATGTTTGAGTTCATATAATCAACTTATTGTTGAAATCAAGATACAACTCGGACATGAGATCCGGGTTAAAAAATCAATACACTCTGGCAACCTAGAGACCTGAACTACTAGGTTGGGGGCAACAGAGTGGACATCGATGAATTAACAAAAAAGCATGATTACCAATAACTGGAATTAATGCAAATTAGAAAAGAAATCAAGCTCGAACAAGCATCCGAGTTCAAGCTCGGACTAGTATTTGAGTTTGATAAAAAAGAAGCAAACTAAATGATTTGCGCAAAATAGTAAGTATTTTCCATTGATTAAGATTTACTTACATCTTGTTAAATGCAAGAATATAAATCGGATAATTATCCGGGAAAAATTGCTACAAAAGCAAGCAAGACAATCAGTACATCCCAGCAACTCAGAGACCTGAACTACCGGGCTGGGGGGCAATTGTTACGGATCTAAAGTATGGGCCCATTATGAGAATGGCCTAATAAGCAGCATCATATGGATAATGCTAACAAACTCCCCAAATCAAGGAAATCAGAATTAATCTATCAATATCCTTATCAGGATCCCTCAAATCAAGGATCTTATCAACAAATATATCTTATATCTAAAAAGGATAAGATATATTATTTAATAGATAGCCTAATATCTATTAAATAATAAGATAACAAAAGCCCACAAATATAGGGCTCAAGTAAACCTATAAATAGGGTACAAACCCTAATAAGAAAAGGGGCTCTGAAGATATCTTTTATGATCACAGAGCACACATCCCCACTCCCCTCTGGCTATAAGCCTATTCTTAACAAGCGAACTACGTGGACTTTGATTCCTTTCAAAAGTACGTAGACCCCTGGGATTTAATCTTAGGTCAAGTCCGAATATCCACAATTTTTTGTTCTACACCAAAACAGACATAATAATTAATGATATTTTAAGAAAATATTTTTCAGGTAATTTGAAAGAATTTCATTTTTATCCTTAATTATTAGATTTTCTTTTCCTAGTTTCATTCTTATCCTTAATTAGCGTTTTTACTGGTAATAATTTTTAGATGTAATTAGCCCCTTAAAGTATTTCAGGTTGTAATTTCACTCATAATATATTTAAATGTGCGTAATTTCACCTAAAATTAGCAGAGTTAGAAATTACGTGTAATCTTTTAAAAAAAGGGCAAAAATATTAAAGTCGTTTATTCCTGTAAAACATCTGTTACTTTATTTTTTTTGTGGGGGGCCCACAAACTCAGTTTTTCTTCTCTCCCTCTCACACCTAACAAAAAAATAAAGGCGGGATTTTGCTTCCTTGAAGAAGTATTTGGGTTGTGGAAATGAGAGCAGTTCGAAGGCAGCGATGAAAACGTGAGAGTTATGGGAAGTGATTGGTGGTAGGCAGTCTGAAATTTTGCATGCACTTCGGATTCTTTAGAGGCTTTGCCGACAGAAGTGAGAGGGAGGGAGTTGACGTGGATGAAGGATGACTGTCTTCACAGGCCCCACAAAATTAAAGTAGGAAAAATTCCCCCCAAACTCAAATAATTAAAATATTATCAAAAATGTTATAAAACTGAAGGAATTCTAGAGAGAAGTCAGAGGAAATTCTAGAGAGATGAAATCCATTCAAGTGTAATGAATAGTTACAGGAGACCTCTATTTATAGAAGGATGCAAATAGTAGATTACTATGCGTATATACCATGTCATCCTGTATTTGGAGATTATGGGTCAATGGACATCCACATAATAAGAATATTCATAACACTCCCCCTTGGATGTCCATTTATGAATGTGCCTCGTTAAAAACTTTAACTAGGAAAAACCCAGTGGGATAAAAACCTAGCCAAAGAAAAGAGTACAACATCCATTAATACACTATCCAGTGCTGCCTCATTAAAAACCTTTCTAGGAAAAACCCAGTGGGATAAAACCCAGATAAGGGAAAAAGAGTACAGCGTGTATCGTCTCCCCCTCTTGATTACATCAGTGTTACTCCCCCTGATGACTGCATTGCTTCAATGTCTTTCTGAGCATATTATTCTTTCTGTCATCAAATATTCTGTTAGAAACGCCCAATTTGATTGTTCATTATATACCTGCAAGATCTAAATCTGTCAAGTAAAGTCATAATAATCTTTTCATAAATATATATGTGCATATAGAAATTCAATAAATGTTTATTCAGATAATGATGCTATATGCACTATCATCTTTTGGGACATATGTGTTTCTGGCGCCTTATGTGCTTCTAGCACATACAAATATATTGTGGCTTATGATCCTCATTATCATTCATTGCAGCATATGCTATCATAGATATTATTAACGTCGACTTCATTTTCAGTCCCATCGGATTTCATTCATAATTTATTGAGATCTCATTATATTCACATATATTAGGTACCTAGGTCTCTCTTGGACCACAATACACTTTTCTTGTAATATCTCTTCTGGAGATAACATCTCATCAAAAGATAACTCTTCTGGAGCTTTACTTAATTATCCTCGACTTGATCATCTATATTTTATAGCTCCTTTTCTCTTTCGAGGATTTTTATCTTTATAACCGATGGACCAGCAACGCTTCAGGCGTGCTTTATAACAATTCATATAGGAGCATTTGCAGTTGGGACATGTGACTTTGTCACTTTAGGTCAGTAAATGCTTTTAGCATTTGATTAGCTAAAATCTGCAAATGAATTATCTTTTAAACTTTTAGTGCACATTTCTTTGTATGAGGACCAATATGAGCCAATGATAATTCATTTCACTTTATCTTTACCCAATCTGCTTATTTTTCTCCCCCTCATCAAATCATCAATTTTCTTTGTATATCCATCTATGTGCATTGTAATAGATAAATAATCATTACACATTTAAAACATTTCAAGATGGAATTAATCTGGCTCCTGACCAAAAGCCAATTATACGGGGAGAATTCTGTTGGCTTATATAATTGCTGCAAATATACACAACATATAAATTTTGTTCTCATAATCATTGATCTATCCATTCATAGATACTTTAATACATTATTTCTGGATCATTCAATCTGGAAATTGCGCGCATAATATATTGCAAACTTCTGGTTGCAAACATCACTGCAAACTTTGCAAATTTATAATCTCATATGTAAACTTTCAATTTGATATATTTCCAGAGATCCATTTCCAATAATTAATTCTATCTGAGAACATGCAGCACATAATATATGACTCGGATGATCAAACAAGTCATGCCAACATTTCATATGATTTATCATCAAACCTAATATTCATTTTGGGGGAATCAACATAGAAACATTCACAAAGAATTATCACATAAATATTCACACTTGATATATATCATTATCATTCTCCCCCTCAAGTGTGAGACCTTAAAAATTAATTTATGGAATTTCCATACAATATTCCATGATAATAGCATATATGATATCTATTTCATTAAAATTCCACATATTTCTAAATGCATTATCAATGCATAATTTTGTTACTTCTGGTAACAAAATTTCCATTTTCCAGAATCAACAAATATATATTAAATACAAAATCATCAGGTGTATCTTTGCAGATTTACGAGCGCAATACTGTGTAATCACAGGCACATCACTGTGGAATCACAGGCGCGACAACTCAGATTGTCATATACATATAAAGTCAAAAAGATTCCAGGCTCGTGCTTTATAGGGAGCAAATCTGAGGCACATCACTGTGGAATCACAGGCGCGACAACTCAGATTGTCGTATACATATAAAGTCAAAAAGATTCCAGGCTCGTGCTTTATAGGGAGCAAATCTGTAGAGATTTAACAGGACTACGCAAATCTGCAGAGATTCAATAGGATTTAATTCAACTATAAATAGAGGAAGGCAAACGAACATGCCTCACAAACACTCAAGCATCTGATAATATCAACTACCAGATACTCACACATATTTCTCTAAATTCTATTGTCATGGCAAGACCAAGCAGTTTTATCCCAGTTTCTGATACATCCGAAACAGCATTACTTGATGCTTTGTTGTATGATGATCAGCATAACATGTCATTTACTTCTTTGTTATCTCCTAATCCCTTTGAAATGTTTATTCCTCCTTCTACTATTCCTCCTTCTGCTTCAAATGTACCTACTTCTCCCCCTAGAACAAGTGTTCTTCCTCAATCTACAAGGATTGAAGGTACAACTGAAGCAGGTTCATCAAGGAGGCCTGTTAAGAGGTGTAGAACTATGGCAGAACTAATGGAATCTACCAATCCAGTTCAGCCAATAGTGTCGGCAGTTAATCAACCAGCATTCACTAGCCAGCAAACTATCATCAGTTTGCTAGCAACAACCAGCCCGACAACAACAATCAGCCTGCCAACAACCACTAGCCAGCCAGCAACAATTAGCCAGCCAACAGCTACAAGCCAATTAACAACTACTAGCTTATTGGAATGTAGTTGCTGTCATGTTTTACGGGAAATTATTCATACCAACGGACTTCAGTACCATAAACTTGAAGTTCACGGAAGAAGAACAGGTATGATTACCCATGCTGTTTTATTTGAAAAAGTACAGGATAAATCTTATAATACTGACAGGCTTCCAATGTTTGATTTCACAAAGAAAAATTTTGAAGAAATCAAACAATTTCTGACACAGTATTGTATAGATTTACAAGCATCAGGATATATCTTGATGCGTGATCCTATATTAGCCTATCATGAGGTTCTCTGTGTTGGTTCAGAATGGGCTATAAATCCAAATGACCTCCATGGAAGTTCATTTCAAACCAATATTGAACACTCATTAGGCAAAGGAAAACAACCTGCAGTAAGTATACCCTATGATACTTCATCCCTTAACCAGGGTGAATTATATAGGTTATCTATGGAGCAAAGAGAAAGAATAAAGAAAACAACGCTCCATGATTTAAGAAATTATTTTCACTTAACCCTTGATGAAGCGAGTAAACAATTAAATATGTCTACTCACACCATACAAAAAATCTATCAAAAAGGAGGGTTAACTGAGTGGCCACACAAGAAGCTCAAGAAACTTATGACGCAAATCTCGATATTACGAAGAGCTTTGCCTCATCTGGATCCCATCTCAAGAAAAGCAAAAGAAGAAGACATTAAATATCTTCAGAATGAGATGATTAAGGTTTGTAATGATGTTGAGCCACTCGCTATTAAACTTTGTTGAAATAATATTTCCTTTTGTTTAATTATTTTGTTTATGAATATTCCTCTCCCGTATTCACAAAAATTGTTATAATCATAGAAATCACAAAACAACCATAATAATATATTTGCTTCATTCACTTCTGGGAATGAAGTTGGATAAAAATTCATGATCCATAACTCACTTATTTGTTTGATCATGGCAAGAAATTAATCCATAATATTTCTTGACTTTACCACAATATTTCTACTACAATAGCAAATTGAATATATTTATTTATAATATCAATCATGATCATACAATCCCTTGTCTCATAATTTAAGGGAATATTTAATGCCAAATATATAATTTTGAGACCTTTATACAACTGATGGCATACAAAATTTATGGATCAAATATTGTTTCATAATTTGTCACTTGTTATCAGGCTAACTTGCCTCTTGGCTTCAGGCTATCTTGCCTCTGAAATTAAGGCTATCTTGCCTCTTGGTCTCAAGCCAATTTATGCCTCATCTCTCTATGGCATTTTGATCTCATAATATATATGGCCTTTTAACAGTTTATCTTCAGGATAAATAAAATATAAACATAATAAAATAAATAGATGGAACCCACTAATATGTATATATTAGTGTCGTTGCCATAAATAATAAAAGGGAAGGGGGATTTATATAAAGCAGTAAATAAATAAATAAAAATAAAATAAATGACTGGAAATAAACGTGCTAAATAAATAAAAAGAAGATGAAATAGGAATGGGAGTAAACTCACAGCGAGACCTATCTCATTCAAAGGTAAGAAAGAAGATGCATATGCAAATGTAAATATATAAAGCAATTAATAAATAAATAAAATAAAATAAATGACTGGAAATAAACATGCTAAATAAATAAAAAGAAGATGAGATAGGAATGGTAGTAAACTCACAGCGAGAGCTATCTCATCCAAAGATAAGAAAGAGGATGCATATGCAAATGTAAATATATATATAATATATAGAAGGCAGTAAATAAAATTTAAATAAATGGAGTCCACTATATCAGTGTTACCACCATGAAAAATAAAGCAGTAAATAATAAAATAAATGGTGCCCACTATACTAGTGTTGCTACCATGAAAAAGTAAATAAAGCAGTAAAGAATTAAAATAAAATAAATGGGGCCCACAAAGTGTCACCACCATAAAAGATAAATAAATGCTGAATAAAATAAATAAATTGAGCCCACTAATAGATATTAGTGTGCCTCCATGAAGAATAAATAAATGCATAATAAAATAAATAAATGGAGCTCACTATTAAAAAGTGTTGCCGCCATAAAAGATAAATAAAAGTAAATAACATAAAAGTAAATGTTAGTTACAATAAAAATAAATGCACAAAAGTAAATGTTAGTGACAATAATAAAATCTCAAATTAAAACAATTAAAAGAGAAAATTAAATCTAGACTTTCAGGAGTCAAATTAACAATAATAATAAAATTATATATAATTAATCTAGACTTCCAATCTGGAGTCAAATAAATAACAAATAAATAAATAATAAATAATAATAAAATCTCAGTTTTTTTTTTTTTTTTTTTTTTGTAAAATCTGTCAGCACAAACAATGATTTTTTTTTTTTTTTTAATAATATATAAGATGACAAAAGAGAGACTTCACGTGAAGGGGGTGCAAATTTTTAGTGAGACATGTAGGGTCCATAGGTTTGAATCTGAAGGGAAAAGTAGGAGCTTGTAAAAGAATGGAGAAAATAATCATGCAGACACCGAACTAACAAACAAATAGAGAAAAGTGGCTAATAATTAATTGTACATAAATAAAGAAAGAGGAAGCCATCACCGGATTGAGGATATCTCCAGCGACAGAAGGCGGTCAGGTATGAAAAGCAGAGAGAAGTAAAGTTGGGTGCTCGTGGTGGTCTTACTCCTTCGTTTATGATGCCTCTGAGAAGTAAGGGAGACACACCTAGATCTAATGTTGAGCAGAGATGGGGGAGAGGGAAAAATAGATCTGAAACTGAAACTGAGAAGGAAGGGCGAAAATGATGCTGAAAAGTTGGAAGGGATGAGTTTGGTGAAAGAACGCATAGAGATCTGCAGAATGAAGAAAAGAAGAAGGTAGAAGCTATCAGCCAAAGGAGAAGCCATCGTGCTGATAACGTGTTATAAAACTGAAGGAATTCTAGAGAGAAGTCAGAGGAAATTCTAGAGAGATGAAATCCATTCAAGTGTAATGAATAGTTACAGGAGACCTCTATTTATAGAAGGATGCAAATAGTAGATTACTATGCGTATATACCATGTCATCCTGTATTTGGAGATTATGGGTCAATGGACATCCACATAATAAGAATATTCATAACAAAAAAAAGTTTTTTTTAAAAAATCAGAGGTTAAAAAAGGCTCTAAAACTTTTTTGGATATTATTTTAGAAACATTAATAAGTATATCAGTATATAGCAACTAAATACGTTAACAACTAGGGCCTTTTTTTATATGAGACTTTTTTTAAACCTTTTTTTTTACAATATCTTAATTCCTTGAGCTTAAGAATTATCAGTTTTGCTATTTTTACATCATCTTTAAAAAATTTATACCTGAGTTTGCTCATAACAAAATTTAAGGGTTAAGGTGTAAAAATATACATAAGTTTTTTAGTCATGAGCGCCCAGCACTAAGAACTTTTTTTTGGAACAAAAATACACACGTAGTTATCATTTTGGAGTAAAAGTCACATCCCACCGTTAATTCACTGTTCACCTTGATGAGAGAGAAATAGATAAAGTGAACAGTAACATAACGGTGATAAACAGTGACTTAACAGTGAGATGTAACTTTTGTTCTAAAATGGTAACCACATGTTTATTTTTGTTCCAAAAAAAAGTTCTTGGTACTAGACGCTCCTAAGAAAAAGGATCATGTGTATTTTTGCATCTTAACTCAAAATTTAATTGTGCCAAACACACCTTTAAAAATATTATTATTAAATTTTAACCTTCACCCCATTTATTTAAATACATCAGATATAAAATTGTATTCTAAAATGCTTTAAAGTGTTTATTGCACCTTGAAAATACTTGGAGTGCTTTTAACCCTTTTTTAATTTGATAACACAGATATTATTATTTTCAAAATAATTTACTACCAATTAGATTAAACTATTATTTGTTCACTGTATTTTTCATTCCATAACGAGGATTATGGATATTATTTTTATTTGTATTTCCAAAATTCCAAGGCACACCAAATTTAAGTAAAGTAACAAGTTGTTAATTAAGGTTTTACTTATAAGAAAAAAAATATAAATTTGAATTTGAAAAAGTAATTTTAAAAGGTAAATTTATTAGGAGGCTAAAATTCTTTAGTCTTTACCTTCGAAGTCATAAGAAACCCTGAATTAAATAAAAAGATTCAGCGAAAGACAAGCCAAAAAAGTATTCAGAAAAAAGTGAAAAATGTAACGATATCATGGTATCAAATATGAATCACTGATAACTAAATTTTTAATTTTTAGTTACAGTTACTTTACAAATATGTAGATGATTTATTGACCCTATTTCTATGAATTTAAATTCTGTAATGTATTATGGCCAAAAAAAGAAAAAGAAAAAAAAAAGAGTGAATTGTTGAATGAATTGTGCCCTGAAAATCCATAAACAAGGATATATTAGAAAATAATGAAACCTTAGTTAACCCCTAAAGTAGTTCATCAAGAGAGCCTCTACCTCCGAATCCCCCCTCTCTCTTGAGCAGGGAAGTTCTGTCGGACTTCAGCTGAATCAGCAATCACTTACTTCGCTCGCTCGCTCTGAACACTGGCCAGCCGCTACCTCGTCCCCTTTTCGTTCTTCGTGAACGGACCATCAGGCGGCGGCGGCGGCGTTATCACTTTTTCATTGTTTGTCGGCTCTAGCAGACCAGAGTGTTTCCGGCTTGGCGTCCTATCTTTCTTCAACGACGCTTAGTTTGCCGACGTCGTAGGGTATGATTTTTAAGTGATTTCTTTTCCCAATTTTTTTCTTACGTGGGAAGCATACGAAGGTTTCAGGGTCTCCGGATGTCGGAAAAGGCTCAGACTTTTTCTGGAATTGCTTGTAAACACTCCACTTATATGCTTTTATAGTCTGTCTTATGTAAATTTATTGGCTTTTAGATTTCTTGGTGCCGATTATCTACTGGTCCCTTAATCTGAAACAGACCCTCCACTACTTCTTCCTTACAACTTAAGAGTTTTCCCTGTTTGGAGTTTAAGATGTATGCAATTTCTTTTCTCTCCTTTTGTTTTTGTTTTTGTTTTTTATTTTTTTGGGTGTGGAAGAGAAAAGGAAAATGGCCTACCTGTATTACACGGTATATTGAGGTGGGTGAGTACAAAGTAGTATTTTCTTATTTGGGAAGTAGGAACTCCAATTTCTATAATTTGTCAGATTTTTCATTTGTTTTCCACCTCATGCACATTGCAGGCTTACCTTCTCTTTCGACTGCTCACATGAATTACACCATTTCCCCAGCTTGTATTCTAAATCTCTGTTTCGGTACTGTTGCCATTCACTCATTTCTTCTTCTTCTTTTTCCTGTTCTTGTCATAGTTTTCTGAATCTTGGAAGCATATTGTTGGGCATAGGGTAGCTTTGCTTCTGCTCCACTGAACAGGAGTAGTAGTAATGGAGGGGTTGAAGGTGTCAGATGCTAATCTAGTTGTATATGTTCATCCTTCAAAGAGTAACAAAGTTCCCCAGGCTGTTCTCAATGAGCTCAGCACTTTGCTTTTCACGTAAGTTATCTCACCTTTTGGTTTTATATTTTAGTAGGATTTCTGCATGAAGTTATGATTTTTTTTCTGATCAAGGACACGATTGTTGATGAACTTTTAGCTGTTGTAGGTAGCTGCTAATCATTTTCATTTGATTGTGGTAGAAAGAGATTTACGGCAATGTTAGGTGCTGGCATTCTTAGCCCTGTCTTGTCAACTCATGATGAGAGAAGTGATAAGTGTGGTTTTATTTGATAAATGTTGGGAATCACTCAAAATACCAGCAATAACACTGGTTCAGATAGTATTACTGATTGAAAAATAAGGATTACACAATCTGATAGGAATACAATTACTCCTTATCAGCCAAGACAAGTCTTAGGTCCTAACAGTACCTGATTCCCTCTCCTAATACAACTCTCACAATATATTTGATCCCCTTCCCAAATACGCCTAACGGCTAATATAGCAAAAGAAAAGTACTTTCACAGTCCCCCATAAGCCACCCTACTTATCAGCTACTGTTCCTACTCTTACTCAAACATGGTTGGAAACAAAAAGGCCAACCCTGCAACCTTAAAGGGCATCTTGCCCTTCTGTACGAATTGTTTGTGTCTTCCTTGGTATCCATGTGTAGACCTTGCCAACGAATGGGAGGGTTCTTGCAATAAAGTTTTCACTTATATATTTGAAAATTGACAATTACAGAATTGCTTAACTGTGTATGTGGGCAAACACGTGTGCATGCACCCAGGGGCGGACCCAGTGGGGGGCTAGGGGTGGCCCCCGGCCCCCCTAATTTTTTTTTTAAAATTTAAAAGCATTGGATCAGTCTGGTTGGGAATGGTTTTGGCTAGTGGCTCTTGTTAATAATTTTCCTCTTGCAGATCGAAGATGGCCTGGGCCAATTCCTCGAGATTTAAATAGGAAGCAGGAATTTTCAAATCTCTTGTAATGATTTAGAGGGTTGGGTTTCTCTCCCCATTTTTTTCTCATTATCCCTCATAATCTCCAAATCACATCCGTCCAATCAATAAAATACTACTTTTACTTTTCTCTTACTTTCTCAATCAATGGCTCAAATTTGGCTAATGAGAGAAAAGGAGAAATGAGATAAGGAGAAGATCTCATTCCAATGATTTAGCATTTTAAAGCCACTTTGATGTTATGAAGACTGAGTTATCTGATAACTGTTTGACAAAATGCTTCAGCGAATCTCACTTCCACAATTAATATGATGCCTTAATTGTGTTTGTCCTGAACAATAATATTATTGACCATTATCTATACATCTGCCCTTGGTATTGTTTTACAATATTCATAATTGAATTGACAAAGTATTCCCCTCCTCCTTAATCCGAACTCATCTTCCACTTCACGTCCACCGCCCACTTGATTGATCCTTCTCCTGGACACCTTACATGTTTGGATTTTGACCTTTTTTTGGGGATTTCTTGCCAGTTTAGGATTTTATTTGCAGAGAATTTCTTAATATGAGCTTTGATTTGGATTGTTTTTTACGAGCATAGTAACCTCAACTTTTTCCTGATATTGGAGTATTTTGTAGCTAGTGTACTAGCTTGAAGTTGCTTTCAGTTTAATTGAATTGAATGGAATAGTATGGGTTTTAATCTTGTGTGATTTATGTTTCACTCATGTTGTTTCTGCCTTTGTAGTAGCAAGATACTCTACAGTTTTTTTTTGGGTACCGACAGGGATTTATGAATTTATTTTCGCCCCCTGTTATTAAAATTTCTGGGTCCGCCACTGCATGCACCATAAGTTCACTTTTCAGTTTAAATTTCAACTTTTCAGTATCATGAAAATTTGGTGGTTTAATTATGCCAGTGGTATTCCAATGGGCTTATGTTACTTGTTTTAGGGTACTGTGGAGAATTATATCTCTGCCTGCATACTCTATCCTGTTGTAATGCTATTTTGGTTTGCTGTCCTTGCAGGTTCAGTGAAATCTTTGATGGGGTTATGTTAGCTTATGATGTCAACTTCCTTGAGAAATGTGCAAAAATTCTTTCTGGAGTTCATCCTTATCTTAGTGTTAAACTAAAGGCAACATTATTACTTTTTTCTCCAAAGCCAAATATGCTTTTAGGTAATTCGCATATTGCGATTTAGCAATCATGAGCGATATTTTTTTGTAAGTACTTGATTATATCTATCTTAAAATGATGAAAATACTCTTCTTTGTATTTCTCTGTTTTATATATTTATCCTGTTCTTATTTTCCCAGGTTTGAATCACATCCCTCAGTGTTTTTTGGACCCCTATGTTTTCTTTGCTAATTTGGTCAATCGATTGTTGCTTTCAGAAGGGAAGGTGGTTAAGATTACGCAAGATTCTATTCATGCCATTGTGCTTGGCTTTTCTTCTGCTATAATAGCTGACAAAGACATTAGGGAAGAGTTCTCGTACAGAAATGTGAGTCTCTCAACATGATATTCAGTAATGTTATCTATCTGTCCTCCTTAATGTTATGATTGTGATTTTATTATCATTAATTAATGTTGTCATTGTTTCTTGTAGAAACATGGGCAAGATAGGTACACAAGCAGATTGCACAAGCGGCACATGATAAAGGTTGGGTCCATGATACGCTTTGAAGTCAAGAGGTGATAGCGCTGATGCTACTTAAAATAGGATTACATGTTCAATGCATTTCTATGTTGCATAAGAATCCATTTCAGTGAAGTGTGTTAGGCATATGTTTGTGTCTATCTCCTTTAGTAAGTAAAGGTTTTGCGAATAATCATTAACTGAAATAATTGGAATTGATGTATTCTGTCTTGATGTTAGATATTTGTGTTTAAGACTTCCTGATTGCTTTTAGTTTTAGGGATTCTTTGCCTGGTATCGTGAACAGAGCATAATGAATGTCAGTGAAACTTGTGGAATTTAATGACTTATAAATAATATGATGTGTCAGAATTATTCACATCAATGATTGATCTCTGCAGTTTTGATGAGGAAATACTTCATGTTTTTGGATCCCTGAAGCCAGATGCCACAGGCAGCATCCATTGGTTAGATAGGAACTTGGAAGATATTCCCCAAAGTGACAGGTCTTTCACTTAACACATTTTTAGACTAATAATATTGCTGGCACAGGGGATATTTTTGTGAATGACTCTAGCATAATCTATACAGGATTGCAAAGAAGAAGAGAGAAAATGAGGGAGAATCGCTAATCGTAGAGCAAAATGTTATGGTTGAGGAACCAATGAAAAAGCCAAAGAAACAGAATTAAAGAGGAATCATGAAGTTGAAAGCAGCAGGGGAGTCCTATGTTGTATGTATTTTGTTTTCCCTGGTAACTTCTTCACTTCCACAAGAAATTACACACCTGAAACTATTAAGTAGCAAGACTTCAAAAAACCCTCCAACTTGATTGTGTTGTACACATGCCAAGAAATGATTAATTTAACTGCTAGAATTGAACTTTTACATATGTTTAAACACATGGTAGACCTATGTTTAAATATATAATTTTATATCCTTGTCATTTGTGTTTAGATATTTAATTGCTGGGTCTTTCTTGCAGGGCTTTTACATTATTTTGCAGCTTTGCAACTGCCTAATGCCCAAGAAACAGCACCTTGGATTAGTTTTGCTCTTTCACGCCGAATAGATTTATTTACAAGCATGAAATCTCAAATTTGTTGAACATTGTAATCCATGTTGGGCATTAATTTAAAACCAAGATTGTACATCGTATTGACTGGCTGCCATTTTTAGACTCAACATCTTACTTATGCTTTCTTAATTCAAATCATTTTGGGTCATCACTCGCAACTAGAATATATATTAAAATGATTAATAACAAAGCATGGTTGGAGGCTAGTCTTATTGATGGTACGGTTTGGATATTGTAACCATTTTTATGGGATATCCACAATTCGACCCGCCATGATAATGCAGCTTGTTTTTCCAATGGGAAACTCTTGGGCTTTGAAGTTATGACTCTCGAGGTTGTTTGTGATATACGCATGAGCGCCAATTGGGTCATATAAATCACAGCACAGTTTGGAAGCAGTGATCTTGTTGAGAAACTTGAATCTGTTTTGATTGTGTGAACTGTGAAGCCATGATGAATAGAGCTAGCAGAGACAGTAAAAACTAAACCATTGGTCGTTTTTAGCTTCTCAGAAAGTGGGATCTTTGGTTCAAATCTTGCCCGTGATCCTTCGTTGTCAGGGCCATGCCATTTACTGTCTCCCTTGTCCTGCAATTAAAGCATTCAATTTTTGCATTACTCGTATCTTTTGGATCCGACTTTCCTCCGATACTAATGTCCTACTACAGAAGCTAACATTACAACAACAGAATTCACGTCATTAAAAAAAATCACTATTTTTCACATCTCCTTGTCTATGATATCTCGCATCATTTGTATGGGTATAAGTCCTTCGGTTCGGATCGCTTCTTTATTTGGATCAGGGCTTATGAAAAACAGGGTAGGCAATCCTCGAACCTGAAACATGATCAATGTTGTTATATTGAACCAGGCACATTCTGAGCAAAAAAAAAAAAACCTGGCACATTTAAAAACTAAATCCATTGGATCTAAGTCTCTCCCAAGTGTTTGATAGAGAAACATATAGAAAAATAAATGCATTTAACTATTGTGAGGTTATTATATTAAAAGAATCTTCTTGCCAAAAAAAATATATATATCTTGAAAGAGTAATGAACATCTTATGCCAAAAAAAAAAAAAAAACATAGTAATGAACATCATTATAAAATTTCAATAAGTATGTGACAAAATTGTTTAGCAGCATTGACAAGGAATCTAGTGATTTGGTCAAAAAAAATTAGGGCTGTATAAAACTTGGTCTAATTAACAAACTTGTTAGAATGGAACAGATAAGAGATGCAAATAAAAGTTGGTCTAATTAGTAAAGATATGACTTATATCCTCTGCTCAATCTCATTTCCTATAAGAATTCTTTAAGCTCTAAAGCCTCTTCAGACAATCTAAAACCCAACTCACCTAAACTTTTGTCCATTCACAAAAAAACTAAAAGTATTACTAGCTCCTAATCTGGATTAAGCCTAAGTGCCAATATTCCCCGAACTCAACAATTCTTGGGAACATTAAAGCCAGATAAGCCAGCACAAAATGATGTGTTGTTTACCATCAACTTTTCTTTTTTTCTATTGTTTTATGATAAACATGTTTACCATCAATTGTGTCTAGAATATGTCATTTCTGACATGAGGCTAGTTTAGATGGTAAGAATGGGGTATAGCATGGATAAAAGTCCAGGGTTTAGATCCATCTACATGAAATAAAAAAGGTCATTTTAAGGAAGGAAATGAAACTAGTGTGAGCCCAACGTTTTAATTAATCCTGATATAAGCTCCTGTTTATGCCATATCAGCAAATCGATTAAGTTACTTTCACTTTGCCTAACAGAAGGACCAATTTGATTGAGAAAAGAAATATTTGGGGGTTTAAATTGATAAGTTTTATCTTCAAAGCACCCAATCAAAAGAACAATGATCGTTACTAAATAATTAAATTAATCTTGGATGTCTTGGATAATCATCCCAGTAATGAGTCACTCCAATAAAGTTATACTACATTGCATATGCATATACCAATTGCCTTATTACCTGCATGTCCCGTGCAAATTCATACTCATCATCTGTATCAACCTTGACAATAATTGCATTGTTCTCATACTCCACCGCAAGCTGCAGAAAATGAAATCCATATGAGGAAAGTTATTTCTTAGCTCCCAAATTAAACAATTAGCAATCACAAACATGGGGAGATACCGTATAAACAGGAACCACACAACTGACTCAAACAATGGTGTTGTATTATATTCAGACTAAGTATGCACTGCTTGTGATTCCCATAAGTCAATAACTTTGAGAAAATAGACGGTAGTTATCAGAAAATATAAGCTGAGCAATTCTAAAGCCAATCTAATAGTTTTGGATAGTGATTAGAATGACTACATTGTCAGAAAATCAGTTAGTGCCGCCGCCACAGCTATTATGAACAATAAGTTCATTTCTTGGCCTCAATAATGGAGAAACAAAATAGTAATTGGGAAAATCACACTAAGGTCCCAACTAAGAAAAATAATACCATAAAAGTCTCATAACTTGTTAATGGTGGCATTTTTACTTGTCAATAATGGCTTTTTCACTGTCATTGACAAGTCATGGGACTTTTCTACTATTATTGTTCTTGGTTGGGACCTCAGTGTGGTTTTCACATAGTAATTTTAGCTTGCTTGTGACTATGGCTAATACTTAGTAATAGATATAGTTAGCACTCATTAGAGTGGAACATAAGTTTCAGTGATTTTTCCTTTGTGGCCGTCAACATACTTGTGCTAACTGCCTTCTATTTAGAATAAACAAAATGTTTTCACCATATGGACTCACCCTTCATAAATGAAAGTCGACTAAAGCCCCTCCTACTGTTAACTGTCTTTTGGATGTGTGGTCAATTTTTCTAAAACTACTCAAGTTGTCATGGTTATTTGGGATTCAAAATCTCGCAAAAAGCCAACAGCTGGAGGATCAAGTATAAGAATAATATAATACTAAATATTTATTGATCGTATTGCATTGAACAAGGGATTTTTTTTGGGGATCGAAATATCTAAGATTTTATGTAGAAATATGATTATTTAAATAAAGTTCATCATCAGGCCAGAAAAAATCAGGGTTATGGAAACAAATTACAAATCTATAGTGATATGCTAAGGATTTATGAGTTAGAACTAAATTAACTACGGGCTCCTGCCTCCCAATGCCAGAGGAAGCATAATCCTCAACATGAGAATAGACATGTGCATCGTCACCTTCAAAAAAAACCATATAACTTCTGCCAATATCTCTCAACGTGTTGAATGATTTATCACCTAATGCGTGTGTATTATTAGAATCAGGCTATGCTTGTTCAGTTACTTTCAAGATCACTCTCAACATCAATAAACCATAATAGGAAAGAAGCTCTGGATAAAGACTGGAACTTCTTCATGTTTTAACCGTCATGTGGCCCTTACCACATTTCTTTAGTTATTTCTTTTCAAGGTTAGGTTATTTTACTCATTCAGTGATTTGATAAATGAACAGCCCAATGTTTTCAGATTGGACAATGAAATGGATTTTCTAGGAACTTTCATGTCATAAAATCCTTTAACCGTCTAGTCAACATGGGGGGGCAAAAATGTATCCTGATCCTACTTGATTCTGTTCATCCTACCTCGTGTCAAATTAATGAAAACGGTGTTTAGATCCTCATGGCGTCTATACATGCAAGTCCTAAATTACTTTCCCCAAGACGTCATTTTAAGCCTACATCTTCATCATAGGCAATGTGAATAGCAGTACTCAACAGAATCAATACTCCTCACCTGCTTCAGATATGCAGATTGAAAATGGTTCTTTCCCACACCAAAAGTTTCATTAGCACAAATAACTCTGAAACAGTGGCTCCATTGTTTTTACATCTTTTAGCATTTCTTTGTGTAACAGGTTTCTGGTATCCTTTTACAATGTGACTCCTCCGGGCGTTGTCCAACCTTTTTTTATTCTTTCAATCATTTTCTGGACATTTCATCCGCTTTAGTATATTTTTTTTTCTTTCCAACATTTCTCCACATATTTCAGTAGGGCTTAACTGTTAAGAAAGATGAGTACAATCATTGAGAGACTTTTTAATTTATCATCTCTTTCAAGCATCACATGAGGAAAAGATATATACTTTATAAAAACACATCAGAATGGACACTCAAGGATAAGAGCAGTGCAACCACAATCTCACAATCAAGTGAGTGCTGATTTAATCATCAATAAAGTCAGTCAAGCACATACCATTTCAAGTTCTTGAGCCATTAAAATACAAGGTCCACACCATGTTGCATAGAAATCTATAATAAGAGGCACATTTCTTTCTCCCCTCACCAACTCTTCCACTTCATGGGCTGACAACTTTTTCTGCACAACCAAATTGAAACAAATAGCATCACCACAACATCAAACTTCAGTTGTTTTCATAAACAATATTATAATTAAGGAAAACCCAGCAAAGCCCAGTTTTTTTTAAAAACAAAAACGCCTTCTTATTTTGCCCTTACTGACTTCCTTCATACGAAGTTAAATGGACATTTACTCCTTAGCCTTCTGATTCTCTCCATCTAAAATAACAGTCATCTACAACAAATTCTACTTGTGCGGTCCAATTTATTAATAATTACTCATAGTTCATCTTAAAAGATATTGGCCATTCATATGAACTTGTTTAAAATGACTTATTTTTTTCCAATAATTCTTAGAATTTGAACATTACTCTTTAAGGAACTGGAAAATGCTGCCAAGTTCCATAGCAGTGAAGAGAAGCACCAACCAAAATTAAATAGCCACTAATGCCAAAAAAACAAAATAAACGTAAATGCAGACACAAACATAAGCCAGGAAACAATCAAGAGGAGACATTTGTGTTAGGCAGGCAGCCACAAAACCCAATGCCGGATGATAATATAAACAAAACAAAACAAAACAAAACAAAAACAAAAATATTAAAAAATATTGACCATTCATATGTACTTGTTTAAAATGACTCATTTTTTGCCAATAATTCTCAGAATTCGCACTTTACTCTTCAAGGAACTGGAAAAATGCTGTCATTGTCATAGCCCATTGCTATGAAGAGAGGCACCAACCAAAATTAAATGGTTCATTCCTTATCAGTAAAAACTAATGCCAAAAAAGAAAGAAAGAAAGAAAGAAAAATATAGACAGACACACAACAAGGATATAAAACCGAGAAAACAGCAAAATTGAAAGCCTAGCCTAGCTTGCAGTGACAAACAGAGAAGTGAGGGGGTTAAAGCATACCACTAGATAGTCTTCTCTGACAAATGTGCCTTGAGGTGGTTTGCAGAGCAATTTTCTGGGGACTGTAGTGGAGAGAGAAAGAAGCCTATCTTTATCGTTGGAAGTGAAGAGTCGATAACGTTGATGGATGGTTATGGAGCAAGATGAAGGATTAGCGAAGGAAATGCAAAAGGGTTTCGATTTAGAAGTGAAAGTGGTGAAAGGCGAGAGTGTAGCTATGCTCCGATGAGTTTGAGGTGTGTGGGAATGAAGACGCAGAGCCATTGGAGTGAATTTGGAGGGAAGAGACCGGGAAGAGACTTCTGCAAGATCTTGGGATTTGGCTATGGTCCAGGTTGTCAAAGGACGAAATGTATTGCTCCTTTTTTTTTTTTTTTTTGGGTAAATGCACACTTTTACATTAATTCTTTATAAAGGATACCATAGCCAAATCCCCACTTGGATAATTGTCTCTCAGACCAAGATTTGTTTGTTTTTTTTCTTTCTTTCTTTTTTGTTTTTTGTCGGGTTCGATCGAGTTTTGGGATTTTTGTTTTTATTGTTTTCGGTAATTATCGATTACTGATTTTTTTTAAAAAAAAAAATTTAATTAAACCCAGTCAAAATGTCAAAACCAGAATTCAGACTTACACTTTTAACAAATCTTTTATAAGGCCGCGGGTCTAATTAAGCAATTTTGGATGTTAAAAGACTAAAATATCCATATGTAAGGAAAAAAAAAAAAGAAACATTGAGTCTGTTTGGATTAACGGCGAGAATGATGACTTATTTTCTATATGACTTTTACAGAAAGCCGATAGGAAAAAATGCAAGTTATAAATATAATTTGTATTTACATTGTTGGTGGCAGAAGTGACAGAGCCCACATAAAAAAACTACGAGTTTTTTGAAATAAGTGACCCCATAGAACTTTTTCTTTTTTTGGTAGAAGTGGCAAAGCCCACATCAAGAAATTAAGTTTTTTTTTTTATAGAAGCTACCCCATAGAACTTTTTTTTTATATACACATAGTAGGGGAAGGGTAGGGTTCGAACCCTGGACATGAGGGAGGAGAGCCAAACTCCCATGCCACTGCGCTACTAAGGCGCTGGCCCCATAGAACTTTTTCTTTAATTAACTTTTAAGAGCTTTTTTTTATTAAAAAAAAAAAACCGGTGAACTTATAGTTCAACCTAAACATCCTACTTAAAGCATTTTTACTATTGCTTTTCTAACTTTAAACTATTTAAAGCTCTTTCCAAAAAATGCCACTAAAAGTATTGACTATTTTAGTTGTATTTAATTGAAATTTTCACAATATACCCTAATCAATCCTTCATAATGTGATGCTCCTAATCACAATAATCAAGTGGGTTTTTATTATGTACAAGGAAGATGAATAGATTATGCAAATCTTGCTAGTTATCCTCAATAGAAATTAAGTTGGGGGGAATTTGAAGGTTGAATGTTATCTCTATATATTAAATTTGAACATATCAGATGAACTCCACCTACTTATCCAAGTCACATCAGGAGTTTTAGGAAGAATTGTGTTCTGGTGTAAGAACACAAATATCTAATATCACAATTCCTAGGTATACGTAGGTAGATAACCAATCTTAGAGGATTGGCCAACATCGGATCAATACAGGGAATCCACACTATGAATGAGTGTTTAAACTGAACGCTTGTAGATCACTGCGTCACACACTACCGTTAAGGAAGTGGGGTGTGTGCTCAGTGGAACAGAATGTAGAATAGACGAACAGTGTGTGTACTTGATGGGCAGTCTCTTCTTTATATAGGGAGTGTCTAGGGTCGTGGTCCACCTTGCCTGAAGATCGGTAACGTTCCTGCTTCTTAGGGTCGTGATTGCTCCACTAACTGCCTCGTGCATCGTGGCATACGTGTATATGCAATTTGTTATTGGGCTGACTCAGTTGCTGGGCTCTTATTGGATCTTTCGTTGTTGAACTATTGTTAGGCCTTATTGAGTAGAGCCCACTTGGTTGGCCCGTAACAAATTGTGATTATTTCCATTTACTATTATGAATCACCTTTGACCTAACAATGATCTGTTTAGGTTGATGTTTTAAATGTACATTCAAACAAGTCGAGACAAAACTCTTTTCACATACTTACCTCATATATTATAAATCACATCAAAAAAGCAGCTTTTATTACTAATCCAAACCACACTATAAATCAGTTGCTTCATAATGGTAACTTGTAAAAGCAAATTATGGGGATTGTGGGGGGATTTGCCTATGATGTTGGACTATTGGAACCCGTTTCGAAATCCTGGAAGTCCAATTAAGAAGTCGAAGGCGACAAAAGACCTTGCGCAAAATTCATCCTCCCATGGATAATGTCTCTTTGCAGGCCTAATTTATAAGGCCAACATCCCTAGTTTATCTATCTTTTTTTTTTTATATATATACTAAAAAGTTTTGGAAGGGTTTGATATGAATCCCCCACTAAGCCTAAGACACGGCCCCGAGCTCTTTGAGCACTTAATGGGAACTTACGAGATCACCTACCAAAGAAGTCCCAGCGACGGCAGCAGGGATCGAACACACATCCTTTCGACTTGACCAAATCCCTTACACACAACCTTAGTGTATCTATCTGATTCTTCAAGAGGATTTGAGAATTTACCTATACCATTTCACAACCCAGTTGATAAAAGCTATAGAGAAAATTTCATTTAAGTGCTATTGAAATAGTAAACACCGACTCTTGCCAACTTTCAATTTCTTCAACTATATAGGGATATTTTGGTCTTTTAACAACTTTAGAAAATCCCTAATTAGACTTCTTGGCCTTTATAGAAATTTGTTAAAAGTGTGGGCCTGAAATTAGATTTTAGTATTTCAATTACATTTAAATTGGGATTTTCCCTTTTAAAAAATTAATCTTTTATTCTTTATAAGTGAGGATAATACAATCTTTGGTTCATCAAGGTTGTCTTTATTTTAGTTTTGGTTCCTCAAATTTCAAGCCATAGGTTTTAGTTCCTTAAATTTCTTTTTTTAAAAAAATAACATTGGTTCCCATAACTCAATAAAAACTTAGGATCATTTTGCCCCAATAAAAAAAAAAAAAAAAACTCATAGTTTAAAATTTAATGGACCAAAATCAAAATGAAAATAAACTTGAAGGGCTAAAGATATTATTAACCCTTATGAGTTTGATTGAAATGTAAGTTTATAACTCTATCTTTGCAACAACAGTGTTTATTGTTTTAACACCAACTCACTACTTTGAAAACATTGGCAAAAGTCAAGCGTTTGCAACAATCATATTTTTTTTTTTAAAAAAAACTGAATTTAGAGTTAAAGTGTATCAGCACCTTGAAATATATTTTTAGATGTATCCAGTGACCTAAAGTATTTGTGGTTCAGCCAGCACTATGAAAGTTCTTTATATAATCTGGTCTAAAAAGTTCTTTATATATTTACGGAACTGTCATAGATCATACTTTTTAAACCTAATCCTCTATAATTTAGTCTAAAAAGTTCTTTATATATTTAAGGGTAAAGGTGCAAAAATGCACATGAACTTTGCCCTCAGGAGCGCCCAGCACCATGTGCTTTTTTTAGGGGCAAAACTACACATAAACTTTCAAAACAGGGGCAAAAATGTCATCACCGTTAAATTGATATGATCACTTACTTTTGTTAATTTACCTCAGTAAGTGATCATATCTATTTTCGTTAGGTCAATTTAACGGTGATGACATTTTTGCCCATGTTTTGAAAGTTTATTTGTAGTTTTACCCCTAAAAAAAACACATGGTGCTGGGCGCTCATGAGGGCAAAATTCATGTGCATTTTTGCACCTTTACCCTATATTTAAAGAACTGCAATCAATAATTCTTTTTAGACATAATAATCTATAATTTGATCTAAAAATTTCTTTATATTTACAAAACTACCACCCATCATACTTTTTAAACCTAATCTTCTATAATCCAACTTAAATATAGTGGTTTTAAAAGCGTTTTTTTGTCCAAGTGATTTTGTCAAAACAAATAATAAAAAAATTATTGACTTTATTTTACTTTTCTATAGTATACATTAGTTAGGATGAACATTGCGTAAATTCTTTTTTAAAAAAACATTGAAATTAAAATTTAAAAAAAATTATGAAATTGTTCTTGTTAAGCTATGCAGAAAATGGAAAACTTCTTACCAATTTGAAAACAGATATTCTTTCCCATCATACATAACAAGCTTCAAAAGAAAGGTAAATATGATTAATTTTAAATTATAAAATATATAACCGAGCCTTGGAAAATTATATTTTTTGTACGGAGCAACGATAATTTTATTCCGAGATATTTATCACTGTGAAGTCCAACACCGTTCATTGGGGCTAAGAAAGCCAATACTCTGAACGGTTTTTTTTTAAAAAAAAAATTATAATAATAAGCAAAAAGGCCCAGCTAAAGGGAAAAGGAAATTAAAAACAATAAGCGCTAGAAGGAGGGCTTGAACCTCCGACCTTGTGGTTAACAGCCACACGCTCTAGCCAACTGAGCTATTCCATCTTGTTTTTAATAAATTCCAATTTTAATATTATAGCTATTATATTTTTTTTCTTTTATTTCCACCACTAAATACCTTTTTTTTTTGCCAACAGATATTCCAAGAAAATAATTATTTCTCAAATATTGAATTATAAAAATTCCATATTTGATTTATGAAGATAAATCAATAATTTGATTTGTGGAGATAGATATCATATCTCAGATTTGATTTATGAAGATAAATTAAATCAGTTGACTTTCAATTTGCATTAAATAAATAAATTGAATTGAATTGATTATACAGATTTAATTTCCAATTCAATTTCAAAATTAATAAGATTGATTTTGAATATTCAATACGGCCCATTAGGGTTATAAATACCCTTAGGTTGTAAGTAATAGATTACACACAAGAGAATTGAAGAGCCATAAAAAGAACCCTAGAAGAGAGATGTGAGACAAAAGCTTGAAGGCGCTAGCACGCTACCGTTCGTGTTGGAGTGTTGTTCGGTGTGGATACCGATAGAGGGAGTGGATTCATAGAGTTGGCTCCTAGAGATTGATCAACCAAAAAAGTGTTAGCCCACAAGTTTGCATAAATACGGTTTTTAATTACTAACCCGATTTAAACGTTATTAATAGATTCTCTTCTTTGGATTCGTAATTTATTAGATAAATTTCATTCTACTGCGTGTACGAATCCCAACATGTCCTATATTTAAAATTAGTGGCGGACCTAGAAAATAATTAAAGGGGGGTCATGATTGGCACGGGATTTGAGGGGCCGAAATTTTTTTAAAGCAAAGTTTTAAATGCATTAAAAAACCAAAAAAAAAAATATAAAGAAAAAAATAAGGCTAAATGCAGTTAAAAATAGCAAGGCTGAGCATTAAAAAAGTTCAAGTACATATATTGTAATAATAAAAGTATATTACAATAATTACAATGTCATCCTTCTATGCCTTATTTTTTGGAATTCTATCATAATTGTCTCATTATCAATGCTATCAAATACATCTTTTTTAATATAAGATACTAAGCAATTATTCATCCATTCATCCCCATCCGATTGCGAAGTGTATAGCTCAAAACTTTATTTACTCTTGAGAACCTTAAGTTTTAGGTAGCATTGGCTAATTAATTTGTCAATAAGGAATTTTTAGCCAATTTTCCCTTTATTTTTTCTGGTAAATTCAGTATTTCATTTTTCATTCTTTCAATTCATCTTGTAAATGTTTTATATAATAGCCATATTTATCGTATCATTAGTGGGTCTATTTCAGGGTCTCCGGTAATACCTTAAAGTGTTTTCCCCCTCCATGTCTTGATCTTAAAGTAACCCAAAATAAAGCCCAATAAATTACAAACCTCATAATAAGGAATGCTAAATATTGTAGTCCTATATATTTTAGCCCTAAGCCCCTAACCGTATCAGTTCGTTGTCTTCCCTCCGCATCTGCAATTCAAGCTCAATGTGTCCTTGTGCTGCAAACTCGGTGATCCACCATGGGTTATTTTTTCGTGTCAAAAATCAAGGGTGGACACGTGCCCCCTTCTCACATACGTGGGTCCGCCTCTGTTTAAAATCAAGATCAACTCCTAATATATGTCTTATATTAATGACTAAATGAGTATTAAGCATAAAGGTGATCATTGGTAACCCACCATCTGAACCGTTTGTTGCATTTTGACGTCCAAATAGCCCAACAAATATAGAGGAAGAGGATTGCTCGTGGAATGGGAGAACGGGCATGACGGGACAAGTTAGTGGAGTTTATACACACACAAATTGGTTTAAATTAATTTTTTTGGGCAAACCACATAGTGATTTAAATTAAATTATATTAATAGGTAGTCAAAGTATTTAGGTTGAAACAGGAGACAGGTATTGCTTGCAGGTAAAGCAATTTGATAGAGATACAGAGGCTAAATGATAAGGAAGGGATGAAGAGAAAGTTTAACCCACAGATAAAATGAAAAAGTAAAATTGGAAAATTAAATGTTGGAGGAAAAAATGTTAGAAACAAGTCAAACAACCAATGTAATCTAAGATTGTAAACAATCATTTCAGGGAAAGGTCGCCCAGCTTTAAAATTCCATATCCCACCGTACAAAAACTAATAAACTATCTTTAAACCAAAAACTAATAAACTATCATAAATAATACTACATCCGGTTTAAATTATAAATATAGTTAACTTTTTTTTAAAAGATTAAAGAAGTTAAATAAATTATTTAATCTTTTATATGTTGTGTATCCTTAGATTTTATATTAGTTTATTAGTTAAACTAATTAGTTTGAAGAAAAAATAAAACTAAAAACACTCTAAAATTATTTAATTAACTTCTTAAATCTCTTTAAAAAAAAGTCAACTAAGTTTTATAATTAGGATTGGAGGGAGTAATATGAAAAGTGACTCCATTAACATGTTATGGGTGTGTTTAGATTAGAATTGACAAAAATGATTTTTTTTTAAAAAAAATGACTTTTATAAATGTAAGATAAGATATGATCATATTGTGTAATATGATTTATATTTGTATTAAATTTTAAAAAATTTAGTTTGATAAACTAAATTTTTTTGGATAATTAATGTAAAAGTAAGTTTGGACGTGAAATGACTAAAAATTATAAAAATAAAAAAGGTTAATGTAAGATTGGAAAAATTTGAAAATACTAAATAACTTTTAGGGAAAATGGAAAAAGGTCCCCTTTTAAAAACTTAATTGGGGAGAATGACCTCAATCAAAGTATTGTTATTTTTTTTTTCAAATTATTCACACCAATTAAATTCTTAATGAGATATTTTTTTCCCGATTTCCCTTAAATTTTATTATTCATTTTTTCTTAGATGCTTTCATAAATAAGGATAAGACATATAAATGAGAAACGCATTTCGAAACTCTATTAAGATGGATTTCTTAATTCATTTGATTTTGAATCATTTAATACATGTGAGTTTTGTTTATTGGTAAAGATGACAAAGACACCTTTTACTGGACATAGTGAGAGGGCCACCGATTTATTGGGCCTCATACATACTGATGTGTGTGGACCAATGAATGTATCTGCCAAAGGAGGTCATTTGTACTTCATAACATTTATAGACGATTTTAGTAGATATGAGTATATGAAACATAAGTCTGAATCTTTTGAAATGTTCAAAATATTTCTAAAATGAAGTGCAAAATCAACTTGGCAAAACAATTAAAACACCTCGATCTAATCGGGGTGAGAATATTTGAGCCAAGAGTTTATTGACCATCTTAGGAGTTGTAGGATCATCTCACAACTTACTCTTCTAGGAACACTTTAATGGAATGGTGTTTCTGAACGGAGGAATCAAACTCTATTAGAGATGGTTCGATCTATGATGAGTCAAACAGATCTTCCGCCGTCCTTTTGGGGCCATACTCTAGAAACAACCGCGTTCACACTAAATCTTGTTCCATCAAATGCAGCTGAAAAGACATCATATAAGATATGGACTGAGAAAAAACCCAATTTGTCATTTCTTAAAATTTGGGGATGTGAGGTTTATGTTAAACAACAAGCCTCTGATATATCATCAAGATCTTCAAAATGCCTTTTTGTGGAGTATCCTAAGGAAACTAAAGGATACTATGTCTATAATCCTACCGATCACAAAGTGTTTGTTATCCAGAATGGTGTCTTTTTAGAGAAAGGGTTTATCTCTAAAAGAACCAGTGGGAGTAAGGTGAACATCGAAGAAGTTCGAGAGCTACAAGACGACGTAGAACCACAGATGGAAAATGGAGAAGACTCACAACAAGTTGTTAAGCCTACTCAAGTAACACAAGCACCGCGAAGATCCGATAGAACACGGCAACGGCTTCAGAGATATGAATTTTTGATTACCAGAAGTCATGATATTTTGCTTATTGAGCAGAATGAACCAACTACCTATAGAGAAGCCATAGTGGGACCGAACTCCGAAAGATGGTTTAATGTTATGAAGTCTGAAATGCAATCTATGTACGATAATAAGGTATGGACCTTAGTCGATCCACCTGAAGGTGTAAAAAAACCATTGGGTACAGGTGGGTTTTCAAGGAGAAAACTGACATGGATGGCAAAGTAAGTGTCTTCAAGACACGGCTGGTTGCAAAAGGATTCACTCAAACTCATGATGTGGACTATGATGAAACCTTTTCCCCAGTTGCAATGGCTAAATCAATCAGAATCCTTCTTTCCATAACAGCATATTATGACTATGAAATATGGCAGATGGACGTCAAAACAACCTTCCTTAATGGAAAGCTACTTGAGGATGTGTACATGACACAAATTGAAGGCTTTATGCATCCAGAGGAATCTGGTAAAGTTTGCAAGGTTCAAAGATCCATTTATGGATTAAAGCAAGCATCTCGGAACTGGAATCATCGTTTTAATGAAGTAGTCAAAAAGTTTGGATTCATTCAAAACATTGATGAACCTTGTGTTTACAAGAAGGTTAGTGGGAGCACAGTTGTATTTCTGGTGCTTTATGTAGATGACATCTTACTCATTAGGAATGACATCCCTACCTTGCAGAGTGTCAAGTCTTGGTTAGAAAAAGTCTTTTTCAATGAAAGATTTAGGCGAAGCCACTTACATCCTTGGGATTAAGATCTATAGAGATAGATCTAAGAGGCTGATAGGCCTAAGTCAGAGCACATACATAGACAAGATACTACATAAATTCAGTATGCAGGATTCTAAAAGGGGTTACATGCCCATGTCTCATGGCATCCATCTTAGCAAGGATCTGTGTCCTAATACACAAGATCAAAGAGACCGCATGAGTAAGATTCCATATGCATCTGCCATTGGATCTATTATGTATGCCATGTTATGTACTTAACCGGATGTCTCATTTGCCTTAAGTATGACCAACAGATATCAACAAGATCCCGGTGAGGGTCACTGGACTGCTGTCAAGAATATCCTAAAGTACTTAAGAAGGACTAAGGACTTATTCTTGGTATATGGTGGCTTGGAGGATGAGCTCCGTGTGACTGGTTACACAGATGCAAGTTTCCAAATTGACCAAGATGATCTAAGATCGCAGTCAAGATATGTATTCCTGTTAATGGTGGTGCGGTTTGCTGGAAGAGCTCCAAGCAGAGCACTATGGCTGATTCTACAATAGAAGCTGAGTATATAGCAGCATTGGATGCAGCTAAGGAAGCCGTTTGGATTAGAAAGTTCGTTATTGAGCTAGGGGTGGTTTCTACCATCTCAAATCCAATAGACCTGTTCTGTGACAACAGCAGAGCTATTGCACAGGCCAAGGAGCCTATGTCACATCAACGGACCAAGCATATACTCAGACGTTTTCATCTTATAAGAGAAATTAATGATAGAGGTGACATAAAAATGTGCAAAGTACCAGGAGAAGACAATATTGCTGATCCTCTTATTAAGCCACTTGCACAAATAATACATGAACGTCATGTAAGAACAATGGGAATTAGGGAAATTAATAATTGTATCTAGTGCAAGTGGGAGTATTTTGTTGGTAAGGCTAATCATTGTACTTTAAACATTATTGTTATTTAATATATTCTCTTTTAGTTATCATTTCATTTGCATGTTTATATTGATAACTATATCCTTAGATATATTTTATAGATTATCCTAAATGTCCCTGGTCAGTCATTTACGTGGGAGCGAAGATGAGATAAGACCAGTATGACTTTGATGAGGCATGGAGATACGAATCAAAGTCATGGGCACTTGTAAGAGTACAAGGTGCTGGATTGACCCACTATGAGAAAGTTGCATGGATTTAGTCATAAGCTTATTTCATGTATAATTGCGTCACAACGCCCTATGACCTAAGATCATCATGGATTCCTACATGAGAGTCACTAATCTTTGACCTAGTCAAAAGTCACCTTTGACCGGGTGATGATAAAGGCTTAGATCAAGATCAGTGGTTTTCATGCAGAGGAATGTGAGTGGTCAAGATGAAATTTGTCCCTCACATTTGTAGAGAGATAATACTGGACCCCTTGATGAGTGAGTCTAAGAAATGTATGGTCATACTATGATGGAAAGGAGTTTCCATTTCAATTATTAGACTATTCAAGAATCGAGAAAGTAATGGTCAAGAATAGGAGGATGACACTATCCATGCTTCATCTTTGACCAAATTATCGCGTGACAAAAGGGACATGGCATGGTTATATGATAGGTTATATCGAATAATTGATCCTCATGTGAATTGGGTAGTCGCAATGTCTTGCTAGATGCCGCTTGCAACTTGTGGGCTAGTACAGTATTGGCCAACTGCCAATCTCATGTAAGCCTACAGGGTCACACACAAGAATAGTCTAACACGAGCTATAATGTCCAGATTCATTGAATCTAAGATATGTCTAAAATTCAATGAATGCAATGTTTTATCTAGGGAGGGTATATATCTAATGATTGCACCTAGTGCAAGTGGGAGTTTGTTGAAAATTATGCCCTAGGGGCTAATCATTAAATAACTTCCTAATTTGATTTATGAAGATAAATCAATGATTTAATAGATATCATATCTCATATTTGATTTATGAAGATAAATCAAATCAGCTGGCTTCTAATTTGCATTAAATAAATTGATTGGATTGAATCAATTAGACAGATTTAATTTCCAATTCAATTTCAAAATTAATAAAATTGATTTTGAACATTTAATGCGGCCCATTACGATTATAAATACCCTTAGGTTGTAAGTAATTCGATTACTACACACAAGAGAATTATAGAGCCACAAAAGAACCCTAGAAGAGAGACGTGAGACAAAGATTTGAAAGCGCTAGCACGCTGCCATTCGTGTTGGAGTGATGTTCGGTGTGGATACCGATAGAGGGAGTGGATTCGTAGAGTCGGCTCCTAGGGATTGATTGATCAAGTAGATGTTAGCCCACGAGTTTGCAAAGCACGCATACTAGTTTGCATAGGTATGGTTTCTAATTACTATCCCGATTTAAACGTTGTTGATATATCATCTTCTTGTGATTCGTAATTTATTGGATAAATTTCATTTCGCTGCGTGTACGAATCCCAACACTTACACCCCATAGATCGATAGATTTCTCTGCACTAAACTATATGCTTCGCGATTTCGCTTATTTTTGACATTTCCTCTCTATTTATTTTGATCTCTTGTATGAGTTCCACTGTTGACTTCTTTTATTCTTTCGGTTGAGAATTGCTTGGATTTTATTCATAATGGTGAGATTTGATTTGTCGCCTCTCTGGTTTCCCCCGTACCCCTTTCTTTCTTTGCTTCTTCTCAATTGGGTGAGTGAGATGTATTGGTTCAAATCCATTTCTGATGGAATATTTGATTGTGAAAATGAGGTTTCTGATCTATTGGGTTCTCCTGTGACAATCAGTAGTGTGTTGATTTTCTTTCCAATGGAAGAACTGTTTTCTTTAGCTCTCCTTTTGGGGGTATTAGGTGTGTAGTGGTAACAGTAGAAGTCTCCTTTTGTGACCTTCCAGATGAGAGATATGTAGGAAGGAGACTTTGAATCTAGCCATGTTACATGCTCAAAGTTATGATCAGAACCAGGCATGAGTTCTAGGTACGGTATAGTGGGGCCAACAGGGTAGTCTGGGAAAGGAAATGTAGCTTTCAAAGAATCAATTGTTTCCGGTTCTAGCTCTTGTATTGTGGTGAGTGATCGAGCGTACTTTTGTCGTTAAAGTGATCAATTAAACTAGGTCCTAATTAATTATGCAGTTTAGGGTCAACCTAGGTCATTCTCCCAAGGAGCAAGCTGTGGGTTTTCTTTAGGACTAATTTTCAAGTGATAAAAGATGCAGTAGAATGTAAATGGACCTAAACCAGAATGCAAAATATTACTACCTATATGCAATTAACTAATTAAATGTAATAATGCAATTGACTCTTAAACCTATATGAGAATGAGACTAATCTATATGAGTTGAATGCAATTTTTGGGGGGTTTTCTTATGAGAAAATAATTAAAATCCTACTAAAAGGATTGATTAAAAGAAAATAAAATAATAAGATTTAATTCAGTGATGATGATGAAGGGGACAACTTAGGAATTGCATGGAGTTAACTTTCTTAGCCTAAATCAATTAATTAGACCCAAGGGAGATTAATAAATTTAATTACCCAATTGAACATGGGAAACCCTCTAGTTCATTAACACATATTTCACTAGAAAACTCATAATGAAATAAGCGGTGGCTAATTAAACCCATTAAAAACCAAACACAAAATAATTTTGGAAATCTTGTTTACAATTATCTAATTGAACAACCAGATAATTCATCAACCTAATTAAACAATTAAGGTGATAAACCAAATTAACAATTAAATTAATAACGAAAACTCAGTCAATGATTTAATTGACAATCCAAAGGTTGCAAACAAGAGTCCAACAATAAGCATAAAACTTCGAATTACCAGTCTAATCCAAAAGAAATAAGTTTACAATCTAAAACTAGATTGTTCTCAATTAACACAACTCGGAATTATTTAAAACTAAATAATCTCAAATTTGAATTAAAAAGATAAAAAGAACAACACTCCCTTATAGTCTTCAAGTGTAAGCCCTAGGCTCTAGCCTCCTCCATGCTTCTCCCAAGTTGCCTCCCAAGAGAACTTAAGCTTGCATCAAAATCATCCCTCCTCCAAGCTTCAAACACATCACCATTGGAATAGTAATTGTGTGGGTTGAATAATTATTGACCACACACCTTGGCTGTGCGTGGAGGGCAAAGGTGAATAAATTGAATAGGAGGTGGGGCCGTGAGATCAACTGAGAATTGAGAGGCTGAATGAGGAATTGATCAATTGATATTGATTAACCTCTGTGTCTCGGTCTTCGGTCTGCTCAACCTCGCGGCGTTCTGCGTGATGATGGCTCTCAGCGTGATGATCTCTTGCGGCGTTCTGTCCTCTTTTAAAGCCCAGCACTTAGGTTAATTAATAGGAGAGGAAGAGAGGGCTTTTAGGGTATTAACTTGAGCCCAATAAAATTCAAGTAGTCCCATAAAATTTCACCATTGGATTTCCTTTTAGCTATCCTAAAAAATCTTGCACCATAGGATCTTATAAAATCACAATCTATCATATATCAAGAGATCTAATTTAATCAGAATATTAATAATTTAATAATTTAAGCCCAATATCTTATAATTAATTCATATTTACATTATTTCCTAAAATAGGCTAACAATCCAAATATTATCTAATATATCCAAATTAGCCTAAAATAATCCCCAGAATAAATAAATAAGGTGGGATAAAATATATAAAAATTGGGATTTATCAGTGAGCAGAAGATAATTTGCTTTGGGTACTTTGGATATACAATCCAATGCTAACTGCAGAACTCATCTGTCGTTTTCATGAAGCACTATCCGGAGATCTGCAATATGATCAGAGGAAATCCCAGGCACATGCTCTGCTTCAACATCTTTTTCTGATTAGTCATTCATGCATGCACCACTCAATAATTAGGCCAAACTATGAAGAATTTACGTATTAAAATTGTCCAGAAGAATTTATCTAATAGTTAAACTTATGTTAAGAGCTAAAAACAGAGGATGAACAAGTAGTAGGGAACTTGGGTGACAAATGAGCATTGTAGATTCGTGGTGGCCTTGAAATTAAACTCCAAAATAACCTCTCATACTTTTCCTTCACTATGTATTAGGTGTCAAAATAACCTGGTTCTTTTTTATAAGTCTTAATACAAAGAAGGAATCAAATGAAAAGGGTATGAATATCTGTTTATACTTAATACTCACTTTATATATGCAATTAAACTGCGACTTTTGCTGCCATTTGAAACGTATCATGAATGCTGATTTTATTATGATTTTCTTAATTATATATGCAATTAAATTGTTGAATTGGGATCTTTTTGTATTCAGATTTTTTTTATCTGGTTTAAAAGTTAGAAATCAACAATTGAATTATGCTGAAGCAAAGAGATTTCTTTAATTTTTAGTAAGACAGGATCAGGGGGTCCCAAACTTTTAATTTTTTGTGCTTTTTTGTGAAGGTTATGGGTCATATCTTCATATTAAAAACTCTCTAAATACTACACTGATCTTCGATATTCTCACCCTAAGCAATTGAATTTGATGCTTCTTCTTCTTTTTATTGGATGATTGCAGTGGTTAGATTTCATACTTATTTGAAATTATAGTAAACATGAAAGCTTACTTAATGCAGAGACACATGCTCAGATTTTCTTGGTAAACTGATAATTTGGGATCAAAGCTAAACTGTTTGTATTGAGAATTTGTTTGTATTGATTTTACTTAATGCTAAATTTTACATCTACTTAATGTTCAATTGCTATACTGCTGAAATTTTATTTAGGAATCATCTCTGAGTCAGAGACTAAACGAGAGACATGGACACAAGAGATGGATGATGCTCTTGTTGATGCTTTTTTGCATCAACAGAAAAATGGAAATAAAGTTGGTGGTACCTTTACTTCCAAAGCTTATGAAACCATCATAAAGGAGTTGCAACAAAAATTTGGGTGCCCGTTTGAGAAAGAAAATGTGAAGAGTCGTTGGAAATTAGTAAAGAGACGTTTTTCTAAGGGTTATGACTTGTTCAAGAATGGCTTGAGTGAATTTTTTTGGGACCCAACTACAAAATAATGGTGTGTTGAGCCTGAAGTTTGGCAAAAGCTAATTGAGGTAAATATACACCTATCTTCACCTAAAAAAAAAGGACGATTGCATCATAATTATTTTTTGAACTAAACAGCCGATTGCATCTCAGAACTCTGTATATATAGAAAGAGGACACAATAGCTACATGGTTATGTTATGTATCCCTCATGTTGCAGAGAGAACACAGATTATCCCTCAAGTTTCTCTGACCCTTTTCGTAATCACGAAAAACGAGTAGGACTCCAAATCGTTATGTTTCTCTGTATAATTCATCAGGCAGCTTTGCAATTATGCTTTTAAAGTTTATGTTAATGGCTCCACTCGTAAGACATACCCTTAAAAAAGAAAAATAAATAAACAAATAGAAAAAATCGCTTAAAAAGTCTAATAGTTGTGGGGAAACTTTTTTATATAAGAGCAGTTTATGTTTTGATTGTTAGATTATCGGATCATATGTTTCTCTTGAATCCCTCTGCTTGAGCAATATGGTGTGACTTAGTCGTTGGTTAGCAAACTGATGAAGGCTCCAACAAGATACCAGCTAACTACACTGATCGAGATATTGTGATGTTAGATAAGATAGAGCATCACCACATAACCAGACATTGGGACATGCATTGTTATACAACCATTGTTTTTTTTTTCTAAATATGAGTTACACGTTTCTTCCTTCAATTATTTATCACTAATATTAGCGTTTGGTTTGGGTCAAATTAATTGATCATCTCCTCTCAAACCAAACACACCATAAATCAAAAGCAGTGGTAGTTGACATAAAGGCCATGAACCATGTAGATTACTTCATAGTACAATATTTGGAAAAAAACAAAAAGCAAAAACAAGAGGAGAAAGAAAAGATTGAGGTTTAAAAAGAAAAAAATTGCTACATGCAATCAAAACAATGTGTTTTTTATTTAAAATAAATACTTTTTTTTTTGACAAAATGATCAATATGTCATAAACAGGACTGACATAAGTACATAGTTGATGAGAGCATGTTGCTAATATAAAAACGAAGTCACTTTTATGGTCCTGAAAATTAAAAGATAGAACCTTTCTTTCTTTCTTTTTTTTTTTGAGAGAATTACACTAAGGTCTCGAGGACTAAAAATATTTATAAAGAGGTCCCGCCACAGATTCCCATTACAGTTTGGTCCCAAAAATGTCCTTGGGACTTGTTTGTAATTAAATCAAAGTGCAAAATGACTCTTCTGCCCAAATTTCAATCGCCTGAATCACCTCCCTGAATCGCCTGAATGAATCGCCTCAATGAATCACTCTACTTCTCCAGCTTATCCGAGCATGGCGGCGCGAGAGAGAGGCAAGAGAACGACGGAGAAGTCAGAGGAGTGGGAAACGACGCAACCGACGTAAGACGAGAGCGAGTTAAACCGTGAGACGAGAGGAGTAAAGAACGTTGAAGGAGGAGATTGCAATGGGTCATCTAGAGGAGAGTGAAGAGTGTTGGGAAGAAGATGTAACAGATGGGGATGAAGTTGAAACAACGAGATTGCAATTCAAAACCCTGTCGCATGAATTTACTCGAGTAACAACATTTGTACTCGAGTACAAATATATTTACAACAAGAAATGTCATATTAACAACTGAAAATGCTTTTAACAACCAAACTTACTCGAGTACAAATGACCCATACTCGAGTACAGCTATATTAAAAACCATGTCACACAAATTGTCACGCCTTTACTCGAGTATTATAAATCAATACTCGAGTATAGATATATTTACAACAAGAAATGTCATATTAACAACTTGAAATGCCATTTTAATAACAAAATTTATCACAATAGGAAAAGTCTTATTAACAACAAGAAAAGCCGTATTAACAACTCGAAATGCTATTTTTAACAACAAAAATTTCTAATTGTTGACACACTTTGAAACGTGTTTTAAAATGTGTCATGAAAAAATTCCATGTTTTAAAAATATAGCATTTGTTGTTGAAAATAGCCTCTGGACTTGACAAATGAAAAAATTCCATGTTTTGAAATTTTGTTGTAAATATATGCTTTTTCAGTTGTAAATGTAGCATTTGTTGTTGTAAATAGCCTCTGGATTTAAGAAATGAAAAAAATTCCATGTTTTGAAAGTTTGTTGTAAATATATGCTTTTTCTATTGTAAATATAGCATTTGTTGTTGTAATTAGCCTCTAAACTTGAGAAATGAAAAAAATCCTGGTTTTGAAAGTTTGTTGTAAATATAGCATTTGTTGTTGTAAATATAGTATTTGTTGTTGAAAATAGCTTCTCAAGTCTAGAGGTTATTTACAACTACAAATGCTATATTTACAATAAACTTTCAAAACTAGGATTTTTTTTCATTTTTCAAGTCCTAAGGCTATTTACAACAACAAATGCTATATTTACAACAGAAAAAACATATATTTACAGCAAACTTTCAAAACATGGAATTTTTTCATTTCTCAAGTCCAAAGGCTATTTACAACAACAAATGTTATATTTATAACTGAAAAAGCATATATTTACAACAAAATTTCAAAACATGGAATTTTTTCATTTCTCAAGTCTAGAGGCTATTTTTAACAATAAATGCTATATTTTCAAAACATGGAATTTTTTCATGACACATTTTAAAACACATTTCAAAATGTGTCAACGGTTACAAATTTTTGTTGTTAAAAATAGCATTTCGAGTTGTTAATATGGCTTTTCCTGTTGTTAATAAGGCTTTTCCTATCGTGATAAATTTTGTTGTTAATATGACATTTCTTGTTGTAAATATATCTATACTCGAGTATTGATTTATCATACTCGAGTAAAGGCGTGACAATTCGTGTGACATGGTTTTTAATATAGTTATACTTGAATATGGGTCATTTGTACTCGAGTAAGTTTGGTTGTTAAAAGCATTTTTAGTTGTTAATATGACATTTTCAGTTGTTAATATAATATTTCTTGTTGTAAATATATTTGTACTCGAGTACAAATGTTGTTACTCAAGTAAATTCGTGCGACAAGGTTTTGAATTGCAGTCTCGTCGTTTCAACTCTCATCCCCATTTGTTACATCTTCTTCCCAACACTCTTCACTCTCTTCCAGATGACCCATAGCAATCTCCTCCTCCAACGTTCTCTACTCCTCTTGTCTCACGGTTTAACTCGCTCTCGTCTTACATCGGTTGCGTCATTTTTTACTCCTTTGACTTCTCCGTCGTTCTCTCGCCTCTCTCTCGCGTCGCCATGCTCGGATAAGCTGGAGAAGCTGAGTGATTCATTCAAGCGATTCATTCAAGTGATTCAGGCGATTGAAATTTGGGCAGAAGAGTCATTTTGCACTTTGATTTAATTACAAACAAGTCCCAGGGACATTTTTGGGACCAAACTGTAATGGGAATCTGTGGCGGAACCTCTTTGTAAATATTTTCTGTCCTTGGGACCTTAGTATAATTCTCCTTTTTCTTTTTTTTAATCCAGATGGTATTTTCTAATTGATAGCTAGAGATGAATCCTCCTGAGGTGTAAAGATCACTAAAATGGTTTTGTCTCACCCATAGAGTTGTCCCCTAATTCAAACTCAAGACATCATACTGAAAAGATAAAAAAGATGAAATTAAAAGGATATCAGGAGAGCTTGCAAGTTGCTTAGCATTGTCATTAGTGATTTAGTGATTCCATTAGGGACTGCTCATTCAACTACTTTTAAGAAAAATAAGTACTACTCCCTTCAGTCCTAATTATAGAACATATTTACCAGATTTTGAAGAGATTAAGGATAAGAATTAAATTGGTCAATTATATTCATTTTCCTAAAATAAGACCACGACCATTTTTTTTAACAACTCCCACTTCTTCTTGGAGAAGTGGAGAATGGTCATAATGCAGAAATTTCTCTCTTTTATGAGCAAATTTGACCAAGTAATTGGCAAGGAATGTCACCCTACGAACACGTGTGAATAAAACACTTCAATTCCTGCGAACAAAAAATCTAGTTTCAGTTATAATATCCCTAAAGCGAATACCACTATAACTTCCCTGAGTAATTAGATTAATTACTTCTGTACAATCCCAATAAATAGCTACTTTTCTTAAAACCTTTCCATCAACACAAATGAAGTCTATGTATAACTGCAATCATTTCAGCAATTGCCAGTGGAGTTGTCATAAGTTTGTAACTAAGATCATACCACTCTGGTTTTATTTATAAGTCTATTTTGACTAAAACAATTTGGTCCTATTTATAAATCAAATTTCATGTAATCATGAGATTATGACAATTTTACTCATATTAATTAGACATATGAATATAGAGAGAGAAGAAAGAGTTGAAAAATACTCAATCATAAATAAGGGTAAAGTTAAAATTTAGCCCATAATCATTGAGTTAACTACTTTTTCTTGATATGTGAGATTTGGTCAAAGTAAACCCAAATGAAATCAGATTGGTATATCCAAACATCCAACATTGGCACATATCACACCTCGGCCGGAACCACTTCCCCCACTTGGCCCAATTGATCCATCTTAATCCAACTTTCATTGAGATCTTGTTGCTGAAAAACTGTTACTCATCCAATCCTTAATATAAAAATATTTACCTAATTTAATAAGATTAGTTGAGTTGGTTAATATGACATATACTTTTTAAAACATTTTAGTCATATTACTCAATTCTCTTATTTTCTCTCTTCCTTTATTATTGTTGAAGGAGTATCAATAGGGGTAAATTAAAAATAAATAAATATAAAACAACATCTTATATTTAAAACCAAAATTAACTTCTTTTATATATATATATATATATATATATATATATATATATATATATATATTAAGTACCGAACATCGGTTGCATTTTGATGTCCAAATATCCCAACAAATACAGTAGAGGAGGATTGCTCATGGAATGGGAGTATGGGCATGACGTGACAAGTTAGTGGAGAATTTATACATATTGATAAAGTGGTTTAAATTAAGAAAAATTTGGGCAAACCACATAGTGATTTAAATTAAATTATATTAATAGGTAGTCAAAGTATTTAGGTTGAAACATGAGACAGGGATTGCTTGCAGGTAAAGCAATTTGATAGAGATACAGAGGCCAAATGATAAGGAAGGGATGAAGAGAAAGTATAACCCACGGAGAAAATAAAAAAAGTAAAATTGGAAAATTAAATGTTGGAGGAAAAAATATTAGAAACAAGCCAAATGTAATCTTAGGATTGTAAACAATCATTTCAGGGAAAGGTCGCCGAGCATTAAAATTCCATATCCCACCCCATCAAAATTAATAAACTATAATAAACAATCGTATGACAAGCGCGCGTATTCACTTGTAACATATCGGTGTATTTGGATTAGAAGTGGTAGAAGTGAATTTTTTTTTTTAACCTAACTTTTATAAATGTAAGATAAGGTAAAATTATATTGTGTAATCTGGTTTATGTTTACATTAATGTTTAAAAAAGTGAGTTTGATAAACTAAAATTTCTTTGGATGATCAATGTAAAAATAAGTTTAGACGTAAAATGAATAAAAATAAAAATATTTAATGTATTATTAGAAAAGTTTGAAAATACTAAATTATTTAAATTTTAGAGAAAATTGGAGAAATGACCGCTTTTAAAAATTTAATATGTGAGAATAACCTTAATCATAGTTCTGTCATAATTATCAAGTCATTCATGTCAATTAAATTTCTAATGGAGGAGTTGTTCTCAATTTTCTTTAAATTTTAGGTTAAAGTATACTTTTAGTCGTTGAAGTTTACATGAGATATATTTTTTGTCCCTTAACATTATAAAATATACTTTTAGTCTTATAATTCTAACACCATTAATTTTACTAACAGAAAATATAAACTCAAGTGATAACGGTGTAAACTTAAGTGATGACCATGTAATTAAATGTTATTAATTAAGCTTAAATTTAAAATATGGGTAAATTGAAGAATATATAAAATTTGTTTAATTAAATGCAATTAGTCATCACTTGAGTTCGCAACGTCAGCTTCGTTAGCAATATTAACGGTGTTAGAATTATAGAACTAAATATATACTTTATAAAATTAAGAGACTAAAAGTATGCCTTATGTAAAACTTAAAGGATTAAAAGTATACTTTAGCTTAAATTTTATTATTCATTCTTTTCTTTGGAAACTTTCATGAATAAGGATAACATTAGAAAATAATCATTATCAACCTTTAAGTACACTTATATAACTAGGATGAAAATTTTAGTGCACAAGTAAACTTATAATAAGGACCAAAATGTTGTTTTAATAAAAAAAATGTGGGACCCATTTGTTTCTTCACGAAGTATTTAATTTATTCTCTATTCATGATAGAAACATTTTCTCTCCTCATGATGGAAAAGCTAAAAAATGATTTATTTATTTTTTTTGGTTATAACAATGATGATAAAGTGCGCAACCACTCCGAGGTTATGCCAGACGCCAAAGCAGGGACCTCTCCCAGGGAAGTTTTTTGTATTTACAATGCTCGAAACCAATACCTCTTGTTTAAGCGACCAGAGTCCCTTCCACTAAGGCCAACTCTTCTAGTAAAATTTTAATTTATGACTTAAAGTAATTTTTTTTCAAAAAGCCCAATTAAAAAAACGTTGATCCAAACATCACAAAAAGCCAAAAAGTGGCTTTCAATGGTTGAGATGCATGTTTAGAAGGCCCAAAAGTGATCTCAAACACACCCGAAAACTAATCAACAAGATGTAATCTCTTCCTTCTTTGATCTTCAAATCATAGAAATCACAGGCCTATGTGATTATGTTTTTTATTTTTTTTAGTTTCCAAAGCAATTTTATAAAATTATTTTTTAAAAATTGAAAAAATAACTATTTGGATAGTTATTTTAAAAAATTTGTTTATGAAGTAATGTGGTGGTGGTTGCCGTTGAGGTGAAGCGGCAGTGGCATCACTAGTAATGTAATGTTGATAATTGATAGATGGTGACTTCAAAAATAAAAAATAGGAAAACAAAACAAGAAAACAACTAAAAAGTGTTTTTGTTTTTAATTTTTAAAAACAATTTTTTTCTATTTTGTTTTTAAGAACAACTTTTTGATTTAGTTATGCAAATAAGTTTTTTAGGTTTTTGTTTTTAGAAACAAAAAAGAAAACGTTTTTAAAAACACAATCAAACAAGCCTTACATTTCAGGTAGAAAAAAACCATAGAAATTACATAATTAAAATTATATATAAAAACTACAGTGGCATGTTGTTTTCCTAATCCACCCTTCTAATAACTTGTATTAAAAATAATCTCTTTTGAAAATTTTTGCTTGGTTATATATAATCACTATGAAGAATTTAGGAAATAAATTTATAAATTTGAAGAAAAAAATAAATTGAGATCCTATATTTAAAATCAAAACAAAAACTAATCTCTTATATTTAATTAGGGAGTAATTTGGAGGAACCCTAGACTGTGTTAAAATAATAATATCTATATATTATCCCAAAATTTTGTTGAACCCTTTAAACTCAAATTAATGTATACTCTTTGTATCTTATTCTAATTTGTTTATAATTTAATATTTCAATCTCATTTAGTTACATACTTCCTTTTCTTTTGCCAATTAGTTGCATACTTTCATTCCATCTTTCGGATATAAAATAAATAAATAAATAAATCAACCAATTTTATGCTACTCCCTCTTCCCGTGAACATTTTGTGGTTAGAAAAATTGTTAACATTAACAAAAAGTAATAAGTATGTATGAACTATTATTTTTTAAATATGTTTTTTTTAAAGAAAATATGCCTTTGTTTATAGGTTGGAGAGAGAAAATGTCTAAAAGAAGATAATTAGAAAGAGTATAGGGAAAATGACAAATAAATACCGTTTGAATTTGCAAAACCCCCAAAAGCCAATCGAACTTGTAAAAAAACTAAGAGGTGACAAAGACTTCTAAGGATTATGCAAATTCATGGAAAAAGACCACAATACACCTGAAGTAACAAAAAGATTATATATATATCTCTCTCTTCTTCATCAGACATTCACGTGCTCACTCACTCAGTTCATTCCCTCATTCGAACGTCTTCTTTGTGTGCGATCTTCATCTTTGTTGTCGTCAATTGCCAACTTTGGATGGAAAGATTTCTGGCCGCCAGTCAATCACTGTTGAATGGAAGGAATTCGATTTCTGGCTGACTTTAGACTGTTTTGTTTTAGGATTACGAATATAAAATAATAATATCAATGCAAATAAGTGAAGTTTATAAGCCATGCTCGAGCAAGGGGTTGGTATGCTCGAGCATCAGCGAGCCAAAGAGAAAATGAAGAAGCCATGCTCGAGCATCAGCGTGCCAGAGTGAAAATGAAGAAGCCATGCTCGAGCAAGCATCCACCATGCTCGAGCATCAGCGTGCCAGAGTGAAAATATAGAAGCTATGGTCGAGCAACAACGAGGACGAGCATTTGAAAAACTATGGCATGCTAGAGCAGTGGTCCTCCTTATCTTGTTTACTTGTAGTGCCCGAGCATGAATATATCATGTTCGAGCAGAGGAATATTCATGCTCGAGCAGTGAGTTGTTAAAAGCGCCTTCTCCCCTGAATGTTGCTAATGCTCGAGCACTAACAATATGTTGCTTGAGCATAGGGACTTGATGCTCGAGCAACAGCGTGCTCTACAACATTCTCTCAAAGTTTTCAAAAGCTTGCTTGAGCAAGCTTGGTGTGGTGCTGGAGCATGAGACATTCTTTAGTCTTTTTATGTATATTTTTGAGCTAATGCCCGAGCACACAATCAATCATGTTCAAGCATGATTATCTCTGTTTTCAAATTCTAAACGAAAATTACCAATCCACAAACGATAATTACTAGTCCACAAACACCATTTACAATGTTGTTTTACAGGCTTCAATTTTCTTACTCTTGTTGGTTCTCAAAGTGAATTTTGATGATAACAATACTTAATTGTTTAAACGTTTTGTTAAAAGGGATTTGTATTTTTGAATCCATATCTATTATCACCTTTGGACATGACTCAAGTAATGAGCATTTGGTCCGCAAGTAATTCGGCCTCAATCGCTTGCTTTTTAAAGATCCTCGATATTACTTTCGGACATTACTCAAGTAATAGGTAATTGCTCCACAATTAATTTAGCTAAATCAATGTTACTTTCAGACGTTACTCAAGTAAAGCTTTTAACTCCGTAAGTAATTTAGTCCACTGTTAGCTAAATCAACATTACTTTCCAAGATTACTCATGTAATGCTCCTTTGCTCTGCAAGTAATTAGTTTATTCAACATTACTTTCTGGGGTTATTCGAGTAATACACCTTTGATTTGCAAGTAATATGGACCCGATTGTTTTCCACTCAAAGATTACTTTCGAAATTACTCGAGTAATGAAGTTTCCTCCGCAAATAATTTGGTTACTTTCAGGCATTACTTGAGTAAGACTTAATACCTCATCAAGTAATTTCAAGGCTCTCATCTTCAAAGAACCATTTCAACATTGCTTTTGTGGTTACTCAAATAAGCTCTTTAAGGTCTACAAGTAATCTAGTAACGTTGATTCTGTTCAAAGCCTCCCAATATTACTTTCGAAATTACTGGAGTAAGCTTCACAAGTAATTTCGTGAAAATGATTTTAATGCTTCTGTTTCTTGAACAACTTCATATTACTCAAGTAAACACTTTTCATCACTCAAGTAATATCTTTCCAAAGTATCTTTTATCTTGAAAATATAAGATATTACTCAAGTAATTTATTAAAGTGTATTTAATGTCACACCCATTACCATCTAAACCAAACCATTGTTTTATCATTACCCTTAATTCTTCAACTTTCATCCCCTCATTTATCAATTTTACCCTCACACTCCCACAATTATATTTAACTTCACCTTCACCGTTGGCTACGAACTCCCCCCCCCCCCCCCAATATGGAAAAAACAAATTAGTGACTTTGAAGAAGGTGTTGCCGCTATATTTGTTGTCATCTTGCATTCCAACCTGCAACAAACAATGAATATTTCATCACAATGTTAGACCACACACACACACACACACACACACACACCATATTTCATAAGTTAAAAATATAGTAATAGTAATTACAAGGAATATAATTACTACTTCCTCCAATATTAATGGTTTTCACAAAGTTTGTAATAATGTTCACGAATTTTACAATGGTAATTACAAATTCTTCAATGGTAATTACAAGTTCAAAAATGGCATTTACCAAATAGCATACTAGTTAATGACAACTATAATAAATATGTTGTAAAGAAGAGAAGGAGAATTGTATTTGCATATTTTAGACAACATGTGTAGAATTCATATACACCTAGAAAGAGATTATACTCCTACAGGTATAATCTTAAATGACAATATTGCAAGTCTAAATGAGAGTTAACGATTAAAGTAAAGCTAATGGTCATCTTTGCATGGGTTAAAGATCAATGCTAGTTAATTCTTAAACTAAAGCTAATGGTTACGGCAATATGTATCATTCTAGATATTAGGAATCATTAGGAACTATTGTTATTATTATTGGATAATGATTATTATCAAAACCTATATCAAAAGTTATGCAGCAATTATGCATATAGAGACAAAGAAATTATAAAAAAGGTTCGTACAGTGAATGCAGAAACCCAAATGCAGAGAAATGCAAGAAAATGTGTTCCAGAAGGAGTGAATAATTACAATGAATGCACAAACAGAGTTTAATTAATTTTAGTTGGTGAGTTGAGTTGAATTTTGGATGCAACAACATTAATTATTGTACGTATCCAACTTATGATGCACTGTATGCAAAAAAGATGCTTCACTTTTTTTTTTAATACAAATCAACAAATGCCTCTCACCCTTTATTTGATACCCAAGAGACATAGGAGGGGCTCATATAATTCATAATTTGCTATTAGAGCTCTGTCATAATGATAACTCTCCATATTTGATATAAATAAAGTACATTTTAAAGATATTTAGAGAGTTATCTAAATAATTTTAAGAGATTTCTATGAGATTACATGATTATAAGCTCAAATCAATTGGTGCACCATTGGTGGGGTTTCAATTTAAAATAAAAGTTTTAAGTTTAGAAAATAAATAAATAAAAAATAATAATAAAGAAATAAAAATTTAGTTTTATTATTATTAGGACCATCACTATTATTTAGCTCCTTTTATTTTATTTCTACAATCAGGTACCGGGAGGAAGCATGTTCAGAATTTGGATGAAGAATGGAAATTGAATGGCAATTGGACTGGGCCCACGTTGAATCAAATGAATCAATTGAATGTGGTCTAAATGCAGAACAAAAAGGGGATTTCGGATGAAGCAATTACAATTGTGCGTGGGCCCATTTTGATGATTGAATTGGATAATGCAGCTGGGCCCACGAAGTTATTTTAATTGATGAATGAAAGTTAACCTAAGGTGAAGGAAAAAAAAGGGCTGGCGGCAATCAATTGAGAAGGAGAGAACGAAGGAACACGGAGAAGCAGAGAACACGTGACGGCAGAAAGGAAGAGACGCAGCAACAAACCAAAAGAGGTGACGGCCGAGAAAGAAGAACCAAACACGAAGAAACACGCAGACACTCGGCACAGCAAGAGGAGCAGTGACGCTGACGGCAATTAATTGAAAGAGGAGGTTGCTGGTTTTATTTGTTCTTGCTCTTGGTGTGTCTAGTTCCAATTTCTTATCATTCTCTATGAATCTGAACCTGAGTTTTAATTTTGCTATGATCTGGATTGAAGCCATGTCTGGCTAATTATTTTTTCAACCTAGAGGACCTATGAACTTGTTTGGATTTTAGAGATTTTTCCCACTATTTAGTTTTACTTAATATTAATTCAGTTTATTTAATCTTGTTTTAATTGTTATTGCTTAGTGATTGGCCACCATTGAGCATGTTTTGGGGATTTAGGATTGAACTTGACAAAGGGAATCCTAAATTGACCTTGAGATTAAATAATGTGGAATTAGATTTTAATTTAATTTGCGTCTAGGATAGGCATATACTTAGAAGCTCCACATAATCAAATTAGAGTGAGCCCGAGTGAATTGCATCTTAATTAGTCGTGTGAGGCATTGCATAATTAATTGAGATAGTATATAAATGGACCGGAAGACATTTATAAACATTAATACTCTAGATTAGCTGATTAAATTAAGTTAAAATTAATTTAGTAGGAATAAAATCTAATAAACAAACAAGGGATTAGTGACTCCATTTGATATTGAAATTCGCTCTCCTGAAAAGTTTTTGTCGATATTTATTTCGTATCTTATTTGCATTTCTTCTACTTATTGAAAACAAATCTATTCAACTTAAACGAAAAAAGGAAATTTGACATCTAATCACTAGCTGAGTTGAGTCTCTGTGGGACGACCTTGATTTACCATTTGCTATTTTCACGACCCGTACACTTGCGGTACTTAGTTAAATTTTGGTAGTATCACATAAATTATAGCAAAGTTAAAACAGAAAGGGAAGTTAATAAATTGGGAACAAAGAGTGAAGCATGCCTCTTGTTTGTGTCTCCATGAAGTTGGCGGCGTCGGCATCCACAGCGGCGGGTACGACGTCCACAGTGGCGCATCCAAACGACGCACGCAGGCTACAACAGTGGGGATCAATTTTACAATGAATTTGCATATGTAACCTATCTCCCTGACATATTAAATGGCAAGGGCAATGTGATCATTTTGCATGAATTTACATAACTCTCAAAAGTCTTTGTCACCTCTTAGTCTTTTTACAAATTCGGTGGGTTTTTGGGGATTTTTCAAATTTAGATGGTATTTATATGGAATTTTCCCAAGAGTATATTAAAATGAGCAAAATTAGTTATCAAATGAATGAGTAAAAAAACATTTATTGTTTAACTCAAAAAAACTCCCTTGGTCGTTTTTATTTGGACTTCAACTAGTAAAGGGATCGAACACTTTTATCAAAGGGAGGGGTTCGATCTTGGAGTTGGTCAAGGCTCTAAGAGAGGCATCATGGCGATGTGAATTTGTGGAAACCTAGGTTGAGGTGGAGGCATGTGTACATTCAATCTTGTATGCCTAGAGGAGCAAAATGTGGAAACCTAGGTTGAGGTGGAGGCATGTGTACATTCAATCTTGTATGCCTAGATGAGCAAAACTATAACACTCTATCCTTATACTGTGGGTGAATCCAACCCTTCTCTTAAAATTTCAGTAGCCCAAACAAAAAAAAAAAGTACCAAGAAAAATGACACTTAAAATGTTAGTTAAAAAGAAATAGATAGGTAATATATATGTGTGTGTGAGTGTGTGTGTGTTTATTTGGGTGCAGATGATTATAAAGGGAGTAGATGAAAGATAATGAAAGACCAAATTAAATTTTAGATAAAAATAATTTATTCCTTATGTAAAGAAATACTCTTATAAGTGAGAATGTTGCTTGTTAAAAATACATTCAATCAAAAAATTTGGATGTTGCAGTTAGGACCAAAATAATTTGGACCATCTGCTCATATAAAAGAAAGAAAAACATTTTCTCATGTTGTAGAAAAACTATTTTCTCATGTCACACACCAAGGTTGTGAAAACGTAGTTTTTACGTAAAAGCGGAAGGGGAATGAAAAAGCGTAAAACATAAAATCGTAATACAAAACGGGGTTTTTACCTGTATATATATATAAAAAAATTTGTAAAATAAGGCATCTGCCATTATCCATACACATACAATATCAATCAAAATATCCAACATTGTCATCAAATATCATTCAAATAAAGGCACTTGCCATCATCCATAGTTCCATATATATACTAATCAATGTAAAATCAATCAAAATATCCAACATCATTACCAAATACCATTCAAATAAAGGCGATTAACATCAATACAATTCATTATCCAACTAAAACATAAATTTAGTACCACACTACCACTCACACTCTAAGCTAACAAATCATTCAAGTCATTATCATCAAAGTCATTATGCTCCAAATGCTCCACATGATGTCCAATTACATCATGATGCATGACAACTTCTCTTTCTCTTCTATCAACCTCATTGTCAAACTCAACATTAGGAATCACCAAATCATCCACAAAGGCACCAACATCATCAGTGTCATCCTCTCCTCCAACTTGAGCCAAGTTTTCTTCAATTAAAGTATCTAAATTCAAGTCAAAATTGTCTTCATCTAAATCTTCAACATTAAAAGACGTTCCTTCATCTTCCACAATCCATTCATCTTCGGATGAAACATCATCAATGTTATATTCAACAGTTTTTCTAACTTGCTTCTACTTGGCCAATTTGGAATTTGTCATTACAAACACAACATCATTCATTGTCTTTTGTTTCAAGCGATTTCTTCTCTTTGAGTGGACCTAAACAAAAACAAATCCAATTAATATACAACAAGTAGCAAGTACAAACCCAAATTTACAAATTAAAGAAAACTTACCATCTCAAAGGTACTCCAATTCCTCTCACAACCAGATGAACTACATGTCAAGCTTAAAATGTGCATTGCAAATCTTTGGAACTCTGGATGATAAAAACCATAAGATTTCGACCACTGTGTTGGAGATTTTGTATAAATGCCGCCTTGGGCTAATTCAGAACCAAATCTCCCTAATTGCAACTTGAAATCATCCATTTGATCATCAATTTTTCTTTTTTCTTCAGCACTTTCCACCAACCTTTCTAAACACTGATATAGTCCATTTTTAATTTTAGATTCAGCACGAAATCCTAGCTTATATTGAATTTGAGGGTTGAGGAAATAGCCTGCTACATGCAAAGGCCTCATCAACTGATTGTCCCATCTAGCGTCAATGATATCACATAGAGGCTGATAACTAAAGAGTAAAGAATGATAAAAAAAAAATACATTAGATTCAAAATAACAAACAAAAGTTAAAAAACTATATAGGATTCAATAAAATTATACTACCTTCTTTCTACACCATTGAATGCCTTTTGAATTTTGTCCTTGGCCTGAATCATCTCATCATAAATGAACCCCATTGTCGGCTTCTCATCTGAATCCACCAAACGAAGCACTTTGATAAGTGGAAAAGCACCTTTCAAACATGTCACAACATTTTTCCAAAACTCCCTATCCATAACCATATCCGCAATATACTTGCCATCATTTGTTTTAGAAAACTTGCTAGATGTCCATTGATCTGATGTAAACATCCTTATCAATGGTCCTTTGTTGTCATTGAGGCAACCCAATGTTAGATATGATGTGGCAAAGGGAGTCTTGCCTGGTCTCACCAAATCTTGTCCATTTGTATGAAACTGCAACATGGAAATTAAAGAAGTCCTTGAATATATAAATGTAGTAATTTTTCTTCCTCTATAAATTGTCTCATGATGAACCGGTAACTTCTTCTCAAAGTCCTCCAACATAAGGTCAATACAATAAGCCGCACAAGGTGTCCAATTCAACCTTGCTCTTTTTGCCATCAACAATGCTCCTGCAGCTTTATAGTTCGCAGCATTGTCCGTCACAACTTGGACAATATTTTTTTCTCCTACCTCCTCAACTACTACATCAATCATATGGAATATCTTCTCAGCTGTTTTTGTGATGTGAGATGCATCCATTGACTTCAAAAACACAGTTCCTTTTGGGCTATTTACTAAGAAGTTTATAAGTGTTCTTCTCCTTTTATCTGTCCAGCCATCCGTCATTATGGAGCATCCTATATCCTTTCAATAAACTTTATGTTTTTCAATACTTTGCATTGTCTCCATATATTGTTTCTTCAAAAATTTCTCTCTAATTTCATAGTAGGATGGTGGCTTAAAGCCAATACCGTGTCGAGCAACCATTTCAAACATCTCTTGAAATTCAACACTATTTGCCACATTGAATGGTATGGCATTGTTATAGAAAAAAGAAGCAATTTTCTCACATGCATCCTCTCTTAGACTCTTCTTAAAAATATTGTTGATAGTAGGTTGGGTGCTTGCTCCTCTTTTCTTGAAGATATTCCTAGAGCCCTCATTATCTTCATCACGTGATCTTTTTTCTCCACCTTGTACAATCTCATCCTCATCATCATCATCAATGCCAGATTTCTTGTTATGTCTTTTTTGTAAACTAAATACGATGTCCCACATTTCTTTCTTGACTGCCTCAGGAACAGATTTGCATGCTCCAACATTTCTTTGAGTGCAAGCCAAATGATGTTTCATTCGATAAACACCTCCTTGTATAATCTTTTGGCAATAATTGCATTTGATTTTATTGGTACCTCCATCAACTGAACAATCATGCTTCCATGCCACATCAGTTCTACTTCTATGAGCATTCTTGTAAGTTTTTGAAGATGCTCCTGGTCCACTCACTGGGGCAGAAGGCGTAGAACTAGTATTCACTACAGCAGAACTTCCACTAGAAGCCATTTTCAAGACTATAAAAAGAATCATAGACATAGAAGCACCTAAGAACTCTTCTTGATATTTTAGAAGCAATTAAGCACCTTAGAACAAGCAACTCAAGACAATTCCAAATGGCAAATACAGAAACATAACAGAGACAGAGACAAAAACAGAAACGAAAACAAAAACAAAGATAGAGAATCCTGGGCAATTGCAAAGTCATTAAATTTCCTCACAAAGCAACAAGAACCGTATCATGGAGCAACATTCCAGTATCTAGCATCTAAGCACTAACACAATTCACACACATATATCTAAACCAATAGCATTGACAGTTTTCTTGATTTGAACAAAAAAAAGTATAGGAAAAACCTGAAATTATTGCAAACTTCTTGGAATGCTTTGCGCTTGTCCCTTTCTTGTTTCAAAGCCAACAAATGTTATAATTGTTTCCTTGAATCTACAAATAAAAGACGGCTTTGACAACATCATTCACGTCACAGCTACTTCAAATAAGTGGGAACAACGAAATAAAGTACACCAGGAGGGCAATACATCTCCACTACTTTTCCTCGGACCATAGAAAAGATTAACATATGATGGATAAAGTAAAATTTAGCTGAAAGAAACAAATTGTTATGAGAAGTAAAAATGCTTCATTTCTATTTGTGGCTACAAGTCTTTATCACACAGGATGTCTCTTAACTTCATCCTATTCATTTCTATCGTCACCGGATTTTTCCCTTGAGCCAAAGAAGAACGTTTTGGAAGAAGGAAAGAAGAATTACAAAAAGTGTGGACTATTATAGACCATTAAAATGCTGATAACCATCTCGTAAAAAAGAAAAACCAAAAGATCAGTCAACTTACCGAGGAAGATGAGAGATGAGCACGGATGGAGACGACGAGATCCTGACTCCTGAGACAGCCGCAAGCGACGGTGACGGTGCGAGTGAAGTGAATGTGAGAGAGATCTGAGATTTGGTTGAATGGTTGGTGACTTTGGTGTAACCGTGTGAGTTGTGATTTCTTCTAGGGCACCGTCGAGAATCAGTGAGAAAGAGGGGATCAGTGTTTTTTTTTTTGTTCGAGGAGAATGTGCTATTCAGCCATTGGATTGGCCTAGCGCTGGACTTGGGCCGTCGAGTGAGACCTTTACATTTTTTCAAAAAACGCAGGATTTTACGCTTTCACATTTTATGGTTGCGTTTTTTTACGCTTTTACCCCTTATACGTTTTTTTTCCAAACAAAAATCATTTTGCTTAAATTAAAACGTAAAAACGCGTTTTTTATGTTTTAAAATGGGTTTTTACCAACCATGATAATGAAAGACCAAATTCAATCAAAAAATTTGGATGTTGCAGTTAGGACCAGAAATACTCTTATGTTAAATTCAATCAAACGGGTTTTTACGATAATGAAAGACCAAATTAAAATTTAGATAAAAATAATTTATTCCTTATGTTAAGAAATGCTCTTATAAGTGAGAATGTTGCTTGTTAAAAACACATTCAATCAAAAAATTTGGATGTTGCAGTTAGGACCAGAATAATCTGGACCATCTGCTCATATAAAAGAAAGAAAAACATTTTCTTATGTTGTAGAAAAACTATTTTCTCATATTACACACACATGAAATGGTGAGACCCACTATGTATATGTGGGTCCCACCATTTCATGTGTGTAAGATTTTTTTTTCATGTAATATGAGAAAACCAAAGCCCATGAAAGAATACTATAAAATATGTCATTAATTAACGCCGTTTCCAGTCAGATTTACATTACAAGATGATGGTTATGAATCATGATACTGTTTACAACAGAATTAACAACCCTAGTTTGTACAATCTTAACTCTAAATTTAATTTAAACAAGGAAAAGGCAAAAGAATCGTACTCAGATCTGATCAAGTACAGCAAAATAAACTTAGATTTTCAAAGCATTTCATGAAGTTTGATCGCTCAATCCATTCTCACTGCTTCCATATCCATCCAACAACACCTTCAGCAGCGCCACCGCCTTGTTCTTCCCCTTGGCGCTGCCGTTCTCCGCCACATCGGCGAGGCCGTCCATTGCCCTCTCCGCTTGCTCTCTCACATCCGCCGCCACGTCATCTCCTCCACACATCACCAGATTCAACAACGCCGATACAGCATTCTCCTTGGTCCTCATGCTTGATCCCGTAACTGAATCCAATAGATCTACCAACACTCCAATTCCTGATGCCTTCCGAAATGCCTCTTCGCTCTCATCGCAACCGGCGATTTGCGCAATCACCGCCGTAGAATCCTCCACGATCCCGATTCTTCCGTCCTTCACAACCAGAGAAAACAACGGCGCAACCGCACCGAGATGGATCATCGTGCTCCGATTAAGCGAATAAAGCGAGATCCCGAACAAGGCCTTGAGAGCGTCCTTAATCGACCTAGATGGCGAATTGAGGCACTTGATTATGTCCACAAGCGCGTACACGATATCACGTTTCGATCCGATGATCGGCCGGTACTCATCAACAACGAGGAGACTGTGTAAAGTGGCGGCGGACGATTGAACGGCGGAGGGAGAAGACGTAGATCGATGATTCGACAAAACGTGTGAAATCGCGTCGAGGACGCCGCGCGTGGAGACGAGAACTTCTTTACAGGAAATCGAGATATTCAAAAGCGTTGCGGCGGCGTTCTCTTGAGAATCAGGCGTAGACGTATAAAGTGTTTCAGCTAAGTAAGGAATGGCACCTGAATCAACAATCAGAGGACGAATTTCTGGGTCTTGCTTCGCCATAAGACGAAGCTGACAAAGAGCATCGACCCGAGTTTTCTCGGAAACGGAACTCAGTTTTCCGACCAGGGTACGAACTGGCCGGCGTTTAGCCTCCGTGGAAGAATCGGAGAAACTCATGTCTGCGGCGAAAAGGCGAGGGGGAATGAGGATTTCAATTTACAGGGGATTTGGTGCGAGAAGCGTGAGGAGATAAGGTTTGATTGAGTTGTGGGAGTAGTTGAAAGCGAAAGGAGAGAGCACAGAAATAAGTGAGGGAGAAGAATCAGAGAAGGTGGAGAGAGATGACTGCTGAGGAAAGGAGAGGGAAAAGACGAAAAAGGGCTCACCGTCTTCGGTGAAATACGAAAGACCAAAGAGAGGGACGTCGCTATCAGGTTCTGAGAAGGTGAGAGCTTTTGACGATTACAGAGGGGTACGGATAGGAATTGAGGAAGAAGACAATTTGCCCTCCAAAGATTCCTTTCACTCTGATTTTTGTTTTTGTCCTTCGAAAAATTGGAAAAAGTATTTATTTAAACGCTTAAGGAGAATTTGACCAATAAACTATTATCTTAGAAGCGCTTAACATAAATAACTTTTGAGAGGATCAAAAATATCAAAAAGCTTTTAAAAACGTGTAGTCAGCACAACGTCGTTAAAAAAAAGATAATTTTCATTATCTAATGTGCAGATTGACCAACGAATTTTTACTATAAAAGCGTCCAGCACAAACAAGTTTTATTCCAGGAGCGCTTAGTACAAAAAAAACCATATGCAATCCACCAAAAATCTGACTACTATAACCCTCAACCATGTGCATAAGAGTTAGAAAGAGTGAATGCAACAACAAAAAATCACAAATTATATTAATTATCTTATATTAACTATTATTATAAGTTATCTTATGCAATTATTGACTATATATTTACTCTTTAAATTTTATTTTTGTTGTTGTAATTCTTTTCAATCTTTTAGAAATACCACATATTTATATGCATATAATATGCGTAAAATTGATATTAACGTGCATAAAAATATCACATAATTTATAGGTCACCTTTATTTATTTGGCTATGTCCTTTTCTCTTGTCTCTGTTGATAAAGGGATCGGATTCATTTATATTTATGTGTATAAATATAATATTTTTGCGGATGAAAATTGATGTACAGCTGATGAGATTAACATACTATGGATTTAAATCTTATTGTCAGTTAAGTAGATATTCCATAAGCATTACTTTTAAAAATGGGATGAAGGCTTCTGAATTTTTTTGGGGCAACAGAAAGATCTCATCACATTAACTATTCTAAATTGATAATAAATAAAACTACAAAATTAATCATATTATACGCAATTATATCAATAACTAAAAAATCTCATGTATATCAATTTTTTCACATATTTATACACACATAAATATGTGATATTTTTAAAAGATTGAATAGAATTACAACAACAAAAATTAAATTTAAATAGTAAATAATACAATATTATAGTCAATAATTGCATAAGATAACTAATGATAATAATTAATACAAGATAATTAATATATTTGTGATCTTTTTATTGCATTCACTTTTTCTAACCCCAATGCACATGGTTGAAGGTCCGAGTAAGGATTTACAACAGTTGGATTTTGAGTGGATTGTACATGAACTTTTTTGTGCTAAGTGCTCATGGAGTAAAACTCTTTTATGCTAGACGCTCTTAGAGTAAAAGTTTGTTGGCCAATCTGCACCTTAGATATCGAACGTTATCTTTTTCTAATGGAGTTGTGCTGATTGCACGTTTTTAAAATTTTTTTGGTATTTTTGATCCACTTGAAAGTTATTTGTGTTAGGCGCTCTTAAGATAATAGTTTATTAGTCAAATTGCTTATTAATCCTTACTATCATTCGAAGTTGACGGACAAAAAAGAGCTAAGAATTTGTGTTATTATGAATGTTAATTATATGGATGTCTATTGACTCATATCTTAATCAACATCTATTTGACTACATTTAATAATTATTTATCTTTATTTTACTTTCTTTTTAAACCAACAAGACTTGCTCTTCATGTTCTCTATTAATGGTGACTTTTAGTGCAAGAGGCATTAAGACCTATAAATAGAGGTTTTGTTCAAACATTGTAACATATAAATGAATGAGCATTATTCTCCTTTTTCCCCCCTTAAATTTATCTCTTCTCTTATCTATTACTCTCTTATCCCATATTTATTTTTATTTTCATAATGTGTTATTAGCACGATAACTCTAATAAAGATATACTTTTCTCAAAGTTAATTAACAATTTCTTGTATTTTCTTTTCCCTTATCTTTGTTTGATCTTAATCTATGTGGGATAATTTGAGCTACTATATGAAATTAAAGAGAGTGCTTTACCCATTGCTTAAAACATTGAGTTGTATGGCTAAAACTGAAGATTGTTATTATTTTTATATCTTTTTTTAATCTCCTTTATAAGTTCTTCTATAGTATTGATATTATTATTTTAGTAAGATCATCAGTCATACACCTCTGATTTCATATTTTAAAATTACATGACTAGAAGCCATATTGCTCTAATTTCCTATTATATGGCCAGAATCCATATTCTTTTTATCCCTATTTTAAGATTATATAACCATAAGGTATATCACTTTGATTTTTTTTTTTTGATGTATTATGGCCAAAAATCATTTTTTTATTTCTATATTATATGGCCATAAGCCATATACCTTTTTCTACTGAGCCATATTCATTTGTTCCTTATTATATGGCAAGAAGTCATATGTATTTTTGTCTTCTATGTTTTTGAATGACTGGAAACCATATAACTTTTATTTATCTTAAAGATAAAATGTCAAAAGTCATATAATTTTTATTTCTCATCATTGGCTTAAAGCCATGAGAAAAAAAGGGCCTGAAGCTGTTAAGCTTTTAATTTTGTTGTAATATTTTATTTTGTGAATTATTTCTTGTGTTTATGAATTTCCTATTATTGTTTTTATATTTCATATTTTAATCATTCCTGTTTATTTTTTTAATTAGTCTAAACCATGTCAAACCTTGCAAAACTTAAATATGTGGCTCTTGACATTACTTGAAAGAACTATTTATCTTGGATGCTGCATTCAGAAATCCATCTGAATGCCCATGGTTTAAAAGACATCATATAAAAAGGGAATTAGACATCTTTGTAATGAAGAATGAATCTTATTGGAATCAATTTTGAAGATCTATTTCTGGTTGATAGCATAACAACCTACACCATACTCATAAATGATAAATATTTGTCTTTCTTGGTAATGCAAGAAGCCAACATTTAAATTGTATTTGATAGTATAAATTTGATTGAAAGCTTTAGATTAACTAATATTTTGTTACTTGAAGGAACAAAATTATACATTGATAATGTATTTTATTCTACCAAGTCTAAAAGAAACTTATTGAGTTTTAAAGTTATCCGCTGAAATGGATATTATATGGAAACAACAACTAAAAATCATCAAGAATGTCTTGATATCATAAATATAATTTCCGGTAGAAAATGCATATTAAAAGGTTTTATTGCCTTTTCTTTTGGCTTGTATTATATATTTATAAGTATAATTAAAACTCATGCTATTGAAAACCAAAAGTGTACTAATGAATTTAATATTTGATATGACCGATTAGGTCATCTTGGGTCTATAGGCAAATTTAGGGGGGTTAGGGGTGGCTCCTCCCTATATATATATATATATATATATATATATATATATATATATATATATATATATATTTATTTATTTATTTGCGGCTTATTTTAATATTTTGACTACACACAAGCAAATTCACGTGGAAAAGAAACTTATTATCTATAACTTATTTATCTTTTGATCTAAATATATAGTAGTTTTGCATAATCACTTGCGTTTGGTCTTTAACTTTTGAGTTTGAAATTATCGTACATTATCAAAATATAAGGAGATATCTACATGTATACACATGCTTAATAATAAGCTAAGCTTGTTTGATTCTATTATATATCATCATTTGTATTTTAAAAATCCAGTAATACTCCTCTGACACTAAATGTAAGACATATTTACCTAATTTAGATAGATTAAAAATAAAATACCATTGAAAATAGAATGATAAATAAATTATAACTCTTAAAAATTATTAATAGAAAATTTTAATTTAAAAACTAACCACGAAAGTTTCACATGTTTATTTTAATTAAAAGCTTTTTTTCAAAAAAAAATATAACCTATGTTTAGAAGAAATTTCTAATAAAATATCTTCAATATGGAAATCCCAAATCAATGATTTGGGCATTTTTAAATTTTTAAACAATTCAAATAATGACTACAAAAGCTTCAACTAGAAATATAAATATTCTCTTGTAAGAGAAAAGAGTAAAGGTACATAAATACTCATAACCATTCAAAATAAATGTAAAAATAAACACTTTTACTGTGAGACCCACATAATTTTTGCACATGCATATATAATGGTGTTAGTTTAAATTAACAGTGCGTTCATTTTTACTCCCATTTTAAATATTCATTAGTATTTTTGCTGCTCAGAAATTTTTACAATGTTGTATGCACTTTTGATAAAAAGTTTATAGATATTTGTACTCTATAACCAAAAGAAAATGAAATCTAAATCTTCTAAAATTGAGAATAATGAATATAAGTGAGATTTATCAAATTAGGAAAGATAGGCGGTTAAAAAAAACATTTTATTTATTTCTTAATTGGGTAAAATTCGCCCAAATTCACCATCCTCAATTTCAGTAAGTCATTAAAAACTGTTTTAAAGATATTTTTTGATATTATAAAAGATAAAAGGTCTTAATTTGTTATTTCATTGTTTGCTTTTTTTTTTTTTTGGCGGAACATACTACAGACTACAGACAATGAATTATGAATAATGAAATGAAAGTAATAAAATGTAGTAATGAACTAATATTCTCTGGATGGATTTGTTTTGAATGAAATGAATTTTTCACTTTTAACAATTTTGGGCTGAATTCTTCTTCTTCTTTTTTTTTACGAAGAAATTTTCTTTAAACTCTAGCAACCAGTCAATTAATCACTTTAAAATGCACCAAAGGTCACTATTTTTAGGCGTGAGAAAAAAGTTGTTATGGTCATGCATATTAGGCTTGGAGAACCTTGTGGCCCAATAAGGAGGCCCTGTGGATAAGCCCTTCTGTGATAAGGTAAAACACTAATCACCAATTAATCATGTTTGTAATCTAGGATAGTACATGTAGTGGAGCAGATATGACCAGGTAGTGGAACAGACATTACCAGAACGTGGGCCTGCGCGATCAATATGTGGAGGCACACATGATAGAAGATGCGGCGCACAGGGTAATGGGTAAAGCCCTAAAGGTAATCTCTATAAATAGGAAGGTTACTCAATAGGTATGCTCTTTTGATTCATTTTACATTCAGTCTCACCGTGTACACCACCCCTTTGGCTACCGCTATAATCGTGTAAGCACAATGATTTGAAAGACTCTCTGTGATATTTCCTCCATAAATATCATTGAACTTCTTTTTTCTATTGGATATTTCAACCATTGAATATTTAATAGGTATATCTGATCCAACATAAACACACACTAGCTTGTCAAGACTCTGTGTTCTACAAACAAAACTAAAAGTGATGAAAGATGTCCAAAAAATAGTAATTATATCAAACCTGCTCTTGCCTTTGGTTAATACTTTTTAATTTCTTTTCACATTGATTTTAGTTAATACTTTTTAATTTCTTTTTTTTTTTTCTGTCTACTTGAATACTTTTTTAAGGTTCAACTAAGCATATTTTCAGGTAATATAGATGACATGGAGTTTGATTCCAAACATATATTTATGGATTATAAATAATAACACTCATGATAAAATTTAGATCTCTATGACGATATTGATTTTTCCGTTGATTTTTTATGCGATTAGTTTTTTCTTTTAATGTCTAACTAATGTTTGAACTTAATTTGATTTAGAATTAAGTTGGTGAGTTAATGTTATGAAATTATTCTTATCAAAAAAATTAATCAAATTATTCTTTTTTAAAAGTATTCTTTAATAAAATTATACGTGTTATAATTAGGCCTACTAATGTATATCTTTCTTGCCTGACTCAACTTCTGGGTTGTTATTGTTTTGATCAAGCTATTTAATCATTTGCTTACAAGTTTGACCATAATTCACTCTCAATTCTGTAATTGTTCATTTTAAGATTATGAGGATAGTGATTAATTAGCTTAACTTTTTTTTTCTTATTATCTCTCATCAACTCATTTGAGCTATTGATTGTAAAAAAAAGAGAAAAATTAAAACAGTATTACATGACATTTTAAATTAATTAAATGAATATGATTTAGAGATTATGAGGGATAATAAGAGAAACCTGGTCCAATTCATTAAGCTTACATGATCGGTAAATTTGAATAGTGTAAAAAATAAAAACAATTATTTGTTAAAAATATTTTTTTATGTTCTAATATATCAATAGGAAGTGTTATGCCCAAAAAATCAATAAGAATGGTTTACATATGTCTAAAATTTATTGACTTTTTAATATTTACTTTTATTCAATAAATATTAAAAAAATACGTTATACATTTTCCCTCATATGTTTCTTTCATTTAATACGGGTAAAAATAGAAAGCAGTTATTAATAAATCTCAATGTGTACTAATATTTAGGATTACTTTTTTTCTGATTAGTTAATAATAAAAACCATAATGGTAATTTAAATTTGTCGACCGTAACTCAATAGGTAAGGACACATATGATCATCACCGTCAGAAATTACTTGATTTTTTATTTTTATTTTTTTCTCAGTGGGCCTGAGATTGTATTTGAATTTAATATTGGCCATTATTTAATAGGGTTAAGGTGCAAAAATACACATATGTTTTACCTCCAGAAGCGCCCAGCACCATATGTTTTTTTTAAGTGCAAAAATACACACGCCGTTAGGTTTTAGGAGCAAAAATACCACTTCCGTTAGTTGACCGTTAACTGATCGTTAGTTGACCGTTAACCATGGTGAAATTACCTTTTTGCCCTTAGCTTAAAAAAGCTAAGGGCAAAAAGGTAATTTCACCATGGTTAACGGTCAGTTAACGGTCAACTAACGGAAGTGGTATTTTGCTCCTAAAACATAACGGCGTGTGTATTTTTACACAAAAAAAAAAACATATGGTGCTGGGCGCTCCTGGAGGTAAAACATATATGTATTTTTACCCCTTAACCTTATTTAATATATTTCAAATGATTTGAGCGGTACGTAATTCTTCTGATTATATTAACAAGTACGTGTATTTTTCAATTAAAATATGGCTTTATAATATAATATGATTGATGAAACTCATCCTCACTCAATTTTTTTAACGATATCTTGATTTATTGATTTATGATGGGGACAAAGGATCTGATTTCAATCATAATGATTTTAAATGAATTATTTAAGCTAGATTTGTATAGTGTAAATTAAAGATTTAAAATTTTAAACCTATATTCATTGTTAATTAAAATTATTATTTAAGCACTAAAATAACATTAAATCTGATCCACCTAATTTCAGTATGAACGGAATCATTATTCCTCGTGTGCATCACTAATTCCGTTCCCATCTCTAACAAAGGTATGATACTACCTCCGGTTTTTATTTTTATTGTAAAACTAAGTTAACTTTTAAGAGAGATTAAGGAAGTTAATTAAATTACTTTAGAGTATTTTTATTTTTAATTCTCCTCCAAACTATTTTTTTGACTAATAAACTAATATATGTGTTACGGATATCTCATAAATGGGCCCAACCCAATAACCAAAAAGCCTAGTCAAAATGACTTCAGTTATGCTCATAACCGCTTCCTTGAAAATAGGAGTGGTTTTATCAAGAATATTTATCGTTATGGTAACTGTCTATGAAAGAAGGAGATTATTCAAAAACGCATATCTTGATATCCCTAAAATAAAGGATAAATCCAACAGATTAAGATAAGGGCCCAGGTACGCTTATAAATAGGGTAAACCCCTTACAAGGTACACACTTCTAAAACTCTAGCTTTTCTATTCACACAGAGTACACACACCACCCCCTCTGGCTATCATTAGCCTGCCGTATACTCTCGAACTACGTGGACTTTGATCCACACTGTGGTACGTAGGACCCCGGGATTTCACCCCGGGCCAAGTCCAACCCAACTTGTGATCCACACCGGATCATTGGCGCCGTCTGTGGGGACTGTAAAGTCCTATTCCCGTGACCCGTGATGGCTAATACCAGAAGCAAAAGCCACCCGCATGCACACGAGCAAGGTCAGGAACAAAATTTTAGCGAGACCCAACAGCAGGACGTTCAAGGCGTTAATCAGGAACAAATGGAGGAGTCCCCGGACTCGAACCTGGATGGACGAGCAGGCCAAACGCTGGAAAATACTAACCACGCTGGTCTCTTAAAGTTTCAGATTGGAAGCCCGGACATACGACTCCTACATAACATTGCTGAGTCAATGATGAAACGGATCGAGAATGTGGAAGAATGCGACAATCTTCAGAACCAGAAGATTGACCATATGACCGAGGTGATGAACCAAATCCTTAAACACTTACAAGACCCTCTTCAGGAGGAACGCCGAGATGATCAGCAGAATGAGGACGAAGAAACCAATCACCAAACTATTGATCCCTTACAGGAGGACCATCCTGGGCAAGGCCGAATAGTTTCAACAAAAAATTCTCAGCAAAATAATCACCGGGACGCGAGTCAGGAGGATCAAGCCCGGGCACATAGGAAGGACAGCCGTACCTCGGACAATCAGGGAATTCCGCAAGACTTCGGCAGGTATAAGATGTGGTATGGGGATGGAGGACAAAACAACAGCCCGTTCTCAGATGAAATTACGGAAGCTGAGTACCCAAGGAAATTTAATACATCCGACCTCCCTAAGTACGACGGAAGTCAGGATCCCCAGACACACTTGAACACTTTCGACACTGAGATGCTGGTCCGAGGATTCAAGGGGCCAATCATTTCCAGGCTGTTCACCTCAACGTTACGAGGAGCCGCCCAAATTTGGTTCCGGACTCTATCTCCCAAGTCCATTACCGACTTCAACGACCTGAGCGAGAAGTTCCTGCTGAATTTCGCGACAAGCAAAAAGCAACCCAAGTCGGTCTACACGCTGGACAGAATCAAGCAGCAACCCGGTGAAACCCTTCAGAAGTATTTGGATCGTTTCAAGGTTGCCGCATTACAAATCCAGGGATTAACGGAAAGCGTCCACGTACACTTGCTCATCTCGGGCTTAGATAGCGAATCCAGAATGGGGAGATCGGTCATATCTGGCGAGATCAAGACGCTGGAAGAATTCCATAAACGAGCCAAAAAGTATCTGGACATAGAGCAGATGCAGATAGCCAACGCGTCGGGAAAAGAGAGACAGAAAAGCCCACCTCCGAAAGGGAAGGACCGGGCAGCAAGAGACCGACCCCGTAACTCGGACCAGAAAACACGAGGACAAAGGCATGAGGGGAAGTATGAGAGATATACTCCAATAAATGTCCCTCGTTCACAGTTATGGAGAGAGGTAGCCCTGACCGAGATGAGGAAGGTGGAGTGACCCCGACCACTTTATAATAAGGGGAAGTTGGACCACACACGATTTTGTGAATTCCACAATGGACCCGGGCACACAACGGATGAGTGCTGGGACCTTAGAGATGCGGTGGAAAAGTTTATCCGAGATGGAAAATTACGTCAGTACGTTATCAAAACACAAGGGCAAAAAGCCAAGCGCAAGCAGACGGATCGGAGTACAAGCCCGGTCTCCCAGAGGAGAAAACCGGACGAAGCCCGGAGAAAGCACGACAATGAGGACGAGTTCCCGGAAGCAGAGTTTGACTGCAATGTCATTAGTGGAGGTTACGGAGGTGGCGGCGATACCGCCAATCAGCGGAAGAAATACCTTCGGGAAGTCTTAACCATCAGGGGACGACCGACCTTCAAGCCAGAGCCATCGCAAACAGAAGAGCCTCCTAAGCTGTTCTTTACTCAGGAAGATCTGAGGGATGTAATCCCGGGTCATCAAGACGGACTGGTTATAACTGGCCTCCTGGGAAAATGCCGTGTAAAGAAGATATTCATCGATCCTGGCAGCGCGGTGGATATCATCTTGTGGGACGCCTTTAAGCGCATGGACCTCGACCCAGAGAATCTAAAGCCGTGCAGGACAACCTTAATCGGGTTCAACGGACAGGATACAAATCCCAAAGGGTGTATAGAACTAAAAATGACCTTGGGCTCTAAAGAAGCCTTTAAGACTGAGCAAGTCAAGTTTATTGTAGCGGATTTCCCTTCGTCCTACAATATAATCTTAGGTAAACCAACTATTCATAGTTGGGACATGCTCATATCAACTAAGCATCAGAAGCTGAAAATGGTAAGTCGGAACAATGAAGTCGTCACCGTCAAAGGTGATCAGAAGGAATCCCGGCAATGCTATTTCTCGACAGTTAAAAACAATGAACCCGGAACATCCAGCTCGCAGCAGAAAGGAACTCGAAATTCAGCACCAATTGCGCCGAGCTCAGTCAACGTGGTAGAGCTGGATGTAAGAGAAGAAGCAAAGTTGATGAAAATAGAGCCTGATGGAGAGCTCACAGGCTACCAACTAGGAGAGGAGCCTGGACAAATAACCCAGATCGGGAGTTCGCTTGCCGAGCAAGAAAAAATCGAGCTCAAAAAGCTGTTATGGAGAAACAAGGACGTATTCGCATGGAAACCTTCGGAGTTACCAGGAGTCGACCCGGCGTTCTGCTGTCACAAATTGACCATAAATCCACGATATACGCCGGTCTCACAGAAGAAAAGAAAGATTGCACCGGACCGACAAAAAGCCCTAACCGAGCATGTAAGAGAACTGCTGGATGCGGGATTCATCAGGGAAATCCAGTATACCATATGGTTATCAAATGTGGTAATGGTCAAGAAACCAAATGGCAAATGGAGGGTGTGCACCGACTACACTGATCTCAACAAAGCATGCCCCAAGGATGCTTACCCCATGCCAAATATTGACCAACTGGTGGACAATTCTTCGGGATTCCAGCTGCTCTCATTTATGGATGCGTATTCCGGCTATAACCAAATAGCTATGCATCCCGAAGACCAGGAGAAAACAGCTTTTATCACGGAAAAAGCTAATTACTGCTATAATGTCATGCCTTTCGGGCTAAAGAACGCAGGAGCTACTTACCAGAGGATGATGAATCAAGTGTTTGAGGCATAACTCAGCAGGAACATCGAAGTTTACATCGACGATATAATCGTAAAGTCAGTTAAATGATCCGACCACATCCAAGATTTGCAAGAAACATTTGATAAGCTCCGGGATCACAGAATCCGACTTAACCCAGCTAAATGTGCATTCGGGATACCAGCGGGTAAATTTCTCGGATTCCTGTGACAAACCGGGGGATTGAGGCCAATCCGGACAAATGTCAGGCTGTCCTCAATATGGCTCCCCCAAAAAACAAAAAAGAGGTACAACAGTTGACTGGCAGACTGGCCGTGCTGACAAGGTTCTTACCGAAATCGGCAGAAAACGCTCTTCCTTTGTTCAGGTTATTGAAGAAGGAAGCACGGCATGGAGAATGGAACTCAGAGTGTGAAGCCACGTTTGACAGGATCAAAAAATGCCTGTCATCACCACCCGTGCTGACCAAACCTGAGCCCGGGGAAGATTTGATACTATATCTATCTGTGGCCCCAGAAGCAGTAAGTGCCGCCCTGGTGAGAGAATATTCGACAGAACAGAAACCGATTTACTTTACAAGCCGGGCTTTGCAGAGTTCGGAGCTAAGATATCAAAGGTTGGAAAAGGTGGCCTTTGCGCTCCTCACTGCGGCGAGGAGATTACGCCCATACTTCCAGGGGCATAGAATAATTGTGCGAACCAGTCAGCCGATACGCCAAATACTCCACAAGCCTGACTTGGCAGGAAGAATGATTAGTTGGGCTATCGAACTGTCTGAATTCGACATAGTATATGAAGCTCGGCATGCTATTAAGTCCCAGGCTTTAGCCGACTTCATCGCAGAACTGGTGCCAATAGAGGTAGTCCCGAAAGCCAACCTTGACGTTTGGAAAGTATTTGTAGACGGCTCATCAAACGCCAAAGGAAGTGGAGCCGGAATCATAGTCGAAAGCCCGGAAGGAGTCGCCATGGAACACTCCCTGCAATTGCACTTCAGAACGTCCAATAATCAGGCCGAGTATGAGGCTGTCCTGGCCGGGCTATCGCAGGCAAAAGATAATGGGGCCAGGCGGGTTTATCTCTCCACCAACTCTCAACTAGTCGCGGCCCAAATCAACGGTTCATACACGGCTAAGGGACCCTTGCTAATCAAGTATCTGGGGAGAGTCAGAGAGGCAATGGCCGACTTCGATGAGGTCGTAGTCACCCACATCCCCAGGGGAGAAAATGCGAGGGCAGATATCCTCTCCAAATTAGCAAGCACCAGGAACTCAGGAAACAATCGGACTGTAATACAACAAAGTCTGAAGGAGCCCACGTGTATCATGGTTATCGCGGCAGCAGAAGACTGGCGAAAGCCAATCTTAAATTACCTAGAAAAGGGAGTTAGCCCAGACGATCCCGGGGAAGCAAGGCAAATAGCACGGACCGCGTTAATGTACACGGTGGTTGATGACCAACTCTACCGAAAAGGCCTCCAATCCCCAATGATGAGATGTTTAAACCAGGCAGAGGCCGAGTACGTGCTATTAGAGATACACGAAGGGATAAACGGACAACACATGGGGGCAAAGACGTTAGCCCGGAAAGCCCTAAGGGCTGGATATTACTGGCCGACAATGGTCGCGGATTCCAAAGAGCATGTACGAACATGTGAAAGCTGCCAAAAACATGCTCGGATCCTCTGGCCACCTCCGACCGAGTTGAAGACCATCACGGCTCCTTGGCCATTCTTTAAATGGGGTATGGACCTCCTTGGACCGTTCAAACCGGCCGCAGGGCAACTGAAATGACTTGTGGTGGCGGTGGATTATTTCACTAAGTGGATCGAGGCCGAACCACTGTCGACCATCTCGGCTGCTCGAATACAAAAATTCTTCGAAAGAAATATTGTTGCAAGGTTCGGGATTCCTGCCGAGATCGTAACTGACAACGGTACTCAATTCGTTGACCAAGGCTTCCAGAGGTTGATGTCCGAGCTCGAAATCAAGCACCATTTCGCCTCGGTAGAGCATCCGCAATCTAATGGGCAAGCCGAGGCAGCCAACAAAATCATTGTTGACGGGCTCAAGAAAAGGATGAGCAATGCAGAAAGTAACTAGGTCGAGGAACTATACCTGGTACTCTGGGGATACCGAACTAGTGTCCAAACCTCGACCCAGGAAACACCCTTCCGAATGACATATGGATGCGAGGCCATGATCCCGGTTGAAATTGGGCAAACATCATGGAGGAAAGCCAAAGTCATGGAGGAGGGAGAACACGCTAACAGCAAGCAGTTAGCAGCCAAGCTAGACCTCATCGATGAAGTGAGAACGACGGCACACTGCCAAGATCTGGCAACGAAGCAGTTGGTGGCGGCTAAGTATAACCGCAAAGTTAGACCACGAGCATTCGATAAAGGTGACTTGGTATTACGCAGAGCGGATATCGGAAATAAGAATGCCTGGGACGGAAAACTTGCAGCAAACTGGGAGGGTCCTTACCGTGTTTCAGACAAAATGGGGCCCGAGACCTATGTCCTTGAGATGTTAGATGGCACGCCCATTAAACGAACGTGGAACATGGACAAACTAAGGACTTACTACAGCTAAAGACCGGGATGCACTCGGAATAAACGCACAGCGGATGTCAGTGGTGGCTGAGAACCGCTTTTCAGTTTCAACGGATGTCGGTGGTGACCGAGAACCGTTTTTTATTACGCATTGTTTTGCTTTTGGCAGTATTTTCCATTGATTTTAAATTGTGTAATCCCAATTATTTCAATCAATAAAAAAGGTGGTTCAATTCATGGGCCAACGAAGTTATTACTTGTGAAATCAATGCAAAGATAGGCCGTGACAAAGGCAAGATAATTAAACAAAGACTTGGGTTTCGCGATCCCAGTCATCATAAGATCTGTCAGCAAGTCTTGTAAGCGTTACGATGCATCGGAACTGTCCCCTGGGGTGGTGTGAGATTGCCATAAAAGATCCTGATCAAGTCGAAATGTTTAGGCTCCTATTCAAAAAGGATATTAGGGCCCGAACATGTGGCAGTTGGCTACCATCTCGGTAAGGTACTTTACAAGATAAAGTGCTTAGATGATTTTTGAAAATCGTCTGTTGATCAGAATGCCCGACCATTAATAAACGTGGCCCGTTTGTTAAAACGTCGGTTGAATATCCAGCAGATTCTGCGCAATATATCTTGACTTTGGCCAAGTCATGAAATAAAGAACCGAGCTTCGTGCACGGATTACGTTCCCCTTTACTCATCAACTGGTGAATTAAAACACGAGTTTGGTTTAAAGGATGAAAATAAAAACACGTAAGATGGATGAGTTAAGGATGCTAGAAAAATCCGGGAACACCGGCTTGTCATAGTATTAATTTTGAGGGCAAAGGCCCCAGATTACAGGAAAACAAAAATGAAAGTGAAAATACTACATAAGGGAAAAAATAAAAAAGTCCTAGAAGGACGGCATCAAAATTGGGCTTGGCCGGGTACAGGAGAGCCAGGGGCGTCGGTCGTCGGAGCATCTTCCTCAGCTAATTGACCACAGTCATTCTCCGCGAGATGCTCGGACTCTTCAACCGAAGAAAGCGGCGCTGGTACAAATTGCCCGTCCTCTACCGAAGCTCTAAAATCCACAGCGTCTAGATTCATCGTAATGTCAGGATTCAGAGCTCGGACTTGGGCCAGGCATACGTTGAAAGCTTCAGCAGCCGTCTCCATGACCAGGACTTCCAGCTTATCCACCTCGGCAGTAGACGCCACGAGCTCGGCCTTGGAAGCGTCGAGGTCGGAATGGGCGAGATGGAGGTCCTTCACCAGCCCCGCATACTGACCCTGCAGGGCGTGCAGTGAGGCATTGAGGGTGTCTTCCCGGGCATGACTGGCGTCAAGCTCGGTGGAAAAATGATCCCTCTCAGCAAGGGCCTTTGATAGCTCCTCCACCGCCTTTATCTGCGCCTCTTCCGCTTTCAGGCGCGCCTCCTCAGCCTCCCTTTGCCTAATCTCGGCCTCTTTCTTTTCGACCCGAGCTTTGGCAATCTCGGCTGCAGCCTTGGCGTACTTATGCTTAACAGAAGCATAAGCGTCCAACACGCCGGCCGTCTCCATTAGGTGGTCCTGCAGGACCTGCAGGTGATCGAGGTCGGAGTCGGCAAAGGCCTCTCCACTAAAATACTTGCTGGGAGGCTTCACCGCGTATTTGAGCTCCTCCGAGACCCCATCAGTCCATACCTCACCCCACGAGTGAAGGCGAGACTTGCCAGGAAGTGGGGGAGGAGGGACGCTTGTGGCAGCACCGGCGTCCGGGACAAAGGCCGGACTCTCTTCTGCGACCGAGATCGATGACGCTACCACGGACTTCGATCGCTTGCGCGGAATGAGGTCCGCAGAGGCCGAAGAGGGTGCAGCCCTCTTCTCAGTAGTAGTCCTGACAGGCGAAGGAGCAACCACAGCCTTCTTCTGGGAAGAGGACTCCCCTTTCTTTTTGGCCTTAGCCCGGAGCTTCTCGGCCAGTTCTTGGAAAGAAGCCTTCCCCATGTCGGGCACTACAAAAAACATAACAAACATCAGAAAGGACAAGAGGCATACGTATAAAATATATATATATATATATATATATATATATATATATATATATATATATATATTCAAAGAACATCCAACAGAAATCATACTCGGTGAGTACAATTCCTCCACCGACTGTCGGATAAAAATCCGGGAATCAATAACATCCTTCTCGGCCACATGGTCAACCAGAGCTATCACGGTTTCAACCTCGGCTGGCTCTAGGCTATCATCGGAGGATGCAAATATGTTCTGGTCTTGGTCATAGTGAGTTTTCGACCAATACAGAGGAAACAGCAGCTCCACCGAGCTGGAATCGACGCCCTTAAGAAACCACGGTTTATGACCGGGCTCAGCGTTGATTTTGAAAAAAGAAACCTTGAAGCCTTTCCAGGTGTCAGTTGCCACATGGAAAAGCTTCTTGCCTGGTTTCCCCCGAAAAGAAACCCAACCCCACTTTTCTTCAGGCTCCCCGGGTTGATGAGCCCGTTGGATGTTAAAAAAATAAAAGAATGTTCCGGTGGTGAGAGTACGATTTAAAAATCGGCAAAGCCGCTCGAATGCAATAATAAAGCCCCAGGAGTTAGGATGAAGTTGAGTAGGGGCCAGCTGAAGAATGTTTAAGAGATCTACTTGAAACCTAGAAAATGGAAAACGAAGGCCGAGTTTTTTGACGAAGTCTAGGTAGAAGAAGAAAAAGGAACGCTCATTCCCTTCCCGGGCAACGCACACCGGTTCAGAAGGGCCGGGAAGAGATAAAGAACAATGATCCCAGTCCCCTAATGGGAGCTCGGCGATCTGATTGGTCGTGGCATTCGATAGCCTGGACAGCACCTCGGTCGCAACCCAGTCATACTTTTCAGCAAGATGACGTGGAATACTGACGGCCGCCAACTCCACGGATCCGGAATCCTCGACAGGACACAGAGAAGTTGACATACTACCTAGAAAAGGCAAAACAAAAATAAATTAGAAACAAAGATGATACCTGAAGATAGTAAAGCGGGACGTGTAGAAACGGCTCCAACAACCCGCGGTTGGATATGCCGGCATCGCAAAGCTATTTCGTCAGCTTCCCATGACCGGCCAACCATCGTGGCCTCAGATATCAGCCAGGAACACTCTTCGCACGGGCTGATAGGCCTGGTAAGGGAGATGAGGGGCTCCGCGCGTGAAGGAAAGGAAGAGGCGGGTAGAGGAGGACTTTCCCCCTACCCTTTCCTAAGGGCGGCTCTGAAGAAAAAACCCTAGTGGCAGCAATCCCCCGGCCTAGACTTTCGGGCTCTACAGACTCAGACCAACCTCGAGCCCTTCCCCTAACCCGACTTGACCGTCCTGGTTGACTACCACCTTCTCCGCCATAACCACGGAGAACATTTTCCCTCTTTTGTTCTTCGGTCAGAGGTTTCCCGTACAGCCACCAAGCTGTCCGGGGAGGCATACGCTGAATAAGCTCGGCCTCTTCCGGGGAAAAAGCATTTGGATTAAAAGGCGGAGGAGAACCTTGATGGCTCATCCCGAGAAGATAGAATTTAAACAGGAAACCGTAAACCAAAGATGGAGAAAAAGGATTGAATAGACTAGAAGTTCAGAGAAGTTCAAGAACAAAGCAGAAGCCAGAACCCAAAGGGGAAGAAACTGGAAAGAACTCACAATAACCTACCCAACAAAAAGAGGGGGGGAGACCAAGAGACAGAGAAAGAAAGGAGAAAACATAACCAGAGAAGGAAACAAGGAAAGTACCTGGTTTGAAATAAGTTAAGGGAAGAGGAAATGCGCGAGCCACGAAGACCAGAAATGGGAATCTGAGGAAGATGAACGGGTGACTGGTTGCAAGTTTGTCTCAAGAAAGAAAACTCAAGGTTTGGCGGTTTTCAAAATGCAAGGAGTGGAAAGTCGAAGGCTTTTATAAGGAAAACAAGCAGGCGGATGAGAGTCAAGAAACTCAATCGCCAAAGGCCCAAAGGGCCCATATACGAATGGTGACGTGGACGTTAAAAGGCGTGCGCATTTAATGCTGATGGTAAGCAAACACGAAAACCAAGATAATAGGGCAGTTGCTCTACTCAGAGGCCGGCTAGTAAACATCAAATCAGCAGGAGGCAATGATGACACTCGTGCCTCGAGATAAGACGAGCGTTGGATCAACAGATGAGGCGGACAATGATCTCGGATCGAAATGCTCACGTGGCCGACCACATGAATACACCCCGGTTGCCCGACCTAACTCCCCGTGCAATCTCAAACTTGGGGGCAACAAGTCCCGATCCACGAAAAACTGGACAAAGTACCTGTAAACGGGGAGTAAGACCAGATAGAAATATCAATACTACCTGACACTAATGAAGAAGGAAAGTTCGAGAAGGCATGGGAGGAGTTCGGCCTAGAATCAAAATTATAGAACATTAAGACTGAACATTAATGTTCTCTCGGGATAGCAAACGAATGCAACCCGCGTTAACTGAGATGGGGGGGGGCACCCGTGTCCCACTCAAATAAACCGGAATGCAAATTGATGACAGATGGGGTAACCTGGGGACCAAAAATGTCCGACCTCGGAAAAAGAACTAGAAATCAAAAACCCCAGGACAACAAAATGAACTAGAACACAGGACGTAACCTGATAAGTACATCCCGGCTGCTCGGAGCCCTGAACAACCGGGCTGGGGGGCAACTGTTACGGATATCTCATAAATGGGCCCAGCCCAATAACCAAAGAGCCTAGTCAAAATGACTTCAGTTATGCTCATAACCGCTTCCTTGAAAATAGGAGTGGTTTTATCAAGAATATCTATCGTTATGGTAACTGCCTATGAAAGAAGGAGATTATTCAAAAACGCATATCTTGATATCCCTAAAATAAAAGATAAATCCAACAGATTAAGATAAGGGCCCAGGTACACCTATAAATAGGGTAAACCCCTTACAAGGTACACACTTCTAAAACTCTAGCTTTTCTATTCACACAGAGCACACACACCACCCCCTCTGGCTATCATTAGCCTGCCGTATACTCTCGAACTACGTGGACTTTGATCCACACTGTAGTACGTAGGACCCCGGGATTTCACCCCGGGCCAAGTCCAACCCAACTTGTGATCCACACCGGATCAATATGATTTAAGGATATATAATATATGATATGATTAAATAACTTATTTAGCTTTCTTAATCTCGTCAAAAAAGTCAATTTGGTTTTATAATTAGGACGAGAGTATTTAATTTGGTATAATTAAGTTAGATTTAAATATTGTGAGACCTATTAGGATACATTTTTCAATGATTTTTTTTTTCCAACCAAAATATTTAGACTAAATCCAATATTTCTAAGTACACGTGTGCACTATAGTATAATAATTATATATTAATCCTCCTCTTTAATTCCATTATGTTTCTTTTCTCTGGGTTTAATCTTCCAACAATACCTTCTTGGTTTGTGCTCTTTGAACAACAAAATAAGTCAATGCAGGTTTGGTGAGCAACTCATAATAATAGGGGTCAAACTTTCACTTAATTAAAATTAAACTTATGGCTAAAGTATTAATATGAACCTTTCAAATTATTTTAATGCTTTTATTTATTGGTTGCTTGGAAAGCAATAACTTTTTTGTATTATATAATTGATTGTAACATTATTCAATGTTTAGATATGAGAATATATTAGAAAATAGGGTGATAAGAAAAAAGACAATTAATTTATACAATATAATATATAATAAGAAATGCTATTTACAATTTTACATGTCATTGTGTCAATAAACAGTACACACTGGAGAAAAATTAATGGTGCTGGCTTATTAAAAAATGAAATGAGAGTGAAGGATATATTTTTTTCCTGAAGAGAGAAGGATAATATATTTATTGATGATTAAATAATTCAATTCTTTAGCTTGTTTGGATAAACTATAGTTTGTTTATTTTAATCTCTCAAATTAGATAATTTAAAAAATAAATGACATATGAATTTGAAATAAATATTTTGAATGACAACCAAGTGGAAAGAGTTTTTTTTCCCCCACTTACACAAAAAAATGTCTTTAATTAATAGGGCTACCCCAATTTGATTCTAAATAGCCATATAAAAAATATATATTTTGAATGCCAGCTCTAGATGTTCACTATTTTCTTTTATTATAAGTACGTAATTAAAAAAAAAAAAAAAATATATATATATATATATATATATATATATATTTTCAGGAGTTGAAACATTGAATTAATTAAACTATTATTATTCGAACTTAACTTTAAAGCATTAATTTAAGTCTTTTGTTTTGTTTTGTTTTTTTTTAAAAAGTAATGATAGTAATACGAAAGGCAAGAAACTCATGGTCATAAAAGTTAATCTAAGGCTAGTCATCCTTGCTTTTCAATTTATTTTTTTATTATGAAAAATTAATTTATTACTTTATTAACATTGCACGTTTTAGCAAGGTTCATGGGTGTGTGTGTGTGTTTATTTATATATATTTGGCGCCCCGGTGGGGGGGCATAAAGTTCATGAATATATTTTTTCCATGTGTTGACTGTTTTTCCCGTCAATCCACGTGTTTGACTTGAAACTTAAAACAAGATAAAAAAACATTTAAATACCATTTTAATTTTTAAAATCTATAAATTATCATTAAAACTTACAAAAGACATAGAAAAGTGGGATAGGAATTTGATTTTTTCATGTTTTGGTTTAAAGACCAAAATATTAATTTTATATATTTCTTCAGTATCAAAGGATTTTGTTACAACCACTAAGATTTTTGTCAAAATCATTATTATTTTTGTCAATTTTATTACTTAACTAATTACAAAAAAAAAAAAAAAAAAATATATATATATATATATATATATATATATATATATATATATATAATAGTTTTAACAAAAATCGTAATGGTTTTAATAAAAAGCATAATGATTTCAACAAAATCATTAGGTAATAAAAAAAAATGTGTGAAATGAGCATTTTGATCTTTAGGTAAAAACATGAAAAATTTATATTCTCAACCCATCTCTTTTCTATCCTGTTGAAGATATGTTTTCTCCTCTTAAAACAATGCTGACTTTTGAAGTTGGGAAAACTAAACTGGAAGTCCTTATAGTTTACTTTTGTTTTTAATCAGGTCCCTAAACTTTTTTTCTTCTTTTTATTGGGTCCTTTAAGATTGTGCCGTTAGACATACATGTTAATCCCTGTTGCTACAAAAAGGCTAACGGTGTTAATAGTTCCGTTGAAATGTGCTGATGTGACGAGAACTTCGATTATTTTGCTAACACGAGGTTTGACCAAATAGTGAGATTGAGATTTGATGAAACCAAGGGAGCCACACAAGAGTGTGATTGTGGGATCGTGAGTTGCAGATGAAGGAGATTAAAATGGCAGTATGTTATAATACGGGAGTGAGGGTTACAATCTGATTTTCAATTTTTCCCTTTTTTTTTTTAAAAAAAATTCCTATGTCGCAATTTTAATCTGCAGTCAAAATTTATGCTGGCAACATAATTAACCCAAGTTCTTGCCACATCAGCACATTTTAACAAAAATTATAACACTGTTTCTCTTTTTTTAACTGCAGGGACTAATAGAACTAAAGGAAAATCTATATAAGGGCCAGAAACAGAATTTTTTAAAAAAGGCCCCAAAATTCTGAAAATACCAAAAAAGGCCTTAGAGCTTTTTCTAGTATAAATTCAATAAAACATTAACAATCATATTAGCCCCGTTACAACTTTATCATCCCCGTTAACAACTAAAGTTTTAATGAATTTATACTAAAAAAGACTATGGGGCATTTTTTGGTATTTTCAAAATCTTGAAGTCTTTTTTAAATTTTTTATGTTACTTGGGCTCCTATATAGATTTTCATCCTAATTGCACAATCTTAAGAGACTCAATAAAAAGAAAAGAAAAGGATAAGGACCTCAATTTCCCTTCGGACTTTCAGTCCAAGGTATTGGACCATTAATACTATAAAAAATTTTAATTGTGTTCTAGTGTTCGGATTGAACTTGGCCTAGAGTAAAATTCCAGAGTCCTATATACCACAGAGTAGATCAAAGTCCACGTAGTTCGAGATTATGCAATAGGCTAGTGATAGCCAGAGGGAGTGGGTGTGTGTGCTCTGTGTGAATTAAAGAGTTAGGGTTTCGAATCTGTGTACCTTATGGGAGCTTCATCTATTTATAGACTTACCCGAGATCCTATTTTTACGGGCTTCGTTATCTTTATTATTTAAAAGATATTTCTATATTCCTTCTGATCATAACTCCTTATCATGCAGGTGGTTATGATTTACCACTATCTTGATAATCATTCCTTAAATCAAAGGAGTGGTTAAGATTATGACTGGAGCAATTTTAATTGGGCTCTTCAATCGTTGGGTTGGGCCCGTTTAATACATCCGTAACAAATTGTAAATCTTCGAAAACTTGTGCAGAAAAATTGTGTTTTTCTTGACGCGCAAGTTAATTACTCTATTTGATGTTTTTTCACCATATTTGAATAAAATAACTCTCAATTAATTTCCTTTATACACACCGACATTTAAACATGCATGCATGTGTACTTAATTAAAATCTATAACACAAGTAAATGTTTTTTTTTTTCTTTGACCTGAAGAAGTAAAGGCGTTCAACTAATCCAATATTCGGCAATCTAAAGTCGGGGTTAAGTTAAGTTGGTAACTTTTTAATATAGTAATTTGTTCTGATTTGGATAAAAAAAAAAAAAAAAAACTCTTATGTATGTATTATTTATATTATTTTGAATTTTTATGAAATAAGATTCACTCAACCTTCCATTATCAGATTAATTAGACTAATTTGTGGAATTCGTAATGGACAATAGTGTATTTTTGTAAATAACTTAACTAGCTAGCTAGCTAGAAGGGAAACTACTTTTAAGTAATAGAATAATAAATAGTAATAAAAACATGCAAAAAAGTGTTTAACATCAAAAGTTTGACTATAATTTAGTCTAAATCAATTAAATTCCAAGAGAAATATTATATATCATTTGTATAAGTATCATGAAGTATAAAATAGCACAATGTCACATTCATATCGATGGAAACTTTGTAACAGACGATGCATAATCTCATACTTATCATTTATTATTATATCAGATCTAATTGAAACAAGGAAATATAATCTTCAACTTAATTAATAAGAAACTTAGATTTAATTAGTACCACATATGTCATAGTGTTCACTATGTTCTACATACATAATTATCAATAAACCCTAAAGCCAAAGCCAAATAAAATCCCAAAAAAATAAAAAAAATCAAACACCTTAACAAAAATAACTTAAGAGAGACCATGTTTATTGTGACCAAACTCACTACACTTAATAAGTAGACAACAAAATAATTAAATAATTCAAGAAGTGCAAAGCTCGCGAGCAACACCTAGTCTTGAGTTTGGCACGTCGTAGAGAATACGGTGATTTTGTTGTTGCATGTTGGCTATCACGTTCAGAACAGAGTTCACGTTGGCCGGCGCTGCCGCCATTGCCAAACAAGTGGTGCTGCCGGCGGTGCTGTGTATTAAGATGTTGTCTTGTGGCAGCGTCACGTTCATGCCGGAGAAGATGAATGTGATTGTCGGTGCAACTATTGGAACCGTGTAACATGTGTCAAACCCTCCCAAGGATGACACGGTAAGATTTTTGCCCACTCGCTTTCGAAACTCATCTCGAACAGCGATATAAGCTGGTTCAACCAGACGAGTGAATACCGTACCTAATACAACAACAACACTTGACAATTAAATTAGGCATTAATTATAGAAAAAATGATAGAAAAATACCATTTGAATATCAAAATCCGGTTGACAACTACATTAATGATATTAACAAGAATAATTAAACAATTAATAACTCATTTTGTTAAGAAATTTCCTATTTTAAAATTTTAAAATTCAAGTATTATTTTCTTAAGATTTTTTCTTAATTATAAGCATAAATTTTTATGTGGTATATGAGAATATTCAATTTTATCTTCATTGAATAAATATTGACAAAAAAATAGTTCTTCAATAATGAAAATGTTAGTAAATAATAAAATTACTAATAAAAAAGTAAAAAAGTGTAAGCATACATGGTCCAATCATATGAAGCTATTGTACCTAAATTTGGAGAGCATTTGACCTAAATTCAAACCAGTAAGGCTGTTGGCATAATTAAAAAAGATAGTAAACCATTTGGTTGGACTTCATAATGTGAACATGTACAGTGTGAACACAAGGAAAATGGGATGATTCTTCCACATGCCCCACTTGACTTTGAAACGTCAAAAGGAAATTAAATTAAATAATATATATTCAACTAAAAAATAAATCACTCGACTATTAAACAATTGTATTTCGAGAAACTTGTGGGACCTGTTAAGTTCCTTAGTTGGGACTTGTATGCAATATTTCCTTATATTTTTCAATTGCCACTTGCTAGTTCAAAAAGATAATTTGTCACCCACATATACAGTAATGAGTTTTAATTTTTATTATTATTTCTTAAGAATTATTTACTTTTGATTGAGTTGTGAAACATTACCTGAGTCAAAAATAGTGCCGGCACCAGTAGTGGTGTTGAAGGCCAACACTGCCGGCGGGATATCAACAATTTTCCGACCAACCCTGATACCTTCCAAGTTGACATAGTAGAGAGATGGCCTCCTGGGATTTTTTAGGAGAGGAGTAAACTTGATTCTAATGGGCTGGGCTACAGGCCCAAGTCTCAACGACCCAGAAAAGTTAGGCGATTTGAAGCTGGGCAAGCAGTAAGAGAATGTGGACTGGTAGAGATTTTGGGTCTGTGATAACCAAGACAATGGGCCTCGGCCCAAGCCCAATAGGCCCTGTGGCGGTACAGAGTTCCCTGTTGCCTTCTGAATACAGCCCAACGTGTAGCCCGGAACTGGGTCAGTGGCTAGTGTCACAGTGTCTTGCACTAAGTTAGCAGCAACGGTGGAACCACCGTATGTAAAGTTGAACACACACGCGCTGCCGTCGCAAGTGGGATTGGGGACCTGAAAAGTGAAAAAAGGTAGCTTCCATAATGTTAGTCACTTAGTCCCGTGAACTTGTGCCTCCTAAATGGCAGGACATGAGAATCAAATCAAATAAGGCTGTGGATTTTTGGATTTGGATCATCAATAATAGAAAATGTGATGGGTGAGTGAACTCCACGTGCGATGAGAGTGGCGCGTGGCATGTAATTTGAATAAGATTGGAGTGCTACCTCATAGGGTGTCGGCCAAGCAACGGTGCATAGTGGGGTGCCGCAAAAATCATGAATTTTTGGATACTTATAATTTTATAATCCCACTTCACTTGCCTATATTCATGTTACTTTCCTTTTTTTTAAAAAAATAAAATAAAAAGTACTATATTCTTTATTGTAAAGTTTATTATTAAGATGTACTTAAAATTTGTTCAAGGATCTACGTCTTTGAGTGAGGATAAGTACTCTTTATCTATATCCAACATATCTTTAGTTATGTATAAATATATTTAGTTTTGTACATAGTTAAAGATAAATGGTACATGACTAAAGAGAAGTTGCATTTATTAAAAATAAGTTCTACCTATTTGCTTAAACAAATTTCAGATACCAATGGACTTTTTAGCAGTTTATTGAAAATAAGTTATATCTATATACTTAAAACAAATTTCAGGTACAATTAGGTAATGAATTTTGTAATGGGAGACTTTTTAGCATTTTTGGTTTTTTTTTTAAAAAAATACTTTTAATCTGATATGAATGTTTTAAACTAATTATTTTTCAAATCAGAAGTAAAATTCCTGTTTATTATCACACACAATGCTCAAAAAATTTATAAAAGTTAATGAATCCATTCATTTGAATAATCTATATTCAATTTAGAGACTCAAGTGTTAATCATCATCATGTTGCATAAGTGTATAAATTCATAGTTAAAGAATATTTTCACAACGGGTATGAAGGAAAGTGCCAAAATGATTGACGAAAATCATAGAAGTTAACACGTGACTTCACAGTATTATTTGGCATCTTCCTCAACCCCACACTAACTTTCACTTTTTCTATTCAAATCCTCTCTGTAATTTCCAACCTCATCATCTTCTACATTATTGTCTTTCACAGTTCTGTTCTCATAAATCCAAAACACTGTTTTCTAGCCAACACACAATTAATGTTCTCTTAATTTCTTAAAGAATCTGATAATTGAAAAACTCAAAACTCTAAGAAACCCAGAAAGAAAAAAGAATCCACATAAAGTGTTTGAGAAAAGTTCATCATCACCTGTTTACACTGAGAATCTGCACAAGAAAGTTTCTTGAAGGAAGTGGACTTAGCAGGATCAAAGAACGTCGAAGAAGGGCATCCAACACAGCCAGCACAGGGGATCCAAGCAGCGTCATTGCTGGTATCCATGGCCACAAGCAAGGTCTGAGGAGGAGAACCAATCTTTGCTCTCACAATGTAAGTGGGGCTCTGTATGATCTGCCGGCCGGAGGCGATCGGCACGACGGACTTTCGAGCGACGGCCAGGGTGCTCAGGTACTGAACCCTGGCTTGGTCCTTGGCTTGCTGATCAAGAACTGTCTGTTCCCATGAGAGTGGTTTTGAGGGTTTGAATGGGGAACATGGACTGAAGATGTGGAACACTTGCAGGGTTGAACCATGGTCTTGGGTTTCACATTTGGGGTTCAATGCCAGGGTTTCAGAGAAGGAGATGAAGAAGATGAGAAGGAAAGAGAAGAGTGGAAGAGGGACTGTGTTTCTCATTGTTGTTATTTTGGTGTGTGTGTGTGTGTGTGTTTTGAGAGAAGCATATAGCAGTATTTATAGGCATGAGAAATTCTTGCTTTTTTTGGAAATTGGCACACTACCAGGATTAATTAATTGTTAAGAGTTTATAGAGAAAGGACCATTTATTTATTTCTCCAAAACAGAGTTGTATGTTTAGGTCTTGTTACTTAAAAAAAAAAAAAATAAATAACATTAGCCTTTGTTATTTATTTGTAACTTTTGGGATTTAATTGATACTGATTTTAAGGTACTTAATTCTAATTTTTTATGACATTTTCTGCAATTTTCTTGATCAATTATCAGTTAAAATAACAAATATCTAAAGGAGAAATGTCATATCATTTTTAATTTTCTTAACACGAGCACATAATAATACCCAGGGGTTAGCTAGTGCTCGAGAAAATAGTATAAGGGTAAAAGTGTCTTGTCAAACTAAATTTAACTTGTATAAAAACAAGGGTAAAATTACCTTTTTCTCCCATATGATATATTGAGTAGAACAAATATTTACTTGTGTATATGTTCAGTAAAATTTCCTTATTAAAATGGTCTTTTGCACGGTGTTTACATTTCTTTGATTAAATGGTTAATTAGGGGTTAGGGTGTTAATTAAATATCATTGTCAGATATTTATCAAGGCAAAAATATGTCATACTTTAGTTAAATAGGCTGAATTTTATAATGAGAACATAAAGTCTTTACTTCAATGTGAGCTTTTTAGGCATAGAGTTAAAGTCTGAGTCTTTAAAAGACTTGAAGCTTTTTTAAGAGCCTAATTAGAATATAAACACTTAGAAAAACCATCATATTTCAAGATTTGAAGTTTGAAGGCCGTGAATAAACTTTAAGCCTACCCTTTCATTATATAGGCTTTTTGGTAGGATATGAAATTTATACAAATTGTACGCTTTAAATATACTTGTAAATTAAAAATATATTTTTGGGTGACAAGTATATTAAATATATAAATTTTCCCAAGAATTTTCTTTAAAAGACAGAAATAGATGAGGTTTTTTTTTTCCCCAGAAAAAGACTCGTGTATGTTCCAAGTGACTTGTTACAGAAAATGATAAGAATAGTGGCACTCTAGCACTCACGAAGATTATAATTATAATATTAAAAATTAAATTACACACACACAAATATTATTGAACAAGCCAAATTATATTTATATGTGTGTGTGTGTTAAACAGGTTATGGCGGTAGGATGATAGGGTATACCCAAAATTAAAAAGCCTAGTTTGTTAAGCAAAAAGACTTTAAAATACTCCATCTTGTCCTTATTATAAGGCACCAACTAACAATTCTCACGTACCAATAAAAATAGTTAAAGTCAATAAAGTTGTCATAGAATTTAAGTAATTTTCAATATTACCCCTATTAATTACACTAAATTCTAATATTCTATTAATTATTACTCTCACCCACTATCTTTATTAACTAGGGGCATACACGGAAAAAGATAATTAATGCTCATTGGGAACAAGTAAGTACCTTATAAAAAGGACCAAATAAACTTACTAGTTAGTACCTTATAATAAGGACCAGAGGGAGTAGATGTCAAGGCCCGCCTATCTTTTTATTAAATAGTCTAGGTCTTATTAGGCCCCAACCAAGTTAAACTTTCACCCATTTTCTCCCTAATTTCTTATTAATTTAATTTTAAGTGATGATTGTCTTTCACAATCAAGATTATTAAATATGAACTAGCTGATCAACCTAATCTACTGAGGTGGTGGATCAAGGGTCAATGAGTCAGATCAGAGCTAATTCAGAATTAGATGAGTGGGAAAGCGAAAATTTCAAGATTAATAACATAAAAATTTAAAAAATATGAATTAAATAATCTTTTCAAATAAAATAATATTAAATATGTCAGACCAACCGGATCAATTAATCAATTCTTCTAGGTAATATTAGCCCCTCAAAATCTTTTAGACGCCCAATGCTTCTAGGTGAATAACTTTGGGAATTTTTTCCCTTTATTTTTTTCTAATTCGTATTACCTTTTGTCCTTAATGTAATTGTAATTTGTGGATTGGATTAGGTCTTAATTATAATACCCCAATCTACTTTGTCTCCCAAATTAAATATTTGTTTTCCCAATCAAGAAACTTAGTTGATATTTTTAAAATAATGTTATCTTTCCAAAATTACCCTTTGTAAAGTGATACATTCATTGCTTTTTATTATGGGACAAAATTACTCGATATATACATACAAACAAATCAGTTTTAACTAATTTAATTAATTAAATCGAAGTATGTGAAATCGTTTGCGCCATCCCACTTCCTTTTCCTCAAAAGCGCAAAAGGGGGAACTCCGATACAAATCTTCACCAAAGGCTCAAAGATCAAGTGGGAAAGGGCAGTGCATGGCTTAAGGATGCATGAACAAAAATTATACTTGGCTTGGTCCCATTTGATTTTAATAACAATATATTTTTTTGTTACAGTAACAAAAACACACACAATCAAAATAGGGGTTCCTTTAAAAAAAAAACAAAAATTAAATATAATATATATGTAATCATTACTTACATGTGTCAACTATATGTGGTTATGGAAGTATGCATGAAAGTGCCCCCCACACGTGGTGGAGCGTATGGAAGAATCCGAATACTTTAACTTCATAGATTAATTATACAAAATACTTTCTCCAGTGTCTAATATAATTTGGTTATATCAAGAAAATCACTGAATAAATGAGATATAATATTACATTATATATAAGTTTATAAGTAAAGTATATTAGTTTAGAAAAAATGATAAATAATATATATTAAAATAGATTAAGATTTTATATTTAAAATTAAGTATAACCTCCCAATTAACTCTTATATTGGGTATTGAATGAGTTGAGTAAAAAGAAATGAACAACCAACAAAGGTTGGTCCAGTTAGTAAATAGGTTCGCTTATAGCCATAAACTTATAAGTTTAAATTACACCAATGCGATGACATTGTTGGCGGGCAATCAATTAAGCGTTTTTAGGCCCAAATGTTCCCTGGTAAACCCAAGATCTAACCACCAAATTTTTTGATTATAAAAAAAGGAAAAAAGAAATAAATGAACAATGTATATGAAAAGAATATTTGTCGGTGGGGAGATATTTAGGGCATTTGGGGTAGAGGCATGAGGGATGTCTAGTGGAGAGGGAGACAAATATATACATAATGCCTTAAGTGGAATTTCACAGACTGTATCCCATTTCCTTTTGGATTTGTTTAAGTTGATGGGCCTCATATATATATATATATATATATATTTCCAATCCTCCCTCTGTCCCTAGACACAAAATCTAAAATATCTCCATTTTTTTAACGGCATTAATAAATTTTGTATTGTATTGATATTGGTATGAATTCCACTATCATCACACACCACCACTGCAAAATATAGCATTTCCTTAGTTGTAGTTCGGTTCTTATAGGGACAATGTAGAAAATATGACCAGTGATATTATTATAAATAAGATGTGAAACGGTTGACTTTTTACATCAAACACTAATGTCCGTTTGGTATACTAGAAATGAGGATGGAGAAGTAAGTGGATTCTATAAATTGGGCTGCTTGATTGATGGGAGCCCACTTCCACATGGAAGTCACTTCCTTAAATAAACCCATGGAGCTGAGAAGGGGTCATGGAAGTGAAATTTTATAGCCATTATACTCTTGTACAATTTTTTTTTTTTTTTTTTTTAAAATTTATATTTTTGCACACATGACCTTCCTCTATTTTTCTTCACCCCCGAATTGACAGCCCCCCTCTTAAGGCAACAGTGACGCACATCAACGGTAAGGACATTGGGCTTGTTTGGGTTGGTGGTAGGAGCGGTGACTTAGAAACTATTTGACTTTAAAAAAGGCTCGGTAGGAAAAAAAGTCAGATTATTGATAATGATGTGTGTTTGGATTGATGGTAGTAGAAGCGGCAGGCCTCATGTCAAAAAGCTGAGAGCATTTTGGAAAAAGCTAAGAAGTGAGGCTTTTTCCTTAATAGATTTTTTGAGCAAGTTAAGTAAATTTAAGCTCAACCCAAATAGATCTAAAATCAACTGACAATTTTAATTGACTTTTTTTTTTTTTTCAAAATTATCACCAAAAAAACTCAAAAAGCTTGTAATCCAAGCAGGCCCATTGATGGCAAGATTCAGCGACAAAAGGACAACGACGTTGAGGCACATCAATGGCAATCACAGTGATGGTAAGGTACAACATTGGCAAGGACGGAAACGATATGCTGCCTCTTCCCTTCACTTTGCAAGATGATATATTCTCCTCCCTCTTCACTTTGATATGCAATGAGTTTTGGCCTTGGGTTCGGACATCCACATTCAATTCCCACGTCAATTCCTATTTTTGAACAAATGTTCCATGTTCTCTCTTGAATTCGATTATACATTTGTTGCTTTTTACGTTCTGCGATTATACAGGAGGGGGTGTTCTTCCTTTTATTTTCAAGGTCACTTTGTTTGATTCATATTTGATGCTTTCTATATTATACGATTTTCAGATCTATGGATTGATTGATTTTGATTACAATATTTGATTTCAAATTCAAGATCTGGTTTGGTAGCCATAAGTCATCGGAAGTGATTCTTTGGGGTGGTGGTTTACTAGTGGGTGGGTTTTTTTTTAAAAAGAAAAAAATTGGCAAGGTCATTTTTGTCTTTTTATAGGAAAAACATGCATATGTATTACTTCCTCTGGTCCTAATTATAAGACATAGTTGAATTTTTTGGAAAAATTAAGGAAGTTAATTAAATTATTTTAAAGTATTTTATTTTTATTTTTTTCTTTAAACTAATTAGTTTGACTAATAAACTAATATATAATCTAAGAATACACAACATTTGAAATGATTAAGTAACTTATTTTGCTTTCTTAATTCCTCCAAAGAAAGTCAACTTTGTCTTATAATTAGGACCGGAGGTGGTAAGAATTATACCTCACTTCCATTAGCATGCCAAATATACTTTAGAATTTACTTCCACCTCCATTTCCTCTTATTAGAATTGGCTAACACATAAGAGGAGGTGAATTGGTGGTAAGTTAAAAATGGGTTAAGGTGCAGATTAGCTACCCAAGTCTTACTCCAAGAGTACTTAGCACAAAAAACTTCTAAGTGGACTAAAAATACCAAAAAAACTTTTAAAAATGTAAAGTCAGCACAACGCTGTTAAAAAAAATCAACATCCAATAAAATGTAAACTTTTAAGGTTAAGATGCAGATTGACCAATAAAGTTTTACTCCAAGAGTGCTTAACATAAAAAAGTTAATGGACAATTAACCAAAAATTCGACTGTTGCAAATCCTTACCTAAAACCCCCAACTGTATGCGTTGGCCTGTATACAAGCCTGGTCTAGCCTTTGGTACGTTAAGGAGGCCTGTAATTTTAAAAATTTTGTAAGCAGCCTAACAGGTCATAGACCTCACCTCAAAACAGGCCTACTTCAAACAGGCCGAAAACATGGCTACTTTAAATAGGTCGAAAACAGGCCTACTTATATAAATAATTCCTAATGATTTAAAATACAACATAAAATATGAAGGTTAGGTTTTCTCACCAAGTATACGTGTCATACTTTCAATGGAAGATGGAGGGAGTAATTCTAATTTTACTCTCATAACAAGCCAGTCTGATAGGCTTAACAGGCTTATTATTAGGCTTAGGCTTGTCCTGTCAAGCAAAACGAGCCTTGACCTGTCCTTTTAACTTGACAGGCTAGGACTAACCAGGCTTGGAACAGGCCAGGCCACAGGCCTCTGGCCTATTCTCACCCCTAACCTTAATGCACATGGGTGGAAGTCCGGCCAAGAATTTACAATAGTCAGATTTTGGGTGGATTGCACATAGACTTTTTTGTGCTAGGCACTCTTGAAGTAAAACTTTGTTGGTCAATATGCACCTTAACCCTTAAAAGTTTACATTTTAATGGACGCTATTTTTTTCTAACGACGTTGTACTGACTTTACATTTTTAAAAGTTTTTTGGTATTTTTGGTTAACTTAAAACTTTTTTGTGTTAGGCACTCATGGAGTAAAACTTTGTTTGCCAATTTGCACCTTAACCCATGAAAATTTAAGAACTTTGAAAATCTTTTCTTTTTTGTTTGGTTGAAAAGGAAACTTCTATCAATACTTCAACAAAACACATACACATAGCAAGTACGGATTACGAGAGATAACAATAAATAGTACGAAAGGGGTAGCAAAACAAAGAAAACTAAAAGACAAACATAGAACACAAACTAGAACTAAACTACAGACAATCCTCATTCAAAGAGCGAAAGGGAGGGGAAGCATGAAGAGGATCCGCATCTGCCTTCTGGGCATCTAGGGCTAGAATAGACAACAAAGAAGGTGTTGGTTGTAAGACCTACCCTATCGGGCACACCCCTTATAAGCATCAGCTGCGATAGAGTCAGTTGCACGATTACCCTCTCTAGGGGTAAAAGATAACGAAAACCCAGCCTTGGACGACAAAAGACAAATGATATAAAAAACAATGCTTCTACACTTCCATTCAATCAAATCAGGGGATTTGGCTTCAACACATTTGAGCAAGGAGAGGCAATCTGTTTCAAAAACCACGTTCTCATTTCCAAGGTCCACTGCTAGCATCAAAGCCCTCTTCAAGGCCAAAGCTTCAATCATAAATGCAAAGATTGATTTCACCTTGTCCACAAAGCCCCACTTGAACTCAGCGAAACAATCCCTGCAGATAATTCCAATAGCAGCTCTAGTCTTGCCAGATGAGAAGGCTCTATCACAGTTAAATTTAAGCACACCAACAGCTGAGGGGCCAATGAGCTAGAGTATTAGGAGCACCGCAATGAGCCTCCAAGCTTCCAAGTTTCTTATCACAGTTCAGCCAAAAGTCAAAATTATTTTTCCTCGCAAATTCAATAACATCAACAGGATTAGGAGTGTTATGATTGAAAACCATATCATTTCTCTGCTTCCAAATAAACCATAAAATCCAACAGATTAATGAGAGATCATGCTTGTGTAAGAAATGCATACCTGTAATTTGAACCCACCAGTCGTTGAAGTTTAGGATTTTTGTAACATCGACTCTGGCACTAAGGGTACAATCAAACCAAATGCATCTAGTCCAGGGGCAATGAAAAAATAGATGCTCTATAGTCTCCACATCCCTCATGCAAATCGGGCAAGTGGCATCTACAGATCTTCTCCTCCGATAAAGGGCTTCGTTGGTAGCAATGGCATTATTCAAGATTCGCCAAATAAATTGCTGCACTCTTGGTATAGTTTTAATCTTCCAAATCGCGTTCCAGCAGGATGAGGGGATAATAATTGAGGACCCAGCTTTGGTTCCAATATTGAGAGCACCCTCCTTACCTCTGTGATATCTTGCTTTCATCGTATACATGCCATTCTTGGCACTGGTCCACACTAACTTGTCTGCTAGCCCGTTTGATGGAATGGGGATAGCCTGAATAGCATTCTTAACCTCCCTTGGAAGATATCGGTCTATGAGGGTCAGATCCCACTCACCATTAATAATAAGGTCGCAGACTTTACCAGATGGGATCAAGGGATCATTTTGCATGCTTGGCTTCTCTAGGAAAATAACATCTGGAACCCATATATCATCCCAAATTCTGATAGAGGCACCATTACCAACATCCCAACAGAGGTCATGCTGAAGGAAATCTCTCCCTTCCAGAAAACTAGACCAACACCACGATGCCTTATAGCCTTTCTTAGCTCTCATAAAATCATCCTTAGGAAATTACACACTCTTCAGGACTGTAGCCCACAACTCATTTGGATGTTTTAGAAGTCTCCATGCAGTTTTAGCCAGTAGGGCGTCATTCATGACCACAAGATCATGAAAACCCATCCCTCCAGAACACTTGGCTGAAGATAAGGACTCCTAAGCTTTCCAATGCAAAGACCCACCATAGGCACTACCACTCCACCAAAAGTTGGCAATAAGGCTGTTGATCTCTTTACAATTTTTAATCGGAAACTTGAAGCAATTCATTGGGTAAATTGGAATAGCCTGCAGAACAACTTTGATCATGACATCCCGGCCCGTAAAGGAAAGAAGAGAGTGACCCCATCCTTGAATCTTGTTTGCAACACACTCATGAACATAAGCTAAGGCCTGATGTTTTGTCTTCCCCCAGATGCTCGGAATGCCAAGATCTGCCTGGATCCTCGGTCATAGGAATGCCCAAGGTTCTACCAACCATACATTTTACATTATCAGGGGTATTAGAGGAGAAGAAAAGGCTAGACTTGTCCAGATTAATGACTTGACCGGATGCTAGGCAATACATGTTCAAAAGCTCCGCCAAATGATTGCAGTTGGCCTGGTTAGCCTGCATATACAGGAGAGCGTCATCGGCAAAGAAACTATGAGTAAGAATAGGGCAACTATTGCTCAGTTTGATTCCTGTAATGACTTTCTCTGTCTGACTTTTGTTGATCATAAGGGAAAGGACTTCAGCCACAATAATGAACAAATATGTAGAGAGGGGGTCTCCCCAATGAATGCCTCTGCTTGGTCTAAAGGAGTTCACATTTTCACTTGATAAGCAAATATTCAAACTAACAGAGCAAACACATTTCATTATGAGAGATACCCATTCAGCACAGAAACCAAATCAAAGCAAAACATTTTCTAAGAAATCCCACTCAACCCGGTCATATGCCTTACTCATATCCATTTTAAGAGCAAACTCAAACTTATCCCCAGATTTTTTATGGCGGAGGTAATGATATACCTCATGAGAAATAATAATATTATCATGAATACACCACCCAGGAACGAAAGCACACTGATTCGGAGAAATACATGTATCAAGTAAAGGACGCATTCTATTGGTCATGATTTTATAAGAAAAATTACATAACCCTATTGGTCGAAAATGGGAAACATGCTCAGGTTTTTGTATCTTAGGAATAAGAGTGATGTTAGTGTTATTCAACTCATCCAAAACAGAATTACTTGCAAAAAACTCCTGAACCATAATACAAATCGACTCACCAATTTCAGACTAAGTAGAATGATAAAATTTACCAAAAAATCCATCCTGACCAGGCGCTTTCGTACTCCTAAGACTAAATGCTGCATCTTTAATTTCCTCCCTGGAGACAGGTAACAGATGACTCTGATTCATCTCAGTTGAGATTTTAGGCTCGATGACATCCAAAACTGATTCCATTGATCGGGCCCCAGATGTTGTAAACAGCTCCTGATAGAAACTAGCAATGTTTTTTGAAATGCCCGCTTTCTCCGTTAACCAATTACCCCCTCTTTCTCCGTTAACCAATTACCCAAATCATCTTTGATACATGCGATTCTGTTCTGCTGCCTCCTTTTGATGGTAGAGATATGAAAGAATCTTGAGTTCTTGTCATAGGCTTCTAACCAATTAACACGAGCACGTTGCCACCAATACTACTCTTCTACCTCCAGTAATCTCTCCAACTTCCCCATTACCTCAACAATGCTTCTAGTGATGTCAGGAGTTCGGTCCCCATGAGTCAACTCAGCCAATTGCAATTTCAAAAGATCTATGAGCTTGTTACTATTGGGAAACTCCTTCTTGCTCCATGCTATCAATCTCTGCCGACATTTCTCAATATTACCCAAGAACACTTCCAGACACATACGATCCTGGTCAAGAAAGGTCCGCCAGCTCCCTCTGATAACTTCAAGAAAATTCCCATGGGAAGCCCAGGCTGATTCGAAATGAAAGGGCCGCTTTTTCTGAGTATATTCAACTTGACTGCGAATAAGAAGAATATGATGATATGATCCTGCTGAGTCTACATTAAAGACTTGAAGACTTGGAAACTATTCACGAAACTGTGAATTCCTTAGAGCCATATCAATACGTTCATGGATTGTATCAGGAGATTCCCGATTATTGCACCAGGCAAAACTGGATCCATTGTAACCCAAATCCTCGAGCTCATAGTCCGCCATGAAGCACTTAAAATTTAGAATCTTCCTCCATGCTCTAGGACGACCACCACTCTTCTCATGCTGGAATAAGATATCATTAAAATCTCCCATGCACAGCCATGAAGCACTGATATAACTGCTAATCCTACGAACATCTTGCCAACATAACATTCGCTCATCTTCATCAGTGGGCCAATAAATGCAGGTAATATAAGATGGGGTAGCGAAAGCATCCAAAGCCATACTGGTATGAATAATATTAGACGATGAGAACAGAATATTAATTGTAATTATTTCAGACCACCATAAAGCAAGGCCACCACCTTTTCCCACAGGGTTAACTATCCACTCTTCATTAAAACCGCATCTGCACCTCACCTTCCTAATAACACTCGCCTTTTGCTTAGTCTCCATTAAGAAGACTAGATGGGGCTTTTTCTGGATGCATTCATTCTTCAAATTTTTGACTGTAAAGGCATCACCCAAACCTTGACAGTTCCAAGATAACAGATTTATGGTGAACCTGTGGCTAGTCCGATCCAGCCACCGGCTTGAGTCATATCACTATCAGGTGTCAGCCAACTCATAGGAGAATCTTTCTCGATCGGAGATAGCAAATCCTTAGAAGAACTTGAATGAGCTGAGTTCCCATGTTGCTTGAGATGATTTTTGACCGATCTAAAATTCTTCTTGCGCCCTTTATGGGTGTTTCCTCCAGCAGGTTTCTCACTGGTCCTATCCTCAGCCATACCAAAATGAAGTTTCCTACATTTAAAACACTCAATCGGATAGACATCCTCTTCATGAGTTCTTTTAAGACGAATTCCTTTCAAACCAGCAGAAATAGGAGACAATCCATTGAAAGGAATAATAGCCTTAGATTTAGTCTCATCATCACTAGGAAAGTCAACACTATATGGTTGAGAAATTGGGGGTGATTTAATAAAATCTCTATTGGTAAATAAAGGACTAACCAAGGGAACACTTGAACAGTTGATTTCACAAATAGCTGGGCTCTCGGAAGGCACCAGATGAAACTCTCCTGCAGAAACTCTCGGGCTGGGCTGTAGGTCTGGTGACAGACCATGTAGAGGTACCTCTATAAGCCCAATGTATGCCCTCCTTTCTTGCAAAAAAACACAATTTCCCTTTCCTTAGCCCATAGTTATAGGCCCATTATTGCTCCAATTGTCCATCCACGAAGGCCCACCTTGGTCATCTTCAAAAGTTTGCTCCATGCTGACGCCATCACCTGCAACTCCCATCACCCTTTCTTTCCTTCTTTCGGCGTTAACCGAACCATCTCCTGCATGATCAGCTTTCTGCCAGGCGCAGAAAGGGACTGAGCATCCTCGGGCCCAGAGACAACCATTGGGCCAGGTGTACTCCAACGTGCTTGCACCTTCGGTTGCTTGCTATCACCGTCTGCCAAGGGGATACGGCGGCCAGCAAATGCATCTTTGTTTGCTGGTTTTTCTGGCAAGGGAACTGTCCAACTCCGACAATAAGGTTGGGAGGAGACTCTATTAATAAATGGGGCTTTACACCACTCCTTCACGCAAACCTCCAGAGCTTCTTCGTGAGTCCGAACCGCCAAAGTCGCAAGCCAGCTCCCATACTCCTTCTCGGCCACACTCCCCTGTTCGCCAGCCGCTACCTTAGAGCACCGACGGCTATCATGACCTACACGACCACATCCATAACAGTAATCTTGCAACCTCTCGTACTTAACTGAAGCCTAGGCAGGAGCCTTTTACTTGTGGGGAATCCAAAATCCAGCGACTAGGGGCTTTGCTAAATTGATGAGACAACGTACCCTGATAAAATTGCCATCCATCCGACCATCTCTCACCGGAGTTTCAAACATAACCGCTTTTCCTACTGAATCACCAAGTACCTTCGCATTAGCACTGGAAAAAGCTTCGATCGGAAGCCCATGAAATTGGACCCAATATGGAGCTTCCTCAAAGTTGACTTCCTTTAGGACCATGAAGCTCTCCCATACCTAGAGATTAAGAAGGGACCCTTGGATCGTCCAAGGTCTTCCTTTGAGAATTCGAGCATAGTCTTTAACATGTCGGAAGCGAAACCTGAAAATAAGCCTATTGCTGTCCAGAATGTTAACCTCTTCATCCTCATCAAGCTGCCATCCCTTCTTAACCATGGTGATGGCTGCTGAGATATTAAGTTTCTTATTGGAAAGAATCTTCCCAACTAACGTGCCGCCACACCTTTTAGAGACATTCTCTAACTCCAGCAGCACTTGTTTATTTCTCTGAGTACCACTACACAGACCCACATCCATTACTTCGCCCACCACACGAACCCTACACTCAATGAGATTCAGGAGGAGAGATGGGAAATGGGAATGGGTGATTAACAATATCGCCTTTCAGAAGCAGGGGGTGCGCAGACAGGTTCATCAAGAACCAGGAACTCTCATGTAGAGAGAGAAGCTCTCGCTGGAGAGAGAATTGGTTCACAGAGACCCAGTTCAATGGTGTAACTTTGAAAATCTTTTCACATCTTAGTAAAAGTAATAAGTATGATAGTAATGAGTTATAAATCAATAGTCAGTTATTGAATTAATATATGCTAGAAATACAAGAGCTCAGAGAAGATAATATACAAACTGTGATTTATCCTGGTTCGTCCAATCCATGATAACATACATCTAGTCCTCAGGCTCTTATTGAGATTTCAATTTATTATATCTTCCTTAAGTTTAACTGGGTACTTAAGAATCACTATAATCTGACAAGTTTGATCCAAACACTTGTGAAACTCTTACAATCTCACAGTGAGATAAGGACTTCCCCTCACACACTATAAGGATAAAATCTATTTTCTACTCAAGATCCCCCAATCTTGAGTAAGTCTCACAAAGATAGAATGATTATAATGAAAACATACTTCTCTTTATATGAAATAGATAATGTTGACACTGAAGTACAAGGTGAGAACATGATTACAGAGCTTCGGTCTGGTAAGATATAGAGTATTGACATATTGACATTGTGTGCTCATGCTATATATCTCTGTTTGTCTTGAATATCTCTCCTTTTATAGTTGATGAAGAGAATTCAACCGTTGAGCACATTCTTCCCATTGAGTATCTTAGAATGTGACAGTCAGATGTGTTGGTTATGAATAGTTTTGATGATGTCTTATATAGATGCCATTAGCAAGAGCAAAAAGTTTATATCATATACATTGACTAATTGTTACATTTAATGTAGATTTGTTCATGTGGAAAAAGAACAAGAGAAGAGAAGAAAGAAAGAGTTGTGGAGAATAATCAAAAGAAGAGGAAAAAGAAAGGGGAGAATATTTGTTCATGTGGAGAAAGAACAAGAGAAGAGAAGAAAGAAAGAGTTGTGGAGAATAATCAAGAGAAGAGAAGAAAGAAAGAGTTGAATCATAGAGAAAGATCAAGAAAAGAGAAGAAAGAAAGAAGAACTTTTTGAATTGATTGAGAAAATCATTATACAAGTTCATCGATTGATTCTAGAAGTCTCCATGATCAAATGGAAGTTGGAATGACTCAATTCGGAGTTAGAACAAGCAAATATCAATTTATGGATGAGGAAACTCGAGTTAATACTTGAAAACTTGAGTCTGGTATGAACAAACTCGAGCAAAGTGACCAAAACTTGAGCCAAATGACAACCCGAGAGTTTTGCACTTCCAGGACACTTTTTGACTAGAGTCAGATACTCAAACTTGAGTCAGGAACTCTGGTCAAACAAGAGAAACTCGAGCCAATGTTGATCTTTAGCAACTCTATTTTACGTTTCACCTGGCGACGTTCAGTAAATCGATGATATTTCACAAACCAAAGATCGGAATGAGGTGAAACCAATATTTTATGAAACTAGACATCCAATGCGTCATCTTGACAAAATTTCAAGCCCAAAGAAGATCAGATGAGAGAGCTATGAATTTTGGAAGTTGCACTACCTGTTATCGTCACACAGCAGAGCGGGTTCGGTAATTTGAGTGTAACTCACAATCGACACATCGGAACGAGCTGAAATCGGTGGCATATGAAAGTAGACTCATAAGGCTTTTCATCAAGAGTTAAACAAACCAAAATGAAGATCAGACCAGGGAGATATGGCCTTCGGAAGTTGAAAGAAAATTCAGGATGTTACAAACTCGAGCCATGTAGCACTTAACTCAAGTTTCTGTTAACTCGAGAGTTTGAAGAATGGAGAAGAGTTTTTGACTCGAGCCAATAAGTATAAATTCGAGTCTAACCTATTCCGAGTATATGAGAATAGAATAATGGGAAAACTCGAGCCACGAGGTAAACAACTCGAGTCTAGGAGAGACCAATAGTTAAGCAATTTGAGAAGGCTTTTTACCTCGAGCCACAGGACGTAAACTCAAGTCAAGACACGCTAGAGAATTTGATAAAGAGCAAATATGATGAGGAACCTCGAGTCTTCAAGTTTGAAACTCGACTCGGTACTGTGTAACTCGAGCCATGGCTGCAGCAACGTATCTCTGTTTTGCCACCAACATATCCGAACTTCTTGAATCTTCAAGAATGATTCTTATTCCTTCATACCATCGCTTATTACTGTTCTTAACCTCGTTTAATCAATTTCCTAGTAAGTTTCAAATGATCAAATGAAGAATTACATGAAGATTCAAATGCTGAGCTGTAAAGTCGAATATGCACTACGGCGTGTTTGTCGGAAAATGTCTGTGATAGATCCATATAGGAAAGATCTACATTATCCTCAAAATCCTCTAGATTAAAAGAATGCTAGTCATTATGGAAACCAAGAGCAGAAATCATGTAGTGTTCAAATTGCCATAATCACAGTGGGCTTCCAACGGCAACTCTATCAGTGGATCTCCAACAGTCATATTCTGGATAGAACATTCAAATGGATTTCTTCAAGTATAAAAAGCTAAGAAAATGAAGAGAAGAGATGGAAAACAGATAGCAAAAACCAACGTTCAAATCTCTATTCATTACTCTTCTGTAAAGTATCTTTGATACATCTATACTTCAGTGTTTATCAATATGCTCTTCTAGAGAGTTCATTACTGATTCATTTTCTTTGTGATAATCTCAAGGTAGTGGGACTTTGAGATTGGGTTATTGATTACAACTTGTAAGGGGGAGTGAATCCTAGTGAGAGGATTACTTTCAAGTACAGAGTGTGTAATCGATTGAAGTGATAGTGAAAATCCCAGAGAGTCTGGGTACTGGACCTAGGTCAAGAGTTGAGACTGAACCAGTATAAATTTTCTGTGTCAAGCTTCTTCTCCTTCTCTCTAACATACTTGGGTCTGTGTTCATATTTCAGAAGCAATCGAAAAAGTTTTTAAAATCCCCAATTCACCTCCCTCTTGGTGATTTCTTCCGATGTCAAGATATTCGTTGGAATTAGCCGTTGAAGCTTCTGACATAAATTTGCTTTTTGGTTGTTGAGCTCTAATCCAAGTATAATCATCTATAATTTTCATATAAATTTGATTAGAATCATTATAATCAAGGTTTAAATTAGTTTCCAAGAATATCAAAAAATCTGAGATGGCAAAAAAAATTCTATGAATGATATAGTGATTATGGATCACTCCAGTGATTTCTCAAATCACTGTGAGTGATCATGCATCATTTGAGTGATTTTCTAAATCACTCAAGTGATTCTCACATCACTCTCAGATCACTTGGAAGCGATCATGGATTACTCGAGTGATTCTCACATCACTCTTAGTTCACTTGTAAGTAACTTTCTGAAATTTTGGAAGTGAAGCTTCATCACTTAAGTGCTCTTTTCTTTTTCATAACATATATAGTTTGGTACAGAGGTCAATTTCCAATGGGCATAAATTTTTTAATATAACTCTAAATATAGAAAATGACTTTTCATCAGAAAGCTCTAGAAGTTTACATTCTAATTAAAAAAGAATCAGTTCCAGATTCACTGTATTCTGAAAGTTTTGATCAAATTCATAACAACTAGTCTGGAGCAGCGTCTTTATATGACTATGAAATTCAAAAATTCATATCTCTTCTAGATGTACTTCATTGAGTAAGATCTTGATGTCTTTGAAACAACTATTAAATCTAGTTTTATATGCAACAATTTTTAGTCCTAAACTTATTGTCTTCTAATAGTTATGATTCGAAAAATGCAGCTAATTTGGAATATCGTGAGAGCATCAGGCATCAACTTTTGAAAATAAAGCTAAACAGAGTATGCTAAGACTTGATAATCACTCTAGTGATGCTTCTATAAATCGAGTGACTCATGTATAACTCAAATGAAGGTTGATAATCACTCGATTGATGCTTCTAAAACTCAAATGATTCATATATAACTCGAGTGAAGCTTGAAATAACTTCAGGTAGGGTATTTTAACTTATAATTAAGCTATTCCAACTTCCCTTTATTCATAGAGACTTCTAGTATCAAATCTAAGAACTTGAATATTGACATTCTCATTATATTTTACAAGTTATTCTTTCTTTAATCTCTTCTCTTTTTCTCATTGATTATTCTCCAAAATCTTCTTCCTCTTGATCAATCCAACTCAATAACTTATTTCTTAATCTTCTTCTTGATCATTCTCCATAATTCAACTTGATATCTTCTAATCTTTGCTTGACTAAATTTACATCAAGTATAACAATTAGTTAATGTAGTAGATAAATATATTATGCAAACTTTTTGCTTTGATATTTGGCATCTTTAATTGACATAATCAAAACTAATCATATCTAATACCTCTTCCAATTCCACTTATATTTCCACTTCTACTTCCTTAAAAAGGTCTTCCATGATACCAAATTGGGCATATAATGGAATTGGTACACAAATTGTGATAACAACAGGTGTAGAAAGTGTATTTCAACCAATTTTGAATTAGGTCCCTATAGTTTTTTTTCCCCTTTTTAACTTTCACTTATTTTTTGTCAAGTTCTTCTTAGGTCCTTGTACTGTTTTCTTTTTATCAGGCCGTTATAATTTCATATGATTTTTAATTAGGTTCATGTAATATTTTTTATTATTTATTTAATAAATTATAATAATATCATATAAAATAAAAAATAATAATATTATGTATAACATCATTAAATATTATTCTATAAATACTAATACTCAATAAATAATAAAATAATATCATAATTTTATTTTAAAATCATTTTTGATGAAGTATTTTATTATTATTCTCTATTTTTTAAAATAAACATATATTTTCTTATTTATTTATAAATATAATTGTTATTTATTTGTATAATTATAAAATTTTAATTATAACAATAATTTTTTCAAAAATAGAATAGAATTATAATTAATTAAGAATTAATAAATAATTATATTAATTATTTTTAAATGATATAATTATCATTTTAAATTAATTATTATAAAATTATATTTTAATATCATGCATTCATTTAATTTTCATTTAAATCAATAAATTAAAATCCAAAAAAACCTACAAGGAGTTGGTTAAAAATTTGATGAAACAATAAGAAGCTGATAAAAAGGAAAAAAAACCTATCAGGACCTAATGTGATTAAAAAATAAGTGAAAGTATAAAGACCTAATAAAAAAAACTATAGGGACTTAATAAAAAATAAGTTGAAATTATATAAGAACTTATAGATTAATTTTCTCATTTGTTAAATAAATACATATCTCATAAACATTTATTGTTTTTAACTAATTTGAATCAATATTTTGATATACCTGATTTAGTTAGTTATTGTTGTTGTGATTTTGTGTGGGGAAGTAACAACCAATATTAAAAAAAAGTAGGGAAAATTAAAATAAAGGAACTAAATAAAATATATTTAATTAGAAGGACCATAAAAATTGTAATTATTAAGAAGAACCGAATAAGTTTAAAAGTACTAAATTACTCTTTAGCTTCCCCAATGTAGAAAACAAAGAGCAAAGCGCATTCTTCTGTCCTCCCGAGAACATCAAGGTGAGTCCATTTGAGAATCTAGTATTGAAAATTAAAAATGACGATATTTGTTTAAACAGTATGCATAGTAATGAAGTTCAAGAACAACTTTGTTCTAATGAACTTCTTGTTTTCATGAGATAACCACAAATTCCTATTTTTAACTTCTAATACTGGATTTCCAAATGGCCCCACCTTAATATTCATGGGAGGACGGAAGAAGGTACTTTGTTCTTTGTTTTTTAGTGAGGGAAGCAAAAGGGTAATTTAGTACTTTTAAACTTATTTGGTCTTTCTTGATAATTACAATTTTTATGGTCCTTCTAATTAAATATTATTTTATTTTGGTCCTTTATTTTAATTTTCCAAAAAAAGTAATACATTCAATCATGAATACAAGAGTTAGTTGGATATCTGATTTGGTCCTAAATATAAAACCTAAATTCAAATTGTCTCCCAAATTTATATATTTTTTAAAGTATCCATATTAGTAAATATTAAAGAGTTTCTATCTAAGGTATATCAGTATAGTTATGATGAAAGATGGTTTTTTTTTTTTTTTTAGAAACCATAAAGAAACAATATATATCAACTTTATTCATGAAAACTTGTAATCACATTTCCATAAGAAACGGGTTGGATCCATCCGTCATTAAATACACCGTCTTAATCATTATTTCATAATATTTCCTAATTCTGTTTATTTATATTTTCACATTTGATTGGTTCATCAATTATATTTGGAAATGATTTGATAATTTTTAAATTCCCTAATTTTCTTTATTTTATAACTTCCTTCATTTGACCAAAAAACTTTCTAAAAATGGCAAAATATGTGCAAAAATTATATCTCCATCAATGGTATTACATCCATATAAATAATGAGGATTCCATTTTTTCCATCCCCATAATTTATTAATGACAATATGCAATATAGACAGAATTTATATTTCCAAAATGCTTTCAATGTTATTAAACTAAATATCATTATTCTCTTGTTCTCTTTATGTATATGCCACAATCATGAATGATCCCCATTTATGTCAACAATGATAGTAATAATAAGTTCCCTTCTGTTTTCTCAGGCGTTATTTTGTTGAGATCTGACAACATTTATCCTTATGCCTCGGGCTCAATGTGGTTCATGGAGTGTTTTTGGTCGTTCACCCATTTCCTTATTAAATCCTTTGAGCTTTGAGTGGCAGAAAATAGTGGAGAAAAAGATCATTTTGTGAATATTTCAAGCTTGGTTGAAAACTTGAAATGGAGAAAGCAAACCAATTGATGGAAAAGTACCAGGAAATAAGAAGAAGCGAATGGATAGTGGTTTTAGATAATATTCTTCTTTGGCACTTGGATTAGTATAGTACTCAGCAAATCTTCAACCTAAAGATGAATATCTCTATTTTGAGGGCACTCGTCTTGTGGCATTTATCGATCTTCTCATGTGTCTATATAACTAAAAGCTTTAGTTATTTTAATTAAATAGTATTGAAAAATCACTATATAGTTGAAAATGAGTTGGTTGAATTAGTGGATAGCAAAATCATGCAGGCTTTTGGTGAAGGGCATTAGAATGTGGTTATCGTTGAGAGTACAAGCAAGAGGGTAAAATTACCTAATGTGGTTGATTATATTTGCACCAATTGCAATGTTTGTTTGGTTCCCATTTATGTCAGGCTTTCCCAATCAAGCATTCAATAGAAGGCTTCATATACAACATATTATTCACTGCCACAAGAATAAGTAACACGAAACTGAATTAGAAAGATTGAAGATGAGAGCAAGACGTTATACAAGATGAGTTTAGAAATATGGATAGGCTATATAGTTATAAAATATCCAACCATTTTTAAATTTTATGTAATATTATAATATAATTTTTAAGATATTAAATATTAATAGTTCAATTTTAAAACTTAAGATGAAGATAAATGAGGAGAAAAAGATGAAGAGCGTATCCAAATCTAGATTTGAACCAAGTTTTGAAGCTTTTTCCTTTGGGGGGGGGGGTCCCAATTAATTTAAGTTGTCAAAGTTGGGATTATGCGCTCCTATTTGATCCCTAGTATAAGATCTATTTTATGAGTTTTTTTTTTTTAAACTTCAACGACGTATGTTGATTATCTTCTCAACATACTTTTTATTAATCATACCACCTAAATTTTGTTCTTATACACCCAATTCAAATAGGTAAAATCACTATATATACTAATATCGCAATTGTCAGAAAACACTTCTCGTTCAACACATGGGGAGATGTAACTTGTTTGTTATAAATAACTAACATAAGTTCTTTAATCTACTTAAATTAGTCAATGGGTTCTTGATGAACTGCTTTTGTCGCTAAAACAATCAATTAAACCAGGTCCTAATTAATTATACAATATAGGGTCAACTTGGGTCATTCTCCCAAAAAACAAGTTATAGGTTTCCTTTAAGTTGAATTTAGGTGATAAAAATTACAATGAAATGAAACTAAACTAACTGAATGTAAGATGAAAATGACTTTAAAACCTAAATGAGAGGGAAACTAATCTATATGAATTTGAATGCAATTTTTGGGAGGTTTTTTTTTTTGGTATGAGAGAGGAATTAAAATCCTAAGAAGAATATTAATTAAAAGCAACTCAAATAATAAAGGTTTAATTTAGTTATGATGATAAAGGGGACAATTTAAGAATTGCATGGAGCTAACTTTCTTAGCCTAAATCAATTAATTAGACCAAAAGGAGATTAATGAATTTAATTACCCAATTAAACATGGGAAACCCTCTAGCTTTATAGCATATATTCTACTAGAAAACTCATAATGAAATAAGAGGCTAATAACGAATCACAAAATAATCTTGGAAATCTTGTTTACAATTATCTAATTGAACAACCAGATAATTTATCAACCCAATTAAATAATTAAGATGATAAACCAAATTAACAATTAAATTAATAACGAAAACTCAATTATTAATTTAATTGACAATCTAAGGGTTGCAAACCAGAGTCCAACAATAAGCATAAAACTTCAAATTATCAGTCTATTCTAAAAGAAATAAGTTTACAATCTAAAACTAGATTGTTCTCAATTAATACAACTTGAAATCCTTTAAAACTAGATTATCTTAAGTCTTGAATTAAATAGATTAAAAGAACAACACTCCCTAGTGATCTTCAAATGTAAGTTCTAGCTTTAGCTTCCTCTATACTCTTCCCAAGTTACCTCCTAAATAGCTTAAGCTTCCATAAAAATATTCTCACCAAGCTCCAAACACATCATGACCATATGAAGAAATTGTGTAATAGTAGTTGCTACGTGGCTTCCGTGAAGGATTGATGAATTAATGGAGAATTGGAGGTGGGCCCGTGGCTGTACTTGAAGGAAGGAGATGGGTTATTGATAATGAATGAGGAAGGATTCCACGCAATATCCCAGTCTCTGCTCCGCAGCATTCTTTGTTTTTTTCTTTCGTCTTTGATGTGATGTTGATTTCTCCGCGGCGTCCTCCTTCAATTCTTGCGGCGCGTCTTTTTAACCTAGCAGCTGCTAGGTTAATTAGAAGGGAAGAAAGTTTTTGGGTACTAATTTAAACCCAATAAGATTTAAGGAGCCCAATATAATTCTACCATTGGATTTCTTTTTGGCTTCCCTGAAACATTCTGCAATAGAAGATATTCTAATATATTTTTTTTATTGGCAAAATTAAATAAAATTATGATATCATATATTCAGAAATATTATTCAACCACAAGATAATAATCAGAATATTATTAATTTAAGCCCAATAATCTCATAATTAATTCAGATTTATATTATTTCCTAAAATTGACTAACAATCCAAATATTATCTAATAAATCCAATAGCCTAAATTAGTCCCTAAAATAAATGAATAAGGCGAGATAAAATATATGAAAATTGAGATTTATAAATTCTTATATTAAGCAAAAGAGATGGAGGGAATTAATGCTCCTTCAACCATAATCAAGCCAAAAAGAGATAGAAAGAATTAAGGAATATGATTAGGGTATTTTTTAAAAAAAGTCATATTAACTACTTTAACCAACTTTTTTAATCTAATGAAATTAATTAAATATATATTATATTAACGATCGGATGGAGTATAAAGTTTATATGAATTTCAAGAAATCAGATATGTGTAGCATCCATATATAATATTAAAAACTAATTAAATTTAATTTAGAGATTATTACCTCTCTGCCACTGCAATAACGAGTCCTTGAAAAGAGCCTTCTTCCCAAGGTTTCCATTGCTGAATTCTGAAGGAGGTGGGGGTGGAGATTTTATTCATTAAGCATAGCTAGGTACATTCCCACTGAACGCGATCCCCTATTTAAGATACTATTGGATATTAAACATGGTACCGTTTTTAGTGAAGATTTGAATATTATTGCACCATACTATGAGGATTAACTTTTTTGTTATACCCCATTGGTGTTGGGGAGGAGATTTTGTCTGCAGCCATACATTGAAGGGAGGGCTTAAGAAGTCAACAATGTACTCCTTGTGGTTCTTATTATAAGACACTAACTAGCAAATGTATTTAGTCCTTTTTATAAAGCACTTGCTTGTTTCCAATGAACATTAATTGTGTTTTTCTATGTATGTCCATAATTAATAGGGGTAATGAATGAGAGTAATAATAATATAATATTATAGTTTAGTGCAATTAGTATGAGTAATATTAGAAATCACTTAAATTTTATGATAACTTTATTGACTTTATCTATTTTTATTAGTTTGAGAGAATTATTAGTTGGTATGTTTTAATAAAAACTAGAGGGACTAGGAGTGGCCACTATGAACAATGAGTTGCCAGACTGGAGTGGCCTCGTGGACAGTGCCTGAGGACGTGATTGAGCTTCTGCACCACTTCAAGATCCCTGCATCTATATATATAAAGTATCTAATTTATTTGATTATGAAGAGCAGCATCTTATTGGTTCACTTGGCAGAGATACATATAAGAAGTGCATTATACTGCTTTTACTTTAGGGAAGGAAGTGTAAAAAAATATAAAAGTGAACTGGAATAATGGTAGTGCCAGATTATTAATTAAATAAATAAACAAACCCTATTATGATTAGTAGAAACCAAATCTCGAGTCAATTAAGAGCGAGATTTTCTTAAGAAAAGGTGTATATATATAAATAAAGAAAAACTCTGGGACCATACATTTAAATGGACAAATTCTTTCTTTTTTCTTTTTTTTTTTGGGACCAAATAAATGGACACATTCCGGAGGCTATGAAACAATTGACACATATTTCGTTCTTTTATTTAATTATGATTATGATTATTTACTATTTGATATTCAAAACCACTACTGATTGAAAACCTTGGTGCCGTCAAGGTGCCGTCAAGCTCAGCTCTATAAGGAAATAAGCATTTGCTATGATATTATTGCTGTGTTACATTATTATATATTAGTGAAAGCACATAAGACATCATTTTCAGTACCATACAACTGTCAAACTCCACTTATTCTCTTGTACCCCATGCTTCTAACAGTATGGAAGCTATTCTCCATGAGAGAGACTTGGAAATTTCACTACTTCATTTTTAGGATCATGGAATATGAATAAGATGAATGGGTATCTCCTCCGAAATAAATGATCAAAACGATTAATTGTTAAGGACGTCATTTTACTTTGACCTTTTAAAGAAGAAGATGTTATAAGTTGGATATACTTTAATGGCGGAAAGTTTTCTGTTAGTTCTGCTTATGATTATTAGTGTTAAACTAACAAGTTGATTTACTGAATTTTATCGTTTTTGTGTTTTGAAGTTACAAAATCGTGTCAATGCATTATTGCACTCGTGATAGTTAGCAAAATTGTGTTATTTTACTCTTAATAAAAACATTGCTAATCCAACATTTGACCTGGACGCAAATACTAGCATATTTGAATGTTGATGACATCAGGAAAAATTACAATGATGATGAAAAATGACTCTAAATGAAAATATATATACGTTTATGTTCTTCTCATGAGTTTATTTAAACTTGTTAGTCTAACGATATTACTTATGATCATATTGAGAAAAAATAAACAAGTTTGCTTATCGCTTAATTGGGAACATAACCAAAAGTGTGGCATACTAATGAATAATGAAAAGTTTTAAAATCAAAACCGTTATTTGAAAGGCTTCTCGGGATTGGTGTTAAGTCAACATGCTAAGAACTGAACAATTGGTACTGGCCAAAGGAATTTCCCCTTTTTACCGAGCGCTAGTATAACACAGTGGTATAACGCTGAGTTATCCAGCCTTTGTAATCAGGGTTCGAACCTTGTCCGGACCATTGGTCCCATTTTTTTAAAAGGAATTTCCCTTTTTGATTGCAACTAGTCAATTGACTTTTCTCCTCACGGATTAAGAAATTGTATAGTATATTGAAGCTAGAAGAACTTGGGTAAGTTTGACACGAATGATTTAATTTGCTTATTTATTTTCCAAGTGAAATGATGTCTTTATTTCTTATCTATTCTTCCCATAAGGATTTTGCTGACCCTAAATCTCTCATTATGATTTTGCTAATATTTTCCACGATAGAAAAATAAAATCTCTTTTTTGATCCTAGAATTTAATTTGTTGGGATTTTGTTGACCCTAAGTTTCTCATGTCTCATGATGATTTTGCTAATAATTTCCAATGCTTGAAAAACAAAATCTCTTCTGATCCTAGAATTGATTGATCCAATTGATTGATCCATGTGCCCTCAGCGTTAGAAAAACATACATGCAATATTATTATGACTCTAATTCACATTAAGTTCAATTCACAGCTTAACTAAATGTAAGCAAATATGTGACCTAAGACTGAGTCTAGTCATGGTGTATGGCCTAAGACCTTGCCTTGTCAATGACTTCATGAATCAAACAGTCATATATAGTCATACAAGACACATAAAAGTTAAAGTTATCAGTACACAAATGTACATTCCTTCCACGTGTTTAGCAATACGTTGACCTTTGAATCCGACACCGAACTTCTCAGGTACGTATCTTATAACATTATCATCGAATTATTTCATTTTCCAAATTTTATATGATATTATAATTAATACCATATCACTTGAAATAATATCCTAAAGGTGATTTTCTCCACTCTTGACCTTTTTACTCTTAGTGGTTTGTTCTTCAATTTTTACCCCTTACATTTCCTTAAAAACGCGTTGCTGGATTTTATGGCCAGATTTTTCAACAACTTTAAAAAATCATAACTAATTCTACAAAATCCAATTTGAGTGTTCAAAAAATATAAATAACCCTTGACATGTCTATTTTTGATTAAAAATAATGCCACAAGCCAGAACATCACAGATCATTCCCAGTTTAATGATTTCTTAATGCTGTTCAGTTTATAATTTCATAAAAAAGGCCTATCTTCCAAAATTCCTAACTCCTTGTACAAAACTTAAAATGTTAAAAATTATATATCAATAGAAAGTCCTAGATATATACTTTATTTGTAACACCCGCCTGGGGTGTCGACATTCTTGCCTATAATATTACGTAGTAGTGTGGTAAAATCAGAAATAGTTTAATATACTGATACAATAGAACTTAACTTTTGATTACATAAGGGGGTATTCCTAGGGTCTATACCCTTTTACAAATGTTTACATTCATTATAGACAATGGAATTAAAAATAACATGAATCACTATCGTCCCCCAATTCTTCCACTATCTTTCTGTTAGGCTGTCTTCAAGCAACGCTCCTTCCTTAGGCCTTGTACAACATATCTTTCCGATTCTCACCTATCTATGGGTTGGTAGTAGAGGGTGAGATTCTGAAGAATCCCAGTAGCAAACAATACCAAACAATGCATGCAAGATAAATGATAATGTATGATATACTTGCTTTGCACAAGCTTATGTTAACATAATGACAATTCTGCATGCTCAATGCTTCATGCATCATACTTATGGCCATAACATAATCATAAATAGAGCTTCAAACATTCAAATGTTACACATAACAAGCAAGCATAACAATCATACATTTACACTTAAGCAACAATATCAAATACATGCAAGTAAGGCCAACTCACTACCTTTTAAGCAAAAATATCAAATACCTTTTAAGGACTACTGTCCTTATTTGGGTTCCTCTTTCGCCAACTGTCAAGGTTGCTTGAAGTTCCTTCCTTTTCCTATTGGCCCTAAGGACATAACTGAAAGTGGAAGAAATCACCAAGAGGGGGGTGAATTGAGGATTTTAAAAATTCTTTTCAACTCTTAAAAATGAAGCTTAAGAAATGGATAATAAAAGAGTAGAAAAAGAAAAGCTTAGACACACAGAATTTATACTGGTTCGGTCTCAACCTTGACCTACGTCCAGTCCCCAGATAACTTCTGGGTGTTTCCACTAATTCAACAGATTTTCAATTACAACAATGAAGACCAGACACAATCCTAATCACCTAGGACTTGCTCCTCCTTACACTTTGTGATTGAACAACCCAACTCATAGGTTCCACAACCTTGAGTTCTCACAAACAAATGCTTTCAAAAATTTACAAACTCTCAAAAGAGTAGATAAGGATAAACACTGAAGAACAGGTTGAAAATAACAATACAGACTCAAATTTCAAAGTATAATCAAGATAGCTTCGTTGTGTGTGTGTTGCTTTGAGTTTTCACAGCCTCTTATAGACTGAATGGATAAGCTAGCCGTTGCAATTCTTTCTCTAATGTTCAGCTACAATTCTGGAAAAATGGCAGTAGCATATTTTGCTCTGTTCTTTGAATTCTTAGCTGGAATTTTGGAATTTAGTTGTTGCAGAAGGTCTTCCAGATTTTTAGTCATTCCTTTAACTTAATTTGACCGTTTGAGATGATTCTTATGAGTTACAACGGTCTGAGCTGAACATCTGGGATAAGGGAGAAGGATCAGCCCTGTTCTAGGTTCGTCATTTAATGCATTTATCCTGGATCTTGATCTCACCTTGATCTTGGCTAAACCTTATTTGAAAAACACTCAAAACTTCATCAAGGACATTAGAAACAATAATATCATATCATGAAATAATTTCAGGAAGACCCATTAAGATTTCGCAGATCAACATCATTTGATTTTTCAAAATCCTCGATGCAAACTTGAGTTTGTTCTTCCAGACTCGAGTTTGGGGTTCATCCAGAAAGCATGTCCGTTGATTAGAGGTCTAAACTTGCAGTCTGTAAAAGCTAACTCGAGTTTGGCTTTTACAGAGAGAACTATCGGGCTTTGGACTTGGCATAGAATTTTGGTCCTGCTCCTAGACTCGAGTCAATTAGAGACTGACTTGAGTTTGGGTCTATGTTTGAAGAACAAGCCTAAGTTCGTGATTTTCCAGACTGGAGTTTAGGAGACAGACTGGAGTTTTGGAAAGATGGTAGAAATTCGAGTGTTTCTCTATTTGTCCTAAACTCGAGTTTACAATGACAGACTCGAGTTTATGTTTGAGCTGAAACTATTCAAATCTTTCTGTTTGGTCTATACTGGAGTTTATAACTCTAGACTGGAGTTTATAACTTGGCCTGGAATTCGAGTGTCTTTCTGTTTGGTCTAGACTGGAGTTTAGGAATCCAGACTCAAGTTTGGCTTGCTTGGGATTCTGAGTGCTCTTTGTATCTTCCAGACTTCAGGTTTGGTTTTGCAAACTGGAGTTTGGCTTGTTGTGAAAATTTCTGATTGCTTTCTGTAACTCCTCAGAGTCGAGTTAGTCCAAGTAGACTCGAGTTTGGCTTTCTTTGCAGAAGTAAGCAGCTTTCTGTCAACCCTCAAACTTGAGTTTACATACCCAAACTCGAGTTTGCCTTTGACAGTGAGATTTTCATATTGCCAAAAACAAACTTCATATCAAGTTTACAATTGCTAGTTATCATCAAAACACATTGAGAACTAACAATAACCATACCTTTAGAACCAAGGAAAATGACGTTTACCAAAGTTGTATTAACCTTACAACCTCTACCTCTTGATTTTCTTACTTTGCACTTAATCTTAAATTCTCATAATTTTCATTAACTTTGAAAATTCATAATTAAATGCACAAAATTCAAAATAATGTGCTGTCAACTCTCATGTGTTCTTAGACCCTTTCATAGACAAATAATGCCAAAGGTTAGAACTTGTCAAATTATTCCCAATTTTTATGTTTTCTTTGACTATCCAGATGAAACTTCCAAAATTGAAATTTAACTTTAAAATTTAATAACTCATAACACAAAGTTTCAAAAATTACAAATTTTATACCAAATCAAAGCTCTGTGTCCTCTTCTTATCTATAAAGTTTCACAATTTAATCTCACTTGATTCATTCCCAGTTTTCAAAAACGTCAGGACTGCCCAGTGAGTTCTCCATAATCATTGCTCAAATTAAAAATTGGATATATCACTGCACATAGCTTTAAAAATTACAAACCATATATCAAATTAAAGCTCTATGAGTCCTCTTTCATTTTGAAATTTTCAGAATTCTATGGGTTTGTTTACGCAATCAAATTCCACGCACAAGATTTCTATCCTGTTTTTGTTTCTAGAATTCAGGGTCATTTTGTACAATTTATTTCTCATTGACCAGAGCTCAGAATAATACAAACCACCCACAATTTAAAAGCTATGCATGTCTTCTATCTTGTAGAATAGTTTCATAATTTTATAAGTCCATTTGATTAGTCCAAACATGCATGCAAGTAGACTGATTCTAGACTTTTAAAATTGGCAGTTTCAATGTTTTTATGAAGCTTATGATTTTATTTTCCAAAATACATTTAAAAATTCATTAAACAACATATTCCCACTCCTTTTTCAGTGTTGAACACGTTGGTAGTCTCATATTTATCAAATTCCTTTTATTTCTTAAATTTTGCCTCAGATTACAAATCTAGGCTTTCAATCAAAACTCCAAAAAATTCATAAAGAGATACCACTATAGCTTGTCTTTGTGCTTGTGGTCGCCTTTACCACTCCAATCCTTCTCAAACTTTTAGACAAACCTTGAAGGGCCACATGCATGTGAGTTTATACTCTTCCATAATGACATGCATGCATGAAGACAAAATGCAGACACCATAACTAGTGTTTAAGTTCTTTACCTTTTCCTTCTTGTGTCTTTGAACCGTGGGTTTTTCTTCAAGTTGAGTATGATGTTGATGATGGAGATGATCCCTGAAGAAAGAGGATAAGAGGGATGGATTGGGGTTGAAGAAGATGAAGATTGAAGTTTAAGAGAAAGAGGGAGGGAGGGGATCAGTTTTAAGAAAGGAAGGGAGAGAGGTTGAGAAAAATCTGATTTGTGAGGGGAGAGGAAAGAGGTTGAAATGGTTAAATGGAAGGGGAGGGTCTGATTTTGTAGTGTGTATGCCTGACATGTGAGTGAGAGAAAGGGGGAGCCGTGAAGAGTGACAGAGAGTTGTGGGCTGGAACCAAATAAATGAGTGTATGGGCTTATGTGTGTTATGTATATTGTCCAAAATGCATCTGCCGAATGGTTTACTAGATGTTGTACGTTTAACCAAAATAATAAGGGAAAATGCCTATGGAGGCCCAGATAAGCAAGAAAATCCTAGAAAAGGCCCAAACTAAACTCTTTGATCATAAAAGACCCAAGGGCCCTAATGGGTATTAAGTTCAAACAGCAAATGACATTAATACCCCTGTATTAAGAAAATAAAAAGGAAATCTGATTATTCCCAAAATCACAATTTGTTTGCGCGCCTGAAACATAACACATAAGGAACAGGGGAGCACGAAAGGAAGAGAACGCAAAGAACACACCATTTTCCTGAAGCTTAATGTCATTTTGCTGCTGTGTTGATGTATTTGCCGGGGGGCTGAACATATATATTCCCAATCATCCATTACTGTGTTGATGTATTTGCTGTTTGAGAAGGTTTTTTTTCAGTTAGAATGTTGGGGGGCTGAAAGATTGGAGCTTGGCCAAAGTTACGTTATCATCGAGTAGAAAATAGATAAGAAACACTAAGAATATTGTAGATGATAAAGGGGTAGAACATTTAATAAGGTATAATGAAGAATATTGTCATGTGGACATTGAAGAAAATGGGGATAATGACAATAGACGACAACAAATGAATGTTCAAATGGAAGAGCAAAAAGTGTAAGTCTTGTTGTGTTAAGAAATGTAATTTGTTCATATATAAAGTGTTAGTACTTGGTTCTCATTACTTGCACTAATACTTGTTGTTTGTTGCAGGACTGATACAGATTTTGGAGGTGCAGCTGGGTTGCCTATGTCTATCCCTCAAATGTTCACCCAAACTGAAGAGTTGCTATCATTGCCGTGTTGTTCGCAAAGTGTTCCATTAACCAGGCCTGAAATGAATCATTCTAAATGGAAGGATTTGATAATGGGAGAAGGACAGATTTTTGCGAATGTTGTGACCCTCCACGAGACGTTGTACAAATTTAGTATTGCACACAAGTTTTCATACATATTTGTGAAGAACAAGCCAAAGAAGGTAATAGTCAAGTGCAAGGTTGATGGATGTCCCTGGTACATGGGTGCTTATTTAGCGGGGGAATGTCAACATACTGAGTTCTTAATCATAAGAACATATAGAAGTCAACATATAAACCATGCACAAGATAGCCTTATTGTATCTCATTCACCTAAGTGTAGGTTGACATCATCGATTGTAATTAATGGTCTGAGAGGTAACATTGACAAGATGGCTAATGAAATTCAAACTGACTTGTATAGTGAGTATGGTGTATGGCTGAACTATCACCAATCTTATAGGGCGAAAGAAAGAGTGGTTAGGGAATTGCACGGATGGGTATAGGACTCTTACAAGGTTATTCCTTAGATATGTGGTAGACTCATAGAGAGTGATCCCGACACAGTTGCCAAATAGGAAGGCTCACCTGATAACAGATTTGAGAGGTTATTTATTGCATATGGTTGCTCCATTAAGGGTTTTGTACATGGTTGTCAGCCAATACTATATATAGATGGATGCCATCTTAGTGGCCCTTATAAGGGAACAATGTTGTCGGCTTGTGCGTATGATGGAGACAATGAAATGTTTCCCTTAGCATATAGCATTGTTAGCAGTGAGACCTATAATAATTGGGCTTGGTTTCTAAATAATGCAAAAGAGATTATAGGATCATTGGAGATAACAATTGTGTTTGATCGGAATAATGCAATTATTGGTGCTGTAAGAGATATATTTGGCATCGACAGACATGCATTTTGTTATAGGCATGTGAAGGAAAACTATAGTGCAGAGTTCCTCAAAATCAATAGAGGGGTGACATGTACCTCTGGGAATAGCAAGGAAATTGCATTGCACCTACTTGATGGAATTGCATACGCAAGGTTGGTTGAAGACTTCACAGTTGAGATGGGAAATTTGAGATTGTTCAATCCACAATTAGCACAATGGGTTGAGACGCATGGGGACGTTGATTGATGGGTTCTAAGCAAGTTTCCTTTCAAAAGGTGAGATAACATAACCACTAACATTGCTGAATCGTTCAATGCGTGGATGCTGAAAGAGCGGAAGCACACCGTGTCAATGTTAATACGTGAGCATAGGGAGAAGTTGGCTGCGAAGTTGCTTGCAAGCAGCATGGCATTGGTGAATTGGAAAAATGGTGTAGGACCTAATATAGAAAAGAAATTGATGCTACATGTGAACTTTGCTGAAAATATGCATGCTAGATATTATGGGGAGAACTAGTTTTTGGTTGAGACTAGACGCGGTGATGCCTTAATTTATGTTGTTTTTGATCTGGCTGCAAAACAATGCACTTGTTTAGGATGGAAAATGAGTGGACTTCCTTGCCCACATGCATGTGCAGCAATTAAGGTACTTAATGGTAATGTGTATGCATTTGTGTTTACACTTTCAACCCAAGAGAAAATTTATGCACATAGCATGTGGCCAGTTGCAACACATGATTGTCCACGTGTTGATGCATCGACGGTGACACAAATGCTAATTGAGACTTTCTTGGAGCCTCCAATTACTACAAGGCCGGCAGGTAGACCCAAAGAAAAAGACGGGAATCTCAGTTCCAAAACAAGAAGGTTTATCACTGTGGTAGATGCCATGAGGCAAGACACTCCGTGAGGACTTGCAAGAATCCTAATCCAAGTTGATCATTGATGGTGCCTTGGGTGTATATTTTTTGTGCATTGTGTCTGACAATCTTTTTGTTGTATATGGTTTTAGATAGAAATCCACACCATATTATTTTTGGACATGGTGTATGATGTTGTCATTATGAATTTGGAGATGCATTTGTTGTTGTAAATGAAGGTTGGATATTGTTGACACAATTGTATCCAAGTCTCACTTATGTACACATATTCATACTGATATTACAAATGTAAATGATGTTGGAAAATATATGTAGCTGGATTTTGTTGTTAGTAGGTGTTGATATTGTTGTAAGTAGCTATTGATATTGTTGTAAGTGTCTACTGATATTGTTGTAAGTGGCTCCTGATATTTTTGTTAGTGGTTACTGATATTGTTGTTAGTGCCTATTGATATTGTTGTTAGTGCCTACTGATATTGTTGTTAGTGGCTACTGATATTATTATTAGTGCCTACTGATATTGTTGTTAGTGGCTACTGATATTGTTGTAAGTGTCTACTGATATTGTTGTTAGTGGCTACTGATATTGTTGTTAGTGCCTACTGATATTGTAGTGGTTACTGATATTGTTGTAAGTGGCTACTGATATTGTTGTTAGTGGTTACTGATATTGTTGTTAGTGGCTATTGATATTGTTGTTAGTGGTTAATGCTATTGTTGTAAGTGGCTACTGATATTCACTAGTGAAAAAAATTGTTTTAAGACTGCCTCATTTACAGCGGATTATCAACACCTCGGTTTTAAAGAAATGACCGATGACAATTTTATAAATATAAAGAACTTCTTTACCCGCATCAATTTTTAAGATCGCCTTATTTACAGCGGAGTTTCGAGGCATCGGTCTTAAAGATGTGACCAGTGGCAATTTTGTAAATATAAAGAACTTCCTTTAACGTTTAAATTCTTATATATAATATTCAGGCCGCTTAAAATAACCAATCGCTCTTAAAAATGTTAAAAAAAATATGGATTACATTATTGAGAAAACTCGTACATCATTGACTTATATTTTCTACGGTTAAGAACAATAAGGAAATATTTAAATATAATCGTATAAAACTTTTAAGACCGGACATATATAAATGACGGTTTTAAAGGTAATACTTTTAAGAGTGGACGTAACTTGTACCCGGTACTAAATAATGAAAAAATTTAAAATAATAGTTTATTACTTTTAAGAGCAGACATTAATAATGGACAGTCTTAAATGTTAACATTTAAGACCGTTGTTTTAGTTACTCCGGTCTTAAAAATGGAAACATATACTTCTTCGCGCGAAACCTTACTTACGACTTACGTCTTACTGTTTGAACTTTGAAACCCCTGTTCTCTTTGTGAAACCCCATTTCCTGTTGCATTACGTCTATTCCTCGCCAACCACCACCATCCTCTGTTACTCTCTCAGGCGTTACTCCTTCGCACCACCACTCTCTTACTTTCTCGAAAATGAACGGAGAAAACCATTCTCTCCCTGTTCAGTCAACGCCAGTTACTGATGTTACTGGTGTGAGCCAGAACCAACCTTCTTCTACTCAAAATGAGCATCGTGACCGCCTTGCACGCCGTGGTAGAAGTGGAACACGAATGAGCAACGTATTTGTAAAACAGAACGCTGGGTCAAATGTTGAAACTTGATGAAGTGAATTTGACTAGTGTTTGAGGTCATATGAAGCAGAAGTTATATAATTTCTTTTAATGAGATGGTTTGAATTCATAATTAATAGTTGTTTTCAATTCTGATTCACAGAGAAGAAGGGAACAAGCACAGGAGATAGGGAGAAAGAATGATTGCCTGCATAGGGCTTCTCGCGGGGGATATGCAAAGGCCGAAAAAGAAATAATGGAGGCCAAGCGGAAGAGATTGGAAGAAGAAGCTGAATCCAATCCTTCTGCTATAGTTGATCAATAGGCATCCCCAATATTTCGTGAGGATTTATGGTTGTATATTCGGCGACCAAAAAAAGGCACCTACATGAGTGAACAAACTCGTATAGTTGTTGAGAGAATTGTAAGTATCCTTTATTGTTATTTTTTAGTTACTGAACATGTTTCATTACTAAGCTTCTTGTTATCTGTATCTTATAGGAAGATCTTAAAAAGAATGAAGCAGAGGGATCTTTTGTGTCGGGTGGGAGGAATAATGTTCTGACCGTTGCGACCGGAAAACCGGATCACTCGGGGCGGGTAAGGGGGATCAGAGGACAGGTAGGCCTAAAAGAATACTTTGGTAAAACCAAACCACTTAGGCAAAGTATGGTTATCCAAGAGGAGATGGACCAAACGGTTAGACAATTAAATGAGGAGGCAACGGCCAAAGAACGTGCATTGAAAGAAATATTTAAAGACTAGATGAGGCAAATGAAGGAGGAAATGATGGAGATGAAGAAGCTTATTAGCCCTCGGCCAGAGACCAATGTTCCCTTCACATATACACTTGCACCTGTGCAGTAGAGCACCAGAGGGAGCTGCATTGTTGGACAGTGAAAGCAACTTTGTGACCTATACATGGCAGAACCAACTAGACAATTAGTTGCTAAAGGGACTGTCCACAACTTGGGATCAACTGTACACCACAAACAAATGGCTGATGATGAAGTCAGATTGTCAGTTGAAGAGGTGATCATTGATGCACCTCTCCCTCTCCCAACCGATCAGCTGAAGCGTGTGAGTGATGTCAAGGGAACCTTTATCTCTTGGCCAGTGAAGCTTGTAAATGTCTATACTCCTCCTGATGTTTCATCCCCTCCTCTCGTTTAATCCCCTCCTCAATCTCCATCCCCTAATAATAAAGCTGCATCCCCTCCTTAATCTCCATCCCCTCCTAATAAAACTGCATTCCCTCCTCCTAAAGTTGCATCCCCTACTGTTGAGTTGGAGACCAAGGATAAAATATCCCAAATGGTATCCAAAGGAGAATTTCCAAACCAATCATGGGATATCAATGAAGTGGTAGGGGTTCCTCATGACCCTCAACCGGTTTTCTTTGACACCGTTGATATGAAGTCCTTGTTGCTTCCAAGACAAGAGCTTACATCAGCATGTGTTCAAATGTTTTTGAAGTAAGTATCTTCTTTTATGAGTACATTATTTTTTATGCACTGTTTAGACACACATACATATATACTAATTCCCTGGTCTATGTCATTATTGTAGGTTCATGCATCAAGATTTGGAGTAACAGGGCAGAATCAATGATTTTGGATTCTTGTGCCCAGTATATGCAAGCACAACCCCCAAGGTTGAAAGACAGCAGTACATATCAAAGAGGTTATGTGAAGTGATAAGGAAGGTGTACTTGTTTCCATATCACCATAGGTACATATCACAATCGATCTCTTGTTGCAATTCACTTAATTCTGCATAATATATCACTGATTACTCTACTGCTATGAAATTTCAGCGCCCACTGGCAGTTGCTCGTCTTGATCATGGACTCGAATACGGTGTTATTCTTATGCTCCACTCACACCAACCAGGGGTTCTGTTGAAGCATATCATCAATGAGTAAGCATGTCATTTTGATTCTCTTGTATGAAATCTCTGATGTGAATTTTCAGCGAACATTATTCATAAATTTGTGATTTTGATGATAGTGTCATGAGGACCTTCCAAAACCAAGTAAAAAAAAAGCGAGGGAGTAATCTCAAAGATCCTAAATGGCTAACACCAAAGGTTAGTACATATTTGGACACTAGCACACTACCTTGTGAAGTTGGTCAGTAAGTTATATATGCTCGATCTTATATATATTTCTTGTTCTTTTCAGACCCATCGGCAGTCAATCGAATCCAACTTATGTGGCCTGTACATAATGAAACACATGTATGATATTATTACTCAACCAAATAATAAACTCACAGCAAAGGTAAATGTATTTGATGTTACATATTATGGCTAAATTTAGTTTCTAGCTTAATTAATGTTATATATGAAATATGCATGCAAATTAATTCAGTTTCTTTCTTTGATGTTATAGAGGTTTGCCTCTGAGACTTCCTTTTCTGAAGATGAGGTGGACTACATATGCAGTGTGTTTTGTCAACATGTTATTGACCTCTTAAAGTAAATACAACAATAATAGTACTAATTCATTTGTAAATATATGTTTGTAGAGCAATAATTGTAATTACAGTACTACATTAATTTGTAAATTCATTCTGTAAATGAACAATTTTACAATTTGTATAATTCAATATATAATAAATTTGTTTATTTTTTCAAACAATTTTCTTAGCCTGTGTAATTTTAGTTTTTTAACGTATTGGATGGTAGATATTGCTTGAAATTTGAGTTTTAGAGAGTCGTAACTAGTAGTAAGAGATTTTGAAAAGTATTCGCGACTTTTAGGACCATATATTTATTAAACAGATGGTCCTAAAGGTCTATGTTTTTTTAAAAAATAATCCTTGATTTTAGGATTGTATGTTTGATACATTTCCGGTCTTAAAAGTCTTATAAAATTTGGAGAAACTTTTAAGACCCCATATTTATTAAAAAGACAGTCCGAAAGGTCTTTGTTTTTTAAAAAATAATAATCCTAGATGTTAGGACCGTATGTTTTATAAATCTCTGGTCTTAAAAGTCTTATAAAATATGGCGACACTTTTAAGACCACATATTTATATAATGTTCGGTCCTAAAAGTCTTCGATAATTCTAAATTAAATATGGCTAGATATTTAGGACTATCTATTTGTTAAATGTCTGGTCTTAATAATCTTCCTTTAAATAGAAATGATGACTCATTTTTAAGACAAATAATTAGGGCTCAAGAACACTTCGAGTTCCTGGCATTCTGCTCAAGTTTAGGACCCTCGTTGTCGTCAGTTTTACCTCTCCAGAAGTTGAAGAGCATTGTCGGAAAAGAAGTAAGATAATGGAAATTTTTAACTCTGGGTGTGGTAAAACTGACAGCAACGGTGGTCCAAGCTTGAGAAGAGTTGTCACTGTGTTTCTTTTTATTCTTAAAAGGTAAAAGTTGTCTTTATTCCATTTTGTTTTGTATGTTAACTGTATTCTATGAATTTTGTCTGAAACATTTCAGTTATAGTTTTGTTTGTTTCCTTTTTGTCTGAAACAAAATCAAGATATTGAAAGATATACAAACAGACAATCGAATATGGAAAAAAAATATTATTTATCATATTTTTTTCCTGCCCGCTGTGGGGTTGGAATAATACAAACAAACAAAAATACAAAAAAAACATAAAAATATTTAATCCCCTCCATCGTTGTTAAAGGGGAGGGAGGAATCGGAGGAGAGATCGGAGACGTCATCGTCAAAGAGATTGTACTCAACGTCATTGGCGTCAAGTAACATGTTCAGCTTGTTGTTGACGGCGTGGTAGACCTGAAACATTTGGCCCATGCATCGGTCTATATGAGTGACGCGGGCCAGGAGGTGTTGCATCATCTGTCGGGCGGAGGGGTTTGGAGGCAGTGGAGGAGGGTACGGAGGTGGCTGTGGGGGTGGAGGACCTTTGTTGGGCGGTGGTGGTGGTGGAGCGGGAGGACCATTGTTGTGCACACCTGGTGGTGGTGGAGCAGCCATTATGGAGGTTGTAGAAGTGATTGAGAAGAATGTAAAGAACGTAAAGTAACAATGGGTTTAAATAGAGAAGCCATCTTGAAGAATGTGAAACGCGGGAACCGTTAACGAGGAGACGCATAGTTCATTAGAATACGAGGAGACGCCTAGTTGAGAAGTTTATCTGGAAGCCAAAGAGACTTTGAATCATTCATTTGAACAGAGTGTAAGGATACTGGTGTCTCTTACTTGAAAAGAATGAACTTTTAATACTGGATATTGTAAGAGATCCGTTCTTAAATGTGTTATTTTTTTAAAAAAATTAATAGACCTTTAGGACCGAGTAAAAGATAAATGATCGGTCTTAAAGGTAACTGAATGGAAAAAAAATAATATACTTTTAGGACTGGGTATAAGATAAATGATTGGTCCTAAAGGTAATTTAATGAAATAATAAATAATACACTTTTAGGATCATGGATATGTTATATGATGGTCTTAATACACTTTTGCGTATTAACTCCTGCCTTTATTAATTCCCCACACTTCCTCTCTGTCCTTATTAACTTCTCATTACCTCGTAACTCCACACTACGTAGCTCTCTGCCCCTCCTTCCCCAACTGCTCAAACAATGGTTAGATACAAGATAACCCCTCGCAGGGGTACTCCTGAAGCTCGTGCCCACACCAAATCTCTCATGGGTTCTCTTCTAGTGCATTCTATTCCGACAGAGGAGTCACGAGTCGTTGGATCCATTGTTATTACGGATGATGAAGAGGTTGACAGCCCCCTCCAGCCTTCAGACCACGAAGAGGTTCCCACTCCCCCTCTCCAACCTCCTGGTCCCAATGCTCCCATGGATGATGATAATGAAGTGAAGCTGATGCGTATAATACAGGAAATTGCTTATATCCGGAAATTGCTACTGCCGAAGCCGAAATCTCCAGGACAATGTATTCAATAAATTACTTTCTACATGGTAATGTACACATTATAGGCGACCAATGCATATAGCTCCACAATACAGTAAGGGTGAATTCAATATTTCAGAGGTCATATCACCTAAACTTCAAAAATATTGAATAACCAATTTACCACTTTTTTTCACCATTATGTCATAGAATTTTCAGTTTACCTTTCAAAAATATTTATTGACATATTTAGTCAACAGATTAATTGAAAGTTTCTACGTGGGTTGTTCTCAATAGATTAATTGAAAGTTTCACCATACATATTTAGTCACATTGCAGCCATTAGTAATAAATAATAGTCAATTGTTGGGAACTACCGACAGGGCAAACAAAAAGTGCAAGTGTTCAATGATATACTTTGATAAGTAAACATGACATACCCGATCGCCTATCCAAGTTTGTGGTCTTAGACATTCTAGATCTTTCCTTGTGAGAAAGTAGCCATGCATGTCCACAAATTCCCTAAAAGACAATATATGACAATATTAATCAATATATGCATTTTATGTAATGACAAGTAACTGAATGTGAAATAGTAAATGAAACTTACTCAACAACATCTTCTTTACTTGGTCTCTTTGTGCACAACTCATACAAAATATCCTTATCATCATATGCCCGTTTTCCCATGGACTTCCGCTTCAAATCAAGCCAAGGGGATTTTAAAACGCCACTTGTAACATTCTAAAAAAAAATTAAATTAAATTGTTTAAGGTGGCAGACAAGCTGCCACCAATTATAAAAGGGGAGTGGCGTATGCCACCATCCCTTTAATCAATTAACATGATTAAAAGGGAGGTGGCATATATCTTGTGAGGGATGGGTGTATTCCCACCCTTCACGGATCAATTATGAATGGGGGTATTAAATACCCCTACTGCCCGTCATTTATGTCTTCACAAATGATGGTGCAGTGCTGAGCGTTCGCGGACGAGTTTCCAGAGCGGTTTCCTCCAGTTCTAGTTCCAAGGCAGAATTATAAGATCATTTAGGTAATTAAACTGATTTCTTTTCAACAAACTTCCTTCATGAAAGTTATTCTATACATTTTTCTCTTTCAAATGAGGGTAGTATAATGTTGGTTAGTAAATATTTTAGAGTTATAATTTTGGGAAAGTTTTTATTTTGACAATATAAGACTATATTTATGAAGTAGATGATTAATAGTAAATTTTAATCGGTTTAGATTTATTGTTTGGTTGTTGGAGGAATTTAAAACTAATTTTTCTATTTGAGAAATTTAAGATTTATGTTATATAGGATATTTTTACTGATTAGACACAGTATATATAATTTATTTGGATTTATGGAGATATTATGGAAATTTTAATCGGTTTAATTTTGAAATTGAGGACAGATCAGTCATTTTTGAAATTCGAGGATTAAAATGTCATTTCTGAAATTTGAAGACTAATCTATCATTTTGAAAGTTCAGGGACTAAACTGCAAATTTTGAAAGTTCAGGGACTAAACTGCAAATTTTGAAAGTTCGGGACTGAACTGCAAATTCAAAAATTTAAGGATTAAATTGTAACTTTTACTTTTATGACAAAATATATTAATATTAGAATTTTAAATATATATTTAATTATTAGATATGATTTTTATTATGTGAAGGCTTAGGTAATTGATTAATAATTAGTATGTAAATTAGAAAAGAGACTTGATGGGTCAAGAATGTTGAGGATAATGGGTGTAGGGAAAGTTAGATTTTTTAGAGTTAATTGTATAAACTTATTTTATTATTTGAGGTTAATTTGTATCTACATTATACTGTAGAATTTTCTTGTGACCGGTGATTGCTTGTATTTTGATCATCAAGTTAGGATTAAGCTTGGAGTTGAGGTAACCGGGGTTAATTTATTCTATATGCTTGTTATAGGCTGTAAGGTGTTTTCTAAACTTTGCTTTTATATATTTATATCTTTAGTATGTATTCTGAAATTTATAAGTATGTTAAATATGAAATTATTTCAGTGAAGCAGAGTAAGTTCCAACCAGTATATATATTTGTGAATATTTATACTGAATTTATTATTGTTGTGATGATTGTAGTATATGTATGGAATGCAGTATATGGATTGATATGTTGTATAAGTGTGTATGTTATAAGATTAATTTTGGTATGTTGTATTTAGAAAATAATCTTGATAGTTGATTTTGAAGATTTTAATATTATAATCCTATTTGAGGTTGTGTTAGGTTGTGTGGAAGAGATGTGAGGGTGAAATTGTGCCCATCAGCTCTCTCATTCCTGGCCCGGATTTGAGTTGAGTGTTTTGGGTGGACACCTCCCTGTTATGGTATAGAGTGGTGACACGGGAGGGGATGGTATACTTGAAGTGACTAGCTAACCTTGGCCGGGTATACTAGCACTGATAGGCTGATCCACGTCCAAAAGAAATAAGGAGGAGCAGGATGGATGAGAGGGGATGGTTAATTGTTTTGATTTTTATGTATTGAATATTTAACTGTGGTTTAAATTTATGTGTTGTTTAATTATTGCAAACATTATTACTTTCTTAGCAAACCTGCTTCTCTGACTTACAAACCTTTCTTGCATATTTTATAAATTAATTTTGGTTACGGGGACTTTATGTCTCACCCCGTGGTTATTAACATTTTTCCAGGCGATACCTCTAATTTTACTAGAGAGCAAGGGAGGCAGCGAGAGGCATAAAAGTTGTGAAATTTAAGCCTCTTTTGGTATTGGGGCTGTATTGATTCCTATATTGCCATACTAGGGCCCTCATGTTTATGAAATATTATAATAACTGTTTTTGGGATTATGTTGCTGCAAACTCGTGTGTTATTCATTTTTTGTTGTTAAGTGAAAACAGAGTTATGGAAAATCTGTAAGGAGTTTGTGGGTGGAAGTTGTGCCCTGAACTTTGATATGCATGTTTTTTTTTTAAAAAAATGGGGTTTGTAGGTGGTGGTTGTGCCTTAGACCTCGGGTTTGTGGGTGGTGATTGTGCCCTGGACTCAATATGTTTGTTGTAAAATTAAAATGTTTTCACTGTCATGCGTTACTATGGAATTTTTATAAAATCAATTTGGTGAATTGTTATTGGAAAAGAGGGGTCGTTTCACCACTAGGGGTGATGACCCTTTGAGATCTCCTCAAATCACCACCCATTGCTTTACCTTCTTCTTGCATAGCCTCCCTCATTTGTTCTGGAATAGCAGTGTCTTGGACTTGCTCCCCTGCCAATTTTGCATCCATAATAGGGTTGTCCTCTCCATGTTCAAGGACACTGTCAAGATCTACAATCTTTTCCCCTCCATCTCCCTCCTCTATGTCATCTCCCTCCTCAAAGTCGTGTCCATCATTGTCGTCAGACCCCATAGAAGAAGATGGCTGGTTGTTGGGTGAGTCATCTTCATGCTGCCCATCTTTAGACAAGCTATCTTGAAGCGCAAGCATTTCTTGTTGCAAGTTGGAAAGTAACCGCGCATATGTCCTACGCACAACCTGCAAAAACATATGGCATCATATATCACAGCATCAACATTTGTAATGAAAAAACTGAAACAATGGGAAACAACATATGGCTAAAGATAAATTTTTGTCACACGTTACCGGGTGCGTAAGCATTGTATCAGGGTCAAACGATGTTGACGAACCAACTGATTGCTGAGGATGTGGCTTACAAGGCTTGACGTGACAGAAGAGGCCTTTTTTTGCTTCTTTTCTCAATGAACAATCTCTTCTTTACCTTTTCGTCGGTCCAAAATACCATGGCCGACTCTTGTTGAGATGCTACAATGTCATCCAGTGGGAAATGTTGGAAACAAAAGAGTTGAACAAAAAGAAACGAGGGAAAAACCATTGTTATCAACAGTTATATAGTACTGAGTCCAGTTGACATGCAAACATAATGAAAGACAACTTACCATGAGGAAGTATAGGCAGCCGTCTATAGTTTTGCTCCGTTTTGTCCTAGACTTTTGGGCATCCTTCTTGAACTCATAAATCTCTTCACAGAGTTCTTGAAGGATAAAGGAGGACCAATCAAAATCCGCAAGTGCATCCTTAGTGGTCGTCATTAGCTTCAAAAGACGATCATTGACAGATAAGGTACCCATGCTAAATAAGACGAATAAAAACTCAAAATCTTCAACTAAAGGACCAACTAAGAGCTCTCCAATTTTTTTGTACTTGACATTCTTGTATACGCTTCTATAGTCCTTAAGAATGGTGTTATTGTCGTCCACTTTAACTTTTATGGACTGCCCCCCACAGGAAGACCCAACAATTGATGTATGTGTTCAGCCGCAATGACTCGAGTCTCCCCCCTAATGGACACTTGCTTTGTAAGGGGAACAACATGTAATATACTTGGCACATAAAAATCGGTTGATCTGTCGGCAACTAATGTTGACCAACCTATCAAATCCGATCACTTTTTGCCTTTTCATTACCTCGGGTCTTCCCTTCAATATACTGCAAACTTGGATGAATGTGTTAGGTGCACATCTAGTTAGGAAGGGCACGATATACTTCTTCACTTTCACCAGGGCTCTAAGTTGTTGAGCCTTCTTTGAGTATTTGGCCTTTTCCTGTGTACTTAAGCTTTTCCAAGCTTTTCTCATCTGTACACTCAATCCTTTAAAGTTAGCCTTACCCTCGGATTGGTTGAAGAATTCTTCTGTGAATAGGTTGTTTCCAGAGAATTTGGGATCCCTTTTTGAAGATTTCTCCATGTTGTTGCTTATTATATTATAGTCAATTGTAGCTCGTGTACCTACAACAATTGTAAAATGAAGTTCAGAATACAAGTGTTGAAGTCTATAATTTTACCAACAAGTCAAAATTCAAATGCAACAAGTTCTGTTTTCAGGCATGTACAAGTCAGATCAAGTTTCTCCTTCTTTTTTTTTTCTGTTGAGATTATTATAGTAAAAATAAGCATCCTCTAGGTATGGGCAATTATTAAGGAGATTTACGATTATGATCCAAATATAAAATAGTAGCCCACACAACAACAACAACTATTTACATGTCCACAAAAATTAAACTGTTCAAGCAAATTATATCACATAAATCCAATACTTCCTTTGTCCATCTAAAATAAAACATACCGACAATTGTGGTCTTCTAGACTTGAGTTTCGAGTTTGAAAAATGGTCTAGTGGATCCAAGTTTGATTAGTGGTATATCTTAAGAAAAACTAAAATAAAACATGTTTGTATGCTCATTTCTTTTATAACTTTATACCTCGGTAAATAAATTAAATATCCCAAAAAATCCCAACAAATGATCTGATGCACAACGTGTATGAATATGAAAGCCCATGCAATAACTTGAAAACTGAGATATCCATAGATACAAGTAGAACCCACTACTCTATATACTATCAATTATTACATTCGCAATATTGAATGAATTTTTTACAGGGAAACCAGGAACATCCATTCCAAAAATCATCAATCCAGCAACAAAGAAGTAAAACCCAAGTGACATTTTACTCACACTGCTGACACCTCTGGTAAAAAGAAAGCAGCGTTACATTATTATAACAAGCTTGTGCTTCCAAATGGATTGTTATTTTGTGGAAGTAAAAAAGATAGGGGTTCTGCGTAATTCTATACAAATGACTTACAAATAACTCCTGCTAATGCCATTATTTCAAGACTAGACTCATCAAAGTCAAAATGCATAGAAGAGATACTAGATAAAATGAGCAGTAAAGCACTACATTATGGCTTAGAGTTTGGGCAAATAATATCTTCTTCTTTTCTTAAATTGAGAACTAGAGATACTGTTAGTTAGAATTTAGAATGGTGGTATGAAATGCAGTACATTGTTTCAAATGCTATTTGACATTCATATTTATCTTTGTTTGTATAGCATACTTCTAACATTTTTCTTCCCCTACCCCCATGCTTCACTAGCCATGTCAACTTTCAACATCTCTTTCCTAAAGCCTGTCAGAGATCTAGTGCTACTAGGACACCTTTCACCTTTGACTACATTGGTCATATAAAAGGTTCGACAATCCAAAATCATATCAAGTAAAGGAGAATATTGAAATGAAGAGCATGACAATCTCCAGGTATGGAAACTCATAAAGTATGAGACCTTAAAAGAAACACATAGTTGGAGGAAAGCCAGTGAATTACAATGAGCATATTTTGACATATACGTAACAAATATTTTAAGTAAATTAAACTCCTGCAAATTGAAGTGATGATGACATTGTTGGAGTATATTGTAGTTACAAACTCCAAAGTGGGAGCTGGACATTGTTTTGAATCACCAACCAAGTTGTATATGTGCAAGTCAACTAAATGCAACACCAAAAGGGGAGAAATGATGAACTAGAAAAAAGTTGAGAATCAACAAATTACTGATTTCTGATTTTAATGGCTATTTTCAAATTTCTTCTCCCACTAATAAATTACACAATAGAAATGGAGGGCAAAACGAGTAACTCCAACCAAAACTAAAGTACACTTTCTCACTAAGACAATCAAAGAATAAGGCAGAAATGAAAAGGAAATCGCAAATCGAGGTTGCTTAAAACCAGAGATACCATTAGAGCCAGAGATACCATTGTCTTTGGTCGGAGGCCAAGAAAAGGTTGGAGAAAACACAAACTTGCCCCAATCGACAAAATACCGCATTTCATACCACCATTCTAAGTTATAACTAATAATCAGAGTGAGAGTGTCGACGGAAAAAACCCTAATCCCTAAAAATTTTAGTACCTTCAGACGATTGCAATAGGCGAACCGACAACGGGGATGACAAACTATCTACTTCAGAGTGTCGACGATGGCTGACGAGGACTAGCTCGACAATGGCTGAATGTGTGTGGCTGCAGATATTGGAAAATATTAAAATTTAATCCTTAATTTCATTTAAGGATTTTCCTTTCACAATTTATTTTCTTAGACCATAAAATATTATTTCTCAAAATATTTAGTCCATAAATTATTCCCAATTATTTGATCTTAATTAATAGAAAATATGCCTTTAAATTCCAAATATTAATTCTAATAATAATTATGGCCAATTTTCCATAATTAATCCCATGTCATATTTTAATTCTTAGGGCCCAAAATTCGGGATGTTACATTATTCATGCAAAATTTCATGATTTTCAAAGCTCATTTGATACATAAAATGTTAGTCACAACATTTGATGCCAGTACCAAAATTAAAACCAACAGTTTTCCAAGCTTTCAATATAATGATCTATTGATTCTAAAAATTACTCTCCAACATATTTTCACTCCATTTTGCGTTTTAAAAGAAATGGAGGCTTCCGAAACATGAAAGGAAATTGACTTTACAATTCCTAGATTAAACTACAATTCTACTAAAATCTGAAAGTTAGAGTTCAAGAACTTATCTCTTGAAGTTCTTACTCCATCTTCATCTTGCTCCTTTGTGTTTTTTTCTAATTCAATCAGTTTTGATATGATTTTTTTGGTATGAAGAATGAAGAGGAGAGGCACCTCTATTTATAGGAAAATAATCAAGCTTATGTGAATTCATTTACATGGAATTATTTTCCTCTTCTTCTTCCCTAACCATTGGATTAAAATCCACTTTATGAAATTCAATCCTCTCCCTCTAATGCTAGACAAAATTGAGGGACTCTTTTAGGGCCCTTGGGTTGCTCTTCCAAGTGCCAAAGATCCAATGTTTCAAGTCTCTCATTGGTTAATTTAATTACATGAGGATTAAGCTTAATTACAATATTAAATGACAACCATTGGATCTTAATACATGTGTCAAAATCTCATGGTTGGCTAGTTGCAATTGTTGACTTTTGGGGCAGCGTTGATTAAGCTTAATTATACCCTTAATCAAGTTGCTTATATGCCTCTTAATTTCATATATCATTGGTTAATTGATTTTTTAGCAAACCATGACAATTAGTGCTTCATTAGACAAGCTTAATTTTCATCTTTGGCCCTTAAATTTTTCAAAAAGATCAGCCCCTTTATGAAGATTTTAATTTGCCTCTAATCATCTTGAAGAATTATGCAACTAATCTCAATTAATGCAAGCTTATTTGCTAAGGTTAATTGTTAATAGATAACAATTAAACTAAGTGTTTCCCTATTCCCTTTTCTTGTCTTATGAGCATTTAAAATAGCTATTATTTCATGTGATTTTATGTCACATTTTATAGCTTCTAAGATGTAGTCTCATTAATTAACCATTGGTTAATTAATTCCAAAGTGAAATTTGGACAAAAATATAATTAATAGATTATATTTCTTTGAGACACATATTTGTTAGTTCTCTATGTGTTTTGATGATAACTAACAATTGTAAACTTAGCATGCAGTTTGTTTTTGGCTAGATGAAAAACTGACTGTCAAAGGCAAACTCGAGTTTAGGTATGTAAACTCGACTTTGAGACTTGATAGAAAGCTGGTCTATTATGCAAGAAAATCAAACTCGAGTTTGCTTAGACAAACTCGAGTCTGAGGAGTCACAGAAAGCAATCAAAGTTTTTCTCAACAAGCCAAACTCGAGTCTATGTAAACAAACTTGAAGTCTGGGAGATACAGAGAGCACTCAGAGTTTTGAGCAAGACAAACTCGAGTTTGGAACATGAAACTCGAGTTTAGACTAAACAGAAAGAATTCAGAAAACTCAATACCTTCATAAGCCTTGTAAACTCCACTCTGTGTTTCCAAACTCCAGTTTACACTTGACCAAGATAAATCTCAAAGTTTCAGTTCTTACTGAAACTCGAGTTTGCTTCCCCAAACTCAAGTCTGAATCATATAGAAAGAACATCAATATGTCCACATTGCAAACTCCAGTTTATGACCCTAAACTCCAGTTTGGAAGTTCCTGAACTTAGGCTTATTCTCCTAACATAGACCCAAACTCGAGTTAGTCACTAATTGACTCGAGTTTAGCTTCATGTCCAAAGTTCTATTCCAGATCCAGAACCCGATAGTCTTCTCTGTAAGAACCAAACTCGAGTTAGCATTTGTAAACTGCTAGTTTAGGCCACTGATCAACAGTCAAGCTTTTTGGATGAACCCCAAACTCGAGTCTAGAAATACAAACTCGAGTTTGCATCGGTGATTTTGAAAAACCAAATGATGTTGATATGCGAAATCTTTATGGGTCAATCTGAAATTGTTTTATCATATGATACTATTGTTTCTAATGTCTTTGATGAAGTTTTGAATGTTTTTTTAGATTAGTTCAGCTAAAATCAAGATGGAATCAGATCTGGAATAAAGTGCATTAAATGAAGAACCAAGAACAGGGCTGATCCTTCTCCTCTATCCCAATGGTTCAGCACAGACTGTTATGGATGAATTAAAACTCTCTCTAACGGTCAAATGAAGGTTATGGAATGACTGAATACCTGGAAGACCTTCTGCATCAACATATTCCAAGATTCCAGCTGAGAATTGAAAGAACAGAGCAAAATATGCAACTGCCATTTCCCAGACTTACAGCTAAATGTTAGAAAAGAAATTGCAACGACTAGTTCATCTAGCTAGGCTATAAAAGGCTATGAAGACTCAGAGCAAGACACACAACCAAGCTACTTTGATTATATTTTGAAATTTGAGTCTGTATTGTGATTTATAACTTGCTCTTCAGTGTTTATCATTATCTACTCTTTTTGAGAGTCTTGATTTTTTGAAATCAAAAGTTGTTGGTGTAAACTCAAGGTTGTGGAAACCTGTGAGTGGGGTAGCTTAATTACAAAGTGTAAGGGGGAGTAAGTCCTAGGTGAATATGATTGTTTAGTGTTTACATTGTTGTAGTGAAAATTTGTTGAACTAGTGGAAATACCCAGAAGATATTTGGGACCTGGACGTAGGTCAAGGTTAAGACCGAACCAGTAAAACTTTGTGTGTTAAGCTCTTCTTCCTTTACTCTTTTAATATTTATTCTTCAAAGGTTTTGAAAAAGAGTACAAAAAGAATTTTTGAAATCCTCAATTCACCCCCTCTTGGTGATTTCTTCCATTTTCAATATTCACTTTTATATTTTGCTAAGTTATTTACCAAATATAATGATTACATGAATTACAAAAATTAGGGTTTTACTTTTATAAATTTCTTTATATGAACAAAATGAATGAGCAGGGAATTAGGGAAGCGCATAGCAAATGAACGAGTGAACATGTACTATGTATAATTTTTAAACTTGGTTTCGCTTCTTTTCGGCAAAAAAAAAAAAAAAAAAAGTGTGAGATCTGCTTCTACATATGTCGTAGGTCCGTGGGTAAATTATTATTTCTTCAGCACTGTTTTCAAAAGTTCTGGCTAGGTAAAAGACAAATGTGGCCAGCTACCGTTTCTCTGTGCAAAATAATAAGCTTGTGGTTTAAAATAGAAAGGAACACTTTTCTTGAGCAAAAAAAGAAAGGAACACTTTAAAGCGTGGTGGCTGAGAATAGAACCTGGCCTCAAGACTGTGATTGTGAAAGGATATTGGGGGCAGAGACAAAGCTAGGAAGAGAGAGGAAAGATAAAAAATTATTGTCAGATAGTAAAAAGGTAATAAATATCTTATACTTATATAAGATATATTTACTTAATTTGATTAAATTAAGAAAGTTAATTGAGTTAGTTAATATGACATGTATTTTCTAAATCACTCTAATAATCATCTTCTTTAGTTCTTTAATTCCTTCTCATCTTTAATTATTGTTGAGAGAATATTTATAGGAGTAAATTAAAAAAAAGATTAATAAATATAAAATTGTACCTTTATATTTAATACCAAGATCAATTTTCTAAATATGTCTATTCTTGCATCACCCAATAAATGATCATGTCATATTCTTGAGAGCATTTGGTGCGGGAGCTAACAAGGTAAAGGGAAAAGAGACAGTAATGAGGAATTGATCTAACGAGGAGAGAGAGAGAGAGAGAAAGAGAAAGAGGAATGGGAGTGACATAAGCTTGTTTGGGATCATTTATGGATCTGTTTATTTGTATAAATCAAAATAAAACTTTTTTCATTTACTTTGCATTCCGTAAATTGTAATTGAAAAACTACTTTTTAAAACTCTAATCACTATTTCAAATGTGGAAATGGAAATGGGAAAGTGATCCCCACACGTTATGATAAAATAAATGCACTATTATGACTTGTTTTAGTATATGAGGGTGCATGCCATGAATAGTTAATTATTTACATCGAATCTCACCTCTCCCTAGTGGCTTGTTTAGTTGGACGAGACAAAAATGAAAGGGTCCTCTTATTTGATTGGAAATTTCGGAAGGGTTGGGAGCAAAAATTTGCTTCTTTCTTCCTTTCCTTCTCCTTATTTTTTGTTCCCTCTAAATTGGGGTTTTGGAGGGAAGCAAAATATCTTGGCTAATTTATCCTCTTCAATTTTGTAATATTATATTCCTATGATTACCCGTGTTGATAAAATAAAAGAAGACCAGAGACAAGGCCAATTTCTTTCTTCGTCTCATCGCAAGCTCGGCCTTCCCGTGCTTTCTTCCTCTGCTAGCCGCTCGCAAGCTCTACATATGGTATATGGATAAGCAATGATGACTTGTTATGGATGGGTATTAAATCTCCCATCCTCTCTTTTTGATAGTTTAGGATGTAAAGCAGGTATTGGCTGACTGATATTAAATGAAAGAATAGCAATTTCGTTAGTCCACAAAAAGTGGGTGCTGTTCTTAGTCCAAAACTGTACTACAAACTTTAAGGACCAGAGAGAGAGGTATTATTATTTAGTCTGGCCCATTTCATTTGGTCTGCCTCTCTTACTCTCTGATGCATGTAAATCTGTTTGTTATTTCACTAAATTATACTGGATCAATGTCACAGAATTCCTCGTGGTTTGGGAACTGACCAATAGATGATCCCATTCTTTGGTACATTCTTTCTATGGTTTGTGCAAAATATATTTCCGACGGATGATAATATATTATGGGGATAAAATTTTCTCTTCCTTTGAATTGTAAGTTTATATATATAGACCGGCCTTTTCCTTTTATGTGGATGTTGGACTGGTCCAAAGCATGATGATTTCTCAGTCGCTGTCTTTTTATGAACTGTCAGACATTCTATCAGTGCCACAACCTCTTTCCACTGTTCTCTGATCTGCTTAATAGTATATTTCTTGCCAATTTTCTGGAGGATATGTTAGAATTTTAGATTAAGAGACCTTGTCAAACAATATTACTAATGTTTGGATGAGTTAATCATAAAGAAGCCCATATGCTGTTTGATTGGAAAATGGTAGTGAATAAATATGTTGAATCATGTTTTTATGCTAATACTATTATTATAGTCATTGAGGCCGCGCCTGTTCAACCGTTTCAATACCTTTATGCATTATATTCTGCTTCATTCTAGTTTTCTTTCTACATTGACAATTGTTTTTTCTTTTGGATGATAGTGATCAGCTACTGATTTAAACGTGTAACTAATACTATAAATATTAAACATTTGTTAAGAGATGAAAATATCATTATATAAGATTTCATAATTTGAATATATTAAGGTGTAATCTAATTTAAATAATTTATAGGGAATATCATTTTTGCCTTTAAGGAAGAAAAAGTTTTCCGCCTTAAGTCAAAATTATATCGTTTTGGTTCTTTTTTTCTTTTTTCTTTTTTTGTTTTTTGCTCTTTTTTTTGTTTTTGTTTTTTTTTTCTTTCCCTTCTTTTCCTTTCAGCTTTTCACCTCTTCATTTAAAAAAGAGCCAAAACGGGGTAGTTTTGACTTAAGGCGGAAAACTTTTCTGTCTTAAAGGCGGAAATGATATTCCCTAATTTATATAAGTGAAAAAATATAAACTTATATATAAGGATAAAATGGTAAATTAGTTATTATTTCCCTTCCCATTCCTTCTTGAACCAAATAAAAAATCATTACAAATTCCTCCCTTTTATTTTCTTCCAACTAAACCAGATAAGTTAATCCCCTCTTCAAACCAAACAAGCCCTTAAATTTTCGTACATTATACCCATCACAGGCAATTATCATTAAGAGGATCCACTTTCTCTGTCCATCCAAAGGATGGGCAGGGAGAGCTTGGCTCTCCTGGACTGTCTAGATCTGATCTGGACGGTCCAGATCTAATATTTTTTTATTTAGTTATTTTTAAATGAAAAAATTATTTTTTAAAGAAATATTAATTAAGATATTATCTTTATTTTAGATTTTTTACCTATTAAAATAATTTTTTTAAAAAAAATAAAAAATATTAGATCTGGACCATCCAGATCAGATCTGAACGGTCCAAGAGAGCCAAGCTCTCCCTGCGTATCTTTTGGATTGGCAGAGAAAGTGAATCCATCATTAAGTCTCTTTCCCTTTTGTGTCGCCTGCAGGGCTTTGTACTTACAAAAGCGGCCTCGCCTATAAAACAAATAGTTAAAATAATACATTCTGAATTAATTTTAATAATTTGAAAATAAAATTAAATAAAATATTCTTTTGATTATGAGCGGTAGTAATCTCATAATGTCTAAGTGAAAGCCGTTATGGATTGTATTCAAACCATAATCCATCACCTTACGGATTGTATACAAAATTATAGATGCAATGCAAGGAGACATTTATAAGCACAGTTTTTTTTAAAAAAATATTTTTGTGCTAATAAAATAAATATCGCATTTCATCGTTTTTTCTAAAAAAATCTTTTATATATATATATATATATATATATATATATAATATGAAAATTTATGTCATTTAACCGACACCCACATCAGTTCTAATTAGAATATTTATCAACTATAGAGACTAATGCTTATAATTGATCAGATAAGAATGCTTTTTGCTTCTTTCTAATTCGTTTGTGCTTTTTGTGCGACCCAGATGGCTTGATTCCATATATGGGAATATTTTGCTTTTCAGGGTATGTTTCCTATCCAGTGTTTCTCTTCACTATCTTCTTTGACTTGATCAGGACTGAGGAGGAAGATGGTTAGATATTTCATATTTCACATCTTCTTCTTCATATCTGCACAATAATTGCGCAGAGAAATCAAACTCAAATCCCAATTAGTTCCTCAAACTCATCTGAGGTTAACGTACAAGCCATATATCTAGTGTTATAAACCGGCCACCTTCATGAATCCCATAGCAAATGTGGGAGAGCTTTGTCTTTCTTTTCCTGCTTTTACCACTACCACCCTCCACTCTCTTCTTTCACGACAACGGAGAGCTTTGACGTCTCTCTTCAGAAACCTTTGTCTTTGTTGTTCTCTTTTCCTTCCTCTCGGTCTTCCCCACCCCACCAAAGTAAGCCATTTACTTTTTCTTTTACCACTCTAGACTTTAGATGATGTGGGAGATCAGATAAACACAGTTGCAGAAAAGATGATGAGGTTAGTGTTCTTATAAATAATCCCTTTTAATATTTCAGTTTTTTTTTCGTCTTTCTGGCAGCAATGTTCGGCCTCAGGTTTTCTTTATAGTATGACTCCTCTTGCTTTCCTTCCTTATGTTCAATCATTTCCTTCCTTTCCCAGCGTCTCAGTTCTCTTCCTTTTGAGGAAGATCCACCATTAGTTAGAACATTCATATCCTCTGTCGATTTCAAAGTCTGATAGAGTCAAGTGAGGTAAGGTTTGGTACGAATCAAACTTTAAATCGCCTTCTGAGCCTATTTAATAGGTTCATTAGGTTGGAGGCCACCTGTACTTCCAGCTGAAAACACAACCTTTCCAGGTTGGTTGCTTGGTGGCGGAGATGGCAAGGCTTTCTTAGTTCAGTCTTTTGGTCTTACATAGCCAAGGGCTGGTAGAGGAGTTGTGTACCATGAATCTACACTAACCATCCTGCATCATAAGAGAAGCAAGGTCCACAGAAGGTTGGGAAGGATGTATGTGAGTCCAACTACTTCCTATACATCAGAGACGAGTGCAGCCTGTGTGTATGGATTTAAGAGCAAAAAAAATTGGTTCCTTTACTTATTCTTCCTTCACATATTGCCTTTTGTAGTTCAGATCTGGTTCTCGGCAGTAATCATATTGTTTTTTCCAATATCGATTTATGCTTTCTTCCTCAGATCAAACTCTAAGCTAACTCTTGACCCTTCTTCACTCCCCAACTCCCACAAGATACGATCTTTTTAGAGATCTGTTTTAAGTTTCATCTACGTTACTCCTCTAACCCTTTTTAGTTTGCTTTTTCAAGAGATTCAGACTCTTGGCATCCTCACACTCCGCCGCAAACTGCCGTCATCTCTCTCGTACGGCCATTGAAAATCTAATCATATTCCGTTGCTTCCATAGATACCAGAAAGAATTCCCCAAAAGAGACCATCTTAGGTCTGCCTAGCTCTCAACTCCTGATCAGCAAGGTTAGCTATGAGCCATCTCTGCAGCAATTATTTGAAAAAATTTGGCAACAATTTCTCGTATTTACTTTATTACATGCACTCAACCCCTTACAACAAGGTTTCGCCTTCATTAGTTGCCTTTTGTGCTTTAGATCTACTTCTTTATAGATCTGTTTTTTCAAAAACCTAAGTTCATATTAACCATAGTTATCCCTCAGAACCTTATGCTGACCACGTTGGGTCCTCCCTTTCCGAGACATCATGGTTAGCCTTTATTGTAGCCGCTTTTTCATCCCTCAAAGTCTTTGAAGAAACTGGTTCATTTTGTCTCCTTGAATCTCCTACTCACCTGTCTTTGAAATAATATTATATGTTAATTAGTAAATGCTTTGTGATCCGATCTTTGGGTTTTTTATTTGGTAGATACAATGAAAGGGTCGAAGGGTCTTCTAATGGAGAAGAGTTGCAAATGTAAGTCACGTGCTACCTTAAGGTGTGTTAGATTTGAGGGGAGAGGACGGAGATTTTTTTATTTCTAGATTCACTGATACTCTAAGAGATTGGTTTCAACATCTCAATGAGTATTAAAGACTCCAAGCAATCCAAGTTCAAAATGCTGGTATCCTTTCTAAACACAAAGTTTATCGATGATTTTAATATCATTGAGAAAAGAGAAAAATAGGAGTTCTTTGAGACGAAACGTTGCTCTCTCAACAAGAAAGACTTACAAGACCATTACCAAAGAATGATTAAAAAGTATCATATGCTACATGGTGGTAATGATGTCAATCTTTGACATACTTTTATATAAAAAATATGAATGCTCTCCACAGAGATATTTTTGATGTTTCAATTAGTGAACTCTATCAATTAGCCTTGTAGCTATTGAAAAATTCTATGAGCAACACATGTTCTTCAAAGATATGGCTAAAGGAGCCACAAAGCTCAAATCAGCTTGTAAAAAGCCTTATTTGAAGATTAAATGCTAAGACCACAAGAACTGGCAACGTTCTACAAAGAAGAAGTCTCATTATCGCCATTATTACCAACCTTTCCAAAGAAATCCAAGTCGAAGAAAGAAAAAGATAGTTAGGTTTTTTAAACCTAGAAAACCCTTCTCAAAGGGATCCAGATGTTTTATCTGCAAGAAGAAAGGACTTCTTTCAAAGAATTGTCCTAAAAGAACCATAAAATACAACAAGATGATTGAAAAACTTCAAAAGATCTTGATGATTACTGACAAGAAAATTGATATCGAAGAATTTCTTCAAGAACAATATTGCAGAGATGAAGAGACCCAATATGTTATTTCTTTCTATAATGAATAAGAGGACTCTTCATATTTAGTATCTGAAAAGGAAGAAGTCGAATTAGAAGAAAAAATCTATTCGCCTAGCACAATCAACTTAAGTTTGGTCAAAAATGCCTACTTCTATTTCTGTCATATTGTTGTTTCTAAAATGTTTTGATATGAACAGCTACACAAGTTTGGTTACTATTCAATTTTTTGTTCGAACGCGTTGTCCCTTTAGTGATTGATGTTCAAACCCAATGAGAGCATTCACACGGTTTAAGGGCATTGTGGGAATTTCACCTAACCTTCCCACTTAACCAACACCCGATTATTCATACCAAACATTTTATTTTCCCTCAACTTAAGTGACATTCCCTAGTATACCAAGCGGCTTACATTTTTGAGTTCCCTCCTAATCTTCCTTTCCTTTCCTTTCATTGCCTTCCTCAAATCTTCCATGTACCAAACAGGACCTTAAAGTTGGGTTTTGGCAACTAGGCAGTCATCTCAAGATAGGCCCAAAATAGCTTTATGTATTCTAAATGCCCAATACTAATAGACTGTCATACCTTTTGGTATTAAAGTTGCCCCATCACTATTTCGGAAAACTATAATTAAGATCTTTGACCCTATCATCAACAAAGCCCTCATCTCATCTATATTGATGATATCCTTTTGTTCTCTGCCTCTGAAGTAGATCATAAATCCCTTTTTTCCCGATTCTATTAGCTTATATATGACATCATGCTCTCCTCAAAGAAAAGTGACATTGGGGTCACAAAAATTGATTTTCTTGGCATGCATTTCAAAGATGGACTCCAAGTCCACATATTATTCAGGATTTACTCAAATTTCCTGATGATAATCTCTCTCAAAAATAGGTTCAACAATTCCTTAGAATTGTTAATTTTTCACAAATATTTTATTCCTCATGTTTCCCATCATACTAACCACCTGTCTAAAATTTTCAAAAAGAGTCCACCACATTGGTTTAAAGAACAAACAGATGCAGTAATTACCCTCAAAAGAATTGCTCAGAATCTTCACCAATGAAAATGTAATATCAAGGATAGAGGATTTTACAAACAGACGTAAGTGATGATTTTTGAGGTGCAAAACTTCTTAAAGAAGTTAATGGGACTAAACATTATTGTGGACATGTAGGTGGACAATTCAGACTCTGAAAAGCATTATCATGCTGTCAATCAGAGAATTGAAAAATTCAGTTACCATTTGAGCCCCTACCGTTTTATTTTGGAAATGGACAACATGTCATTTCCAAAGATGTTAGACCCCACGAAAAGGACACTGTCAGAGGCTCAATTACTTCGATAGAAAGATTGGTTCTCCTGCTATAAATTCATTATTAAACATTTGAAAGGTCCTTATAATATCCTTGTAGACTTTGAACAAAGTTAAAGATCTTGGTGGAGATAAGGACAAATGTGTAAAGTCATCTGGGTCTTGAGAGTCTTTAAGATAGTTGCCTTGAGAATTGTTACACACTTACCGGCCTCGCCCTTTCGACTGGCGGGCAATGCGGTTCTTTACCTTTATTCAATTTTTAAATTATTTTCTCAGGTTAATATACACCATTCATCATAGTATTAACAACAGATCATGCACCGGTTTAGACGATGACATACTAATAAAATAAATTGTGGAATAGTAAACTTTCCCGAAGGGATCAAAATATATAGTTATCTGAATAATAGTGCATGACAGGCCAAATAATATACTACAGTCATCTGGGAAAATCAGAATAAATATCCAAGAAAAAAAAATAATAACCACTAGCTGCTACCATCCTAGTCCTGCCCTGGAGCCTTACCTCTGTCTCCTTGCTCCGGTCAGGATGAACTGTCAGAGGGCTTAAAGGGGCTGTGATTTAAAAATTGAATCCTAGAGTAACCATTAATTTCATATAAAATGTATAAACAATGCATATAGGAAAACCATAAATAAAATAGATACCACATAACATTCGGTATTAAGGCACACAGCCAAATTCGGAACTAGCAGTCCTAATAGCACACATCACAGACTGCAGTAGTCTTAATAGCACACAACACAGATTGCAATAATCCTAAGAGCACACAGCACAAACCACCGATGCGGCACACAACATGGCCATAATGCACACAACATGTTCCGGTCCCATAGCGCTTGGAAATAAATGATAACTAAATGTATGTAACATACATGGTAAAACATATATACAAAAATCACACAGAATATGAGTATTGAGGTTACTATCTGGTAGTTGACTACAAATAGAAATAATTTCTACGACGCAAAAGAACACAGAAAATAATAAAATATGAATATAATTAATTCCACCTCAATAAATATGTTATTTTCTGATTTAAAATAAGCCCAATTAATGTGTCCATATTCACTAAATCCCTTTCCTTCTTAAAGAATTTATTAGGAGTTTATATTCCCATAATTGTTGGCCAAATTCTGAATTTCCAACAAACAGCGACTGATCTTCAAAAATTCATAATTAAATATATAAAAATCCTTTTGGGTTGGTTCTAGGTCAAGTAAGTCACCTTGAAGTTCCTTATAATTTCTAGGGTTAAGGTGCAAAAATACACATGAGCTTTTTCCTTAGAAGCGGCCAGCACCATGTGCTTTTTTTAAGAGAAAAAATACACGCGTGGTTAGCATTTTGGAGCAAAAGTCACATCCCACTGTTAAGTTACTGTTCACCGTAATGGGAGAGAAAGAGATGAAGTGAACAGTAACATAATGACGGAGAACTGTAACTTAACAGTGGGGTGTGACTTTTGCTTCAAAATGATAACCACATATGTATTTTTGCTCAAAAAAAAAAAGCAAATGGTGCTGGGCGCTTCTGGGGAAAAAGCTCATGTGTATTTTTACACCTTAACCCTAGAAATTATAAGGAACTTCAAGGTGACTTACTTGACCTAAGATCTTCAACAACCTTTGAGCTCTTGAGCCTAGTTTCTCCTCTCTTAACCTTTAAACCTTACTCCAAAAATATACCAAGAGAATATTTTCTTTAGGTTATAAAGCTTATTAAAAAGAGTAGAAGAAAATAGGTTGAGATCCCAAATCCTTACCTTACTCTTAAGCTCCTTAAATTTCCTTTTTCTTGAACTTTGTGTGTCTTGTGGGTAGCTTCTTTTTTTTTTCTTCCTCTCTTTCTCCAACGTGCAACAGCCTAATGGAAGGGGAAAGAGTTGCTTTTAAAGTGTTGAACCACTCCTATTCTCTCTACAAGCAACCCTCTCTTTCTTGATTTTTTTTCCAACTCCAAATCACATCATGCCATGTTAATTCATTGGATTTTCTTCTCTTCCTTCCCTCTTTCACATGATATGGCTGATGGGGAGGGAGAACACACACACACACACACATATGTTATGTCATGTCTTGCCTTTTTCCTTTAGTTATGTTCATGTCCTTTGTTCTAATTCTTTTAGCTTTCTAGGTGTACTTTGTGATCTCTTCTTTTCCTCTTCTTTCCTCCTTAAATCATGGGAGTAGGGAGGATTTGGGGAATTTTGTGTCTTACAAATCCAATCCCATGTCCTGTTACATTTATGAAGGTATGATGTAAGATGGATGAGGTCACCAAGTATGATGTCATCAATTTTACTCTTCAAAGTTGGGCTTCTTGATGATCCATTTTCTATGAGCACATTTTTGTTTCCCTCTTCTTCTTATGTGAATTGAGCCCTCTTCTTGGTCTTCAAGAATTGTCCTTCTCACTTAGCCCAGTAACTCATAGTCCTTGGTTAAGTTTGTGACAACTTCTTGGGCATTTTTGGAATGTTATACTCTTTTATCCAATTCTTCACTTTATGCCCAATGATCAAGGGTAAAATGGGAAATTAAAATGTGTTTTGACTTCCATTGTCATCTCTTCCTTAAGGTTGTCCTTAACCATAATCATTTAATTACACATAATAAATAATTCTACATCTTAATCCTGTTATGATTATTTCTTGCAATAACACATGTCGTTAACACATGGCTTCACAAAAATCATGCATGCAATTATTTTCATAACAATGCACATGAAAAATGGGGATGTTACAAGAATCACGTTGAGGACCAGTTATGTTTGAGAAGGTGGCATAATAGGTGGAGACATGGTGTGTTGTAGGTTCATATAACTCATCATAATTGGAAGCCTCATGAGGAATAGGACCTAGAATATGACAATTCCATGTTCTCCATTTTTTTCTTTCAGCAAGGAGAGTTCCAAGCTCTTGTAGCTCTGAAGGATCCAATCTAACCCAATCAAGTAGTGGAAGCCATAAGTCTACACAGGTCTTAAGATATACATCTCCAAAATTTTTAGCAAAATAGGAACTGTTAAGAAAAATGACACGAGAAAATCCTATTTGTTTTCTTTTATAAGTTTTCCAAATATCATATTTTTCTATTTTATTATATAATCCAACTCAGTCCACCATGTTCCAGCCAAGTTCCTCCACATATCTGACTTATTACACTCAGCCTCCGGCCCAGACCCAAGAGGATCTTCCAAAGCTAGATTGTACTAATCCACTTAGTTATCTTCGAGATTTTTATGATGATGACGACAGTGACAAACATAATCTCTCTCCAAGTCATTAATCTATTTCTAAGCGGTGGTAAAAAAAATAGTGTCAGCAGTTTGTCGTGTTGTTATTTTCACGTGTTTTACACTAAGGTTTGTAAGTGTGGTACTTGTCTATACTATGTCAGCCACTATCTTCTATTATTTTACTTTAAGTCATGTGCATCTCCTTTTGGTCAAGTGTGTCTGTACTCTTTAATTTTCACCCCCTATATTTTTTTATTGTGTTTTATCCTCTAGCTCACATTGTTTGTCGTTGTGTACCTCTACATTTCATATAAGCAGAGCTTCTCCATGGCTGCAAGCAGAACAAATTACGAAGAAATAAAATCTCAGTATGTTCTTATATGGCTTCCTTCTAAATTCCTTCTTATCCTTCTGAACAATATACAAACACACTGGGATTTTATTTCTTCATATCTTGTTCTTCCTGCAACCAGAAAGAAGCTCTGCATTTATATAGAAATGTATAGGTACAAGAGGACAAACATCTTGAGCTGGAGAATAAAAGGCGCTAAAACAAACATGGGTTGGAAATTAAACACTAAAGACACATATGACCAAAAGGACACACATGGCTTAAAGTAAAATAATAGAGGATATATAGTGGCAGAGACAGTACTGACACGTAGCACACTTATAAACCTTAGTGCAAAACACGTGAAAATATCAACACGACAAATTGCCGACACTATTTTGGTAACCATCCCTTACAAATAGGTTCATGACTTAGTGAGAAATTATTGTTGTCACTGTCATCATCATAAAAATCTTGAAGATAACTAAGTGAATTAGGAAAATCTAGCTCAGGAAGATCATATTGGGTCTGGGAAGAGGTTGAGTGCAATAATTTGGATATGTGGAGGAACTCAGCTGGAACATATTAGACTAAGTTGAAGATCCTGGTGGAGATAAGGACAAATGTGTAAAGTCATATGGGTCTTGAGAGTCTTTAAGATAGTTGCCTTGAGAATTAGGTTGAAGACCAGCTATGTCTAAGAAGGTGGCATAGTAGGTAGAGACATAATGTGGTGTAGGTTCACACTATTCATCATAACTGGAAGCTTCACGAGGAATAGGACCTATAATATAACAATTCTATGTTCCCTGTTTGTTGATTTCAACATGGATAGTTCCTAGCTCTTGTAGGTCTGAAGGATCAGGTCTGACATAGTCAAGTAGTAAAAGCCATGAGTCTGCACAGGTCTCAATATATATATCTCCATTATTTTGAGAAAAATAGGATATGTTAAGAAAAAAACGCAGGAGAAAATCACTTTTGTTTTCTTTTTATAGTTTCCAAAGATCATTTTTTTATATATTTTATTATATAATTCTCCTCTCAAGTAATGAGAAGGGGCAAAAAGATGAAGAAGCTTATAAAGGGAAGAGTCTTCATTCTTTTTATCATAGAGGTAGAGATAAACAGGAGGTGTGGAAAGAGTATCTTTGGAATACAATATAGTTAATGACCATATGTACCAAAGGAGTTCATTAAGTATATGACTTTGAAAGAATAGAAGAGTTCTGTATCGGAAGGTAAGATTGAAATGTTGAGACATAAAGAAAAGATATGTCTGATGAAAAGGCGATGAATCCAAAGGAAAAGATATTCATTGGCATACTGCTGGAATTCTGCAAAGGTATGAAAGTTAGTATTCTGGGGGAAAATGGTAGCTTTGCAATAGTAAGACATTGTGGAGATAAGAGACCTATCTGAAAGGGTGAAGATGGATAAGGATCTTTATGAAAGGAATTTTGGAAAAGGAGGAGGAAGAGACTTTTGTCGTCGAGAGAGAAAATCTACAAGGATATTGTGTCTAACAATGAATTTATAGCAGGAGAACTAATCTTTCCATTGAAGTAATTGAGCATCTGGCAATATCTTTTTCGTGGGGTCTAGTATCTTTGTAAATGACGTGTTATCCATTTCCATAATGAAATGGTAGGGGCTCAAATAGAAACTAAAATTTTCAACTCCCCTCTTGACAGCAATGATCTCTTTATATATAGCATGATAATGCTTTTCAGAGCTCTTGAATTGTCCACTAGCATGTCCACAATAATGTTTAGTCCCATGAACTTCTTCAAGAAGTATTGCACCCAAAAATCATCACTTGCGTCCGTTTGTAAAATCCTTTGTCCTTGATATGAAATTTTCAATGGTGAAGGATTGTGAGAAATTCTTTTGAGGGTAATGACTACATCTATTTGTGCTTTAAACCATTGTGGTGGATTCTTTTTTAGCATTTTGGACTGGTGGCTAGTATGATGGGACACACGAGGAACAAAATCTTTGAGAAAATTAGCAATTCCAAGGAATTATTATACCTATTTTCGAGAGAGATTATCATCAGGAGATTTGAGTAACTCTCAAGCAATGTGTGGACCTGGACTATATTGTCCATCTTTGAAATGCATGATAAGGAAATCAATTTCTATGACCCCAATGTCACTTTTCTTTGAGGAGAGCATGATGTCATGTTCTATAAGCTGATAAAACTGGGAGAGAAGGGATTTATGATCTGCTTTAGAGGCATAGAACAAAAGGATATAATCAATATAAATGAGGGCTTCATTGATGATAGTCTTAAAGATCTTAATCATAGTTTTCTAAAATAGTGATGGGGCAACTTTAATACCAAAAGGCATGGCAGTCTATTGGTCTTGGGAATTCGGAATACATAAGGCTATTTTGGGCCTATCTTGAGGATAGCTGCCTAGTTGCCAAAACCCAACTTTAAGATCAAACTTGGAGAAAACTCAGGCCACACCTTTAAGATGGGCAAAAAGATTTGTGGGTTTTGAAAGAGGAAGCTTATCATCTTGGAGGAAATAATTTAAAGGCTTATAATCAATCATGAGCCTCTTTTTTCCTCGTTTGATTTCAAACATTTTCTCAATATAAAAGGCCTGGGAAGCCCAATCAGACTTGGTTTAATGAGACCTTGTTTCAAAAGAGCAGCACATTCTTCTCTGGCTAATTTCAAATCATCAAGAGTCATTCATGGATGAGAAGCTTTTGTGGGATTGATATCTTTATTTCTTTTGAAAGGAAGACTAATAAAAAATTCTTCATTTTTCCACAATGGAGAAGGATGTAGAAACTAAACATGACTATTAGCACAATATTGCAATAGTTAGTCTCTGATGTTTGGATACTGAAGAGGAGCATTCTGAAGTTCATAAAGGCTAGAAATCTTAGTTGTAAGGATTGGTCATTGTGATATAGAGAATAAGTTGTGCTGCAACTGGTGACTAAACTTAATCATTAACTTAGCAAGAGACAAATCATCTCTGGCGGAGGAGAGAAGGAGGTTTCCAATGCCGTGTAGAAACAGGTTGTGAAGAACCAAAATCATCATTATCATAAAATCTTTTAGAGATGTGAGATCTACATTGAGATCCTCTAAAAGACTTCTTCTTCTTTGCATATTTGATGGCATATTTACAGGAATACAATCCTTGTTCATCATCTGAATCTTCCCACCATATATTACGAACTATCACACTCACAGTTAGGATAACATATCCTTGAACTTGGAGCATCCCATAAGAAATGACCATTTATGTATGTATGTATCTATAATTGTATCTATATGTGTGTGTGTGGATATGTGTGTGTGTGTGTGTGTGTTCCAAGAAGAATAATAATGAATGATAATTTATGACAAAGATCATCAAGAATAAATACACCAATAACCCCAACAACTTTAAATATTAATATTAATATGCAAAAGAGTTTAGAATATAATAGACCTAGAACAAGTAGAGGACTAACCAGATCAATAAGCTTAAGAAGTTCAATAAATTATGAAGATTATCAAAGTAATTTATTAGCAAAAATTCCAATAACTTCTAATTTAATAGAAATAAGGCGAAAATCCCAACAATTAAATCTAACAGATAAGAACTATATAAAAATAGAAATTAAAAAAGAGGCTTTATGGGAAGAAATAAGAGTTATGATAAATGAAAATGAATAATTTTTTTATTCTCATAAGTTATGAGGAAAATACTTGAAAAATAGAAGAAGATGGAACCAAAGCAATATCAGTAATAAAATTCAACAAAAAAGAGATATATTAAATATAAAAGTATGGGTAGAAGAAGATACAGATAAAATATATAAAATGACATTAGGAAAATATTTTTTACAACAAGCAAAACCTTACAGAATTCAAGAAGAAAGGATAATGATAAACATAAATTATCAGACAATTGTAATACCAAAAATAAAATGAATAACATGAATAGGATGAAACTAACACATTGTTATCAAAAAAGAAATCAAAGAATAATTATACCAAAGAAAGATAAATGTTTGATAAGAAGAATGATAAAAAAAGATAAACAAAATGAATCAGAAAGATTAAGAGATATAAGGTGAGATAATGATATATAATATATGAAATAGGAATATTCTTAAAAAGTATTTTAAAAATAAATTAGAATTATTATATTATATACTTATAAAATTTAATTATAAAAATATAGATCAAGAAAATATCACGCACTTGTTTATACCGGAGCAAACCTAACTGTAGCAAAATATAATATTTTACCACATGAAATATGGAAAAGAAAAAAATACTGAGAAGAAGAATGGAATCAGTAGGAAGAGAAATACATATGATAGAATTGGAAGCAAAAAATATACCTATACAAATTGGAAATTATGAAATAAAAATTATAGAATTAAATCAATATAATGAACCATCATGTGATACAATATTGGGACTAGATTTTCTAGAACAATATTACCCATTACGTATGGTAAAGAAAGCTTTCATCTTAACAACAACTTGTAATCACCAAGCATGGGGAATTAGAATAACAAGGTAAAAGTGCAAAAATAGACATGAACTTTCAAAATCAAAGAAAAAATAATATCGCTGTTAAAAAAGGTTAACTGCCGTTATTTTTGTGGTGGGCCCCACCCTATTAAAAAAACAAAAATGCCTCCCTTTTCTTAATTTCCGTCAATGCCCTTCCTCCTTCTCTTCCATCTGTTACTTCCTTCTCCCCTTCACCCCCATTTCCATCTCAGATGAGGACGACGGCAGAGGCACCCTCCACCAGCAGTGGCGACACACACTCCACCAATAGTGACGGCGTAACTCTTCACCAATGTCTTGAATCACTAATCCATGGATGAGAGGACATCGATGTGCAGACACAGTGGAGGTTGCGATTTGTAGTGACAAGCGATGGTGGAGATCAATTTTCAAGGGAGAAGATTTGAGAGTTGCGACTGGAATTTAAAGGTAATGGTGAGGTCATGATTGCTAAACTAAAATAGTTTTGAGTTTAATCTTGCTTTTTGATTTTAAAAATAGGTAATCAACGTTTTTCACTTTTCACTATTAAAAATAGGAAATCGAAGGTAATCGATCTTGTTCATGCTATTTTTCACCTTTCACTGTAAAAAATTTTGTCATCGGTCGAAAATTTTGCGTTCCACTGGCATAATTTTGCTCGTGTTTCACTTTCAAAAAAGTTTGTTGTTCCGTAGTTGAATAATAAAGGAGTTGGACTTGGCCTGGGGTGAAATCCCAAGGTCCTACGTACCACAGTGGTGGATCAAAGTTCACATAGTTCGAAGGTAAACCGTTTGGCCTAAGGTAGCCAGAGGGGGTGGGGTGTGTGCTCTGTGTGAATAGAAAAGGTAGGGTTTTTTGAGCCTTCGTATCTAATGACTGCACATTGGTATTTAAAGAGTGCACCTAAGGGGTTGTGATCCGATATTCTCTCTGCACGTGGTCCCACTTGTAACTACTCCGTTACCTGCACGACTGACGGCGGTTAGCGAGATAATGGGATAATACCTTATCAAGTATCCCTATTTTCATGGCTGGACAGCTGACTTTGGGCCTAGCGAAGCCCAATTCGCTCGTCCGTAACAGATGCCCCCAAGCTCGGTATTTCAAGCCTCTGACATGCCAAGCTTTATTGGGTTAGAACTACCCTCGGTCGTATCTCGGATGAAATCTTTGACTCCTCGTTCTTTACTCATAACTCGGCTCGATTTCATCTTATTCTCCGACTTACTTTGATTGCCTCCTTTTCACTCGTACCCCGGTTCCTTCACCGTGTTATGCCGAGTTACGTTTGTACGCCACGTGTTTCCCTGATCGCCCTTAATTCGGGGCGCTATCTGTAACTGACTTAGAGATACGCGTGCTCTTGCCCCCTAGCGTGCGTAGCGTCACGTTGGTTTGTTTGACGTAGGAACACGTAGCGTCGTATTAGGACCGGTGCCAACCACTCCACTGTCAGCCGTTCTCGACTTTCGCGCTTCTTTAAGTGCTCGCAACTTTCCGAGACTCATGATGGCCATCTACTTTAAGGCTTTGCCAGCTGTACCTGTCTTCTTGTATTCCCCTGACGGCACGGGTCCCATTGTTTCACATTCGCGCCTGCTGGGATCTTTCAAATCTACCTCTTCAGACCACTTCTTTATAACTTTGAATGTCGCGGTGTTCTCCTTTTTTACGCTCTGAGTTTCCAGTTTTCAAAAGAAAATACTCACAACCCAGGTGTTCCAAATCCAAGTCTCGACCCTTTCTTTTACCCAGTTCCCTCTCAAGTACATCTTCATCGTCAGTTTCTGTTTCAAGTGTTTACTGTTTTTCCCTTTCTTCTATGTTTTTTCTTTCGTCAGTTTCAAGTGTTTTGCGTCACTTGCATGTCTGGGTTCTTCTGGTTTCAATCCTGGGATTCCGTATACTAAACCTTGCATTTCTGGGTTTTCTTGGGAAGTCCTTGAGTATTTCATGGATAAGGACAAAGATATACCTGTAGACATATATGGTAGGCCTATTCCGGAAGAGGATTGGGAAGATATTAGGAACATGCCTGAGAAAACTGCTTTTTGGCTGTATGGTGCTCGTCGATCTTCTGCAGCCATGGCTGCAGATGTTCTTAGACCTCTGGGAGTGGTGACCGTAGGAGAGGCCCTAGGGTTTCGCCTCCCCTTCCGAAAGCTTCTCGACCTCCACTACCTCGGCCTCACCCTCCCAGGCTAGCCATTAGGCCTTCATTTCTTGTTAGGGTGGTTCCTATTTCGGCCGTTCAGCCTTTGTCTGTTAGCGAATCTCGGCCTAATCTGGTTAGCCCTTGTGAGACCTGTCAACACGAGGCTATCGCCTTCGTCAATCTTGGCCGGGAGGTGGTTGCCGAGATAGTGCTTAGGAGTTGCACTCACAGATCTGTTCCCATCCTAACATCGAAGCGTGTATTGCATCATATGCCTTCTTCCCGAGGTAGATTTCTATCTAACTCATCTTTGCTTTTGTATTTATATAGGTATAGATGGCCTCTTCTCAAAGTAGCGAAAAGTTAGTTGCTGAGGAGTCATGTTCTACCAATGCCGCACATAATGCCGAGAATAACCCATGTCGTTTCGTTATATGCCCTCAAGTGTCCCGGATACAAAACAAGATGACCTCTAAAGAGTTTAGGGGGCCCGTCCTTAGAGACGGAGAGGGGTATACCATTAGGTTACCTTTAGATGGAGAGTCGGTAGCATCATGGCGTGGTAGAGATTCCCCTCATTTCTTCTTTATGTATAGAGATGTAGTTACCGTCCTAGGTGCTTCATTCCCTTTCTCGGATTTCACCATGGAAATCTTGAACCATTTGTATTTAGCCCCCACACAATTACACCCGAACAGTTAGGCTTACGTCCTCTGTTTCGAGAATTTCTGCAAGGAACAAGAGATACCTTGTACCCTACCATTGTTTTTCCACTTCTTTACCCCAGTAAACACCTATAAAACCAAAGAAGAGCCCCTAGAGTTTGAGTGGACCCATCTTCGGGGTATCCGTAATAAGAAATAGTTTAATCCGTTTACCGAGTCATTCAAGGGCTTTAAGTCGGCATATTTTAAAGTAGAGGTCATTCTTGGTCAGGTTCCGTGGTTCCTCCCCTTGAATGAACAGGGAGAATTGGAGGAGAGATTCCCCCTTGATTGGACTCCCAACCACCACCACTTTGGAAATAGGGCCTTTAACTCGAAGGTGTTTAAGCTTTCCCCAAAAGAGGAGAAAGTTAAGGAGCTATTGAAAGACCTCGGCCAGGCGATGGGGCCTTTTGATGCCGGGATGTATTTATCTGTTCCTTTAAAGAAACACAAAAGAAAAACAAGTATGTTGCGTCTGTAGCAATTTATTATTGTTGTCTTATTTTATCACGCTACTGATTGTTTTTTATTGTGCAAAGACAACCATGCCACCAAAGTCTACAAATCTAGCAGTGCATTGTGCAGAGACAACCATGCCACCAAAGTCTACAACTCCAGCGGTGCCGGCTTTCATGAGGAAATTTAGCGGAAAGCGGAAGGCAGCTGAGGCCGAGAAGACAGGCCCTGCCAAGAAGTCTTCCGTCACTCTCGCACAACCAATTACCAAGGTAGCTGAACCAATCACCAAGGTGACTGCACCTCCATCTTCTCCCAATGTAGGAGCTACCTCTTCTCCTACCGCGGCCGTTCTCTCTCCCAACTGGTATACTTCACCGTCCTTCATGTTCGAAAATCTGGTTGACTCTAAGGTTCGGAATAGCATCCGCCCTCCTTTGAGTTGGTTCACACCTTCACCGCCTTCCGCTGAAGAAAAGAGCATGCTGATGGATATCGAACATTTTGCTCTTCGAGCCGCCAGGCTTTCTCAAGCTGTGGCCTATTTCAAGGCTCAATAGGCTGAGTTGGATGCGAAACTCAAGGCCGCCGCATCCGAACGAGCCGAGGCTATTAACTCGGCGGTAAAGAGCGCAGTTAAGTCGGTAGAGGATGCCAAGAATAAGGCTGTTGCTGAGGTGGAGAAGGTGAAGAAGGCGGCTAATGAGAAGATTAGGACTGCGCAGTTAGAGTTGGAGGGTGCGAGGCAGAAACATTCTGAAGACGCCACCGAAATATCCCGACTCAACTCCATCCTGCAGAGCCTGCAAGATCAAACAACCTCCGATGCTGCCTACATTGCTGACCTGGAAAGAGGCGTGGAGGAGTCTTTCAATAACGCTTTGGCACAGGTTATTTTCCTCAATCCTAACATCATGCTGAACCTCGAGGACACCCGTGTTGATGGGATTGTGAAGATTGTGCCTGCAAGCGCTCTGGAAGAGTCGGCTGGGGAGGGCCCATCTGGAGTGGGAGGAGATACTACTGATAATGCTGAATGTCGGCCTCCTACCCTTCCAGATGCTGCCGCGATTGTCTGATTTGTTGGTGTTGTTTGATAGGCCGTTTTTGTTTTTCGGCGTTAGTTTTTCTTTTTCCATTTGTAATCAACTTTGACAATGAATAAAATTCTTCCTTTCTGAATTTCCATGTGCACTGTGATTTTTGTTAGCAAATTTAATCGCTTTATCGCCCAGTGTTCTACCCAGCGTTAATAATAACCTTACAGCTTAAACTTGGTTAAACCAAATCTTAACCAGGCCAGATTGATCAGGTCCGGCCTTAAATGGTCTTCTTTCAGGTGTATTTTCATCGGCCTTGCCTATGCTTTCCTTGTAGGTTTAGCACGGTCTTTCGGGCTATAAAGATGGCACCGAGGAATCGTCGAAAAAGGGTTATGGATTCCTTTTCGTAATTCCTTGTCGTGGAATTCGGGATATCCTTATGCTTTTAATGGGCCTATCGTTTTAATACAGCCTTGTGGAATTCATTTGAAAATAGGTTTCATAACTCTTTTTTGTGAATTCGTGTGGTTTCGACGGTGCGATCTCTTTCGCGACTTTTATGAAGCTATCATATAGTCGAAACATTTTGATAAAAACTAACGTTCCTCAATTAATTAAAATGGCGACTATGTCGCTAACAAACATACTTGCATAGACCATGCTAAAACATCAAAACGAAACTTAACTATAGTAGCTTCTCAATTTGTCGGCATCCCAGGTTCTCTTTACTGGTTTTCGGACCAAGGTTTCAAGTTTGTATGCCTCGTGCTTCAATACCTATGTTGCACGAACACTGACACGCGACACGAGATACGACACGACTCGACACTCCGACACGTAAATCTTAAAAAATTCTAAATTTCGACACGTTAGGATACGTTTTGATATTTTATATATATATATATATATATATATATATATAGTATAGATAGGTAACATTGCATGTGATTTAGTTTTTTTTAAAAAAAATAGACATTCCATTATTTCTAAATTGCTTCATATGATTCGAGAGCATTCTATAAATATAAATGGGGAAAGTAAAAAGTAAATGTGATAATGTCTACAATATTCAGATAGACTATTCATAAATTCAAATATTTTCATCTCCATTCTGTAAAATCATGGCCTCTAGCTCTGGCTCATCAAGTGAAAGACTAGCAACTTCAAGATCTCCAATATCATCAAGTGAATCAAATGTATCTCCAGCAATGTCCCACATTTGATGTTCTCCTTGTGCATAACTTGGATTATTTCTTGATAAGAGTCGAAGGTTGATATGCACATAAACCAAGTCTTCAGCACGTTTTGGAGTGATCCTATTCCTCTTCATGGAATGCACAAAAGAATAAGTACTCCAATTACGTTTAGCACATGATAAAGAGGAGGGTTGTTGCACAAGTCTCAATGCTATCTTTTGAAGCAAAGGAGTAGAAGTACCATAAAGTAGCCACCAAGCTTTTGGATCCATAGTGTATTTAGAATCGATGGCATCTATATCACTAAAAGTTCCACTAATGGTAATAAAACCTGCATACTCCTCTGTAATCTTGCTTCGGTCCTCTGAGGCAGGAAAGAATCTTCTTAAGCATTTTTGTCGCTCTTGAGTAATTTCTACATCCATATGTAGAGGAACTCGACTAGAATCTTCTTGAAGCCATTGATGACTATAGTATCTGAAAGAGAAACAATATATATATATATATATATATATATATATCAAATTATATCAAGAGAAGTATTAATTTTAAAATCAATCATTTTTAACAACTTACTTAGGATTCAAAGCGTGCGCCAAACAATGAAGTGGAGTTGAATTTTTTATCCAACGATCCACAAGAATCTGATGCACTACATCATAAAAAGAAGATCTCTCTTCCATCATCTTCCCCTCTTTATAGTATATAGCTTTCTTTACTTTCTCAATCATCTCATCCCACATATCATATATCAAGTGAAGACAAGGTCTATTAGTGTCACACACTCTAATCATATCATAAATAGGAGCAGTGAAAGCAAGTATGTAATCAACTAAATCCCAAAAATCATCATCCAATATTTTTTCCTTCACAAATCTGGCACTCCCAAGATTATCATCTTTGTAAATACTCCATTTTTCACTTATCACCATTTTTTGGAAACCACCTTTTATCAACTTGAACTTCTTCAGCATCACAATCATTGAAGCAAAACGAGTATTAGCAATAGAAAGCAACTTCAAAGTCACAAACTCATTATAAATGGACAATCTCATAGAATGATTCATAATGAAATGCTTTATTTGAGCAACATCTCCCACAATATCAGAAATCCAACTACATTCCTCATATACTATTTGATTGTTCTCTACATTCTTTGCAGCACAAATATTTTTCACAGCCAAATTCAATGTGTGAACAACACATGGTGTCCAGGTAATAGATGGAAATTCCTACTCAATTAGTTGCCCTGCTCCCTTACACTTTGCAGCATTATTTGTGATTACTTGAACCACATTTACCTCTCCTACTTCTTGAATAACTTCCTTTAGCAACTTGAAAATGAAATTTTTATCCTTAATCTCCCCTGAGCAATCAACTGATTTTAAAAACATTGCTCTACTATCAGATACTGCCAGAAAATTAATGAGCGGCTTCCTTTGTGAATCACTCCATCCATCACTTACAATACTTACCCCCTTATGAGTCCAATCTTCTTGAATAGGTTCACACAACCTATCAACATCTGCTTTCTCCTGTTGCAACAGTGTGGTTCGCAATGTGTTATAGCCTGGTGGTAAATAACCTGCAATATTATGATTTGTTGCAAAAGTATATGACGCTTGGAAGTATGGGTTCTTTGCCAAATTAAATGGCAATCTTGCTGAATAAAACATTCTAGCAATCAAATGATTTAACTCTTCTCGCTCCCCAACATTGAATGCCTTCTCAAGAGGACTCTTAGTTCTTCTTTTTTTTGAGTCAGCGGAAGATGAGGGGGGTAAAGGTACGTTTCTAGGTTTATTAGCTTGCATTCTTTGAGTAGCTTCTTGTTCCAATTTTTCCATCTCTAACAGGTCTCTATTTTGTACTAATAAACAGCTTCCAATTCCCTTGCCTTGTAATTTCAACAAATGAGCCCTCACTCTCATATACGAACTTTTATAATCTTTCTTACAGAAGTTGCATGTCCAAGACAAATTCCCTCCTGCTTCCACTCTAGCATCTAATTTTGTAACATATTTCCATAATGGCTTAGTCAATAATTCATCTGTAGTGGTACTAGGAGTAGCGCTAGGAGTAGGAAGACTACTAGCACGAGCAGAACTTGAATGATCCATACTATAAATAAATTCGACAAAAACAAAATTAATCAAAAAAATTATCAAACTACATGTGTGCATTTTTTTTATTTTGGTATAAAAAAATAATATATATATATATATATATATTCAACTAACTACAAACATAGCATACAATTAATATTACTAAATATCAAAACATGTTGTACGCCAAATTCAATTGCTGCACTAAAAGACAACTTTTTTTTTTGTTTACAAAAAAGACAACTTTATTAATTTCGTAAAAGACGCACTCACGCACCAAAAGACCAAAAGACTCACTAAAAGACAAGAAAGAAACTTTTTTTTTTTTTCAATCAACCAAGCCACTTCAAATTCGAATGGAATCAGTGAGTCTTCGATTAAAAAAATTAAAAAAAAAAGAATGGAATCAGTGAGTCACAAACATTTTCGAGTAAAACAAAAAAAACACGCAGAGTCGCCTCGTACCTCTTGCTCTTGGGCTCTTGGCTATCGAAGGGAAAAGTTAACCGATGCTCAGATTTGAGAAAGAGAGAAAAGGGTACAGCGAGGCTACAACGACGGAGCCAAGTGCAAAGGGAATCACGGAGGCAAGGACAGACAGTCGTAGGTTGCAACTTACAACTCGCACCACGCACAGAGAAAATTCCCAAATCTGAGAAAGAGAGAAAAGGAAATAGTGGCGATTGGCGAAGGTAAAGGTCCAAGATCTGAAATCTTTTCTTAAGATCTGATATAGAATCTTTTCTAATTGAACAAAAAAAGATAGAGAATCTTTTCTTAAGATCTGATATAGGAAAATCTATCTCTATCTCTCTTCTGCGTTTTCACAATGGCTGTTTACAGTTTTTTTTTTTTTTAAATTTCCTGATTGCTCTTTCACCATGTCCAACACGGTCAAAAACGAGTGTCGGACCAGTCAACGCGTCCGATGGAGTTAACCACATCCAACACGCGTGTCCAAGCGTGTCGACGTCCAACATCGTCTGACGCGCAGATTTATCCAAAAATAGCGTGTCGGTGCTACATAGTTCAGTACCTCCCTAATTCGGTAAGGTCCTTCCCAATTGGGAGCTAGCTTCCCTTCTCGTGCATTCTTATTACCTATGTCGGATCTCCTTAGGACTAAGTCGCCTTTGCTAAAAGAACGGGGTTTGACCTTTTTATTGAACCTCGCCGCGACGAGCTATTTCGCTGTTAAGTTTTGGTAATGTGCTATGGCTCTTACCTTGTCTATGAGATCTAACTCGGCCTTAATGGCCTCGTTGTTCTCAGTTTCAGACAAGGCCTTTTCCCTCCTCCATGACGGTTCCCTGACTTTGACGGGTATCATGGCTTCACATCGGTACGTGAGTCTATAAGGCGTTTCTCCTGTGGCCGATTGAATACTAGTCCGATATCCCCATAACACAGCGTACAGTTGTTCAACCCAGTCGGTTTTGGCTTCTTGCATTCTCTTTTTCAGGCCGTCCACGATCACCTTGTTTGCCGACTCGGCCTGTCCGTTAGGTAAATTCTAACATATTTTTCACTTCATTTATTATTTTTTGAGTTTCTCTATTCTATTTCCAGTCTGTTTTTTCTGTTGATAATCTAGATATCTTAGATGTTAATGTAGATAAATTGGGCACATAATTTCTTACTTGATTTATTAATCCTAGGAATGATTGTAGATCTTTTTAATTCTCTATTTGTCTGAATTCTAATATTTTTTTTTAGTTATATGATCTTGTAATTCTATTCCACTTTTAGATATTATTTGTTCTAAATTTTCTTAATTATTATTTTTTAGGTGATATATTTAAACCTTTATCTTTTATTAATTTTATAAATTGTTTAAATGCTCTTCATTTTCTTTTTCTTTTTTTTTTCATTTTCTGAAAATTCTCTTATAGGTGGAAATAGTTTTGAGACATACTCTTGGAATATACTTAGGCTATTGTGAAAACCCATTGGTATACATTCAATTCGAATAGTTATTATGATGTACTAAAAAAGCTGTATATTTTATTATAAAAAAAAAGCTGTATATTTTTTTCTTTCTTCTAATTTTATCTAGAAAAAAATCTTGATTTACAATCAAACTTACTTACGGGATATCTTTTTTCCTTTGATAAGATTTAATAATAGCTCCATCTTAGCTAGTGGATATCTATTTCTTATTGCTATACTATTTAATTTCTTATAAATTATTACCATTCTTAATTTTTCCCTTTTTTCTTCACTAAATTTTATTACTATCATTACATGTGAGGAATATTATGACCTTTGCTTCTTTCTCTACTAAACTTATATTTTTTTTTTTCAAATTCATTTATATGTATTATAAATTCATCTTTGTCCATGTCAGTCAAAGGATTAGGTTTACAGTTTATTTCTTTGCTATAATCTTTTAGTTCTATTTTTTCCATTTTTCCCACTGAATTAAAGGATTATCATCATAATTTTCTAATATTCTTTGTTCAATGGTTTTTTCTTCTATTATTGTTAAAGTTACTAACATATGTTGAATTTTAATAGGTTGATTATTCTATAAAAATTGTAGTTCATTAATATTTGTCTTTCTCTGGAATTTGTCATATTTTCTTTTGTAAAGATTTATTATTCTAATTCCCAAAACTTCATGTTTACACGGCGTTGTTAATATTGAGACTTTCTTTATCATGTGTATAGAGTAATATTGTTCTAAGAAATTTAATCTTAATATGACATCACATGATGGTTCATTATATTGATTTAATTCTTGAATTTGTAGTTCATAAATTCCTATCTTTATTGGTATATTTCTAGCTTTTAGTTCTATCATATGAATTTATCTTCCTATTGATTCCGTTCTTTTTCCCCCCTCTACATTTCATTGATAGATACTGTTGTCATTACTTAAATCTAATTATTGAGTTGTTGGTGCAATCTCTGTTAAAATTGTGGTTATGGATATTAACAGATTTCTTTGATAGATAATATCTATTACATTTTTTGAACTTACTGATATGGTTAATCCTCTACTAGTGGAAGGTCTATTATATTCTAAACTTTTTCTTTGTGGATTAATATTTATATTTAAAGTTGTTGGGGTTATTGGTGAATTTATTCTTAAAGATCTTTTGTTCTAAATTATCATTTGTTATTATTCTTCTTGAGATATTCTCATAATAATTTCAAGTATTATCTAATTCTAATGGGTCTGATTCATATTCATATGTTTGTTCTAGTATATTCATTCTTTTTTTCATTTCGTGATTGTGTAAAATTTGTAGATATATGTCCTATTCTTCTGTAGTTATAACATCTACATTTACTTAGTGCTTTTTTTTTTTTTATATTGTTTTTTTTTTGGTTAAAATATCTTCTGGGCTTATGCTTCTGATAAAATCTTTCTTTTGGATATTTTTTAAAATTTATACATTTTCCTTCCTTCCTTTTTTTTTTCATTACTCATTCCACATCACCATTTATGTGATTTTTCTAATTCTGCACATTTTAACATTATATTCTTTTATTAGTTTTATAGTATTTCATATTTCTCCATGCCTCTTTACATCTTTGCGATAAAAATTTTCTTAGAAAACTCTTCTTCCCATTGTATTTAAATATTCTATTATATCCTGTCTTGGTTCTAAAGTCTTATTATAATCCTATATATTATAGTATCTGATAATAGTTTTGGAAGTTTTCTATAAAATAATTCCATATAAAATATCTGCTTTTCATATCCTTCTAATTTAGCTTCATAATAATATTTTTTATATTCACAAATATATTGGTTTAAATATATTCGGCTTAATAAACATATTTCTATTTCATATATATATATCTTATAGCATTTGTTTCATATAAACATCCTATATAGTTCTTCATATAAATTCATTTCTTAATACTTGTTCATATTGTGTTAATGCAAAAGCATAAATTTCTTTTCTAGTACTGTATTCTCCATTTATTATTCTAACTTGTTTCAGAATGCTTTTGATTTTCCTCTCTACCAATTATATATGTTTCCTACAAAACTTGCTTCTATTAACTTATTTACTACTTTTGTTTCTGCTTATTTATTTATTAATGCTATTAATTATGATTTTCTCCATTCTTCTAATCTTTTTTTTTTCTTTATCTAAATTACAGTCCAAGTCTAGCCAAATTCCTGAGTTATGTATTTGTCTAGTTTCATATTGTTCTATGGGTGTTGGTACAAATTCTCTATTATTTGTTGGTCTTCTATATGTCGATTAAAACATTCTATATGCTGGTTTATGTCTTAAAGTTATTATATTTGAGGCTTGTTCATCATTAGTCATATTTGATGTTTGTCCTACTTCTGGATTTCTTTCTCATTGCATATTTATTTTTACTTGTTCTGATTCTCTTATAATTGTTGCTTATGCAAAATTCTTTTCTAATTTCTTTTATATTTTCTTCTTCTTGATCCATAAATTTTTCTATTTCGTCTTCCAATTCTATCGCAATCACCATTTTTATGGTACTTTTTCCTTTTTCATTTACTTTTGATTTTTTAAACATTTCTAATAATATATATGTTTCTGTTTCTTTATGACACGCTATTTCTGACATTGTACTTATTTCTTTTATTTTTTTATATTTTTTTTTCTATTAACTATAAGAAATTGAATAATTTAATTAGCAATCAGAAATAGATATCCAATCCCTAAAATGGACTGATTATTTAACATAATAAAAGGAAAAGAGATATTTAATAAAAGCAATTGTAAATCATGATTTTTTTTCAGCTAAAAGTAGAAGAAGAGTAAAAAATATACATCTTTTAGTACCTTAGAAGGACTATTATGGAATGTATTACCAATAGGTAGTATGTCTCAAAATTATTAGTAATATATATAGATGATATATTAATATTTTCAGAAAATGAAAAGGAACATGAAGAACATCTAAACCAATTTGCAAAATTACTAGAAGAAAAAGGATTGAATATTTCACTTCAGAAAGCTGAATTGAGAAAAAATAAAATACCAATTTTAGGACACATAATATCGATTAAAACATTCTATATGCTGGTTTATGTCTTAAAGTTATTATATTTGAGGCTTGTTCATCATTAGTTATATTTGATGTTTGTCCTACTTCTGGATTTCTTTCTCATTGCTTATTTATTTTTACTTGGTCTGATTCTCTTATAATTGTTGCTTATGCAAATTCTTTTCTAATTTCTTCTTCTTGATCCATAAATTTTTCTATTATTTCGTCTTCTAATTCTATCGTATTCATCATTTTTTATGGTACTTTTTCCTTTTTCATATACTTTTGATTTTTTAAATATTTCTAATAATATATGTGTTTCTGTTTCTTTATGACACGCTATTTCTGACATTATACTTATTTCTTTTATTTTTTTTATATTTTCTTTTATTTTTTCTATTAACTATAAGAAATTGAATAATTTAGCAATCAGAAATAGATTTTTAATCCCTAAAATGGACTGATTATAACATAATAAAAGGAAAAGAGATATTTAACAAAAGCAATTGTAAGTCATGATTTTTTCAGCTAAACGTAGAAGAAGAGTAAAAAATATACATCTTTTAGTATCTTAAAAGGACTATACCAATGGAATGCATTCCCAATGGGTATGTCTCAAAATTATTATTACCTATAAAAGAATTTGTATTAATATATAGATATTTTCAGAAAATGAAAAGGAACATGAAGAACGTCTAAACCGATTTGTAAAATTAATAGAAGAAAAAGAATTGAATATTTCACTTCAGAAAGCTGAATTAAGAAAAAATAAAATATCAATTTTAGGACATATAATATCAACTAATGGAATATAATAACAAAATCATATAAATGAAAAATTCTTAGAATTCAGAGAAATAAAAAATAAGAAAGACTTACAATCATTTTTAGGATTAATAAATCAAGTTAGAAATTGTGTACCTAATTTGTCTAAATTAACATCAAAGAAATCAAAATTAGCCCGAGAAAAAACAGAATGGAAATGGAATCAAGACAGTCAGGAAATAATAAAGAAGTTAAAAAGATTTGCCAAAATCCACCTAAATTAACCTTTCCAATAAAAGAAAATATAAGATGGACAATATATACAGATGCCTCAGATTAATATTGGGGTATAGCCTCATACCATGAAGATGAAGAAGGTAAAGAAAGGATAACAAGATATGCAAGTGGAAAGCTTTTAGATTCACAAAGTAAATATCATTCTAGTTGAAAAGAATTCTTAGTAATTGTAAAATCTGTAGAGAAATTTGAATTATTTATAGTAAATAAAACATTTACAATAAGAGTTGATAATGCCCAGGTGAAACACTAGCTTGAAAAAGGAATAAAAACTGAAAAATTAAGTAATAAAATGTTATTTAAATGGCAAAGTGATTTATGCTAAAGGACAAAATGTTATTTAAATAAAATGTTATTTAACTGGCTAGGATTATAATATTGAATATGTTAAAGGAGAGAATAACTTGACTGCTGATTTTTTAACCAGATGGAATCAAGTCCTAGAACACCCAGCCCAAGAATGATGAGCAATCAGTCATATAAGGGAGTTAAAAACTCTTGAAAAAAAAAAAACTCATAACAAAGGTGAATATTCTAGAAATGAATATGAACCTTTTAGCAAGTCAAATAAACAACAGTGTGCAAAACCTGTTGGGATCTATAGAACATGTAAATACCCAAGTGGAAGATACATCCAGAAATTATCTAGAAGGATGGAAACACTTGAGGGAGATATTAAAATGAGAAATATAAGCACAACGGATGCAACAGTGTAAGTTGGAGATATAAATTTAACTGGGTCTAACCAGACACACGAAAGTCATATAATTGGGTCATGAACCTGAACCGGGTTATCCCCCCTAATACCTTAGAAAGGGCCTTCAGCCCAAGTCCAAGAAAAATCCTATTATTGGGCCTACTGCCCAACCAATTAAAAAAAAACCTCCCTTTAGCAGAAATTTTAAAATCCCAAGTTTTAGTCCAAAGCCCAACAAAAAGCTAAGGAAAAAGAAATCCAAAAAATTCAGGAGAATCCATCATCATCTAAAAACTCTCCCTATAAAATATCTTTTAACACACCTCAGCAATATGCTTACTATAAAATCCTTGTACAAAGGATAGGGAATTTAGCTTTAAAAACCAACATTGTAAGATATGTCTCCCATTATGCTTTTCATAAGGTGATAGTTTATCCAGGAACATCACCAACCCTTGTAAAAGTATTATTCCAATATGGTCTTATACAAGTCATATATCCTTCATCATCAATGAAGGAAATTGCCGAATTACCCAGATCTATAAAGGATGCTGTAAAAACCTATTTTGGACCAGTGCCCTCGGGGTGCAGTGGTATGTAGGTGGCCTTTAAGTGCCACCATCAATCAGGGGTCGCGTGTTCGACCCCTGCCTGAGACCATTCGGTCCCCTTTTAAAAAAAAAAAAAACCCCTATTTTGGGATGGTTCTCCAATATACAGTATTTATAAGGTGTTACTTGAAAGTTGCCGAAATTACACCAGACAAATTCTATTCACCTATAAATTTTGATAAGGCTTGGAACAACTAAGAAGCCAGTTGATTTCAAGCCAGAAATTAAAGAAGACTTAAAAGGCAATCAAGAATTCCAACAGAAGATGTCCAATATCATATCTCAAGACTACATATAATTTATCAAGAAATAAACAGGACATTAGCAGCAGAAGAAAAACCATGGGTATACTTTGTTGGCCCAACAACTTGTGTATATTCATTAGGGACTAAACTAGCAAATAGAAAATCTTCTCACAGCGGTACGATAAAATAAAGGACAATAATATGGATAATACAGAAGAAACAGAGACAAAAATCTATAATAGATTAATGAATGTATCATAATACCAAGTATAATCTTAACAAACAGAATCTATCATAGATATCATGCAATGTAACATTTCATTCAAGTAGTAATGGAATAATGGACACAGAATTGAGATCAAATTAATCTCAAATCAAATGCTACTTCTAATTCCTTCAACACTTCACAACTGACATGTTTGGAACAAAATCTATACATATGGGACAAATATGAGTATGACAGGTGACCAATTGAACTAACAATTAGGCCCTTGGAGCGTATAAGTTAGCCTCTGTAATAAGCTTGTTGCACAGTAAGTCTTGTTACCAAGTAACTCAAAAATGCTGAAAGAAACTAATGTTCAACAAGTTTACTATTTTCGAGGCTAATTCATACACGTACTACCTTTTTTAATCGCTGAAGCCAATCAAACCTAGTAATTTAGAGGCCAAACTGTTAGTTTACTAGAAATCAGGGAGAAAATGTGAGGAACATAAAGATGCCTTCCGCCAAATATATTTGATCCTCTATGCCTTTTGCTTTCTCAGAACAGAAACTTCACTATGATGATGAACAGAGCCTGGATTTAGACTGTGTCCCAATTGGGGATGTTAGCAGAGGCTTCGTTCACCATCTTTACAAGAGTTACCTGCAGAGACATTATGAGAAAGAATAGGTTAATGTTGCTTCCTATCAAGTTTTATTGTTCATGAAGCAAGAAAATGCCGGAATTGAATCAACAGCCCAGGTCAAGCAAAGATGAGGAATCTACTTTTATAATATGGTGTTACTAATATTGATTTCTTGATGCTCCAGAATTGAAGGCCTATGGTGGGGCCTGAGGTCTATTGCATTGTACTGGACAACTTAGCATCTATTTCTTTGTGATTTTAATTTCTTTTTTCCCCTTCCCCAATTTCAGAGTGTTATATAACAAGGAAGCTGGTGGCCTTTGACCATAGAAAATGCTGACATGCAATCAAGATATAGGAGCACGTTTGATATCAAGAACAGAATGCAACTAAACAAAAATGAAAGCAAGCAATTTTTTCATGCCCATTCTTTAAAAAACGTAATAATATACAATTTAAAAAGGTAATAAATGCTACCAAAAAGAGAAAAGAAAAGAAAAAACAAAGTAACGGGAATTATTTTCCTTGGTTATGCCAAATAGAGCACTTGGGAAGAAGGACAAGCGTTTATGGTGTATAATAGCATATACCAAGATTGTAAGGCAAGACAAAAAGCGACAGGCTACTTAGTTCATCTCAAAGCTGCAAGTTTTTATCTGTTAGCCATTAATTATTTTTAAAATTTGATATAACCGATATATATGTATGTATGTATAATTAATATTTGTTAAAAAACCACGTTAAAGTTAAAAGAAAGCAGATAAAGCATGCAGAACGCCAGAACGTCATCCTAAATCTAATATTGAAAGAACATGTACATAATTAGGCGGTGCCAAAATGTCATGCCACAATTAAATGATACGATCTGAAACTAGCTGTCTCAGATGATGCACTAAGTATATCTTAGTTCATGCCCACTAATTCATCTAAAAAATATAAACTAATAAAAAAGTTCAACTAAGAACTAGCAAAAGAGAGGAGTAATATAGACTGATTGCATAAACCCCAGCAACCTTTCTAGTTTAGAAAATGGTCATGTCAAAATGGCTCGGACCTACAAAAGCTCTTCACAGTGGTTCATTTTGGCAAGGTTTTCCTTCCATTATAACACTTCTGATTTTCTTTTCTTTTGTTTTTGTGAGTATGTTTTTGAGCATGTGCATGAGAGAGATGGAAAGAGAGAGGAGAGGGATTTTGTGGGATTTTGCTCCTTTTACATGACATGATGGTCATGTAAGAATAGAGATAAAAGCAAGATTTAATTTCAGAAAGACATTTAAATCTAGCATATTATCTCTCTCCTCACATGAATCTTACGTCAAATCAAATATTATGACAAGATTGTGCAAGGATAGGATAAACATAAACTCAAGATGACATCTAAGCTATCTAAACTTTAATCCAATCATGGCATAAAACCCAAATATTTTATGTGTCATTACTTAAAATAATGGAAATAATTTCATCACCAATCAAACCAGTCCCTTTAAACTTGCAAATTGCAGAGGTGAAAATAAGGTACTGTAATGCACAAATGCAATCAAAGAACATAACAGAGCAACTAATTCAACAGTCTGAACATTGGGTCATTGATTGAACTCGTAAAATAGGGATACTTTAGTTCCTAATTCACATAGTTTTAGTTAAAAGTGGACATATAAATGGTAGGCACACGATTTTCCTAATAGATTACACACATGCATGTTATATTTTTAAGATATGCATGACCATTTATGTAGGACCTATTATAATTTTGAAGCAAGAACCATTAAAAACAAAGCAGAAATCTACTTTTGCAGCCTCTTTTTTTAACAAAAGAACGGAAAAGAAAGAAATCCCTATGACATACCACACTTTCAGGAACTCCTGGCGGGGGTAAGGGCAGGTTTCTTGGGGGAGGTCCACGTAGATGTGACCTTTTGTCGAATCTCCACTCACCAATTTTACCATAAGTCAACTCACCCTGAGCATAAAGATTAATGAAACATCATTAAGAGTACTATAAGATAATATCAGAATGGATAAGAAATGGCCGTGTCTTTCAGAAAGAGATAATATCAGCCCAAGCATAGCTTTGTAGCGGAATAGATAATAGTGCGAGTTTCAGGGAATCATATGTGTGTTCAAAAAGGAAAGGAAATTCATACCCAAGTATTCAACAACCAGAAGTTTTCATAATCCAAAAGGAGGAATGATAAGAAATAACTAACCTTAAAATTGTAATCACATCCATATGTATAATGTATGATAAACTTATTATGAGTTTCAAGATCCCATGGAGGCTGAAAAAATGGACAAAGATGAAGAAGAAATTTTAAACTCGTATGTGATTGTGCCAAGAATAAAATGACATGAGCCAATACGAAACCAGGAGCTTCATGCTAAACCATACCTGTAGCATTAAGTCTTTCCGTAAAATATGTCGAACACCATGGAGAGCAGATGCTATAGCATAACCATACCTTGGTTCAACATGAAAAAACCATTAACATGACATAAAAGTACCAGTATGCTTAGCCTCTAAAACCTTGAATGTATTAAATTGCAACAAGTATCAACTTGGCTTACATACATTTCTAGCACCCATCCAAAAGCCTTATCAGTCTCTGGGTCCTCTTTCATTTTCATAGAAATATTCATCCATGTTGGAGCAATCTTTGAAAGCAAATCCTGGGAAAAAGAGAGAGTATGTATAAAATTATTGACCATCTAAAATCTCTCAATAGAAGGATAATGAACCATACAAGAAGGAGGAGAAGCAGAAGTTAATACTATTGACTGCAAGAATCACTGTAATGACAAGGTGATGGGCTAACCAAACCTAGGCCCAAAAACAAGAGATTTTGTTCAAATCAGTAATTAAATTCTGAGTTACCCCAACTACCCAAAATATAGACCCTAGTTCCCAAATATCTTCCCACACTGCACCACATGGTCACGGCAAGTCATGTAAGCATCGAGGATGTGAATGGATCCTGGTCTAAGCAAGTAGGAGGCTAGTAACTTTGTGAGGAAATTCTACCTTTCTTATGATTACAGGAGAATTTCCAATTGGATCAACATTTGTAACAGGTCCTTTCTCCTCAGGATAATACTTCCTTACTATTTTCTCATTCTGATCTGGCTTGATATAAAAAAATGGAAAAGCAGCTGGATGATCCCCATAAGCCAAATTCGGAAGAGGATTCACAATAATGTGATCAGGTTCTGCCATCAAAACATATCTGATAAAAACAGTTGAGGAATTAATTCAGGTTCAGGTATTAATAACATAAAGAATGGATAACTTGGGAATAAAATTCCTTACTCTTCCTCTATTGTTGCTTTCTCCAGCCATTGCACAAAGGCCCATGGTCTGTTTAGAACTATGTATCCCTACATACAAATTAATAGGTATGTCAGAAAATCATTGAATGGTATTAACGAAGAAAGAGGAAAAATTTATTCTGGCATGCTGAGAGAAGAGACACATATTATTCAATTCTTTATTTAACAACACCAGAGCTTCCCTCAATTCATAATTCAGTCTATAGAAATGGCGGACATTCCACATCACTTAGTTAATTCTAATGGCTATCCCACCTAACTACTTCAACCAACAGCCGTTAACTATCAACTAAATAGCTATTTCTGCAAACTGATTTTTCTAAAATTCCCATGTATCACATGCAGATGTGTATGGAATCTAGACATTTAAGAAACTTCTTAGCATGGAATTCAAAATTCACTTTTGATTATAATTTTATTAATCAGAGTTCTAGGGTGAAAAGCAATAAGTATACACACACCTAAAGATAAGCCTTGAAAATAAGTTAAGTTTTTTTGCTAGTAAAAAGGATGCATGCTTATATATACACACACACCCATCCTGGAAGTATATTGAACCTTAAATAGTAACTGCCACACAAGACATTCCATGTCTGTAGTGCTGAGCTTCTACTTTTTCTACTCCAAAACTTGTTTTTTTAAAAAAAAAATATCTCCTTAACCTTTTAGTATGTGAGCCATATTTTTTTCTTGGGTCTATAAACACAAATCGTGTGAATCAGCTCAAATTGAAACATCTCATGGTTATTCTTAGTGCTGCATTGAATTCCTAAAAATCAATACTTCCTAAATACCAAATCAAATGTTATAATTTTGTGTAATCAGTCTTTCAAAGCCTAAGTTTATCTTATATAGAAGAAGAAAAAATCATTGAAATAGAACAATAAGGAGAGGCAGATATACATACACAAGCATGCTACACCTTAAAAGACTTTAATGATCATGTAGAATTTCGAGCACCAATATTAAAAGACAAGGAAATAAAGATAGTAAATAATTAACAAATAGCTTTGGACATCCTCACCCGGTCCAACCCTGGAGGAAGAGGATTAACCACAACAGTAGGAATTTCATCCATCAAGTTGTCTGGATTTCCTGAATGTAGAATTCTAGTGAATCCTCCCATCTCTGAACCAGGCAAGGTCTTTTTCTTTTTATACCAGTAATACATGATGCGGCATTGCCATTTATTGTATGGAGCATCAGTGGCTGTTAAGGCTACATGAAAGAGTGCTTTTGGTCTCTTCTGATTCTTTACATTCTCAGGCATCTCAACAATGGGATCAAATGATAATTTAACATCTATTTCGTCAACTGTCAGGTTTGCTGAAGATGTGTAGCAAATTATCATTGTTACCAAATTGTAAGTTGCAAAGGAAGAGCCAACAACTAAAAGAATTAGAAATAACGGTGAAACCCGTGCCATGGTCTTCCTAATGCAGTTAGATATCAAATTATCATGGGTTGAACTTCCCTCAGTTCTTTATCCTTATAGAGCCTCTTCTCTTCTCTGTCAACCTTTTCATAAAAAAGAACTGGAACGAGTTAGAGCAATTAAAAAAGAATCATGTTAAAGGTAAAAAATAATCCTTTAACATAATTTAATTAACAACTCCACACTCAATCAGCAATCACTAGAACGAGTTAGAGCAATTAACCAATCAATGAGGGGAAAGCCACAAATCAGTGATACATTGTAGAAAGGGAAAAAAAAAATGAAAATCAGGAATAAAAAGTCAGCAAGGAAAAATATCCTAGTAAATATTAGAAAGTAAAATTCACCCGTTAATAGAAACAAACACACATGAGAAAAATTGAGACAGTAAAATATTGAGATAATAATTCAGAACATGAAAATCAATCAAAGAACTATACTCTATTTAATAAGCATTAAAACAAAATAGGAACCGAAGGGAACAACCTAAGAAGCTATGATACTAACACGGATTCAGACACAAGTTACGAGTCATGGATATATATCTAACTAGATATAACTCCATTTTTTGGCATGTTGCCTCTAAGTTAACAACTAAAAAGGAACATTCACTGAAGCCAAAGTGGGAGTAAAAGGAGGTACAGAAACAGCAGGTTCATAAATTTCACGATTTGGAGCAAATCAAGCACATTTAAAGTTGAAACTTACTACCAACTATAACAAATCACTCCATCAATGGTAACTTGATTGGCACCGATGATCCACCGTAAAATTGGAACGATAAAAGTTACAGCGGCCAACTGCTGATAAAAAGAGTCCACTTGGAAAATGAGAATAAATGGCCAATATTCAAATTAATGAGGAAATCGACTGGTTAAACGCAAAACAAAAGACAGACAGGCAAACAGGGATCAACTCACTGGAATACACTTCGTTGTCATTGCTTATTGTCAATAAATCAGTTAAACAAAGCTAAATCAGAGCATCAAAAGTAATTTGACTAGCACCAATCCAACATAAAATTCGAACTGTCAAATGACGATAAATTACATTGGCGAACTGCAGGTATTAAAAAAAAAAATCCACTCAAAAAATAGGAAAGACCAATAGAACTGAGGAAATTAACTTCTCAAACACAAAAAAGAAGAAACCCAGATTGGCAAAAAGGAGTGCAAGTCGCAGGAAGACACTTCGTCGTAATTGCTTATTGTCAATAATCCAGTTCAAAAATTAAGCTAACAATAATATTTAACACACAAAAAATTGAAAGGCTGCCTGAGATCATAGAAAGAAGGGATTATGAATGTCACCTTCGAGACAGAGAGCAACGATTTTCGGATCCGGTGGACTGATTTGATAGGGAAAATATATAAATAACAGAGAAATGTACTTGGCGATCTGCACTCTTGCTTCCGACGGTGGCATCTTGGCGCGGAGAAAGTCTTTGAAGCAGATTTTTACTGTCTTAATTAATTAATTATTGGCTCAAAATTAATTTTTAAAGCTCTTAATTCTTAATGTTATAAATATATATGTATGTCCATTATTCATTCACATGCATCAACTATTCATTCACATTCACTTTAACTATTGTATCACATGTTTACTATAGTCTCACATGTGAATGTTTAAAGGGAAATTTACCTCTTATGACTCTGAGGTGGAAATTACACTAAAGACCCATTTTTCATCTATAAATAGAGGTCTTCTGTAAACATTCTGGAATTACTGGAATAAGAATTTCTCTCTACTCTTTCTCTTTATCTTTTATCTCTTGTTCATGTTCTAAATTCTCATCAGTTTTATATTACGTTATCAGTACGAAGACTCTACCAAGGTAAGATTTTATTATCATATCCTTTAATATATGTTTATTTTATCTATCTGGGATAATCTTAATCATGATATGGAATTAAAGTTCTACTTTTACCGATTATTTTGAACATTGGATTCCATGGTTAAGATTTGAGATTATTTACTATTTACTATTTATAGTAAATAGTAATTTTTACTATTCATGTTAATTTTACCAGTAATTTTACATTTTTATTCATTTTGACTCCTATATGGAAGTCTAGATTTAATATTTCAGTAATTTTATTTTATTCACTATTTACAGTGAATAGTAACTTTACTATTCACTGTAAATTTATATTTTACTATTTACAGTAAATTATTTATGTTTATATATTCTTCTCACTCCCTATTTATTAATTTCATGGTGGCAACACTAAGCTCCATTTATTTAATTTACTTTATTGCTTTATTTCATGGTGGCGATACTAAGCTCCATTTATTTAATTTACTTTACTGCTTTATTTTATGGTGGCGATACTAAGCTCCATTTATTTAATTTACTTTACTGATTTATTTATTTCATGGTGGCGATACTAAGCTCCATTTATTTAATTTACTTTATTGCTTTATTTATTTCATGGTGGCGACACTAGTATTAGTGGGCACCATTTGTTAAATTTAATTTTAATTATTTATTGCTTTAATTATTGTTCATGGTAGCGACACTGATATACATATTAGTGGGCTCCATTTGTTTAATTTAATTCTTTACTACTTTTTATATATTATATATATTAAACATGCATCCTTTTTCTTACCTTCGGATGAGATAGGTCTCGCTGTAAGTTTACTACCATTCCTATCTCATCTTCTTTTTATTTTCTTAGCATGTTTATTTATAGTTCTTTAAATTATGTTTTAATTTATAAAAAGATTTTATAATATGATTCTAATTATTATTATTATTTTTAGTTTGAATCATGTCTTCCAGCCTTTCAAATCTTGAATTTAATGCTCTTAACATCACTGGGAAGAATTATCTATCATGGGTTTTAGATGCTGAAATCCATCTTCAAGCAAAGGACCTTGGAAAGGCTATATTGCCGGGAAATGATGCGTCCCCTCAAGTAAAGGCTAAAGCTATGATTTTTCTCCAACACCACATTCATGAAAGTTTGAAAACTGAATATTTAACGGTGAAAGATCCATTTGAATTGTGGACTAGTTTGAAAGATAGGTATGATCATCAGAAAACGGTGATTTTGCCTAGAGCTCGTTATGAATGGATTCATCTCAGGTTACAAGATTTTAAAACTGTAAGTGAGTATAACTCAGTTGTTTTCAAAATAAGTTCCCAGTTAAAATTATGTGGTGAAAAAATAACTGATGAGGACTTATTAGAGAAAACTTTTTCTACCTTTCATGCTTTGAATTTGCTTTTACAACAGCAATATCGAGAGAAAGGTTTTAAAAAATATTCTGAGTTAATCTCATGTTTATTAGTAGCCGAGCAAAATAACGAGTTATTATTGAAAAATCATGAAAATCGTCCCACTAGATCTTCTCCATTTCCTAAAGCGAATGTGAGTGTACAAAATGATCATGGTCGTGGTCGTGGTCGCGGTTGTGGTCGTGGCCGTGGTCGTGGTCGTGGACGAGGACGTGGAAATCGTGGAGGCAGAAATTATCATGGTCCTTATCATGGTGGAAGAGGTTATTATAGTCCTTATACCCACCAGAAAAAGATGAATAATGAAGGACAGAAGAATGATAAAGAAGGTCCTTCAAAAGTTGTTGAACATAAATGTTATCGGTGTGGTATGAAGGGACACTGGGTACGTAATTGTCGTACGCTAGAACATTTAGCGAAACTTTACCAAGCCTCTATAAAAAGGAGTGTTAATAATGTGGAATGTGATGATAAGGCTCATAAAGATAATGATGTCAATGAACCAAATGATTATGTTATGTCACTCTTGGAGGCGGAAGATTTTTATGATTAAATAAGTTATACAGAAATTATAATAATTTTCTTGTATCGTTCTGAACTTATTATCAAATATCAATTATGTATGTATTAATGCATTTTCTTTTCTTTTATGAAGCTCATGGATATTTCAAATATTGCACACAAGAATGAAGATATATGTCTCATTGATAGTGCAACGAAACATACAATTCTTAAAGATAAGAAATATTTTTCACATCTAACAAATTGTAGTACAAGCATCAATACCATAGTGGGTAATACAAGATTAATTGAAGGCTCTGGAAGAGCAATAATAATATTACCCAATGGTACGAAATTTGTTAAGCTTTAAAGATATCCGCCGGAATGGATATCATATTGAGACTATAAATGAGGAGAATAAAGAATATCTACAAATTGTTACTGTTAGATATGGTGAAAAATATGTTCTGGAGAAATTACCAATGTTATCTTCTGGTTTGTACTATTCATATATAGTACAATTGAAATAAATGTTATGGAAAACCAGAAGCATGCTGATAAAGGCATATTTAATGTTTGGCATGACCGGTTAGGCTATCCTGGGTCAATTATGATGCGACGTATAATAGAGAATTCATACGGACATAATTTGAAACAGAAAAAAATACCAAAATCTCATGATTTCTCATGTGATGCATGTTCCAAGGGAAAATTAATTATTCGGCCATCACCAAGCAAAGTAGAAAGTGGGTCTCTCACATTTCTAGAACGGATACAGGGAGATATTTGTGGGCCAATACACCCACCATGCGGACCATTTAGGTATTATATGGTTTTAATTGATGCATCAACTAAATGGTCGCATGTGTGCTTACTATCTTCTAGAAACCTGACATTTGCGAGATTACTTGCTCAATTGACAAGATTAAGAGCACATTACCTTGATTATCCTATCAAGAAAATACGTCTTGATAATACTAGTGAATTTACTTCACAGACTTTTAATGAATGTTGTATGTCCCTTGGAATTGATGTTGAACATCCTGTAGCACATGTTCATACACAAAATGGACTTGCAGAATCATTGGTAAAACGTTTGCAACTTATTGCAAGACCTTTACTTTTGAAATCTAATTTACCAATTTCTGATTGGGGTCATGCCATTTTGCATGCAGCAATGTTAATTCGCATCAGGCCAACTAGTTATTTAAAAGTTTACCCCTTACAAATGGTTTTTGGTGAAGAACATAATATTTCCCATATTCGGACCTTTGGATGTGCAGTATATGTGCCTATAGCACCTCCACAACGTACTAAAATGGGTCCTCAAAGAAGAATGAGAATTTATGTTGGGTATAAATCTCCTTCAATTATAAAATATTTAGAACCATCTACAGGAGATTTATTTACTGCACGATTTGAAGATTGTCATTTTGATGAATCAGTCTACCCAACATTAGGGGGAGAAAATAAGCAGTTGAATAAAGAGATTAGTTGGAATGAATTATCATTGGCTCATTTTGATCCTCGTACAAAACAATGTGAACTAGAAGTTCAAAAGATAATTCATTTACAGAATTCAGCTAATCGAATGCCAGAAGCATTCACTGACCCAAAGAAAGTGACAAAGTCACATATTCCAGCTGCTAATACTCCTATTCGAATTGATGTCCCTGTAGGACAGCCGATTATAAATGAATCAAAAGCACACCTGAAGCGTGGTAGGCCTATCGGTTCCAAAGATAAAAATCCTCGAAAAAGAAAAGGAGCTAAAATTATAGATGGCCAAGTCGAGGATAATCAAGAAAAAAGTGTAGCTTTGGATGAGCCACTTCATGAAGAGAAATTATCTCCAAAGGAGAATATTGAGGCCCCAAAAGAGATCCAGGTACCTGAAATGTATGAAAATAATGAGATCTCAATAAATTATGTCACAAATAATATCAAATGGAATCGTAATGAAGTCAACGTTGACGACATTTTTGCTAATCATATAGCATATGATGTGATGAATGAAGAAGAAGATCATGAGCCAAAATCCATTCAAGAGTGCCAACAGCGAAAGGATTGGCCTCTATGGAAAGATGCCATAAATGCAGAATTAAAATCACTAGCAAAACGAAAAGTATTTGGACCTATAGTCCATACACCTAAAGATGTAAAGCCAGTTGGATATAAATGGGTTTTTGTACGGAAAAGAAATGAAAAGGGTGAAATTACAAGGTATAAAGCACGCCTTGTAGCCCAAGGCTTTACACAAAGACCTGGCATTGATTTTGAAGAAACATATTCACCAGTAGTGGATGCAACTACTTTTCGTTATTTAATTAGCCTAGCAGCAAATGAAGGGCTTGATTTGCATCTAATGGATGTTGTGATTGCTTATTTATATGGCTCACTTGATAGTGATATCTATATGAAAGTTCCTGAAGGACTCAAGATGCCAGAAGCATTTAATTCAAATTCACGAGAACAATACTCAATCAAATTAAATAAGTCTCTGTATGGCTTGAAACAATCAGGGCGCATGTAGTATAATTGTCTTAAAGAATATTTGTTGAAAGAAGGGTATAAAAATGACCCGATATGCCCATGCATTTTTATAAAAAGATCGAGAAACGAATTTGCTATAATTGCTGTTTATGTTGATGATATCAACATTATTGGAACTCCTAAAGAGATTTCAAAAACAATTAATTGTTTAAAGAGAGAATTTGAAATGAAAGATTTGGGTAGGACAAAATTTTGTCTTGGATTACAAATTGAGTACCTGAAGGATGAGATCTTTGTATATCAAGAAACTTATACAAAGAAGGTCCTAAAACGATTTTATATGGATAAGTCACATCCATTTTGTACTCCAATAGTTGTAAAGTCTTTGATAAAAGAAAAAGATCCATTCCAACCCCAAGTAATTAACGAAAAAGGTGTAGAACAATTACTTGGTCCAGAAGTACCATATCTTAGTGCTATTGGGGCACTGATGTATCTTGCTAATCACACAAGACCTAATATAACATTTGCTATTAATTTATTAGCAAGATATAGTTCTGCACCAACACAAAGGCATTGGAATGGTGTAAAGCGTATTTTTCGTTACCTCAGAGGTACTATGGATAAGGGGTTATATTATTCAAATGTATCTAAACATGAACTGATTGGTTATTCAGATGCTGGATTTATGTCTGATCCACATGATGGAAAATCACAAACAGGTTATGTATTTACATATGGAGGTACAGCAATTTCATGGCGATCTATGAAACAAACTATATCAGCCACTTCATCTAATAATGCAGAAATCCTAGCAATGCATGAAACAAGTCGAGAATGTGTGTGGTTGAGGTCAGTAATTCATCATATACGAACTACTTGTCATTTATCTTCTGGTAAAATGGTTCCAACAGTTCTATATGAGGATAATACTGCATGTATTGCCCAACTTAAAGAAGGATACATCAAGGGTGATAGAACGAAGCATATTTCACCAAAATTTTTCTTTACTCGTGATCTTCAACAGAATGGTGAAATAGATATCCAGCAAATCAGTTCAAGTGAAAATTTAGCAGATTTATTTACCAAGTCACTTTCAGAAGCAATCTTTGAGAAGCTTGTCTATGCTATTGGTCTTCGAAGATTCAAAGATCTCAACTGATGTTATCAGGGGAGTAATACTGATGTTGTCAACAGGGGGAGTCAATACGCGCTGTACTCTTTTTCCCTTATCTAGGTTTTGTCCCACTGGGTTTTCCTAGAAAGGTTTTTAATGAGGCAGCATTGGATAGTGTATCAATGGATGATGTACTCTTTTCTTTGACTAGGTTTTTATCCCACTGGGTTTTTCCTAGTTAAAGTTTTTAATGAGGCACATTCATAATGGACATCCAAGGGGGAGTGTTATAAATATATATGTATGTCCATTATTCATTCACATGCATCAACTATTCATTCACATTCACTTCAACTATTGTATCACATGTTTACTATAGTCTCATATGTGAATGTTTAGAGGGAAATTTACCTCTTATGACCCTGTGGTGGAAATTACACTAAAAGCCCATTTTCCATCTATAAATAGAGGTCTTCTGTAAACATTCTGGAATTACTGGAATAAGAATTTCTCTCTACTCTTTCTCTCTATCTTCTATCTCTTGTTCCTGTTCTAAATTCTCATTAGTTTTATATTACTTAAGTTATTTTTCTAGTTTTTTTATTATTATTCGGCACCAATTTTACCCCTCTAGTTGACTATTGTCAAAATCAATTTTTGTCTTTTTTTTTTAGTTATTTCATTTTATTTATGCTTCGTTGTCTTTTTGTCCTTTTAATTATTTTATTCCGAAGCGTAGTTGTCCTCATAAATATAGAGGGATGCGCCGTGATAGGATGCGTTCCTTTTTAATTTAAATTTAAATTTTTATGAAAAACTCAAACCGCAACCTGTTTATGAATCAAAAACATTTTTTCTCCCCCACTTACATAAAAGTGAGTAGGTTCCACTCATGTTTTCTCTCCCTTTAATAAGAAAGAAAATATTAGTGGAACCCACTCACTTTTAGAGAGAAAAAATATTAGTGGAACTCATACACTTTTATGTAAGTGAGAAAGAAAAAATATTTCTACTTTAAAAGCAAAAATATTAAACCTTTGTTTAATTTAAGCACACGAGGCAAGATGCTTGCTTGCTTTACGATATATATAAACACACACATGTTGTTTATGATCACGTTTGTACGTATCAAATGTTAATTTTGTTAGATGTTCAATGTGTAAAAGATTATTAATATTTCTATATTTTTACCCCTTATATAGATATACGGGGTGCGGAACAATTTAGGCTGTGTTTGTCATAACTTATTTGTGCTAGAGCGTGATTCTATTCTGTTCCAACAATTTTTTGTCCAAACATGTCCTAAAAGTCGAACCTTTTTTATCTTCTAGGCTTCAGTAGCAATGAGTTCAACAACATTCATCCTTGAAATTTTTTATTGCTAGATTTCATTCCGTAAAACTTGAAAAGTTCATTGATAGGTACGTGCTTGTATTGATAATAACTAGAGTTAGGGAATTATATTGAATGAATCTTTAAAGAAAAATTTGACAAAAAAAAAGGCCTCTTTATAAAATATATTGCCTAAAGCTACCTAAAATTCGCATGAAAATTATCTTCAATTGTGTATAACCTATATTTGACTATGTGCAAAGCTGAAAACATTTGCAGTTTTGCACATATGTCAGTGAAAATATGTTAAACATAATCAAATAAGAGTTGCACTACCAAAGAACCTTGAGTCTAATGGCCTAAGATACACCTTTTGTGGCATTAAGTTTGGAGTTCAATCTTAACTGCTCCTTAATCGTCATGCCTACTATTAGATACTTTTGGACAATAAATTTTATAATAAAATAATTTAAAGCAAATTTTCCCTATTTAGAAGGCTGGGTCAAACAAGGTGTTGAACTAAAAAACAAAAGGCCCTTTTATATTTAAGTAGGCTTAGTGTTTTAATCCCATATTTAATGCATAAGCACATGGCTTCTGCTATATGACATCTCATACAAATTCTAACATGTTTTGTAATTCTGGCATGCAACATCAAGGAATCAGATTCAATGCCTATCCTTTGGATAGACATTGAGAGCTCGTCTAATCTGGACGGTCTAAATTTTATTTTTTATTTTTTTTAAAAAATATTTTAATGGGTAAAAAACTTAAAATAAAGATAATCTTCTAACTAATATTTTTTCAAAAAATAATTTTTTTTAATTAAAAATCACTAATTTTAAAAAATAAAATCTAGATCTGATCCCAAAATAAGCACCGAAATGCGTTCCACAACATCAAAGGGTTCATCTAATCTCTTCTATGTCAAAGAATTTCCCATGTAACGATGCATTGACTTTTTGTCACTCTAACAGCCAACATCAAAGCTTTCATGGCGTTTTCCTTCATAATCTTTTATCTAAAAAATTATTTTAAAGAAATAAATTTAACAACAAAGTTATGTACAAAAAAGAGAGGGTATTTTTAACAATTCCTCTAACCCCTTCCAAACTTCATTAATTTACTGACTTATGGGACCCACAAGATGGTAACATGTGATTTACCCTTGTTAGTTTCCAAATCATTCAGGGATACCTTCTTCCTCTCTCTTTATTGTTGAGTCGAAACTCTCCTCCCTTATGAACATCTCTTGCCGTACGGCACCCTCAACAGCTGTTTCTTTGACTTCTTCGACCTTAAAGCCCCACCTAGTCCCAAACTCATTGATAGTGTTATTATGTGTGTTTTTGTCATTAAAACAATCAATTAAATTAGGTCCTATATTAATTATATAGTTTAGAATCAATTTAGGTCATTCTCCCAAAGAACAATATGTTGGTTTTTCTTTAGGTTGAATTTGGGTGATAATTCCGAGCAAAACAAATTTGGGTGATAAAAATGTAATAGAATGAACCTAAATTAAAATACCAGACACTACTACCTAAATGAAATTAAACTAACTAAATATAAGTTGGAAATGACTCTAAAACCTATATGAGAATAGAACTAATCTATATGCAAATGCAATTTGGGAGGTATGGAAAGAAAATTAAAATCCTAAGCAAAGAAATTAACTAACAACTAAGAAAATCAAATAAGAAAAGGTAAAGAAGGTTTACTATAGATATGGTGAATGAAACAACTCAAGATTCATATGGAGTTAATTTTCTAACTCAAATTAATTAATTAGACCAAAGGGATATTGATAAAAGAAAAGGATTAATAAGTCTAATAATCTAATTAAAATATGGGAAACCCTCAAGTTCAATAACACTTGATTCATTAAAAAACTTATAATGGCGTAAGCGCTGGTCATTTAACCCATTAAAACCAATCACAAATAAATCCAAATTAATTTTAGAAATAATGTTTACAATTGTCTAATTAGACAGCTAAATAATTAAACCAACCCAATTAAACAATCAAGAGGATAAACTAAATTGATAATTAAATTAATAATAAAAACTCAATTAATAATTCAATTGACAATAAAAAGTTTACAAACAAAAACTCCAACGAGTGTCTCAGCACAAATCAATTCAATTTAAAAGAAATAAGTCTACGATCTAAAATCTGTTCTCAATTATTACAACTTAAAATTATTTAAAACTAAATAATACTAAGTTTAAATAAAAATAAATAAAAATGAACGACATTGTCTTTAAGTGTAGTCTCCTAGTCTTAGCTTTCTCCATGCTCTTTCAAAATTGTCTTCTAAAAGTACTCAAGCTGCCAGAAAAATCATTCTCCCTCCAAGCACTAAACTATCCACGGCCATGAAGAGAAGAAAAGTGGAGAAATAATGGTGAGGGTGCCTTTGGCTGTGGCTATTAAGGGGGGAGAGTATTAAGGTCCTGTTTGGTTCAGGGAATTTTAAAAGAGGGAAGGGAACTTAAAAGAGGGAAGGGAAGGGAAGGGAAGATAAGAGTGAACTTAAAAAAATAGAACTGTTTGGTTGGCATGAGAATGGAACTTAAGTTGACTGGAAATGAAATGTTTGATATGAAGAATTTGGGGTGGATTAAGTGGGAACTTGAGACAAAATTCCCATTATGCCCTTATGTAAAAAATGTTGGAGAAGACAGAAGTTCAGGTTCCAACGAACTAGTCAAGTTCGAACCAAACAATGGAGTTCGAACTTGAATACTTTGTTGCATCCAGTTTGCTGTCATTAACCATACAGTAGCTTGAAACCCAACCCCATTGATATATCATTGTTTGGAAAACACAAATCAAGATGTCCAGTTTGAACGGCTTATATGGGTTTATTAGTTTCAGCTTCTATTTTACATTATATAATACGCAGCACAAAACCATTGAAATAAAACACTTTCACATTCACTCTGGTTCACGAGCAGCACGTTATCGGACAAAAACCATCACACAAATTAAACACTCATTTCATCTTATTACCTGGTCTCAATAGTCTTCTGCAACTTTGAGCTGGAAAGTCAGATAGGGCTCGAAAGCAAGATTCAGATCGCAAACTTTGAGAGCTATCGAACCAACGCTAGATTCAGATCGAGTTCTCACAGCACCTACTTCTCTCTTTCGCAGCTCATGATTGTCGCAGACCGAGAAGTGGCGTCGAAGAGAACTGCTCTGTTTGAAGTTTTCAGGGGCTTTTTTGACCCAAATTTTCAACCTCCCGAGAACATTTTAGAGATCCCGCCATTTTGAGCTGGAAATCTGATTCCCACGTTCGTGGGAGCTGAGGACCTGGAGGGAATCCAACTCACCGGAAGTATCCTACGCCAAACAGTCTTTTTAAGTGGGAACTTTCCCAACTTCCCTTTCCCTCCTCCAAATTCAGTGAACCAAACGGGACCTAAGATGTTGATTGACGCCTTGACGGGTCCCCTTGGCTGTACGTGTCTACAGTTCCGAGAAATATTCAGAATGATGGTGATGTTCAATGAGCGTTTCATGTAACAATTTCATTCCATTCAAATTTAAGAAACCCAATATTTTTTTTTTAAGTTTTCAAAAAACATTCTGCATCGTATGAATTTTTAATATGTTTTTTATTGTCTTATAAAAATGAAATAAAATCATGATCTATTTAGTTAGAAATATTGCTCAATCATAAGATAGTAATCACAATATTAATAGTTTAAGTTAAATAATCCCATAATTAATTTAAATTTATATTATTTCTTAAAATTGGCTAATAATCTAAATATTATTAATAATTTCAAATTAGCCGAAAATAGTCCCAAAACAAATGAATAAGGTGGGATATAACATATTAAGTTTAGGATTTATCAACTCTCCCATACTTATCATTTGTACTCCTAGGCAAAACAAATGAAGTCCAAGGGAGAATAACAAAAATAACAACTAAAATAAACTAAAGCTTCAAAAATAAATGTTTTAATCACAAGAAAAAAGTAAAGAAAACCAATTCAACACCTTTCTTATCCAAGTGATCTTCTCATGAATTAAGAAAGTAAACATCATGGCAATTTTATTGACAAAGGGGAACTTAAGCTAGAAATCTCTCACCAAGGATAACATGTATGTAACTCTTCACTCAAAAGTGTATAGGTTTATGTTTACACTCAAATCTATCCATATACAATACTATTTCCTTAGGCTTGATAAGAATCTAAATTTTCCACCACTAATAAAGCAAGTGCATGCATAAATCCAAAGGACTTTTATTAGGTTGTAATGTGGCTAATGTTAAGAAAGAAATGGTACGGTGTTTGGAAAAATAAAATTGAATATCTTGAAAGATGAATGTCCCGTTTGGATTTAGCTTTTTAAGAATAACTTTTAAAATTTACGAGGTAAAAATGACTTTTGGAGAATAACTTTTGGATAAAAATAATAGGGTTTGGATGTTGTTATCAAAATAGCTTTTTCAAAATCAAATTTACCAAAAATGACGTTAGCTTTTGGTATAATTACATATAAAGGATAAAGTTGTATTTTAAATATTATAAATATTATATTTCATAATAAATACCAAAAATTACATAAATTTATGTACAAAATTAAAATACTTAAGGGTACTAACTGGTACTAAAAAAAACACTTCAAGATCTTAAAATTTTATTTTAGGATATTAAAAAAATATTTCAGGGTAATGAATGATCTTGAAAAAATATTTTAAGGTACTGACATGTACTAAAAAGATACTTAAGGATATTGAAAAAAATACTTCATAATCTTGAAAATTTATTTTAGGATCTTGAAAAAATATTTTAGGGTAATGAATAATCTTGAAAAAATATTTTAGACCAAATGGACACCGATTTGCGACAAAAACAAAAAACTCAACGATTTGCAACGGAATTCAATTTCATCGCAAATCACAGAATATATTCCCCCTTCCTCCACATTTTGCTTCTTCATGTGGTCTTCACTCTACCATTCTCTCTCCATCAGCCCTTCTCCGCTCCTGCCTCCTTCAGCCGTCCGTTGTCAGTCCGCCTGTCTACAATCCGGCCTTTGTCACCCTCTCTCCGGAGGTATTTTCCAATGAATATGAGCTTTTTTTCTTCTTATTTTGTCTTATATATTAAGTACCTTCAAATATTTCTCCTCTTATTTAGCAATCATTTGGGTGGTGTTTTAACAATTACTAGCATATTTCTTTTGTGCTTGGTTCAATTATTAGATCTTAACTTATTTTTCCTTCTCTTTTTTCAAATAAAACATTTGACATGCTCCATGCTTTGAAAAAAAATACCCCTGTGAAGTGCTTTTTTATTTAAAAGTTATGTGTCTCTCTCTTTTTTAATCAAGGGAAGAAAAAAAATAAACTTAATTAATTAGTTCTAATTAAGTTTCCTGAAAATCTTATTTCACACTTATCTTCAACGACTTTCATCATATGAAAAGTGAATGAGTTTTTGTGGTTTTGCTCCAACAACAAGTATTATCTCACAATATAAAATTGGAGCTAGAGAATATTTGGTACTTAGTACACTTATTTATAAAATATAGTGGATATTTGGTTAGTTTTATTTATAAATCACGCCATTAAATATTTTATATGAATATATAAAGTTATCATTCATTTATTATTACATAAACTTTATATTTATGGGAAATAATGTTCATTGAATAAAGAAAAAATTGAAAACTTATTAAATTTTAAGACAACATTAATAAAGTTTAACGTTTTTTTTATTCCGATAAAGTAGATTATGAGTGATTTATGAATAAAGTCAAAGTAGCATATATTGATGGCATTCTAGTGTACTATCACCATTCTCTAGTTGCTTGCTAGGATTTGTTCTTTGTTGAATGCATATGTTTGTTTGCCATGTTCTTCATTAAGTGGCAATTTGTTGGTATAAGCTGCTCGATATATTTGCCACTTATATTTGTGACATGTTGATATGTAAAGCATACAAAATATTTTGGTGGCCTAATTAGTAAGGAAGTTAGAGTTAGTTAATTAGATTAGTAATCTAATTAGTTAGTATTACTTTTTTATGTTATTATGTTGTTGTCATTATGTTATTACCGTCGCACAATGGCTAAGGAAGTCTAAGTCATTATCTTATATCAAGGGTAGCTTAGACTATTGTAGTGTGTTTAATATTGGCAAATAATGGATGAAAGTGCATAGTGATCTACGTTTTCTCTCCCCTTTCCCTCTTCTTTCCTTAATTCTTCTAAATTCATTTGTTTCCTATCTATAACATGTATGTCCCCACTGCATATCTTTGGGGTACAAACAACATCTCAACCAATGCTTAGGATGCAAACATTGATCATAATGAAACAAACTTCTTATGTAGGGTTGGGTTGGGGAAGTATGGAAGGTGATCGTGATAGGATTTGGATGTACAATCGTCTAACTCAGAGAAAACAACTAACTCGAGTATTCTTGGAAGGTTTGGAAAAGTTCATCCAATTTGCTTCGACGCAAGCAACTAATTCAAGTTCTGCAATCAATTGCCCATGTGTGAAATGTAGGTGTTTAAAATTTCAAAATCTGAGCACGGTTAGAATCCATTTGTGTAGAAAGGGATTCATGAAGAATTATAAATGTTGGGAATGTCATGGGGAAGTCCGATAGACATTGAGTGGTTATTACGGGGACAAAAGTTATCGAGATAACCTTAATCAATATGAAAAGTTGGTTATACATGCCATGAGACCGTCGATTGGCTAATATTTTGATCTCATTACTCATGCCGAATCATCATACATGGGAGAGGAGACCGGTACACATACTCAACCATCATACATGAGAGAGGATTCTAATTCGAAAGCTGATAGGTTCTATAAAATGCTTCAAGATGCGCAACATCTATTATGGAAAGGGTGCGAACACATTGAAAATAGTGAACATTCATCGCTATCAGCTATCCTAACAACACTAAGCTTGAATAGATATCACCATATGAGTGAGAAGAATTATAATGAAATGATGCAAATAATGGGTAAGATTGTTCCGAATGACAATAATTTGCTGAAGGATTTTTACCAAGCAAATAAAAAGGTGAAAGAGCTTGGGCTTAGATGTGAACAAATTCATTGCTACCCCAAAAGATGTATGCTCTATTACAAGGATGATGCTGAGCGGACCAATTTTAAATCCAAAGTTGTAAGCAAGATATGGTACTTTCCTCTCATGCTTAGACTTCAAAGATTGTATTCAGTAGAACAAACAGTAGCTCACATGAGATGGCACTGAGAGCATCACAGAGTTGAAAAATTTGTGACACATCCTTTGATGCTAAAGCTTGGCTTAAATTTGACAAGGTGAATCCTTTGTTTGCTGCAGATCCCCATAATGTTCGTCTTGATTTATGTTCGGATGGGTTTGCTCTTTTTAACAAGACATGTAGGAATTATTCTTGTTGGCATGTGATTTTGACTCCGTATAACCTCCCCCTTCCATGTACATGAGAAGAGAGTTTTTGTTCCTTAATGCATTAATTTCTAGGCCATCCAACCTAAAAAAGAAGATAAATATATACCTGAGACCTTTGATAAACAACTTAAAGATGTTATGGAGTGATGAGGTTCTTACATACAATATATCATTAAGCTAGAATTTCACCATGCAGGTTACTTAATGTGGACGATAAATGATTTTCCTGCATATGGGATGTTGAGTAGTTAGCAAATATCGGGGAAGCTTGCATGTCTAATATGTCTGGAACAAAACGTGAGTTTTAACTTGCAATACAGTCACAAGGTCTGTTGGTTTGACAGGCACCAGTGATTCCTACCCATCAATCATCCGCTTAAGAAAAATAAAAAATACTTCAGGCATGGTGTGAATGAACGATCAGATGAACCTTATCATTTAAATGGTAAAGAAATATGAGACAAGGTAAAGCACATTCAAAATGTTGAATAGGGGGCTGCTTTCAACGAACCTGTGGGATATGGTGTTCATCATCATTGGAGCAAACGCAACATCTTTTAGGATCTATCATATTGGAAAAATCAATTGTTAAGACACAACCTCGATATCATCCATATTGAGAAGAATGTGTTTTGCAATATTCTGTATAATGTGATGGACACCGAGGACAAGACAAAGAATACAATCAAGGCAAGACGGGACACAGAAGCAATTTGTAGAAGGACTTATTTACATTTAGTGGAGTGTGCCGCAGATCGGATTTCCAAACCTAAAGCACCATACACATTGAATAAAGAGTATAATATATAATTGTTGCAATGGGTTAAAGATCCTAAACTCCCAAATGGTTATGCATCAAGCTTATCAAAATGTGTCGACATGAATTAGGCGAAGTTATTCGGGATAAAGAGTCATGATTGTCATGTTTTCTTCAGAGATTGTTGCAGTGGGCCTTCAAAGCATTACCGAATCATATATGGACTATTCTGATAGAATTCTCCATGTTTTTAGAGAAATTTGTACTTTCAAGCTTAATGTTGAAAAGTTACGGTATGTGGAGGCGAGTGTGCCAATAATGCTATGCAAGTTAGAGATGGTGTTTCCTCCTAGCTTATTTTACTTAATTGAACATTTTCCTGTTCACTTGGCTTATGAAACAAGGGTGGGAGATCTACAACAATATAGGTGGATATATCCGTTTGAAAGGTAATATGCATATCTTTTTTGTGCAGGTATTAATTGTCCCATATGGTGCTATAGTTTATAAATACCCTCTGGTTGTCCATTATAAGTTTTTACATATACTTAACTACAAGATAAAAAATCAAAAATACATTGAAGGATCCATCGCTATATCGTATCTAGTCGAAAAAGCCACTAAATTTGCATCATACTCGTATCTCCCTGGTATTATATCAAGATGGAGAGGAGTACCTCACAACAATGATGGCAATGATACAAGCTGTTAGATATCAATATTTAATTTTCCAAGTCGAGTGTAGGAAGGCAATATAGGTCAACTCTGGAAGGAAGAGATAAGCAAGTAGCAGAGTGGGACATTCTAAACAATTGTGAAAAAGTCGCCCCGTGCTTAAAGTAAGATTTCCTCTATTTTTACTATTACAATAAGTATTAAAGTATTAATTTCATTTTTATATTATAATTACTTCTCTAATTGGGTCTGATCGAGAAATCCTTCAAGGTTAGATTCTGAAGTTGATTAATTTATGAAGGTTGAGTTTCCTCAATGGTTTCAAGACTACTTTGTTGAAAACCAATCAACTCCCCATGATATTGCGTGGATTTTATCTTATGGAGCTGCAAGAGTTGTTACCCAGTTCAGAAAATATGTAATCAATGGGTATTGGTTTGCAACTTTTGAAGCGAACGAAAATATGTCAAGCTGCAATTATGGTGTATGTTGTCGATGCGGCCAAGTTGACGGGGTTGATGACAACTACTAAAGGAAATTAATTGACATAATTTAGCTGGAGTACTAATGGGACAATTCGACAACTACTACGGGAAGTTAATTAACTAACATAAATGTGAGTGGTTTGATAACACTCCACGTAGGACAAAAATGGACAAATATGGAAATGTTGAGATCCATTGGGCAAGGAGATATGTGGTTGGTTATGACCCATGCATACTTGCTCAATAGGTGGAACAAGTTTATTATACATCATATCCTACATCCCGCCAAGGGTGGATGGGAGTTATCAAAACCAAAGCCCAGAATATTATATCCAAATCGAAAGAGTTAGAAACAAATGAAGATATGACTGAACTGTTCTAAGCTGATGTAGAACATGTACTGCTCATAAATATTATCGAGGATGATGTACAAAGAAATTTCTTTGATTCCACCATGGAGTTAGAGTTGATTCCTATGCAGATTGACAATAAGGAATCAAACGATGAGGCACAAGAGATTTATTCTAGTAGTGAATTTGAATTCGATGACTATGAGACTCCAGAGGAAGGTGTGGAAGTAGAGGTTGAAGAACATGAATCGTCTAGTTGATTTGTGTTAGTTCTTTGTTTATAGCGATTTGTTATACTAGATACTCCGTTATCTCGCCATTGACATATTAAGTATATTTCTTATATTTATATATATTTTGACATAATAGTTATAAGTGTTCACAGATAGAGCCTTCAGTTGGTCGTTCAGGTAGTGGTGGTAGACCCTGGGGCTATCCTATCAAAGGCGATAAGACAACATCATCCGCCTACTTTATCGGAAGAGGTCTTACCTCTTCTCTAGATCTGCCTCCACTTAATTTGTCATATTTGCCATCTACTACCGACTCTATTATGGGCAGTAGAGGTGTGCCTACCACTCCTACTTATCCACACTAAGGGGCAAAGAAGGTTTACTTTATACTTCACATTGATTTACATATATTTAGTTTTCTCTAATCATCTATGTACTAACTTTTTCAATACTTCACATTTCTTCCTTCAGCATACTATGTCGTGTAACATCCCAAATTTTGGGAGTTGAAAATTTAGTATTTTATGGAATTAAATTATGAGATTTGGCCTTAATTATATGTGAGAATGACTATTTGAGATTTAGGTTCTTTTCCCTTAATTTAATTTAGGGAAAGAATAATTAAAAAAAAAGAAATATTTAGATCTAAAATTTATGAGACTAAGTTGCCAAATTATTCCAGGAAAAATTATTAACTTAATTAATTAGTTAAATGAATAACATAAGATGTTGTTAAAAAAATAATAATAATAATAGGTGCAGCACATACTCCCTCCATTCATTAAACTTTCGGTCCACCCTATAAGTAATCAACCCATATAAGCAAATAACCCAATATATGCTTTCTTGGCCCAACATGTAAACATCAGCTGCTTACTTTTTGCCCAAACCCAAGAACAGTATAAAACCTCAAATAAAATCAAACATTCATGATCTCTCTATCAGCTTCGAATCAGCAACAGCAAGGCAGAAGCAGTTTGTTTTTTTTGGGCCATAATAACCATCCCATTTCTCCATTAACTTTCGGCCCAAACCCAAAACCCATCATCCATTAAACCATAAGCTACAAACCGAAAAGAGGAGAAACAAAACACATAATTATGCAACAGATCAACACGTCAGGATCCAGCTGTCAGCTCCACTTTGCATGCAAGATCCCTCTGAACCGATGGTTAAGCTTGAACTTTGGGTCTTTAAATAAGAAGCATTTCATCTGTTTTCATTCATCCAAGCAAGCATTCAGAAAGAAAAGAAAAACACAGATAAGGGAGGGAGAAAACCGAGAGAGAGAGTTTGGAGAGAGGTGAGAGAGGAAGCTGAAAACTCACATTATCTCTGTTCTTATCGCTGAAAAACAGAGGAAACCAACCAGCGACTTGCTTCAACGTTTTGACAGAAGCCTCGTTGGTAAGTGATATACTCTCTTCTTCCTTCGTTTTCTGTCATAAACTCACGTAGCATGGAGCTAAAAAGGAGTTAAATCATACCTTACTGAAACCGAAACTAAAAGAGAAAAGAAAACAGAGAGCTAAAACTGAAAAGGAAAAACGTGGAACAGGGGCTGTCATCGGCTTGTGAGTCTTATGAGTGAATATATATATGGGATGAAGAAAACCGAACTGAAACTGAAACCAAAACAGAAACATAATGTAAAAACTGAAAGAAAACTAAAAATGAAAACTTTAGTTTAAAACAGAGGCTATGCGTTAATATCAGTAGTATCATTGTCTTCCTTAATCATTTGGCTATCATCGGTCTTCATGATTTGTATGAGGAAACCATGCATGATATATTGCTGAAAACGTGGCTGATATATATATATATAAAATTTTCATCTTAGCTTGCGTGTGTAAACAGTGAAAGAAAAAGAAGAAAATGCTGGATCCATGTTCCTTGTATGTGTGTATCTTTTGCTGTCATACCGTTAGTTTCTCCACAAAGTTTTGCTGAATATGTATATCTATATTGTGGTTGCAAATGAAAGAAGAGAACGTGGATGTATGCGTGTTTATATATATGTGTGTGTGCATGTCGTTGCTGTATGTGTTTTCTTTATGTGCATGGGTACTGTTTTTGCAAAGAAAAGGAGTACTGGAAGTGTGTGTTTGATTATGCATACATTTGTGACTATCTTATGCTGTGGAAAAGGAAAAGGAAAAGAATGATGAGGGGCTGTTGTATATAAGTTGTTATATGGTTATTTTAAGTGTATAAGTAAATGAATGAAATATATAAATAAAAATTAGTTAAGTGGTAATTGTGTTTATCAAAGCCTAATTTAAAGTATGGAAACCATAATTAGCATGATATTATGGATAATTGAAGGAAACCATGAGAAACATTAAAAATTATGTGGTAAATTATATGGTAAGTAGTGTCTATTTAAGGTGTCAATTCCATAATTTAGGAATTCAAGTTATTAAATAAAAGAATAATATTAATGATAATAATGTGTCCTCAATAGGAATAAGGGAATAAACAATGGGAGTATTATTATCGGTCTGCTCTTAAAATTAAGAGAATTATAATTCTTAATGTGTGGATTTTTTTTTTAGGATATTATTAAGTGTTAGAAAATTTATCTGTATAGATTAAATTGTGGAGTGTATTTGAGCTCTGAAATTAGGAGCAGTGTGAAAGTAATTAGCTTTGGCAAGAGGTAACCACTTTCCACTTGTTATGATTATTAATATGTTGCTATTAAGTATTTGTTAAATTGATTATGATTATTTTAAATAAAATTGTCTTGTGGAATTTTATGAGTTAAGATATATGCATTTATTTAATCATGATAATTATGGAATGGGAAGAATTGGGAGAAGATGTAAAGTTATTTACACCACGTGGTGAATGCCTCCATTGGTGCACAATGGTTGGCCTTTTTATTGTCCCAACGGTTCAAGAGGAACTAGCCCAACAGTTCAAGAGGGCTTACGACACCCCAATAGTTCAAGAGGGGAAAAGATCCATGGTCTGGGACATGTGCTCTGAGGATTTTGACCGGTCATCATCACCTGACCAGTGAGCTTTTGGAGTAACCAGTAACATGGATGTAACTTAGCCCATGGGTCTAGTCGGGGGAAATAAGGTGGATTGGTTGGATTGAAAGGGAGGGATTCTGTGAATTAAATTCAAAAGATTTGAGACACCCATTATGTTATTTAATAATAATGTGATTTATACAAAGAGAATGTTGATGAATTGTTTGTTTTTAAATCGAATCGTTTTATTCCACTTAGCATCTCACTAGCGCATATTGATTCATAATGAGCTGGACTGATGGTTACAATTTTTTCCCAGGTGATCAGTCCGGTCCAGGTCCTACAGGGAAGCTGACAGAAGCATAATATACTTTCATCAAGTAGGGCTTTTGTTTGTTATTTTGATGAATGGATAATTGTATATTGCCACACATTAAGACTTATCATGCATACTTTAGTATATTTTGAAAATTTTAAATTCCTCGTAAATTCTAATATTAGGTTAACTTTGATTATTATGTAATTACCCTAATTAATAGATGGTAATTTAGTTAATTAAAACGGTGGTTGTTTCATGTCGCCTGGGAGCCAAGTCGGGGAAGATTGTTCCTCTAATACACCAGTGTGGGGATCGATTAATCCTACGATAGAGCTGACATGGAATATTGGCCGACTTGTATTTGGGTAGGGGCAGTATTCAATTTTGAATTTTATTAAGTTATCTTTAAAGGAAAAAAAACAAAATGTGATGACTCATACCATTTGACAATAAGAAAATATCAGTTTTAAGGTAGAGAAAAAATATCAAAAAAGTTTTAACTCTATATCTTTTATTTTTTATATTAATGGTGAAAAATTATAGAATTTCGCAAGCAAAAAAGTTTCATTGTCAAAATTGTTTTATTAGTTGTTAAAATGTCCTTATGAAAATCTAGTTGTGAAAATGACTTTTAATGTTGTTAAAATAGCTTTTCATGTTGTCAAAAATTTTTCAAGCTTCTAAAATTCTATATGCTAGAGGAAAAACTAGGAGAATTTTTAATAATATAAAAAGTCATTTTGACAACATTAGAAGCTATTTTGACAATAAGATTTTCATGGAGACATTTTAACAACTAATAAAGTCATTTTAATAACATGAAAAACCATTTTGGCAACAGGTCTTTTTTGATATTAGAATTCCGTAACTTAGTCACTAATAATATCGAAAAAGTCCCTCAGGACTTTTTTGTAAGAGAATTTGGAGTTAGGACTTTTTTGATATTTTTTTTCTATCTTGGTACCTCATTGATAATTTTCCTTTGACAATTCTTGTATACAATTCATGGTAATGGAGATTAGAAAATATGATTATTTAAAAATATTAAATTTATTTCTATGTTTTACACTAGTCCTTCAGAAAATTCTCATAAAACTTAAGAAACTTTTGTTTGAAATAAATATGATTTATAAAATCCTTTAACTTAACCCTTGTAAAATTTATGAGCGAGATATCCCAAAAATAAGGAGTTACGTTATTGTTATTTGAATTAAGTAATTTTCTTTCATATTCATTGACTACCCAATATGAATCATAGTAAATGATGAGATGAGGGTTATTGTTGTTTCTGCTGATACTCACCACTAAAATAAGCACGCACAAGGCCTAAATTTTAATTTATGATTGTGGAATGAGATAGCACATTTACTTATCACAGAACAAGTTGATATAAATGCATTGTTTCAACTAATTATTCATTGTTTCAATTATCTCTGTGAATATAGGGAGTTTCTGATTTTTCCACTTGAATTACTTCAGTTATTTCTTCCACGCTCACCACTTGATATGCATCCTCAACCACAAAATTACAGTATCAAAACAATTTTATTAATCATAGCAAAAGTTGAGAACTCTTGCATGAAGTCCTCTGACCATATCCAACTATTTCTTACTTCCAATAACTTGATATTCTGTGTTATCTTTGAGAATGACAAAAGAGAAACATGTAACTTATTGTCGTACTTGAATTAACCCTGTAAACACATAACTCAGCTGGTAGGAGGTTGTCCTAATAGCTTAATCAGTGGTTTTGTGAATAAGTAGTTGCGTTAAACATAACTTGATATGAACTCTTTCATGGAATCCTTTTTTAGGAATACAAGTTCAAAGGAAGAACCTAATTCTAAAAGACTAACTTGATATGAACTCTTTCATGGGATCCTTTGTTAAGAACACAAGTTCAAAAGAAGAACCCAATTCTAAAAGATTAACCTATTAGGAGGGTAAATCTTAACTTAGAAACCATTTTTTACTGATGTGAGATTCGTAACATCATTAGATCATTATGGTTTCTGTATCAGCTCCGCTGAAGAATGCAATTGATTGGGCATCAAGACCCCCAAATGTGTGGGCAGGCAAAGCTGCGGCCATTGTAAGCACAGGAGGAACTGGCGGAGGAGCGAAAGCGCAGTATCATCTTCGCCAAGTGGGAGTGTTCATTGACCTTCATTTCATCAACAAGCCTGAGTTCTTCCTCAATGCATTCCAGCCTCCTGCTAAGTTCAATGCTGATGGCGATTTGATTGATGAAGAAGAAAAAAATAAGCTCCTGAAGCTTCTTCTTTCTCTGCAGCAATTTACTCTCAGACTTCAAGGCAAAGCCTGATGAACTTGAACCCTAACAAATACTGAACATAGAGAATAACAAGCTGTGGATTTCAGATTCACCATCACATTATTGATTGCAACTTCTGTATTGTCTGTATTATTTTGGAATTTTTCCTCATATATTGCCTTGTAATTTCTGTATTTAACAATCACATTATTGTTTGCCATGTGCGTGACAATCTGTGTTTAGCTCCTTTGAAATCAGGTGGGGAAAATTACATCTAAAAATTTACCTCCATTTCAATGGGAAGAAAAGTTTGGGGAAAGAAAATGGGGGCACGGTAGTAGACCGTTCACTACCCCCAAAACATAGAGGGGGGAGAGAGTTTTTTTAAAAATAAAAAATAAAAAAATTTACACTACATATGGAGGCAGTGGACCATAGTTGCTACCAAAGAAAATGGAGAGTAGAAAATTAAATAGAAAATATTATCACATTGGGCCCGTTTGAATCAAAATTTGTTCCCCGTCATTACTCGAGGTTTGGTAATATGAAATTTTTATTCTTGGGTTGTGAATTTGAACTCTCCTCTGTCCTTCGTTATCTTCAACATTTGGCATTTTGGTGTGAGCCATTCCAATAACCTGGAATACAAAAACACAATGAGAACCTGCAGATATTAAAACACACAAAAGCTCTTCACCTTCACATGACCATCAACTGCCTCTAGTGAAATCCACTAAAGAACTTGATAATTTAATTTATTTATAATGAATAACCCGTGATTAAGCAACATATGAATTAAGCTCCTCTTAACCATGACATGCCTATCACATGCATATAGTTAAACTCACTCATGCTGTTAATAATTAAACTTATTTAACCATGCCAATGATGAGTAACCTATGGTTAGGCAACATGTGAATTAGTTAGAACTAATAATTCTGTATATTCTTGTAATTGTAAATACTACATTGTATTCTAGAATAATCCCCTATGACTTATGTCATTGTATAATTGGTTCTGGATTCTATAAATAGAAACAAACATGGGGCACTATTTTTCAAAGCCTGACCATTATTCTTATTCCTTTTTCTATAATCTTATGAGAATTAATCCTCTTAACCACGATGTGCCCGTCACGGTTGATATGTGATTACTTTATGTCAATGAAAGGAAAACAACGTTGCTTACTATTGAAAGTTGAGAGATTGAAAGGCCAAACATAAATTTTGAAATCAAGTAAGGGAAAACGAGGTAAAATTATTAAATTATATTTTATCAAATTTGACATGATTTAGAATTTGTTTATTTAATGAAGTAAGTTACAATTTAGATATTTCAGTTGTCTTTTAATGGAATTTTTCCTTTGCATTAAAGGGTAATTATAATCCACATGATTAGAAAAGTTATTTTAGGGAACATGTTACAAATAACCTACTGGACTCATTTTCTTAATATTCTCAAATTAGCTATCTAACTCCTATATTAAGGAAAAATTGAAAAAAGGAGAAAATTAAAATAAAGGACCTAAATATAATAATATTTATTATAAAGGACCACAAAAATTGTAATTACTTAAAAAGATCGAACATCATAATATAAATTTAAAATTACTAAATTTCTACCTAACCAAACTTCATGTATTATCTCTTGTATTCATAATTAAAAAAAGTAACTAAAATTTCCCATCATAATATGGCCTTTTTTTTTTTCAATATATTATTTTACTAATAACTATTATATCATATTTTTTTTAATTTTTATTTTTCACCAATTTATATTATTAAGTTGCCCAATTTATATTATCAACATTGATATCAATTGAAATTTTTGTTGATTTTACAAAATTTATAATTTTTAAAAATTTTAGAATTTGTAATTCTTTTTCATAGATATATTCAAATTGTGAACAATGAAAATTGATAAAAAATATTTTTTAATATAATGAAACTTAGAATTTTGTATTAGTTTAAAAAATAAAATGTGGAAAAGAATGTAGGAATGAATATAGAAACTTTTGTTATGGGCATTTTAGTACTTTCAATTTTATATTTTTATATTTCGTCATTCTAAATAATTATAATTTTTATGGTCCTTTTCCATAAATATTTTTTCCTCTTGATCCTTCATTCTAATTTTGCCAAAAAAAAAAATCCAAACTAATATATTTCTTAGAGGTTAGATATAGTTATCTCTAGAACTGATCGAAGCTAAAATTTTCTAGACAATAACTATTAATTAAGACCAACATTTCAAAGGAAACAGCTGGCTGAAAACTTGACAAAACTTCATCGACTCTGTCCAGTGTCCAGTTGTGGACAATTCAGTTAATGTATTATTAAAAACCAATAAAATAAAATAAAATTTGACAAAAGCAAGAAAAAATTCCTAAAAAAGGACTGTAAAAAAATAGAAAGACAAAAAGATGCTTCCAATTTAAATATGCCTACGAGATGAGATGTTCCCATTATATTCAAAATTAATACCAAATGGCTCCAATATATATTTTTTAAAAAGCACCCAGCCCAGCATTCTCCCTCCCCTCTCTCTTTACTGCGTTTCTGCGATGTTGGTGGTATTACCCTTCTCGCCGCTTCCGGCCGAACAACACCGGGATGATTCAGTGTCAAGACAAAAACAAGGCGTGACTATTGGCAGAGTAGGCAGAGTCTACAAATATCGACCCCCCAATCCGTTCACTCATCATTCTAATTCAAAATATGTTCTTAGGTCGATCTGAAATCCCTAGTAGAGGTCGAAGCTGAACAACAAAAATAGAGTGGATTTTGTAGGTAAGAGTTATTTCTTCTTCCAACCATGAGGAGCAGGAAGAAAGCTTCTTTCCCCGCCAAACTCTCCATTTCTACTGAGCTCGCCATTTTTACCTACACATCATATGGAAAATTTCACAAAACATGAGATGTATGGAAGAAACTGAAAAACCCCTATTAATACACAAAAGAGAAGAATTAGGAAAAAGCCACAGGTGCAGAGGAACCCACTATTTGCGCAACTTCCTTTTTTAGCGAATTTAGTCGTTTCTGGGGATGCGATAAACAACGAAGTTGAAGATGAAAATAGAATGGTGGATAAAATATAAAAGTGCTTGAAAGTAAATTTTAAATTGGAATTTGTGAAAATCTTATTGAAGTTGATTAAAACCTTATCTCAATTTGTTAAACCCTTAGTAAAAGTAGAAGTGAGAATTAATACCTTGTCATTATAACAAGTAATGAATTTTGAATTGAGATTTGTAAAATGCTCATCAAAACTTGTTAAAATTTTATTTGACCTTATAAAATCTCTATTAGAAGTAGAGATCTATATCTTGTCATATGCTGTAGGTAGTGATTTTTGAATTGGTATTTATAATAGTCTTGTTAGAATTTGTTAAAACTTTATATAAATTTGTGAAACCCTTCTCCAAAATGATAATTGATATCTTATCATTGTAACAAGTGGTGAATTTTGAATTGAAATTTATAAAAATCTTACCATAATTTCTTAAAACATTATCTAAATTTATGAAACCCTTATAAAAAATTGGGAATCAATATCTTTCCATTGTAGCAAGTGGTAATTTTTGAATTGAAATTTGTGAAAATATTACCAGAACTTGCATCGATAAAGTTTTATCTGAACTTGTGAAACCCTTATCACAAGTACAAATTAACACCTTACCATTATATTAAGAAATAAGTATCAAAGCTATACTATTAATTTTTTTTCACAAGTTTTATTAAGAAATTTACAACATTTGATTAGTTTTAATAACTTACATTTAAATTCTGATAAGGTTTTAATAAGTTCATATCCTTAGCAAAATTTGATATGGTTTTAACGAGTGTGTGTGTGTGTACCTTACCATTATATTAAGAAATAAGTATCAAAGCTATACTATTAATTTTTTTCACAAGTTTTATTAAGAAATTTACAACATTTGATTAGTTATAATAACTTACATTTAAATTCTGATAAGGTTTTAATAAGTTCATATCCTTAGCAAAATTTGATATGGTTTTAACGAGTGTGTGTGTACCTTACCATTATATTAAGAAATAAGTATAAAAGCTATACTATTAATTTTTTTCACAAGTTTTATTAAGAAATTTACAACATTTGATTAGTTTTAATAACTTACATTTAAATTCTGATAAGGTTTTAATAAGTTCATATCCTCAGCAAAATTTGATATGGTTTTAACGAGTGTGTGTGTGTGTACCTTACCATTATATTAAGAAATAAGTATCAAAGCTATACTATTAATTTTTTTCACAAGTTTTATTAAGAAATTTACAACATTTGATTAGTTTTAATAACTTACATTTAAATTCTGATAAGGTTTTAATAAGTTCATATCCTTAGCAAAATTTGATATGGTTTTAACGAGTGTGTGTGTGTGTGTGTTTAACAACTTCATATTTAAAATTGATCACTTGTCACAATGACAAATCAAATATGTATTAATTCCTAGAGTTGATAAGAGTTTAACAAGTCTTGATATGGGTTTAACAAGTTTGCATATGAACTTTATAGTAGGAGTCATATGAGGCTTTGCAATGTTAGTCCTGTTCAGTTTTAGAACACAAATGTCTAGCATCTATGGTTTAGTTAATGGTTTATGTGGGATCTAACATATTCTCCAAGGTGTCTATGGGTTAAGACGCCAAAGAGATGAAAATTACTCTATGATATCTATGAGGAAAATACCACAGAGCGTCTGGTGATCAATGTGCTACACAGGTATGACAATAGCCAAAAGGAGTGGGGTGTGTGCACAATGAGACTAAATAATAGAATAGATGAATAGAGAATGTGCACCTTGTGGGTAATCTCTTATTTATAAAGATTACCTCTAGGGTTTCAGTCCATTACTCTGTGTGCTGCCCCTCAGACAATACCTGTACAGGAAATACTTGCTTCACTACCTGTATAGGCAATACACGCCTCCACGTTCTGCAAATGCCTACTCAACTACTTGTACTAGCCATGACTATAGGATGATTATCATTTTACCTGATCATGGAGGGATTCTGCCATAAAGCATTCTTACTAGGCCGCATATCAGCCAAGCCCATTATATGAGTCCACAACAATTGCCCCCAAGTTCGGTAGTTTAGGTCTCTGAGCTGTTGAGATTAATTACCCGACTAACCTGGACTTTGTTTATCCGAGTTATTTTCATTCAGCTATTTTTCGAGATTCCTTGAATCCGACTTTGCACCTGCCTCCTGGCATGCATGCTGAGTTGGTTCTCTACAACCATAATGCTTTCATGATGACTGAAATTATATTTGCAATTTTTAACTTGGCTTGACGAGTTAACAAACCCTTGCCATGTGCTGCCCTCAATCTAGGGTATCATGTAAGCGTATCAGCATACAAAGGGGCGTGACTCAATGAAGTTGACAGCTATCAATTGGCCCACGTCTTAGCGTATAACCGCCATTTCCCAAATAGTGGCCACACTAGCCGCCTTTGGTTTTTGTGCGCATTTAATGCTCACGTCATTTCGTATAAGCCATCATTGCACTTTTTAGGGTTTTAAACCTAATTCTTAGGGGGCGTTGATGTGCTGCCCCTGGCTCTTCAAATTCACAACAGTTGACGCTACTATCACTGACTTTTCAAATTCACAGCATCTATATGTTCTCACGTGCGTCTCTGTTTTAACCAAGGTCCTGAAACCTGGACTGGTCACTGAATCGGTGGGAGTACTGGGTTAAGGGTCAGTAGGTCAGATCAGAGTCAGACCGGGGTCAAACCGGTATTAATTAAAATATAATTTAATTAAAACAAATAAAAATATTTATACTTTAATAATATAAGATATTTTATATAAACATTGGAGGATGTGTAGTATATAGGGGAATGTGTGATTTTATATTGTTATTTTGAAAGAAAGAGATCACACACGGGCTTGGGTTTGAGGATATGTGAGGTTTTCTTATTTATTAGTTTATTGACATTTGACAGAGTGAAAACGACTTGGAGAGAGGGTTTTGTACTTTTATTTATCAAATTGCAGAGATTTTTCTGATCTTTTGCGTGGGTTCACAGGTTACCATCTTCATTCTTCATTCTTCAGCAAATCTCAGTCCTTGCCATCGACGAAAACTTTCTTCTACTGGAGTGGGTTGGAGTCTTGGAGGCGATTTTGAACATCGACAAACACCACCGTCTCTGCTGGAGTGAGTTGGAGACGAGTTTAAAGACAATGAGAAGGTGGAGAGATTCACCGATTCACCGACGCTGACACCGACGCTCGCACCCTCGCCAACAAGAACTCCATCATCCATAGCTTGCATCGATATCTGTTTCCTTACTTACTGAGAGCCCAACTCTTTTTTCATATCTGTGTCCTTCTTGATCTTTGCTTCTCTGTTGTTTTTTTCCACTTTTGACTGACTCTCAACTCAGCCAGTTTAGGCCGAGTTGACTTGGAGTCACCGAGTCAGCCCGGTTTTAGCCTAACTCGGACCGGTTTTCCGGCTGGTTCGGCGGTTTCCGGTCTGAAACGGACGGTCCGGGTTCCTAAACCATGGTTTTAACACTTCACGCTCAAACCTGTCAAGGTTGTTGCCAAACCTGGGCAAAAGCCTTGGTTCCTTCAAACTTTTGACCCTGAGGTAATATAAGCTAGATTCCCCCTCTACTGGACAAACGACCAACATGGTCTTTCCCCTAAATCCTTTTACCCTTCGTTAAACAGCCTTACTAATACTGAGGTGTTAGTTCTCAATGTGTTTTGATGATAACTAGCAATTGTAAACTTGATATGAAATTTGTTTTTGGCAATATGAAAATCTCACTGTCAAAGGCAAACTCGAGTTTAAGTATGTAAACTCGAGTTTGAGGGTTGACAGAAAGCTGCTTACTTCTGCGAAGAAAGCCAAACTCGAGTCTACTTTGACTAACTCGAGTCTGAGGAGTTACAGAAAGCAATCAAAAATTTTCACAACAAGCCAAACTCCAGTTTGCAAAACCAAACCTGAAGTCTGGAAGATACAGAGAGCACTCAGAATCCCAAGCAAGCCAAACTCGAGTTTGGATTCCTAAACTCCAGTCTAGACCAAACAGAAAGACACTCGAATTCCAGACCAAGTTATAAACTCCAGTCTAGAGTTACAAACTCCAGTCTAGACCAAACAGAAAGATTTGAATAGTTTCAGCTCAAACATAAACTCGAGTCTATCATTGTAAACTCGAGTTTAGGACAAATAGAAAAACACTCGAATTTCTACCATCTTTCCAAAACTCCAGTCTGTCTCCTAAACTCCAGTCTAGAAAATCACGAACTTAGGCTTGTTCTTCAAACATAGACCCAAACTCGAGTCAGTCACTAATTGACTCGAGTCTAGGAGCAGGACCAAAATTCCATGCCAAGTCCAAAGCCCGATAGTTCTCTCTGTAAAAGCCAAACTCGAGTTAGCTTTTACAGACTGCAAGTTTAGACCTCTAATCAACAGACATGCTTTATGGATGAACCCCAAACTCGAGTTTGGAAGAACAAATTCGAGTTTGCATCGGAGATTTTGAAAAATCAAATGATGTTGATCTGTGAAATCTTAATGGGTCTTCTTGAAATTATTTCATGATATGATATTATTGTTTCTAATGTCCTTGATGAAGTTTTGAGTGTTTTTCAGATAAGGTTTAGCCAAGATTAAGGTGAGATCAAGATCCAGGATAAATGCATTAAATGACGAACCTAGAACAGGGTTGATCCTTCTCTCTTATCCCAGATGTTCAGCTCAGACCGTTGTAACTCATAAGAATAATCTAAAACAGTCAAATTAAGTTAAAGGAATGACTAAAAATATGGAAGACCTTCTGCAACAACTAAATTCCAAGATTCCAGCTAAGAATTCAAAGAACAGAGCAAAATATGCTACTGCCATTTTTCCAGAATTGCAGCTGAACATTAGAGAAAGAATTGCAACGGCTAGCTTATCCATTCAGTCTATAAGAGGCTGTGAAAACTCAAAGCAACATACACACAACGAAGCTATCTTGATTATACTTTGAAATTTGAGTCTGTATTGTTATTTTCAACCTGTTCTTCAGTGTTTATCCTTATCTACTCTTTTGAGAGTTTGTAAATTTTTGAAAGTATTTGTTTGTGAGAACTCAAGGTTGTGGAACCTGTGAGTTAGGTTGTTCAATCACAAAGTGTAAGGGGGAGCAAGTCCTAGGTGATTAGGATTGTGTTTGGTCTTCATTGTTGTAATTGAAAATCTGTTGAATTAGTGGAAACACCCAGAAGGTATCTGGGGACTGGACGTAGGTCAAGGTTGAGACCGAACCAGTATAAATTCTGTGTTTCTAAGCTTTTCTTTTTCTACTCTTTTATTATCCATTTCTTAAGCTTCATTTTTAAGAGTTGAAAAGAATTTTTAAAATCCCCAATTCACCCCCCTCTTGGTGATTTCTTCCACTTTCATGAGGAAGAGTCAATCATCCTAATAGATGTTTTGAGGGAGCAAAGTGGTCTTCTTGATTTAGCCGACTACATTCCAACGCCTCTAATTAGAAGACCCATCGTGAGTACGAGCCGACTATTCTTTACTGCGTTACATTGCCTTACATGTTTTTTGGCCATTTGAACCTTTGATAACAATTGTTTCTATTTTTGTCTTAAAGATTTGAGTATGGGAAAAAGGCTGCCTTATATGAACATAATGAGCCGCAAAGAGGCTGCCATGGAATCCGGCCCCATTAAGAAACACAACACCCCTGAGGTTACAAAGGGAAAACAAGCCCTTCCCAAGAAATCCAAACTTGCAAAGGGTATCTCGGCATCAAAAGCTACGGACGCCTCTACTTCTAATGCCCAGGTGTTGGCTGTGAAGCCCCCTTCAATTCCTTTTGTTTCCACCTCGGACCCTCCAGCCAGCCAGCTAAAATCCTCCATCTTCTCCTAACATCCTATCCCAATCATATTTTTGGAACAAAGGGATGAATAAGGACACCTAGGTTAGTATCCAGCCTTCGCATAACTTCTTCACAACCCAACATATCACTCATGCCGAGGCCAACGAGCTTACACAAATTGAACACTACGCTCTAAGGGTGGCGGGTCTGGCTCAAAACGTCGCCTGTATGAAGAATAAATGTGCTAACTCAGAGGCGAGGCTACTACACTTGGCCATAAAGAGGTACCAAGCGGCTGAGGCGGTGGAAAAGGCGTTAGTGGAGGCTCAAGCAGCTAAGTCGGCGAAGGAGAAGGCCGATGAAGAGGTGGCTATACTCCAAGAAGATCTTTGGACTTTAAGGTTAGACCTCTTCAATGAGCAAAAAAGTCAATTAGGGGATGCCAAAGCCTTGAACCGGATGACTGAGATGAAAAAAGATGCCGAGGTAAAGCTGAAGGACCTCGAGGCAAAGCTCCAAGCCGCCTTTGCCGATATAGATGACTTGACCAATGGGGCTGAGGATGCCTTTAACAATGCTCTGGAACATGTGGTGCTCCTGAATCCCGACGTCCATATAGATACCTCGGGCACCAACTTCAGAGTCTATGTTGACGAGAGCGGGCAACTTATTCCGCCCTTACCCCTTGTTGAAGCATTAGCTAGCCACTTGGATAGGCTAGAGTAGGAGAGGGGTGAAGAAGTCCAATCAGAGGCTGGGCCAGAATCTGAAGCGTATGCCTCTTGAGTGTCAATATCTGAAGAACTTAAACATTTTTTTTGCCCAGGTTAGTAACCTAGTTTATTTTCTTTGTAATCCTCTCAATATATATAAATGATGACTTGTTTCACCTTGAATTCTTGAAGAATAAACTAAATAAACTAGAACATTGCCTTGCATTCGTTGCACGTTGGGTAATTAACTCCTGCATGTTTTAACAAAGCACATTCTGAAGTAATAGTAAACTCGTCACGCGTTCAAGTTTAATTTTCTTTAACCAAATCTTAAACAGTTCGAATTGATCAGGTTCGGTGTAACGGTTTTTCATTATCTCAGATGACATTATTATATGGCGGCTTCGTGGGCCTTTAGCAACACTGCTAATTGGATTTGGGTTTTTGAACCCTTAATTCCTTTATTAAATAGACTTTGTGGCATTGTCGTCACAAATAATTCCTATAAGGAACTTTAAATAGACTTGGCGGTAAAACTGTCGCAAATGATTTTTGAAAATAGGCTCCTTGACCAAAAATTCATTTATTCATATAGGCTTAACGACATTGTCGTTGCAAATGACTTTTGAAAAATGGGCTCTTTGGCCCAAAATTCATTTATTCAAATTGGTTTGGCGGTATTGCCATTGCAAATGATTTCTGAAAATGAGCTCCTTGGCCTAAAATTCATTAATTCAAATAGGCTTGGTAGCATTGCCGTTGCAATAATCCAATATAGGATTTTACAATAGACTTACGACTGTGTCACCTCAATGAAACTCGGTTTCAACTATTATAGGCTTTCAGCTTATCCGCATTCCATGTTCTCTTGACCACCTTCTTTTCTAGTGTCTTATGCATGTGAGCTCCTTTGCCAAGTTTTTCTCTGATCTGATAAGGACCTTCCCAATTTACAGCTGTTGGATCTGGCTATCACCCAAGAGGGGGGGTGAATTGGGTGTTTGATAAAACTTTAGGAACTTTAAAAATCTTTTCGCAACTTATAAATTGACAGTTTGATATTCAAAGATAAGCATGTATTGGAAATGTAAAAGATAAGGGAAGAGAGTATGCAAACTACGATTTTATCTTGGTTCAGTCCAATCCTTGACCTACGTCCAGTCCCCAAGCTTCACTTGAGATTTTCAATCCACTATTTGCTTTGAGCTTGATTACACGTTCTGTACTTGAAGTAATCCTTTCACTAGGATTCACTCCGCCTTACAAACTATAATCAAGACACTTGCTTGATTACACATGCTGTACTCAAAGTAATCCTCTCACTAGGATTCACTCCCCTTACAAGCTGTAATCAACACAATGTGTTTCCCACTCAAGATCACTCAATCTTGAGTATCTCTCAAATAAACTGATTCACAATGAATCTTCTCTCTTAGAAGTAAATGAATAAACATTGAAGCACAATACAAATCATTTCACTCCCAATGATAAGCCATGTACGCATTGAGAACAGAGAGTAAATAATGCGAAAATCAGAGTATTAGCATGTTGGAGGTGTAAGCTTGTGTCTCTGCGTTTTTCTGCTGTTGAGTCTTCAAGTCTTCAGGTATTTATACTGATTTGAAGTATATGAACGTTATAGATCCGTTGAGACTTGAACCCATTCGAAAATATAGCTGTTGTGAGTGTTTCTCCATGGATCTAGCTGTTGTGCTCACTTCTGTTTGCATATGACTGTTGGGAACATTTGCAGATTTGAATATTTGTGTTTTGTCCTTTCAAGAATGTCTCCCATAATGTTTAGCAGCCTTTGTTGGTAGGAGCCTTGTTGTCTGCATTGAAGAAAGGTTGGGCTTCTTTCCAGGCTGTCATTCATTTGCTTTGGTTGAGAAGATATATTAAAATAATACAAGTGGTTCATGGAGTTGCTTTATTGATTTTAAAGCAAATCTATATCTTCTGAAATATGAAACTCAAGCATATCAAGATTGTAGAACGTTTAAATCCATTCCAGTTGAGCATTCAATTTCGTTTCTCTAAGTTTCTCGTTTGGTTCTGCCTTCTTCACCATTTCTGAAAATCTGCAGCTACCTTCATCTTCATGCTTATGACAGATTTTGAATTCCATCAAGTTTGATGTTATCTCAAACTTTTAATCATCTGAAACTTGCTAGAAAATTGATTAATCATGATTAGAAACAATAGCAATAGATGATATGAAGTATTAAGATAAACCATGAAGTTTTTGTAAGTTGGCGCAATCTGGTTTTTAAAACTTCAGCGACTGAAACTGAAGTTTGCAAAACGAAACTGGAGTTTGCAACGAGCTAAACTGGAGTTTAAAATCCAAACTAGAGTTTTCAGCGGGCTAAACTGGAGTTTAGAAATCCAAACTCGAGTTTAGGTCTTCCAGAGAGGAATGTCGCGATTTGAGTTTTGAAGCACACTTGAACATAAGGCTAAACTCAAGTCATTAAGTGACTAACTCGAGTTTTGGACTTTTGAAGTGAAAATAAGCTTAAGTCCATAAAACTCAAAACTGGAGTTTTCAAATGCAAACTGGAGTTTTCAAAGTTCAGAATATTGATGAGCTCTTTGTCTGCCACAAACTGGAGTTTACAAACTCAAACTGGAGTTTCAGCGGGCTAAATTGGGGTTTAGAAATCCAAACTCGAGTTTAGGTCTTCCAGAGAGGAATGTCGTGATTTGAGTTTTGAAGCACATTTGAACTTAAGGCTAAACTCGAGTCATTAAGTGACTAACTCGAGTTTCCTTCAAAGACGAAAATATCTTGCTCTCTGTCAAGTGCAAAACTGGAGTTTGCTAATACAAACTCGAGTTTTCTTCTCCATGGCTCAGTCAAGTATCCTTCTCACAAGTTCTTTGCTTTCTGACTTGATAAAGATCAATCCCTGGAATCAAGTTCCTATATCCATTAGACCTTTTAAGTCTTCTTTCCAATGCAAGAAGAATCAGCTCCAAACTCAATATAATCTGACAGTTATGATCTGATGTACGAAGGTTGTTCTTTGGCTAGCGTTTTTTAGCATCCTGAGTTGACTGTCAACTTCAAAGATTCATACCTCACTCATTTGATCTTTGTTTTCCATGATCTTTATGTTTTTGGAAAGGTATGTGAGTCTACTTTCATATGCCACCGATTTCAGCTCATTCTGATTTGTAGATTGTGAGATATACTCAAATAATTGAAGCTTGGTCTGCTGTGTGGTGTGAATTCCTGTTCCAACTTCTAAAATTCATAGCTCTCTCATCTTAGCTTCTTTGGGCATGAAAATTTTTCAAGATGACGCATTGGATGTCTAGTTTCATACAAAATTGATTTCACCTTAAACTGATCTCTGGTTTGGAAGATATCATCAAATTACCAGAGGTCGTCTGTGCTGAACGTGAACATAGTTGAATAGAATTGCTGAAAGCTTGCTAAACTCGAGTCATTAAGTGACTAACTCAAGTTTTGAGTTCCAAACTCGAGTTTACATTGGCTAACTCGAGTTTTGCTGATCTAGAGACGCCAGAGTTGCTGAAGATACTACAAACTCGAGTCATTAAGTGACCAACTCGAGTTTTGAGTTCCAAACTCGAAATGAATTTTCTCATAATCCAAAGGCAAATCATTTCCAGTAATGCAGTAAACTTGAATTTTGAGTATCTGGCTCGATTTTGCTCATCCAGAACCTGATATATGCTTGTTATAATTTTGAATTGAGCTATTCCAACTTTCATTTGATCATGGAGACTTCTAGAATCAAACTAAGAACTTGTATAATAATTTTCTCAGTTTATTCAGCAAGTTCTTCTTTCTTTCTTCTCTCTTTTTGATTATTCTCCATGAATCAACTCTTTCTTTCTTCTCTTCTCTTGTTCTTTCTCCACATGAACAAATCTACATTAAATGTAGCAATTAGTCAATGTATATGATATAAACTTTTTGCTCTTACTAATGACATCTATATAAGACATCATCAAAACTAATCATAACCAACAACAGCAAGTTTCCCGTCGCTTACATTTTTATTGCCGATGTCAGCTCTTCGAAGGACTAGGTTGCCCTTTTTAAATGACCAAGGTTTCACCTTCTTATTGTATTGGGTTGCAATGAGTTGTTTTGTAGCTAGATCTCGGCAATATACCGTGATTCTGGCCTCATCAATTAAGTCCAACTCGATTGTGAATTCTTCATTACTGTCGTTCTCCTCATGTAGAGCCTTAATTCTCTTCCATGAGGGTTTGCCTATTTCCATTGGAATCATTGCTTCATATCCGTATGTCAACCTGATGGGGGTTTCCCCAGTTGCCGTTTAAACGTTGGTCCATTATCCTTATAAAGCAGAGTATAGCTGCTTTATCCAATTTGAATTTACCTCCTCCATCCTCTTTTTCAATTCGTCTAATATGACTTTGTTTGTCGTTTCAGCTTGCCTATTGGATTGTGGATGTTCTACGGAGGCAAACCGTTGCGTGATGTGGAAGTCGGATACCATTTTTCGGAAACCCTTATCAATAAAATGGGTTTCTTTGTCCGTGATTATCTCTACTGGGATCCCAAATCAGGATATAATATCTCTCTTGAGGAAATCTGCACCCCGACTGATGTTATTGTGGCCAATGGTTCCATTTCTATCCACTTTGTAAAGTAGTCGACCGCAACTATAAGCCAATGCAACTATCATGGGGCCGCCATAAATTGATCCAACAAATCCATACCCAACTTATAAAATGGCTAGGGAGCCGAGATGAATTTTAGCTTTGCTGGCAGAGACCGTATAATTTTGGCAACTATCACATCTCCATATGTGGTCCTTGGAATTTGTCGCCATAGTCAGCTAGAAATAACCAGCTCGCACAGCTTTTCGAGCTAGCACCTTAGCCCTCATATGCTGTCCGTTGATGCCCTTACTAATCTCGGCCAAGACATACTTGGCTTCTTCCACGTTAAAGCACTTCAACATTGGGGAATGCAAGCCTTTGCGATATGGCTGATTTTCTATCATTGTATAGGAAGCTGAGGCTTTCACCAATTTCTTTGCTTCAATCGAGTTATTGGGAAGGACACATCTCTTGAGATAGTCGGCAATTGGTTTTCTCCAATCCCCAGTTTCTGAGATCATCATAATACAACTTGATTCTGAAAAAATTTGCTGGATCACCGTACGATGATTTCTTAGACTCTTAGTACTTGCTAGCTTAGATAAAATATCATCCCTGGTGTTGTCTCCTCTCGAAATGTGAGCGACGTCCACCTTGTCAAAGTCCGCCATAATTTCTTTAACCTTCTTCAAGTACTTAATTAGTAAAGGACCTTTAGTGTGATACGTTCCATCTATCTAAGATGCCATAAGTTGGGAATCCATTGAAATGTGAACTCTCTTGGCTCCACTTTCCTTAGCCTAAAGCGACCCGGCAATAAGAGCGCAATAAGAGCCTCATACTCGGCTTGATTGTTAGAAGTGCGAAAGTCGAACTGGAGAGAGTGTTCTATAGAGACTCCTTCTGGGCTCTTTATTATAATCCTTGCTCCACTTTCCTTCATGTTTGATGATCCATCAACAAAAATCTTCCAAGTTGCAACATCTTACGCATCCCTTTCAAATGACGGAGTGAACTCCATTATGAAATCTGCTAAGGATTGTGATTTGATGGCATGTCGAGCTCAATAAGTTATATCAAATTCGGATAGCTCAATGACCCAACTTATCATTCTGCCTGCTAGGTCCGGCTTGTGGTGCACTTGCCGAATTGGCTGATTTGTCCTAATTGTAATTAGCTGATTATGAAAGTATGGGCGAAGTTGTCTTGCCACAGTAAGTAGAGCAAAGGCCATTTTTCTCGAGTTTCTAGTACCTCAACCCTGAGCCCTATAAGGCTCGGCTTACAAGATATACCGGTGTTTGACCCTCCTTTGATTCTCGAACCAACACTACGCTCACCGCCTCTTCCCCCACTGATAAATACAGGATCAAAGTTTCCCCTGGCTCTAGTCTGGACAAAACCGGTGGGGACACGAAAAATTGGTTGATCTTATGAACGCGGCCTCGCACTCTAAGTTCCATCCTCTATGGGCTTCCTTTTTCAATAATTTGAACAAGGGCAATGAATTCTTAACCGATTTTGGTAAGAACCGAATTAGGACAACTAATCTCCTTGTGAGCTGTTGGACTTCCTTTTTACTCCTTAGAGCCCTCATATCTTGTATAGCTTGGCACTTGTTCGGGTTAGCTTCGATTCCTCGATTGGTCAACAGGAAACCCAGGAACTTGCCGGATGGGACTCTAAATGCACATTTGGCTGGGTTTAACTAAATCTAATGAGCTCGTAACTTGTCAAATGTTTGCTACAAATCCTGGACATGGCTCATGGGTTTCGCCGACTTGACAATCATGTCGTTGATATACACTTCAACATTCTTTCCCAGCTGATCCTCAAACACCTTACTCATCATTTGCTGATACGTTGCCTTGGCATTCTTCAGACCAAACGGCATTACATTATAACAATAATTTTCCTTTTCTGTGATGAAAGTCGTTTTTTCTTGATCCTCGAGGTGCATGGCGATTTGATTATACCCTGAATATGCATCCATAAAAGAGAGGAGTTGAAATCCAAAAAAATTATCCACCAAATGGTTTATGTTAAGCATTGGAAAGGTGTCTTTAGGACAACCATGTGGTATATTGCACTTCTCAGATAAAACTGACTTCGAACAACTCTTTTACGTGCTCCTCCAAAGCCATTCCTTGCTTTAGGCCATGCTTTCTCTTCTTTTGGGCTACTGGTGTTGATCCCAAATATATGGCCAGTCTGTGGCAACAAAAGTCGAGGTCTATCCCAGGTATCTTGGTTGGTCTTTATGCAAACACATCCTTATTTTTCTTTAGAAAGTCTTCTAGCTCGGCGCGAACCTTAGGATCCAAAGCTTTTCCTATTTTAGTAGTTTGTCTCGACGCAATACTCAAGACGAGGTCTTCCATCTCTCCATTTGGCTTAGCCCTCAGGATTTTATCCTCCTCCCTCAGATCAAGCTCTACCAAATGGATAGCCTCCCTTAGAAATTTGGCATTCCCCTCCTTAAGAATTCGCGAAGAGGATGGATCATTATTACTTCCTTTGACTGACTCGTAATAACACTGCTAAGATTCCTTTTGATCTCCTCTGACAGTGACGACTTTATTCTTCTTATTGACCATCTTTAGCTTCTGATGCTTTGTGGATACTAACATATCCTAGTTGTATATTGTCGGCCTTCCCAAAATTATGTTGTAGGGGGACGAGAAGTCAACAACCACAAACCTAACCTTTTCCGACTTAAAGGCATCTTTTGTTTCAAGTGTGAGCTTTAGGTCTATACAACATTTAGGAAGAGTATCTTGCCCATTGAAACCCGTTAGGGTCATCTTACATGGCTTCAAATCCTCTAGGTTGAACCGCATGCATTTAAATGCATACTAGAGAATGATGTCTACCGCACTTCTATTATCAACAAAAATTTTTTGCACCCGGCAGTTGACCATGATTCTAGTTATCACTAAACCGTTGGGATGGCATGGAGCAACATCCTCCAAATCCTTATTGGTGAAGCTTAGAAAAAGAGGTTCCAGTTTGTTAGATTCTTGTTTGAACTTTGGGTGATCTCGGATTGATAGGACTTCCCTTAAATACTTCTTTCTTTGATTCATTGAATCTCCCCCACCTCCAAAGCCTCCACTATTGATGTTACATTCATACTTGGCATCAGGGAACTCGTCATCACTATCTTTAGCTTTCTTCTTTTGGTCCCTTCTCTTCTTCTCTGGCTCTTACTTCAATCTCTATTTTGACGCTTATTATTTTGTCACCTTAGGTCTGAATGACATACTTCCGAAGTTTTCCATCCCGGACAAACTTCCGTACCGCGTCTCTCAAATCCCAACACTGCTCGGTTGTGTGTCCATGTTGATCATGGAACTTGCAATATCAAGAATTATCTAGTATGGCTTTATTTTGGAGAGGCCGAGGTCGTTCCACCCTTTTCATCTCAGTCAAGGATAACTCCTTCCAGATTTGTTGTCGAGATACTTTCAAGGGGGTATATTTCTCGTATCTTCCCTCTGCTTTATTTCCTTGGGGTTTGTTGTCTGGGATGCGTCTGCAGAAGTCTTGTCTAAAACCACCCTGATGCTCTTTCCCTTCTGGATGTGGACTTTTAGCCTTTTCTTTGTTCACCTGACTTATGATCTCCATTTGTTCCAACTTCAGGTACTGCTTAGATCGATCTCGGAAATCCGTGAAGGAGTTGACCCATCGTTTCATGACTGATTTCTTTAGCCAGGACGAGGCATCCAGACCAACTATGGCTAGATGTAGGTGCACATCTTCCTTCAACTCTGGGACTTGTAGAGCGACGTCTTTAAAGCGATCTAGATACCTCTATAAGGTCTCCCTGGGTAACTGCTTCACCTGGCCAAGTTGGAACTCGATTTTAGAATGTTTTCTGCTTGTGGCAAAATTCAACAGAAACTTTTGCCCAAAACTCTCCATATCCTGTATTGAATTTTGTTGCAGCAAGTGAAACCATATCTGTGCAGCTCCTCAAAAAGTCCCCATAAACAAGTGAAACCATTATTTCTATGGCGAAGTTGTTGAGATGCATTTACGAGTCCTGGGTCACGTCATATTTTGGCAGGTCCCTTAAGTCAAAACCTTTGGGGCACTTAGTGGTCCGGATCTTATCTGAGAAGGGACTTTGGATCCTACCTCCGCCATACATATTAGCATACACCCCGGGAACGCCTTGTGACAAGGGTGTTGCCTCTTCTTTACTAAGGTCCCGGCTTTCCATTGGTCCCTTGCCTGCAGCTCGTGTTAGATCTAGAACTCGTCCCTTTGAAGTTTGAGTGTTGTCCTATCCAGCGTTACCAAGTTGTGACTTGCCATCATCTACTTGTATGGTAGTCATGATATTAACCCTACTGGGATCACTAGCATTTCAATCGATGTTTCGTGTAGGGTTTTCAAGTTGCCTAACTCGTTCTTCTAGCCATTGCATTCTTCGGATTTCTTCTTCACGTGTCTCAACTCAATCATGGCCAGCCTGGTCTTCTGTATGATTCACACGAGGTACTCTAACACTCACATGCGCCAAATTTGAGGCATTAACCCGGCTTGAGCTAATAGCGTCCTGATCTGTATGTCGAATGGGGATATTAACCTGGTTGTGGCCACATTATCTTGGTCTCTACTTAGATCCTGGACTTCCACCTGTCTCACACACTCGTCCAGCAGCCATTGCATTCTTCACCCTTCTTCCTGCCTCCAGATGGCATTTTGGCAGTCCATGTTGTCTTGCATAAGTCAGATATCTTCTACTCTTTGAAGTAGGTTACGATTTTCTATCTCCTCAATCCACCAGAATAACGAACTCGATGTGCATTGTAGCATGCAGATGTTAGGGTTCTCGACCTGAAACTTTTGAAGGGGGTCTTACTGCTGAATTGGTGGCAGAATTTGTTGGATAACTCGGTTATTAGGGGCTGGGGAGGTCCCAGTATTTGTTGTCTCATCCTCTATTTGAACCGTAACACGGTTGTAATCTGGAGCAACAGAGTCCTCATACTAATGGTTTGCTTGTGATTCGGCTGTGGTTGTACCTCTGGCAACATGCCCTACCGAGAGACTTGACTGTGGCTTCTAGTGTTTGCTACCATTTTTAGTGGTTTGGGAATCAAATTTTATACAATCCCCACAGACGCCGCCAATGTTCAATTGTATAACACAAATGTCTAGCCTCCATGGACTAGTTAATGGTTTATGTGGGATCTAATGTATTCTCCAAGGCGTCTATGGATTAAAACACCAAAGAGATGAAGATTACTTTGTAATATTTATGAGGAAAATACCATAGAGCATCTGGTAATATTGTGCTACACAGGTATAACGATAGCCAAAAGGAGTGGGATGTGTGCACAGTGAGACTGAATAATAGAACAAATAAATAGAGAATGTGTACCTTGTGGGTAATCTCTTATTTATAGAGATTACCTCTAGGGTTTCAGTCTACCGCTCTGTGTGTTGCCCCTCAAGCAATATGCGCCTCCACGTTTTGCAAATGCCTGCTCCACTACCTGTACATGCAATACGCACCTCCAACTACTCCACTACCTGTACTATCCATGATTATAGGCATGATTATAGGATTATTAGCGTTTTATTTGATCATGGAGGGATTCTACCATAATTCATTCTTACTAGGCCATATATCAGGCAATCCTATTATATGAGTCCACAAGTCCCGTAAATTTCATTCTCTAAAGAAATCTCTATCGGTGACTCCACTTTTTGTTTCAATTTTCTTTCCAACTTATCAAGGGATTCCATGGAAAAATTTATTGTCGATGAAGTAGTGGGGAACAAAGCAAGTAATGGGCTCTCTTACCATCAACCCCTCTCTTTACTATTGGGTCTTCGAATTGCACCTCTATTTTCTCAGGCTGTCATCTTTTCCAAGAAAATTCTATCCCTAAAAATCAAAACCATCATGGGTAATTAAACACTCCAAGTTAGGTTCGCCAACATCATTGCCATCATCTTCTTGCACTAGAATCATTAAAGTTCATCTTCTCTTACTCCACTACCACAAGCCAATGCTCAAACATAGGGGAGAAGGGCTTGGTACTTTTCAACTTCAAAAAAATAGGAGGGAGAACGGGAAACAGATGAGGCACATACCAGATCTTCAAACCACCATCAGAGGACGCAAGCTACTGTTATTGAAGGCATGAGGTTAGGGGCGATGGAAGACCAAAGAGTGAGTGCAAATGCTCATGAGAACATTGATCTACAAGAGCGATGACGAAGTTGGCGACATCCTCGAAGAAGGATCCATCAACAACTGCGACCTAGACATTGAGGCGGTGGCAATTGAGCATGTCAATGTGATCGACATCGAAGTAGGTGGCGATGATGAGGCCGAGGGAAGGGAGAGAATTGAGGAGATCAAACGGGATGCATTGCATATTGTTGTAGCTAATGGTACAAATGAAAAAGTTATTTGAGCCTAAACTATTGCTAGATAATCTTATTTTCTCTTATTATTTAAGTTCGAATAGTTAATTGGCATTTGACACGTATTAAATAATTAGGGTTATAGTGCAAAAATACACATAACTTTTTTCTCTAAGAGCGCCCATCACCATAACCTTTGTTTTGGACCAAAACTACACACTACGTTACATTTTGGGAGCAAAAATACCACGGGCCATTAGTTGACCGATGTTGACCATTAAATTTGGATGGAATGAACAGTAACGCTGGTGAAATTACCATTTTGCCCTTAGCTTGTGGTGCTGGGCGCTCTTGGGGCAAAAGGTTATGTGTATTTTTGCACCTTAACCCTTAAAAAAAAAAAACCTAAAATAACCTCTCCTCCGCCGGTGTGCTCCACCACCGGCTACACCACTGGCGGCGACCTCCTCCAGCGGCCTCCCCTTAGTTTTAAATAATTAAAAAAAAAACTAAAATAACCCTTCCCCCACCGGTGGGCCCCACCACAGCAAGTGCCCGCCCTCCCCACCGTCGGCCGCCGCTAGCGACCGCTGACCACCTCCAACGACCTCCCCTTAGTTTTAAATAATTAAGAGAAAACTAAAATAACCCCTCCCCCGCCGGTGGGCCCCACCACCGGCCACACCACTGTCGGCTGCCGCCCTCCCCACTTCCGGCGACCTCCTTCAGCGGCCTCCCTTTAGTTTTAAATAATTAAAAAATAATAATAAACTAAAATACACTGCTGGCGGTGGTCGTTGGTGGCCAGCGACGCCAATTGCCACCGGCGGTGGTGTGGCCGATGGTGGGGCTCACCGGCGAGGGGGGGTTATTTTATTTTATTTTTTAATTATTTAAAACTAAGGGCAGGCCACCAGAGGAGGTCGACAGTTGGGAGGGCGGCCGCCGGCGGTGGTGTGGCCGGTGGTGGGGCCCACTAGCGGGGAGGGGTTATTTTAGGGTTTTTTTTGAAAAAAAAGGGTTAAGGTGCAAAAATACACACAACCTTTTTCCCCAGGAGTGCCTAGCACCACAAGTTAAGGGCAAAATGGTAATTTCACTAGAGTTACTGTTCATTCCGTCCAAATTTAACGGTTAACGTCGGTCAACTAACGGCCCGTGGGTATTTTTGCTCCCAAAACGTAACATCGTGTGTAGTTTTGGTCCAAAAAAAAGGTTTTGGTGATGGGCGCTCTTGGGGAAAAAGGTTATGTGTATTTTTGCACCATAACCCAAATAATTATTTTCCCATTTTGGTGGGTGAATGGTATACTTCATATTTTAAGAAAAATAGATTTTAAATTCAAACGATGTGTGGAGTTTGTATTCTTTTACCTGATCCTCAATTTTTATATCAACATTGTGTGATGCTCCTTGAATAAATTGAAGGGAAAATTATATTAAAAAGGCTAATTTATTTGTTGCTTGCAGAATGGGCCACTTGTTGGTTCGATAATTAATTTCCATTTTCATATATAAGTTGATGGTTTTTGTTAAGTTTTAGCTTGCAAATAATAACCGTCAAAGATATCTAGAGAAAAAGACACATGGTTTGAAAAATGTTATGAACCTTTCCTCCAGAAATTTTTTTTAAATGAAGGGTTTTTTTTGCCCATCATTAATATGTGAAAAACTAATCTTTATTATTGTCATTCTTACTATCAATACTTCATGGATTAAGGTCCAGTTTTACTATAGAAGTTTTTATAAAAAAGAAATGTAGGCCTTTTAGTTTTTATTTCTTCTGAAAATTCTCCTCACAGTATCCCACAGCCCTCGGGAGGAGGAAACAAATCTAAAGAGAAAGAGAAGCTCAAGCCTAAGACAAGAAAATTGAGGCTTGCACAAGAAATCAAGAGAAGTATCCATAGAACTAAGGTTAGATAAAATGTCGCCATCTTTGTTCTTTTGTGTTTGAATATATTAATTATGTGGATGTCTATTGACTCTTAATCTCTACTATTCTATTCCCTTGAATATTATAATGTAAAGGTGTGGGACCTATGGGCCAATTTCTCTTCTGTATATACATATACACCACCATATGGAAATGTAGTGGTAGAATAACGATTCCTCTCTTCTTTCTTTCATTCTTTTGTGTTCTCTATTTTCATTCTTCAGTTTTTCCTTTATTTTTATAACACGTTATCGGCCAGCACGAGGCTTTAATCAGCTGAGCCTCCTTCAGTGTTGAGAAAAATTTTCTACATCCCTAACCTCTCTGCTACTGATTAACCTTACTTCTCTTTGACTGCCATCACCAATAAAGGAGAGAGTTCCAAATTTGCAGTGGGAGCTTCATGAGAAACTATAGCTTAATTTTTGGATGTCCAGATCTTATGCTTCCTGCGATTGCAACTTCGAAGCCCAACTAAAACTTTGTCATCGTTGACGTCGAAGCTCGGATTTGTCACATCTGCTACTCCTCCATGAATGTTGATCGCAAAGTTCCACCATGGACGTTTATTGCACAACTTAGATATGGAAATCAAAGTCGCAATCCCAAATCTGGTTAAGTTGCGTTCACTACCAGAGAAAGAGAGATGATGTTTTTGTTGAGGAGTCATTGAAGGCCATAGCCGAAGAAGTTCATGAAAGCCGCCATAAACATCACAATCCACAACGACAAATAAGCGAGAACCAATCTCGACGACCATTCGAACAACCTCCGGTAAATCAAATTGAACTTGAGAGATACCAAGATCAGATTTTAGCATCGAAGAATACTCCGAGAAATCGAAATTCGTGCCAGTGAACGCCTGAATCCATATCGTTGCCGCCAGAATCATCTACCTTCGAGATTGCCCCGCTATTGCCACCGGATACTGCCACCGTTTCCTTGTGAGTTTGCAAATGTGAATGGTGAGTGATTTTCTGAGAAGAACAGAGAATCCGAAATCCGGACAGAGCAAGAAGGAACAGAAATTTTCGTGAGTGGTGGGGGCAGGAGTTGTTGGTGCTCGTGATGCAGCAGTTTAAATTATATGTAATATAATTTAATATTATTTTTTTAAAAAAATATATATGATTTTATATATATCATTATATCCTACAGTACATAGGTCCCTACCCGTGAAATTAATGTCTTTCGTCTGAACTTGAAAGGATGTGGATAAATAAATAAAAAATTGCTGCCCACTAATAAAGTTAACACCCATGGCCATACCTTTAATAATTTTTAACTAATTTCGTTTCATTGTTTATATATATATTACTACATCAATATATTTTAAGTATATATTTTTGGTGTACAAAATAAAATTTTTAATATTTTTTTATTTTTATATTACTTATGCAATGTTATAATTAGCATTTTCTTTAAGTGTTTCACATATCATGCTCTATTTTCATATAAAATAGTCATATAATTTAAAAAAGGGCCTAGTTTATATTGCTGGTTTTGTTTATATTTTAAAATATTATCACATGCTGCTTTATAGTGTGGGTAGCAGCATGTGATTTTATTTTGGCTGATTCTGCCGAAAGTAAAACGAAAGAAATAAAAAAAATATAGATTTTAGAATTATATCCAATAATGACTTGCTTGTTTGAAAGTGTTTTTTGGAGGGGTAGAGTGAACATTATGTTACAGTAAGGAATCATGCACATGGAGCAGGTAAAGTTTTAATATAAATATTATATAATATATTAAAAAAAATTTGCTTCTGCAGACACTTAAGGAAAAATAAATAATTGGTGGGTGATGTAGAAAAAAGGATGGAGATACTATTTAAATAGAGGTGGAACATAGTGTAATGCGAGAACATTAATGGGGTCTATTTTGACCTAAAATTATTTGATTTTGATTATCCCTCCAATCATCATTGTCATTCCATTAATATTTTGCACACCAACAAATGGTTAGAAAGATACTTCGGTTTGTTATATTTATTATTAATTTATCTATCATAATTTCTATTATTATTATTATTTTCTTCTTTTGATAAATGGAGGAAACCTAAGGAGGAAAGTTTATACATGGCATAGGTATGTTTTATATCTAAATATGGAAGTTTACATTTTATCTTTTCTTTAATTGTTTTATATTTATTTTAAAGATAAAATGTGAAAGGCCAGATATATATCATGAGATCAAAATGCCAAGAAGATATGAGAAGGCATAAATTGGCCTGAGACCATGAGGAGGCATAAATTGACTAGAAGCCAAGAGATAAATTAGCATGAAGCTAAGAGGTAAGTTGGCCTGAAGTCGAGAGACAAATTATGAAACAAGGCAAGGCTGGATCCATAAATTTTGTATGACATCAATTGTATAAAGGCCTCAAAAATTGTATATTTGGCATTAAATACTCCCTCAAATTATGAGACAAGGGATTATAGAGATCATGGTTGTAATTGTGGTGGTTCAAATTCTCACTTGAAGTGGAGAAAGATTAATGATAAGAACCACAAAAGGAAAATTGGCATAATAAATATGCTAAAAATTAATGATACTATTATCATATCTTGCTCCCCATGATTTTATGATTTTTAAGGTTTTTAAGATCTTATATATGATTTTTAAATCTATCAGATATTTTACATAGTGATTTATTATTTAGTATAGTAAATACTATTTACTGTACCAGAGCTAAGTTTTTCTGAGTATGCTCTGTGATTGCAGCTTAGATTGATCTGTCACATCAGAAAAGGATTATTTTTATAACAGTAAATATTATTTACTGGAACAGTAAATGTTTTTACTGATACTATTCATGTTAATAGTATATACTATTTATATAAAACAGGGACATGTGACAGCACAATATTTCTGTTTATATGAGGAATGGACATGAAAGTCCTATAATTAATAATAGCATGTTTACACCAGAAATGATGGGTAAACAAGAGAGTGACATTAAATTATTATTGAGGCCCTGAAGGCCTATGTATTAAATATTAAATTATACAAAGAATTTTCAGTTATTGTCTTGAAGACAAATAACTGTAGAGAATTATGTCACTCAAGACTGATAATTTTAAAGGCTAATAGTCCAGAAGACTAATTAGAATAGTATGCTCAACGAAAAGCCAATGTTTGGACTATATTTGGTAGTATAAATTTGAGATTCCGGAAGAGCAATGAGAATATAAATTTAATTTAAGGCTCCGGAAGTTTTGTAATCTGATGCATTGATTATGCATTTTATTCTACCAAGAATGAGCAATGAGCTGTAAAGAAAGTATGCTTATATGTAACTCACACTTGAGGGGGAGATTTGTTAGAAAGCAAGTGTGAGTTAGAATACAAGTGTGAGTTAATTTTTGAAAAGTTATATACTTCTCACACAAAGCTTAATAGATCTCTCAAAATGGATGTCAGATTATGAGATAGTAAACCAGAAGTTTACTAATTGTTGGCATGACTTGTTTGATCATCCGAGTCATATATATAATGCAAATTATATGGACATCCATTGAAGAACTAGAAGATTCTTCATGTATAACAAACATATTTTTATGTGCTGCTTGTTCTCAATAGAAATGAGTATGAGAATATCATTGATCATGATTAGTAATGGATCTTGGGATTTCTAGAAATATATCAAACAGATTTATATGAGCCCATTGAAATAACATGTAAACCTTACAATTGATAGATACATCTATAAAAAGGTTACATGTGAGATTATTATCCTGCAACTTGAAGTTTGCAATGATGTTTGCAATATGAAGTTTGCATGTTTGATGTTTGAATAAATTAAGCGTGCAATTTCCAGATTGATTGATCCAGAAATTGTGTATTAAAGCCTCCATAAAGTGATATGAGAACAATGTTTATATAGTGATATATTTGCATCAATTATATAAGCCAACAAAAATTCTCCCTGTAAAATTGGCTTTTAGTCAGGAACCAGATTAATTCCATCTTAAAGGTTTGAATGTGCAATGTTTATTAATCCACCACGATGCACATAGATGGATATACAAATAAAGTTGAGATAAATGTTGTGTAAGTATCTCCTTCTTATTGTTTGTATCTAAATGAAATAAAATGATGTTTCTATAGGATACTTATGGATTTAGGAGACTTATACTGCATAATTAGATGAGGGGGAGAAATTGAATAACTGGAAAAAAGAATACATAAAATGCATTATAACCATAAAGTATATATCCTCAAATAAAGAAGTATGAACCAAAAGTTCATCAGGTTATGCATTCATGAAATATCTGCCAGATAGAATTACTGACCCAAATAAGATTTATTCTTATACTTCAGCTAAAAATGCTCCAATACAAATTAGACATGCCTGAAATATGAAAACTATTCGGTTCTATATAGTTATATTGTGGAGCATATTATAAAGATGATCATATTAAGGAGGTGACATAACTAATTGAAAAAACCTCAAGAGAGGTTTAGATATCTGAATAATATTGATCAGTTATGTTGAATTGAAAAAATGGAACCGAATAGATGAAGTTATCGACAATAATTTTGAGAATGATATCACGTGATCAAATGAGGATATTACATATATCACAAGAAGATGACATAAAGATGATTGACCAAGAGGATAAAGTGAAATTGAAAAAGACGCAATATAATTATATTATGATTGTTATGGACCAGAAGTTCAAAATTTATGATATATGAATAATTATGTGAAAATAAAGATTTTCATAAAGTTTAATATGATCATGATGTGATATATGATTTTGTGGTGGAGATAATAATTTCGTATATCTGGCAGTTCATGAAAGAAAACTTATGCGTCTGTAAGATAGTGTTGTAGCCTATGTTATGGCTTACTAAATTATGAAGATTGGATTAGAATCTTCAAATGGATCCAAAAGTGCTAAAAGCACGTGTTCCTGAAAGACAAGCTATTATAAAGCACGCCTGAAGCGTTGCAGGTCCATTGATTCAGAAGATAAAAAATTCTCGAAAGAGAAAATGAGTTAAGAATATAGATGATTAAGTTGAGGATAATTAAGAAAAACTCCAGAAGAGCTATCTCCTGTAGAGTTATTCTCTCTAGTAAAGATATCTCTAGAAGAGAATCTTATGGTTCTAGAAGAGACCCAGGTACCTGAAATATGTGAAGATAATGAGATCTCAATAAATTATGAATGGCATCCGATGGGACTGAAAGAAGTCAACATTGACAATATCTTTGTTTATAATATAGTATATGCTATAATGAATGATAATGAGGATCATGAGCTAAAATATATTAGGGAATGCCAGAAGCACGTGTCCTTGAAAGATTGAATGTGCCAGAAGCACAAGTCCTTGAAGGACTTAGGATGCTAGAAGCATCAAATACAAATTCTCGAGAATAATAAATCCATTAAATAAATTCATATATTGCATGAAGCAATTATAGTGCATATAGTATCATTATCTGAATGAATATTTATTAAGAGTTTTATATGCACATGTATATTTATGAAAAGATTTAGATGAATTTTGTTATGATTTTACTTGAAAGATTTAGATCTTACAGGTATACAATGAACAATCAGACTGAGTGTTTCTGTTGTTCCATAGCGAACAAATTTTGATGACAGAATGAAAGATATACACAGAAAGACATTGAAGCAATGTTGTCATCAGGGGGAGTAATACTGATGTAATCAAGAAGGGGAGATGATACACGCTGTACTCTTTTTCCCTTATTTAGGTTTTGTCCCAATGGGTTTTTCTAGAAAAGTTTTTAATGAGGCAGCATTAGAAAGTGTATCAATGAATGATGTACTCTTTTCTTTGGCTAAATTTTTATCCTACTGGGTTTTTCCTAGTTAAAGTTTTTGACGAGGCACATTTATAAATGTACATCTAAGGAGGAGTGTTATGAATATATTAATTATGTGGATGTCCATTGACTCTTAATCTCTAATATTCTGTTCCTTTAAATATTATAATGTAAAGGTGTGGGACCTATGGGCCAATTTCTTTTCTACACGACCATATGGAAATGCAGTGGTAGAAGAACAATTCCTCTCTTCTTTCTTCCATTCTTTTGTGTTCTCTGTTTTCATTCTTCAGTTTTTCCTTTACTTTCATAACAGTAACCGTTTTGTGAAATTTTAGATTATAATATATTAATCAGAAAGCTTTGTCATCCGAGTCATCCTTTTGAGGTAACTTGATTACTTTAGAACTAATCGTGTTGCTGTCATAGTGTCATAGGCTGATGCAGGTATTGGGTTGGGGGCAAATGTCCACCGAAATTTGGTAATGGTTAAAAATAAATAAATAAATAAATTAGATAATTAATACATGTTTAAATTAAGTGTCGATATTTAATACATTGCACTTCATAATTAGATGGGGATGAATAGTTGAATGATTAATTAGTGTCTTATATTGAAAAAGATGTATTTGATAGAATTGTCTAAACAAAAAAATAATAAGACAATTATGATGGAATTCTAAAAAATAAGTCCTAAAAGGATGACATTATAGTTATTTTTATTGTAATAACACTTAGCCTTACTTTTCTAAATAACAGGTTTGTAAAATAATTATCTCTCTTATTACATCATCAATATTAGCTTGATTTCATAAATATTTTTTGATATTTTTTTATTTTTTAATGTATTGAAAACTTTATTAAAAGAAAAATTCAGGGGCGTTGGCCCTCAAACCCTTGAATTCCCTCACTAATGTCCACCCATCATTAATTTCTTAAATCCGCAACTATTACTGTCTTTGAGAGGCTGATTCACTTTATTGGATAAAAAATGATTGTAATCTTTAGTACCACCGCTTGCAGCCAATTGTCTCATATGGCAATTGCAATCATATTCTTTCACAATTTGGCATTTCTCTGAGCCCTTTCTATTCATGGGAAATCGAGTGTATCTTTCACTTATCTTTTGATTAGTAAAGGCTATCTTTTGGCAATGTTCTTTTAATTGGTGGAATACAGTATTGAGATTACTTTATTTCCCGAGCTAAAGGAACATTGGGCAATCAGTAACCTGGGACTCGCAATGGTTGTAATAGGAGAAATTAAAAGGAAGATGTCAATTATGCGAGCCTTTACTTATAAGAATTTAGGGTTAAGGTGTAAAAATACATATGTGCTGTAGTCAGAGGAGCGTCCAGCGCCAAGTGCTTTTTTGAGGTGTAAAAGTAACTACGTGGTTATAAATTAGGTGCAAAGATACCGTTTGACTGTTAAGTTTGACTTTTTTGCTGACTAGATGATGACGTTCTTTCAAAGGTACAAAAATACATATGTGGTTTGGCCAAAAGAGTACCCAACACCAAGTACTTTTTTGATTTTTTTATTATTTTTTTATTTTGATTTCTTATTAACTTATTAATATTAATTAAATAAATTTTTTAAATATTGGTTAAATACAAATTTCATTATTATTTTTTATTAATGAAAATATAAACTTAATCTTAATACTTAGTACTTAATAATGTTAACTTAATTTGAATTTTTTTAATTGAACTCACAAAAAGAAAAAATACAATTATCTTAAAGAAAAAATACAATTAATTTGTAATGCATACTCTAAAACTTTTTGTTTACATAGTAGTGATATTCTTTGTTTCTTTTTTCATCTTCAAATTCTTATCTAACGATCTAGAACGTAATCTGGGATGTGAAGCATAACAAATCATATTTTTTAGAGTTAAATAGCAAATCCGTCCCAGAAGTACACGTCTAGAAGCAATGTTGTCCTGAAAGAATTTTAAGGTTCAATGTCATCCCGGAAGTTTCAAAAGGTAGCAATGTTGTCCTTTTTTGATAAAAATTTAACGGCCAACGTCAATTTTTTAATGGTCAATATTAGTTTTTTAACGATTTTGGGCAATATTGCTACATTTTAAAATTTTTGATGTGACTTGAACCTGATAAAACTTCAAGGGTAATATTGTTCTTTAATAAAAACTTTGAAATCGGATTTGCTACTCAATCCTATTTTTTATTCTTTTATTTTTTGTGTTTTCCTTACTTGTCTTGATTTTGAAATATTCTTATTACCCATTTTTCATATTTCAATTTTAAATTTTATAAATTATAAATATGAATTAGAAATATATTTCTAAATTTATTAAATTCAATATAGAAATATATTAAATATATAAATTAGAAATATACATGAAATATATATAAATTAGAAATCAATATTTATATTTTATTTTCAATATTTCAAAAATGAAAAATAAATAAATAAATAATTATATTCTATTTTTCTTAATTATATTATATTATAATATTAATAAATATTGTTAATAAAAAAAGTCAAACTAACAGTTAAACAGTATTTTTACGCATCAAAAAATCATTTGGTGTTGTACACTCTTTTGGCCAATCACATGTATATTTTTGTACATTTTAAAGCCACGTCATCGTTCAGTTAGCCAAAAAAAAAAAATCAAACTTAATGGTCAAACAGTATTTTTACAGCTAATTTTTAATTATGTAGTTAATTTTGCATCTGAAAAAAACATTTGTCGCTGGACACTCTTCTGACTAAAGCACATGTGTATTTTTACATCTTAACCCAAGAATTTATTATGAAGAGCGCATCACCAATTGATTACACATGGCATATACAAGTTCATGCGTCATCCATGGTACTACAGTTTCCTCATTTGGTCTGTTGGCACACAAATAATGCTCTGCAATCCCTTATCAACTACAGCATTTGCGGCTGCTGTTTGGCACATCTTTGCCAGGAGAATGCCATATGAAGAGTTCTTTGTAAGACTTTATTTTGCAACAGAGCATGAAGAATATTCTCGGTGAGTTGTGACTGGAGTCACATTTACAAGGTGGAAGACTTGGATGAAAAAAGCTTAATGATTCATCTATAATACAAAAGGAGATGCAAATGGCTCATCATAGCGTTGCCGTTATCGAGCCGGTGGGATGCGAGACGGTCTTGTACCCCCAACTCCTCAGGGCAAAATTGGCATTTCAATTTTAAAATAAAATAATCTAATTAAGTAACAGACAAGTAAGCTACAAGTGGAGATGAGAAGCTATGTCTGCAAGCCATGTGTGCATAAATCGATGAAACATGGGATTTCCCAGTGAAAATTAACACTTGCTAATGGACTTTCGCAACATTGCTCTACTTTTAATATTTTCGAGACAACATTGTTAATTGGGTTAAGGTGTAAAAATACACATAATCTTTTCCTCCAGAAACGCCCAGTATCATAATCTTTTTTTTTGGGTAAAAGTACCCATGATGCTATGTTTTTGGGTGCAAAAATACCACGGGCCGTTAGTTGACCAACGTTAACCGTTAACCTGGACGGAAATGAACAGTAACTTAGGTGAAATTACCAGTTTGCCCTTAGTTTTAAGCTGAAATTACCATTTTGCCCCTAGTTTAAATTTTTTTTTAAAAAAACACTAAAATAAACCCTCCTCCACCGGTGGGCCCCATCACTGCCAGCGGCCGCCCTCCCCAGCGCGGCTGCCTCCAGCGACCGGCGGCGGCAACTTTTTTTTTTTATATAAAAAAACTAAGATTTTCCTACAAAAAACTAAGGGGAGACCGGTGGGCCCCACCCCCACCACCTGCCACACCACCACCGGCGACCGGCGGCGGCCACTTTTTTTTTTTTTTAAACTAAGGTTTTTTCTACAAAAAAAACTAAGGTTTTATCTACAAAAAACTAAGGGGAGGCCGGTGGGCCCCACCAACGACCACACAACCGCCAGCGGCCGCCCTCCTAGCACAGGCGACCGGCGGTAGCAACTTTTTTTTTTTTAAAAAACTAAGTTTTTTGTAGAAAAAACCTTAGTTTTAAAAAAAAAAAAAAGCAAGTGGCCGCCGCCGATCGCCGGAGGTGGCCACCGGCGGAGGCCGGCAGTGGGGAGGGCGGCTGCGCGGTGGCGGTGTGGCCCACCAGCCTCCCCTTAATTGTTTGTAGGAAAAATCTTGGTTTAAAAAAAAAAAAAGTTGCCATTGTCGGTCACCGGAGGCGGAGGCCTGCGGAGGGGAGGGCGGCCTCTGGCGGTGGTGGGGCCCACCGGCCTCTCTTTAGTTTTTTGTTGGAAAAATCTCAGTTTTTTTTTTAAAAAAAAAAGTTGCCGTCATCGGTCGCCGGAGGTGGCCCCCGGTGGAGGCCTGTGGAGGGGAGGTCGGCCTCCGGCGGTGGTGTGGTCGGTGGTGGGACCTACCAGCCTCCCCTTAGTTTTTTGTAGGAAAAATCTTAGTTTTTTTTTAAAAAAAAAAAAAAAGTTGCCGCCGTCAGTCGTCGGATGTGGCCGTCGGCGGTGGTGGGGCCCACCGGTGGAGGAGGGTTTATTTTAGTGTTTTTTTTAAAAAAAATATTTAAACTAGAGGCAAAATAGTAATTTCAGCTTAAAACTAAGGGCAAAATGGTAATTTCACCCGAGTTACTGTTCATTTCCGTCCAGGTTAACGGTCAACGTCAGTCAACTAACGACCCGTGGTATTTTTGCACCCAAAACGTAACGTCATGGGTACTTTTGCCCTATAAAAAAGGGTTATGGTGCTGGGCGCTCTTGAAAAAAAATGTTATGTATATTTTTGCATCTTAACCATTATTAATTTGTTATATTCCTTCAAGTCTTTCTATATTATTAAAGTTGTGAAACTCATCAGTGTTTCAACGAACACTTGAATATGTATGTATGAAGAATTTATAATTAAATAATTAAAATATAAAAATAACAACAATTTAATTTAAATAATTTTAAATATAAATAATTGACATTGAATCCGGAACATCGATAATTAATCATACCAAACAAAATTATTTTTATAAAATGATCATAAAAATTAATAGTAAGTTAATATGATTTTTTGTAAATTAAAAAAATAAAAACGTCACACTCAACGTGTAATCGTGAATTTGAATTTAACAGTGATTCAATTAATTTTGTAATTTATAAAGCTGAGGAGAGTCGTCGGCATATGATGGTTACTCTCAGCTGGTACGCGACAAAATCCAAAATTCAAAGATAACCAAGGTAAATTGAATTGTTTTTTTGTTTTTGGTCAACAAACGTGAATTGAAATGATCCTACGAATCTTTGAGAGTGACATCCTGGCCAGAACATAAGCAGAGAGTGAGTGAGATATTTTGATCAAAATAAAGTCCCAATTTTATTTTAGAGAAGACGAACATGAAGAAAGAAAAAATGGCTGGACCAGTTGCAGAGCCGCCTGTAACGATCAAAGTGGCGGCCATTTGTGGCTCTCTTCGCAAAGCTTCCTACAATAGAGGCCTCATTCGTGCCGGTAAGCACCTTCACTGCTTCAATTATAATCGCCAATTTTGATTTTCTGATTTCCCATTTGATGTTTCGGAGTTCGCAGCGATTGAGATTAGCAAGGAGGAAATCGGTGGAATGGAGGTGGAGTACATAGAGATATCGTCGCTGCCGATGATCAACCCTGATCTTGAAGTCGACGGCACATATCCGCCGGAGGTGGAGGATTTCCGCCGCAAGATTCTCCGAGCTGATTCCTGTATCTTCGCTTCTCCTGATTACAACTACTCCATCACTCGTAAGCTATTTCCTTCATCCATCATAAATCTTCAATAATATATGTATCACTGTCAGTTTAATCTCAAATACGGTACCCGTAATTGCATTTAACACAAAGTAAGTTCAAGTTCTTCTAAAGTGTTATCTCCTTCAATTTTGTCTCATTTCTGGTTATCATTAACTGAGTTGTCTCAGTTTTCTAGCTGATTAATTTATTTTCTGTTAGTTTAATTATATTTTGGATTTAGGAAAATTTTATCTAAATTGGGAACAAAGTTTTTGTTATATTTTCATACACACAGCCACCGATCCAAAAAGGTGACAAACAGAGCGGTGTTGGTAGTGTTGGGGAGAAAAACAAAAGAAAAGAAACAGAGTGTGTGAGGGTAATTTATGAATGTAGGAAGAAACAGTAAAGTTGTAAAAAGAAAAAGGAAACAATAAAAAATGAATTCTTCTATGCATCATGCTTGATTAATAATAAGTAATCCAATTTGTACTCACTGATACACACACATTAATCCCCTATCCCTTTAGCTGTTATTTACTTATTTGATAGTGATCATACTTGCTAAAAGTTAACAGGTACTTTAAACATATGTTTCACTAAAACCCAAAAAAAAAAAAAAAAAATCTTAAATCTCATTAAATTTATCTTAAACTTTAACAAATTCCCAACATTTTTTTTTCTATATCTACTATATACACTATACCTTGTAAAATTAGACATTCATATGAAAAATTTAAGAATAAATTACTAGAAAGTCCCAACGACAAGTAAAGAGCATACAATGAAATTATGTAGTCAATATTATTTTATTACTACAATTGTTGCTTCTAGTTTCTGTTTATCATGGCCTCCTAACAAAAGTATTCAGAATAGTATGCAGAAAAACTTCAAATAATATGATAATAAATAGATATACACATATCCTAATAATTACAATATTAATGATTTGTTAGCACCACTGAAGAATGCATTGGATTGGGGATCTAGACCTCCAAATGTATGGGGTGGAAAAACTGCAGCAGCATTAAGTGCTGTAGGAGGTGGCAGAAGAGCACAATATCATCTCCGGCAAATAGGAGTGTTTCTTGATCTTCATTTCGTCAATAAGCCTGAGTTCTACCTTAATGCCCACCGTCCTCCCGGAAAGTTCAACGATGACGGCGACTTGGTTGATTCTGAGACCAAGGACAAGCTCAAGGAAGTGCTTGTTTCCCTCCACACCTTCACGTTGAGACTTCATATGGCAACTGCTGAAAATTCTTTATCATTTTAATTAATTGGCATGAGAAGAGGAAGTTCCTTGGTACCTCTTTTATATGAGTGGGATTAAAGCGTCTTTTTGTCTTGAAACGAATTTTGGAGGAGCAATTGATATTACATATACATATATGAAAAATTGTGGAACAATATATATACTCTTTCCATTCCTAATTACAGGAATTGGATGACTAATGTAGAGAGATAACGTAAATTAGTTAAACTAGAAATTGATTACGTTACAATACTCAAGAAATTGATTACCTACTCATACCTCATATATCATCATCTCCCAATGGATAACGAGGCAGTTTTTAAAGAAAAAGAGAAAACTACCTTATGTGACCCATATGTTTTATTTATTCAAAATGTGTCTCACTTATTTAATTGGTTTTCAGCCTAATCCACAAAAAGTATAAAACTATGAAAAGTAAATACAAGAACAAGAGATTTTAGAGAGAGAGAGAGAGTAGAGAGAAGTTCTCATTTCAGTGTAATTTGAATGTTTACAGAAGGCCTCTATTTATAGAAGGAAAATGGGCCTTTAGTGTAATTTCCACTTTGGGTCATTTGATGTAATATTCCCCTAATTACATAACTGTACACTCACGGGAATGCATTCCCGTGAGTTGTATTATTTTGTGTGTGGGTCCCACCAAATAGTAAACTACTATGCATGGTACTATGCGCGGGTCCCATGTCATCTTGTAATATTTGGAGACCGGGAGTCAATGGACATCCACATAATCAGTATATTCATAACACTACCCCTTGGATGTCCATTTATGAATGTGCCTCATTAAAAACTTTAACTAGGAAAAACCCAGTGGGATAAAAACCTAGCCAAAGAAAAGAGTACATCACTCATTGATACACTATCCAGTGCTGCCTCATTAAAAACCTTTCTAGGAAAAACCCAGTGGGACAAAACCTAGATAAGGGAAAAAGAGTACAACGTGTATCAACTCCCCCTGTTGACAACATCAGTATTACTCCCTCTGATAACATCAGTTGAGATCTTTAAGTCTTTGAAGACCAATACCATAGACAAGCTTCTCAAAGATTGCTTCTAGAAGTGACTTGGTAAATAAATCTGCCAAATTTTCATTTGAACTGATTTGCTGGATATCTATTTCACCATTCTGTTGAAGATCACGAGTAAAGAAAAATTTTGGTGAAATATGCTTCGTTCTATCGCCCTTGATGTATCCTTCTTTAAGTTGGGCAATACATGCAGTATTATCCTCATATAGAACTGTTGGAACCATTTTACCAGAAGATAAATGACAAGTAGTTCGTATATGATGAATTACTGACCTCAACCACACACATTCTCGACTTGTTTCATGCATTGCTAGGATTTCTGCATTATTAGATGAAGTGGCTGATATAGTTTGTTTCATAGATCGCCATGAAATTGCTGTACCTCCACATGTAAATACATAACCTGTTTGTGATTTTCCATCATGTGGATCAGACATAAATCCAGCATCTGAATAACCAATCAGTTCATGTTTAGATACATTTGAATAATATAACCCCATATCTATAGTACCTCTGAGGTAACGAAAAATACGCTTTACACCATTCCAATGCCTTTGTGTTGGTGCAGAACTATATCTTGCTAATAAATTAATAGCAAATGTTATATCAGGTCTTGTGTGATTAGCAAGATACATTAGTGCCCCAATAGCACTAAGATATGGTACTTCTGGACCAAGTAATTGTTCTACACCTTTTTCGTTAATTACTTGGGGTTGGAATGGATCTTTTTCTTTTATCAAAGACCTTACAACCATTGGAGTACAAAATGGATGTGACTTATCCATATAAAATCGTTTTAAGACCTTCTTTGTATAAGTTTCTTGATGTACAAAGATCCTGTCCTTCAGGTACTTAATTTGTAATCCAAGACAAAATTTTGTCCTACCTAAATCTTTCATTTCAAATTCTTTCTTCAAACAATGAATTGCTTTTGTAATCTCTTCAGGAGTTCCAATAATGTTGATATCATCAACATAAACAACAATTATAGCAAATTCATTTCTCGATCTTTTTATAAAACTGCATGGGCATATCGGGTCATTTTTATACCCTTCTTTCAACAAATATTCTTTAAGGCAATTATACCACATGCGCCCAGATTGTTTCAAGCTATACAGGGACTTATTTAATTTGATCGAGTATTGTTCTCGTGAATTTGAATTAAATGCTTCAGGCATCTTGAGTCCTTCAGAAACTTTCATATAGATATCACTATCAAGTGAACCATATAAATAGGCAGTCACAACATCCATTAGATGCAAATCAAGCCTTTCATTTGCTGCTAGGCTAATTAAATAACGAAAAGTAGTTGCATCCACTACTGGTGAATATGTTTCTTCAAAATCTATGCCAGGTCTTTGTGTAAAGCCTTGGGCTACAAGGCGTGCTTTATACCTTGTAATTTCACCATTTTCATTTCTTTTCCGTACAAAAACCCATTTATATCCAACTGGCTTTACATCTTTAGGTGTATAGACTATAGGTCCAAATACTTTTCGTTTTGCCAATGATTTTAATTCTGCATTAATGACATCTTTCCATAGGAGCCAATCTTTTCGTTGTTGGCACTCTCTCATGGATTTTGGCTCATGATCCTCTTCTTCATTCATCACATCATATGCCATATGATTAGCAAAAATGTCATCAATGTTGACTTCATTACGGTTCCATTTGATATTATTTGTGACATAATTTATTGAGATCTCATTATTTTCATACATTTCAGATACCTGGATCTCTTCTGGGGTCTCAATATTCTCCTCTGGAGATAATTTCTCTTTATGAAGTGGCTCATCCAGAGCTACGTTTTTTTCTTGATTATCCTCGACTTGGCTATCTATAATCTTAGCTCCTTTTCTTTTTCGAGGATTTTTATCTTTGGAACCGATAGGCATACCACGCTTAAGGCGTGCTTTTGATTCATTTGTAATCGGTTGTCCTACAAGGACATCAATTCGAATAGGAGCATTAGCAGCTGGAATATGTGACTTTGTCACTTTCTTTGGGTCAGTGAATGCTTCTGGCATTCGATTAGCTGAATTCTGTAAATGAATTATCTTTTGAACTTCTAGTTCACATTGTTTTGTACGAGGATCAAAATGAGCCAATGATAATTCATTCCAGCTAATCTCTTTATTCAACTGCTTATTTTCTCCCCCTAATGTTGGGTAAACTGATTCATTAAAATGACAATCTTCAAATCGTGCAGTAAATAAATCTCCTGTAGATGGTTCTAAATATTTTATAATTGAAGGAGATTTATACCCAACATAAATTCCTATTCTTCTTTGAGGACCCATTTTAGTACGTTGTGGAGGTGCTATAGGCACATATACTGCACATCCAAAAGTCCGTATATGAGAAATATTAGGTTCTTCACCAAAAACCATTTGTAAGGGGGAAACTTTTAAATAACTAGTTGGCCTGATGCGAATTAACATTGCTGCATGCAAAATGGCATGGCCCCAAGCAGAAATTGGTAAATTAGATTTCAAAAGTAAAGGTCTTGCAATAAGTTGCAATCGTTTTACCAATGATTCTGCAAGTCCATTTTGCGTATGAACATGTGCTACAGGATGTTCAACATCAATTCCAAGGGACATACAATATTCATTAAAAGTTTGTGAAGTAAATTCACCAGCATTATCAAGACGTATTTTCTTGATAGGATAATCCAGGTAATGTGCTCTTAATCTTGTCAATTGAGCAAGTAATCTCGCAAACCCCAGGTTTCGAGAAGATAATAAGCACACATGCGACCATTTAGTTGATGCATCAATTAAAACCATATAATACCTAAATGTTCCGCATGGTGGGTGTATTGGCCCACAAATATCTCCCTGTATCCGTTCTAGAAATGTGAGAGACTCACTTTCTACTTTGCTTGGTGATGGCCGAATAATTAATTTTCCCTTAGAACATGCATCACATGAGAAATTATGGGATTTTGGTATTTGTTTCTGTTTCAAGTTATGTCCACATGAATTCTCTATTATACGTCGCATCATAATTGACCCGGGATGGCCTAACCGGTCATGCCAAACAATAAATATGTCTTTATCAACATGCTTCTGGTTTTCCATAACATTTATTTCAATTGTACTAATACTTGAATAGTACAAACCAGAAGATAACATAGGTAATTTCTCTAGAACATATTTTTCACCATATCTAACAGTAACAATTTGTAGATATTCTTTATTCTCCTCATTTATAGTCTCAATATGATATCCATTTTGACGGATATCTTTAAAACTCAACAAATTTCTATGAGACTTAGAGGAATACAAAGCATCATTAATAACAAATTTCGTACCATTGGATAATATTATTATTGCTCTTCCAGAGCCTTCAATCAATCTTGTATTACCCACTATGGTATTGATGCTTGTACTACAATTTGTTAGATGTGAAAAATATTTCTTATCTTTAAGAATTGTATGTGTCGTTGCACTATCAATGAGACATATATCTTCATTCTTGTGTGCAATATTTGAAATGTCCATGAGCTTCATTAAAAGAAAAGAAATGCATCAAAACATATTCAATATAGAAGATGCATTAAAAACATATTTATTATACATAATTGGCAACAAGTCAGAACGAAACAAAATAATTATTACAATTTTTGCAAAACTTATTTAATCATAAAAATCTTCCACCTCCAAGTGAGACATAACATCATCATTTGGCTCATTGACATCATTATCTTTATGAGCCTTATCATCACATTCCACATTATTAACACTCTTTTTTATAGAAGCTTGGTAAAGTTTCGCTAAATGTTCTGGTGTACGACAATTACGTACCCAGTGTCCCTTCATACCACACCGATAACATTTATGTTCAACAACTTTTGAAGGACCTTCTTTAGCATTCTTTTGTCCTTCATTGTTCATCTTTTTCTGGTGGGTATAAGGACTATAATAACCTCTTCCACCATGATAAGGACCATGATTATTTCTACCTCCACGATTTCCACGTCCTCGTCCACGACCACGGCCACGACCACGACCGCGACCATGGCCACGACCATGATCATTTCGTACACTCACATTCGCTTCAGGAAATGGAGAAGATCCAGTGGGACGATTTTCATGATTTTTCAATAATAACTCGTTATTTTGCTCGGCTACTAGTAAACATCAGATTAACTCAGAATATTTTTTAAAACCTTTCTCACGATATTGATGTTGTAAAAGCAAATTCGAAGCATGAAAGGTAGAAAAAGTTTTCTCTAATAAGTCCTCATCAGTTATTTTTTCACCACATAATTTTAACTGAGAACTTATTTTGAAAACAGCTGAGTTATACTCACTTACAGTTTTAAAATCTTGTAACCTGAGATGAATCCATTCATAACGAGCTCTAGGCAAAATCACCGTTTTCTGATGATCATACCTATCTTTCAAACTAGTCCACAATTCAAATGGATCTTTCACCGTTAAATATTCAGTTTTCAAACTTTCATGAATGTGGTGTCGAAGAAAAATCATAGCTTTAGCCTTTACTTGAGGGGACGCATCATTTCCTGGCAATATAGCCTTTCCAAAGTCCTTTGCTTGAAGATGGATTTCAGCATCTAAAACTCATGATAGATAATTCTTCCCGGTGATGTCAAGAGCATTAAATTCAAGATTTGAAAGGTTGGAAGACATGATTCAAACTAAAAATAATAAAAATAATTAGAATCATATTATAAAATTTTATTATAAATTAAAACATAATTTAAAGAACGGTAAATAAACATGCTAAGAAAATAAAAATAAGATGAGATAGGAATGGGAGTAAACTCACAGCGAGACCTATCTCATCCGAAGGTAAGAAAGATGATGCATATATTATATAATATATAGACAACAGTAAAGAATTAAGATAAACAAATGAAGCCCTATTAGTGCCACCACCATAAAAGGTAAATAAATGCATAAATAAATGGAGCCCACTAATATTAGTGTTGCCACCATAAAAGGTAAATAAATGCATAAATAAATGTTAGTAACATAAATTTAAATGTTAGTGGCATAATGTAAATATTAATAAAGTCAGTATGGAGCTTAATATCGCCACCATGAAATAAATAAAGCAGTAAGTAAAGAATTTAAATTAAACAAATGGAGCTTAGTATCGCCACCATGAATTAAATAAATAAAACAGTAAAATTAAATTACAAATGGAGCTTAATGTTGCCACCATGAATTAATAAATAGGGAGTAGAAAGAATATATAAACATAAATAAATTACTGTAAATAGTAAAATATAAATTTACCGTGAATAGTAAAGTTACTATTCACAATGAATAGTGAATAAAATAAAATTACTGAAATATTAAATCTATACTTCCATAAAGGAGTCAAAATGAATAGAAATATAAAATTACTGAAAAAGGTAAAATTAACATGAATAGTAAAAATTACTATTTACTGTGAATAGTAAATAGTAAATAATCTCAAATCTTAACCATGGAACCCGATGTTCAAAATAATCGGTAAAAGTAGAACTTTAATTCCATATCATGGTTAAGATTATCCCAGATAGAAAAAATAAACAAATAGTAAAGGAGATGGTAATAAAATCTTACCTTGGTAGAGTCTTCGTACTGATAACGTAATATAAAACTGATGAAAAGTAAATACAAGAACAAGAGATTTTAGAGAGAGAGAGAGTAGAGAGAAGTTCTCATTTCAGTGTAATTTGAATGTTTATAGAAGGCCTCTATTTATAGAAGGAAAATGGGCCTTTAGTGTAATTTCCACTTTGGGTCATTTGATGTAATATTCCCCTAATTACATAACTGTACACTCACGGGAATGCATTCCCGTGAGTTGTATTATTTTGTGTGTGGGTCCCACCAAATAGTAAACTACTATGCATAGTACTATGCGCGGGTCCCATGTCATCTTGTAATATTTGGAGACCGGGAGTCAATGGACATCCACATAATCAGTATATTCATAACAGAGTTAGTATAATCTAACATTTTGGTTGGAGGGGAAGAGAGGAGAAGTATTTCCCTCCCTTAGTCATAACAAAATGTTTCCTCATCCTCTATCGTTTTTAATAAAAGTCAAAAAGATGTTAATAATAAAAATAGTTTACATCAACCATGAAGGAAATGTTAACTGAGAGTAAGATAATCTAATTTTGAAATTACCAAGTTACCTTGTTCATTTGAAAATAAGGGAAAAGGAGAGGGCTTTGCGCTATGGTTCCACAAGACTTCTCAGTCTCTCGCATTCACCACTCTCATATTGAACCCTCGTCGCTTTATCGTCATCGCTCTGCTCACCAATTTTTGTTCTTCCCCGCTCTCTCACTTCTCTTAAATTGTTAGCACTCTCACCCACTTTAGCTTTTGTGTTCATCATATTTCGTGAAGTATGTTTTCCATTCTTGAATTTCAATATAAATAAAACTAACCGCCCGCCTTCGAATTAATACCAGTGAAGAGATCTCTTCTATTAGTTGGTCCGATTTCAGTATAAATAAAACCAATTTCCTGAAACTGGTATGTCTTATTTTTACTTTTCCTAGAGAAGAAGCCTTCAAGACAGATATGGCTTGGAATTTATTTCACGTATGCTATGAAAGTAGGTTCTAGGAGTTGTTCAAGTCTCTTGAGGGTTTATTTCTTTGAAGTTTCAATGTCTAGAAATGTGTTCATTTTCGGTGGCATTTGTTGCTGAAATTAATTAATTACTGAATGCTTTTGAAATTTGACGTAAATTTGTGAATATTACTTTTGAGTGTATGTTCTTTCCTTGTTTTTGCCAGTGGAAAAGCATAACAAGTTTTTGTTCGTGAATGATAGGATTCTAATGCATAAATGAACTGGTGCATTGCATGGGGTGGAAGAAAATGCTTTCCGTGGATGAGGGATTTTCATTTTGGATTTTTTCCCAAAATGCGCTTTTTTAGGAAACTATTTACCAAAATGCCCCTATTTCCAAACTATTTCCCATTGTGCCCTTGTTTAGTCAACTAGAACTCGTGTTAGACCTAGCTGTCACCCAAGAAGAGGGGTGAATTGGGCGTCTAATAAAACTTTAAGAATTTTAAAAAATCTTTTCGCAACTTATAGAAAGCAATTCGTATGATAGTAATGAGTTGCAAACCAACAGTCATTCATTTAAACTATGTGCTGGAATGTAAGAGTTTATGGAAGAGAATATGCAAACAGAGATTTATACTGGTTTGGCCCAATCCTTGACCTACATCCAGTCCCCAAATTGCACTTGAGATTTACACTATCTCCTTGTTTAACTATGAACAAGAGAAAAGCCTTTACAACCCACAAGTTTATTCGGGCACTTGTGCAGCCTTTACAATCTCCACGGATACAATTACACACTCTATACTCAGGATAATCCTTTCACATTCGGATTCACTCCCCCTTACAAGCTATAATTGTTTGCCCAATACTTGAGGTCCCAACCTCAAGATTTTACAGATAATCAAATAAGAATTCTAAACTCCTCACGAGTAGATAGAGTGTAAATCACTGAAGTGCATAATCGATCATCTCACTCTCTACTGTAAAAACAATGTATATGAGCTATTGACGATGAAGTGGTAAAATCATTTCGTTGGTTTCATCAATTCTTTCATCAATCGTCGTCACTTCTTTCGGTTTGAAGACTTTCCTATTTATAGGCAATGAAGATTGATTCGTCTGTTGAGTAATTCTTCCCGTTGGAATATGACCGTTGCTCAAAGTTACCGTTGTGAGCTCTGACGTAATCATTCATCTTTTGATAATTTGATGTTAATCCAGCTAAAACTTATTAACAAGCTCATCAACCAAGTTAGGAATGATAATAAGAAAGGATATAAGCCAAATAGATCATATTGAAAGTCTATCATGGTTAAAATGGAGATTTTTCAGAACTGATACATTTTGTTTGAGTCAAGTTCTCTGTCAGAATCACTCTAGGCTCGAGTTACATTCTCCTGCCTTGAGTCTTGGCATAAACTCGAGTCTCCATCTGTAGACTCAAGTCAAAATAAGCAATTTCAAAAATAATGGTCAAAGATGGATGTTCAGAGTGTTGCTGAAAACTCGAGGTAATATTTCCTGACTCGAGTTTTGGATAAAACTCGAGGCATACTTCCCTGGCTCGAGTCAGCATAGTTAATTTGTTAAACTTTCTCAAGCATCTAGCCTTGAGTCATATTCTTTGCCTTGAGTTTAAGCACAAAACTCGAGTCTCATTCTCTTGGCTCGAGCCATAGTGACACAGATACCTTTAGCATTTTCACGCTTTGTTGGCTAAGTTCTAGTAACATCTCTGTCAACCTCCAAATCTTGGAAAATCACATATATCTCTAGAATACTCTTTAATTATTCTTTCCAATGTAAGAAGAATCAGCTCCAAACTCATTGTATGTTGAACACTATGATCAGATTAGTAAAAGCTGTCCTTAAACCAACGTTTTTTCACCATCCTGAACAGATTCTCAACTTCCAAAAATCATATCTCTCTCATTTGATCTTTTTTTTTTTCTGTGATCTTTATGTTTTTGGAAAGGTATATAAGTCTAGTTTCATATGTCACCACGAAATTCCGATTTGTAGTTTGTGAGATATCCTTAATTTAGCGAACCTTGATTCGTTGTATGACGGTGACAGATAGGTCAACTTTCGAAATTCATAGCTCTCTCATCTGATCTTCTTTAGACTTGAAATTTTGTCAAGATGACGCATTGGATGCCTAGTTTCATAAAAAATTGATTTCACCTCAATCCGATCTTTAGTTTAGGAGATATCATCGATTTACTGGACCTCGCCCGAAACAGAGTAAAACAGAGTTGCTGAAAGGCACATTTGACTCGAGTCAACTGAATTTGACTTGAGTTTTAGCCCTAACTCGAGGCAAATTACTATGACTCGAGGCAATTCATCCCAAAACATGATTTTGCTCATTTTAACTCCGATTTGAGTCATTCCAACTTTCATTTGATCGTGGAAACTTCTAGAATCAATCTATGAGCTTTATAATGACTTTCTCATTCCATTCAACAATTTTTTTTTCTTTCTTCTCTTCTCTTGATGATTCTCCATAATTCAATTCTTTCTTTTTTCCTTCTCTTGTTCTTCATCATTTGGCTCCACATCTTCTTTAATTCCATTTCTTTCTTTAATTCAATACTTCTTTGATTCCACATCTTCTCTTCTTGATCATTCTTCATAAATGAATTTCACATTTTGAATCTATATTAAATTTAGGAATTAATCAGGGAGATAAATATAACATGTAAACTTTTTGCTCTAATGGCATCAATATAAGACATCATCAAAACTAATCATATCTAACAACTCGGGTTTCAATTTTTTTTAATTGCCCACGACATTTAGTCAACTAAGTCATGTGAATCTCAGGGGCAATAATAAATTTTGAAGATAAAATATATGAGATAATATAGGGATTTAAATTCCAAATAAATTAACTAAGATAATTCCTTATTTTATATGAGATTGTGTTAGAGATAACATTTTATCTTCAAAATTTATTTTATAAAATAACGAGCATATATATGTGATGTAGTTAGAGATAATATATATGAGATTGTGTTAGAGATAATATTTTATCTTCAAAATTTATTTTATAAAAAAACGAGCATATATATGAGATTGTGTTAGAGATAATGTTTTATCTTCAAAATTTATTTTATAAAACAGCGAGCATATATATGAGATGTAGTTAGAAATAATATAGGGATTCAAATTTCAAATAAATTAACTAAGATAATTCCTTATTTATTTGTCTTCTTATATAAGTAAATTTTAATTTTAAGGGTTAATATCATCTTTGGTTGCTCAAGTTTCAAAACAAAAGTTTTGATTCCTCTAAGTAGTGTTATCAAAACCAGATCGGATCGGCCGGGTCGACCCAGACACTGGTGAACCGGTCACCCAACCGGTCATAGGATCGATTATGCGCCAGAAATGGGTTTGGACCGATCCGACTGGCCGGGTTGTAGAAAACTGGTCCAACCGGTTGGTGCTTTTTTAAAAAAAAAAAATTACTAAAAATATTGTTGATCATCCACATTATTTTGATGATGATAGAGAGCCTTTCATTGATGCATCACTTTTGGATTATTAGCCATGATTTTATTATATTTGGAGGTTATTTTGTAAATCCATCTTCTTTAATTTTGCTCCTAGTTAATTGGGTTATTCATGTTTGAAACTTGTAAAAATGTTTTAGGTACTTTTATTTTGTAAACTCATTTTTTTATATATATTTATAAGTATAGTTGTATAAATTTTTAAATATAGTATGGTTTCAAAACTGGGTCATAGTTATGCGGTTCAACCAGTGACCCACTAGTTCAACTAGTGACTCATTGACTCAGTACCCCGACCGGGTCGATAACCGGTCCGAGTCTGATAACATTGTCTCTAAGAGTAAAATGGTTCAAGTTGTTATTGAGTTTTAGGAACTAATATTTTAAATAAATAAAATGAAATTTGAGAAATCAAAAACTATAATTTCAAACTTAAGGAATTAAAACTAAAATAAGGAAAATTTTAAAGGAGCAAATATTATATTACCCTTAATTTTAATTTTGCCAATATATAGATTTCTTTGGAAGTTGGCTAAATAATAAATTAAATATGGTTTAGTTGACAAATAAATAAGGAATTATCTTACTTATATAAGAAGACAAATAAATAAGGAATTATCTTAGTTAATTTATTTGGATTTTGAATCCCGGTATTATCTCTAACTACATCTCATATATATGCTCATTATTTTACAAAATAAATTTTGAAGATAAAATATTTTCTCTAATATAATCTCATAGATATGCTCGTTGTTTGGTAAAATAAATTTTGAAGATAAACTATTATCTCTAACACAATCTCATATATATTATCTCTAACTACATCTCATATATATGCTCGTTGTTTTATAAAATAAATTTTGAAAATAAAATATTATCTCTAACACAATCCCATATAAAATAAGGAATTATCTTAGTTAATTTATTTGGAATTTGAATCCCTATATTATCTCATATATTTTATCTTCAAAATTTATGACTGCCCCCGAAATTTAGTCAACTAAGTCACATGACTTAATCGACTAAATGTGGTGGGTAGTTAAAAAAATTGAAGCCTCGAGTTTTAGTCGACTAAACTAAAATTTAGTCGACTAAACAGGGACACAATGAGAAATAGTTTGGAAACAAGGGCACAATGAAAAATAATTTAGAAATAGGGGCATTTTGGTAAATAATTTCTTAAAAAGGGACATTTTAAGAAAAAAGCCTCGTTGGTTTTATTCTTCTCATAGTGTTTTGCAGCTTTCATTAGCTAGCACATTGTTGCTAGAACTTTCTAAGCCCGTTGCAGTAAAATTAATTGAGTATTTTTCCCTTGATGGTAATTGTTGGAATACATATATCTAGTCCAGCCTTGGTGAATTAGGATCTAAGCCCAATTCATATGAGCTTATTAAGTAAATATTGAGAGAGATAGATCTAAAGGAGAAATTTTTATCTTTAGAATTTAAAATTCAAATAAAAATAACTTCTCTTATGTGATATATATTAAGAAGCCAATTTGTGGGGGTTAATTTTGACATACCAAAGAATAACTCCCTGAAAAGGCAGAAACTGATAAACCACCATGAGCGAAAATTGAAACTGAAGATATTAGTTTTTCCTGATGGGGACACAGGAAATCTAAAGATTTTGATTTTGAAATTGATCTCATTGCATAAATCACCATACAATAAAAGAAAGCACAAAAGGAATAACCGGAAACCAACTGGAAAAGCAAACAAAACGTCAAGTATGCAACGGACCCGACGGTTTCTTGCGTTGGGAGTTGAGTTTTCGAGAAAACTCATGTTTGGTGCCACAAAATTAACGGGGTTATGTAGAGGAGAAAAAGACAGAAAACGATACCATTTTAACTGGAAACAAACATGGGAGATGCTGGAAACGATAAAAAGTAAAGTCAGGTCCGTCTTCTTCTGGGTCCTGTATTTCAACCTCCAGCAGTCAAACAGAGCCATTTCGACAAATCCGAAAAAAAAAAATGGTAACCTATTGGACATAGGCTGGAATAAAAAAGAATGGGGGTTGGATCTGAGGCCCATTGATCAAGTCCAGACAACAACAATAAAAAGACGTCATGTGGCCAATATGACCCCGTGGCAGACTCACGCCACCTCAGTTTGGCGTCTGGATTGTGTTAGAATGTGGTTCCATGCATGTCGTCTAAAGGATGAGCGCCTAAGATCTGAACGGCTTAGATCTATATTGAGATATTGCCGGTCTATATTTCTTCCTTTTTCAATAAAACTTTTTTCATAGTCAGAATTCTGTAGTATCTTTCCAGTATCAGCTCTGAAATAATTTTTCAACATCATAAAATAATTTTTCAAGATCATGAAAATTCTTTTAGTAACAATTAGTATCATAGAGTATATTTTTAGTAACATTCAGCATCTTAAAATATTTTTTCAAAAATCCTAATAAAAAAATTTTAAGGTACTAAATGGCATTATAAAATACTTTATGATCTTAAAAAATTATTTTAGGATACTCACTGGCAGGGGCAAAGCAAAGAATTGCAATTAGAGGAAAAAAATTACAGAACAGAACCCAAATACTCATAAAACTATATTTAAGCCCTATAAACATTTCAATATTTTCATTTGAGTCCCTCCAAGTAACTTTATATTGAGGAACTAAAGTGAAAATGATGAAATTTTTACAAGGCTAAAATGTACTTTCCTAAAAATTTGGGTTCTTTTCTATAATCTTAGGGGGCGGGGGTCACCTCTAGCCACCCTAATTCCACCCTTGCTCACTGGTACTAAAAAATACTTCATAATTTCAAAAATTTATTTTAGGATCTTGAAAAAAATATTTTAAAGTATTGACTGACATTAAAAAGACACTTCAAGATTCTGAATTTTATTTTAAAAAAATTATAAAAAAATAAATAATTTAGATAGTCCAGATCTCATATAAAGATCTAAGGGCTAGGTGCTCATTCTCGTGCCTTGCTTGTCCAAAGGACGAGTAGGGAAATACACTCTAAATTGTGTTGGTCAGGTGCATGTTTCTAATTGAAAGCCTCATTATAGCACGTGCTTGCCATGCTCTATATGTGAGAGTGTGTTTTGTCTAGAATCTTCATTTTTTCCATAATTTTATTTTGGGAATTGCTTTTAAGGTCCCAAGGGACTAAAAATTTTGATGTCACAAAAATTTAAAAGAGTTATTAAAACCCATAGATTGAGCTTTTAATGCCCTGCTGATAGAGTTATTAATAAGACTTTTGAGACATCAAAATTTCCTATAAAACTTTTTTATACTTTCTTGGTCCTTTGGGACCTTAAAGGGATTTTCCCTTTCATTTTCCTTCTCTTTCTTGGAGCACGTGAAGAAGCATGTCAGATCCAAATGAGATGTGATTTGTTCCTAACAATCCATAAATTCATGATCTACTTTTAGGTTTTTTTTTTCCTTATTTAAAATCATACTCCCTCTGGTCTTAAATGTAGAAAAAAGTCTGTAGTGCAAACTTTGTCCTATATTTATGATCCTAGAGGTGGTAAAATATTTGTAATAATTTAAAATAATTTTATTTGAGATAAATATGAACTTAGAGGGTTCTAAAATAACTGAACCAAAAGATTGTATTCTTTTTGGTTGATGACTATGTTGGAAAGCAAATTCTTGAGTATGAACTAAATTGCAATATTTTAGAAAAGGAACAAGTTATTTGTTATTGCCTTTAAATATTGATCCACACCTAAATTACTTAAAGGGTTGCCTTTAAATATGTATTTATTCATTCAAGTTTGAGCCCTCTTAGACAACCCAGAAGGAGAAAATCCTGAACAGGATCTAGAGAGAGAAAATCTAAAGTAAGATTCATTTGATCCTGAAATGGACTAAGAGGTAGGACCAAAAAGAAATCTGGAAATGAACCTAAAGAAGAACCTCTCTTGAATCATAAGAAGTCAAACATCAAGATTACATTATGGAGAAACCAGAATGAGGTGAAAGAGAGGGATTAAATACTAAAGAGATAGTATTATATCAAAGTGAAAGGGAATCTCAAATGGAGAAACTTCCCAACGCCAACACTCCGGACAATAGTGGGATTCATGAGAATGTTGCATCTCGGAAGGAAGAACCCACTTCATTAGAGAAGAAAGAACCCTAAGCCCAGTGTAACCACTAGCACTAGAAACCAGAAAAGACTTAAGAGCAAATACATAATGTTTCTATGATAAAACAATACAAATTGCATAAGACATTTGAAATATCTTCCTAATGTGATAGAGAAACTCTGGGAAATGATTAAAACAACGCAAGACATAAAATTTTTATAGCCTTAGAAAACAATGGTTATTGAGAACCTATCAAATTGGGCTTGAGAAGCAAATAGATTTCTTTCCTTCAAAGATTTGTTTGGCTGGGAATTAAGTGTGAAGAAATAAGATGAATATAGAACCCAACAAAAATATTGGGTTGTCCCAAATTCTTAGATAATAAGACACTATAGACATAATAATGCAATAAGAGATATGGAGAAGAAAATGTCAAACACTCTTTTTGAGTGAGAGCTCTTGGACAATGAGTCTTCTAATAGAATCATATGCTCCATCTAAGTGGGAGCCAGTGTCATATGTTGTACATAAGTTGAGCTAGCGATATGCTCTATCTAAATGAAAATTAGCATTATATGCTCTACCTAAGTAGGAGATTTTTAGAAAATGTGTTTTCTGAGAGTCAAAATTGAGCATATTATATGAAGTACTTATATTAAACTCTTCATAGATGATAGTGGCATTGCTGGAATAATACATGACATTGATGAAAGGTACAAACATATTCTCCTAATTGTAGAACCAATAGAGTTATTACCTTTCTAGTCAAGAATAATACAAATACATGACATTGTATACTTCAATGTGATATAAAAGGATGTTCTTGATTCAAAATAATTGTGCATAACCCTATGCGTGTGATGATTTTTGTGACTAGGCTAAGGAAGACTGCCAACAACAAGAATGTAAATTAATAAACTTAATGGTAATAATTGTGATATCTGGCATTGAGAGTTCTCATTCAAGTAAAAGAATAAAACATTGACAAGCTATTAACCAGAGTCATGGCATTGACTGAAGCTGAGATGTATGCTCAGCATATGAGATTATAAGACCTACATGGCCTAAAAAGGGAAATTATATAGCACAAATTACCCTACATATTGCTACGCTTGATAATTGCATGTGCAAATATGAAAGAAATCCAACAGCAAGGCCATGTGAATTATATTGAAAGAAAATACTTTGAGGTACTTCTAACATCTCTTATGAGATAGCACCTACATGAGATAACCAACATGACAAGGAAACTAAAAAAAAAGATGAACATGTTGTTTAACAAACAACAAGTGTAGCTTGTTTATAAAGACACTCCTTTCTAGTTAGGAGCTCATGAAAGTCAATATAACTCATAACAAAAACATTGTTACTTTCAGAAATGTATTGAAGCACTTGGAACTTGAAGATGAATGTATAGAGGCTTGCAAATCCTTTGGACAAGCTTAAGTCATAGAAGAGGCAAGTCCTTCACACTCTAAGCCCAAATTTGAGAAGGGTAAGAGGTTCCAGAGGGGGAAAAGAAGGACAACCCTAAATTCAAAAAAGACAAGAAATTCTTCAAGATGAAGGCTAACCTAAGCAAGATTAAATGATTTTCTTGCTAAAGAATTAGTCATTTTGCAAAAGATTGTTCCAAGTAAAGTGAGCATAAAATACTCAAGCTCAAAAAAAAAAATGACGATAGGGATTGAGGATTCTGTATAGAATGTTCTCTATTGTCAAATCAAAGCAAGAGGCTTAATGATGCCGGTGACTTGAGGGTTGAGGTGATAGGCATTAGCGCCTATAAGTTCACTTTATGTGGTAAAATGACCTCAATTCTTTGTGATATACTTGATACACTGGTTTAAATAAGATTAAGTTGTCGTCTCATGCCGTCTAGATTATGGGTTTAAATGGTTTAAACTTTAATGATTGTGATAAAATCATAAGGTAACTAACTAATGATGAAGTTTTTTCTTAAGACCATTAGTGCACTCAAGTGAAAAATATGCCACTCGTGTGATAACCTAAAAGTTAAACATCATTGTCAAGGTACCAGCTAATAAGTGAAGGAATATATAAAAATCTTCGTAGTCACTCTAGTCCAAGTAATGTCACTCGAGTGATGAACTAAAAGTGGTGTGTCACTTGCAAGATACCCCGATGGTGCTTCTTTGAAAATCTTCCCTACACTCAAATCAAGTGGCTACCACTCGAGTGGTGATCAAAATCTTGCAAGTTACCTAATGGTAACTTGCCACTTTTTAGGGAAAAAATTCTACTTCACTCAAGTTACAATAAAGGAACTTGAGTGATGCCCAATACCCTACAAGGTACATAAAGGTAACTTGCCACTTTAAAGGGAAGAAATGATTATTCACTCGAGTTACAAAAAGGTACTCAAGTGATGCCCAAATCTTTGCAAGGTACCTGATAGTAACTGGTTATTTTTAGAAACAAATTGTGTTAAGTCTTTCGAGTTGCTAAATTGCCACTTGAGTGATACTCAAATACTTGTTGGTTACCTCTTGGTAATTGGAAGGAGATAACATGTTAAAGTTTACAAATTAACATCACCTAAGTGCAAATTTCTCCCTCGAGTGACACATAAAAATTATGTTATCACTCTTCAGTGACACACTAAAATCAACTGATGTTTTGAAAAACTAAGAGAGGCACTCAAGTGACCTGCAACTACTCAAGTGACACAGTATGGTTACCAAATGGTAACTTGGAAAAATCCTCTCACATTTCTTCTAGTTACCACTTGAGTGACTTTGACCTCTACGATAGAATATCACTAGAGTGATAGATTGTCACTCGAGTGACTTTGAGAATAATTTGTTTTAAAAAAACATTGTACCGAAAATTTTGATTCTTATTCCCTTATGTTAGAATCTAATTATAATGTTTTCTATTGTTCTTAAACATCATTAGTTCAACATTCCAGTGTTTTATCTAGTACTTTGTAATATTTTCAAACTACAAAGAGAAGATCACTTGAAATATGCTTCCCCAAAAATTAAAGCTACACTTTGAAACTTTTAGATCATTAGATTGATTATGAAATTTTCTCTTCTTGCTTCTGATCATTCTAACTCTTTACTACACTAGTACTTAAGTGTTTTTTAGATAGTCAAACAAGGATCAACTCACAAATTGGAAAAAAAAAAACACTTTTGTGTTAGATGCACTAAATGCGAAGGACATTCAAACATTGAGCACTCTCTTTGCTCTAGCGGCTAATTCAGACACTTCAACAGATATATATCAAAGATCGAGGATACTCCAATGGATACATTCAACAAGGTAACGATCATTAATTCACTCTACTTATAAATAGCCAAAGCATTGATGACGAAGTAACGAATTTCTGTGAAAGCTTATTGTTACTTTTATCGTAAAGTCTTAAGCTCTTGAATTTGAGTTTGTACTTCAATGATCATATATCTACTTTTGTGAGAAACATTTATTGAATCACTCATTATTTAAGAGAAATTTAAGATTTTGGAATCTTGAAAAGGTGCTACATTACAAAGTGTAAGGGGGAACAAGAGTTTTTTGAGAAAGAACTAAGATTGCATTGAGGCTCCAAGAGCCCCGTGAATCTTAGAGGATAGTGAAAATCTTAAAAAAGCTTCTGAGGACTGGACATAGGTCAAGTGGTTGGAACGAACATGTATAAATCTCTGTGTGGTAATATCTCTTCAACTCTATTTTATTTTCTTTATAGGTTGCATTAAAGTATAAAGTTTTAACTTTCACTCAAGTGAGGACACTATGCATACAAAAAATGCAATATGAGTTTTATCTTGACTCAAGAGGCGTTAGATTAGCCATGAGGAAAGTGTATATAGTTAAAATCTAGGACATCTAAGGCATTATATTAGTATGATCAAGCTACACTATCAAGATTCCTAGTACAAGACACCTAAATGGAGACTTCATGCCCACATGGTTACAACACAACACCTAGAAAGAAATAAGGAAGGAAGAGAAAGAGACTTGACTCATAACATCTAACCCACCAAGTGTGAGTGGAAGATGTTGGAATATACTTAGTTCAACGGATTAGGGCCCAAAGCCAATTTCACGTGGGGCTATTATGTAAATATGGAGAGATATGGGTCCAAAAGAGGAATTTTATCTGTAGAATTTGAAATTCAAATAAAAATAACTTCTCATACATGATATATGGGAAGATACCAGTTTGTGGGAGTCAGTTTTGAACATACCAGTATAATAACTCCTTGAAAACTTCTTTTTCTTCTCTCTCTGGTTCTATTCCTCGGATGGTGAATCTTTCATATAATGTGATCATAATCCATATCAGTGCTCCAATCTTGTGTGAGTACTCAGTGATTCAGCCGGTTTCTAGGTATGCCCGAAATCCTTTAGTAATGATTGAAAGAAGGAAGATAGCCTATATTGTGGGATTTGGATAGTGTCTTTTTCTTCGTGAGGGAAAACAAAAAATGGATCTGTGGGTTGTTGCATATGCTACAGGTGTCGGGTACTTAGCTAAATATTGAATATAGTGAACAAACAGGTGATTACCTTTGGCACATTCTATTTAGGCTCAGGAGCTTTCTCGTTTGGTTTCCTATGACAAGTAGCGAGACAATTAAAATGTCTTCGTCGCCTATGAAAATCATAAAGTTAGTAACTTATTTATCATCACAAAGGCCATTATGTTGCAGAATAAAACTCATGTGTACATCACCCTCACATTAGATCCCGGTTTGTAGTGAAGGAAGTGTAACAAGACGGTGGTATAGTTCTTCTTACACAAGAACACCAACTGCTAATGGATTTTGAAAAAAAAAAAAAAGAAGAAGAAATCAATAATAAGAGAAAATACAAAAAGCATTATTATTTTTTTTTTTTTATCAATAATACAAACAGCATTATAGCTCAAGTGAAATTATTTTTCTTACTCATTGATATATAATGAGAAGAAACAACGGAAGGAATGAATGGAAATCAACCAAATTGACTAGCTGCCCAGAACTTAGGCACGCAAATTTTAAATAAGCTAAAATGTTACAGTGGCATGTGCTATCCATCCATATGCAACCCCTCTATCACAAAACCCAAAAAACAATATATATCTGATCATATATACTGCTAGAGAGGCGAAAATTCGCACTGCAGGGAAAACAGGAACTTTTCAACCACATCAAAACAGTAGGGATTACCTTCTTTAATAGCGATAACGAAAGCAGTGACCAAATAAATGGTGAAGGGAAAAAAACCTATGCGAGTTGAGAATGATTGGCAGAGTCACTCTGTAATCGATGTGGAGTAGAAAGTGAGGGATTGAGGGAGTACTGTAATGGTTCAAAAAATAAAAGGGAGTACTGTAGAGAGAGTGTCGGTGTTTTTGGCGTTAACTTTCATCCTCCGCTCTTACCATCTATTTCGTCTCTTATATTGAATTTTGATCCGTCCATATTTAATGTTTTACAAAATTATTTTTAAGAATATTTTTTGTTACAGTTTTAAATTATCATGAATAAAACGTAACACTTTTTTTAAAAGGGAAACCTTGATCGAATAATTTTTTTTATTAATTTGAATTTATTTATTTATTTAATAATTTAGTATTTTGTTAGTAATTTTATAAAACATTAAATCTGGACAACTCAAATTGTAACTAAAGGTAGAAATAGATAATGGAGGGGAAGAGGATGGTAAACAGAAGAGGGAAACCAAACCCTATGTTTTTCCATGGCACAACATGCCCTAATGATTGTTTTAAGTCTTTTTCTTAAAAAAAAAAAATCATTAAGGTTAATTTGGTAATTGCATAATACCAATCTCCTACTATCACCCTTGGAACTTGTTAATTATTTGAAGATTTCCTAGAGTCTCTCACTTGTAATTTCTCTTGCTTGCTATTTCAATGTATTTTCTCCAATAATATATTTTTTCATGTAGTGCCATGAAATTTAAATTCAAATAAAAATAAACACCATCAAACTAAACACTAAAGTAAAACTAAAATTAAAATATTTTTCTATTTTAGTTTAGAATTTAAATGTTAAGCAAAATATATTTCAATACAAGCTAAATTAATAAAAATAAAGTTAAAAAAATAAACAAGTAACAATGACACTATAATATATTTATATCCTGATTTAATAAAATCAAAATAATTTTTTTATAAAATCAATTTTTAAATTTTTGATAATTTGTATTTATAATAATAACATAAATAATTATATTATAATTATAATAGATATAATAATTTTATTAATATAAAGAAACAAATTTTATAAAACCACATGGGCCCACGAGATTGGTTGAGAAAGCTATATGTCAAGGGTAGAAACGGGAGAATTTGAAATTAGGGCTTTGATCAAGAAAGGGTTTGAAGTAAAAGGCCGTTTGAGTTTGATATGGAGAAGATTTGAGGAGGGAAAAGAACTTAGAGGAGGAAAAGGAAGAAAAGGAAAATTGGGAGGGAACTTAAAAAGGTAAACTGTTTGGTAAACATGAGGAGAGAACTTAAATTAAGGGAAAATAAAATGTTTAGTAAAAAGAAATGACAGTTGGTTAAGTGGGAAAGAGAGGTAAAATACCCATAATGCCCCTAAAATAAAAAGGGTGAAAAATAGTTGATAGATTTTTTTTCCCTTTTCGACAAAAACAGGCCCAACCCCAGATTGCAACTATATTTGTTGAGAACAAAAATCAAAGGAGCTGTCAATGGGATCTATGAGGGCGACAGCGACCACGGCGACCGAAGGTGAGAAGGATGATTGACATGAAAGAAATTAGACAGGGGTAGCATCAAATTTTGTTCACTATTAAGTTTCAATAGGACTGGGGAGGGACCAGAAAAGTAAGGATGTTATGAAGCTTGGCAATGTTGATTGTGGTTGTTTTTAGAAGAATGCAATAGTGAAGGAGTGTAGGCAACTGAAGAACATAGTGGGGTTGGGGATTTTATAGCGAGCTATGAAAATCAAGGCATAATGTTATGTTCATATTGTTTTTGTGAATTGCAAAAATTAAGACATGAAGTTATAAGAGTAATTGGGTAGGCAGAAGGAAGTTTGTGGTTTAAGTTTGTGAAGGAAGAAAACAAATGTTCTGCTCATATTTTTTTTGGTTATCCTGAGCACAATAATCTTTTTTGTATTGTAAGAACTTATAAGTAATGAAACATAAATCCTTTCCCAATTTTGAAAGTGGGAAATCTCCCAAATGTGCTATCATACTAGAAATGCCAACTAAAGTTAGCGGTTATTTGTGAATCAGTCATCAAACCAAAAGGTTGAAAGGTATGCATATTGGTTTTAGTGAACAAATGGCAGTAAAATCATGTAATATAGCATGGTGCATGCACCTTCTCTGCATAAGATGAAGTGGGGGGAAAAAATAAAACCAAAAAAGAGGTACATGGAACTTCTCATATGACATTTGAGTTATAATGATATGGAAAGAAGGTCTAAAAGTGTCAAGATGAAGGTTAATAAAACCAACAATGAAAAGTATTAATGTTGCGTAAAATTGCAACACTCATGTGTCATTGATGTAATATAAATAGGATAGAAAAGTGATGGCCTTGTGAGGTAGACTTGGTGAGTGATGAAGGTGGGGGTTTATGAATTTGTGTTATAGTCAACGAGATGAATATTTGTATAAGTTAAAAATAAGATAAACCAAAAGTTATTAGTTTAATTGCAAAATAACTAAGAAGTTCAAGTTCAAATTGAACATCCCAATTCAAACTTCCAAAACAATAATGTCGTTGAAGTTTGAACAACATTGACACGTTCAAATGTAAATGGCATGGACACCTTTGAGTTGGAACGAATAAACTAATAGCAAATGACTATGAGTTTTAGTTAATTTCACCACATGGCAAGACAAGGCTGTAAATAAGGAATAGAAATTTTTCTTGATTTTGGAATTGATTAAAAGAATTGGCTACAATTGAAACTGATGGAAATAAGGTGTTGACAAAGAAAATAATGGATATAAGCAGTTAGCAGTGCATGTAAGCAAAATTAGTAGCTATCATTGAAATACAAATTCACTAGACAATATTTGTTCCATAACAAATTACAAACACCTTTAGAAGTTGAGGTCATATCAAATAAGTTGACCCAAAATTACAATGTTGCACCCTTCACCCCTTTCACTACCCTATGTATATATGGTCAACACATACAAAATGTACCAAATTACATGCACAAGGTTTGGACACAAATTTATCCCATGTCCAATTTTTCATTTCCCCTGACTGAACATTGTCCTAAATTTTTCATCCTTTAACATCCAAAGTCAGAGTTGTGTTCAAAAAATGATGACACATATGAACTTATGAGATGAGCAACAACCAAAATACCATGTAACCATAGGCTAAAGTACACTAAAGTAGCTATTGCTATAGAAGTCTTCGGATCCATGAAGGCTTAAACACTTCAGGAATGTTGGCAAAAGCATTCAGCAGTTGCTTAGATCCTAATATCTTGATATGAGTTGAGTTTCTCTCAGAAAGTGTCAAACCTTCAATCTCCAGCAGTTGCATGAATAGATCAAACCCTTTGGCATCAAGCGCAGCATGCCTTTCTTGAGTTGACATCTGATTCCCTAGTTTTTCAAACACACTCACAATGGTATTGTCCAAAGCAGTGGCGGAGCCAGGATTTGAAGTTTATGGGTGCAAAATTAGTGTAAGGGTTTGGGGGTTCGCTGCCCCCGAATTTTTTTTTTTTAAAGGAAAGTTTTAAATTAATGCATTTTCTAAAAGGAAAAAAGTTTGACAAGATTAAATAACATGTTGCAACCTATAAAAAACCAGAAAAGGAAGCAAACCAAAATGCTAGCTTCAGCTTCAATTCATCGTAAACGAAAATCACAAGGTGGGGTATTACCTTCAGATATTCATTTACATCAGCCTTCATCTGTTTAGCCTTGAATGCTGCATCAACCTCCAAAAAGATTCGAAGGGATAAAGTTATTTCTTGAAGTAAATCAATCTGCAAAAGAAAGCAGAAAAGGAAGCTGTGTCATGCCAATATTCAATACAAATAAGACTTATTATTATGCTTTCATCATAGAACAAAGGAATAAGAGAAGGATAGTTACAAACTAGCACTCCAACTTTAGCATGCCTAAAAAAAGGCTATTCACTAGAGAGCACGACACTTTCAATGGGTTCAATACCAAACACCTACATAAAGGGGAAAGGGGAAAAAAAGGTAAAAGAGAAGATGGAAGTTTGAACTGGCGACCTAAAGCTAAAAATATGAAGTCTTAACCAACTATACTATTCATACATATTGTTACTAAATTCTCTCAATTTATATGTGTGTGTGTGTGTGTGTGTTTTTTTTTTTTTTTTTTAATGGGTGCACTTGCACCCATAAAAACATATGTGGCTCCGCCATTGGTCCAAAGAGGTAACTGGTTCTCGTAAAACCTTAACAAAGACTTTAGATATAAAACATGTTAAACATTATGGTCAGAATCATTTTTTAAAAAATAGAGCATGCTACAAAGTAAATCACAAGCAATGTCATCGCCTATTTCAGCTGCTTCTATGATTTACATTTGCCAACTCATTATTAGTCACACCACAAATATAGATATTAACACATCATTAATTAAAAGGTCACAAAAGTTGCTTCTAAATGCATTATCTACATCTGTGTCCCCAGTTGGAAGCAAAAGGCCGTGGGGAAAATTTTTAATTCCACACAACCTGCTCAAACACGACAACATATAAACTCATTGCCATTTACCTGTATTCGAGCTTCAATTTCCCCTGCCTGAAAACCTGTCCTTTGCCTCATCCTTCAACTATCACCACTTTCGCCTTAAGCTCCTTGCTCTTGCCTTTTAAAGGATGATTGTTTACAAGGGTGTTTTTGTTCCATAAATTGTCTCTCTCAAGAAGATTTTTATAGCCCGCCACTTTTAATGAGAAACCACTTTCCCATGTTTAAGGGAACTTGGCGGCCGATTGGAACTAAGTTTGATGAAGCTTTATGTGCCAAACATGTTTTTTTTTTTTTGAGAACCTTGTCATGTTCCCTTTCCCTCCCACGGCTTCCATATACCAAACAAGCTCTAAGTTGTGTTGGACGAGAGGGCTAATGTAGTTGGGTTGAGATTGCTTTGGAAAACTAGTTTTGTCCCCAAATCTCGCCAATATCGGGAGAAATTTAGAGAGAAAAATACATGGGAACCATGTCATTTTTTTCTCCCATTTTTCTCTTCCCGTTACTTCTTCTTTAATCTAAATAGGAAAAATCCATCTTCTCCTCCATTTCCCCCTAATCTTGTCTCAATCTAAACACAACGTTAGGATTGAGGAGGGGAAGGGGAAAGGAAGGGATGTGACATGCATTTTGATATTCAAAGGAAAAAAACAAGTAAAAGGAAATATGGGTTTGCCCGATCCCAAACCCATTTTTTTGGCTTATATGAGAAGAGTTTAAAAACGTTTTTAATACTTGTTTGGATCCTCTTATTTTTAATTTACTTTCTGTTTATAAACAGAAGTTAGACTAAATAGGTTTTTACAAAAGCTTTTCTAATAAAAAGAGTTTTTTTTTTTTTTTTTTTGTTTTTTTACATCAAGAAAAAGGGCAGAAACCAAAAGCTGTTTGGTAGGAGGTTTTTTTAAACTCTTATTTTTTTAAGAGAATCCTGATCCTCTATTCACGAAAAGAATTTGATCGGGACTGTGCAGTACCTTTGCTACTCCTCTGTGGCCTCTCACAGATTTCAATTCTCTCAACTCTCAAGTTGCAAATCGCCTCAGTGAAGTCCCAAGTCGGTGGGTTGTGGTAAAATCGTCAATCCAATCACTCTTGGCTTCTCATAAAGGTATGTTAATCTTCTGATAAATTAATCTCTGAATCAATCGATTAAGCAAATATGGTTTCGGACCTGAGTCTGATGTTGGTTAGGGCCAAACATATGGTTTGAAGAGAGGAAGAACATCTTAGGTTAGCCTCTTGATAATAATGCCCTCAAGCAATGGTCTGGATGTTGCATGCTTTTTTTCTTCCTAGACTTCGGGAGACTGTTTGTTGGTTTAGCAGCGATGTTGCTCATGACGTTGCAAAATAATCAAGTAGGTGCTCTGATTTTTAGATATGATTTTTTTTTTTTTTTAGATGCTCTGATTTTTTGTCTATTAAACTTCATTTGGCAAGCAAGTACCTTTTAATTTCTTTCAAGTAATGCTTTTTTGAAATCCTTACAAAGAGAGAGCATTTGTAGGTGCTCTATTTCTTATAGAAAATCATACACTTCTTGATTAGCTGCCATAGCGTACCGGCTCAACAATTACAGAGATCAACCTCAAACCCCTCAAAAAATACATGTCTGTTAAACTTCATTTTTTATATATTTATTGATCATTGGAGGAGGGGAGGATCAACAATAATAGTTAGTAATTAGTATAACATCTCAGTATTCTGGACTCTTGAGATATTGTTGCAAGGATACTGGACATCCTCAATGAATTTTCCTAGAACAGGTAATAGAGGAAGGATACTGGACTCTTGAGTCAGGGGAGGATTGAATTTTCCTTAATGGGAGAGATAACAGAGGAATGAATTGCCTAGAACAGGTAAGTAGATAATTTTCTGTTATTCATGATGACCGTCATCATTAATACTTAGATAATAGTTTTAGAATTCAGAATTCACATCAGTTTCTCGTGGTTTGCAAAATAAAGAGGAAAATGGATTGGAAAAAAAAAATCTTAGGACACCTTCCTACATGGCAAGCATGGCTGTGTGTGAGAATGATTTTCCATGCTGATAATGTGTATACCGATTGTTGCTGTGTTGATATTGATGTTTACCAATAGCAGCTCTAGATTTGGTTACTTGTGATGCTTACGCAATACCACTTTATTTAAAAGTTGGATCATTGTTGGCATCTCAAATCCAGATCAGCAGATAACTGGTATGTTCTCAACAGCTGCTGCGGCAAATTCCTTCTTTGCTGGAGGCAACCCCATTGGGTGATGTGAAAATTATTGCATCTGGCCTCTTCTTGACACGCATCTTCTTGTTGCTCCCCGTACAAACGTGGGTGAAGTTTTCGCTTACATAATTTTATTAGTAAATGAGAGATTTGTGATCATCCTTGGGGTTAAAGCCAAATATCTATAATTGCCGTGTAAATTTGTTTATTGCTATAGGAAAGAGAGACAATCTTCCTTTTTTTTTGTTTTGTTTTGGGGCCGGTGGCCTTAAAAAGGGAAAAGGGAGAAATCGGTGTGGAGGACCCCTTCGCGGATACAATTTTTTGGGTGCAACTGTGTTTGCTTGCAATTGTAGGGTCGATTGAGTGATGAAGTGAGTTTATTTGGTGCCCCATAGTTGTATTATTTTCTGATTTTGTTGTATTTCATGTTTCCTGATCTTATAATTTTGGCGTGCTCTCTTTGTGGATGTGCGTGAAATCATGCTACTAATTCAGTTGAGTCTACCCCAAAATGTCTATTGGAATTGTGTGGTTCTTCTTTGGCATCCCATTTCATGCTAAACACATAATAAACGAGAAAATGTCTATTGGAATTGTGTGGTTCTTTTTTGGCATCACATATTCCTGCCATTCCTCCTACTATGATCAAATCTATGATCAAATTCGTTTTATTGGCAGAAAAGGATACTCAACACATAATGTTATGTTAGTTTGCAATTTTGACATGATATTCACTTTTGCTGTTGTTGGTTGGCCTGGTACAGCACATGACACACATATTCTTTCATCTGTGCTTGAGGAAATGAAAAGTATATTCCCTCATCCTCCTGAAGGTACAGTTTATTATTATTTTTATATAAACTATTTCAGTTTTATATTTATTTAATTGAAATTTTATATGAACTAATAATAAGTCTTTTAATTTTTTAGGGAAGTATTATGTAGTAGATGCTGGATATCCTAACATGAAAGGGTATCTAGCACCATTTAAAGAAGAGAAGTATCACATTTCTGATTTTAGAGGTTGCAGTCAACCACATGGATTACAAGAAGTTTTCAATCACGCACATTACTCACTAAGAAATGTCATTGAAAGCGTGTTTGGAAGAATAAGTGGCACATCTTACGTGATATGAAGCCTTTTTCATTAATCAAGCAGGAGAAAATTATTATTGTAACAATAGCCCTTCATAACTACATAAGAATACATAAGAAAGTGTGGTGTTTCTGATGAAGAGTTTGACAAGTGTGATCTTAATCCTGATTATATTCCTGAGTCAAGAAGAATGTAACATTGATGAAAAAATGAGTATCCATAGTCATAGAAGAATAGAAGATTATGAATAGAGTTTGTAATCAAATAATATCAACATTAATGGAAAATAGAAATAGGTGATTTTATGTCAGGGGAATATTGGGGAATATTGGTTGACAATTTGTAAAACTACTGATGATTTCTTGATTGTTCTCTATGGTTGACAAATCCATTCTCACAGGATTTTTTTTGGTGTGAATATATTGATAGTTTAAAAGCTATTTTATAATATATCTTTTATGATAATTTTTATTAAAAAAAGTGCTTATGACAAAATTTTTACCAAACAACTTATTTTTAATTTCAGTTTATAAGTAACTTTTAAGCTAAAAAATTTATATAATCATCAAATAAATTTTAACTTTTTTTAGAAAGCTCTTTTTTATTAGCTTAAAAGTAGTTTTTAGCTTAAAAATAAGAGAATCCAAACAAGTTATTAGAATTAAATCTCCAAATTTCAACCTCTGAACCTTTTTGCCCATACTTTAAGTGTGATAGGGATTTGAATTTAATTAAGTAATAAAATAATAAGCTAACGACAATTAAAAAGGTAGTTGTACTAAAACTGTTATTGCTAGACAGTTTCTTATTTTCTCTTAATTTTTGAAGATTGAACTTTTAAAATATTATAATTAGTTGGAATCTGACCCAATATCATAATCAGGTAAATGATATACTTCATATTTTTAGGTAAAAAGTTCCAATATAAATGATACGTGGGCTCATCAAGATTGTGTGATCCTCCTTGATTAAAAGTAAGGAAATATATTAAAAAAGGCCCTCCTTGATTAAAAGTAAAAAAATATATTAAAAAAGGCTTCATTATTTGTTCCTAACAGAATGCGACACTTGTTGTTTCTATAATTAATTATATATATTTATATATAAGTCAGTGGTTTTTGTTGAGTTTTAGGGTGTGCATAAGAATCCTAAAAGGTACCCCTCGCTACTTAGTAGCATTTTCTTAAGAGAATTGTTAATAACATTTTTCAAACAATGTCCCTATATTTCAATAATTACCTTCTATATTGTGTTCGAAGTGGCAATTACCTCAATAAGGGTAAGCCCATTTATATGGTATCCACCAATTGGAAATTTCTGTTTTGAGACCCTGGACCAGCAACATGATGTCTAGCTTCACTTTCTTCCATGTGGATTAGACCTTCTGCCATATGAAAACATATTGATAAAGTTTATTATTATTATATACAATGTGACAATATCAATTCTTTTTCCATAATTTAAATTTTTTCTAGTATCAGGTTGTTGTAATTATTTTTCAAAATTTTCTTTATTTTTGAATGAAATAGGTAAGTAATAGTTAACATATTTAATTCCATATTTAAATTGAATAAATTTACCAGTTTTAGTTTTAAAATATGTCTTAATGTTTATTTACAACTAACTTATACCTAAAAATTTATTTAGATGGAATATAATATTTAAAATAAATTGTAGTTTGTGGGTATCAATCTCTTTAATTTAGAAAATATGTAAAAGGTGTTTATAGCCTTTATGGCTCATTACCTTTAATTTGGTTTTATTTATGTCTTTTTGGATTTTTTCAAAATTAGTTATTAGTAACCAACTATGATTCTTTATTACAAAGAAAAAAAAAAATCTAAACTTAGTTGAAAATATCTACAATCCAAAACCATATATAATTTTTTTGGTAACAAAAACCATATATAATTCTATTATATAAGTCATTCATGTCAGTTTAACAAACTTATTTTTTAAATCATAATAATTATAAATTAATTTTATTTAACATTTATGGTTCTGATTAATAATTTAAATCAGCATTACATGTGAACATAATCAATTTATGAAAATAATTCATTCATGAAACCAACTTGCTACTTATAGGGTGATATTTTCACAAAAAGTGTTTATTAATAAAATAGGGGAATCCTCTCCTATAAGAGGAAAAATATAAGTTCAAATTCTAAAAAACATATTTGTTAGGAGATGTGAGAATCTTTCCTTTCTTAACCTCAAGGAAGAAACCTTTGATCACAAAAAAGAACATAGAAGGAGAATCCTATCACAAAAAAATTGTGACATTGTTTGAAGACAATCTCAAGAGAACAAATTCCAATTTTCCTATTAATAGAGATACATAAACATATATAGTATACATAAAGGTCTAGGTTTTTTTTCGTTAAAAAAAAAGGTCGAGGATAGTGTCACAAAAAATTTAAAGGTTAGTTTTATTATAAATTACACTAGGTCAATTAACTCTTAATTCAATAAACATTCAACAAATCTGATCAACGCATTTTTGTGACGTAAATTATATAATAAAGATCAAATGTTTTAAATTTGACAGATATGTGTAACCGAAAACCATGGTTCAATCATTTTTTTTTTTTTTTTGATACTGGTCCAATCAGTTTGATATAGTCTTAGTGACATGGTGGCATTGAAGGATTGTGCCCGTCCTCATTCCTCTTATTTTTTTGGAAGAAAATATTTAAGATTTGGCAAGATGCTTCTTTTCCTATTAAATGGAAGCCTAGTGATGGACATAAGCCTCTTGTCAGATTTCTAGGTACGTGCCTATCGTCCACTAAAACACTCTACTCCTTTTTTTTTTTTTTTTTTGGTTTTGGGGCATATCGGCCTATTCTCATTCATTAGTCAAAATATACCTTGGGAATGAAACACCCATATAATCCTTATACAAGTATTTAAGGACTATCTAAGGAGGGCAATCAAATATAATATATACATCCTCCTGTGTAAAACTATAACCAGCAAGAAAATCTGCACAACAGTCACCTTCTCTATATACATGAGCAAAAGACAACCTGGAAACTTTCTTCATAGCTTCCCTGATCTCAAACAGCAGACGTGAGCCAGCCTCTTCTTCATGTTGCAGTTTTTGAAGCATTTGGACTACTGCATATGAATCACATTCAAGGATAATCCTATCCTGCTTTTTTACATAGCACAAGCTCTAAGCTAGATAGAACTGCCCAGAGTTATGCATTAAGAGCCGAACACCTTCCCAACTTCCTTGAAAATCCCCAAGCCATATTCCATCACTCCCTCTCGTTACTCCACCACAGCCAGCCATATTCTCCGTCCCCCGAGAGGCCCCATCTACATTTATTTTTACCCATTTCTTCAAAGGTACCTCCCATCTAATATTGGTCTCCACTCTTCCTCCACAAGCTTTTCCAAACTCCTTCCTTGCTCTTTTAATCTTTCTAACATACCATGCCACTACCCTACCTCTGTCAGTTGGCATAACAAATCCTTCTTCAAAACAAGCCTGGTTCCTCCAAGACCACAACAGCCAGCAAGTGACACCAAAAATTAGACTCCAATCTTCTTTTGAATAAGCTAGGTTCCACCCAAACCACTCCAACCCTTGCTTACTAATAAAATTAGCCTCAACTCTACCATCCCATAGTTCCATCCATACCTCCCTCGCCATTACACAATCCCTCATCACATGCATTAAACTTTCACACTGCTCCTGACACTTATAGCAGTCCGATAGACCCCCCATAAGGTTTCACCTCCTCTCATTGGTTAGGAGTCTACAATCCACTTCCACAATAAACTCCATTCACACTCTCCCTTATCCGTCCCCCCCCCCCATATTGTGGTACATTTCAGAAACCACAAAGGAACTTTTTTGTTTTTTTCCCCATCTCACACTACCAATACCACGATCAGCTGAAGGTGGTAGTATAGCCAACATGTGCTACCTACCTACTCCATCTAGCTTCCTCCCAAACCTTTCCAAACTCCAGCCACCCTCTTCCCCAACCATTTCCCTTACTTTAACCCTTTCCTCCTCCTCTAATAAAGCTTTTATAGTCATGTCCTTCAGCCTTTCCCCCCTTAATCCATACCTCGTTCCAAAAACTAACACGTTCACCAGTACCCACTTCCCACCCTATATTACAAATCAGGTTCCGTCAGATTTTGCACAAGCTTTTCCATAACTCAAAGTCAGTTTTCAGCGCCTAGCAATCTCTGAATAGGTCACGTTGCCTTCCATATTTTCCAGTTAGTACACTCGAGCATAGGCTATGTGGTTTGGCTAGGATATTCCAAGCTATTATACCAAGAAAAGACTCATTCATTACCTCCAAATTTCTCAAGCCTGAACCACCATTTCTTTTCTCCTTACAAATCGTATCCCAACTAACTACATGCATTTTCCTCCTACCCTCCTCACTTTGCCATATTAAGTTACGCTACAATTTTCCATCTGGTTTCTAACTCCAACACAGATTCGTGAATGTTGCATCAAGAAAACAACAAGTTGGTTCGTAATAGATTAAACCAACGTTAGCCTTCCAGCCAGAGACAAGGTCTGACTTCTCCAACTGCTCAACTTACTCTGCATTTTATCCAGTAGATGCTGAAAGTGGTTCTTACTACTTCCTCCACCAAGCATATATGCCCCCAGATATCTGCCCAGATCCTTAAGACTTTTAAAGCCTAAACAAGCACATATTTTATTTTGCAACCTTCTCTCAACATTTGGTGAAAAGAAAATGCTAGTTTTATGAGCATTTACTTTTTGACCAGATGCAATACCAAAAAGTTCTAACACTTCCTCAACAGCACAAATCTGATCCATATTAGCTTCACTTACTAATAATAAATCATCAGCAAATAGGTGGGATACTTCAGCCCTATACTACTACAAATTATAGATACTACTACCCTAAAAAACTAGGTTCGTTTTAAAAAAAAGATGTAAAAAGTGAAGGCGGTGGTATTATCGTAATTATTTGCTTTACTTTGAGACTTTAGGCGTTCTAAATTATAATTTAGGACGACTAAAACTTTTTTTTGGCTTCCTACTTATATTTAGGATGCCTAAAATGAAATATTTTGTACCCTGAAAAAAATTCAGGACACCTAAAATTAAATATTTGGCGCATTTTGAGAATTTTTTTGCACCAAGGAGTTTTTTGGTGTCCTAAAATATATACAAGACGCCAAAAATGGCGCACTTTTTTTGGCGCCAGGGAGTTTTTTGGCGTCTTGAAATATATTCAGGACGCCAAAAATGCACATTTTGAAAAATTTGGCGCCTGGTGAAAACTCTAAAAAATTATTAATATAACTGATACAAATATATTTTATAATTAAATAAGTATAGATTCTAAGATATATTAGATTGAATTTATTACTATTTTATACTTATTTAATTATATTTATATATTTTTTTACACTTTAATTAATTATAGGGTAAATGAAAATTTAATATAAAATCTATCAATATCCTATTCCTAATTTGTAGGACATATCAACAGATTTGAAAGCAATATCCTGTTCCTAATTTATAGGAGATATCAACTAAGAGATAGGATATCTCATATATGAATTTGAATACAAATGCAGGGGATATTTATCACGCTTTATATATATATATATATATATATATATATATATAATTTGACCAATAAATTTGATATATTTAAAAATCTCCATACTAAAAAAAAGCAGTGGGAAATAAAATTGTTCAACTTCGTCGTGCTCTCTCTGCTAGGGCACAGATCTAGGATCGTGAACTTCGCCGCCCACTGCGGCGGAGATTAAAGAGTGTCCCCTCCGTTCGTGCTGTGCGAGGAGGGGAAGTGAGGTCTGATGAAGGAAGAGGCGTCGCGAAGGAAACGTAAGAGTCGAGTTGAGGATGGCAAATTTAAGGGAGGAGAGTCGAGAGTTGCAAGAGAGGAGAATTGGATGAATAATGAGAAGTTACCAGAACCGAAGTCGTATAGGGAGTCGTTGTTGCAGAATGTGAATTCGAGAGTTTGCTGATGGGAATGGTCAAAGGAGGAAGACAAAGCACCTGTGGAGGATTATGGTGATGGTACAGATTTTGAGAAGGTGTTGAATCCGGCCGATGGCATCAATGTGGACACGTCTGATCCGTTGTGTCCACGGTTTATCTTTGAGGAAAAAGAGAAGGAGAGATTGCTGAAGCCTTTTGGTAGGACGTTGGTGGTTAAACTGCTGGGGAGACAGCCTTCATATAGGTTCATGGTTAAGAAGATTAGGCAAATTTGGGAACGTAAAGGTAGAATTGACATTTTCAATTTGGAAAATGATTTCTACCTAGTCAATTTTCAACATAATGAGGACTACATGGAGGCTTTGATAGGAGGGCCTTGGGTAATAAACGATGCTTATATGAATGTGGCTCGATGGAGGCCAGATTTTAATCCGAAGAATGAGCGAATTGAGGCAGTGGTAGCATGGGTAAGAATCCCTGATTTATCGGCACCTTTATTCGATAAGAAGTTTCTACTGAACCTAGGGAATGTGATTGGTAAAGCAATCAAACTGGGTAAGAGCATCAGTAAGGAAGAAGTAACAAAGGCCTTCTTCCAAATGAATGGATTTAAAGCACCAGGGAGTGATGGCTATCCAGCTATGTTCTATCAACAGAATTGGAGGGTAGTTGGATCCTTGTTTGCAGATCTATCCAAAAGTTATGGGATGAACCAGACAAGATAGAAGAAATAAATGACACTCTTGTAACACTTATACCAAAAGTGGATTAGCCGGAGAAGGTATGCCAATTCAGACCTATATCCTTATGCAATGTATTATATAAAGGCTTATCTAAGGTGATTGTGAATAGATTGAAGCCTATTATGGATAGGCTAGTTTCTCCTTTTCAAGCAAGTTTTGTACCAAAAAGGAGTATACACGATAATATAATTGTAGCTAAAGAAGTTGTACATTCTATGAGTAAACTGAAGGGTGGAAAAGGATTTATGGTAGTGAAATTGACCTTGAAAAGGCCTATGATAGAATGGAATGGAGGTTTATAGAAGAGGTATTGAAGGAAATCGGTGTGCAAGGAAAGTTAATTAAAGTAATAGGAGAGTGTGTTAATTAAAGGGTCTCTGTTATAGAATGGAGGAAGGAGGAGGAAATTTAAACCATCTAGAGGACTTAGGCAAGGAGACCCTTTATCCCCCTATCTCTTTGTATTGGGTATGGAAAAGCTAACACACCTTATAATGGATAATGTATGTTCAGGAATTTGGAAACCTATTAAACTAGGTAGAAATGGTGCTGCTGTGTCCCACCTTATGTTTGTTGATAACCTTCTGTTGATCTGTGAAGCTGATTTAGATCATATTTCCATGACTATGAATGTGCTGGAACGATTTGGCTCTTGCTCAGGGCAAAAAGTTAATAAACAGAAGTCTTGCCTATTCTTTTCGAGGAATGTGGGAAGAGGATTACAGAAGGAAATTTGTGATTATTCTGGTTTTAAGAAAATAGAAGACCTAGGAAGATACCTAGGGGCTTTTGTGTAGACAGGGAAAGGCTATAGAAGGAAGTTCCAGAATGTCATTGATAAGATGCAAGCTAAATTGAGCAGCTGGAAGAAGAGAACGCTGTCACTGGCTGGGAGGCTGACATTAGTGCAATCAGTATCAAATCAGCTAGCTGTATTTTATATGCAGCATGAAAATTCTCCTCGGGCGTGAGGCAAAAACTAGCGAAATTGCAGAGAGATTTTATTTGGAACTATGATGATGGTAAAAGGAAGATACACATGGTGGGTTGGGAGCTATTGCGTAAGGAAAAAAAGTATGGAGGATACGGACTGAGAAATATGGAGGAAATGAATGATGCATTGCTTGGAAGAGTTGTGTGGAATACAATCAATAGACCTGATAGTCTGTGCTCATCAGTACTGCGAGGGAAGTATGGGAGAAATAAGGATTTAGGCAAGGAAGTCAAATGCCTTAAATCTGATTCATGTTTGTGGAAAGAGTTAGGAAGGCTATGGTCGAGGGTCCTGGACAATCTAAGCTGGGAAATAGGTAATGGTGAAGTGGTGAGGTTCTGGCATGACTGCTGGGTGGGGGATGGAAAGAAATTAGTTGATAAAAAAAGAAGGCAAATTAGTAAAGAAGAGGAGAATTGGAAGGTGCAGGATGTGACTACGGTGGAGGGCCGATGGGACATGCAGAGACTGGGGGAAGTGGTGAATGAGGAAGGTTTGGGACTTATCTTGGCTGAATTGCCACCATTAGGAACCAATGGAAAAGATAGAGTCCGATGGAGGACAAAGGTGCGTGGGAAGTATGAGGCAGCGGAAATGTATCAGAAGCTAAGGGAGGAACAAGGAAGGGGAGAGGATAAGTGGAACCTTATATGGAAGTGGAAGGGTCCATGTAGAGTCTAGGTGTTCCTATGGATTACAATGTATGAGAGACTTCTAACGGGTGCTCACAGGCATCAAATGATGGGAGGTAATCCAAACTGTAATAAGTGCACAGATCAGGTAGAGACAATAACACATGTGCTTAGGGATTGCTGCATAGCACGAAACTTGTGGACTGTATTGACCCGGAATGGAATGGGGAGTGAATTTATGGAGCTTCAGGGACAAGACTGGATAGTATGGAACCTGAGAAAGTTTACCGATGACTGGAACTTGATATTTGGAGTAGCATGCTAGCTATTGTGGAGCTGGAGAAATAAGTGCTTGTTTGAAGAAGGGTTCAGAATGCCAGAGTGTCTAGAACAGGTGGTTTATTGGTATGTAAGGGAAATTAAAGCTGCAAGAGAGGAGTTTGGGAAGGTTAAGGGGGAAAGAGTAGAAAAATTGATAAGATGGAGTGCACCAAAGGAAGGGTGGTTTAATCTTAATGTGGATGGAGCTTCAAAAGGGGAAAGAAGAAGTGCAGGGTGCGGTGGGCTTATCCGTGACTGTACTGGGAAGTGGATCAAGGGGTTCACCAGGAAATTTGGGGTTTGTCCAGCAATTAAAGCTGAAATTTGGGCAATGTTGACAGGGATCGAGATGGCCGAGCACTTGCAGCTGAAAGACGTGATCATTGAAAGCGATTCAGCTGCTATGGTAAGCATTCTAGAGAAGTTACAGAGTGAAGAAGTGGATGAGTCAAGACTGCTTACTGAGATACGAAGGAGCATGACGAAATTTAGAAGAATTCTTGTTACACATATGTATAGGGAAGGAAACATGTGTGTTGATACACTTGCTAACCAAAGTTTTGTGCAGAGGGAGGTCAAATGTTTTTTTGATAGACCCCCTTTATGTGTAAAGAATTACTTGTACAGGGACAATGTGGGTATTAGTTGCCCACATTCCATAGTTATTCAACATTAAATGAGAATGGGCGATTGCCCCGATTACATACCAAAAAAAAAAATCTCCATACTTTTTCATATTCATTCATATTTTTGGTGTCTGAATAAGCTTCATATTCCTGGCTTCATATATTTAAAAATCTCCATACTTTCTCTCATTCATTCATAAAAATCTCCAAATTTTTTGGCGCTTAGAGAATTTTTTTAAAAAATTTGGCGTTAGGGCATTTTCTATTTTTTGGCGTCCTGACAAAAGTTCAGGGCGCCAAAAATATTATTTTTGGCTTCTTGAATAATGTTCAGGACACCAAAAAAATATTTTTGGCTGCCTGAATAAGGTTCAGGACGCCACAAATAAATTTTTGGCATCCTGAATATATATTTAGGACGCCAAATTCCTTTCAATTCATTATATATTTAGTTTAGTTTGCAGAAATGCAAGAATTAATATTTTCTCAGAATCGAAACGAATGAGAATGAACACTGGCCAGACCTCCTTCCTCTTCTTCTTCCTTCAACTCTCTTACACTCTCAGGCTAGTCCCTCATCGTTCTCTTTCCTAGCTCCTTCTGTGTTTCTCACTCTTGGTCTCGTCTCTGTGTCTTTTTCTCCTTCATCTCACTCTCTCTCGGACTCTCTTAGCGTTTCTGTGTTGCCCATACATGAGACGAACATGCATCAGTTTATAAGGACAAGACAGACAGGGAGCTTGATCAAGAGGGAAAGACCAGAGGAAGAAGCGACGCTGGGCTCGAGAACGAGATACTCTGACGAGGGAGAGCATGGGTTGGATATCTTGCTTGCGTGATCGATTCTATGTTTGTGTGAATGGCGCTGGACGTGTGTGTGCACGCGTTGGGTCCCAGATCTGCTTTTATAATTTTCTAGTGAGTTTAAGAATTAATATTTGTTGTTCTAATTTTCTTTCATTTTTGTGATTTGTTGTTCCAGATCTGCTCCAAATCTTTTTTTCATTCATTTTGTTGTTCTTACCTTGCCATCACTCCAGATCTACTCCATCTCCGTCTCCCTATTTTTCTTTCTAGTTATGTGAGGTCCTCTACGGTTCTTTGCTTTCGGGTTTTGGTTTTTTTTTTTTTTAAAAAAAGCATTAAGGCGTCTTGAATTTTATTCAGGACGCCTTATTTAAGACATCTTGAATAATAATCAAGACGCCAAAATTCAAATTTTTTTACTCCCCTTCGTTAGACATCCTTTTGATTAAGGACGTTAATTGAATCTTATTTAGGACGTTATTTGTCTTTTTTGTAGTAGTGCCATTTCTCCCTAACCTCAATAGTTTCCATTTTCCACTATTCACATAATCTGAAATTAATTGAGATAATTTTTCTATGCCCAAGACAAACAAATACGAAGAGAGGGGGTTCCCTTGCCTCAAACCCTTAGAAGGACCAAATTCCTCCCTCCTACATCCATTCCATAAAATAGATATACGAGCCAAACTCATACATCCCATGACAATGTTTTGTAATTGTGCAGAAAAGCCAATCTCATCTAGCACTTTACCAAGAAATTCTTAAGACATCCTATCATAGGCTTTTTCTAAGTCAATATTTACAACCATATAGCCTTTTTTACATCTAAGTTTACTCAATGAGTGAACTACTTCTTTAGCAATTATGATATTATCATGTATACTCCTCCTAGGTACAAAGCTAGCTTGGTAGGGAGACACCAAACTATCCATTAAAGGTTTTAGTCTATTTACAATTAACTTGGATAAACCTTTATATATCACATTACACAAGGCTATGGGTCTGAATTGGCTTACCAGTTCTAGTTGCTCAATCTTTGAAATCAGCACCAACAAAATATCGTTTATTTCCCCTATCCTCTCCGGATGCCTCCACAACTCCTTGATGAGATTAGTTACTTCCGGACCCACTATTTTCCAATTTCAATGGTAGAAAATAGCCGAAAAACTATCACTTCCAGGTGCTTTAAACCCTCCTATCTGAAAGAAGGCTCATTTCACTTCCTCATCTTGAATGTCCCTACCCACTCTGTTTAGCCTTTCACCATTCACAGCCCCCATCGTTGATTTGTAGAAAACCACTCTCTATGCTCCTTTTCTTCATAAAATAAATTCTGATAAAACTGTTGAAGCATATTTACAATGTGCTCTTCATCCTCTACCCAATCACTATTACTGTTATGTACCATTTTTACTTAGTTTCTTCTCCTTCGAATCAAGGTTTTTAAGCGATCAAATCTTGTATTTCTATCCTCCTCCTTTAGCCATCTTCCCCTTGATTTTTGAAACCATAACACTTCTTCTTGCTATAAAACTTTCATTAATTCATCCTCAAATTCAACTTCAAGTCAAACTAAAAAAGGATTATTTTTTCGTTCATCTGAACATTGAATTCCATTCAAAAGATTAAGTAATCTACACTTCCTCCATTCAACATACCCAAAGACTTCTTTGTTCCACCTTATTAGATCTTGTTGAAGTGAACTTAACTTTATATGGGCTTCATTATTTCCCCTCCAACCTACCCTCATTACTTCATCAAAACTCTCATGCATTTGCCACATGGCCTCGTACCTAAAGCTTCTTTTCCTCAACACCTGATTTCCAGCATCCAGTATAATAAGAAGAGGATGATGATCCGACATACTCTTAGGCTGACATGAACTTCATCATTTTCAAACTTTCAATCCATTGCAAATTGCATAAGCACCTATCAAGGCGTTTATGCACTCGATCAAGCCCTTCCTATTTTGGCCCCTTTCATGTGTAGAATGTGAAGAACCGGTTGAACCCAAGAGGGGGTGAATTGAGTGAAGATTAAAAACTTGAAACTTTGAAAATCTTTTTGCGTCTTCTAAATCAATAGTTTGATATTCAATTAAACATATACTAAAAATATAAGAGATAAGGGAAGAGAATATGCAAATTGTGATTTATATTGGTTCGGCCCAATCCTTGACCTATGTCCAGTTCCTAAGATCCACTTGAGATTTTCAATCGACTATCCTCTTATTTAATCTGGGCACAAGAGAAGCCTTTACAATCCCACAAGTTTACCCAGACACTTGTGAAGCCGAATCTCTTACTGAGATACTTCCCCTTACACACTGTAAGATTACAATCTATTTCCCACTCAAGATAACCCAATCTTGAGTAACTCTCAAATGATAAGATGATTGTAATGAATCTTCTCTCTTAAAATTGAATATGACTAGCACTGAAGTACATAATCATTCATCTCACTTTCTACTGTAAACTATATGAATATTGACAAACAGAGAGTGTATGAGAAATTGACATATCGACGGTGAAGTAGTAACATCATTTCATTAGCTTCGTTGAATCATTCATCAATCGTCACTCCTTCCAGTTTGAAGACTTTGCAATTTATAGGTTATTGAGTTTCGACCATTGCGAGCATTCGACCGTTAAAGATTAGTTGGAAGTAGCCGTTGAAGCTTTTGTTGCTTTTTTCCCGTTGAGCTTTAATCCAACTTTAACTTCGTTACTGTTCTGTCTTGAGTGTTGTATTAATGATTGTTGTAAAGATTCAAGCTTTTTGTTGGAATGTTCAAACTATTCGTTAGACCCAAAAGCTTTCCTCTGTTTTCTGACGTAGCATGTAATTCTTCTAACACAGATATTGCTTTATGGAAATTTGTTGTTAATCCATAATAAAATCATCTGAAACTCATTAGCAAACTTATTAAAAGCAATTAGCAACAGTAATGAGTAATGATATAAGGAAATGAATTCCTACTTAATAATTTAAGATTTTCGAAGATGGAGATTTAAAAACAGAGGTGATCATGCTCGAGCATGATTATATGTGTGCTCGGGTATCAGTTCAAAATATGCATTGAAAAACTAGAAGTCACCTCATGCTCAGGCATCATTCCACGTTTGCTTGGGCAAGCTTCTTTGAAAGCTTTAAAACACACTGCTTGTTTCACTGTTGCTCGAGCATGAAACTCTCTACGCTTGAGCGATATATCGCTAGTGCTCGAGCATATCGACATACAGAAGGAGAGGCTCTCATTCAACTTCTTTGCTTAGGCATGAATTTTCTTTTGCTTAAGCATGATAAATTTCATGCTCGGGCACATGCAACAGACAGATGACCAAGACGCGATTTCACTCCACTCCTCGAGCATGCTTTTTCCCTTCTCAGGCATGACATGAATCTTTACTTTTAAACACTCGTCCTTGCTCGAGCATGACTTCACGAATACTCTTCATCACTTTTGGTTCGCTAATGATCGAGCATACTAACCCCTTGCTCGAGCATGGCTTCAATAACCTTTTCATTTTGCCTTGCTGATGCTCCAACATGTCAATGTTTTGCTCAAGCATGTCTCTCTGAAACACTTAATCAATCTATTAGGATGAGCATGCTCGGGCATGAGTTAATCCTTGCTTAAGTAGCGTTTGTTCTTTACTGTACTCGATTGATCTTGTTCAAGGATTAATCTCCTCAATGTGATGAATCTCAAAATGTAAGAGTACTAGCACATTATAGTCAATTTCCTATGAGCATAACGTCTCCGATATAGCTTCAGATTTGAAAAGCAACCTATACCCATAAATCTCTTTAAGTCTTATTTCCAATGAAACAAGAATCATCTTCAAACTCATTGTATGTTGAGTAGTATGATCAAATTAATAGAACCTGTTCTAGACCAACATTTTTGCACCATCCTGAACAGACTATGAACTTCCAAACATCATATCTCTCTCATTTGATCTTTTTTTTTTTCTGTGATCTTGATGTTTTTGGAAAGGTATTGGAGTCTGGTTTCATATGCCACTAATTTCAGCTCATTCCGATGTGTAGTTTGTGAGATACACCTAAATCACTGAAGCTTGGTCTGTTGTGTGGTATGAATTTCACTGTCAACCTTTGAATTCATAGCTTTATCATATGAACTTTTTTGGGCTTGATTTTTTTTGTCATGATGACACATTGGATGTCTAGTTTTGATACAAAATTTTTTTTCACCTCAATACAGTCTCTAGTTTTGGAGATATCATCAAATTTAATAGACCTTGCCCAAGCTGAACGTGAAACAGAGGTGAACAGAGTGTTGAAAAATGATGTTGCTCGAGCATGACATTTTTGTGCACAAGCATGAGCAGAATTTATGAGTTAATAGGAGCTGGAAATGTACCGTGCTCGAGTATGGCAATGTTGTACTCAAGCATGACTTCAAGAATGCAATTGTAGTTTATTTTAACTCCAGATTAAGCCATTTCAACTTCCACTTGATCATAGAGACTTCTAGAATCAATCTTGGAACTTGTATAATGATATTCTCATTCCATTCATCAAGTTCTTCCATCTTCCATCTCCCATCTTGATCATTCTTCGTCATTTAACATGGACTCATTATTTTTTGCAAGTTCTACCTTCTTCAATATTTCCTCTTCTTCTTGAACTTAACATTTTCTTCAATTTCTTCTTTATGAAATCTCTTATCTCCTTTTTGTTCTATAATTCAACTTGGACTAATATACATTAATTATAACAGTTAGTCAATGTAAGAGATAAATACATTATTCAAGCTTTTTGCTCTTAAGAATGACATCTATATGAGACATCATCAAAACTAATCATATTGAACAGAATGGACCCTTTGTGTCAACATCAATAAATCCACATTCTTGTATCTAGTCATTAAAAACCCTACAACGTGTTTCATTTACCCTACCACCCCCTTTTTGCTCCATAGGGTTTTGATTTCATCGAAATCACTAACAACAAGCTACGGTTCAACAATATTACTAGGCATTCCTTTAAGAACAGATCATAAATGCCTTCTTTTTTGTTCACAAGGACTAGCACACACAACAACGAACAACAACTCCTCTCCATTCAGTCCCAACTTACATTGTATGAATTGCTCATCTTGTTCTATCACATTTATTTGAAGGGCATCACTCTTCCAACATATCCATATTCCCCTTGAAAAACCCTCAGCCTCCATTCTTACAGAATGTTTGAGGCCCCAACTCTGGATGGTTTTATGAACCTAAAGACCACTGATTCTTGGTTCTAAAATCACAACTATATCCAATTTATATCTAGCTATCATATCTTTCAGAACAGCCACAAAGTTTCTGCTAGCTGCCCCCTACTATTCCATATAAGTATCTTCATCATAAGAAACTTTGATAAAGAAGACAAAATCTAGAATTACCTTAACCTGCAAGATCAGGAGTATGGTACTCTTCCTCCATGTTCCCCTCCAAACAGACAAGACGTTCCTCTTCATCCTCCACACCTTATATATCTTCTAATTCCATGGCATTTAACTCAGTATCCCTAAAACCATGCTATCCCAGATAAAGGTTCTCCTTATCTACCATATTCATTCTCAGTTCCTGATCCCTGGTTTGTATGGATTCAGGCACAAACTCAGGACTCCCAAGCTCTGATGGTTTCTCCTTTCTACTACTACTTACTAGCCCACATTGAGAGTTGCTAGCACCTTTTTTAGCCTTCTTTACATTAACTTTCTTTCCCTCCTACGTTGTCCTTTGCACACTACTCCCTCCAGCTCTAACCAACCCCTTCTTCAACCCTACCCTGATACCAGGCTTTTCTAATTTCTTCTGCAGAAAAGACACTTCCACATACTGAGCTTTCTCCATGCTTCCCTCTAACACCACTCTCTCCTGTAAACCATCCTCCCTCATAGACCGAGCCTCATCCTCTATTTTCTCTTGCAGTATATTAAATTTGGACCCTCCTAAAGCACCAAGGGGGATAGATTCCTCTTTTCTTTGTCGTCTCTTCCTATGAACAATTTTCCATTTCCCTTTGTTCCCCTCTTTGACATTCACATTTACTCTTCATGCTTCCTGCTCCTCCACTTCCATACCTCCCTCCATACTCTTTTTATGAAATTGTTCACAGATCTGTTTAGCATACCTAACCCGACCACATTTACTACAAAGTAGTCTCAAACTCTCATATTCCATGCTCAAGATCTGACCCTCTACATTAAATTCAGGAACCAAATGTTTAGTGAGGTCTAGCTCCACACATATCCTCACAAACTTCCCCCTAGCCCTTTGCGCCATGCGTATATCTAGCCGAATAGCTTTCCCCAGTGAATAACCCAGATTCAACAAATTTTTTTTGTCAAAGAGAGGTGTAGGAAGATATAGAAACCTTACCCATGCTACAACCGAATCAATTTTCTTGTTTTTCGGATTAAACTCAAGCATCCACCTAACCACGTTCAAATAAACATCACCTATCACCCAAGGTTCGACAATAAATGCCTCCATGTAATCATTTGAATGCTGAAAGTTAACCAGGTAGAAGTGATTTTCACAGTCGAAAACCTCAATACTCCCCTTTCGCTCACAGAGTTGCCTTAATTTCTTCTGCATATATCCATAAGAGAGTTGACTCCCCAACAGTTTCATCACCAGTGTTCTTCAAGAAGGTCTTATCAGTTGTTCACGTTCCTTTTCTTCAAATTCAAAATTTGGACAGAGAGGGTTCAAGAAATCCACACCAATATCGTCTGCAGGATTTAGCGCCTTAGCAAAATCAGTGTCTGCTCCATAGTCCTCCAGTGCATCATCCTCACCAGTTTTCACCCATTCCCACCAGCATGCCTTCTTATTGATGTTCTTCAATAGAGATTCCCTATATGACTTGACCAAAGCTCCTTTCTCCTTCGGCTTCATCCAGCTCTCCTTTCTAGGACACAGTGACTTACTTCCAGTGAAATCCACCTCCATGCTACCTACCTTCCTTTTCTGACGACTTCCAGTCTCACGATCGTCATCCACTAGTCCCTCACTCTCCCCTCCTCGTAATACGTGAGGTAAAGGAACACTCATTCTTCGATGTAGTGGGTGCTGAAGTCCTCACACCCAATCAAACTCCCTAACAGCAGCTATCCAACCTTTGTCGCAAAGTGCTACTTCCTTTAGTCTTTATTACAAGATAAACACTCTACTCCTTTTTATTCTTATTATAAAGCACAAACTAATAAGTGTATTTGATCTTTTTTATATGGCATTGTTTGTTCCCAATAAGCATTAATTATTTTTTTTCTATGTATGCCCATAATTAATAAATGTAGTGGGTGAGAGAAATAATTAATATAATATTAGAGTACAGTGTAATTAATTGGGGTAATATTAAAAATCAATTGAATTCTAGGACAACTTTATTTAAAAGATTTCGCAGTAGGTTCAATAGCATCTGGAAACTTCACAGCTAAATCAGTTTATACAGCCTCAAAATCTCTAAATTGAAATGATACTAATACTCAATGGGTTCACGTATGGAAGCTTCTTGTTGCTCAACGAGTATGGACATTCACATGGTTTCTTCCTAAAGGCAAACTATACCCACCAATTAAGAAAGACGCAGAAGAGGGATGGCCTCAGGTCAATGTTCTCTTTGTCATGCAGATATATAGAAGACATAAGTAATGTTTTTTAAAGTTTGCTCTTTTGCTTCCTCAATTTGGAAGCGAGTTCTTCCCCTCAATATGTGCACAAATTCTTTTGGCTTTGATGTGGCAACTCAGTTGATAAACATGTTCATAAAAAATTTGACAGAGTTTTAGGTTAGCTGTCGAGGGCTTAATTTTCAACGAATTTTGTTTGTAATGGTTAAAATATTTAATTCCATACTTAAATTGAATAAATTTACCAGTTTCATTTTTTAAAATATGTCTCAATGTTTATTTACAACGAAATTATACCTAAAAATTTATTTAGGCGTAATATAATATTTAAAATAAATTGTAGTTTGTGGGGTATCAATCTCTTAAATTTAAAAAAGGTTAAATAGCAAATTTATCTTGAAAGTTTTTGCTGAGGAGTAATGTTACCATGAAAATTTTTCTTGTTTCAATATTGCCTTGGAAGTTTCAAAACGTAGTAATATTGTCTATTTATATTAAAAACATTAATGGTCAACATTAATTATTTTGACAGTCAACGTTAGTTTTTTAGCGGAATAATTAACGGAATAGAGCAATATTATTACGTTTTGAAACTTTCAGGGCAATATTAAGATAAAAAAATTCAAGGCAACATTACTCTTGAGCCTCTACTTTTGCGCGGATTTGCTACTTAACCCTTTTAGAAAATATGTAAAAGGTGTTTATAGCCTTTATTGCTCATGACCTTTAATTGAGTTTTATTTTGATCTCTTTGGATTGCTCAAAATTAGTTATTGGTAGTGAACTATGATTATTATTTTTTTTAAAAAAATCTAAACATCCCCTGAAAATGTCAAAAAATATTGGGTTAAAGTGTAGGTTGGACAATAAAGTGTTACGTTAAAAGCATTGGGCACAAAAATGTTTTGAAGGAAGCAAAAAATACCAATAAATAATTGAAAAGGTACAAAAATACTAAGGAAGAATTTAAAACTTCAGTGAATAAACTAAAACGGGAATTTTGTAACTTTCACCAGAATTAATTTCTTCACTGGTATTTTTGTGTTCTTTCAATTGTTTATTGGTATTTTTGCTCCATTCAAAATATTTTTTGTGTTTGATGCTCATAGCGTAACACTTTATTAATTAATTTGTACTTTAATCCAAAAATATTTATAACCAAACCCATATGTAGTTTTTTTGGTAAAAAAAAACTATATATAATTTTATTGTAAGCCATTCATATAAGTTTAACAAACTTATTTTCAAAATTAAAGTAATTATAAATAAATTTTATTTAAAATTTATTATTCTCATTAATAATTTCAATCAGCATTACATGTGAACAAAATCAATTTATGAAAATAATGCTTTCATGAAACCAACTTCCTACTTCTAGAGTGGTAATCTTCACAAAAACTATTTATTAATAAAACAAAAGAATCTCACCCCGTAAGAGGAGAATACAATTTTAAATCCTGAAAAACATATTTATTAGGAGATGTAAGAATTTTTACTTTCTAAACCTAGAGGGAGAAACCCTTGATTAAATAAGAAAAAAACAAGGAGAATCCTATCACAAAAAAATTGTGACATTGTTTGAAGACACTCTCAAGATAATAAATTCCAATTTTCCTATTAATAGAGATACATAAACATATATAATTTACAGAAACGTTTATTTATTTCTTTTCTTTGGTAAAAATGGTCGGGAGATATTGTCACAAAAATTTAGATGTCAACTTTTATTATATATGTCAACTTTTACGAAATTTATAACTTACATCTAAATTTTAATTTCGTAAATATTCACCAAATCTGATCAACACATTTTTGTCATGTAAGTTATATATAATAAAAAACTTTTTTAAATTTGAAAGGCATGTGTAACCGAAAAAGCTAACGGTTTATGATTCACATGATACAATCAGTTTGATATAGTATTAGTGACATGCTAGCATTGAAGGATTGTGCCCATCTTCCTTGTTCTTATTTTTTAGGACGAACAAATTTAAGGTTTGGCAAGATGCTTCTTTTCCGGTTAAATGGAAACCTTGGTCATAAGACAAGGCTCTTGTCAGATTTCTACCTAGGTGCCCATCATTCACAATTTTAAAATAAATTTTGAAATTGCAAAATTTTAAATGTATTCCCAAAAAATTTTGTTTTAATTTTCTTATGAACTCTGTGATTTGTGATTTTGAAATTTTCAATTTCTTTTCCTGTCATTTTCTGTGAATGTGTGTTTGTCTCTGTGTGTGTATATATATATACTTCCTATGATATTTATTATAAGACACCAACTACCCATTCTTACAAACTAATAAAGTTAGTTAAAAGTATTAAAGTTGTCATAAAATTTAAGTGATTTCCAATATTACCCCTACTAACTACACTAAACTCAAATCTAGTACTCTCTCATAAAACACTTGTTAGTTGGTGTCTTATAATAAAAATTAAAGGGAGTATGCTAGTTATTGTTTTATAATAATTACCTAAGAAGGGGTGCGTGCGTGCGTGGAGGATATAGGGATTAACTCGATTCACCCTTGTTGTTATAATTATATTTATTTATTTTATGCCTGAGATAAAAGTGTAAATAATGCGTTTACTTGCTTAAGATGGACACTGAATCGATAGGAGGCCTTGCAGTCTTGCACTCAAATCTCATTCCAGCCGTTACTAACTCAGTCATCGACCCTCTCGGTTTCACTCTCGGTTGGGGTTCGATACCTCAAATTCTCCATTCACGGTCGCCGCGCGACGGCGAAGGTGCGGTTTTTTAACCTCTCTTTTGTCACGATTCCACCTCATCTCAATTTCTCGTTTCACGTCTGGCCGCACTTAATCTCACCACCGTGGTTTTCGGCTCTTTCTCTGTAAGCGTCTTTTACTTTCTATTAATTTGCTAAAGCAATGCTTCTAATTTCTCTCATATGTTCATATTCCTTCATTGCGTTTGATAATATGGGTGTAAGTTTTTGAAAATCGTCTTCTTGATTAAATCCATAACTACCTGGTAAAATCGCAATTGAATTTTTTTGTGCGAAAGAATAATAGCTCTCTGTTGCTTAAGTTAGACAAGTTAAAACCCCGTATGCAGGGTCAAGTTCGAAATTTCTGACATTTCTCATAAATGTTGAGATCTTCTAGGTTTTTTCCGGAAAAATAATGATAAAGTGCTAAATTGGCTAGTTCTATATCAAAATATAAGTACTAAGAACACATATATTTTATTAAAAAATTGAGAACTGGCAAGGATAATGATAATACATTTTACTTGTGCACATTAGATTTGCTGGCTTCAAGACTGTTGCAATTGACATTAACTCTGATTAAAAGTCAGCTACCAGTTGCGAATGTGCATATCTCTTGATGATGTGCTGGATTTTTCAGAATTATGCTTTAATTATAGTGTGGGCTGTTGTATCTCCAAAAGGGAAGTCTGCAAAAATACTGAATTATTGCTGTTCATTTGTGTGATAAACTGTATAAGAACAAAGGACTCCTGGGCCAGCTGCAGATAAGCTAAATGAGATTACTAATTGCATTAACACTTTTAGCCTCCTGGATTTCAAAACTAGGATTCCTTCTTTGTTTTTGCCACTTGATTAATTTCACAATCTCCTAGGTTTCAACGTCATCAAGATTCCTTCTAAAACTCTAGTTGCTTACTGGTAATGTTTTAGAGAACACCCTTTGTAAAATTGTATATGAAAGAATATGTGTTTCTTTGGGTCTGTCTCTCTATATTTGAATGTTTGTCTATATCTGGGATTGGGGGAGGGCTGGGGTTGATTCCCATGACAAAACTGACTATATTAGAATTTCAAATGTCATAGCAAGAGTAGAATATGCATTCCCCTTAACTTTCTCATATCCTTTCATATAAACTTCAAATTTTGAATAGGTGTTAGTTTGTCCTATCCATAAAAAAATAGAATATGAAGTTACAAAGGTTTTCTTGCATCAAAATCTTATAGTGGTTCGAAATAAGACGTGTACGAAAAAAAAAAGAATATAGGATACCAGGAGTTTTTGAATTAGGTCCATGAATGTTCTTTGTCAATATGGTTGTCGAACGCTCATACTTTCCAGTCAGACTGCTAATGAGCTAATGACCAAAGTCTTGCATTTGAAGAATGATTGTCACTGGAACAACCAATTAGAAGGCAGTAGAGTTTGCTAATTTGGTTATCTATGTGGATATTTTTGTTCATTTGAGATGCATTTATTTCATTGGAAATCACTTTTTCTTATTATATATTTGTGTACTTGGTCAAGAGGGCTGCATTTTGATCTTTTAATTAACAAATTTGATCCCAAACTTTAAGAATGCAGACTTGTTGCTAAACATCATATATAAGCTTGATGAACCGTTTTGGAAATTAAATGATTCATTTTAGAAATTTCATAGACGATGCTACCTCTGATAAAAACTGAAGTAATAGAAAAAATAGAAGGCTGAGGTAAGGATCTCACTGACAACGCACTAATAGTCAAAGATAAATTTCTATTAAGGATAAGCAAAGCAATGGTCTCCTCTAGACACCCTCAATAGCCAGTGAAAGGAGAATCTCCAATTGTGTCAAAATAGTTCTTTTACTTCCTTGCATAGGAAGTGGCTAGGATATTTAAAGAAGAAATGACAACAGTAATAAAAATCTGAAAGTTCCTAATCTGACACAATCTCATAAAACAGAATTGACTGTCAGTGAACCTTCCATGAACATGATGGTCCACTTATTTCTCAGTTGACTCTTAAAGTAAAAAGAAATGGCAGCTTAGTGTATAAGGCTTCTACCAGGTGAGGTATGAAGAGGGATAGATGAACGCATCTTTAACCCCCACAATTGGAGAGGCTGTTTCCTAAATTTGAATCTGTGACTTCTAAATCATATGGCAGCAACTAGAGCTGTCAAAACGGGCCACCCCGGCCCGTTAGGCCCTAGCCCATGTGGGCTAGGGCCAAAAAGCCCACATATTCAACAGCCCACATGGGCCAAAAACTTATTTTAGCCCCAAGGGTTAGGGCCAGCCCGCAGGCCAAAAATTCACAATCATCTTCATCTAAATTATTTTTTTAGCTGTGTTAATCATTCTTTCTCGCGGGTTAACCACTTAGGCTTTTATATTGGGAAGATTACATTTAGGTCCCAAACAACAGCAAAAATGAAAACATGGTTCTTTAAAATCTTAAAATTGCATATAAGTCCTCTGAGATTATTTTTGCAATAAATTACAATTATGCTAACAAGTCAAGATGTGTCCACTAACAAGTCAAGGTGCGGTCTGCAGCTTCATTCGACAGAAGTTCAGAAGTTCAGAATCTTACTAATTAATCTCCAATTATCATCAACAAAGTGAGCTACACTGGACGTAATATATGTCACAAATGGTAACAATCTGATAGGAAATCATACCAATACATCAATACATAATCGAAAGAAGAGCGATAGAAAATAGAAATGAAATGACATTAGATCATTTGGGCTGAATGGAATTGGGCCCACAAATGGAATTAAAGAAGCAAAAAGGAAGACCTAAAAAGTCAAAAAAAAAAAAAAAGCTACACTGGACGGCCCGAGAATTGAAGACGGAAAGAAGGAGCTGAATTAATAATTAAAGGAAGAGGAGACAGCAATTAGTTGAAGGAGGGGGTCTGGAGGAATTGAAAGGCGTGCGGCAATTGGAAGAAAAGACAGATAAAAACGCTCGACAAAAATTGTCAGAATATTAATTTTGGGTTGGCCCATGGGTTGGCCCTCTTCTAACCCCATAGGATGGGGGTTATTTTGGGTTAGGGCCAAAAATAACCCCATCCTATGGGGGCTAAAAATGAAGGGGGTTTAGGGCCAGCCCATTTTGACAGCTCTAGCAGCAACCTTACCATTGTATTAAGGCTCACCCTCTTTTGACTAAAGTAACTAAACATATAATATTCCAACATTGAATTAATATTGAATTATCGCAAGTCAGCGGAACAAAATCAGATTTCAACTGTTTTCTTTTTCTTTCACCACTGGTAAGTGGTATGCTGACTAGGGTTCGTGAAACTGTGTTATAACTTAATCATTATTAGTCTTAGTGAAAAAATAAGATGAAACTTTCGTCAGTCCTATGATGTTTTGCCATGTATTTAAATTTGCTATTTCCTGGTCCTTAATACTGGGTGGTATTTGCTGTCATAGTTACAAACAAAACCATGGCTACTGCAAAGGATGATGGACCTACAGAGCAGAGTCCTGACGAATTGGCTCAGTCACTTAATGATCTCTTCTCCAGCATTTCAACCATGGTCAAATCAGAGCTTCAAGTAAGCCCAAATTTTTTTCTTTTAGAAACTATGTTTCCTTGAAACTTTTGGAGCTTGAAGATAAATATTCATCATTGTAGTTAAGTGATATTAGATTGAAAAATGAGCTGTTTTGGAAAATTTCTTCTTCCATTCTTTCCCAGGGGACCAACAATCATTTAGAGCTTCTGGAGAAGATGAATATGAGAGTAGCAGAAGAGTACACAGGCTTTGGTGATCTGGCTTCTGGGTTAAGGGTATACGTAGAACAGTTGAAATCCAAGAGTGGTAACTTTGATGAGTATGCTCAGCAAATTGACGCGATAGAGCAGCAAGTGACTGAATTTGAGGCTGTGGTTTCAATGCTTGATAAATATGTATCCTTGTTGGAATCGAAAGTACATTATGTGTGCCGGCATCGATCTTCTTAATTTACACGAGATTCATTGGACGGACTTTATTGTGTTATTTCGACTGAGTGCTCTTTGAAATTTTCCAATTTCTTCTGAGGAGCTGGTTTTCTTACCATGTTGTCTTGGAAATGGTTGGTCTGTCATTCAAATTCATTGGCTTTTGGCTTCCTTCATAAGCATTATAATGGCTTATATGAAATCAATGAAAAAATGAAAATAAAATGGAAAGGTATCTTGAAAGACAAATGATTGTTGTGTGTGTGTGTAAGTCTAGGAATATACGCTATCAATTATCAATATTGTATATTAAAAACAGGCATGCAATTGTATTTTTGTTTTTGATATTTTCATTGGGTATTCCTTTTGAAGCTTGTGGTTGCCCTTGCTACCACAAGTGTATCTTTTGGGACATGAATTTGAGATCTAGAGAGATCTAACAGGTTGCATGGTGCTAGACTTTTGTGTTGTTACTTGGTAGTATGCAATTGTATACTTATACTGTTGAATTTAGTATGACTCATTTTGAGCTCTCAAATTTATGGGTTCACTCTAGTTTGTATTAGTAATTAGTAATAAAAACAAAAAAAATATGATGCTCAATGACCCTTAATGGAAGACATATTTAATTGATTTGATTAGATTAAAGAAGGTAAGTTAGTTAATTAGAATAAATATAATATAATTTTTTTTCTAAAATATCTTAATCATCATCATTGATTCCCCCCTCTCTCCTATTTGAGGGAGCATTGATAGGGGTATTTAAAAAAAATTAAATATAAGAAATATGTCTTATATATGAAGAATAATTCCCTAATTAAATTATGCATTGAGGGGTTGTTGTTGTTTTTTTTTTTGCTCGGACATTGAGGGGTTATTTGATACAAAGGATTTGGAAAGTGGGGACAATTTTTATCAGTTGGATTTAACAAAATTGGAGAAATGACATTATAAAATTTTAATAAAAGAGAAGATATAAGACAACAAGGTATAAAAAAGTAAATTAAAATTTTTTAATCCAGTTTTCTATTTTTTTTTAATTTAAAAGTTTTCTCGCCTCCCCTCCCCTCAAAATCACTCCAACCAAAACAGATTATGAGGGATAGAAGAGTGGATACTATGCATGTTATCTTGTGCAACTGAAAAAAAGTTATCATTTTACATTTCATCGAATTAGAGGGCGTAGGATCTGCTGCAACTTCAGTTTGGATTTTGAACTTGGCCGAACCAAAACTTTGGAAAATAAAAGGAATTTTGAAATTCTTAGTTCACCATGATGTTCATCACAAAAAATAGTGTGGGACTAAGTTGGTGACTAAAATTTTAAAGGTATTTTGGAAAATGAAATCATAAGCTTCATAAAAACGTTGAATCTATCAGTTTCGGAAGTTTGGAGTCAGTCCTCTTGCATGCATGTTTTGATTGATCAAATAGAATTATAAAATTAAAATATTCCAGAAGATAGAGGACATGCATAGATTCAAAATGGAGGGTATTTTGTATTTTTCTAAGCTTTGATCAGAGAGAAATAAATTGTACAAAATGACCCTATGTTTTGGAAAACAAAACTGGGCAGTGAGCTTGTATGTGTAATTTTAATAGGTAAACGAACCCATAAAATTCTGAAACTTTCCAAAATGAAAGAGGACTCATAGAGCATTAATTTGATATATGGTTTGTAATTTTTAAAGCTCTTTACAGTGAGATATGGATTTTTAAAGATAAGCTATGGATTTTGGAAGCTTAACAGGACAATCAGTTGAAATGTAAAACCTGGGAATAATTTGACAAGTTTTGACCTTTGTGAAGATGGAATATTACCTAGGGGGTGAATAGGTGATTTAAAAATTTAATTTGCTTAATAAAATTTTTCACGGATTAAGGCTAAGCACTACTTAAAAGAAGATTCAAAAGGGAAAAATGGACACGAAGTAGTTTATACTGGTTCGATCTAATCTTGACCTACATCCAGTCCCCAAGAACTCCTTGAGGTTTTCACTAACTCTTCAAGAATTACAAGTACAACTTTGGGATGATCCTTACACTCTCAGACTCACTCCCCCTTGCTACTTGTAATCGTAAACCCACACTTAAGGTTCCACAACCTTAAGATTTTACAACTGAATGAAATAAATGTTTAAATAACTTCTCACGAGTAGATAAGAAATGGAACACTGAAGTGCAGGTAATATCCAAAGATATTGAATGAAACTGGTAAGAGTGATAAATTAGAATAATTGCGCAGAGTTTTCGGTAGGTGGCTGAATTGAATGCTTGGGCATTTATACTCTTTGTCATTAATGCCGTTGGGAGGAACTTGAATGTTACCGTTGTGACTTATTTAATTTTCCGTTAGACATAGCTCTGTTCCTCGTTCAACCAGATGAACCGTTGAAGCTTCATTAAATGAAATCTGTTCTTTCATTAAATGCGTTGATCGTTGGGTATGCTTTTGCAGAAGAATATCTTGATTAAGTAATCATTGGAAGAATGTTTCTCTCTACTGCATAGCTTCATTCCATTTGTTGCTCTGTTTTCTGCTTCAGCATTAAATGCTGTGACGTAATCATTAGCTTTATGTTGTTTTTGAATAGTACAATGTTGAAATCCCTGAAATCACTAGCAAACGTGATAGAAACAATATATATAGCATGTTAAGTGATTTTGGAAGCCATAAGCCAAAGATCAGTTCTTTCGTAAAATCAAAGATCATTGTCAGCGACAAGAACTAGAGTTTTCAGAGTAGAACTCGAGTTCTTAAACAAGAACTCGAGTTCTTTTGTTTTTCTTATGAACGTTTCAGGCCTGCAAGCTAAGAACTCGAGTTGATTTCCAAGAACTCGAGTTTTCAAGTTGAGCACAAATTGATTTTCAAAGAACTTGAGTTCTTAAATATGAACTCAAGTTCATGAACTTGAGTTCTTGTCTGAGAACTCAAGTTCTTAACCTTTGACCAAATTTCGCATAAAGGAACTCGAGTTCTTCACTAGGAACTCAAGTTCTTAACTTTTGACCAACTTCCTCATAATAAGAACTTGAGTTCTTTACCAAGAACTCAAGTTCTTGAACTCGATTTTGGTACTAAAGAACTCTAGTTCTTAAGCTTTTGAAAAATTTTCACCGCTAAGGGTCGCGAACTCGAGTTCATCACCCAAGAACTCGAGTTCTTAATTTTGCTGATATAAGAAGTGGAGTTTTAAGACATGAAATTGAGTTCTTATTTAAACCATTGTTTTACAAGTGTTTAGTTATCATCAAAACTTGGTTGAGAACTATCATTCTCCCCCTTTTTGATGATGACAACACTTGTAGTATATTTTAGAAAAAGTTAGCTGGTTTTTTAAAAAATATTGTTTCTGAATGAAGAATCTGTCATGGAGCAATTGAGACAGACATTGATTACTACACACACTTTGCTAACACATAAGTCTTTGTAGGCTTTTAATTCATGAAATCAAAATGTTTTCTACTGTATGCAGTTAGATAGCAGGATTACATCAGCAAAATGTAGCAACATAAATCTAAGCAATAGAGAAGTACTTGCTACAACAATCAACTAATCAAAACACTATTATATCAGCAAAATTAGGAATAAAGCAACAAGTAAAACAGCTACATCAACTATCAGCTACCAACCATCAGCTACAATTTTCTCCCCTTTGTCATCATCAACTGGAGGGAGCATGAAGATAGGGCTAATTAATAGAGGAGTCTGAAGAAAAGGAAGAGCTTCTGCAAAAGTGGAGGGAGTTACATGAGGACGAGAGGATGAAGGAGGAATAAAGGAGGAGGTAGATGGAGGGGCAATGACATGGATTGGGAGAGGAGTGGAAGTTTCTGGAATAAATGAAGAGAGGACAAGAGTGGAACTTAACCTAATATGCTTCACTGTTTTAACCATAATTTTTGAACCAGACGTCGGATTTGCCTCATTTTTGTGTCATATTTTAGATGATTCAAAGGGCTACAAATGTTATGAAGACTTGGAAGGCAAATTCGGTCAAGAGATTGGTCAAACTTGGAGCCGAAGTCAGAGACCTTTTTTTGGATTTTTGGGCCCAAATATTGTATTTAAAAACCCATTTACTATTTATTTCGTTTTGGGCCATTGTGCAGCCCTAGCCCATTTCTATTTTAGGTTAAGTTTAAGTTAGGAGCAGCCACAAACAGATATGTCATTACATTTTTGGATTATTTTGGATTGAAGACACAAGTTTCATTTTCTCTGCAATGTTCTTCGTGTTCTTCGCGTTCTTCATCTGTTCTTCGTTTTTCCCAGTCATGTTCAGCTAAATTTCTCTGATTAACCCAACGTTGATGATTCCAAGATTCATCCAGAGAGCTTGCACTTATTCGGTAACTTTACTCGTTTCTGTTTTCATCTTATCGGATTCAATTTCTGGAAATAGTTCGAATACTATATTTAATATTCGGTTTGGGTCATCCCAAGGACTGAGTTCGAATTGGGTTTGAGTGTTGCTATGTGATAGCATAGCAAGACACCACTATTTGGATAGATTCTAGGCGATTGTCGAGTAGAGGGATTCTCTGGATGGATGCAGAGATTTTGGTTAATGATAGAAGTTTCTAGAATCTGAAATGTTGGGTTGATTGATTTTGTTCTGTCTCTGTTTACTTCTTTTTATTTCTGTTCATTTCATTTTGCTTCTATTTATTTCGTTTTAATTTTTTTTGAACCGAAAACCCCCAAATTTTACTGTTTCAGTTTCACTGTTGCGAATGTGAATTCATTGGGAAACGATCCAGGTTATACTATATTGTAAATCTTTTGTTAACTTGGTTATTTTAGGAGAGATCACGACAATCTCTTGTCAATTCCTTTTATGCAAGCAAAGGCTAGAAGAACACATATTGCTTCTAATCTAGCTACTAGAGCATACGTTTCTTCGTAATCAATCCCTTCTTCCTGATTATAGCCTTTGGCAACAAGCCTAGCCTTATTTCTGACTATAGTTGCGGATTCATCTCGTTTGTTCTTGAATACCCATTTAGTGCCAATGACTTGATGGTCTTTAGGCCTAGGTACCAAGTCCCAAACTTGATTTCTATCAAATTGATGTAACTCCTCTTGCATTGCGATGACCCAATCATTGTCTGATAGGGCTTCATCAATTTTTGAGGGCTCAATCTCAGATATGAAGGCAGAAAACATGACCTCATTTTAGACACTATTTCTAGTTCTTACTCCTTGGTCTAGATTTCCTATAACTTGGTCAAGAGGATGGTTCCTGATGAATTTCCAAGCCCTAGGCTGGGATTGATCAGGATGATTTTGAGGATCATTTTCAAAAATGTCTTTAGAAGTTTCAATAGAAGCAGGAGTGGATTTTGAAAAGAACTGATTCTTGTGAATGAGATCATCATCCTCATCCATCGAATCTATTTGTTTTGACTCACAAAATACTACATGTATTGACTCTTCAACTATGCGGGTACATTTATTGAAAACTCTATATGCTTTGCTTCTATTAGAATAGCCAAGAAATATACCTTTATCTGATTTAGAGTCAAACTTACCTAGATTATCCTTTCCATTGTTATGCATGAAGCATTTGCAACCAAAGATATGTAGATGAGCTAAGTTTGGTTTTCTCCCTTTGTAGAATTCATAAGGTGTCTTGTTCAATTTCTTTCTCACATAGGCTTTGTTTGAAATATAGCTGGCTGTGCTCATGGCGTCTGCCCAGAAGACTTGTGAAGTTTGATGTTCAATTAACATTGTATGAGCCATCTCAGTTAGTACTCGATTCTTCCTTTCCGCCACACCATTTTGTTAAGGTGTCCTTGGTGCTGAGAAATTGTGGTCTATGCCATGATCTTCACAAAACCCTTCAAAGGCTTGATTTTCAAATTCACCACCATGATCAGTCTGAATAGCTGCAATACATATACCTTTCTTGTTTTGCACTTTCTTGGCAAATACACAGAACAAATCAAACGTTTCATCCTTGGAAGATAAAAATATAGTCCATGTAAAACGAGAATAATCATCCATTATAACTAAGGTATATAAATTTCCCCCTAAGCTTCTCACTCTGGCAGGTCCAACCAAGTCCATGTGAAGAAGTTGAAGGGGCCTATTTGTTGAAATTTCAATTTTATTTTTGAAAGATGATTTAATTTGTTTGCCCCTTTGACATGCATCACATACCATATCATTTTTAAAATGAATTTTGGGAAACCCAATTACTAAATCCTTTTTTAACAACTTGTCCAGCTGGTGCATATTTACATGAGCAAGTCGCTTATGCCACAGTCAACTCTCATCCAAGTTACTAACAAAACATTTTTCTGAAACAGTTTTTGGTAGATCTAATGTATAATAGTTACCTTTTCTAGGAGCCTTAAACAATACCTTGAGTTTACCTTTGTCAATGTAAAAATCATCTTTGTTGACAATTAGGCATTCTTCTGAGTAAAAAATAATCCAATTGTTCTTATCGGCACTTTGACTTATGCTCAGAAGGTTATGACATAGCCCTTCTACCAGATAGATGTCCTTGATGAGAGGACCTTCTTTTGTTCCAATCTCACCTATGCCAGTGATTTTCCAAGATTGATTTCCTTCGAAAGTGACTTTACCACCATCCCTTGATTTCAGAGCAATGAATTTATCTTCATCACCCGTCATGTGTCTAGAACATCCGCTGTCAATGTACCACTTATTGACTCTAGATGCTTTCAGACAAACCTACAAAATAGAAGAAATTAAGTTTTAGGTACCCATCTTTTCTTAGGTCCTTTGGGGTTAGTCTGATGCTTAGGAACATAAGTTCCTTTGGGTACCCATTGATAATTTCCCACGGGTTTATCTCTTCTTTCCTTTTTGTGAAAACATGATGATGTGCTATGACTCTTCCGATTACAATAATTACAATGAGCAAAAGGATTTGATGAATGCACTAATTTTTGAAAATAATTTAAGTATGATTTTGCACCAATTTTCTTTTTGCTCTTCTTCTTGTCAAAAATAAGATTATATCCTATACTTGATCTATCATTTGTAAAATGTTGGGCATTCAAGATCACATTGAGCATTTCACTCGCTCTGGTGAATTTTTCAAGAGTTTTTGTAAGGTATAAGTTCTTTTTTCTCCAAATCAAGACAATCTTCACAAATTATGTTTTTGTCAGTAAAATTTTTAACTTGCATTTTAAGAGTAGTATTTCTCCTTTTTAAATCAAAATATTTATTAGCAAGTTTTTCAAATTCAGATTGCATTTCATTATACTCATCAAACAGCTCATCATAAGTGGGTAATGAATCGTTTACCTCACTATTTTCTGGTTGTTCTTCTTCTGCAACTAGACAGACGTTTGCTGTTTCTCCTTCTTCTTTACTTTCTTCTTCTGAAGAGTCATCTCCCCAGATAGCTGAAACATACGCTTCTTCTTGAAATTGTTGAATTTTTTCTTTTTGTCTTTCTCATTGCCCTTCAGTTGAGGACATTCCGATTTGTAGTGACCAGGCTTCTCACACTCATAGCAGATGATTTGATCTTTCTCTTTGGAATCACGTCTGCTACTGGAACCTCATTTTTGGAATCGATTTCTGAAGCCTTGATCCCTTTTGTAAAATTTCTTAAATTTTCTCACTAAAATACCCATCTCATCATCCTCATCATCTTTGTCATTTTCTTCCTTCTCTTTCACAGTATTGAGAGCAACTCCCTTATTCTTGTTGTTGCCGTTGATCTAATCCAAATCTTTCTTGAATTTCAATTTGCTTTCGTATTTAGATAAGCTTCCGAATAAGGCTGCAACTGAAGCCATTGATTCACCTCGAGCCTCTTCTATTGCTGTGACCTTGGCTTCCCAGTCTTTGGTTAGTACATTGAGGATCTTTCTAACTTGGGCACGTTGTTCATATGCTTTGCCCAATGCAACTAGCTAGTTTATCATATGAGTATACCGGAGTTGAAATTCAGCAATTGATTCTTCGTTCTTCATTCTTAGCAGATCATACTCTGTTGTGAGAGTGTTGACTCAAGTCTCCTTTATAGCTGTTGTTCCTTCATACGCAACCTTCAAGGCCATCCATATTTCTCTAGCTGTCTCCAGATTGCAAATACGAAAATATTCTTGTTGACTAAGTGCGCTCTGAAGTAAGAGTATGGCCTTGCTATTTAAGGTCACATTTCATCTATCATTGTCATCGTAATCTTCTTCCGGCTTTGGAAGTCTGAGACCATTGTCAAGGATGGTTGGCTCGTAGTTTCCTCGCTTGAAAACTCTCCACAAGCCGAACTCTGTTGCCATCACGAACATTTTGAATTTTTTTTTTCCAGAACGAATAATACTGGCCATTGAATCCTGGAGGTTAGTTGATTGAAGCACCATCAGGCAATATTCCATCCATGATCGCACTCTGGATGTTAATTCGATCTGAGCAACGAGGCTCTGATACCAAATGAAGATGGAATATCACCTAGAAGGGGGTGAATAGGTGATTTAAAAATTTAATTTGCTTAATAAAATTTTTCACGGATTAAGGCTAAGCACTACTTAAAAGAAGATTCAAAAGGGAAAAATGGACACGAAGCAGTTTATACTGGTTCGGTCTAATCTTGACCTACATCCAGTCCCCAAGAACTTTTTGGGATTTCCACTAACTCTTCAAGAATTACAAGTACAACTTTGGGATGATCCTTACACTCTCGGACTCACTCCCCCTTAGTACTTGTAATCGTAAACCCACACTTAAGATTTTACAACTGAATGAAATAAGTATTTAAATAACTTCTCACGAGTAGATAAGAAATGGAACACTGAAGTGGAGGTAATATCCAAAGATATTGAATGAAACTGGTAAGAGTGATAAATCAGAGTACCTGCGCAAAGTTTTCGGTAGGTGGCTGAATAGAATGCTTGGGCATTTATACTCTTTGTCATTAATGCCGTTGGGAGGAACTTGAATGTTACCGTTGTGACTTATTTAATTTTCCGTTAGACATAGCTCTGTTCCTCGTTCAACTAAATGGACCGTTGAAGCTTCATTAAATGAAATCTGTTCTTTCATTAAGTATGCCAATGAAACTTGATCGTTGGGTATGCTTTTGCAGAAGAATATCTTGATTAAGTAATCCTTAGAAGAATGTTTCTCTTTGCTGCACAGCTTCATTCCATTTGTTGCTCTGTTTTCTGCTTCAACGTTAAATGCTGTTTTTGAATAGTACAATGTTGAAATCCCTGAAATCACTAGCAAACATGATAGAAACAATTTATATAGCATGTTAAGTGATTCTGGAAGCCATAAGCCAAAGATCAGTTTTTTCGTAAAATCAAATATCACTGTCAGCGACAAGAACTAGAGTTCTAGAACTTGAGTTCTTAAACAAGAACTCGAGTTCTTTTGTTTTTCTTATGAACGTTTCAGGCCTGCAAGCTAAGAATTCGAGTTTTCAAGTTGAGCACAAATTGATTTTCAAAGAACTTGAGTTCTTAAATATGAACTCAAGTTCATGAACTTAAGTTCTTGTCTGAGAACTCAAGTTCTTAACTTTTGACCGAATTTCGCATAAAGGAACTCGAGTTCTTCACTAGGAACTAAGTTCATGAACTTGAGTTCTTTTCCAAGAACTCAAGTTCTTAACTTTTGACTGACTTACTCATAATAAGAACTCGAGTTCTTTACCAAGAACTCAAGTTCTTGAACTCGTGTTTGGTACTAAAGAACTCTAGTTCTTAAGCTTTTGAAAAATTTTCACTGCCAAGGGTCACGAACTCGAGTTCATCACCCAAGAACTCGAGTTCTTAATTTTGCTGATATAAGAACTGGAGTTTTAAGACATGAAATTGAGTTCTTATTTAAACCATTGTTTTACAAGTGTTTAGTTATCATCAAAACTTGGTTGAGAACTAACACTTTGGAATTATATTTTTATGAAAGGGGACTTGTCTAGGAACACGTGAGTGTTGATGGGCACATTAAAATGATTTTTGTGCAATTAATTAAAAATAATTGAAGTTGTTGGACTGTTAAGGATAGTGATAGATAAAGGCTGAAAGTAACAAGTTTAAGTTACTCAATTAAACTCTAATGAAATAAGGGTTAAAAAGGAAAGGAAACATTTATTTTCCATGGTTCTAAAGGTGTTGTTATGTCATTAGGGTCAAATAGAAAAGAAAGGAACTTCAAGCAACCCTAATAATTAGCAAAAGAGGAACCCAAGTAAGGACAGTAGTTCTTAAAAGGTAGCGGGCTTACCTTACTTGCATGTATTTGATATTATTGCTTACGTGTATATGTATGATTTCTATGCTTGCTTGTTATGTGTAACATACTTGAATGATAAAAGCTCTGTTTATGATTATGCTATGGCCATGAGTATAATGCATGAAGCATTGAGCATGCAGAAATGTCATTATGTTAACATGAGCTTGTGTAAGGCAAGTATATCATACTTTAGCATTTATCTTGCATGTATTGTATTGGTATTGTCTACTACTGGGATTCCTCAAAATCTCATCTTTCATTACCAACCAGTAGGCAGGTGAGTATAGGAGAGAAATGTTGCACTAGGTTCAAGGAGGGAGTGTTGCTTGAAGATGGCCCAGAAGAAATATAGTTCAAGAATTGAGGGGCGACAATAATTCAATGTGTTTAATTTTCACTGTCTATAATGAATGTAAATAATTGTAAATGGGTATAAGCCCTAGGAATACTCCCCTTATGTAATCAAGTTTAAGTTTCGCTGTATTAGTATATCGAGCTATTTCTGATTTTGCCACACTACTGCGGAATATTATAGGCAAGAATGCCGGCACCCCGGGCAAGTGTTACAATATAGGTATAAATTATTGTGAGTTGATTTAAATAATATTTAATTTTAAAAATATTGTGTGAAAGTGGAAAAAATTTTGAAAAATTATCATACAATTTTAGAATAAAAAAAATTAGAATCACAAAGGTAAGAGAAAAAATAAATATTGTGATAATCATCATATTTGATGTGGTCAAACAGCACTTGCCTTCTTCAAACACTTAACCTCCTTGAGAAAACGTAGAAATATGGGAGAAAACATGCTAGAAAACAAAATTGAAGCATATTAAATGTGGTTTTGGTGAGGGTGTTTATATTGATATCTGCGTACTAGTTGGTAGCAGTTGAGGTTATGCTTTTTGTAGATGTTAAACTTAGTAGTAGTGAAGGATACGGTTTTTGTAATGGTTATGCATTTGTAGTAGTTTATTTTATTTTGTAGCAGTTTATAACCATTATAAAAATCCTACTATAGTGTTTTTTTTTTAAAATAGAAGATTACAGATTAAATCGTAAGCATAATTTTTTCTCTTAATCTTCATCACCATCCCTACAAAAAAAGTTTGGATAAAATGTTACTTGTGAGTTGAATATGTTTGAACACAAATAAAACTTTAGTTAAATGTTATTATTTCATAAAGCGTATATTAAAAAGCATACTAGACTATAGGTAAATTGTCATCGCCGTCTAGGAAGAGTTTTTCAAAATTGGTCGGTTGGAACGACTCACTCTCATAGGCGACGTTATCACTATCACCCATGTCGTATTTCTCCCGCCTATTCACACTAGTCAGTTTGAAGAAGATGAGCCCTTCATATGCCAATCCCTGTGCCCTTCATCGGTGACATAATAAACCTAATGGGCCTCTGAGGAAAAAATATACGGCTCATCTTCTTCAAATGACCAGTGTGAATAGGTGGGAGAAATTCACTGATGTGATGCCTAAGTCGTCAGTTGTGAGTGCTCGAGATGTTGTCGTATTTGCCCATAAGCACTTGAATAACATCACAGTGAAACAACCTTGGTAAATTATCTTGACCACATCAAGTAGCTTTCCATCATTATTGCTTGATAACTTTTCGTCCCAAATGTGCTATATACACCTGAGTTTTGGGTTAGCAATCCCTGATCTCGTGAAATGATGCAAAACTTGAAACCATTGACATTGTATGCCATACATCTTTGGGCGTGGTCAAGCGGGCCGAGTGCTAGAGCTCTGAATTCTAGTGAGTGTGAGTTGTGGTCATTCATTATTTTCCTCCTGAACCAACCTGCAAATTCTTTGTGGACCTTCTATCAATTTCGAATGTTGTCTATGTATGGATCCTCAGTTGACGCTTGACATGACTTCTGAATTCCATGCAACTAAACATGCGAAGATGACCATGAAATGTGAGTATAAAATATAAGGAAATATATAGGATAACATATATCTGTGTGCAATCCTTACTAAAGGTACAGTTCAAATTTAATGCAATTAATCAAGACATGTCTATGTACTTGAAACTTCTCAAGTGCCATCAGTTTGAAGTTCTTAGTTCTGCCAACTAGTTTACCAATACGAGGGATTAACAACTTTGTTGCTGGTGACTCTGGCTCTAGACAATCGTCTACATGAGGCAGTCAGTTGAATGACGTCTCAATGTCATCAAAGTGCCTGTAACAAAAATACAAGACCTCATCCCTAATATAACCTTCTGCTATTGAACCTACAGGCCATACCTTTTTCTTTACATAAGATTTCAGTTTCCCAAGAAATCTATAAAGTAAAGAAGGAAAAACAATGATACATTAATGCTGAAATGTGTGACTAGGAAGTAATCCTAAAGTAATTAAATTTTAAATGAGTACCTCTTAGTAGGATACATCCATCGGTAGTGAACTGGGCCAGCAAGCTTTATTTTGTGAACAAGGTGTACTGTCAGGTGAACCATGACTGTGAAAAATGACGGCGGAGAGATTATCTACAAATGACACAGTGTAAGAATGATTTTCTGTTGCAGTTGGTTGAGCTCCTCCATGATCAAAACCTTGGAACACAACTTCTAGAAGAAAGAACACAGCTCAACCAAAACATCGATACATCGAGAGACAACATATTTTTTATGGCCATCGAAAATAAATATTGCATAAGCACATGTGAGTCATGACTTTTCAGCACATTAACCATTCAAGCTTGCACGTCAAAACATCATGAAATGTTGCTTGAAACTCGTCAGGACTAAGTTTTCTTGCTATGTTTACTTCTTAGATTAAGTTATTAGCAAGTATGAACTTCTGTGATCAGCAATATACTGACCTTATGATATGAATAGAATATCTATGTTATAATATGTGTTGATGGTTATCTCATTGAATTTATGCTATGCATTTAATTGAAAAACAAGTTTATTGAAGCATAAATACTGAAGTATTTGAAAGCTCAATGGTTTTGATAAACATCATGACAAAAATAATATTTACAAAACCAAGACATTGAACTTTTTCATAAGACTCAGAATTTTTCAAAAAGTTTAAATGTTTTCAAGAAATTGAAGAGTTTCTGGTTTCCAAGTGTTGTCATCATAAAAAAGGGGGAGAATGTTAGTTCTCTATGGGTTTTGATGATAACAATCAATTGTGAAACCAAGGTGGAAGTATTGACTCAAGAAAACAAAAACTTGCTGAAAGAAGCAATACTCGAGTTTCAGTAGGAAAACTCGAGTATTGAGGTTCAAAGAACAGCTTAATGCAATTAACCTAACAGCAATACCGTAGTATTTAGATGAATACTCGAGTATTGGAGCATTCAGAGAGCATTGCAAGTTTTACATTAAGGGAAACTCGAGTATTGACATGAAAACTCGAGTTTAGGCCTATGTGACTCTTCAAACATTTTTAACTGAAAATAGAAAACCTCGGTTTGGAAAACCACAGTTTCGAAAACTAAAGTTTGGAATTTGAAAAGACAGTTTTCCAACTCGGCTCCAGATTTTCAAATATCTTATTCTCAAGTGAAAACTCGAGTATCACACTTGAATACTGAAGTATTGGGCCAAGCAAAGAGGTTTTTAAAATTGAATCACTTATATACCTCAGTATTGAAAACCTCAGTTTTGGAAACCACATTTAGCATTCACACAACTAATTTCAGAATTCTAAAACTAAGGAGAAAACTCGAGTATTGAGCCATACAAAGAGCTATCAAGGATTCTAAGCCTTCAATACTCCAGTATAGGATAGAAACTCTGGTTTTGATGTTTTGGACAATTATTCATCAAGAGTCAAAACTTGAGTATTGGAAGAATACTCGAGTATTGGCTTCGGTTCATCAAGAACACTGAAGCTCAAATCGCGAGTCTCGTCTCTGGAAGGAGAATACTCGAGTATAGACTTAGAAACTCGAGTATAGGCTTAAGTGCATAGTGACAAACTTGAGTATTGGTGCACAAACTCGAGTATTGGTCGCGCCTTCTGATAATTCAAATTTGTGAAATCTGCGTAATGTTTGTGGAATGGTTCAAATGATTTATATTCTCAATTATCATCATTACCAGATATGTTTAATGTGTTTACTAGTGTATTTCAGCCCATTTACATATGATACAAGTGGATTAAAAGAGCTGTTAACACATAAAGCAAAGTCTTGTCAGAAGCATTAAATTCAAACCACCAAACTTGCTACAAACTCAACTACCAAGCATTACACGGTGGAAAAAGGATAAAGAGACTTTCATTTAATTAAGGATTGACAATCCCAATGGATATAAACGACTAGAAGTCACTCTCTAACCTACAACTCAAGAAACAAGCACAAGTGTAGAGAGAGAAAGGACCAAACTGCTTCCAACAGATAAGAGACTTCTCCAACAGTCAAATGAATGACAACAACGGCTATTAATGACTCTCTAAGTATAAATAGAGTTGCATTCAAGTCTCTACCAGAACACAAAGTTGAAAAACAAAATTGTATTAAAGTTGTTCATTTATTAGAGTGCTTCTTGTGCAGAGTGTCAGTTGACACAATAGAGCTTCAGTGATCATCTTATCTGCTCTTTAAGAGAGTTTTTATTGATTGTATTTGTTTGATTGTGAATTATCTCAAGTCAAGGGACTTGGAGATTTGGGGAATCATTGATTACAGCTTGTAAGGGGGAGCAAGTTCTAGTGAGAGAATTGCTTCAGAGTTACAAAGTGTGTAATCAAGTGATTTAGTGAAAAGCTTAGGGTGCCTGAGGATTGGACGTAGGCCAAGGAGTTGGGCTAAACCAGTATAAACTGTTGTGCATCGCCATTCTTCTCTGCTCACTGATTTCAATTAATCAATTACCATAAGAGACGAAATTACGAAAAATTTTCAGAATCCCCAATTCACCCCTTCTTAGTGATTCAGCTCCTCTTACATATCTTTCACCATTTCTGGGGCGCAGAACCATAAGCCCTGACAGTCTTTGTCCTAGCCTTTGTTGCATTGTCTCTTTTTCCATACTCAAATTCAACATCATGAATATGCTCTATGATTTCTTCATTGGATAAATTCTGAGGAGGTCCTCTTTTTTCCTGTTGCCTATTCAAGCAATTGTGTTGCAACCTAAACCTGTGCGTACTATCGAGAAACCTTCGATGACCCATGAAGCACCACTTACAACTGTAGGGAAGGTGCACTGAGTTAGAGTCAAAATTGCAAGCTGGACACACATGGCCAGTATACACATTCTACTCGGATAATGTTCTTAGGCCAGAAAAGTCACTCATCGTCCACATCAAGGCCACATGCAAGTTGAATGGTGTCTTGTCATATGTGTCATACGTCTCGACGCCTACATTCCATAACTTAACCAACTCCATGATAAGCAGTTGAAGATACACATTGATGTCATTTCCTAGTGCCTTTTTGCCAAGAATAATCATAGACATAATGTAGGAGTTTTGTTTCATACACATCTAGGGGGTAAGTTATAGGGTATCAAGGCAACTGGCTAAATACTATAGCTTGTGCTAAGATTTCCAAACGGATTAAAACCATCGGTCGCCAAAGCAAGACGAACATTTCTAGGGTCCGCCGCAAAATCTGGAAAGTCTAAGTCAAACGCTTTCCACACTTAAGCATCCTATGGATGTCTAAGTTTACCATCTTCGTTCTTGTTAGCTTTATATCACCTCATATGCTCAGTTGTCTTGGATGACATAAACAATCTTTGTAAACAAGGTGTTAAAGCGAAGTACCTAAGAATCTTTGTGGGTTTCTTCTTCTGCTTGTTCTCCTTTTGTACTGTCCTAAACCTCGAAATGTGACACTTCTTACAAGTCTCCCTGCGAATGTCCTCTCTCTAATAAAGCATACAGTCATTAGGGCACGCATCAATTTTTTCGTAGGTCAAGCCTGATTTGTTAATTATCTTCTTGGCCTTGTAAAAGGTTGTAGGAATGTATGTGTTAGGGAAAGCATCTCGTAGTAATTCTAGCAACATCGACATTGCCTTATCAATGATCCCATTCAAGAACTTGATATGGTACAACTTAATCAAGAAAGATAATTTGGAGTATTTCCGACAACTTTGATACAAAGGATGATTACTCTCATCCATGAGGCTGAAAAATTATTGAGCTGCATCATTCCTGAAGAAAGCAAATTCTGCACCCTGAACCTTTGCCATGATGTTGTCATCTTGAATACCAAAAGCATCGCGAACAGCTTCATTAACTGGATCATCTTGCTCTACTTGATTTCCTACTTGTGAGCTTCGAGGAAGATGATCATCATATCCCATACCATGTTTCTCACCATGAACTCCCCAGAATGTATATTCTTCTAGGAAAGCCTTCATAAGAAGATGTTCCATAACACCTTCTTGTGTTTGCCACTTCTTAAAACTACATCGACAACATGGCCATATGATCTTACCATTAATACTAGCATAAGAGAAGGCAGAATCTAAGAAAGTTTTGAATCCTGCTAAATATATGAGAGAATTGCGTGGCAACTTTATCCATGACTTATCCATATTTAATAAACAAAGCTGGGTTAGACTATAAATGAAGAGAGAATGTTTAATTATCTTTGAAGCAGTTGACATCCATTATATGCAACATTGGATAATTCCGCTACTCTATTTGTAGTGGTTCTTTAACTGCTACATCAATCGCTATAAGATTGAAATTCAAATTGAATAAAATCCTGCCAAAGTTTCATAGTAGTCATATAGCTGCGACTAAACCTGCTACAAGAATGAAATATAAACTGAATAAAATCCCACTACAGGTTAGTTGCAGTTAACTACCGCTACACTAATTGCTGCAACATGTCCTACCAGAGTTTAGTAGCGGTTATATAACTACAAATAAAACCACTACAAGGATGAAATTCAAATTGAATAAAATCCCACTAGAGGTTAGGCACGGTTAACTAACCGCTACAACAAGTAAGCCATTAGGCATTTGTAGCGGTCTTTGATATTAATCGCTACAAAACTTTGGTGGTCTCTTGTTCAATTTGAAATTTACATCTGTAGGGGTTGTTGTCAATATAATTGCTACAAAGTTTTAAAAAATATATTTTTATTCATTAAATATTATTTTCATTATTTTTACATACCTATTTTTTGTAACTATAATAAAATTCATTAAATATATTTTTCAATATGAATTGTTATATATTATGAGTAACATTAATAAACTAATATAAATGAATATAAGTATTAATAAACTAATATAAATGAAATATAAGTATTGAAATAGTACTCCAATATCAAAACCCTACTAAAATAAAAGATAACAAATAATTTAAAGACATAAAATTGTCAACAAACCAAATGACATAAAAAGAGAACAAACATTTTAGGTACAAAAATGTGTGTGAAAATAAAAACTAATAATCAGGAGCTTGATGCTTATGTCATGTCTCAGGGGGGCTATCTCAGCATGGGTTGTCTCAGGGGGCATGTGCAGGACTAAAGGTAACAACGCCCTCGTCATCAATAGCAGCAAGACGCAAATGGGAATCCTCGTAGATGAACAAAAGGGGAGTACGGGGAATCCTCGTAGATGAACAAAAGGGGAGGCGAGGGAGACAGAAATCGTCTGTGAGGTAACAACTATGTCAAGGCACCGGTAACAGCATCCCAACCCTACTTCTAACTAGTGTACCAATACTCACATTTTTCCTGCATGCGCCTATTCCTGGCAGCTAGTCAGCCGCCTGCGCAGCAACCTACTCAGCAACTTACGCAGCAACCTTCTTGGTAATCATCAGCTCAACCGCCTCCGGTGGTGGCCTTCTAGAGCCGGAGGTTCTAGCCTTAGAGGCGGAGGCCTTGTCGTACACTATGCTAGGCTTGGCACCTAGCCTTATAACTTTAACACAGCTAGGATGCTCAACTAGGCCCCAATAGTTTTCAATGGGGTTGTAGGATCCTTAGACCCGAGTGACTCCGAGGGCTGTGATGCTCGTAGATCTTCCTGGTTCTGCTCAATCCGGGCTTGACGCACAGATTTCATAAAAACATTAATGAAAAATTTTAATTCAATTTAAATATATTAATTTAATTATATAAATATTTTTTTGTAACTTACTATTTTCTCCTCTGTTGCCTCAAAGGTCAACATCCTATCATGGTGTCTATGGGTGTGTGTGAATAGCTCCCCATAGTTCGTTTGACAATTCTCCTCCTGAGTCGTTGTTTACTGAAAGAATTAAAAGAATATAAAGTTTGTTATTTAAAAAATAAAATAATCAATCATTTAAACCTAAAATTAATTTAACTTTAAACATACTAGCTTACTATAGGTCACAGTAAACATTTTGGATCCTGCCATGTGATGGATACTCTACTGTGCCTGACTTCTGGTGTTCCTCTAGGACAGAGCCTGCAAGGAGGAGCAAACAAAATGTTAAGTGAAATTAATTATTATTTTGATATCTTGTAAATTATATTTAAAGTTCATACTATATTTAAACTATAAATTAACTAATATTTCAACTATATTTCAACTACATTTAAACTATAAAATTAAGTAAAATTATTAATTAATTTAAACCAAATGTAAACTATACATTAATTTAAACTATATTTATATTTTTGAATTATATTTAAACAAAATTAATTTAAATAAATTTAAACTATAATTAATAAAAAACGTACCTGTCCCTCTATGCACTCCTCCTATATTGGACAACATCTACCCAGTCATTTGGGTCTACGCCGTTTGGGACGTTTTCGATCAGCTGCTGCTTAGGAATCATCCCATCTTCATTCCTCTGGGTATAGAGACGACCCCTCTAGCTCTTCCACCATTCCCCTATTTTCAGCAGTACCTACATTTTCGCACGGCCTCGTACGTTATATTTTTTTTGTATCATAATTTAATTATTAATTAATTAAGAAATAAATAAATAAATAAATAAATAAACCACAAATTATAACTATTAACATGTAAAATTTAATTAAGAAACATAACTTACTTGTAAATGTCAGCAAATGCTTTGTCCTTGTTCCACTTCAGAACACGTTTCCAATCCTTGAAGTCGAGCGGGAACCATGCCCAATTCTCGCCAAATTCCAACAGGAGTCAATTCAATAGGTGACCACCGTTGTCGATCGGTTGGTCCATGTCCACGTTCTAGGGGACTACGACGCAAGGCCTATCCATCAGAGTAATCCGACAACATCCAACGTCCTCCTGCTGATATTCCCCTGTGTATCTGCACAATTATAAAAACATGTATGTATTGCATTTAAATAAAATTTAATTAAATGTAAGGAATTTAAATTTAAATTTTGTCAAAAAACTAATTACATTTATCTTCGACATCCACCACAAATCTAGTGGAACGCGAAGACGGCGATTAGGGGTTCCCTTGGTCCTGCTTGTTCTCCTGATCGATAAATTGTAATATCCTAAATTTTGGGCCTAGAGACGTGAGGATAAGCCTAAAGTTGATGGACAGCTCAGCCCAGTTTAGGAAGAGCCCTAAGAATGTCAAGAGATAAAATAGCTTTCAGGGGCTAGGTAACTTGTCCATATTAGGCAGTGGTCATAGTATTTATAGGCCATAGTAATTAAAGTGCCAGTGCAGAGGGGCACAAAACACTTATACAGCGTTAATCGGGTGGTAAAAATGCCATTTAGATATGTCATAAGGTATGGGACAATTAGCTAAGCAAAGATATGCTAAGATAAATATGTATATGGCATTCCTTAGACTAATAGGGATTCCTTACATTTTTGGGAATCAATGAACTGTGAGATGCCACCTCTTGTGGTTGGTAAAACTTGTGGAAGGGAAAAGGCCAATAAAGCAAAGGAGCAAAAGTCAACGGTAATGATGCCAAGAGGACACGTGTCACTACAAGATTAAAAGAGGAAAAGTAGGGGCAAAATAGTCAACGGTAATGATGCCAAGAGGACACGTGTCACCACAGGATGTTAACTGGTCAAAAGGGGACCGATAAGGACCAATTAAAGACTTCTTCTTGGATTGAATGAGACGAATGTGGGACCATATAAGGGGCCAAAATGGCGCCACATAGGTAGGCTTTATTAGGGGAAATATCTGAAAAATTGAAGAAAAGTGGAAAAGGGAGCACCCTTTTAACCAGTGGTGCACTACAAGGACTAGTGGATAAAAGGGTGAACTGGGTAATTAAAGGAAAAGCAAGAAGGACCAAATGTGTGGCAATAATGGTGCCACATCTGCTCCAATTTAGGCCACATATATTTCTAAAATATCTAAGGTTTCTTGAAAAGGAGGAAAAGAGGATTCATGCTATTAACCAGTGGACAAAAGTCTAAACCAGATAATTTAATGCATCCTAGATAATTTAATAAGACCTAAACTCTTCAATTTTTTCACCATACGGACGTGCCTAGCTAAAGCAAGGGGGCAAAGGTAGCAAACTTACCATAGGAAATGAATTTTTTTAAGCTGAAATTTTACATGGACAAAGTAGACTTTCGGGGCTTCATTTTGATATAAAATTCGACACCTATATGAGTTTCCATTTAGGAGAAATTAATTATTGAAAACTGGTCTAGATGCAACAGGAGGAATCTGACTAGAGGACAAAGATTTGGTTATATGGCTGAGACTTTTGGAACCTTGCAAACCACCCTAGCTGCACAATACTTTGAACTGACAGACAAAATTGAGTCATAGGTTGGTAAGTTGGTTGACAAGGTGACTTCTAGCCACAACAAGCTAGTCGAGGTCCAAGATGATCAAGGTGAGAAGATAGATGCCTTGGATGAGAAAATGGAGAATATGGAGGGTCATTTTGAAGACCTTGGAGCTTGCTTTGAGAGCATGCACTCCCTATACCTGCATCTGGAGTCCAAGATCTCTGAGTTTCTTCAACCTCAAGTTGCTAGTCCCTTTAGGGTAATCCCTTCACCTCCTCATTCTCTTATCCAACCTTTACCTCATTTCTCACCCACCATTCCTTCTTCCACACCACCTACCTTCACCACTCCTAATTTGACATCTTCACCTCCTACCATACCAGTGCCTCCATCCCAGACCTCCACAGTAAGACTTTCTTTATCTAAAGATTCTATTGATCTCTTTGATGAGAAGTCTTCTGCATCTTCCATTTCACCTCCTTCATCTCCCATTGCTCCCTCAACCATCCCTATCTCTTCTCCCACTGCTCCACCTTCCTTATCTCTTACTTTTTATTCTCCCTTACCTTTTCTTCAGGCTCTTCAAGCTTCCCTAGCCTTTGATCCTCCCATTTTGTCTGATGACAAAAGGGGAGAGAAAGAGAACTCTGAGCCTTTGAAGAAATGAAATAGTAATAGTCTAGATTTTTATTTTTTTGTTTATGCACTCTATGTATTTATGCTACTTTCACTTCTGTACTAATTTATGACATTATCTAGACATGTACTTCACTTTCAATGAGCAATATAAGTGTGTTTGTCCATATGCTTTTATCTCTGATTCATTTTTGTCAAAATCTTTTATCTTTAATTTACAAGTGATGTCATCATCAAAAAGGTGGAGAATGTTAGTTCTCTATGTATTTTGATAATAACTGACAGTTGTAAATTAAAACTATTATTATTGAATAAAGTCTAAGACTCCTTCATTGTAAAAATTTGTCTTGTTCAATGACTTTGTTTACTGTGAAAGGATGACTCGAGTCATCATCATGTAACTCGAGTCATTGTTTTTTGAGTTAACACATATCAACGCAAAGTCACTCCAGTTAATCTATTATGACTCCAGTCATAGCTTCTTGTTGCAAATTGTTTTTCAAGTTAGATGACTCTAGTCAAGTTGTTATGACTCTAGTTATAGCCTCTTATTTGCAAACTCAATCTTTTCCAATGATCAAATTTGACTCTAGTTAGTCACTAAAAGACTTCAATCATCTACTGTAGCAAAAGCTTTTCACAACTTAAACCCAACATGAAACTTTGTGAAAACTGATGTAACTCGAGTAAGGCCTTGTTTACTCCAATCATGTCTGCTCAGAGGCACCCTCATATGTGCTAAGAAATAGAGTGACTTGAGTCACTTAACCATGACTCCAGTCATGTTAGCACAGAAACGCACCCAGGTATTCTGAAAACGTGGATGACTCCGGTCATTTTTAAATGACTCCAGTCATCTTCCTTCAAAGACGTTTTTCAAAAGAATTATGAAAATAGATAACTCCAGTGATTTAGTGATGACTCCAGTCATATTGATATAGAGATCTACTCAAATGTTTTATGAGTTAGAAGACTCCAGTCATCTTGTGATGACTCCAGTCATCGTGCATTTAGCTATGTGTTTTTCAATTGATAATCAAAGATAACTCCAGTCAAATTATGTGACTCCAGTCATGGTAACTCGAGTCAGGCTATTATGACTTGAGTCATGTTTTTGAACATTGAAAAACACCATGTCAGTGATATCTAAATAATTGATTTTGACTTAGAATGTTTTATATTCTTACTTATTACTATTCTTAACTATGTTTAATCAGTTTATTAATGAGTTTCAGTTGATTTTGACATGGATTAACACCAAATTGCAATAAAGAAATTATGTGTTAGAAGAATTAAACAACCAACTCTTTGAGCATTTTAAAGTGTTGCAACCACTTCCAATACCTAGTCTCAACGGACAAATGGAACAAGGAATGTTAACATGGAATTACGTTGCTGATTGAAGAAAGAATTCATCTAAGTAACAACAAATGATAATCAGTCTCAACAGTCATCTTTAGAAGTAACGACAGATAAATTCACAATTCTTATCAATGGTCATTAATGCCATCAACTATAAAAGCCAGAAGCATTGAATTCTCTAACACCCGAAACAGTTGTGCATTCAATTTGTGATAATTAGTATTTACTGTTTCTAATCTTTGAGTAATATCTTCAGATATACATACACTTAGTGATTATTCATTTACTCTTTTAGAGAGATTTTCAACTTATCATTCTTATATTAATCTCAAGGTTGTGGAACCTTTGAGATTGGGGTTAATTGATTACAACTTGTAAGGGGGAGTAAGTTCTAATGAGAGGATTACTCTAAGAGTTAAGAGTGTGTAATCAGTTCTTGAGACAGTGAAATCTTAGAGAGTCTGGGGACTAGATGTAGGTCAAGATTTTAGACCGAAGTAGTATAAATTTCTGGTGTCTACTGAAAAAGCCGGAGCAAATCACCAAGAGGGGGGTGAATTGGGGATTTGAAAAATTCTTTCGCTCAATTCTGGAAATTAATCGCTGAAGCAAAGTAGTGCAGAGAAAGGGAAGAGAGAACAAGACACAGTAAGATTTATACTGGTTCGGTCTAACTTCTTGAGCTACGTCCAGTCCCCAGACTCTCTGGGATTTTCACTATCACTCACAATCAGTTACACACTCTGTACTCGAAAGCTATCCTCTCACCAGGATACACTCCCCCTTACAAGTTGTACACTGATATCCCAATCTTCAAGTCCCCCGACTTGAGATTCTCACATAAGTGATATACTCAAACACAGTACACTACACACTCTGTAACTTGGGATAATCCTCTCTCTAGGACTCACTCCCCCTTACAAGTTGTAGGCGTACAATCAATCTCCAAGTCCCCCGACTTGAGATTCTTTACAATCAAATGATTAACGAAAAAAAACTCTCTCTAAGAGCAGATAATGATAAACATTGAAGCTCAAATCTCTCAAGACTATTTACAGAAGAATGAATACAGAAATCTGATTGTTGCACACTGTAATTGTCTTGTATCTTGTCTGTCTCTTTTTTTCTTCTTTGAATCTGAATGATATTTATAGCTGTTGTAGTCCAATTTGAATGAAGAACTTGACTGTTGGAAGAGCACTACTAATTTGAACGTTGGAGGCTCCACTTCCAGAACTAGCTGTTGAGAATCCACTAAAATCTTCTTGATGGATGGATTCTGCTTTTGTCCAATCTGTTGTAGACATTCTAGCAATGTGGGACTTAATTAATATGAAGATAATGTTGATGTCCCTGTGTTGGAATGGGCTGTGCTTAAAGTTGTAATTATTTAATCCAAGTTGGAGCACTTTATAAGACAACATATTCTCTCTCTCTTGCTTTACAGCTCATTGTCTGAATCTTCATTGTTTCCTTCAATAAACCATCTGAAACTTGCTAACAAACTAGTTAAAAGACGTTAGGAATAATAGCAATTAAAGATATGAAGTATTAAGATCATTCAAATGGTTTTCGCAAATTTGCGCCTTCTGGTTTTACAAATCTGTGCGTTACAAACTCGAGTTTACAAAGCCAAACTCGAGTTTGGAGTTCATCCAGAGAGCATCTTGTTTTGAAAGACTTCCTAAACTCGAGTTGATTAGTGACTGACTCGAGTTTGGTTCTTACAGAAAGGAAAATCGCGAATGGCTCTTGGATGAAGTTTTGAGGCCATGCCTAAACTCGAGTCTTTTAGTGACTGACTCGAGTTTGAAGCTTTTATGAAAATCTTGAGTTTAAGTTCAGAGCTTCAAAACTGGATTTAGAAAACGTAAACTGGAGTTTACAAAATTTGAAATATTGTTTAGTTCTCTGTATAGTCCAGACTCGAGTTTTGATATCCAAAACTCGAGTTTCAGTGTAAACTGAAACTTTTGAAAAATCTCTTCATATGTAAACTGGAGTTTCCATTTTTAAAACTGGAGTTTTCAAAACAGTCATTTACTCGAGGCTTTCTGTTTGAGCTAAACTCGAGTCACCAAAACCTTGACTCGAGTTTCAGTGAAAAACTAAAACATTGAAATACGTTTTGAAAGCCCAAACTGGAGTTTCCATTTTCAAGACTGGAGTTTAGAAATCATGTAATGGTTCAAGTGTTTTCAAAACAGTCCTAAACTCGAGTCTCCAGAAATCTGACTCGAGTTTCAGTGTATATTCAAACTTTGAAAACTTTTATTAAAGTGCAAACTGGAGTCACTGAAACCAAAACTGGAGTTTACAAAGCAAGTAACAACACAAGTGTCTCTATTTATCCTAAACTCGAGTTTGCTTAACCCAGACTCGAGTTTACGAGTCTTTAGCTCTTAAACTTTTCTTGTAAACTGGAGTTTGGAAGGTTCAAAGATAGAGTTTGAAAACCTGATAAAACGTTGAATCTTCTGTTTGATCCCAAACTCGAGTTTCTAAAACATAGACTCGAGTTTACAAGTCTTTGAAACTTTTGGCCTTTAAAATTTCTTGTAAACTGGAGTTTTAGAAAGACTAAAGGTAGAGTTTGAAAACAAGTTGAAATGCAAGTGTTACTGTCTTTGTTCTAAACTCGAGTTTCAAGACTTAGACTCGAGTTTACAACTCTTGTAAACTTTGATAGCTCTCTGTAACTCTGCAAACTCGAGTTTGCCTATGCAAACTGGAGTTTGGCTTTCTTTGTTAAAAACTGAGCTTCTGTCTATCAAGCCCAAACTCGAGTTTAGCTACCCAAACTCGAGTTTGCCTTAAACAGAAAGTTTTACAACTTTCAAAGACAAACTTCAAATTAAGTTTACAATTATTAGTTATCATCAAAACACCTAGAGAACTAACATCTACTATTTCTCTACTCTTCTCTGTTTATCCCTATCTTACACGTGTAATCCATAGGATTAAGAAGAAAATTTTTGAATTACTCAATTCACCCCCCTCTTAGGTGATTTTCCATCTTTCATCGAGTTCTCTCAAATGAATAATCAAATGATTTTTTTTTAAAAAAACTCTCTTAAATAGCATATATAAATAAACACTAGAGTTCAAATACATTAATACACAACAAAAAATGAAAGAAAATACGAACATAATTAGTTGTAATTGCTTGTTTTTTTTGTGATCTTCGAGTCTTCCTAGGTATTCATAGTCAACCAAAGAAACTAGCCGTTGCATTTTCTTCTCTCTAAATCTTCAATATTGAGCTTGACATTTGGAATATGACAATTGTATATTTTTCTCTGTTTCTTCAATACATAACTGAAAATCTGGAATAGAGTTGTTGCAGATGATTCCCTAACATTCTTGTCATTCCATAAACTTCATTTGACCGTTGGAGAGTGATTTGGATGATTTGAGCTAAGCCATTAGAATAAAGGAGGAAGTACAGGCTTTTTCTTGGTTCTTCATTAATTGTATTTAACCCAGATTTGATTTCACCTTATCCTTTCTAAATTCATCGAAACTTAGAGAAAATTGATCAAGTATATCAGGGAATAATATAAAGTGAAATCTTGAAGCATATAAGTCAAATTAGATCATATCACAAATTCCAGAAATCAAAGTTTCAAGCTATGCGATGCAAACTCGAGTTTGTTCAAACAAACTATAGTTTGGAAGTTCAGCTCAAGAGCCAAACCGCAGTTTAGAAACTCAAATTAGAGTTTGGTTCATTCAAGGAATGACCATCATGATTTGAGCTTTGAAGCGCATTTTGAAATAATGGCAAACTCGAGTCATTAAGTGACAAACTCAAGTTTGTCTTTTGGAAAGACAAAACATGTTTACGTCCACAAAGTATTAAAATGCAATTTGTAAATACAAACTGGAGCTTTTCAAGTTCAAAATAGTGAGGGGTTCTCTACCAAAATCAAAATTGAGTTTACATTCATAAACTCAAGTTTTCTAAGTTTAAAGAAAAGGTTGATGGCTCTCTGCAAATGACAAACTGGAGTTTACAAATGCAAGCCGCAGTTTGTTTTAAACATGAATTCTTTGGAAGCTCTCAACTTCATTCAAACTCAAATTTGTAAACTTAAACTTAAGTTTTCTCACAACATGGAAAACTTTATATAGCCGTTAGCTGGGTGGAAATTGTGGTTTAGAATATCAAACTGTGGTTTGTTTGACTTCAAAATATTGAAGTATCTATGTCTAATACAAACTCGAGTTTACTAATACAAACTTTAGTTTGCTTTAGCTTAAAAAACTTTTAGTGCTCTTAATTTGACATAAATTGCAGTTTGTAAATGCAAACATCAGTTTGCTTTAAGTTCATAAAAACTGAACTACTCTCTGTCAAGTTTAAACTCGAGTTTGAAAGCCCAAACTCGAGTTTGCCTTTGATAGTAAGTTTTTCAACTTACCAAAGACAAACTTCACTTTGTGTTTACAATTATTAGTTACACATATAGAACTAACATTCTCTCCTTTTTTGATGATGACAACACATGTAAACTAAGATTCAAAGATTTAGTAGATTTGAGCATTTTGAAAAAGAAGTGTGAACTTAAACAAAAGTTTAAACACTTTTAAAATATTTTGCAATGAAGATATTAGATAAACATCATAAGCAGCAAAAGGATCATTCTTTGCATTGATAATTCATAGTTCATATCAGAGTTTAGATATTAGAGTTTTAATAAGTAGAATACATATCAGAAAAATAAAAACATTCTAAGACTCCATAAAAACATAATAAAATATATGACTATCAACTCTTCATTTTTCTCCCCCTTTGTCATCTTCAAATATGGGTAGGGTGGGGGTAGAATTAACAGGAGAATCAAGTATGGCTAGAGTAGGAGCTAGAGTGGTAGAGATGATAGGTGTGGTAAAGGTGAAGGAAAGTAAGGTGGTAGGACCAGAAAAATTGAAGCTAGGGTCAGCTGGGGTACTAAAACTTGGACCAGGGGCAGATAGAAGCTTTAGAATTTCGTCTGCCTTGTCACTTAGAGACTCAGTAGCCACTATAATGGTAGTGAGCTTGGCATCTTGACCTTCTAAGTGACCAGCAAGATTTTTAACTTGCTCCTTCAACTTGTCTTGCTCATCCACCTTTGCATTGTGCCTCTTCTGTACTTCAGCTACCAACTTCCCAACCTCTGATTCAATTTCATCAGTCATCTCAGAAATTGCCTTTTTTTACCATTTGTTTGATCTTTGCATCAAGATCAGTAAGTGTAGAAGGAGGAGGAGCAGATTGGAGTTTGTCAACTCTAGCCTGAGATGCTCTGGTGTGTGCTACTCTAGATCGAGAGGGGGCCCTTAACTAGCTTGAGCCTTCTTCAAATGTTATTTTTATGAGGTTCAATTGTTGTTTCCCAAAACTTGGGGGCTTCCTTATGTTCTCAGAAGTGGCAACATACTATATTTTGTGATAGAAAAGAATAATTGATACTAGAGAAGCAAAAGGAATATGAGAGATTGATCTTGAAGAAAATTGAAATTTGGTCATTTCCTGGAAAAGCGAATGGCCAAGATTGATAGGTACTTTGTCTATTATAGCAGCAAAGAGGGGATAATCCTTCTTTGCAAAGTGAGTGTGGTTGCCACCCTTTTGCAACATATTCTTAGAGTAGATATACCATTTGACTCTATGAATTCGGGGCATTGCTACTGGAGGAAAAGATAGTGAAGCCAATTGAGCCTCAGGGATAGGCTCATATGGTTTGAGAATTTTGAAAATTTCCCTATTGCTATAATTGATAGTGAGAACGGGAGAAGGGTTTTCAATCTTCAAGATAGATTTGATTATAGAAGCAAAGATAGTAATTTGGACATTTCTAACATGAGTAGAAATTCTTTCTTCCACCCAATTTCCCTCCGAATTCTCTATGTTATCCCAAAACATGTTCAAATAAAACAATTTGACTATATTGGGAGTATAAGAGGCAGATATTGAAAGAAGAGATGCATATGGACTCAACTAAGAAAAGTGGTTAAGGTTACACTCTTCCTTGAGCTTGATTAAATCAACAGAAACTATTGGACATAAATCTTTCATGAGGAAAGTTTCTTGAAATTTAGTGGCCATGTTAGTTGCTAAAATGGCAGTTTTGGTTTAGAAGTCTCCAGGAGCTTTTGAGTGATTGTAAATTTTTGTGATGACATCATATAGCTTTGAGGTTGATGTCTTGTCAAGTTGAGGAGTAGAGAATTGAGCTTTTTATGTCTTTCTCTTCTTCTTTGTAGCTTTAAAAGGTTTGACCTTCTCAGTAACTTGCTCCTTCCCTTTCTGCTTAGTGCTTCGGGGTTAACTTATTGTCTCTTAGGAGTCTTTGAGGGCTCTTGAATCATAAATCCCTTTGGTCATACAGTAGTATGAACTCCTGGAATCCTTCTATCGACACCATAGTGAAAACACTTAGGGAAGGACTTCATACGCACAAGGCATTATGGAGGAGGTGGTGGAGGAGATTCAGATGATGCAGGAGAGTAATCAGTCTTGAGAGGCTTGAGCTGATCTTTTCAAGGCCATTTTTGAGTTGGAGAGGTCGAAATTGATTGGAGAATACGAGAGAGTCGAGAGATATGCTAGGGAAAACTTGAGTTTGATCGAGGGTTTGAAGAACGATAGTCAAGACTCATATTTACGTAAGGATTACTTAAAACTCTTTGGGATTTACCATTCCCAATTCTCTTCTAATGTATGTGAATTGTTCCTTAACTAATGGCTTTGTGAAGATATCAACAAGTTAGAGATGAGTAGGAATGGACAATATCTGGACATCCTTCTTCTAAACATGATCTTTGATGAAATGATACCTAACATAAATATGTTTGGTTCTTGTATGTTAAACTGGATTCTTAACCAAGTTAATTGTGCTAATATTGTCACATAATATTGGAATCTCTTTGAGGTGAATTCCCAAGTCCAAAATTTGTTACTTAAGCCACTTAACTTGAGCATGACAACTGGATGAGCAATATACTCAGCTTCAATTGAGGATATAGCTACGGAAGTTTGTTTCTCGTTGAACCAAGAGACAAGTGAACCACCAAAGAATTCGCATTGACCACTTATACTCTTTCTATCCGTTTTGTATCCAGCATGATCTGAATTAGTGTATGCTACAACATACTCAACTTGACCCATGGGGAACCATAGATCCAATGACTTAGTGTCAGTAAAATAGCAAAAAATTCTCTTTACATTCTTAGCATGAGACTCTTTAGGTGCTGACTGGAATCTTGCACACATTCCCGTACTAAATTGGATGTCGGGTCAACTAGCAGTCAAGTATAATAAAGATCTAATCATCCTTCTATATCTGCTTATATCAAAGTTCTTGCCCTCCTCATCAGCATCCAAATAAGTGGTTGAACTCATGGGAATATTAGCTCCATTGCAATTTCCCATTCCATACTTCTTTAGAAGGTCTTTGAGATATTTGGTCTGAGAGATGAAGATACCATCTTCTCTTTGTTTGATTTGCACACCAAGGAAGTAATTTAATTCTCTCATCATTGACATCTCAAATTCTCCCTACATTCTCTTAGAAACATATATTTGCACTAATAATAATTATTTAATTTATTTATCTTTATGAAAAGAGTTGTATCTGATTTTCCACTAACGAATCCTTGATCAAGCAGAAATTTACTTAATTGCTCATACCAAGCTCTAAGAGCTTGCTTAAGTCCATAAAGAGCATTCTTAAGGCGATAAACATGATTTGGATGATGTTCATTTTCAAAACCAGGAGGTTGTTCAACATAAACTTCCTCTTGAATAAAGCTATTTAAAAATGAACTTTTAACTTGATTCCCTTGACACAAGTGAAAGCTAGGAGAACTCTTATAGCTTCCAATCTTGTCATTAGAGCATGAGTTTCTTCGTAATCAATTCCTTCTTCTTGATTACTGATTCATCACGTTTGTTCTTGAATACCCATTTAGTGCCAATAACCGAATGATCTTTAGGCTTAGGTACCAAGTCTCAAACTTGATTTCTATCAAAGTGATGTAATTCCTGTTGTATTGCAATAACCCAATTATTGTCTGAAAGGGCTTCATCAATCTTAGAGGGCTTAATCATGGAGATGAATGCAGAAAAAGTGACTTTATTTAAAGTGTTATTTCTGGTTCTTACTCCTTGATTCACATTACCTATAACTTGGTCTAAAGGATGATTCCTTGAGTACTTCCAAGCTTGAGGTTGTGACTGAACATTGTTTTCACATATGTTTTTCAGAAACATTATCAGTTTGAAGTTATGTTTCTAAAGGTTTTGGAGGAGTTTTCAAAATAGAAGGAGTTTTGGAAATAGATTGGTTTTAAAGAACAAAATCATCATCATCATCATCCAAGGATTTATCTGATTTAGTTTTATAGAAAATAACATGTACATATTCTTCAACAACATGAGTTCTAGTATTAAACACTATATATACTTTACTTCTAGAGGAGTACCCAAGGAATATACCTTTATCAGCTTTAGGGTCAAACGTCTTTAAGTTTTCCTTACCATTATTGTGCACATAGTACTTGCAGCCAAAGATGTGCAAGTGGGCAACATTGGGTTTCCTTCCTTTGTAGAGCTCATTTGTGTTTCGTTCAGCTTCTTCCAGAGATATGCTCGGTAGGAGATGCAGCAAGTTGTACTTATTACACCAGACTAAAACACTTGGGAGGTTTAATTCTCATCTAGCATTGCCCTTGCCATCTTAGTAAGAACTCAATTATTTCTTTTGACAACGCCATTATGTTGAGGAGTTCTTGGAGCAGAGAAATTATGATCGATTCCCATGTCATCACAAAAATTTCCGATTGAGTGATTCTCAAACTCACTACTATGATTTGTGTGAATTCGTACAATAGAGAAACCTCTCTCGTTTTGAACCTTAGCAAAAATAGCAAACTGATCAAATGCTTCATCTTTAGAGGATAAAAATAGGGTCCAAGTAAATGTAGAGAAATCATCAACTATGACCAAAGTATAAAGATTGTCATTAAGGCTTTTGACTTTAGCTGATCCAACTAAGTGCCTGTGAAGTAGTTGAAGTAGTCTATTAGTTGATATTTCATTTTTAGAGTTAAAAGATGATTTGGTTTGTTTACCTTTTTGACATACATCACAAACCATATCATTTCAAAAACTAAGTTTTGGTAAACTAATGACTGAATCCTTTTTTAGAAACTTGTCAAGTTAAAACATTTATATGAGCTAACCGTTTATGCCACAACCAACTCTCATCCAAGTTACAAATAAAACAGTTTTCAGAAATAGAATTATTGTTAGGAAAATTTAATGCATAACAGTTACCTTTTCTAAGAAACTTGAATAAGGCTTTGGATTTTAAAACATCCAAGGAGAGATCGTCTTTTCTCACAATCAAGTATTCCTCATAATCGAAGATAACAAGATTACCTTTGTCTGTACTTTGACTCACACTGAGGAGGTTGTGCATAGTCCTTCTGTATAGTAGACATCTTTGATTTGTGGACCATCGTTGCTTGCAACTTTACCAATTCTAGCAATCTTTCCAGATTTGTTTCCACCAAAGGTTACTTTGCCACCATCCTTATGCTTGATTGAAGAAAACTTAGAATGATCTCCCGTCATGTGTCTAGAGCGTCCACTATCAATGAACCATTTATTGGAATTAGATGCTCTTAGACAAACCTGTAAGACACAAAAGATCAAGTATTAGGTACCCATCTTTTCATAGATCCTTTTGGGTTAGTTTGTGTCTTAGGAACCTTATAGGATCCTTTAGGCACCCATTGATAGTTTCCTATAGGTTTATTCTTTCTTTCCTTTTTGTGAAAACAAGAAGAAGTAGTATGATCCTTTTTATTACAATAGTTACAATGGGTAAGTGGATTAGAATAATGAACTAATTAAGTGATTCAAATAATTTTTTTCTCCATTTTTCTTCTTTCCTTTCTTTTTATCAATATCAAGTTTGTAACAAATTCTTGATCTATCATTTGTAAATCTTTGCTTTTCCAAAATCACATTGAGTATTTCACTACCTCTAGTGAATTTCTTAAAATTTTTTGTGAGATATAAATTCTTTTTCTCTAAATCAATGCAATCTTCACAAATGTTTTCACAAGAAGAGTTTTTGACATGTTATTCAAGAACTACATTTTTCTTTTTCCAAGCAATGTATTTTTTAGCAAGCTTTTCAAATTCAGATTGTATAATATTGTATTCAAAAAATAATTCATCATAACATTTACCTCTTCTGATTCTTCTTCTTGAGCCACAAGGAAAATGTTGGCTCTTTCCTTATGATTAATGAGTTATCTCCCCATATAGTTGAGATATAGGCTTTCTTGTTGAATCTTTTCTTTTCTTTCTCTTTGTTCTTCAATTGGGGACAGTCAGACTTGATGTGGCCAGGCTTGTCACATTCATAGCATATGATTGGCTTCTTTGTTTCATTGTTGTTTTTACCCTTGTGATACTTCCGAAATCCATGACTCTTTCTGTAGAACTTTTTGAATCTTCAGACCATCATCTTGACCTCTTTATCATCATCTTCGTCTTCGTCATCATCTGAGTCTTTGTCTTCTTTGACAGTTTTAAGGGCGATTCCCTTTTGTTTGCCTCCAATCTTGTCAAGTCCTTTTTTGAACTTGATTTTACCTTCATATTTTTATAGACTACTAAATAGAACTACTACAAATTGCATGGATTCACCACGAGCTTCCTCGATAGCTAACACTTTAGCTTCCCAATCTTTGGTTAGTACATTTAAAATCTTTATCACCTAAGTCTTTTGTTCATATACATTTCCCAAGGTTGACAGTTGATTGATGAGGTGGATGAACTGAAGCTGGAATTATCTAATTGATTCTTCGGACTTTATACGTAGAAGATCATATTCAATCATAAGAGTGTTGATTTTATTCTCTTTGATTTTGGAGGTTCCCTCGTATGTGACCTCCAAGGCATCCCACAATTCTTTAGCACTGGACAAGTTGCTAATGCGGAAGTATTTCTTTTGGCTTAATGCACTTTGCAACATTAGAATGGCTTTACTATTGAGGACAATTTTCTTCTAGTCGTTCTCATCAAACTCAGCTTTAGTTTTCAGCACTACACCATGTCCTTGCTTCTTAGTTGGAATATAGTTGCCTTCCTCTATTACCTCTCACAGTCCATACTCACATATTACAAACACCTTGAATTTGGATTTCTAGAAAGAGTAGTATTTGCCATTAAAGCCTAATGGTTTGTTAATTAAAGCACCATCTAGCAATATAGCTTCCATTGGATCTTTTATCTAAGTTGTTAGACCTTTATAGACAAGAATGAAAATGGAAGAAATCACCAAGAGGGGGTGAATTGGGGATTTCAAAAAAAAAAATTCTTTTGAACTCCTTTTTTTTTTAAAAAAAAATTGAAAAGTAAATAACGAGAGGATGAGGGAAGAGAAGCTGGACACACAGAGTTTATACTGGTTTGGTCTTAACCTTTGACCTACGTCCCGTCCCCAGATATCTTCTGGGTATTTCCACTAGTTCAACAAGCTTTAATTACAACAATGTAAATTATAAGCAATCCTATTCACCTAGGACTTGCTCCCCTTTACACCTTGTAATTAAGCTACCCAACTCACAGGGTTCTACAACCTAGAGTTCACACCAACAACTATTGATTCAAAGAATCAAGACTCTCAAAAGAGTAAATAATGATAAACACTGAAGATCAAATTAAAAACCACAATACAGACTCAAATAGCAAATATAATCAAATATAGTTTCGTTGTGTGTGTCTTGCTCTGAGTCTTCATAGCTTTTTATAGGCTAACTAGATGAACTAGCCGTTGCATTTTCTTCTCTAACATTCAACTGCAAATCTGGAAAATGACAGTTGCATATTTTCCTCTGTTCTTTCAATTATCAACTGGAATCTTGGAATGTGTTGATACAGATGGTCTTCCAGATATTCGGTCATTCCATTACCTTCATTTGACCGTTGGAGAGTGATTTAATTGATCCATAACGGTTTATGCTGAACCATTGGGATAGAGGAGAAGGATCAGCCCTGTTCTTGGTTCTTTATTTAATGCACTTATTCCAGATCTGATTCTATCTTGATCTTAGCTGAACTTATATGAAAATTACTCAAAACTTCATCAAAGATGTTAGAAACAATAGAATTATATGATAAAACATTTTCAGATTAACCCATAAAGATTTCACAGATCATCACCATCTGATTTTTTAAAATCACTGATGCAAACTCGAGTTTGTAGTCCTAGACTCGAGTTTGGGGTTCATCTAAAAAACATGAATGTTGAGCAACGGCCTAAACTGGAGTTTATAAATATCGGACTCGAGTTTGGTTCTTATAGAGAAGACTGTCGGGCTCTGGTCTTGGAATGGAACTTTGGACCTGTAGCTAATCTCGAGTCAATTAATGACTAACTCGAGTTTGGATCTATGTTAAGAGAATAAGCCTAAGTTCAAGAACTTCCAGACTGGAGTTTTGGAGCATAAACTGGAGTTTGTAAAGCAAACATATTGGTGGTCTGTCTGTATGACTTAGACTCGAGTTTACAGAGGCAAACTTGAGTTTCAGCAAGAACTGAAACTTTGACGATTTTCTTGGTCAAGTATAAACTGGAGTTTGGAAGCACAGACTGGAGTTTGCATGACTTATGCAAATACTGAGGTTTCTGAATTCTTTCTGTTTTGTCTAAACTCGAGTTTCATGGTCTAGACTCGAGTTTGTCTTATTCAAAATTCTAATTGCTCTCTGTATCTCCCAGACTTCAAGTTTATCTGAGCAAACTGGACTTTGGCTTGTTGAGAAAAAACTTTGCTTGCTCTCTGTGTCTTTGCAAACTCAAGTTTGCCTAAGCAAACTGGAGTTTGGCTTTCTTGCAGAATTGAGCAACTCTCTGTTAAGTCTCAAACTCGAGTTTACATACCTAAACTCGAGTTTGCCTTTGACAGTAAGTTTTTCAACTTACCAAAGATAAACTTCATACCAAGTTTACAATTGTCAGTTATCATCAAAACACATAGAGAACTAACAAAGAAAGCTTTGATACCAAATGTAAATGGAAGAAATCACCAAGACAGGGGTGAATTTGGGATTTTAAAAATTCTGTTTGAAACACCCCAGAATAGACTGAAAAATAAAGTATAAGAGATAACGGAAGAAGAGCTTGACACAATAAGATTTATACTGGTTCGGTCTTATCCTTGACCTACGTCCAGTCCTCATATACCTTCTGGGATTTTGAACTACCTCAATAAGCTTTGATTACAATAATGTAAGTCTTAAGTAATCCTCACACTTAGGACTTGCTCTCCCTTACACTTTGCAATCAAATAACCCAACTCACTAGTTCCACAACCTTGAGTTCTCTCAAATGAATAATCAAGTGATTTTCAAAAACAAACTCTCTTAAAGAGTAGATATGAATAAACCCTGAAGTTCAAATACAATAGTATATACAACAAAAAATGAAAGCAAACAAGAATATAATCAGTTGTAATTGCTTGTTTTTCTTTTTTTGTGATTTTTGAGTTTTCCTGGATATTTATAGTCAACCAAAGAAACTAACCGTTGCATTTTCTTCTCTCTGAATCTTCAATATTCAGCTTAACATTTGGAATATAATAGTTGTATATTTTTCTCTATTTCTTCAATACTTAGCTGGAAATCTAGAATAGAGTTGTTGTAGATGATTCCCTAGCATTCTTTCCATTCCATAAACTTCATTTGACTGTTGGAGAGTGATCTAGATGATCTGTAACGATTTGAGCTGAACCATTAGAATAGAGGAGGAAGTTCAAACTTGTTCTTAGTTCTTCGTTAATTGTATTTAACCCAGATTTGATTTCACCTTGATCCTTGCTAAATTCATCTAAAACTCATGAGCAAATCAATCAAGTTTGCTTTAGCTTGAAAAACTTTGAGTGCTCCCTATTTGACATAAACTGCAGTTTGCTTTAAGTTCATAAAAACTAAGTCACTCTCTGTCAAATCCAAACTCAAGTTTGAAACCCCAAACTCAAGTTTGCCTTTGACAAAAGTTTTTCAACTTACCAAAGACAAACTTCACTTTATGTTTACAATTATCAGTTATCATTAAAATGCATAGAGAACTAACAAATTAAAATCAAGTATCATATCTAAGAGCTTGAATCTTAATATTCCGATTAGATCTTGTAATTTCTTCTTTCTTTAATATCTCTTTGTCTTTTTTATCATTCCAATTTAATAATTTCTTAATTTTTTTGACTATATGATATTGGTTATTCTTTCTTCACTCTTCTTTCTTGTTTTTGCTCTTGATGATCATTCTCCAAAACCCAAATAAATAGCATCTTTATTTTCTTGACTAATATGATGAAGGCTCTTATTTCTTCACATTTCCTTCTTGTTTTTTTCTTAATTAATTTCCATATTCCAACTTGATATCTTCTTTCTTTGCTTGACTAATATACATTAAATATAGTAGTTAGTCAATGTACGAAAAAAAAATATTATGCAAACTTTTTGCTTTTAATATTTGGCATTTATATTTAATATTATCAAAACTAATCATATCTAACTGCTGCCACCTCTCATTTTACCCCTTTTAGCAAAATTGTTCTCCATGTGCACTCATTTTTCATCAAATCTGAAGTTTTGCTTCAAGATTTAAGGAGTTAGGCAATTAAGGTTCTGCTTGATTTAAGGGCTTGTTCGGTATGAGGGAAGGGGAGAAAAAGTGACAGAAGGGAAATTTTGAGTTAGACTTAAAAAAATTAGAGAAGTAGGGTTAAATATTTTTAATTAGTTTATATTACTATTTTATCTTACATATGCTCTTTAATGAAATTTTATAACCCCACTTCTTCATTTATTTTAAATTCAACTAGTAAAAACTTTCTCTCCCCTACCCTTCCCTTCAAATTCCTTATACCAAATAGACCCTAAAAGATTCACAGAGAAATCTAGAAAAATATGCGGGTGAAATCAACAGCAACTTAAATCAAAAGCATCATCTATTATGGTACTTTTTGCCATCGCATGATCCCCCCACTAGACAAAAAAACCAAAATTGCCACCCGAAAAAATACTATTCGATACATCATCATGATCAAATAGCCACAAAATATTTTTGTAATAGAACCAGAATTCAGTAACAGCTTTCAGCTCAAAAACAAATCCAATTAAAATATATTTTTTGAAGTAAATAGAAGTAAAGCTAATCTTGGACTCAACCCTACCATCGCACAATCATGCACATAATAGTATGTCATTGCATTAGTATGACGTATAATATATCAGAACTGTTAGATAATTGCGGGAGCAGCTTCAGTCCCCTTCTCTTAATATTCACTCCCCTCCACTTCTTTTAAACTATGTCGTTTTGGCACAAAATTGTAAAGGATGATTCTTTAAAAAAAATTTAGGGTACTAACAGGTACTAAAAAAAGATACTTCAGGATACTGAACAATACTGAAAAAACACTTTATAATCTTAAAAAACTATTTTAGGACCTTAAAAAACGTTTTAGGCTAGTGACTAGTACTAAAAGCATACTGACTGTTATTGGAAAAATACTTTATGATCTTAAAAAATCATATTAAAATCATGAAAAAATATTGTAGGATATTGACTGGTATTAAAAATATACTTTAGGAATTTTTTTTTAAGATCCTAAAATAATTTTTCAAGATCATGAAATATTTTTTTCTCTACCAGTCAGTATCCTAAAAGTATATTTTTAGTACCTATGAGTACCCTAAAATATTTTTTAAGATCCTAAAATAGTTTTTTAAGATTATTAAGCTCATGGCTAATCAGAAACACGGACCAAATAAATTTTCATCACATCACCACCAGATTTCATCATACTCGAGATACCAAAGGATTCATAGACCAATGTTGCAAATTTCTCTTGATCAAAACTTAATGAGAAAAGATATTGGGGAAATCATTAGGGACTTAAATACTGGTAATTATGGAATGAAATCCATCATTTAGTTGTAGTATTGTTCATCATCACTTGATTCCCCCACAACATTATACAGTGAAAACAGAGAATAGGAAGTAACATGAAACTATAATATGATATCATTCAATATATGATCATAATCATATAATCAACATATTTTCCCAATAGAAAAACGATTTAACAAAAGTTTTCAACTCAAACAAATGCAATTGATGCAATTGAAATGGAGCTTTATGAAATACATAGAACTAAAAGTTAAGCTTAACTCTACCATCACAGCATGACACTTCTCATCATAGTATATCATCGCATCACTCTAAAACAAAATAGCTTATGCTCTAAAAATCAGAAATTAAACAAATAATCAATCCAATTTAACTAGACTGAAAAAGTTTATGAGGATGATCCTAACTCGTACTTAGAAATTACTGGAGTAAAGAATTAGAGGCGTTAAAATCAATTATTTAATTGAGGGGTAGGTGAAATTTAGCTGTAATATAAAGAGAAAACCTAGAAAAGAGAAAGATTTATTTAAATCACAGTAATTATGACAAAGAGACCACACACAGGATGACAGCATACTCATCTGACCGACTTCTCAAGAAGGTCAGAAGTTGGAAAAGCTATTAATCCCACCAAATGTTTGTACACCTAGCGAGAGAGACATAAAAGGTGTCTCTAAGTTGAGTAATGGTTCGAAGAGTTTGAGTTTTGCAACAAATTTGAGAAAGTATATGTGTGGGGAACGTGGCAGTCATATTAAAGGAATAGAAGCTATTTTACTCATATCTATATATTTACATAGGATGTGATGCATGGATGTGAGTGTTTCTCTGTATAGTTATATATAAAACATGAAGTTATTGGAAGTTTAAAATATAGTCTAGTTACTTTCATATATAGATATATATGTTCCTGAGTTTTATACATATAGAGCATATTATTGAAGTATAATGATATTTATTAATATTAAAGAATAAAGAGTTTAAATAAATAGGTTGAGATTTTTATATGTGTGAGAAATCCTAAATGTATAGGTGGGTATTTTTCTTTAAACCCTTTGTCATTTTATTTGTATGATTAATAAATATGTATACATATTATTTTGAAGGGAGTGAATAAATAAATATGAACACATCATCTGGAGTTAATATATTCAAATTAATATTTATATAATTTATTTTAATGAGATGTTAATATTTATTTAACTCAAAATTCTCATAAAGCATAAATTACGTAAAGTTAGTATTTATCCAGGTTTTAAGAGAAACCATGAGAATCATTAAATTAATACATTTAATTATGTTCTTGACCTTGATGATGGTTAGTATTTATAGACTCTAATTAATTATTTAAAATACTAAGTTAAAGGAGAAAGAAGTATACTTGGTTAACAATAATGATGGAGCAATAGTTAAATAAATAAATGTGGTTATTAAGAAAAGGGAAATTATTAATAAAATAAATAAATGGGGAATAAATAAATAAAAAGAATTATTGATAATTAATTAATAAAAATTATATTAAAATAATAACATTAACAAAATAAATAAACGGGAATTAGTGTTAGTATTAATTAATAGTAAATTAAAAAGGGGATAATGGAATAAAATTTACCAGGGGTATAAGGGTCATGAGTGGCAAGGCCATCTCTCAGTATGTTAATTATAAGAAAAATAATACAGTGATGATATTATAGGATATCCGAGAAAGTTTAAAACCAGTACTAAAAGGTGAACGTAACACTAGCGCCAAGGATTAAGGTAAGGACGTGTACTGTAACTCTAACTCTTATGTTCTCTTGTATGCATATATGTGATGAGATGATTCATATAGTCATGGACAAGACTTGGTCTTGAGTTGAGTCATGGACTGTGGCTAAGACTCGGTTTTAGGTCATCTTTTTAAATATATTCAGTTTTAATTTGAAAACGGGTTATAGTCTTAGTAATGCCATATGGATGTTTTCCTAGCGCTGAGGACATGCCGGGGCGTGGCACTGGTTATGTGCAAATGATGTGGACCTTACATGTGTTGTGTGCTATGTATTGGTTAACATTACATATGTTGGGTGCTATATATTGTTGAGATATGAACTATTACATGTATTGTGTACTATGTATGATTATATGCTGAAATATAATGAATATTTGTCATGCATATACTGTTTATACTTGAGCATAAGGTTAATTCTTACATGAGATTCAATGGGCATTGAATCTCATAATTTACCCTAGCTTCAGGATTAGGAGGATCGGGAGCGGGAGAAAAGGGTAAGCAATACACGTAAAAACTCGGAAAGAGTTACATTTTGGATAAGAATATGTATATGTATTGTTGAACCTTTTGGATAACTGTAATCTAACGCGTCAACTGAGAATAACGTTATGGATTTATTTGTATCCTGCTTTTATTCCTTCGGGAATTTTGATTAACCAGTATATGTCTGGGCATATGTAATCAGTCACTCATTCGTCCAAACGATAAGCATACTCTCTGTTGTGACTTACTCTGATCTATTAACACCTTCACTCTGATAAATATATACGAATTAGTTTAATAAGAGTTCTAGGATCATAATTGAACTTCATAATAGACTTAGAAAATAGGGGTGTTACAAAGACTGATTAAAGATCTCAAAGATTTTTTAAACCCTAGCTCAACTCCTCATTTTTATAAGTGTGAAGTTCTAAAAATACAAATGTAATTTTTTTAAGAGTGCATTTTATATCAAGTGCTTCTTTTAATGTAAAAGTGATTATATAGTTATAAAAATGGAGTAAAAGCCACATATTCTATTAAAATGGCTATGAGTCTCACCAATACAAAGTAATATAATATTTAACTTTTGCTCCATTTTATAATCACATAGTCAATTTTATACCTAAAAAAGCATTTATCATTGGAAACACTCTTAAAAAAAGCACATACATATTTTTACACATTACTCCTTTTTACAAGTAGACTAGATTATTGATGTATAGGTTTTCTAGAGGCAGGGAGTCAACCTTTTTTAAAAATAATTTTATCACATCGTGCTCTACACATCGGCCAGTTTTGAGGCAGTATGGGCTTACTCGACCTGAGGGAATGAGGATGAGATTGAAATTTAACTAGATGAAAGGCTATGCTCCTTTGATAGTATGGATATGAGTATGCCAGCTAGGGGTGAGCAATTGGTGGGAAGGGTTACCCCGGGGTAACTCATGGTCCGCCCGTTTATTTTACACGAGTATAGGAAACCTCGTACCTGTGGTTAAACCCATTTAACCCGTACAAAAACAGGTATGGGTTATATGGGTATTCCTAAATGGGTCCACAAAACTCATTTAAGGAATCCAGACTTCTTTTTTTTTTTCAAAACAAGTTTTGTTTTTGGCCTAGAGCAGTTTTTTTTTCCTATAACAGTTTTTTGTTGTTTCTTTTTTTGGGCCCAGAATAGATTTTTTGTTGTTACGTTTTTTAGCTACTCAATAATCACAACTTCACAATCCAAACATACAAAACATTCATTAGCTTAATTGCTCATATTCATTAGATTCACTGCTCACAATCATATTGATCAATTTAAACTTCAATAATCACAACTTCACAATTAAAACATTAAAAAAAAGAACAATATTAATAATTGAAGTTCAAACTTGATAACTTCAAACATCAAAAACTCACCAACAAAACAATATTAATAGTCACTGCTCATATTCACCTCCTGCTACTGCATCTTGCTCTACAAAACCAAAGAAGATAAATCCTAATTAATATGTATTAACTAGTACGAAAATGAAATGAAACATTAATAACTGAAAATAGAAAATGCAAATTAAAATTTCAATAACAATAGTTGTAGTCTCATCAAAATTATAATAATGAAAGTCATTGAAGTTGGGTGGTTTCACTGATAGCCAATTTTGTGCACATATGAGTGCCTCAACTATCTTTAAGGATAAAGAGCTCCTGATGCATCTAATACTCAACCCCTGATACTAAAAGATGCTTTTAAAGAGACTGTAGAGACTGGAACAGCCTACAAATCACGTGCAATCTAGCTTACCACTTTATACTTACAAGCATTGTTTTTCCACTATGCCAAGTGGTCGAATTTTGAATCACGATAACCAACCAATTTAGCTTAAAGGTATTCATCTACTTCTGAAATTTTCTCAATATTACTCTTTGCATCTGCCTAGGCTAAAAATTTTTGGTATGTAGCATCACCAGATGCCAAAGGGCACTTCAAGTTCTAACTCAACATTATCCCCTTACTTCGATGTTGGTTGAGATGAAGTTTCACCAACATAAATAATAGCTTAATAGTGGTCGTCTAAATGATACAATATACTTGTAATCTTCTGCAACATAGCTTCACAATTTGTTGGTTCATGAAAAGGGTCAGCGAAAACATCCTTTACATGTCAATTTATATTTAGGGTGTAGTATCAAAGCCACAACCAATAAATGATTCATTTTCTCAGCTCTTTTCTCAACTCCTCCCTAGTATTTGTTAAACTTTGATAGAATTCTTGTTGACATGTCATTTAATAGAGAGTAGTGTAAATGGAAGAAATCACCAAGAGGGGGTGAATTGGGGATTTTAAAAATTCTTTACAAAGATGTCTAAGTTTTCAAAACTTGAAAAACAGAGAATGAAAAAGTAAGGAAAGAAAAGTTAGACACAAAGGATTTATACTGGTTCGGTCTTAACCTTGACCTACGTCCAGTCCCCAGATATCTTCTGGGTATTTCTAGTATCTCAATAAGCTTTAATTACAACAATGTAAAACACATACAATCCTAATCACCTAGGACTTGCTCCCCCTTACACTTTGTAAATAAACAACCCAACTCACAAGTTCCACAACCTTGAGTTCTTACAAAACAAGTAATTAAATAATTTTCGAAATCAAACTCTCTTAAAGAGCAAATATGAATAAACACTAAAGTTCAAGAAGTAGTAGGTTGCACAACAAAGATGTAAAGCAAGAATGCAATCAGTTGTAGTTGTGTGTCTTTGCTCTGAGTCTTCATGGGTATTCATAGGTTAATTAGAAGAACTAACTGTTGCATTTTCTTCTCTTTGATTCTTCAAAGTTCAGCTGTAAATCTGGAATATGAACGTTGCATATTTTTCTCTATTTCTTCAATTCTTGGTTGGAATCTTGGATATAGTTGTTGTAGATGGTCTTCCAATGTTCTTGTCATTTCCATAACTTTATTAGACCGTTGGAGAATGATTTAATCATCCTTGAATGGCCTGAGTTTAACTTTTAGGATAGAGGAGAAATTTCAGGCTTGTTCTTGGTTCTTTATTAATTACATTTTACCCAGTTAGATTTCTCCTTGATCTTTGCTATGTTCATCTGAAACTCATGAGAAAATTGATCAAGTATAACAGAGAATAATTGTAGATTGAAATTATGAAACACATAAAGCAAATGAGATCAAATCATAAGCCTCAAGAAACAGAGTCTTGCTTCTGTGTCTGTGACTGGAGTCAACACGAAGTGACTGGAGTCAAATTGGTTTCAAACAGCTGAAAGTCTCTCTGTGATACGATGACTAGAGTAGCTTATAGGTGATTGGAGTCATTTCCAAATATCATAATGTTCTCTATGTCTTGTTGACTAGAGTAATGGTTTGATTACTCGAGTCATTCTATTTTTAATCAATATCTCAAGTTGTCTCTGTGACTGTATGATTGGAGTAAAAATTTGGTTACTCAAGTCATTCTATTTTGAATACTATTTGAAGTCACATGTGTGACTGTATGACTAGAGTAGCTTACCTGTTTACTAGAGTAAGGTATGTGTCATATCTTCATTGTCTCATGTTGACTGGAGTAATGTTTTAATGACTGGAGTCATGAATCATTTAAAATCTGAGTTATTGGGTTTAGGCTGAAGGATGAGCTAAGACCAAATGCTACTGGAGTCATTAAATGACTACTAGAGTAATTATGACTAAAGTCAAAATAAGGTATCTGGAGTTGCATATTTTCACAAGTGATTTGTTCTGAGAGCTTTTTCTTGAGTAACCTTTTAACACATTGATGATTGGAGTCATACGTGAGTTACTGGAGTCAAAGAGTGACTTTTACACAGATATGACGAGATCATATATTCATTACTGGAGTAATATAACTTGAAACTTGTTTTGAATTAGATTTTATTACTCGAGTAAATTGAGACTTACTGGAGTCATTTCACAGAACATAGTGAGTAACTATTATATCAATCTTTCCAATTTACAATTGTTAGTTATCATCAAAAGACATAGAGAACTAACAAGTAGGAGCTACCTGCATTTGATTTAAGGCTTGTCTGAATTGACATTATGTGCTGGAAACAAGCGTTACTTGTAACATAGTTTGATCCAAAAAACTTCAATGTCATGTTGTAAAACAACTTTAAAAAGACAAGAAACTCATTTGCAGTGCTCCAAATATATGCATTGGGAGGCAAAATTGTAGGTTCAACAATCCTTCTTGCAGTTGTATCATCAAATACATCATCAACACCTTCAAGAACATCAATCAAGATAAAAGTGTCTTGACAGGAATCTATGTTCACTTTTTTCTTGAAGTATTGTTTGTATTCTTCATCCTCCTCCTCCATTCGAGTAAAGACTTTGACAAACTTAACAACGCTCTCAAGCATAAGGTATGCTAAGTTCCACCTAATGACATGATAGAAATGAAAAACAATTAAATATCAATACATTATCATATCAAAGCTCATTCAAAAAGATTATAAAAAATATTACCTCATGGAACAATCCAAGGTAAGAAGGCCTTTTGATTCGAGTCGCTCTCTTTTAGCCAACAATATGAACTTACTTTTCCTTGATGGAGAAGATTTAACATATTTTATCACATTTTGGATGAGCTCAATAGACTTGTTCATTTCTTTTAGACCTTCATAAACAACCAAGTGTAATATGTGAGTAGCATACCGCATTTGCAAAAATTCTCCATTACATACCAAACCATACCAACTCTTGAAATGCTTTTTTAGGATTGCTATTGTAGAATCATTAGTAGAAGTGTTGTCAACTGTGATTGTAAACACTTTGTCAATGCCCTATTGAAATAAGCAATCCTCAATTTGTTTGGCAATTGACTCACCTCTATGATCTTTAATCTCACAAAAATTCAGAATTCATTTCTATAAAGTCCAATCCTCATCAATCCAATGTGTAGTCAAACACATGTAGTTGTTATTTTGCATAGATGTCAAACAATTGGTTGTGAAGGACACACAGACTTTAGAAGTCTTGAAATATTTTTTCAAGTTATTTGCTTGTTCTTTATATATGACATAGCAATCTCTAGCAGCTATCCATCTAGATGGCATTTGAAATTTAGGTTGAAACTCTTGCAAAAGTTCTGTTAACTCCTCCTTTTCCACAATTTGGAAAGACAACTCATCCTTTATGATGTACTTAGCAACAACCTTTTTGCCTCGCTCTTGACTAAATAAGTGATGAGTCACCATTTGATTTGTCATAGCCGCGAATAAGCTTTCACCCTTGCTTGCTTTGTTAGGATTGTTTGGAAACTTGTCAAAATGTCTCCATAATTGTTTAGTGTCATCATTCGAAGGATGACTTGCATAAGTTGCTACACAATTGTTGCACTTTGACCTATGTTTTCCTTTAGTTTATGCTAGTGGCAACCTTATAAAATGGCACTATATAGCAGATAACTCTTTCCTCTTATTTTCTAGGTTGGGAATCATTATCTTGTCCCTCATTTATCATCTCATTCTCAAGATGGGCAACAATACGTTGTACTATTGGGACTATAGCTTCATTACTAGCTTCCCCTACAACACTTAGAGCTTGCCCTTGCACATTATCTGTTGGTATATGTGCCATGCTAATTTCAAGATAAAAACACATTAGCAGATAAAAATTCTCATAATCTAATACATATATATTTTTTTAAACAATATCATGCAAAACATATATGGCCAAAAGAAATTTAATGCAGGTATACATAAATTTGAGAGACAATATCAAATTTAATGCAGGTATGTCATTCAATATAGGCATACAATAAAGCAAAGTATATATTGTTTAATGCATTCATTGGTGTTTAGACATCATCTGAGGACCGAGAGTATACTTCTTTTTTTTTTGCCCGAATAGAGTATACATTCACATTGATTGGTACTCAAACAATATTTAATGCAGGTACATACATATCATTTGAGTTTGAGAGATGGTGGGGCCGAGAGTGACTGAGAGGTGTATCAATAAATTTGATTCACACACAGCTATTCACAAACTCATACAAGTGGGGCCGAGAGTGAGACCCAGACAATCTCACAATCAATTGCTATATATTTTGTATCAGATACAGACATGAAAACTTATAATCTAGAAATTTCATATAGATACAAATACGAAGGAAGCAAGATTCAAGAAAATTTACTGGGGTGAGGCCAAGAGTGAGAGGTTGATGAGGGCAAGAGGGAGAGAGATATGTCGACAGTGAGAGGGAGATGGAGACGTCAAGATCATGGTGAGCGATTGCAACTTGGCAAGGTGACCAAAGACCGCATAGAGATTGAGCAAACTTTAGAATGAGGCAATGATAAAGGCTAAGCTGTTGTCAGTGGTGATAGTGAGTGAGATTGAGCAAACTTCGGGCGGCGACGGCAACTAACCTAACCAATCGAACAAGCTATGATCCTGCGCCTATGTATGAGAGTTTGGATTTGGGGGGCAAAAATTTGAGCCTACACTTTTGCTCTGCTTCTGTCCAAGACTCTGCTTGTGATTCTGTCTCTAAGTTTCTAAAGTATGAGTTGACAGCTAAGGGGGGAAAATTAAAACATGTAAATAGGTAGTAGGCGAGCACAGGTGCCCCATGCCTCAACCTGTGACGGGCGGGTTTAAATTGGGGAAAATTTCAGGTATGGGACAGCTCGTTACCCGTGACGGGCCCCATCTGGGCGGGTTTAAATTGGGGAAAATTTCATGAGGCGCGGGTGGTTGGGTGAGTTGCAGGTCACTTGCTCACTCCTAATGCCAACCATGAAAATGTATGCATTTCCTAATTGTATTGTTCCATTCTTTTTTTTTGTTGAAAGCTTTATCGATATTGTCTTCTTCTATTCTTCGTGAAGGGAGATCAAACTATCAATATTTCACAATCACAAAAGATAGAAAGGAAAAGAAAATATAAACACCACCATGAGAACTCATGTGAGAGATTCAATACTAAAATCAAAAAAAAGCATAAGAAAAAAAATTATTGGTAACATGGAAAAAAATTATGTTTTTCTCTGCCTTCTTTAACTCGACTAAGGAATTTAACATCACATTGCAACAATTGCCATTAGGGCTTTCTCTCATCAAGACCTTTTTTGGGTAGAGGAGGGTGGGTTTTAGACTTAGTGACTATGACATTATAAGTAAATAAGAAGCGTAAGAAAATATGGGTATTTTTCATTCTAAAATGACAACTGGGAACATTAAGAAATTGATAATTACAAATTAGAAAACATTTGAGATTATTATTGAAAGTTTTGAAAGATCAATATCGAAAACATTTTAAATGAATTTTGAAAAATTATAAAGCTTTCACTTAGTACCCGAAATAATTAAATATTAGGGTTGAATACATGGAACATAAGTCTAGAGAATATTAATAAGACTATAGAAAAACTGATTATATTTCATAAAAACTGGACTATTAAAAATGTCAAAGGCAAATATCAAAATAGAGGAGAGGTGTGTATATTTAAACATAAGTCTCGTTTGATCAATCTCTTCCTTGTATTCACGAGGGAAGGTTGATGTAGGTTAGGTTTGTTTGATCTTTGTTGTAATACTCTTGTGGGTTATTGTTATATTTTTTTTGTAAAACAAAAAGAAAACATATGTCTAGCTAGTTGTTATTTGGATTGTTGTCTATTTCCCGGGTGTGTTTGATTTAAGGGGAGAAGAGGGAGGGGAGAGGAAATTTTGACCAAACCGTTCATGAAATTGTTTTTCTAAATTACATAGTTTTTTGCATCGTTTTCCAAATATTAACTTATTAAAGCATTTAACCTCATAATCATATCTTACATTTCATATAAAAAATTTTCTCTCCCATCCTCTCAAACCAAACACATTGTTAATGTTTGTTTTGTTAATTAGGGCTGATTTGCTTCTTTAATTTCATTTTTAGTCTAGTGGTGTTTACTTTTGGTATTGACCTTCATGGGTACAAAAAAGTATTTTAAGACCGGATGAAAGAGGCTGTGTAAGACCGGACTAGCAACCGGTCTCGTTCCAGGTTGCAAGACCGGACATTAAAAACAATAGGTCTTAAAAATCACACTATATAGACCTTACATATATTTTGTTCGGTCTTAAAACAAGAATTTATTGGACCGGGCAATAAAAGGTCCGGCCTTAAATATATCACATTCAAGACCGGACCAAATAACATATCCGATCTTAAAAATATTACTGTTAAGACTGGACTAAATTATTAAATGTAGTCTTAAAGGTTGAAAGACCCGACTGAACCCAAGAGGGGGGTGAACTGGGTGAAGATAAAAACTTAGGACCTTTGAAAAACTTTTTGCAATTTGGTGAAATTAGTTTGTATGACAATAAAGAGTTATAAAACTGTAGACAATCATTCATACATATATGCTGGAAATAAAAGAGATTAAGGAAGATAATTGCAAATTGAGATTTATACTGATTCGGTCTAATCCTTGATCTATGTCCAATCCTCAAGCTCCACTTGAGATTTTCAATCTACTACCCTCTTGTTTATCCAGGCACAAGAGAAGCCTCTTACAAACCCACAAGTTTACCCAGGTACTTGTGAAGACAAATCTCTCACCGAGATCCTCCCCCTCACAACCCGTAAGGATACATTCAATTTTCCACTCAAGATTACCCAACCTTGAGTATCTCTCAGAAAATATGATTACAATGATCCTTCTTTCAAAGAAGCGAATGGATAATCACTGAAGTGCATTACAAATCATTTCACTTTCTATAGGATAAGTAAAGTAAGCATTGAAAAACAGAGTGTGAGGAAACTTCAGAATTTTGGCATTTCGACAGCATAATCTCTTGTCATCCTTTTTGTGCATTTTGAATATGAATTTATTTATAAATGAGAACGTTGGGAAATATGGCCGTTGTGTATAGAGCCATTACAGATCAGTTGGAAACTAGCCGTTAGATCTTCGTTTTCTGAACCAACTGTGACATCAACATTTGCTTTATCCTTGATCTTTAGTTTAACGCCCTTTGATCATCCAAAATATGTACACAAATGATATAAATGATGTTAAGAAGTATTACAAATCATTTAGGTAATCTTCTAGATGTTTTGATCAAAAGCGTGATTTTCGACACGGTGATTTTTCTGCAGCGAAGATGTAAACTCGAGTTTTCAGCTTGTTACATTACTCCAGGTTCCTCTCTATCTAATCGAAACTCGAGTTTTGTTTCACAAACTCAAGTTTTGAAGATCCTCTGATGTTCATTGCTCTCTGTCTGAGCTATACTTGAGTTTTCACTTGTAAACTCGAGTTTTCAAGTTGTTTTGCCCTTGGATGCTCTTTGACTTGATATAGCTCCAAATACTTATCCCCATATAGCTCTTTATGTCTTATTTCAAATGTAAAAAGAATCATATCCGAACTCGTTGGATTTTGTCCGTTATGATCCAATGAATGAAAGTTGTTCTTAACCAGCGTTTTTGCAATGTCTTGAACTGATAGTCAACTTTGGAAGACCATGTCTTATTGTTATCAACTTCATTTTAGTTGTATCAAGTGTTGATGGAAAGCCTTATGAGTCTACTTTTATATGCCACTGATTTCAGCTCATTCCAATATGTAGATTGTGAGTTACACTCAAAACATTGAAGCTTGGTCTACTATGTGGCGTGAGTTCCCGATCCAACTTTCAAAATTCATAGCTCTCTCATCTGAACTTCTTTAAGCATGAAACTTTGTCAAAATGACGCATTGGATGTCTAGTTTTATAAAAACTTGGTTTCACCTTAATCCGATTTCTGGTTCAGGAGATATCATCGAATTACCAGAGCTGGCCCAATCCGATTGTGAAATAGAGGTGAATAGAGTTGTTGATCAGCACTGAAAACTCGAGTTTTAATTTGGAAACTCGAGTTTGTTGGGTCCAGAGACGCCAGAGATGCTGAAGACACTCCAAACTCGAGTTTTGAGTTCCAAACTCGAGTTTTGACTTGGAAATTCGAGTTTTGACTCCCAAACTCTAGTTTTCTCGTATTCCAGAGGCAAATCACTTAAGGTAGTAAACTCGAGTTTTGACTTGGAAACTTGAGTTTTCTCATCCAGAACTTGATATTTGCTTGTTCTAACTCTAAATTGAACTACTCCAACTTCCATTTGATCAAGGAAACTTCTAGGATCAATCTTAGAGCTTGAATAATGATATCTTCAGCAAGTTCTTCCTTTTTCCATCTTCCATCTTGATCAATTTTTATTATTTAATTTGGGCTCATCATTCTCTGCAGCTTCTACCTTCTTCAATATTTCCTCTTCTTCATTTTCTTCTTTTTGAAATCTCATCTGTTGATCATTCTCTATAATTATATTTGAATTGATCTTGAATATTGATATTTTCATTCTATTTGGCAAGATCTTCTCTTTCTTTCTTTTCTTCACTTGGTCACTCTCCACAACTCTATTCTTTCTTTCTTCTCTTCTCTTAAACATTCTTCATAAATAAATTTGAACTGATCTTGAATGAAGATGTTCCATTTAATAAATTCTTTCTTTTTCAATCTCTCCTCTTCTTCTTAATTATCCTCAAAATCCTTTGATAACTTCTTGCCTCTTTGATTCTACATTAAATTCAATAATTAGTCAATGAAGAAGATAAATATAGTATACAAACTTTTTGCCCTTATTAATGGCATCTATATAAGACATCATCAAAATTAATCATATCTAACAAAGGTTGGTATTTTTTATAATATATTAGTACTTTTAAGACCGTAAGGAATAACGTCCGCTCTAAAAAGTCTGACTTCTAAGACCGAACATTATAAATGCACCAGTCTTAAAGGTTTGTCTTTTTTATACCGTTATTGTTACTTTTGAGACCGTAAGGAATAACGTCCGCTCTAAAAAGTCTGACTTTTAAGACCAGATATTATAAATGCACCAGTCATAAAATTGGAATTTCCCTTGTTGCAAAACAAATTCGCTACACAATCCAGCATCTAAAAGACAGTACTCAAGCTATATATATATATATATATATATATATATATATATATATATATATATGAACAATCCTTTATAAATTACTATAATTGAATTGGAAATGGATACAAATATTATTCACTCCATGAGTTATATTATGGCATCATAATGAATGTATGTAGCTTGTTACTAGCAATTACAGTACACACCTAATAATAAATAAATGTAATAATACAATAAGCTAGATAAGTTACAAATACATACAATGAGTTACAATTGCAATGTACAACACTTAAATGAACATATATACCAATTCACCTTATCTTCATCATCAGATTCCCACCTGGTTAATAACAGCATAACTAACATTCCTCTTCTTTTGTAACAAGCTCATTTCGATCGAATCCTACTGGAAATATAAAAACAAGAACAAAAGATAGTCAGTGACATTGTTTAAGAACATAATTAAGAAGGAATTGAATATAGTTAAAAATGTAAATTAAAACCTTAAAGTTTTCAAAGAATTGTGCAGATGAATATTACCTTATGAATTTATGACTCTTTTACAAAGGGATATCCTCCCATATCCCTTCTTGATGATCATTTCTTATGTCGGGTTCATTATCTACTTCATCTTCTTCGTTAATGTCCGGCAAACCCTTTGAAAAATGAGTACTCTCAGGTATGACCATAATTTGCATCATTTTCCTCATCAATATCAATAACCCTTTTTTCTTGGAGAGCTACAAACCACATTTTATTTTCTTCATCAGTGATATAGAAAACTTGTTTCGCCTGGTCTGCCATAATAAAAGGTTCATCTCCAAAACTTGTACTATTGAGATCGACTAATGTGAATCCTAGCCGATCGATCTGAACACCATTATTGACATTAACCCACTTGTATTTGAAAATAGGAAATCTAATTAAGACATAGTCCACTTCCCAAATCTCTTCAATAACCCCATAATATGGCATGACTGCCAATTTAGGCCGCTTGTCTTTCAAACTGGAGAAGTGCATAGATTCAGCCTTTAACATTACACCACTATTCTGGACAGTGCTCCTATCATCTAGGGATTTCGTGTAAAATGTGTAAACGTTGATCTACGAATTCCAACTTATGACATCTACCTTAGGACCACGTGCTAACCATTTGATTGTGTTAGAAACAAATTCCTTTCCATCGACCTTTTGTTTGAACCATTTTGCAAAAGTTTTGTTATGCTCCCTGATCAATCTTTGTTCAGTCATTCGGGGATTTTCTTTCCTCATAGCTTCTTTATGTGCAGCTATGTTGGATTGAACTTCATCAACATTATTTAAGATGTATAAGTGGACTTATGACAATTCATCAGGATCCACACTCTTTACTGAAGCCCCTCGTCTACCCCCTTCAACATGCCGACGTTTTGGAAGCTAATATGTCTTACTTTGGCCAAATAAGATTGACAAAATTCCATGACCTTTTCGGATACATATTTCTGAACAATTGATGCTTCTAGCCGGTATGCGTTCTTCACGTACCCTTTTAGGAATTTCATAGATCTTTCAATTGGGTACATCCACCATAAATGAATAGGGCCGCACAACTTTATCTCCCTCACAAGATGAACAATTAGATGAACCATGATGTCAAAAAATGCAGGAAAAAAAGTTTCTCAAGCTGGCATAATATCAAATATCTTTCATTTTCCAATTCATCCAATTGTTCAATCTTCAAAACTTTACTGCAAACAACATTGAAGAAGAAACAAAGCCTTCTTCATGGCTCTCATTTTAAAGACCTCCTTCTTGAAAGAGTAAAAAACATCGACACCTTCTTCGAACAACTCCTTCAAGTTGTCGATCAAGGGCTGAAGGTAAACATCAATGTCGTTTTTGGGTTGTTTTGGTCCCGAAATCAACATAGACAACGTGACGTACTTTCTCTTCATGCATAACATAGGAGATAAGTTGCAAATAATCAGGAGTACAAGCCATGAACTATGTATACTGCTAAGGCTTCCATAGGGATTCATGTCATTCGTGCTAAGGCTAAGCCTAAGGTTCTTAGGTTCTTCTCCAAATGTCAGAAATAATTGATCGATTTTACTCCATTGAGAAAAATTGGCCAGATGTCGAAGCTTTCCATCAAAAATCCTCTCATCTGTATGCCACCTCAAATTTCTTGCATCATTTTCATTAGCAAACAAGCGCTTCAACCTTGGTATGATTGGAAGATACCACAATACTTTTACAGACCCCTTATTTTATTTGTACCTTGGGGTTTCACATATCGGACAATTCTGCTTATCTTAAAACTCATTTCTATACAATATGCAATCATTTGGGCATGCATGACTCTTTTTGTACTCCATCCCCAGTGGACAAAGTATTTTCTTGGCATTATAGTATCGATGCGGCAACACATTATCATCTAGAAGCATGTCCTTAAAAGCCTCAAGCATTTCTAAAAAACTCTTGTCGCTCCATCCATGTCGTGCTTTTAAGCTGACCAATTTCAATATGGCGTTCAACAATTGGTATTTTTTACACCCAGGGTATAGCAGGATCTCTGCATCATTACACATATTACCATTTGCATGTGATTGATGAAAAGCCTCTTCGCCTACATCACGAATAATGACCTCTATGCGATCATTCATATCCGTGTAATTATCATCAAAGGATACTTCACCATGTTGAGATGCACTTGGCACTTTTTCACCATGCCATACCCATACTATATAGCTCTTACAAAATCCTTCACAAATTAAATGTGTGTACATAACTTCAGGACTTACTCGCCTCTTATTCAAACATTCTACACATGGGCAATAAAACTTCCCACTATCATCATGGACATTTCATTTAGCAAATTCTATAAATTCCCTCATCCCATTCTCATATTCAACACTCGTTCGTCTCACATTTATCCAACTGCGATCCATAGTAGAATTCCTATAGACGAAAAGGTTTAACATACATTATCCGAAAAAATTGAAAATTGCATATAAACTAAGCCAAGTCCAAATGCATATGCTTGATGTAGGTTATGTATTTATTATTTTATTTTTTATATAAGTGAGACTTTGCCCATTAAATGCAACACAAAGAATCACCCATGCACATAAATATATCACGTACAGTCAATCCAAGAAGCTAAGGAAAATAAATGCATGACGCGAAAAATAAATACAGACAACAAAAGTAACCCTAAGTACACTGGTTGGTCATTCGGATAGGTCTCAAGTGCAAACATAAACTTGAAAGTACAATATTCAAATACAACAGACTAATCCACGACAACATTTCATCGAGTTCGTTCAAACCATGAAAAACCCAAAACGAAAAGCAGAAAATAAAAAATATATATTTAACTAGAAACACCTCTTACAGGTCTATTGCCGTTTAGCTAAGGAACCAACCAGACAGTGATAAGTTGACCAGCAGTGGCTTGTCTAAAGATCGGTCTTGCGGCAGCGACAAAGCAACACCCAAACACTTGAGAGTTGAGAGTGAATAGGAGTTATTATCTCTTTCGGCAGGACAAGAGAAGTTCAGAGTGGAAAATTTAACTTTTCCGCATGACAAAGTCATTAAATTTACTTTCATTAAGAACAGTTAATTATAAAGCATCCGGTCCTAAAGGTATTCACTAAGAATTTTTAAGATCGTTTAATTATTAAGTATTCACTCCTACAGGTTTCATTTATTTTTTTGAGAATTCAGTGAAAGTCATCATTTCCTTCAAAATTAAACTACAAGATTGTAGCTACAACAATTGAATGAAAATAAAGGATAGTTGAGAATAAGTTTTTTCCATTAATAAACTTAGTTCATTTTGAGTTTTACATTAATGGAAAATATGCAAGTACAAAAGAAAAATAAGAACAACAAACTTACAATTAACAAAAACAACCTATAATGTGACTAAAAATCCTAAAGCTTATTATCAGCTAATGTCTTATCGATATTGGCTTCAGCAGTAGAAACTTCTCAACGAAGATCAACAATTTTCTGTTGTATGTGCATCAGTATCACTTCATTAGAGGAAAGAGGGGAGGTATCAGATGTAGGCGCGCTAGGACCAGGAAGCTGGAGAAGGGGAGCGGGAACCTCTTCATGGTTTGAAGGCTGGAGGGGGCTGACAACCTCTTCATCATCCGAAATAACAATGGGTCCAACGACCTGAGACTCCTCTGTCTGAATAGAACGCACTAGACTTAAACCAACGAGAGATCTAAAGAAGGCACGAGATTCAAGAGTACCCCTACAAAGGGTTATCTTGTATCTAACCATTGTCTTGGTTTAGGGGAGTTAGGGCATAGATCAATTTTCTAGTAGTTAAGAGTTAGAGCAGAAAGATACAAAATGAGAAGGTGAGAATAAGGGATTCAATTGGCGCATAAATAATTAGTAATAATATTTAAGACCTAATAATTATATACGTTCGGTCTTAAAGGCCTATTACTAATTTTTAATAATTTGAACCAATAAGAATTTAAGTTGAAATTTGTAATACCTTTAAGATCCAATTTCACAAATGGACAGTCTCAAAAACACTTTTAAGACCATCCTTTTAATATAAGCGGTCCTAAAAATCTTTATAAAAATTTTCTTTTTTACTAATTTTTTGTTATTATAATTAAATGCCTTATATATATTTACAAGAATGGTTGTCATATTCTATCGGGTCTTAAAAGTTCTAACATTTTCAAAATTATATAAATATTGGTGCAGTCGTAACCTAAAATTTAATGCTTTATTTCAAGCGAATCTCCCTGTAACCTAAAATTGTGTCCTTAATTTTTTTAAAAAGTACTATTTTTTTTTTACATTATATTTATAAAAACGGTTGTATTAAAATATGTGGTCTTAAAAGTGCCGTCATTCCAAATTCCAATATTGGTGCAGTCGCACCCTAAAATTTAATGCTTCAATTCAAATGAGTCTCTTAGTATCCTAGAGTTGTGTCCTAAAGTACATATAAGACTGGTTGTTTTAGAATATGCAGTCTTAAAAGTGCCGTCATTCCAAATTCCAAGAGGTGAAATCGTATCCTTATACTCTGTAATGATGATTCAGAGTCTCTTCGGCTTCTGAGGACAATCAAACGATGGTGCTCGATCTATTTAAGGCCCTCGTTACTTTAGTTTCTTCACATTCTTCTCCACATCCTCATTTCCTTCTACGATCTTCGACTCCAGATGCTATAATGGATGCACCACCACCTTGACCATCGGGTCATCCTTTTCTCTTCCTCCTCCTCTCTAACCTATGAGAACTCCTCCTCGGCCGCCGAATCCAACTGTCAAGTAGATGGTAGAGCATTTGCTGGCACGTGTTGATCATATCAACTGACGACTGGGCAAACTCTGTGGCCTAATTCATACCGTCAACAACAAGATCAACATGGTCCTCTACACCAATGACATCGAGGTCCCACTTCTGAAGCAGACACTACATCCTCCTCCTCTGGCGACAATATGAAGGATTAATTAGATTTATTTATTTATTTTCTTGTCTTTTTTTAAATGTATTGGCTACTGCCCCTATAAGATAGCATAAAAATATATATAATTACGGTTGTGGCTGCTATTTTGTTTCAGTCTTCCTCTTTGTTTATATATTTTTGACAAACTTGCTTAGATTATACCCCGCATTTGAGAACATTACAAAAATGACTTTGAAATTAAAATTATAGTTATAATAACAACATTAATTAAGAACATACAAAACATGCAAATTAACATTTTGTTTCTGTCTTTCTCTCTTTGATCATTCATATTTGTTTATATATTTTGGACAAACCTGCTTGGATTACCCCGTGTTTGAGTACCTTACAAAAATGACTTTGAAATTAAAAATTATAGTTATAACAACAACAATTAATTAAGAACATATAAAACATGCAAATTAAAATCCTTGTGAGTCATTGTTAATTGACTTTAAAATCAATCATGATATATTTGCTTAGTTGATTTGATTTGAACATAAAATAACCAGTCTTAAAAATCTCGCATATTTTTAAAGTACAAATTTCGTAATTTTAAAAAGAACGTTAGGACCGGATTGTTATTAAATAGACGGTCTTAAAAGTATCCAATATGTTAAAAAATTATATTTTGGATCTCTTAGACCTTTAGGAATGAAGATATATTAAATAGTTGGTCCTAAAGGTCTCCGTAAAAACTTTTAGTAATGGACATTAATGAAATAGATGGTCCTAAAAGTCTCAAATATTTTAAAAATAATTATACAAGGACTTTTATGACCGGTCTGTAATTAAATAGTCGCTCTTAAAAGTCTCACATATTTTAAAATTTTTAAATAATTAAAAATTCTTATTTTTAAAAATACCTTCAGGACCGGACAGATATGAAATAGATGGTCCTAAAAGTCTCCAATATTTTAAAAAAAATTATACAAGGACTTTTAGAACCGAACTTTAATAAAATAGTTGGTCTTAAAAGTCTGACTAGACATATTCAACTTTATAATCAACTCATTTACAGCATCCTATCCTAATTGTTTAAGAACTAATTCAATGTAATACATTCAACAACAAAAAATAGAAAGCATCAATATAATTTGTTGGAAATGAATAAACAAATTTATTAATTATTGATCATTAAACCGTACAGTTGTTTGTTATTATTTACAGATCTTGTAATAGGTCTATAGCACATATTTACAAATTAATTATGGGGGGGCATTTGTAAGTTCCTGACTGAGATATTCACAAGTGACTTGGCATATGCAATCAATATCACCATCAGAAAAGGGGTCAGCACGAGCAAATGTTTGTAACATATCAAAGACAGAAGTATATTAGTCCTTAATTCCTTGCATCAAAGGGGTCAGCATGCCAAACTACGTATTTAAAATCAAATACATTTATCTCTTCAGTGATAGTCAAAATTCTTCGCGTGATAATATCATACATTTGTCTCATGATGTAAAACCCACATAAGTTAGAAGTAGCTGGTTGCCGACATGTCTAAAAACAAACAAGAAATATATATATATATATATATATATATATATATATATATATATATATATATATATATATAAAATTTGTTAGATGACCAAGTTCACAATGCAGTGTGCCAGTGTCCATGTACTAACCTTTGGTTTGATCTATATAGGATCTTTGATCTGATACCCAGCCTTTCTCTTGACCTTCTTTTGGTAATCCAACATGGCCCTATTATCGAAATCAAAAATTTCATTTCTCAATAATGGTAACTGAAAATTCACTGAAGAGATTTCAGACAAAATCAGTTACAAAATGACATGCACTTACTTATCAACAATCTGCTTTAAAGTAGGTATTGGTTTGTTGTGAAGGGAGCATAAAAAGACCACTTTATTTTCCTCAGCGGAAATGAGGACCAATTGCCAATGGTTATCTTGGTTGAATGGTGTAAGGTACCACCTTCTTATATTGGTGCAAAACCTCCTAGATACGTATGTTGTTCTTTCCTTTACGGTTGCCACACTTATGTAGTATGGGCACAAGAATCCAAAATCATGTTCTCTGCCCTGAACTCCCATTTCACAATGCATCAACCTATAATAATGACATGCATCAGTGAATTAGCTAGTATATATGTATGTGTGTCTAAGCGACCCCTCTTAAAATTAAGTACGTACTCATGGAAGAAAATACTACTTACTTTATCAATAAGAACACAACTGCATTAGTTATCTCCTTCTTAAGAAAGAGCAGGGAGATTAAATCTTCTTGGTCAACGAAGACTTCTGGCATCTCTTTTAGGCCTACTTCATTATTTATAGGTCACGATCTGACTCCAAAAGTTTGATTGAGTACTAGAAGTCTAATTTCATCCTTGGCATTCAACTTAGGAGTTTGCAAAAGATCACATGGGGCTATAGGGGCTAGAGCTTGAGGAGGAGTAAAAACATGTACAAGCTTCACTTGCCATGAGATGAAGCTTCCAATGCAATCACTCACAAGTTTCATTTGATCGGTTTGAAGAGGGATAGGTGCATTAATGATCACCTCTTCAATTGACGCCCTAACTTCATCATCAGCCATTTGTCGGTGGTGTACAGTTGATCCCAACTTGTAGACATTCCATCTTGCAACCAATCGTCTGTCAGGATCCTTCACATAGAGGTCACAAGGTTCCGCTGATTGTCCAATAATGCAGCTCCCTTTAGTGCTCTACTGGACAGGTGGAGGTGAGTGTGGCAAGGAACACTGCTCTCTCTACGAGAGTTGAACGCCATCATCTCCTCCTTTATCTTTTTCATCTGCTCTTGAAACATTGCAATTAATGAAGCTTCTTGCATAGCTACTTTCACCTCTACTTCCTCAGTTGCTTTGGCTAGTGTACGTTCCATCTCCTCTCAGGTAACCATACTTTGTTTTTGGCGTTAAGATTTACCAAAGTATCCCTTCAGGCCTACTCATCCTCCAATTCCCCTTACACACCCCACGTGATCTGGTTTTCTAGTCGCAATGGTAAGAATATATTTCCTCCTGTCCGACACAAATGATCCCTCTTGTTCTTGCATTTTGAGTTCTTCCTGTAAGATACAGATAACAAGAGCATAATTAGTAACGAAACATGTTTAGCAACTAAAAATTAAGAAATAACGATACTTACAATTCTTTCAGCAACAACACGAGTTTGTTCACTAGAGTATGCCCTGCCTTTCTTTTTGCGAATATACAACCATAACTCCTCACTGCGTATTAGAGATGGCGGCTATAGATCACATATCTCAGAAGAATTGGTTGCAGCTTTGGCTTCCAATCTCTTTCACTTGGTAGCCATCAACTCTTTTTCATCCTTTTCATATCCTCCGTGAGAAGCCATATATGGGCAATCATTCTTTCTCCCAATCTCTTATGCCTGCTACCTTCTTCTCTGTGAATCAGAATTGAAAACAACTATTGATTATGAATTCCAGACCTCAATTCAAACACTAGTGAAATTCACCTCATCAAGTTTCAAGACTTTGTTAAGGAAGGTGTAGAATTGTATAATAAATTGGGAGAAACAGAGGAAAGGGAGTTGCAGAACTGCTACCAACTCAGTCAATTCATTCATTCATCAGTCAATTCATTCATACTTGGCACAAGGAAGATGTAGAATTGTATAACAGCTTGCACATATACCATTACACAGTTAACATACTAACTAATTAATAGCAATGTCTACGTGACTTACTATAGCAAAATACCTTCCTAAGCAAGCAACTTGACTAACGGCCTCATAGATGAACACAATAACATTCACATATCCGCATAGGTTAATAAGTATATAAGAAGGGACAAAAATAAATAAATATAGACTCACCAAAGCTTCGTCAATAATCCACATCTAAACAAATTGTTGCCATGTTGCTTCATCAAGAAAGACATTCTTGGCGCGAGTATTGGGGCAAGGCTCACCAACCAGAACCTTGGCAAAAACATAGTTGTTTGCTAACTGGGTCTTAAACTTCCTCCAGCGATCAGCGCAATACAACAATGTCTTGTCTTTCAACTTCTTATCGTTAGGTACATTGTACGTAAGCTGGATAAAGGCCCAAATAAGATTCTTCACCTTCTCTTTGTCAACAGTTTTCTACTCGTCGACCAAAATGCTTGGCTTGCTGCGTGCTAGTAAGCCGACATAACTAGTATATCAGCTTTTATTAGGGCCATAAAGAGCTAAATGTTCATCAAATTGTATATCGAGCTTTTCACTAGTAGTTCACGTTAGGGCAAGCTCTTTTAATCAAGTGGGGCCTCTTCTACCACCACGACGTGCAGGGCGGTTACGAGGAGGCACACTCTGAGAAGGAGATGGTTTATTCTGACTAACACCACCCACATCATCAACTGGTATTTCACGAACAGGACTAGACTCGTTTCCTCCGTTCATTTTTGAAACAAGAAAAGAGGTTGAGAGAGGTGGTGTAAGAGAGAAATGCCTGAGCAAATGAGAGAGTAACAGGGGATGGTGGCGTTTGCAAGGAAGAGATGTAATGCAACAGGAAGAGGTGTTTGAGTGTTTCACAACAAGAATAGGGGTTTCAAAGTTTAGATAGAAAGACATAAGACGAAAGGTAATGTTTCGTGCGAGAATATATTTTTGGCAGTTTTAAGACCAGAGAAACAAAAAACGGCGGTCTTAAAAGTTAACATTTCAGAACGTCCTTTTATTATGTCCGGTCTCAAAAGTAATAAACTATTAGTTTAAATTTTTTCATTATTTAATATCGGGCAGAAGTCACATCCACTCTTAAAAATGTTAACTTTAAGAGCGTCATTTATAAATGTCCGGTCTTAAAAGTTTTATATCATTTTATTTATATATTTCCTTATTATTTTGCACCACAAAAAATATAAGACGGGCTGTATGAGATTTCTCATTAATGTAATTCATATTTCAATTTTTTTTAATAAATGTTTTAAGAGCAGTTGTTTTTGGAGTAACAAAAACGACGGTCTTAAAGGTTAACATTTCAAAACGTCCTTTTATTATGTCTGGTCTCAAAAGTAATAAACTATTATTTTAATTTTTTTTTTCATTATTTAGTACCGAGCAGAAGTTATGTCAGCTCTTAAAAATATTAACTTTAAGGGCATCATTTATATATGTCTGGTCTTAAAATTTTTATACAATTATGTTTAAATATTTCCATCTTATTTTGCACTGCATAAAATATAAGTCGGGCTGTACGAGATTTCTCTTTGAAGCAATTCATATTTCAATTTTTTTTCAATAAATGTTTTAAGAGCGGTTGCTTTTTTCAGCGATCTAAACAATATATTTAAGACCTATCAAAAAATGATACGGTCCAAAATGTTCTTTGTATTTACAAAATTGTCATCGGTCATATCTTTAAGACCGAAGTATTGATCATCCGCTCTAAATGAGGCAGCCTTAAAAATTGACACAGTCGGAGAAGTTTTTTATATTTACAAAATTGCCACCGGTCATTTCTTTAAAACCGGGGTGTCGATACTCCTCTGTAAATGAGGCGATCTTAAAACATTTTCTTGCACTAGTGCTTGCAGTCTAGTTTTCCTTTTATTGAATTTTTCTTATTGGAAAAAAAAATAAATAGCAAAACGAAATGGTGACTAAAGTATTTTACTCCATACACACACACACACACACACACACACAAATTACTAATCTAACTCATTTTCTTAATATTTATAAATTACTATTTAACCCGTGCATTTAGTACTGGAACTAATTAAGGTATATGTTTGATTTCTTTTATACATAAAAATTAATTTTTTTATGAAAAAGATATAAAAATATAAATCACAAATTGTATTATTTGAATAAAAACTATAATAACTAGTTATCCGAGTATTAGCTGACTGTCTGTTAATTATGATTTCTTAATAAAATTTAAATACTAAAACAAATGTTTGTCCGGATTAATAATATAACGGACCAAAAAAGTCATAGTATGCTTTCATTCGTCAGGCCTAATTCTCTAATCAAATCTTAGTATACTGATCTTTTTTAATAACAAAAAAATTTTACATGGTAACTATTTTTATTCCCAAAAGTTCATTATGCTTATTCTGTTCGAGCAAAAGGTCACCGTTAGTGGTTCAAAAAGAAGGGGGCCTTTCCAATAGATTAAAACGGAAATAAGCACCCAGCAACAACCTCTTCTAAAATAGATTAGAGTGCCAACTTGAGGAGGAGAGGTGTAATTAGGTTTTCAATACTTATTGTAACAACCGTTGGTATGTGGACTTTCACCAGAGTATTCATTCTTAGCTCATATACAATTGTGGAGCAAAACAGAAATATTATTTAGATTACATATTAGAAGTATTCTGAGGGTTTATACCCATTACAGATGGTGAAATTATTTAAACACGCATCCTTATGTTCCTTGGCATTCTTCCACTGGTTCGTATTCAAGCAACCTTCTCCCTAAAGTTTTCGTGCAGTACTTCTTCGTCATGCTCACTTGCCTAAGTTTTGGTTGTGGAAGGTGAGATTCAGGGGAATCTCAGTAGCGAACAATATCAAACAATATATCAAGATAAAATGTTAGTGCATGATATGCTTGTCTGGCATAGGCTCATATTAACATAATGATATTCCTGCATGCTCAATGCTTCATACAACTACTCACAGTCATATTATAATCAGAAATAAATCTTCAATCATTCAAGTAGATTATACATAGTCAAGCAAGCAAGCAATCATACACAACAACACACAAGCAATTATATCAAATACATACAAGTAGGGTAAGTCCACTACCTTAAGGACAAATGTCCTTCCTCGGTTTCCTCTTCTTCCCACCATCAGGGTTGCTTAAAGTTCCTTTTCTTCTCCTTATGACCCTAAGGACATAACCCTATCTTTAGGACCAGGGATAATGAATGCCTAAAAAATTGTCTTAACCTTACAACTTTTGCCTCTTAATTTCTTAATAGACAAGTTATCCAACTTTGAGTTTTGTTGTACTTATTTACGGATTATTCCCATTTCTATCCATAATGTTCACAAAACTTTGAAAATTCATAATTATTTGCAAAAAAAAAAAAAAAGAAATCCAAATGAGATGGTTCTAAAGGTTATGTGACCCTTGATATGTCTATTTTCAAGGAAAAATACTATCAATAGTCAGACACATTTGTATTGTTCCTAGATCAATTAAATAGTGCCACTGCCCCATACTGGAATTCCAGAATTGTAGGTCATCTTTAAAAATTCATAACACCAAGTCCAAAACTTCAAAAATTAAAAATGACCTATCCAATTAAAGATCTATATGTCTACTTTAAATCTGAAAAGTTTCATAACCCTTGGATACCATTTACTTAACCAAAAACTAGTCACAAATCGACTACCTTTTCAACTCTCATAATTGACAGTTTTTTCAACTTGTACAATTTGGCCTTTTAGCTTCTAAAAATCATTCCAAACCTTATTTTCATTCCATTTTTCATACTAAACACTTTGGTAACCTCAAAATCACCAGAATCATTTTGTTTCCCCTTGTTCTTGGTCAGATCAAAATGTTTCATTAAAATAAAGAATATCAATTTTTAAACCATGCATCTTCAACAATCAGTTGATTTTAGCCTTAGATTTGTCTTGTGCTTAGTGTTTTTGGCCTTTACTCATGTTGGTTCTTGTTTTTAGAAATTTGGGCAGTATAACCCCTCAAGGTTTCATGCTTGCAAATCACAAGAAAACAAGGAGAAATCATCACAAATTACCAACAAATCCAAGAATCACAATAACAAAGATAAGACCACCTCTTATCTTGGTTTTGGTTTGTGTTCTTGCAACTTTCTCTTTCTCCTTAGCTCTTCAATATTTTGTCCTCCTCTAGCAAAACACCATCCAAGGGTGTTTCTTGGGATTAGAGAGTAGCAAGAAGGAAGATCTAGAAGAAATCATGAGCATATCACAAGAACTTAGCTTAGTTCTTTAGATTTTCTCTTCTTTCTTCTTCCTTTGGTTCTTAGCTTTTTTTTTTTTTTGGTTCTCTCCTTTCTTTCTCACTTCTTGGCCGAAATATCATCCCAAAAAGGAAGAGTCTTAAGTGTTTTCTATTGCTTGGAGAACAAGCTCTTGGGTCCCACATTGAACTTGATGAAATTGCCCCTCCAAAATACCTTCTCATATGACTTAATCTACAAGCTTCTTTGACTTTTCTTTCTTCTCCATCCATTAATGCTTGAAGTGACTAGGCTTAATTTTCCATTAATGCTTGTGGTTAGGTGCCCCTCTTTAAATCATCTTGCTTCCCTAGCAAGACAAGTGGCATAATAGGATAAACTTTGTTGAGCTCATCTTGACTTGCTTTTTCAACACTTGCTTCTCCTCTCTTGCCCCTTCTCTTGGACAAAATTTGTGGCTTGTTGGGTGAGAATATTGTGTCATTAAGATGACATAATTAACCATGCTTAGGTGTCCATGACCAAGTTAAAAATTTTCCCCTAGTTGGACACATGGTAATTTTGGTACAAGATGCATAAATATCTTTGATATTTAACATGTCTTGCATGAGAAGTCATCTTTTTCATTCCCTTATCCTCTAGGCCAAATTGAAAGGGTTCTTGGGCCTCTTTAATGTGTTTTCATCATGTGTCAAAATATCCCAATTGTTAGTTCTCTATGTTGCTTTGAGGATAACAGACAATCGTAAACAAAAGGAAGTTAATGATTCAAGTAAAAATATTTTATCTTGACAAATCTTGAATCAATAACTTGTGTAAGTACATGTCAAAATATGATTTGAGTTAAGATTCATAGACTTGAGTCAAGTGTTTAAAACTTCAGTCAAAATATGTTTTTAACTTTGACTGACTCAAGTTACACTTTGGTGACTCGAGTTAAAGACTTTGTGAAATGCTTTAATGGAAAACATAAACTCGAGTTAATACTGTTAGACTCGAGTTAACCTTTGTGGACTCAAACTTTTGTTTTCAAAATCCTAAGTCCATCATTCAAATATTTTCTAATAGTCAAAATATTGCCTCAAGTTAAACTTAAGTAATTTGAGTGTTTCTTTGGAACATATTTTCAAAACACTTTGGAAATTTGAATTAAGGACTGAGTGACTTAAGTCATCCATTAGAGTCATTACTTAATGACTCAAACATGCTTTATGTTCAAACCTTTTCCAAACTTAACTCAAAGACATTTGTGAAAATGAAATTGACTCAAGTTAAGTTCATATAGAGACATCTTTCTCATTGCTTTCAAATAAATTTTCAAGAAGATGAAACTGTGACTCGAGTGATAACTAATCAACTTGAGTTAGCTTTTCTGGTTTTGCAGATCACCGTGTCCATAAAACTTGAATCTTTGGTTATGATTTAATAACTTCTTATCATCACTCATTATTGTTCCTAACTTTGTTTAATCATTTTATTAATGAGTTTTAAATTATTATTTGAATAATTAACTACAGATTAATAAAGAAACATTGATTGTGTCGGAAGCATTTAATGTAGTTGTAGAAAACCAAGCATAATCTGGGCAACCATTCTCTGAACAAATAGAAGTCATTATTGTTCTCTTTCCTTAATAAATGCTACAACATTTAATGGGAAGAACGGAAAGAGTACCAAGAGACAAAATGTCGGTGATCATTTTGGTAATCGAAGTGTGTGATAACGGACGAGCTTCAACATCTAACAACTACATTTAATACCCACAACGATTCATTGAAGCTTCTCAACGGTCATTAATTACCTTTACCAAATATAAGCAGATGCATTCAATACAATTAAACCAGTGAAACATCTTACGTTCAAACGAATTTATTGCTAATACTGTTTCATTTATTACTGTGTAATATCTTCGGATATTTGATCTTTAGTATTTATCAATCTACTCTATAAGAGAGTTAAACAATATTCATCATTTTTGTAAAGAAACTCAAGATAATGGGACCTTGAGAGTGGGTGTATCGATTACAACTTGTTAGATGGGTGAATCCTACAGAGAGGATTAATCAGAATTATAAAGTGTATAATCAGTTGAAAGAGATAGTGAAATACCCAGAGAGTTTGGGCACTAGACGTAGATCAAGAGTTTAGACCAAACCAGTATAAATCTCTTGTGTCAATCTTTCTCATTCTCTGCTCTATTTTAGCTTGAGTTTTTAGGGGTCTTTCGAGAAAAAATTTAAATAACCCAGTTCACCCCCTCTTAGGTGATAGAAGCCTTTCACTAATCTCTTGGTCTTTCTCTTTTTCACCCTTGGCACCAATTGTGCACTAACACATGAAATCTCTTGATTTTACTTATTAATTCCCTTTGACAACTTGTTTTATTTCTTGGTTCTTTTCTATTTGTTTGGGCCGAAATATGGCCTTGTCTTGGGAATAATATGTGTTGGATTTTAATTTCTTAGTATAAGTTCATGTGGCAAAGACTTATTGTCTTTGTGTGCCAATTTGACAAAATGAAAAATGTTCCCCTCTTCTTTTCTTTAGGCCGAAATAGGGCCTTAAATCAAGTGGTCATCTTGTCACGCCTGCTGAACCAAGCTTAGTCATTTGCCTAATTTAGGCTTATTCTCAAATCTCAATGTCCAAAATTCAGGATGTTATACTTATACCTACTGTAACATCCCAAATTTAGGAACTCAAATTTAAATATTATAAGAGAAAATAATAATGAGTTTTGGATCTAAAATAATTAAGAAAATAAATAAAATATTTAGTTGAAATTAAGATTTATTTCACTTCAATTAATTGGGGAAAAACAATAAATCCGAATAGGAAATTATCTTAGGCCTAAAATATTTTATCATCAATATTTTATGCCTAAGGATTATTTTTATGGCTTAGAGGAATTAATTAGGAAAAGGAAAATCCTTATATGTGATTGGGAATTTTCTTTTCTCTAATAATTATCTAACACCTATTTAATCATTAAGCACCCAATTAGTATTCTCATTCTTGGCCCAACAACAATTAAAACCCAGATACTTAACCCAACTTAATGGCCCAAAACGCAAGAAAACCACTCTTTGATTCAATAACCATTTAGACATCACGTGAAAGGTGAAAATCAGAAGCAATACACAACATACCCAGCTTATCACCTTATATCAGCAAGCCCAAAACAATGCCATAGTATTCAGCCACGTGTTGGCCCTATAACAGCCCACAAAAAGGAAATGCTCACATCCATTTGGGCAAGCCTTGAGTATATGTCTTCAGCCCACTTCCTGCCCCAACAAACCGAGGTAATGAACCAAAGTAATATCTATTATCTTTCTTCAAATCTCACGGAAAGGCAGAAACGATATCAAGAAATCAGAAACACAGCAACACGCCATCAGAACTGCTCATGCTTCTCGAGCCCATCGCCATTTAACCAGTGAAAACAAGCAGATCCATTGCTTTAGCCCACTCGTGAAATACCAAGTCATTATTCATAAAAGCCGAAACCTATTATCCATTACCTACCAACTTGCTAAAACCGAAGAGAGCAGTCCACGCAGCAACAGAAATCATAACCAACACCCTTAAGCAAATCAGAAACTCGATCACGCAACCCAGGAGCAACGCCGTTTACACGAAAGCAACGAGTAAACGAGAGAGGGAGAGCAGCATCCCATACCTATTTTCAGTCTGTGATTCTCGAGCCCTATGTCATGTACCCCCGGTTAGAAATTATATCCTAGAGTTAATCATTATACAAACTAAAACTAATTAGATTTAATTTATAAAGATAAATTAAATCTATAGGTTTTTAATTTTAGATTAAATAAATAGATTAGATTAGATCTATCAGATAGATTTAATTAATGTTATTTAAATCTAAAATTCGAATTCAAGATAAATTGAGATTAATCTTGAATATTTTAATACGGCCCAATTAAGGTTTTAGAAACTCTATAAAAGGACATTGATCTAATCATATTAGAATAAGAGAGAAGAGCCGCAAAAGAAAACCCTAGAGAAAAGAAAAAGCATAAGACGCAAAAAATAAGAAGGCGCTAGCACGCTAACGTTCACGTTCGTGTTAAAAAAGCTGTTCGGTGTGGATACTGGTAGAGGAAGGCAATTCGAAGAGTCGACTTTTGCTGATCAAGAAGTTAGCCCACCAGTTCAAATAGAACGAGACGCACACGAGCTTTTGAAATAGAACGAGACGCACACGAGCTTTTGAAAGGTATGTTTTCTTATAATGAACCTTGATTTAAATGCGGTTGAGCGATCCTCTTCGCGATTCGTAATTTTTATTTTAATTCCGCTGTGTGTACGGATCCCAACAGTGGTATCAAAGCCAGATCAATTGTGCATTTAAATTGGGTTTCTCTACATGTATATGTGATATATATGTTTAAACTGAATCCGGTAAGCATGTAAATTCATTATTAGCTTAGGGTTTCTATGAATAGTTAGTTATTGCCACCGTTTCTGAATTGTTCAGAACGGTGGATGATCACACTGAATCATCGATCACGCATAGGTCGTATTCTGAAACGTTGCGATCATGCTCGGATTTAATATAAAGATAAATTAAATCTGTAAGCTTATAATTCGAATTAAATAAATATATTAGATTAGATCTGTTGGATAGATTTAATTAATATATTATTTTAATTTTATATCTTATTATATGATATTATATTATAATATAAATTCGAAAATAATAATGATATTATTTATAGCCAATAATATTATCATATATGGTATTTAATTTATTTGATAAATTAAATAACTATAATATATTGAGATATTGTATCTCAAATTTGATTTTCGAATAAGGATATATTATCTCAAATTTAATTAAATTGAGATATAATATCTCAGAATTTAATTGAATAGAAAGATATTATATCTTAGATTTAATTTATCAAGATAAATTAAATCTATAAGCTTATAAATCAAATTAAATAAATATATTAGATTAGATCTGTTAGACAAATTTAATTAATATATTATTTTAATTTTATATCATATTATATGATATTATAATATAATATAAATTCGAAAGTAATAATGATATTATTTATAGATAATAATATTATTATATATAGTATTTATTTATTTGATAAATTAAATAACTGTAATAAATTGAGATATTGTATCTCAAATTTGATTTTCGAATAAAGATATATTATCTCAGATTTAATTAAATTGAGACATAGTATCTCTATTTAGTTGAATAGAAAGATATCATATCTTAGATTTAATTTATAAAGATAAATTAAATATGTAGGCTTATAATTCAAATTAAATAAATATATTAGATTAGATCTGTTGGGCAGATTTAATTAATATATATTATTTTAATTCATATTTGAATTTCAAAATTAATTGGATTAATTTTGAATATTTTAATACGGCTCATTAGGGTTTTAGAAACTCTATAATAGATATTAATCTAGTCGTATTATAAAACAGATGAATTAGAAAGCCGTGACTAGCTGTTTGTAGCGCGAAAATTGAAATCATAATATATTATATAATTATATAATATAATTTAAATTGGAGAATTTATTATATTATATGTATTATATAATATAATATAAATTAGAAAATTTTAATCATGAATTAAAATATGTTCTAATTTACCTTTCAATGTGTTGTTTGGGTATGGTGAACAATATGGCTCTAGATTTTACAATTGTTGTAAATTTAAATATGACCTGCAAGCCATGCCTCTCTCTGAATATTTCTGATGTACATTCTCTTCTCATCTCACTCCCCTCGTATGTGAAACGAGGTTTCTCCTTATGTATTTTCTTTTATTATTTAGAGAAGTCCTCTCATTGGCTTGAGTGGATTTAAGGTTAGATGAGCCATGTTGTGTCACAGTTTTAATTATGTTTTGATTAGATCACTCATAATTAATTTAGAGTTTTAATTATGATTTAATTAGATTACTTCTTATTAATTTAGAGATTATATGAGATACAATAGTGATTGCATTTATATAAGTTGAATTAATAGGATTAATTAGATTATATTAGATAATACCCTCTAAATAAAATCTTAAGTCATAATGCCATCAATAAATGAATACTTGTCAAAACCTAGATCACCCATTTGTATGTTCCACCAAAGTGGATGCATTTGAGTTATCTTGGTGAGACAAGAATGAGTAATGGTGATACTCAATATTCATTATTGTCTTGACTTAATTGAGATTATCAAAACGGTTTTGGATCTCAAGGCATTAGATGGGATTAAACGTGCCGGTCATATGATGATCGAATCCCACAAAGATCTAAGAGTTACAATTGATGTAATTGGCAAAAGAGTTGCTTACCTAAATAACTTGATTTTAAGCGTCCTGCCAAAGCGGACTTAAATTTAAGCCAAATATGAATCTTAGCCCACTAATTATAATGAGGGTTATTAATTCAGTGGGAGGTTACTACTTAAACTTTGCATATATTAGTTGTAGAATCATATCGTCCAGCAATACTGCTACACCATCAATGCGATCTGTCCTTAAGAAGGACAAACTCGGTGAGACAAAACTTTTGGACTTGTTTGGGAACTTAAGCATTGATCCCAAACACGAAAGAAAGGAGCATCTCATCTATCAACCCATTCCTGACGAGCTAGCAGCTAAAGCTCTAAGAGCTCAGAAAGATGCTTACACGAAGCATTTTGATGACTCTATGGATGCAAGATGTCTGATGCCTACCACTATGGTTCCAAACCTTGATGGAGATTTGGAACATGTGGAGGCCTCTAAGATGATTGTTCATCTTAAGGAAATGCTCCTGCGACAGGCAAGGCAAGAAAGGTATGAAACGGAAAGCCAAGAAGGCAAAACCTCCGACGGATGGGGTTTGCTTCTTCTGTAATGAAATTGGTCATTGGAAGAGAAACTGCAAACTCCACCTTGAAGATCTAGAAAAGAACAAGAAGGATACTGGGGCTATCGCTTCAGGTATCTATGTCATAGATATTCACTTCTCTACATCCTCAACATGGGTATTAGATACTACATGTGGTTCTCGCATTTGTATAAATGTGCAGGATCTCAAGGACAGTAGAGAATTGAATGGGGTTTCTAAATAAAGGGATCAAACTCTATTAGATATGATTCGATCTATGATGAGTCAAACAGATCTTCCGCTGTCTTTTACGGGCTATTCTTTAGAAACAGTTGTGTTCACACTAAATCGTGTTCCATCAAAGGCAGTTGAAAAGACACCATATGAGTTATGAACTGAGAAGAAACTTAGTTTGTCATTTCTTAAAATTTGGGGATGTGACGTTTACGTTAAACAACAAACCTCGGATAAATTATCATCCAGATCCTCAAAATGCCTTTTTGTGGGGTATCCTAAAGAAACTAAGGGATACTATGTCTACAATCTCACAGATCACAAAGTGTTTGTTATCCGCAATGGTATCTTTTTGGAAAAAGAGTTTATCTCTAAAAGAACCAATGGGAGTAAAGTGAACCTTGAAGAAGTTCGAGAGCCGTAAGATAACGTAGAACCACAGATGGAAAATGGAGAAGACTCATAACAAATTGTTGAGCCTACTCAAGTAACACAAGGTCCGATAGAACATGGCAACGGCCTTAGAGACATGAGTTTCTAATTACCGGAAGTCGTGATATTTTGCTCATTGAGCAGAATGAACCAACTACCTATTGAGAAGCCATAATGGGACCCAACTCCGAAAGGTGGCTTAATGCTATGAAGTCTAAAATGAAATCCATGTATGACAATAAGGTATGGACCTTAGTCGATCCACCTAAAGGTGTAAAAACCATTGGGTACAAGTGAGTTTTCAAAGAGAAAACTGACATGGATGGCAAAGTAAATGTCTTCAAGGCACGACTGGTTGTAAAAGGATTCACTCAAACTCATGGTGTGTACTATGATGAAACCTTTTCCCCAGTTGCAATTGCCAAATCAATTAGAATCCTTCTTGCCATTGCATCATATTATGGCTATGAGACATGGCAGATGGACGTCAAAACAACCTTTCTTAACAGAAAGCTGCTTGAGGATGTGTACATGACACAATCTGAGGGTTTTGTGCGTCCAGAGGACTTTGGTAAAGTTTGTAAGCTTCAACGATCCATTTATGGATTGAAGCAAGCATCTTGGAGCTGGAATCATCGTTTTGAGGAAGTAGTCAAAGAGTTTGGATTCATTCTAAACATAGATGAACCTTGTGTTTACAAGAAGGTTAGTGGGAGCACAGTTGTATTTCTGGTGCTTTATGTTGATGACATCCTACTCATTGGGAATGATATTCATACCTTGCAGAGTGTCAAGTCTTGGTTAGGAAAGTTTTTCTCAATGAAAGATTTAGGCAAAACCACTTACATCCTTGATAGGCCTTAGTTAGAGCACATACATAGACAAAGATACTGCATAGATTTAGTATGTAAGATTCTAAAAGGGGTTACATGCCCATGTCTTATGGCATCCATCTTAGAAAGGATCTGCGTCCTAGTACATAAGATCAAAGAGACCGCATGAGTAAGATTCCACATGCCTCCGCCATTGGATCTATCATGTATGCCATGTTATGTACTCGACCGGATGTATTATTTGCCTTGAGTATGACCAGCAAATATCAACAAGATCCCGATGAGGGTCACTAGACTGCTATCAAGAATATCTTGAGGACTTAAGAAGGACTAAGGACTTATTCTTGGTATATGGTGGCTTGGAGGATGAGCTCTGTGTGACTGATTACACAGATGCGTGTTTCCAAACTGACAAAGATGATCTAAGATCGCAGTCAGGATATGTATTCCTGTTAAATGGTGGTGCGGTAAGCTGGAAGAGCTCAAAGCAAAGCACTGTAGCTGATTCTACAACATAAGCTGAGTATATAGTAGCATCATATGCAGCTAAGGAGGCCAATTGGATTAGAAAGTGCATTACTGAACTTGGGGTGGTTCCTACCATCTTAAATCTAATAGACTTGTTCTGTGACAATAGCAGCGCTATTGCGCAAACCAAGGAGCCAAGGTCACATTAAAGGACCAAGCACATACTCAGGCGATTTCATCTTATCAGAGAAATCAATGAAAGAGGTGATACAAACATATGCAAAGTACCAGGAGAAGACAATGTTGTTGATCCTCTTACTAAACCGCTTGCACAAGCAAACATGAGCGTCATGTTAGGACAATGGGAATTAGAGTAATTAATGATTGCACTTAGTGCAAGTGGAATTCTGTTGGAAAGGCTAACTCATTGTATTTTAGACATTTATGTTATTTAAAGTATTCTCCTTTAGTTATCATTTTATTTGCATGTTTATATTGATAACTGTATCCTTGAATATATCTTATAGATTATCCTAAATGTCCCTGGTTGGTCATCTAAGCAGGAGCAAAGATGAGATAAGACCAGTATGACTTTGATGAGGTATGGAGATACGAATCAAAGTCATGGGCACTTGTAAGAGTACAAGATGCTGGACCGACCCACTATGAGAAAGCTGCATGGATTTAGTCATAAGCTTATCTCATGTATAACTGCGTCACAACGCCCTATGACCTGAGATCATCATGGATTCCTACATGATAAGTCACTGGTTTTTGACCTAGTCAAAAGTTACCTTTGACCGGGTGATGATAAAGGCTTGGATCAGAATCAATGGTTTACATGCGGAGGAATGTGAAGGGTCAAGATGGAATTTGTCCCTCACATTTGTAGAGAGATAATACTGGGCCCCTCGATGAGTGAGTCTAAGAAATGTACGGCCGTACTGTATCGAAAGGAGTTTCAATTTCAATTATTAGACTATTCGAGAATCGAGAAAGTAATGGTCAAGAAAAGGAAGTTGACGTTATCCATGCCTCATCCTTGACCAAATTATTGCGTGACAAAAGGGACGTGACATGGTTATACGATAGGTTGTATTGTATCATCGATCCCCATATGAATTGGGTAGTCACAATGTCTTGCTAGAGGCCGCTTGCGACTTGTGGGCTGGTACAGTATTGGCCCATTGCCAATCTCATGTGGGCCTGCAAGGTCACACACAAGAATAGCCCAACACGAGCAATAGTGTCCAAATTCATTGAATCTTAGATATGTCTAAGAATCAATGAATACGTTTTATCTAAGGAGGATATATATATAATGATTGCACCTAGTGCAAGTGGGAGTGTTAGAAATTATGCCATAGGGCTAATCATTATATAACTAAAACTAATTGAGATATCATATTTTATATTTAATTTATGAAGATAAATCAATTATATATCTAATTAGTTAGATATATATCTTTTCTCATATTTAATTTATAAAGATAAATTAAATCTATAGGCTTTTAATTTTTGATTAAATAAATAGATTAAATTAGATCTATTAGATAAATTTAATTAATACTATTTAAATCTAAAATTTGAATTCAAGATTAATTGAGATTAATCTTGAATATTATTCTATCTCTGATTTAGTTTTAATTAAATATATCATATAATATTTGATTTAATTTAAATTGAGATATAGTATCTTAGTTTTAATTATATATATATATATATATATATATATATTTTTTTTTTTTCAGATTTAATTTATAAAGATAAATTAAATCTGTAGGCTTTTAATTTTAGATTAAATAAATAGATTAGATTAAATCTATCAGATAGATTTAATTAATGCTATTTAAATCTAAAATTCGAATTCAAGATAAATTGAGATTAATCTTGAATATTTTAATACGGCCTAATTAGGGTTTTAGAAACTCTATAAAAGGACATTGATCTAGTCATATTAGAATAAGAGAGAAGAGTCGCAAAAGAAAACCCTAGAGCAAAGAAAAGACGTAAGACGCAAAAAGTAAGAAGGCACTAGCACGCTAACGTTCGTGTTGAAAAAGTTGTTCAGTGTGGATACCGGTAGAGGAAGGCAATTCGAAGAGTCGACTTTTGCTGATCGAGAAGGTAGCCCACCAATTCAAATAGAACGAAACGCACACGAGCTTTGAAAGGTACGTTTTCTTATAATGAACCTTTATTTAAACGCGGTTGAGCGATCCTCTTCGGGATTCGTAATTTTTATTTTAATTCCGCTGTGTGTACGGATCCCAACAATACTGATGGTTTATGCTTCCTGGTTCATAGTGTTTCGTTCCCATTTTATAAATAATTCCTCATTCCCATTTAGTCTTCATTCTCCTTCATCCTCACCACAAGCCGAAACCAGAAAACAGAAACAGAGAGAAAGAGAGAGAGAGAGAGAGTCTCTTAAGCCAAACGTTCTCCTCTGCTTCTTGTCGCTGAAACAGGGGAACTGGGCCAGCACTCTATTCTTGTCGTCCAAGTAGATCAGCAAAGGTGAGCTTTCAAGTTTCTTTTCCCTCTAGTTTCCTTCCTTTTCCAACGTAAATCCAGAGTTCTAACGGTAGAAGAAATAGATTAGTGTTGCTGAAAAACTGAAAACGATGATAATAGGGGGCTGTTGTGGTATTGGTCTGTGTGTGTTGGAATTTTCTTGGCTGAAATATTGCATCGGTGTATGCTTTTACTGTCATTGTTTCTCCTAATGTTTTGCTGTCATGGTTGCCACTCATTTTGCTGCATGAATGGTGGTTACGTGTGTGTATATAAGAAAGGGAAGAAATATTTAACTAACTAATATATGGGTATGAGGGCGTGTGCATGCGAAGGAACAGAGGAGAATATGAGTGTGTGCTTTGACTGATATGCTTAAAGAAAAAAGGAAAGCAATATATATATGTGTGTATCGGTGTGTGCTTAACCTTGAGGAAGATAGACGCTGGAGACACACACACACATGTATCTACATTACTACTAAAGGTGAGCCACGGGTTTAAGAAAAGAAGTTAGAAAATTTCAAATGGAGACATTTATAAATATAAGACCCACACATGCTTATTGGAAGGAGGTGTGAACCATATATATATATTTAAAAGTTTATGCATGCCGTGGATTACTAGATGAATCATACATATTGTGTGTGGGCTGCATGTACTCATATCTATAAATAAATATAAGGCATATTTTACTTAAAATATTTAGCCTTAAAAATATTTCATGTTGTTTGCTTGGCGTCATTTTTATTCTGTACAATTATTTTACTGTATAAGGTGTGTGTACACACACACACATATGTATATCAAGGAACATGTGTAAAGCATAATTACTAAGAATAACAATAGTAGTAAAAATAATAATATTAAGAAAGAGAATGGTATGAGGATAAATAAATAATAAATTGGATAAATAATAATAATGAGTAATATGTTAAAGATGAATTATTTATTTAGTATTAGTGATAATTACTTCTTGTAAGGAAAATTTTGGATGTTTGTATTTATTTAATTCAGGGTTTTAAATTCTATATAATGGTGAATAAATAGTGGAATAGATAATGATAAAAATAAATGATAATATTATTATTAAAAATAGGAATGAATAATAATACTGATGAATAATTTTGTTGTTATTAGGAAAAGGGAATAAATAACAATGGAATTAATATCAAAGTCTGTAATATGTAAAATTTTAAATAGTTATTAATGATTATTGAATTGATTTGATAGATTGATTTGTGGAGTGTGTTGAGCTCTCGGTTTAGGAGCAGTGTAATAGTAATTAGTTTTGGTGAGAGGTAACCACTTTTCACTTATTATGATATCAATATGCTACTTTTGAGTATTTTTCTAACTATGAATGTTTTAAATAAATTTTGCCATGTGGATTTTATGAGCTAAAATTTTGTGCATTAAAATATCATGATAATCATGGGAAAGGGAAGGATTGGGAGATGATGTGAAAGTTATTTTCCACCATGTGGTGAGGCCTCCATGGATGCATAATGGTTGGCTCTTTATTGTCCCACCGGTTTATTGGGACTAGCCCACTGTGTTTATAGGGCTTATGACACCTCACTAGATTAAAGTGGGGAAAAGACCTATGGTCCGGGGCAAGTGCTCTGAGGATTTTAACCGGTCCTCATCAATTGACCAGTGAGCTTTTGGAGTAACTAGTAACATGTGTGTAACTTAGCCCATGGGTCTAGTTGGAGGGAAATAAGGTGGTTCGGCTGGCGTAAAGGATGGTATTTGGGAATTGTGTTATTTGAGAAATTGAACTACCAAATTCATGATAATTCATATATGATATGAGATTTTGTATCAACATTTGTGAAATATATGTTTGATTATATAAAATGTTCCATTTGTCACCTCACTAGCACATAATTGGTATTCATAATAAGTTGGATTGATGGTTATAAAATTTTTCCAGGTGATAGCTCGCGTCCGAGTCCACAGGGAAGGCTTCAGAAGCTTAGACTACTCTGGTAAAAGTAGTGCTTCTGTCTCCTTTGGTTCATGTTAGATAATTGTATATTGCCACGTTAGGACTCATCATGCATACTCTGATAAAATTTTAAATTTTTCATAAATTTTAAGGCACAATTAGGTTAATGACTTAGTGAAATATGATTATTTTATTTATTTAACGGTGGTTGTTTCACCTACAATAATAAATTTGAAGTGGTATATTGATATGCAGTTGCTTTAGAACATGCAAGAGTTTCCTGAATTGCTTTTCCTAGCTTTGTTTCTGTAAACTTTGAGTAAAGGGGGCATTTGCTTCACTATCCTTGGAGGCCTTGGTTCTGTTGGTTTATGTTGTGGCCTTGCTATAACATCGTATGCTCCCTCGGAGGTATGTAATTTTGGTATTTGATGTTATGGCAATGTTGTAGTATCACATGTGCTATTATTTTTCTATAGCTCAGGGGTGAATTGTTCTGCTATTTGATTTTCTATCATAACTTCTTTCCCTTTCTTTGTTTTCCCTAACAACAACTTGGCATCTTCAATAGGTATTTTGGATACCTTGTGCTACTCAATAAAATTTCCACTCCTTAGTTCGATAATGTGAAAGTGTTAATTGCCTTCCTTCCTAGGGACTTTTGTATCACCAGGTAAGGAACCCGAGGGCCTATTATTAAGAGCGGGAGCAAGTTGTCTGACTTGATTTTTGAGATTTCTAAGAGATACTTGTTGACTCTATATGATGACGTCATTCTTGGCCATGTATTCCTTAAGTAGGCTTTCCATGATGACTGAGGAGGTGGCTTCAAACTCTCTTGCCTTGGTTGCTGATTAAATCCAAGAGGATATTAAGGTTTATTGGATTGCAAGGACCACCAAATAGTTGTCCTTGTTGTCCCCCAAGAAAAATTAGGATGTTGTCTTTATCATGGATTGTATGTATTTGAGTATGGATTGTTGTTGATATTCCCGTTATAGTTTCCTACGTAGTTTGCAGATTTAGGATTAACTAGCAATTAGTGTAAAGATGTTCTCCTGTGCAATATACACATATAATTAGCGCAAGTTACAGTAATTGTGTTCTATCAAGGAACTCATTGACTAAATCATATTGGTTAGGAAAGAAACCTGTGTAGTAAAGGCCATCATGGCATTAAGTTCAAGAACTCCTTCTATTATTCTGGATGTAGGCAACCTTCCTATTGACCATTGATGACTGTTGATGGACATCTACTCAAGAATTTCATATGTTTTATTGTAGGATTTCCTCAAGAGGGCTCCATTGGCAAATACATCAATTATTGTTCTTATTTGTGCATTTATCCCATCATTAAAAGTTTCATCTACACACATGGTCAAATTCCATGTTGTGGGAACTTTCTTAACAGCTCTTTAAATCTTTCCCAAGCGTTATATATTGATTCTCCACAGTGTTGCCGAAAACCAATAATATCCTTTCTCAACTGGGCATTCTTAGTTGGAGGGAAAAATTTTAGCAAACATTTCTTGCACAAATCTATCCAGGACGTGATTGAGTGAGTTAGTAGAGTGTTCAACTAAGCTCTTGCCTTATCTCGAAGAGAGAATTGAAATATCTTGATTCTTAAAGCATCAACAAGTGCTCCTGGGATCTTGAAGGTGTCACACACCTCCATAAACATCCTCAAATGAAGATGGGGGATCTTCGATTTCCATTCTGTTGAACTATCCCACAATTTGTAGCATTTGAAACATTATAGGTTTCAGCTTAAATTAAGGTAAAGTAATGTATGGTGAAGCTATCCCAAAACTGAGTCCATTCAAATTAGGAATCCAAATGTAATATCTTAATTTTTTATTTACCAAAACTCCTTGTATAATATGTGAATTCGGCAACACATGTTGGCACAAAGTGAGACACTTATGACTAACATCCAATTAATTTAGTTGGATTATTATTTTTGGAAAAAGGGAATAAAAAGGAGATCAAATGAAATTTTATCCATGACAGTATAAAGGTCAAAGAATAAATAAATAACTCATTTTTGCTTGGTTATGTATTACATGTCATAATAAACTAGCATGATACCATAATTAAATATTATATGGACATGTGGAAATTGGATAAAATAGGAGATCATTAAACCTCCAAATGGGCCTTAAATGTTTAGCCAAGAGAGCTCAAAAGAGTTAAAGGAGAACAACCCAAAACACACCAACTAGATAGTTTGAATGTAATGGAATGGCATGGGTGTAATTAACCATTAATTTGGAGCCCTATTTGTTTTCTTCCCTTCTTGACCAATTGGACCTATTAATTAACCATTTCAAAAAACTCTTCTCCCTCTCAAATCAGACACAATCACACAAGAGAACAAGAAAGAGCTCACCGAAAGACATAAATGAAAGAGGAAGAAAGAAGAGCAAAAATTAAAAGGTGAGTGGTTGTGTCTGGATTCCTATCCCTTCTCACCTCCTTTTACTCCCTAAAAGCTATCTTTCTTTGGTGTTTAATGGTGTTGGCTGAAACTTTGGGTGCCAAGAAGAAGAAGAAAATTTTCAAGATAACATAAGACAACTCAAGGTAAGGGATTTTTAGCCTTAATTGTTGTGTTTTGGTGCTTGTTGGTTGGATTGTGGTGGTTTTTCTTGTATATTTAAAATTTTGGAAACCCTAATGATAAGGAGAGGTGATTCCCAAATTTTTAGAATAGGGTTAAGGGTTTAAGAAACAAGCTATAAGTGATTAGAAACATGAATATGGTGTTTAAGTTGAGAATCAAGATTCTTGTCTTTCTATGCTAATTTTAGTCAGAAACATGGGACCTAGGAGGAATATGATTTTGCTCATTTTAATGCTTCCAATGTGTTTAAAATGAAAAATTTTGTACAGTAACGGTTAGGATGTGAATTTGGAAGCATTGAAGGTAAATTGTACAAACCACAAATCTGCCTTATGTTGGCTCCTGCGAAACAGTCAGATTATTTCATGTTTTGGACTAGGTAAATAGTGTTCAATTGTCATGAAATTTTCCAAAATTAAAGTAGACATAATGAGCTTTAATTTTATAGTCATGTGCTTAATTTGGATTTGTATTGAAGGAGATGTGAATTTTTGAATATGACCAATACATCTAGAACAAAATTATGGATAGTATGTGATTTGTGGCGCCCGGCCTCTGGGGGCCTTACTTTAATCAGAGTTATCGCGGAAATACAAGAATCGAGGTGATTTGGACGACTTGATTTTTGTAAATCGAAGCTTTTGAAATTACAATAGTATGAAAATACGCACTAGTTTTTCACGATTCGACATTTATCCCATGGAGGGATATGAATACAATAATCCAGAATAGACGGATGATAAACAGACTAATTAATCCTAACTCTTCCAGGAAACTTCAACTGCTGTAGCCCCTACAGCTGCTCCATGCCTTCTGATCCCGAACTAGTACCTATATTCTTTCATGGGTGCTGGAGTCCAAATGAATGGACCCCAGGGTAACAGTTAATCTCATGCACATGTATGAAAATAGAAATGACATAATAGCACATGTTTAAAGCATGAAAGAAATAACCGTAACCGCAGTTAACAGCCAAGAACCGCAGCTCTTGTCTAGGACCGCAGCCCCATGAGACCTCAGCCTCAATATCCATGGCCAATCAGGATAATATAAACAAGTAATTCAACCAGCATACATGATCAGCTAATAAATGCATAACATTATCATACATGATTATAAGATTAGAGTTACCTACCTCAACCTTATATCCCTTTCCTTTGTACTGAATTTGTTGGGATCAGATTATCAAGGTCTACCTAAACATGTTTATCATCACTGTCAGTCACTTATTTGAATCGCGAATTAACTAATTACATGAATTAGTTTAAAGGATTAATAATAGTTAATCTCTTAACTATTCTCTAATAATAATAAATTATTATTTATTATTATTATTATTATTATTATTATTCCAAATAATAATAATAAGTTCCCTATCTATTATTGGACATTAGCACTAAATCCTAAATAATAACATTGTATGTTATTATTATCACCCAACAAGTAACACCAATTAATGTAAATACCCATCTTTAATTAAGAAGATAATTAACTAAATTTTTAACATTTCTCATGGTTTTCCTTTAATTTTAATTATATATTTAACTTATCATTTATGCTCTACCTATTTTAGGTTGAGCATAATAAATTCCCAAAAATCTTACTAACACATATTTCTTAGTTATTAATTTTTAATTAAGAGTTTATAAATACTTAAGTATTATTATGCATTTTAATACTACACAAATGAGTATTTTAGATAGCAATCTGAATAAAATAACTCTTTTTGTTTTCTTTCTTTATGCACAGACAAACACACTTATATATCTTATATACACACATGCAGTAACAGCTGAAAGAAATAGAAAACAATAACAGCCCCCATACAAGAAGGAGGACGCAGACAGCACATGTATATATGTATATAAGTCTCTGTTTTACTTCAATGTTTCAGTGGCTTAGTGTTTTAAATTCTTAAAGCTTAGTTTCAACTCCCTACCCGATGAAAAACACGACAGAAAATGAAGGAGAAAGGGAGTCCGTCAGTTACCTTCTATGCTTCAGTCCAAACGTGGGTGAACAAGGTTGAATCTCCTCTGTTTTTTCGACACCCAAAACAGAGCATAAGAAGCTTCAGTTTCTCCCTCACTCTCACTCCCTTCCTCACTCTAGCTTTCGGTTCCTCTCACTCTTTGTTACTCTTCACCGTCTCTCCGTTAGCGTTTTTAGGGAAATGAAAGATGAAGGAGTGGAAACGTATATATAAAAGTCCCAGGCTCCTGCATGCAGCGTGAAAGATGGACAGATGGATTATGGAGTTAATTTTTCTGCATTTCCGATGGCAGTAGGGGAGTATGGGTGACGTCTGACCGAAAGATAATGTGTTTCTCATATTGCAAATGAGCTTTAACCACATTGCCACGGGTTGGGCTTAATGGTTTAACATGCATAATGAGTTGATGACAGCTGGTGTGTCAACGTGTCGATTTGTGCTTAAATGGAGATTTGCTAAACTTAATGATAGTTTTCGGTGGGTAGAAGAAATGAGTGTTGGATCAGGTTTTGGGCTTCCTTTAATAATTTTCTGGCCTTCGAGTTCAGTGGAAGAGAGAAGAGAAAGCTGATCCAATTGCTGTTGCATTATCACGTGTTGGGCTGATATGTAACTGATATGTCTTCATTTCATTTCCTGTTCTTATGTGTCTGGCCGAAAGAATTACATGAGCCGAAAGGTTTATGTTTTAGATGGGTTGTCATGGGCCTTATCTAATGCTACAGGTTGGGTTAGATTAGGAGTCCACATGATTTTTATATACATTTCATTTTTACCCTAAAAACAATATATTTTATTTTCAATTACTATCATTTCCTTTAATCATGGTTATTGTATAATCATAGAGATTAATCATTTTTATTGCATAACTCTAATTTATTTGCAATTAGACTTAATTGCAATCATGGGAAATAAATTCCTTAATATTTAATCCTACAATTATCATTCACCAATTATTCTTTGACTTTTATTCTTTTCCCGAAATAAATCAAGGAAAATATAGGCCTTAATTCCCAAAATTACTTCTAGAAATAATTAAGGCCAATTTATAAATTCTACAATTCTTTGGTCTAATTTATCCTTCAATAATATTCCTTAATTTATGGAAAATATGGCTTAAATCTCAAATTCTCAATCTTTAAAATTCTTTAAGGCCACATTTCCCATATTTAATTCTTGATTCCCAAAGCCTAAAATTTGGGGTGTTACATGATTATGGTTGATTTTGGATTTGTGTGCAAGCATATGGCCACAAGAAATATATTTCCTTGAAAATAGACTCATCAATGATCACATCAACTTTTGAACCATCTTGACATTTGTACAATTAGTTATGCTTTTTTAAAAATTTGTACACAAAATCTTTCAGAAATGGGCTTAAAGGGCAAAAATCAGAAATAAGGCCCAAAGTGAGTAATTTGGTCTTTAGGGTTTAATATGGGCTTTTGGGAATTAAAGTAGACCCTTTAACCTTTTGTTGAGTATAGTGTAATGGTCATTCCTAATGCTTTAAAATGAATAGTAATTTGTTGTCCATAATTGTACTACCATAGGACCCAACATTTGCACGGGATGCCAACAGATTGGGAGTCTATTCAAGAATTTATAAAGCATTCAGATAATAACTCTAATTCTCACATACTCTGTATGGTTGTGTATGCATGTTTGTATCCTGATTATGATCTGTGTTACAAATATGTGTTGTATATGCATGTTTGTACCTAATTGTAATTCGTGTAGTGAACACACATTAGGTTATAGGACCTTGAGGATTGGTAGTTATGAGGTCACAAATCCTAAAATGTACTTCGTCGTTTTGGGTTTTTTGTACCCAATAGTTGCCCAACATTGAAGCCCAAGACATGTCGAGTCTTACAATAACCTGAAATGTATTTGATTATTATGGATTTTTACCCAATTATTTGCCTAACGCTTATTAGTTCTCAGATTTATGTTTTTATGATAGTAAACTTAAAAAAGGAAAAAGAATTTAATTAAGATTTGAGAAATTGAAGCTAGTACTTAAGTATGATCTCAACATACTTGAGTAGAAGCTTACTCGAGCAAGTAAGTGATTGCTTAAGCATGCTTCTTACTCAAGTATGCCATTGATCAGTAAGCAATTGGTATGTTTTAAAAATCTTACTCGAGTACATCTTTATGCTACTCAAGTATGTGTGCTTGTTTCTTGAATTCGTGTTGTTACCTAAAAAGCTTACTCAAGTATCTTTGTTTGCTACACGAGTTGAAGAAAAGTATTACTCAAGTATGATTAATTTCTTAATACACTATGTTTCTTCATGTATGATACTCGAGCACATAGAAGGCTTACTCAAGCAAGCTACTCGAGTTTGAATACTTGTTTGCTCAAGTAAGCTTGTTGTTGCACAATTCAAAGAATTTCTCTCAAGCTTCCTATGTAAAACAATTGAAGGTACTTGAGTATAACAGTGTGTTACTCGAGCATGCTACTTGAGTAATGGTTTTTCAGTTCCTTCAATACTTTGTCTTCTTCTCCTTCATAAATTCAAAATCTCTAGTTATTATCTCATAATATCTAATTACTAATTATTATTTCTCAATGCTTCTAAACATATTTGTTAGTATGTTTCAAATGATTAGCTAAAGGATTACATGCAAATCCTAGAAAAGCAGAGATCATGTTAGAGTATTAAATGCATGGCAGAAAATAGAGCACACATTAATGCAATTCAGAGCAGGTTAAATGATCATGGTTTAAACTATTACGACGAAAGTGATTGTGACTCTTCCTTAGTCAACCACAGACTAAAGGTATGTGTATGAAGATTTTCGGCAATGATACGGAAGTGACATATCCATACATCTTCCAACGACTTTGGTTTGTGTATATTACAAAGCTTTTTAGTCTAACAGAAAAATTGAAGTCTCATAACATATAGTTTGAAGCTTCACCAATGGCTGTTAATAGAGTTCAACTATAAATACGAAGAGCATTCAATTTGGAAGAACCAACCAATAACAATAGCATTCATTGGTCAATTATTTCTCATTAATACCTTATGAGATATCTTTTGATATCTAATTCTTCAGTGATCATATATCTACTCTATGATAGAGTCATCTTCATTCAATTCTTTGTTGTAAGATCTCAAGATAGTATGACCTTTAGTGTGGTTCATCGATTAGAGTTGTAATGAGAAGTGAGTCCTAGTAAGGATTACTCTATGAAAATACCCGGCTGAACCCAAAAGGGGGGGTTATTTGGGTGAAGACAAAAACTTGCTCTCTTTTAAAATCTTTTCACAATTTGATAGAATCAGTTTGAATGATAATAAAGAGTTATGAAACTATAAAAAATCATTCAAATATGTATGCTGGAAATAGAGTTCAGGGAAGAGAATTGCAAACAGAGATTTATACTGGTTCAGTCTAATTCGTGACCTACGTCCAGTCCTCAAGCTCCACTTGAGATTTCTACTATTGTCCTTGTTTAACCAGGCACAAGAGACAAGCCTTTACAACCTCACAAGTTTATCCAGGCACTTGTGCAGCTTTCACAATCTCTCACAGAGACTCCCCCTTACTACCCGTAAGGTTATAATCAAATTCCCAACTCAAGGTCACCCAACCTTGAGTAACTCTCAAATAGAGAATGTTTTACAATATATCTTCTGTCAAAGAAGTGATTATGATAAACACTAAAGTGCATTACAAGTGATTTCACTCTCTATATGGTAAACTAAGAAAGCATTGAAAAACAGAGAGTAGGAGATTCACCATTTTGACATTATGATAGTGTAAGCTCACTCTATCATCTTTTTGCATTTTGAATCTGCATCTATTTATAGATGAAGATGATATGAACGTTGGAGAATATAGCCGTTGTGAATAGTAACGTTTAAGATGTGGCTGTTGGAGAAAACTAACCGTTAGAAACTTTTTTGACCAGCTGACATTAGCATTTGATTTATCCTTGATCTTCACTTTGATGCCCTTTGATAATCTAAAACATGTCCAAAAATGATATAAAAGATGTTAAGAAGTATTACAAATCATTTGGGTAAGGATCTGGATGATCTAGATCAGATTCAGGATTTTTCGCAACGATGATTTTTGTGAACTGAAGGAGAATACTGCAGTATTGCTTTGCATACTCGAGTATTGAGCTTGTTTCATTACTTCAGATTCATCTCTATCTGTCCTATACTCGAGTATTGACTTACATACTCGAGTATTGAAATTCTCCTAATGTTCATTGCTCTCTGTCTGAGCTATACTCAAGTATTCATGTGTAAACTCGAGTATTCAACTTGTTCTGGCCTTTGGTTGCTTTCTGACTTGATATGGCTTCTATTTTAGCAAACCAATTATTCTCATATAGCTCTTTGTGTCTTCATTCTAAAGCAACAAGAATCAGATCCAAACTCGTTGTGATCTTTCCATTAAGATCCGGTGAATGAAGATTTTTCTTTACCAGCGTTTTTGGAACGTCTTGCTCAGTCAATCAACTTTCAAGGATCATATCTCTCTGGTCTCAACTTCATTGTTTTTTAATCAAGTATTGATGGAAAGCCTTACGTGTATTCTTTCCAATGCCACCAATTTCAGCTCATTCCGATTTGTAGATTGTGAGTTACACTCAAAACATTGAAGCTTGGTCTGATGTGTGGTGTGAATATTTGATCCAACTTTAGGGATTCACTTATCTCTCATCTGATCTTCTTTGAGCATGAAACTTTTTCAACATGACGCATTGGATGTCTAGTTTCATACAAATTTGGTTTCACCTTAATCTGATGTCTGGTTTTGAAGATATCATCGAATTACCAGACCTCGCCCAAAGCTGAACGTGAAACAAAGGTGAACAGAGTTGTTGTTAAGTGCTGATACTCGAGTATTGAAGTTGATACTCGAGTATTGTCAGGACCAGAGAGCCAGAGACGCTGAAAAACACCCAATACTCGAGTATATAAGTTCCATACTCGAGTATTGACTCCCATAGTCAAGTTTTGACTCTTTGACGCCCAAATTGTAGTTTCCAAAACTCTAGTTTTCCAAACTACAATTTTCTCGTCCAGAAGCATATTTCTGCAGTAAGCTTGTATACTCGAGTTTTGACCTGGAAACTCGAGTATTCTCTTCCAGAAGCTGATTTTTGCAGTTTTTGACTCTGAATTGACCCATCCAACATCCAATTGATTGTGAGGACTTATAGAATTAATCTAAGACCTTGAATATTGATTTTTCTCATTCTTTTTAACAAGATCTTCTCTTCCTTTATTCTCTCTACTTGGACATTCTCCACAACTCTATTCTTTCTTTCAATCTTCTTGAGCATTCTTCACATTTATATTTGAGATGATATTGATATTCTCATTTTAACCATCAACTTCTTCCATCTCCCATCATCTCTCATCTTGATCATTCTTCATCATTTAACTTGAGCTCATCATTCTTTGCAACTTCTACCTTCTTCAATATTTCCTTTCCTTCATTTTCTTCAATTTCTGAAGACTCATCTCTTGATCATTCATCATAATTAAACTTGAACTGATCTTGAGTAAGGATGGTCCAATCAATAGAGTCTTTCTTCTTCAATCTCTCCTCTTTTTCTTCTCTTCCTTTTCCTTATCCTCATCTAAATCCTCGACCTCCTTGATCTTCTTCTTTTTATCATTCAATTCTTCTTGATCATTTTCTTCTTGATTCAGGTCTTCTTCTTGATAATTTTCTTCTTGATTCAGCTCTTTCAATCTAAAATTTCTTATCTCTTTCTTGATTGACCTTGACTTGGATTGATCTACATTAAATACAAGAATTAATAAATGAAGAAGATAAACATATTACTCAATCTTTTTGCTCTTACTAATGGCATATATATATATATAAGACATCATCAAAACTTAATCATATCCAACATTCTCCCCCTTTTTTATGATGGCAAATATTTTAAGAAAAATATGTATGAATATGAAAGCATATTAAACCCAGCATATTTTTCTTGGCATTCTCTCCCCTTTATTTGTCATTAGCAAAAAGTTGAAGTAAAGAAATATTTAGAGAGGCAAATATGAAATCAGAAATGAATGCCATTATCTCCCCGTTTTGAAAAAGCTTGTATTCCGAATATGATGCAATTTGAAATGTTTTTGTGAGAATTCGGAGAGATAAACATGAAATCAAAGTAGAATGAGCCAATAAAATGATTTTCTCTCCTCAAGTTGAAAGTGTTGTCAGTCTTAACATAGAGATTTTCAAGAAATCTTTCACAATTAAAATGATTAGAGTGACTCAAGAAATCGATTTTCTCCTTAATTTGAAAGAATTTTCTCTCCCCCTTATGAAAACATAACATGTGCAAAATTTTCACAATGAAAGCATATAAAAACTAAACATGTGTAACATTTCAATTGAATATGAAAAGATAGAGTTTAGAAATGCTCATGTTGGTTTTGCAAAATGATGGATGACCGATTAAGTCCATTTGCTTGCTTTCTTGTTGTGGGAGATCTTCAATCCTTTGCCTTCTCTTCATATGACTCTTCTATATAGCATATTTCAACTTCGATGATGGAACATGAAGGCAATATTCCTTAATTTGGTAGTTTCTCCTTGTGATGCACTTAGGAATATCAAAATCTCCTGCTACATGTTGAAAGCTTTCTTTGCAAAAGAGATTTGTTAGTGCAACTAAATATCGAAATATCCATTTATGTATGATATTTTCAAAATATAGGATATTTTCAACAATGAAATTGACTCATCATCAAAACTAACAAGAGAGACATTGAATGCAGATGAGTATTCTTAAAATAATTTTCTTTCAAATACAAGGAGATGAGCTTTTAAAATATCAAACACATGTGAATGTGAAGGTCCCCCTTAATGAATGCATGGAAGAAAGAAAATGTGAAAATTTTTAAATGATACCAAATAATAGTGTGACACTAAATGAAAATCCAAATGAAACCAAATGAAACTCTTTAGCGAACTCATCATGGTGGCATTTCATGGTATCTCAGCATTAAGACCTTTCAAGTGCACATTATTGGTATAAAGAAATTACTTGTGCTTTCTATGATGTTAAAAAAAATATTTAAAGCATAAGAATCATTTTAAAATTTAGTGTTCCCAGGCTAAACTTCATGAGATAAAATGGAATAAATGAAATCAAGTTAGCCTAGCATAACTATAATATATGCATGCTACAATACCTCACTTGAGTATTATCGTAAGTACTCAAGTTATAATCTACTGTAGTTTATAGATGTATTACTCGATAGCTATCATCAATTGTTCTAAATGCATCTTTGAAGCTGAAATCCCAAATGAACTTTGTATAGCATTTCAAATTAGTTTCTGCTCATAGCTTCTCATCAGGCTAGCATGCTCCTTATCACCTTGATCTAAGCTTCTTGCTAGTGGTGGGATGTCACTCAAGTGATGTCACAAGATTTGCAGATATAGCCACTGAAATGGTCAACTCCTGCAAAAATATGTGTCATTTGGTACTAAATGATTCTTGAGTCCATACAAGGTTAGACATAGAAACTCTTATGCTCTTATATGATTTAACCATATGATATTGAAGCAAAGAGTATAATAGTCAAATATCGAGACATAGTCTTACCCATAGGGTAACAACTAAATGATACAAAGAATGTTATTTTTCATTGACAGGTTGAAATATACTTTATGCAGAAAAGATGTCATTGATAAAATACATGTAAGTTTGAAGATAGAAAATATTATCCATAAAAATAAGTATTTATCAACTAAGTTTATGAATGAGATCAGATTTTCTAAGAATGATAGTGAAACATGAAGATAGTTTCAAATCTCACATTTCTCTTTCAAACATTGATAATTTAATATGAAATTGAAATTTTAATGTATAAAAGATTCATCTTTTTAAACATGTTTAAAATCGATGCTCACTCTCAATGATGGTTGAAGTCAACATGTTAAAGAATATGTCATAATGCTTCAAGTTTTAAATGACATATTGAAGAGTTTTTCCCGAAAGCAAAAGTCATGAAGGAAATGATCTAGCCAATAAGACCAAGTAGGATTGAAATATATAGACACAATGACTTTGCTATTGATCAAGAGATAATCTTGCCTTTTTGAAATTGAATCTTGAAATATATGAATATTTAGAGCAAGAATTTGAATGTATGGCTAAAGTTACTCAGAAGATAGATGAAGACAAAGTAGATATATTTGAGTAACAATTTGACAACTAGGATTGATGGATGGTAAAGCAGATATTCATTAGTTCAAATGACTAGAGATCTAGAATGTTATCCTAGTAGGTTATTCCACAAATGGTTAATGCATTAAGATTCAATGCATTAACGAACATTCATAAAGCTTGGAATAACTTGGCCGATAAGGACTTATGCAGTAGGCATAATATTTTCACATAAATGATCAACTTGTTAGACATAAGGTCTAACTAGTTAGAGAATAAGGAGTGAGGAGTTCAAGAATCACATTAAATTCAAAAGATCAATATGTGAAAGATGAGGAAAAACTCAACTGTACAAATTTGAAGCATATCCAACATTTAGTTCATAGTATTAACTTCTAATTTTGAAAGCATTATTTGAATGCAATCAAAGTATGGATATGTTTTTCAAAACATTTGTATACATCTTCACAAAACGAAGTGAATACAAACAGATTACAGACTTGTGCATTTCCAAAAATATAAACTCAAAAGTTTATGCACAAATTCACTTGTTTGATCATCAAAAATTCAATAATAAATTGATAAAATGTCGTTAGGAATATTAGTGATTGATAATATAGAGTATCTGGATCAAACATGAGGATTTTGTAAATTTAAAATTAGTGAGATGCGACCAATACCCGAGTTTGATTTATCCTTGATCTTCACTTTGATGCCCTTTGATAATCTAAAACATGTCCAAAAATGATATAAAAGATGTTAAGAAGTATTACAAATCATTTGGGTAAGGATCTAGATGATCTAGATCAGATTCAGGATTTTCGCAACGATGATTTTTCTGAACTGAAGGAGAATACTACAGTATTGCTTTGCATACTCAAGTATTGAGCTTGTTTCATTACTTTAGATTCGTCTTTGTCTGTCCTATACTCGAGTATTGACTTACATACTGAGTATTGAAGTTCTCCTAATGTTCATTGCTCTCCGTCTGAGCTATACTCAAGTATTCATGGGTAAACTCGAGTATTCAACTTGTTCTGGCCTTTGGTTGCTTTCTGACTTGATATGGGTTCTATTTTATCAAATCAATTATCCTTATATAGCTCTTTGTGTCTTCATTCTAAAGCAACAAGAATCAGATCCAAACTCGTTGTGATCTTTCCATTAAGATCCGGTGAATGAAGATTTTTCTTTACCAGCGTTTTTAGAACGTCTTGCTCTGTCAGTCAACTTTCAAGGATCATATCTCTCTGGTCTCAACTTCATTATTTTTTAATCAAGTATTAATGGAAAGCCTTATGCGTATTCTTTCCAATGCCACCAATTTCAGCTCATTCCGATTTGTAGATTGTGAGTTACACTCAAAACATTGAAGCTTGGTCTGATGTGTGGTGTGAATATTTGATCCAACTTTAGAGATTCACTTCTCTCTCATTTGATCTTCTTTGAGCATGAAACTTTTTCAACATGACGCATTGGATGTCTAGTTTCATACAAATTTGGTTTCACCTCAATCCGATGTCTGGTTTTGAAGATATCATCGAATTACCAAACCTCGCCCAAAGCTGAACGTGAAACAAAGCTGAACAGAGTTGCTGTTAAGTGCTGATACTCGAGTATTGAAGTGGATACTCGAGTATTGTCAGGACCAGAGAGCCAGAGACGCTGAAAAACACCCAATACTCGAGTATATAATTTCCATAGTCAAGTTTTGACTCTTTGACGCCCAAACTGTAGTTTCCAAAACTCTAGTTTTCCAAACTACAGTTTTCTCGTCCAGAAACATATTTCTGCAGTAAGCTTGTATACTCGAGTTTTGACCTGGAAACTCGAGTATTCTCTTCCAGAAGCTGATTTTTGCAGTTTTTGACTCTGAATTGACCCATTCAACATCCAATTGATTGTGAAGACTTATAGAATTAATCTAAGACCTTGAATATTGATTTTTCTCATTCTTTTTAACAAGATCTTCTCTTCCTTTATTCTCTCCACTTTGACATTCTCCACAACTCTATTCTTTCTTTCAATCTTCTTGAGCATTCTCCACATTTATATTTGAGATGATATTGATATTCTCATTTTATCCATCAACTTCTTCCATCTCCCATCATCTCCCATCTTGATCATTCTTCATCATTTAACTTGGGCTCATCATTCTTTGCAACTTTTACCTTCTTCAATATTTTCTTTCCTTTATTTTCTTCAATTTCTGAAGACTCATCTCTTGATCATTCATCATAATTAAACTTGAACTGATCTTGAGTAAGGATGGTCCAATCAATAGTCTTTCTTCTTCAATCTCTCCTCTTTTTCTTCTCTTCCTTTTCCTTATCCTCATCTACATCCTCGACCTCCTTGATCTTCTTCTTTTTATCATTCAATTCTTCTTGATCATTTTCTTCTTGATTCAGGTCTTCTTCTTGATCATTTTCTTCTTGATTCAGTCTTTCAATATGAAATTTCTTATCTCCTTCTTGATTGACCTTAACTTGGATTAATCTACATTAAATACAAGAATTAATCAACGAAGAAGATAAACATATTACTCAATCTTTTTGCTCTTACTAATGGCATATATATATAAGACATCATCAAAACTTAATCATATCCAACACTCTAAACTTGTGTAATCGTTGAAATATAGTGGAAGTCTCAGAGAAGCTCTGAGGACTGAACGTAGGTCATGAGATTAAGGTTGAACAAGTATAACTCTTTGTGAACACTTCAGTAATATTCTTTTGACTCTTCCATCATGATTTATTTTGTTATTGTGATTGTTTCAAATTTTTATAACTCACCTAATTCACCCCTCTCTTAGGTGATACATTGCAACTAACAACGTTGAGGCCTAAGGCATATTGAGTCCTGCGATTTGTAGTTAATACTGCCCAGGACATGTTAAGTCATGCGTACACTATCAACATTACATGTAACCATGACTAAGACACCTTACGTATTGTTGTTGCATATGATTTAAGATGATTGATTTATGAATGCTAAGTTGTTATGATTGTGGTTAACTATTATATGTTTTCTATGCATTGTATATAAGATGGAACCATATATGTGAAAGTCCCATCCCATGTGGGACCATTGTTAGTATGTAAGTGTTCTAAAGACAATTTGCATTATCAAATGAATACCTTGTACTATTTAGTATTTCATGATTTATATATTGAGCACACTTTATCTTTATCATATTTATATATTGCTTATATTTTAGGTTAATATGCGATTAAAAATAAAGGCCCTAGGAATAGAACATGTGTTCACTCGAGGATCTATGATAAAGATCATGATCATGAGGACTTGAGGACACTATATGTCTATTTCCTGAAACCTGTTCCTAGTATTAAATCACCAAGAACGGGCATTGGTGATCTTAATAAGACTAATACGATGTCATATTATATGGAGATAAAAGGTAGGGACCTTATGGAATGCAGGCATAGTGATGCCTTAGTTGATATCGTGGGCAGATTTGTTAGAGAACGTATTGCACTGAATTGATTCGCCTAGAGACTCCACAAGGACTCATTGTAGAAAGTATCATTGGATTTGTAATATCTCTCATCGTTTGATAGTATGAATCATCCTAAACTTAAGGATTTCATCAAACATTATGTCTTAAGGTTATGCTTTGACTGCACAACTCTACACACCTGAAAAATGGGAAGAACAGTGTACTCTTAGGTATGACTCGAATACATAAGTATAGATAGACATGCCAAAAGACTCATAGTCATTCACAAGACCAATAAGGCTTGGATGAATTCTAGTTGACCCAGTAATCTATGCATAGTAAGAGATCATAAAGAGTCATGATCCATCTTAGAGTCAATAGAAGAAGATTCATGGTTCTAAGAAAAAGCTATATTTAGTCAACCAAAAGAGATGATACTCTATCTTTGCTCTCGACTAAAAGTGAATGATAATATGAGGGATGATGTCGGCACGATATCTAAATTATAAAGGTAGATCACTTGATCAACTCGATTAGTTTTGGGGCCGTAGAGCATTACTAGTATCTTATGCGGCCATTAGATAAATTAGGCCCATTAAAGGAGTTTAATTAGTTCAAGTTTATTTATGTCAGTCACTAATTGGGCCTGATGATTCACACACTAAGGTTGTTCTTGATTTCTATATTAAGCAACTTTGGGCTAATAATTGTTATTAGGCTTTATCAAGATTATAGGTGTAATTAGATTAGAGTGGGACTCCAAGCCCAATCATAAATGGCTCCATGTTTGGATAATTGGTGAGAAATTAGTTTTTCCACTAATATGTCCAAATATATTAGAAGGCCCAATAAGGTCTTAGGCCAATTTGAATTTTGAATTTAAATATTAAATTCAAATTCAAATGTTAAATTCTAGAGGTTAGATGATAAAGGATAATTATGAATTATCCAAAATAATATCCAATAAAGATTAGATGAAAGATCCGATAAAGATTGTATAGATATATAATAAAGATTAGATAAAGATTCAATAAAAATAGCCATCTAATAAAGATTGGATAACAATCCAATAAATATTCAATAGAGATTGGGCCTTTTTAATTGGATTGGATCTTTTTTTTAAGCATAAGAATTAGAGTTAAACCCTAATTAAAGTGGCTAATTTTTTAACGCCAATTTTTTGGACGTTTTTCAAGAATAAAAATGCACACACACGATTGTTCAAAAAAAAAGGCGTGCATTCTTGATTAAGAAAAAGAGGTGCGATCTCCAATATTTCAATCTTGTGCCTTACCTAATCTCAAGACACCATCATCATCTTGAGAAAAGAAGATCCAAATAATTGAAACCTCTGCCTTGTATTTGCCTAACAAGCATCTAAGGAGAATAAGGAGTCAAGGAGAAGGTGTTCTCATTGCAATCAAGAGGCAACTATATGGATCAACATTAGAGGACTTATATACTTTGAGGTCTTCAAGTGATCAAAAGGTAATCCTAAAACCCCCCAATAGTTATTTTAATAAGTACATCCTTTATATAGCTTATAAGGACCGTAAGGAGTTACAAGTTCTACAATGATTAACAAAGATTCCTAATTTTTCACATCCTAATTTTCTTTATCATTTAGTTATGAGTTCTCATGAGCATTGTAAAAAGTTATGAGTTCTCATGACTACCATAAAGAGTTTTTAACACTATGGTTATGTGATCTATGTTTGCCGATATTGCTGCATATGATTTGTAATGAGTTCTAAATGTTGTTATGTTGTTGTAGACTGTTTGTTGTTTGTGGTTTACTATCATATACTGTCTATACTTTGTGTTTGAAATTAAGTGTTACTCTGATAACCTTCAAGGTCTTAACCCTTGTTACTACCTGTGTTTTGTAGAGCATATTAGACGTGACTCCCACGACGAGGCAGCGGATACCAGCAATTGAAGATTTTGGATCAAGGCAAGGGCAACTGTTAGTTGTCTATAATAACTTTTTTTGTAATAGTACTTTTAGAATTTTTAAAGAATATATACAACTCTATGAGAGTTCCTGTTGTAATCAAGTATGTTATATCAATATGTTATGCTATTTTTGGTTGCCTTTGATTATTGCCCGCTAAGGTCTGTGATAATCTAAATCCATGATAGCTTTGTTAGTTGTATTTTATAAAGGTGGAATTTGCTTTCTATTCGCATTGAGCACAGATTATTCAACTCGATCTCTATTAGGATTTTCCTGATCTTCTGCCATGTTTGTGGATGTAGTAGGGCAATCTCTATTTTCTGCCTTCTATGCCTTTGCTTGTATGTTCGCTCAATTTCAAAATCAAAGGGCTCAAGATTAGTAGAGCAAGAGCTACTCATACACAAGCAAAAGTGCTTGAAAATAAGAAACAGAGAGAGTGAGAAAAGTGAATCAAACACAACTTTTTAAAACAATAACTACTAGCATGAACAGTATTATCAATCTCCAGCAAGGCATGAAGAACTTGTTGTTCAAATTCCCTTATGGTAAGTGAACCGGTCGAGCAAGTAATAATGTGAAAAGTAGAGTATTGTCTCACAAAGATTGAAACACTAGTTTAAGCTACCAATTAATGATCAAAAGTTGTGTGATTATAAGATATGACTATTTGGTTTGAACTACTAATTCTAACAAACTAATAAAACAAAGTGATCGTGGATACGGTTGAGATATATCATATTTAAGATAAGCAAAGATCAAACTTCCCCTTAATTTACACTTTGTCCCTAGATTGCTTTATCTTAATGCTACAACATTATTGCAACAACTTCGACAATGATACAACAATGCCTACAACAAAGCTCTTCAGTTAACCCACCACTAATGTATACAGAAGCTTTCACAATCCTGTAATTATATAATTAACTCTACTTTTCCCATATTCGGATGCAAATTTCCAAGCTTAGAATATCATGTAAGCCTATGTGTAACGGCTATATGAGATAAACTCATTCCTATAATTTACAATTTAGATAGAGTTCTGCACAAACTCTAATAGCACACATTGCTTAACAGAGTTCTAATCTTAACTCCTTTCCAGTCAGCTAAGGCCATAACTCTTGCTTGTTAGTCGCCACCTAAAGCACAAGACTGACGTTATGCATACAATTAAACAAACTAAATTATATAAATGAAAACTCTCAATCTAGTTCAGAATTACCAACTAAGGATCCATCATCGCTCAGTCAAAGGAATTAGTTCATGGCTGACAATCAAAACACAATTTATACTGATAACCTATTCATGAAGTATAGAGAAGAAAACTAAAATGAAACAAGAATCGTCGAAAGGTGTTGACGACATAGAGTGGTGTCTGTCATGTAACACCTCTACATCTTCTCCAAGTCAGCAATCTTTTGTCACAATTGGTCCTCTTGAGCTTCTAGTGTACTGTAATCTTTCTGAGTATCCTTGATTCTCTACTGACTCTCTCTTTTTAGGTCTAGCCATCTTTCCTTTAATGGCTAAGGTCCTTGTATCATATATCCAGTGAGACGGGCTTTCCAATTCTTTTAGGCCCGGTTTGAAGATTCAATTGATTGATTCTCTTCTAATTCAATGAGATTCTATTAGATATTCATTCTGATCTCTCGCTATCTTGATTTCTGCTTCATCTATTCAACTACCTTCTAGACGTTCTACCTAATGTCGTGTAATTATCTTTTGCACATTCTCAAGAAAATATCAACACATAATAGAATATTAAGTCTCAGATAATTGTCTTTACAATGATGTAGCATGCTACAACATTAATATGTCAGCTCAAAGTTCACAGCAATCTTAAGTCATTCACTCTGTATATACGGGATAATTCCTAAATTGCATAAAATCAGCTTTTCTAATTCCTATTTCCACATATACATGAATTCACTCATATTTTATCTTTTTGTTTGTTTGGTCAAAACACTCATATTTTATCACATCAAACAGATTTAAGCTCATAAATACAATGCAAATAATTCATAACATAATGGAAATTCATAGCATAAATATGACTTATTATTATATACACTTAACTATTTTTTGTTTATATATTTGAGAATTTCAGGCGTACTTGGAATCCAATTGACTCAATGAAATACTCACACAAAATCAAAGCATTGTTATAAACTCTAATTACATTACCCATCAAATATTCTATAGACAAAAGAAGAAGGAGAGAATAATTGTAACATCCTCCATTTTTGTTCAAAAAATAATAACTAATTAAGGGTTTGATCAAACCATTTATCATTTATTAAAATATTCAAAATAAACTAGTGTATGCAAAATGAGCCATAATGTGGCAATATACAATAATCCAACATATACTAAAAAGATGGAAGCAGTATTGTTTGCAAAATTAGTTTAAGCTTCCGAAGTCTTCCATAAGTTCCCCCTCTAATAAGCTAGTGGGGTTTCAAGGCTACATTAAACACAAATGGGTCAAATGGCTAATCAGTGTACACCTGGAAGTGCACCACCTTATTTTCTTTTTGAATAATCTCCCTCAAATCCACATTCACTATTCCCTCTCATATACATACTCAAGAGATACAATGGCAATAGATTATCACATACCACATGGGTACAAACAAAAGCTTTTAAGACTGGACAAAAGAGGCATCAGCAGATTGGACTCGCGACTAGTCATGTTCCAGCCAGTATTAAAAGTATATCTTTAAGAGCAGACTTCAACCGGTTTTAAATAAACTCTTTTAAGACCGAACATTTAAAAACATCAGGTCTTAAAAGTGATACTAAATCCAACCGAAATATTTTTTTTGTCGGTCTTAAAACTCAATTTTTAAGACCGGACAAAAATTTAACTGCTCTTAAAAGGTCTAATTTTTAAGACCGGACAAAAATAAATGCGCTCTAAAAAGTAGCGGCTTGTTAAACCGACGAATAATTACATGCAGTTTTAAAAGACTCACCTTCAAGATTAGATGATTAATACGCCCAGTCTTAAAGATTAACTTTTTAGACCGGGCATATTAAACCATTGATCTTGTAAAACCAACTTTTAATAACACCTAATATCAAATATGTCGCCTGACCTTTAAGAGCGTGCATTTAAGTAAATTCGAGTACATCTGGTCTTAAAAGTTAAACTTTTAAGATCGGCGTTTTTGTTTTATCGGTCTAAATTTTTCTGAATTTTTTCCCTATTCTGTTCTTACTGATCATATATATACACAAATCCATACCAACCAATCCAGCACATAAAATGGTATACTTTAAGCTACAAGCTATGAACAATTATGGATAAATTGAATGATCTATACACAAATTCATGCAAGTCAATCCAGCACAGAAAATGCTACACTTTAAGCTACAAGCTATGAACAATTATGAATAAATTGAATTGGGAAAAAGTAGATCGTAGAATACAAATATTATTGACCATGGGTTACAAATACAAATACAAATGCAATAAGCTATTACAATAAGATATACCACACTTAAATCAACATACATGCCCAATATTCACCATGCAATCATCTGATTCCCATCTAACAATGTAGCACATCCTCTTTTATAACATGCATGCTCCTTTGGAATGGATCCTAGCACCAAAATAAAACAAGAACAAACGTCATATAGTTAGTGACATTGTTTAAAAACACGGATGGAATATAATAGTGTTAAAACCTTAAAGTTTTCAAAGATTTGTGCAGTTAACTTACGAATTGACTCTTTTATAAAAGGATATCCTCCCATATCCCTTCTTGATGATCATTCCTCATGCCGGGTTCATTATCTGCTTCATCTTCTTCGTTCATGTCCGGCAGACCCCTTGAAAAAGGAGTACTGTTAGGAAGACCATAATTTGCATGACTTTCCTCATCAATATCGATGACCCTTTTTCCTTAGAGAGCTACAAACCACATTTTATTTGCTTGATCGATGATATAAAAAACTTGTTTCGCCTGGTCTGCCATAATAAAAGGTTCATCTCCAAAACTTGTACTATTGAGATCAACTAACGTAAATGTGAGCCGATCGATCTGAACACCATTGTTGACATTAACCAACTTGCATTTGAAAATGGGAAATCTAATGAAGACATAGTCCACCTCCCAAATCTCTTCAATAACCCCATAATATGGCATGACTGCCAATTTAGGCCACTTATCTTTCGAACTGGAGAAGTGTATAAATACAGCCTCTACTATTACACCACTATTTTCGATAGTGCTCCTATCATCTAGGGATTTCATGTAAAATGTGTAACCGTTGATCACATATGAATTCCAACTTATGACATCAACCTCAGGACCACGTACTAACCATTTCATTGTCTTAGAAACAGATTCCTCTCCCTCGACCTTTTGTTTGAACCAGTTTGCAAATGTTTTGCTATGCTCCATAATCAACCTTTTTTCAGTCATTAGGGGATTTTCTTTCCTCACAGCTTCTTTATGTGCAGCTATGTTAGCCTGAACTTCATCAACATTATTCAAGATGTATAAGTGGACTTGTGACAATTCATCAGGATCCACTCTCTTTATTGAGGCCCCCTGTCTACCCCCTTCAGCATGCTGACGTTTTGGAAGCCCAATATGTCTTACTTTGGCCAAATAATTTTGATAAAATTCCATGGCCTCTTCAGATACATACTTCTAAACAATTAATGCTTATGGTCGGTATGCGTTCTTCACGTACCTTTTAAGAATTTCATAGATCTTTCAATTGGGTACATCCACCATAAATGGACAGGGCTGGACAACTTGATCTCCCTCACTAGATGAACAATTAGATGAACCATGATGTAAGAAAATGAAGGAACAAAAAGCTTCTCAAGGTGGCACAAGATAAGATATCCTTCATTCTCCAATTTATCTAATCATTCAATCTCGAACACTTTACTGCAAACAACATTGAAGAACATACAAAGCCTAGTCAAAATGTGTCAAAGATCATACTCGACTATGCCTCGAATAGCTACTGGGAGTAGCTGTTACATCAAGACATGACAATCATGAGACTTTTGGCCCACCAATTTCAAGTCCTTCATCGATACAAACCTCTTAAAATTTGAAGAATACCCCGATGGAACTTTAGCAAACAAGTGCTTGAACCTTGGTATAATTGGAAGATACCACAACACTTTTGCAGGACCCTTATTTGACTTGTACCTTGGGGTTTCACATATCGAACAATTCAACTTCTCTTCTAACTCGTTTCTATACAACATGCAATCATTCGGGTATGTGTGGATCTTTTTGTACTACATCCCCTGTGGACAAAGTATTTTCTTAGCATCATAGTATCGGTGAGACAACACATTAATAGAAAAACTATTGTTGCTCCACCCATGACGTGCCTTCAAGCTGACCAATTTTAATACATCATTCAACAGTTGGTATTTCTTACACTCAAGGTATGGTCTCTGCATTACTGCACATATTACCTTATGCATGTGATTGATAAAAAGCCACTTCTCCTACATCATGAATAATGTCCTCTATGCGATCATCCATATTCGCGTCATTATCATTAGAGGCCACTTCTCCCTGTTGAGACCTACTTGGCATTTTTTCACCATGCCATACCCATACTGTATAGGTCTTACAAAATCTTTGACAAACCAAATGTGTGTGTGTAACTTCAGGACTTAGTCGCCTCTCATTAAAACATTGTACATAAGGGCAATAAAACTTCCCACTATCATCATGGCCGTTTTGTTTAGCAAATTCTATAAATTCCCTAACCCCATGCTGATATTCAACACTTGTCTGTAAAGCATTATCCAACTGCGATCCATAGTAGAATTCCTATAGATGGAAAGGTTTAACATACATAATCCGTAAAAACTGAAACTTGCATATAAAATAAGCCAACTACAAATGCATATATAAGCTAAATTCAGTTCTGTCTTATGGTCATAAATGTTTGACAGTGAATCAAGAAGCAAAATAAATGCATGACGAGGAAATTAAATGCATCGCAAGTAGGTCTTGTTCACTCACCTGTAACATATAAGGTCAAATGTGTTTGCTGAGTCTTTCTTCTCCTACCACAAATGTTAATATTGCAGACAGTAAGAGTAACCTGAAAATACTTGTTGGTCAGTTGGGTAGGTCCCAAAAGAACATTTCATCGATTTTGGTCAACCCATGAAAAACCCAGAACGATAAGTACGAAAATCATACAGTTATATAGCCGAAACAACTCGTAAGCTTGGTCTTTAGACATTAAGCTAAGGAACCAGAAAGTTGCTGTCGTGAGAGCAACGCGAAGCAGCGACGAAGCAACACACAAACACTGGAGACAGAACCTGAGTAATCACTTTCGGCTCGACGAGAGCAGTTCATATAGGGAAATTTAAATTTTCCGCGCAAGTGGCACGAGAGAGACATTTATTATTTCGGATATTATTAAGACCGGTCAATTTAAAGAAATACAGCCCAAAGGTATATTTAAATTATATTGAACTGTTTCCGATCGAAGTTTTATAAAACCGCAATCCTAAAATAAATTTAATTTAAATTTTATATTGAAAATTTTAAGATTAGATGTTAATAATACTACAGTCATAAAATTCATTTAATTTTGGACTACATGTTTTATAAAACTGCAGTCTTAAAAGTCAAATACTTTTTAATATTAAAACGAAAAATTGCTGCAACAATTGAATGAAAATAAAGAACACTAGAGATTAGAGAATAAGCTTTTTCTTTAATGGATAATATGGAAAAATTAAAATATAAGCTTAGTTCTTATTAATTTTTAGATTATTATGACAATATGCAAGTACAAAAGGAAAATAAGAACAACAAACTGAAAATTAACAAAAACAAGCTTATAATGTGACTAAAAATCCTAATGCTTATTATCAGCTAATGTCTTGGAGATATCAGCTTCAGTAGCAACAATTTCGCACCGAATATCAGCAATTTCCTGTATTATGCGTCTCAGTTTCACTTCATCATCATCATCCATGGGAGCGTTGGGACCGGGAGGTTGGAGAGGGAGAGCGGGAACCTCTTCATGGTCTGAAGGCTGGAGGGGGCCGTCAACCTTTTCATCATCTGTAATAACAATGGGTCCAATGACCCATGACTCCTCAGTCGGAATAAAACGCACTAGAAGAGAACCCACGAGAGATCTGGCGTGGGCACAAGCTTCAAGGGTAATGGGTCCAACGACCCATGACTCCTCAGTCGGAATAAAATGCACTGGAAGAAAACCCACGAGAGATCTGGCGTGGGCACAAGCTTCAGGAGTACCCCTGCGAGGGGTTATCTTGTATCTAACCATTGTTTGAGCAGTTGGGGAAGGAGGGGCAGAGAGCTACGTAGTATGGAGTTATGAGGTAATGAGGACTTAAGAAGAACAAAGAGGAAGCATAAGGAGGATAATAAAGGTAGGATAGCAGGAGTTAATACACAAAAGTGTATTAGGACCGTCATATCACATATCCACGGTCCTAAAAGTCTATTATTTATTATTTCATCAAATTATCTTTAGGACCGATCATTTATATAATACTCGGTCCTAAAAGTCTTTTAATTTTTTTTCCATTCAATTACATTTAAGACTGGTCATTTATGTTATAACCAGTCCTAAAAGTCTATTAATTTTTTTTTAAATAATACATTTAAGAACGGATCTCTTACAATATCCAGTATTAAAAGTTCATTCTTCTCAAGTGAGAGACATTAGAGTTGCATCCTTACACTCTGTTCAAATGAATGATTTAGAGTCTCCTCGGCTTCCAGATAAACTTCCCAACTAGGTGTCTCCTCATATTTTGATGAACTATGCGTCTCCTCGTTAACAGTTCCTGCGTTTCACATTCTTCAGGATGGCTTCTCTATTTAAACCCGTTGTTGCTTTACGTTCTTCACATTCTTCTCAATCACTTCTCCAACCTCCATAATGGCCGCTCCATCACCACCAGGTGTGCACAACAATTGTCCTCCCCCTCCACCACCACCACCTCCCAACAATGGTCCTCCCCGTCCACATCCACCTCTATACCTTCCTTCGCTGCCTCCAAACCCCTCCGCCCGACGGATGATGCAACACCTTCTAGCTTGCGTCGCTCATATAGACTGACGCATGGGCCAAATGTTTCAGGTATACCACGCCGCCAACAACAAGCTGAACATGTTACTCGACGCCAATGACGTCGAGTACAATCTTTCTGATGATGATGTCGCTGACCTCCCCTCCGATCCCTCCCTCCCTCCGACAATGACGGGGGGGATTAATTATTTTTATGTTTTTTTGTGTGTACTATTTCTGCCCCACAGGGAGCTGGAAAAAAATGTGATAAATAATTTTTTTGTCCTTATTCATTTGTCTGTTAGTATATACTTTCGTTATCTTGATTTTGTTTCAGACAAAAAGGAAACAAACAAAACCATAAATGAAATGTGATTAACGATAAAAGTTTACAAAATACAGTTAACAACATACAAAACAAAATGAAAAAAAAAGAAGAAAACTTTTACCTTCTAAGAATAAAAACAAACACAGTGACAACTCTTCTCAAGCTTGGACTACTGTTGTTGTCAGTTTTACCACACCCAGAGTTGAAGATTTCCATTATCTTACTTCTTTTCTAACAATGCTCTTCAACTTCTGGAGAGGTAAAACTAACGACAACGAGGGTCCTGACCTTGAGCAAAATGCCAGAAACTCGAAGTGTTCTTGAACCCTAATTATTTGTCTTAAAAATGAGTAATCATTTCTATTTAAAAGAAGATTATTAAGACCAAACATTTAACAAATAGACAGTCCTAAATATCTAGCCATATTTAATTTAGAATTATCGAAGACTTTTAGGACCGAACGTTATATAAATATGCGGTCTTAAAAGTGTCGTCATATTTTATAAGACTTTTAAGACCAGAGATTTATCAAACATACGGTCCTAAAATCTAGGATTATGTTTTTTAAAAAAAAACAAAGACCTTTAGGACCATCTGTTTAATAAATATGCAGTCTTAAAAGTGTCACCAAATTTTATAAGACTTTTAAGACCAAAGATGTATCAAACATATAGTTCTAAAATCAAGGCTTATTTTTTTTAAAAAAAATAAAGACCTTTAGGAATGTCTCTTTAATAAATATGCGTTCCTAAAAGTGTCGTCACTTTTTTTAAGACTTTTAAGACCGGAGATGTATCAAACATACAGTCCTAAAATCAAGGATTATTTAAAAAAAACAAAGACCTTTAGGACTGTCTGTTTAATAAATATATGGTCCTATAAGTCACAAATACTTTTCAGAATCTCTTACTACTAGTTACAACTCTCCAAAACTCAAAACTCAAGCAATATCCACCATCCAATACGTTCAGAAAACCAAAATTACACAAGTTAAGAAAATTGTTCGAAAAAATAAACAAATTTATTATATATTGAATTATACAAATTGTAAACTTGTTCATTTACAGAATGAATTTACAAATTAATGTAGTACTGTAATTACAATTGTTGCTCTACAAGCATATATTTACAAATGAATTAGTACTATGATTGTTGTATTTACTTTAAGAGGTCAATAACATGTTGACAAAACACACTGCGTATGTGGTCTACCTCATCATTAGAAAATGAAGTCTCAGAGGCAAACCTCTGTAACATCAAAGAAAGAAACTGAATTAATTTGCGTGCATATTTCATATGTAACATTAAGCCAGAAACTGAATTCAGCCATAATATGTAACATCAAATACATTTACCTTTGCAGTGAGTTTATTACTTGGTTGAGTAATAATATCATACATGTGTTTCATTATGTACAGGCCACATAAGTTGGATCTGATTGGTTGCCGACGGGTCTGAAAAGAACAAGAAATATATATAAGATCGAGCATATATAGCTTACTGACCAACTTCACAAGGCAGTGTGCCAGTGTCTAAATTACTACTAACCTTTGGTGTGAGCCATTTAGGATCTTTGAGATCACTCCCTTGCTTTTTTTGACCTGGTTTTGGAAGGTCCTCATGGCACTATCATCAAAATCACAAATTTATCAATAATGTTCGTTGAAAATTCACATCAGAGATTTTAGACAAGAGAATCAAAATGACATGCTTACTCGTTGATGATCTGCTTCAACAAAGCCCCTGGTTGGCCGTGAGTGGAGCATAAGAATAACACCGTATGCGTGTCCATGCACAAGACGAGCAACTACCAGTGGTTGATGAAAATTCACAGTAGTAGAGTAGTCAGTGATATATTATGCAGAATTAAGTGAATTGGAACAAGAGATCAATTGTGATATGTACCTATGGTGATATGGAAACAAGTACACCTTCCTTCTCACTTCACATAACCTCTTTGATATGTACTGTTGTCTTTCTTCCTTGGGGGTTGTGCTTGCATATACTAGGCACAAGAATCCAAAATCATTGATTCTACCATGTTGCTCCAAATCTTGATGCATGAACCTACAATAATGACATCGATTAGGGAATTAGTATATATTTATGTGTGTCTAAACAGTTCATTTAAATTATATACTCATAAAAGAAGATACTTACTTCAAAAACATTTGAACAACTGCTGATGTAAGCTCTTGTCCAGGAAGCAGCAGGGACTTTATATCAACGGTGTCAAAGAAAACCGGTTGACACTCTTGAGGAACCCCTACCACTTCATTAATATCTCACGATTATAATGTAAATTCTCCTTTGGATACCATTTGGGATATTTTATCCTTGGCCCCCAACTCAGCAGTAGGGGTGCAGCTTTAGGAGGAGGGGATGCAGATTTATTAGGAGGGGATGGAGATTGAGGAGGGGATGGAACTGGAGGAGGGGATGAAGCATCAGGAGGAGTATAGACATTTACAAGCTTCACTGGCCAAGAGATGAAGGTTCCCTTGACATCACTCACACCCTTCAGCAGATCGGTTGGGAGAAGGAGAGGTGCATCAATGATCACCTCTTCAACTGACACTTTGACTTCATCATTAGCCATTTGTTTGTGGTGTACAGTTGATCCCAAGTTGTGGACAGTCCCTTTAGCAACTAATTGTCTAGTTGGTCCTGCCACGTACAGGTCACAAAGTTGCTCTGACTGTCCAACAATGCAGCTCTCTATGGTGTTTTGCTACACAGGTGCAAGTGTATGTGTGAAGGGAACACTGGTCTCTGGCCGAGAGCTAATAAGCTTCTTCTTCTTCATCATTTCCTCCTTCATTTGCTTCATCTGGGCTTCAAACATTTCTTTTAATGCATGTCCTTTGGCCGCTACCTCCTCATTTAATTGTCTAACCGTCTAGTCCATCTCTTCCCGGGTAACCATACTTTGCCTAAGTCGTTTGGTTTTACCAAAGTATTCTTCTAGGCCTACCCGTCCTATGATCCCCCTTACCCGCCCCGAGTTATCCAGTTTTCCGGTCGCAATGGTCAGAACATCATTCCTCCCGCCCGACACAAAAAGTCCCTCTGCTTCTTTATTTTTAAGATCTTACTGTAACATACAGATAACGAGAAGCTTAATAATGAAACATGTTTAGTAACTAAAAAATAACAATAAACAATACTTACAATTCTCTCAGTTACTATACAAGTTTGTTCACTCGTGTAGGTGCCTTTTTTTGGTTGCCGAATATACAACCACAAATCCTCGCGCATATTGAGGATGCCTGCTAATCAACTATAGCAGAAGGATTGGATTCAGCTTCTTCTTCCAATCTCTTCCATTTGGTCTCCATCATTTCTTCTTTGGCCTTTGCATATCCCCCGCGAGAAGCCCTATGTGGGCAATCATTCTTTCTCTCTATCTCATGTGCTTGTTCCCTTCTTCTCTGTGAATCAGAATTGAAAACAACTATTAATTATGAATTCAAGCCATCTCACTAAAAGAAATTATAGAACTTCTGCTTCATATGAACCTCAAACACTAGTCAAATTCACTTCATCAAGTTTCAACATTTTATTTAAGGAAGATGTAGAATTGTATAAAACTAACATACTAACTTACTAATAGCAATGTCTAACCACTACCTACTACAACAGAACTAGCTAAGAATATAATAACGGTTAACATATAAGACATGCATACTCACACATTAAACCATCATACTCAAATTCACTTCTGACTTACTTGATTGTTCCTCTCATGCAAGAAAAAGGAAGGAAATATATAATTCTACTCACACATTAAACCATCTAACAAATAGGATTAGACAAACACAATAACATTCACATATCCGTATAGGTTAATAAGCAAACAAAAAGGGCAAAAAAAACTAAATATGAACTCACCACAACATCAGGAATGGTCCGAAGCTGAACAAATTGATCTCGAATTTGTTGATCAATGAATGTGTACTTGTCCCATGGATTATGATTAGGTTGAACCTTGGCAAAAATATAGGTGTTTGGCTAGGAAGATCTTAGATTTCCTCCACCGATCAGCACAATAAGACAATGTCTTGGCTTTTAACTTCTCAAAGTCAGGGACAGTGTATGAAAGCCGGATAGTGTCCCAAATAGGATCCTTCACTATGCGTTGGTCAACATTTTTCCACTCATCTATCAAGATGCTGACCTTGCTACGTTCCATATAGCCAACATAACTATTATATTCGTTTTTATTCAGACCGAAAGGTTCCAACCTGTCATTAAATTGAATCTTGATCTTTGACCTAACGTTCCGTTTTACGGATGCGTTGCTCATTCGTGTGCTACTTCTACCACGGTGTGCAGGGCGGTCACGAGGCTCATTTTGAGAAGAAAAGGGTTGGTTCTGGCTCACACTAGTAACATTAGTAACTGGCGTTGACTAAACAGGGAGAGAATGGTTTTCTTCGTTCATTTTCGAGAGAGTAAGAGAGTGCTGGTACGAAGGAGTAACGCCTGAGAAAGTGAGAGAGTAATAGAGGATGGTGGTGGTTGGCGAGGAATAGACGTAATGCAACAGGAAATAGGGTTTCATAAAGAGAACAGGGGCTTCAGAGTTCAAACAGTAAGGCGTAAGTTGTAAGTAAGGTTTCACGCGAAGAAGTATATGTTTCCATTTTTAAGACCGGAGTAACTAAAACAATGGTCTTAAAGGATAACATTTAAGACCGTCTGTTATTAATGTCTGCTCTTAAAAGTAATAAACTATTATTTTAATTTTTTTCATTATTTAGTACCGCATACAAGTTACGTCCACTCTTAAAAGTATTACCTTTAAGATCGTCATTTATATATGTCCGGTCTTAAAAATTTTATATAATTATATTTAAATATTTCCTTATTATTCTTGACCGTAGAAAATATAAGTCGATGATGTACGAGTTTTCTCTATAATGTAATCCATATTTTAATTTTTTTTACCATTTTTAAGAGCAGTTGGTTATTTTAAGTGGCCTGAATATTATATTTAAGAGTTTATAGGTTAAAAGAAATTCTTTATATTTACAAAATTGCCATCGGCATATCTTTAAGACCGATGCCTCGAAACTCCGCTGTAAATGAGGCGATCTTAAAAATTGATGCGAGTGAAGAAGTTCTTTATATTTACAAAATTGCCACCGGTCATTTCTTTAAGACCGGGACGTTGATAATCTGTTGTAAATGAGGTGATCTTAAAACACTTTTTTGCACTAGTGCCATTATTAATTCACATGTTAACAATTGAATATTTCCAATCTCATAATTACGCATAATCCATATAATATAATATTATAATTTCTTCTTGAAAATAAATCAAACAAGACAATTGCAGTATCAACATAATTTCATAATTTTATGTAATTAAAAATTACTCACAAACATCATGAAAGCATACACTCTCACTAAAGCCACCAATTATTACCACACTATTTCTAATCTAATATCTCAAACACACACCAAAACCAATCTATCACAATGAATTTACTACACATTAATAACTCTTCAAAACTCCCTATAATTAAAATCATAACTTATAATTTCATATAATTCAAAATATAAATTTTTAATAATAATAATTGTTAGTCTTCATGTTTTGATGATGAGACAACATTATAAAAGATAAATGCTAAAGTTTTGCTATCAAATCAAAAAAAATAAAAGTTCAGCTGTCACAAATCTCGACGTCACAACATTACCTCGAGGTTAAGCCAAACCTCGAGGTCATATTATAAACTCAAGGTTACAAGTATTCATTCCCTCACATAATCTCCTGGTCCAACCTCGAGGGTCAACTATTAACCTCGAGGTTAGTCAAAAACTCGAGGTTGGATCCGCACCTCAAGGTTGGGTCTCTCTGTTCAGACATTTCTTGAATGAAAAACCTCAAGGTCATAAATGAACCTCGAGTCTTCAGGTAACCTCGAGGTTAGAAAGCTTAACTCGAGGTTGGTAGAATGCACATAACACTGTTTGTGCTTAGGATAAGCCTTGAGTCAACCTCGAGGTTGTCTTATGAAACTCGAGGTCATGTAAAAACTCAAGGCTACCTAAGAAACTCGAGGTTGAGAGACTCTGAACTGATACACGATTGTCTTCTGCAACTGATCTGTGTATGTATTCCACTCATATCTGATCTTACTCTCATGATGTGATTACCTTATATTACTATCACTAATTATGATTTAAGTTTGTCATGGAAGATTCAGGAATTCTTATGCTCTGATCAAAAGCAGATGATGATGTCATCAGCATTTATTATATTAGACGAAAAGCAAATACAGAGTGACAACATTCTTTCAGAATTCTAACGATCAAATGTGTTGAAGAATAAAATGGAAACATTCTCTCCAGGAACAACAATGTTTGTCAGGCAGTTATCATTCCAAAATTCAAACCGCTAGTAGTAAGTGTGCCAATGGTCATCTTACCTTCGCCTGCCAAGGTTACCATCAAGACAACAGCTAGTCTTTACAACGGCATTATTGACGAACACTATAAAAGGCGAAGCATTCAATTCAGCCACCTACCGAAACTCTGCGCATTTACTTTGAGTTATTAATCTTATCAGTTTCATTACTTCCAATATCCTTCCCTGTACTTCAGTGTTCATTTATTATCTACTCGTGAGAAGTTATTTAAACACTTATTTCATTCATTCAGTTGTTAAATCTTAAGGTTGTGGAACTTTAAGTGTGGGTGTACGATTACAAGTAGTAAGGGGGAGTGAGTCTGAGAGTGTGAGAATCATCCCAGGTTGTATTTATAATCTCTGAAAAGTTAGTGAAAATCCCAAGGAGTTCTTGGGGACTGGATGTAGATCAGGATTAGACCTAACCAGGATAAATTGCCTTATGTTTACTCTTCCTTAAATCTCTCTTTAGTTTAGTTAGTGCTTGGTCTTAATTTGAAGAAATTTTTATTAAGCAAATAAATTTTCAAATCACCTATTCAGCCCCCTTCTAGGTGATATTCCATCTTCAATAATAATAATAATAATAATAATAATAATAATAATATTATTATTATTATTATTATTATTATAAATCAAATTTGCAGTTTCGGGTTTAAATCTTAAAAATGACCGTTTAGTCTTTCAAATTTCATAAATAACAATTTAGACCTATGAATTTCAAAAATAACAGTTTAATCCTTCAAATTTTATAAATGACATAACTTTTAAACTTTTTAAGTTGAAAACAAATTAATAAATCTAAACTGATTAAAATTAACTATTGGTCATCTTTTATATATATATATATATATATAGTCATTTATTGTCAAAACTAATTTTTTTTCAAAATTCTTACCTAAAATTTTCACTAATCAGCAAAATAATACCTTTATTAGAAATATAAAAATATGTGAAATAACTTTCATGGGGGAATTTTGTTGAAAATAAGTTAGTTTAGTTACCTAAATAATTTTATAAAATAAATAACTTACCTCAAAGCACCCAAATAATCTCTTTACTCTCTTCCTTTATCTATTTTCTTGCACTCTCACTCTCCTCTTAGCATGAGTGTGTGTGTGGGTGTGTGGGTTGTTTATGATATCCCCCACCCTATAATATCTACCGCCCATTATCTTTATATTATATAAAAATAATATAATAAAGACATTTTTTACAACTCTTTGGCTCTTACTTTAGAAAAGTTACTCTCATACTGAGTAATTACATGGTAAATTTTAATTACTATAAGTTAATCTCTCCTTAAATATTACTCAATTCTAAAAAAAAGGGATATTATAATAATAATCTTTAAAGGAAGTGAATAGCCTTATATTTTATGTATATTATCCCATGTAATCCATGAACCCTTATGTACTCACATATAAATAGCATTCTTTGTGCCTTTTCCTCAATTGATGTATCCTTTTTTTCTCGGGAGATATATTCTATCGGCTTAATCATTTAAATTAGAATGATTAGGGAATATAAAAAATATCCACCCTGTTACAAAGTAAAGGGAAAGATGACTAAAGAAAGGAAGAATCAATAGAAAGTAAGAAAGAATGATTCTCGTTCACTATTCATTGTTATCTCAAATATATTACATATGCCTTCTATTTATATGCACAACTCTCTAATCTATAATTAATGTAATTCCATAATTATAGTAATTAGGAAAAAACCCAGTGAGACAAAAACCTAACTAAAGAAAAGAGTATATCATTCATTGATACATTGTTTAGGTGCTTCCTCATTAAAAACCTTTCTAGAAAAACCCAGTAAGACAAAATCTTGATAAGGGAAAAAAAGTACAGCGTGTATCGACTTTCCATCTTGATTACATCTAATTTACTCCCCTTGATGACTACATTACTTCCAATGTCTTTTTGAGAATGTCTTCCTTTAAGCCACTAAACATTATATTGTTCTCTATGGAATAATAAAAGAATTACCATGAAATTAAAATCATTCAATCTTTTTTCTTATTATCCATTGTGTACTTGCAAGAACTAAATTTTTTATCAATAAAATCATAATGAATACAATAATCTCTAAATGTTATCATAAGGTACTTCTAGAATATCAAATAATATATATTTTGCATGCAAAATTATCTTTGGATATGCTTCTGGAATTTTGGATCCTTTGAAGATTCTTATACAAGCTTCATCATTTAATGAGCCATATGCATAGGCTATGTATAGAACAATATCTAACAAACGCATAAATGTTCTTTCATAAATTGCCAGATGAATAATATAGATAAAATTGTTGTATCTACCAAAAAATCATATGGCTCATCATAATCATATTAGACTTTGTGAAAATTCTTATTTTCACATGAACATTCATATATTCCAACTTGGACAACATGTCTTTAATTATCTTAATATAATCATATTTGCGTCTTTTTCAATTTTTCTCTTTTCCTTTTGGCCAATCATCTTTATAATATCCTCATTTAATCACATGATATCATATTCAAAGTTGTCAACGATTTTATCTTTTCAGTTCCATTTTTCAGGTTTTAACATAACTAAACAAGATCTATATTACTTTGCATGTACCTAAACCTTTCTCAAGTTTTTTGCAACTAGTTATGTGTCGGCACTCTTCTGGAGTACCCGCCTACTTAATATGATCATCTTAATTGTATGTCTAGTTAATCCATAATATTTATATTTGGAACCGAATAGTTTATCACGTTTCAAGCAAGTCTCACATGTATCTATCCTGATTGGATCATTTTTAGTTGGAATATGAGATTTAGTAAATCTCATTTAGGTCAGTACTTCCATCTAGCAAATATTTTACAATATTTCATGAATTCAAAGGCTTATGAACTTCTGGTTTATACTTCTATACTTGAGGATATATACTTAATAGTAATAATGTATTCCATATATTCTCTATTCCAACTATTCCCTCCTCATGTTAAGAAAACAATGTCAAATAATAATTGACTAATCATGCAGTATAAGTCTCCTATATCCATTTGTTTCCATTAGAAACATCATTTTGGTTCATTTAGAGACAAACAAGGAAAATAAGGTCCTTACCCAACATTTATCTCAACTTTCTTTCTATACGCATAGTCAATTTTATTTGAAAACAATCAGCACATAATAATTTTTTAATAATATGTTGGCTATTCATAAATAATCTTATGATTCTTCAATAGATGTCAATACATAATCTTATTTATAATTTGTTGCATTATATGTATGACTAAGATGATCAAACAGGTCATAACAACAATAAATTTGTTTGTATCAGTAAACTTCTGGTTAACTAGAACATATGTCTCAAGCAATCGTAAACTTTTGAATTTCTATAAAATCATAATCTGACATCCATTTTGGGAGAACTATTAGGCTTTATGTGAGAAGTATATGAATATTACTTTTTAAAAATTAGCTCACACTTTTATCCTAACAATCTCCCCCTCAAGTGTGAGTCATATAAACATATATACGAATAAAAATTAAACTTTAAATGATAAAATAAAAAATATAAGTATAATATCAAATAGGATAATGAGAGAGAGAGAGAGAGAGAGAGAGAACCAATACATGAGCAATATTAAATAAATATTCACAAACACTAGAAATTAAGTGCTATTAAGATTAACATGCTATATTTGTTATAACCTTGTTATTGCCTTTAAAATTTGAATTTTGAATGAAGATATTATATGATGTATGGAAAACAAATTTTGTTTGTGGCTGCATAGTAATTTTGACAAAAAGAAGGGTATCTTCTATAATATTAACGTCACTTTTAGAAAAGTGAAGAACATGGAAAGTTACAGGACAGGACCCTAAAGTTCATAAATGACATTTTAGTACCGCGAAATTTCAAAATGCCAAATGACTCCATATTTCCGAAAATAAACGTGTTCCCCTACAAAATCTAATTTTAAGGCTATTTTACACATAATTTTTTAAATCTTATCAACATAATTTATTTCAATATTTGACCCTTTACCAATGTGTCTTGGCATATGATAGGTATGAGACCAATAACCCTTACCACCACAGCGATAACATGGATTTTTAACATATTTATTATGCCCACTAGTTTCCCTTTTGTGTTCTTATCAATAATCTTTCTCTACTTCATGTAAAATTTGAACTACCACGGTTACAACCATGGCCATACCCAATGCTATAGCCATGTTTACACCATGATTTTGAAACTCGGACCACACCGGCAAATTCAGACCAGAAACTGGTGAACCAGTCCGAGTTAAGGGGTGACCCCAAGTTCTGAGTTGACTCAGGGTCAACTCGGCTTGACTTAGCCGAGTTGACTGAGTCAGGAGTCCGCTCTTTTTTTTCTAAGTTGCTTGAAACACTCACAGCTCTCCGCTGACTCGCGATTAACTCGATGGTGAAAAAAAAGCGAGACATAAAAGGAGGAGGGAGGAGAGAGACATCTAAAGAATCTGATTGATCTCATTTTGTCGTAGTTTGGTGTTTCTTCGATGATCACTCTTGCAAGACTCACTGTCGTCCATGATCGTCTCTATCGCCAAAATCCCATCATCATCGGTCATCTTTCCAGATCGAGGACAATTCCAATCTTCTGGTTCTTTGTTCACAGTTTCCAAATAGATCATGATGAGAAGGGAGCTAGGGAGGAGAGAAGAATGGAAGCATTGTCTCAATGAAGGTGAGAATGGAGGCATGGAGAGAGAGAGAGATTATCATGAAATATGAGTGCTCTTGACTTTTGGGTGCTTGAAACTAGTCTCTTTTCCAAATTGCCAATGGTTAAAAGGGTGTTTCAAAACCTATTGGATATTTTCCTAAACCTTGATATTTTATTATTTCCTTGGTTGAAAAAGAATCTCATTGAGCGCAAAAAAAGGATCCCTCTTAGCCTATAGTAATAGATTGATGATGCTCATGTATTAGGAGAGTACAATTAGGTGTAGAAGGAGCAGGGTCCCCCACAAAATCTAATGGATGCCCAAGTTACTTATTTATATAAGTAATGTAAATTATAAAATAATTTATTTATTATAGAACCAATTGTCATTGATGGTATATGATATGTGATGTTAATTTGTTAAGGAAATTGTTAAGAATATTTGATAAGTATATCATTATTTTACTAATAATTAAGGTATTGAAATGATATATAGAATTTTAGATGGTATGATAAAAAAATTAAATTTTTTTATGCATCATCGGTCTAAGCCCAGGTTGACTTCGGTTTGACCCACTAACCCTTGACCTAGTACCCCGACTGGTTCAGTGTCTGGTCCGAGTTTCAAAACCTTGGTTTACACCCATATCCACGACCACAATTAGATTTATTTGCTACTTTATTCACTTATGGGAATGGAGTTGAGCCCGTTGGATGAGATTCATAATTCTGGCAACAAAAAACTTATTGTTTTGTTTAGCCACATGGAGTTAATAAATTAATTTAGCATATTTCTTAAGACCTCTTTCACAATGTTGCTATTGTAGGAGCAAATTGGATATTTCATTTATAATGAGGTTTTGAAAGAACAATCATCTTCTGTTGATCGTACAATTCCTTTAACTTGTTCTAAAGAATCTATTAATGCCAAATATTTAATTTTAAGGCCTTCATGCAAATGGTGGCATATAAAAATCATGGATAGACATTTAAGATAAGTAGTTTTCTTTGATAATGATAAGGGCCACAAATTCAAATTTCATAATATTTGACATAATTCAAAATAATGCAAGAAAAAAGAATTCAAGAAATATGAACTATAAAAATGCAATATAATAACAACAAATCATAATAATAGAAAATTCATAAAGACAATAAATAATTCATAAAGTATGATATTATAACAAAAATTAAAACTTTATGGCTTAAGGCCATTTAATACTCATGGCTTCAAGCTAATTAATCTCATAATGAGAAATTAAATCTATATGGCTTCTAGCCGTTTATCTTAGGATAAAAATTGAAAATGACTTCTAGTCATACAATGAGATAGAAGATGAAAATTATATGACTTTTGATCATGTAATTTCTGTAACATCCCAAAAATTTGAAATTAGGAAATTAAATATGATATGGGATTTATGGGAAATTTAGCCTTAATTATTTTAAAAGTAATATTTGGAATTAAAGGCATATTTCTTGTAAAATTAAGGACAAATAGTTAGGGGACAATTTTTGGGCTAAATATTTAGAGATAATATTTCATGGCCTAAAGAAATCAATTGTGAACGAAAAATCCTTAATTAGAATTAAGGGTTAATTTCTAAGCGCCTAACTAATGTTTGCAATTCAATTATTTTAGGACTATATTGCAAATAAAGGCCTTGTAGAAAATCAAATTGGTATTTTAGTGAGTAGGCCATATACCCTTTACATTCAGGACAACACTCATTTCCCTCTCTAATATGTTGACACCTCAAACTTCTTTATTCCTCCATCTCACGCCACATCACCTTCACCCACTCCCTTAATTATTCAATTATTCCATCTAGTCAAACACCTACCATTTCAATATCCATTCCTTCTGCCAATATATAAGCCACATACTTCCCCATTTCCCATTTCCATTTCTCTTTCGTATCCATTTGGTCATCGAAATAGAAAAGAGAACTGAGAGATCGTGAGAGAGCAGAGGAAGAGACCTTCGACTGTTGCATGCAGGCTGAGATTCTGAGTTAGGTAAGTCTTTCGGATCTTTTCCCATCTTAATTTGCCTTATTAGCTACTGGTTGGGGGATTTATGAACCGATTAAAAGTTTGGAAGTTAAAGAGAAGAGTGAAAGATATAGGAATTAAGCCTTGTAGTGTTATTGTTGCATGTTGATTTCAGAGTTATTTTTCGGTTCCTTTGGTTCTGTTGTTGAGCACTGAAAACAAAACATGCATTATGGGTCTGTAATGGCATGTTTTCTACAAGAAAAGCAATGATTCTATGGTTACACATATAAATAGGAACATAAATGTTAAATGGGAAATGTTGTTTCTGATTTTCTAGAAAAAAAAAAAGAGCAATTTGTGCAAGCTATTTTTGAGAGTTAGAGCTTGATTCTTTCTGTGATATTTTTACAATATATAGTACACTCCCTAAGCTTTATAAAGAGTGTTAGATCACCTTAAATGGAGGTCTGTAGCTCAAGTTATGATTTTTCAAAACTGAGTCATGAATCTGGAAAAAATCTAGACAATGTTCTGACGTGTTAAGCTTCGTGTAAGGAAAACCCAAAACAAATAACCTCATATGACCACGAAATTTGGTGAATATATAGTACACTTATTGAGCTTTAATGTGATAGGTAATTTGTTGAATTCAGATAAGTATGTAAGAAGTTATGATTTTTCAAAGTTGAACTATGAAAACTAATAAGTTTCTGTTCCTAGATTGGGTAGTGCTTAAGTTTTTGAAATTTGGGATTTTTTCTCATGCATAAATCAATTTAGTGACTTTAATTTACAAAAATAGACTTATCAAAGAATAAATAGAAATTGGAATCACTCCATTCGGAGTTATATAGACCAAGTTATGAATTTTCCAAACACCTGTGGAAATTAAAGGTCAATTTCTGATAAGTCTTAGAATAGTCACATAAGTTGCTAATCGTGTTTAACCTTCAAAGTAGAAGTTTCTTTGGATAAATTAAAAGGTTAAATGGCTAAGATGATATTTATTCCAAAGAAAATAGTGTTTAGTTAAATAAGTCCCCAATAAGCATACATCCCTAGTCATAAAATACTAAAGGACAAGCATTTTGGGGTGGGTCTAGAGAAGTTAAATCTTAATTATGTCATTAAGATTAGATTGGTTAATGACCAATTCTCCATATAAATGTTACTTATAGGAAGTGATATTTGCTAAACTTGAAGGACATCCATATTGGAAAGACTTGTACGGAAAGGGTATTGTCGGTAAGATTAATAGGCAGTAACTCTAATATCACATTCTTTACATAGCTTTATATGCTTGTGTATGCCATATTTGTATGTCCTACCTGAATGAGGCCAGCACTACTCGTGGCTTGATTGAGCGGAAGAGCCGACTATGGGACTAGCTTCTCAATGACTAGACAGGGCCTAGTGTATTCAATAATTTTAGTATTGAATTACCTGAAATGAATTTCCTTGTGCTAATGTGTTAGAAAATCATTGAATGAACTCTTGTATTACAAGCTGCATATAGAATGTAATACTTGTCGTATGAAATTTGTTTGCCTTATATGTTGTTTGGACTACTCTGTTTGGTTAATTTACATGTATTGCATATGCTAAAATTTGAGATTAATAACCTGTTACTCTGGGATTCATTAATTTGAACCCCGGAGCCTTCCAATAATTCGGGGTGTGGGCAATTTGGTAAGCAGGGAGGAAAAGGCAAGGGCATTGTTATCACTTACGACCAAGAAGGTGGTAGAGCTGATAATGCAACTTACCTTATTTTGTTTCACCTTCTGTATATATATTCCTTTTGACTTAGTTAATATTTTGAAATAGCCATATGTGGCTATTAGGATGTATACCTACGTAGATGCTATGAATTGGTAGTAGTAGAATATTGTATTGCTACAAGGACGGGCACGTATATCACGAGCTCATAAATGAAATGGATGTATGAGTGAATGGTAGAACACTAAGGTTAGATATAATATATAAGAAATACTCTGATGAAATCTAACCAGCTCTAAGAGTAGATGTATTTGTTAATAAGAGTTTGAACCACTTATTTAATGTTGTTTTGTAAGTTTTAAATTTTCAGAAAATCTCATTTGAACTATAGTTTTGAAATCTATAGATGGGTTAAGTTTTTAGTATATTTTTTAAAGGAAAATTTTTTTACATTTCGGGATCAAACCTGAGCCCAGTGGTTTAAATTCTTTATTAAATAATACATTAAATTGTATTAGGAAGATGCCACTCTATTCTAGATATAGAGCAATGAGGTGTTGTATTTTCAAAATAAGATTCAAAGAAATATGAAATAATATAAATATATAGTGTCGGCTGATCATGAATCATAAAGGGGAGGGGATATTAAAATAAAAATATGTAGGTGGGCAGAGGAATCTCATGAGGAGATGTAAACGCACATCCAACATTATAATTTATAATGGGAAATTAAACCAGTATGCTTCTAGTTATATAAAAGTGAATTAAAAGTGATATTGCTTCTAACCATATTATATCAAAATAAGAAATCAAAGTGGTAAGATTTCTGGTCTATTTTTAGAATAAGAAATTAGAGGTGTATGGTATCCGGCTATACTTAAATAACAATATCAATAATATAAAAGAATTTGTAAAGAAAATCAAAATAAAAAGAACGGTAATAATCTCCAAGTTTAGTCATGGAAACTAATGTTTAAAACAATCGATAAAAATGTCTTTTAAATTACCTATAGTGGCTTAGATTATCTCAGATAGATAAAATAAACTTATAATTAAAGAAGGTAGATGAAATCGTTAAATAGACGATGAGAGAATCATACATATAACGTTTTATAAAATAAAGGGAAAGATGAGTAGAGAAAGGAAGAATGAATAGAAAGTAACAAAGAGTAATTCTCAATTCATTATCCAATGTTGTTTCAAATACATAACATATGCCTTCTATTTATAGGCACAACTCTCTAATCTACAATTAATGTGATTTCATAATCATAGTAATCAATGAGTGAGAATAAGAACCTATGGGGAATAAGAAACTATGGGAGATACGGACATCCACGAATAAAATATTCATAACACACCCCCAAGCTTTTCTATTATCTATAGTTTGACCTTAATGCTATTGGACTTGGGCCCTAATGCACTAAAGGTGAACTATGTATATTGCAACAATTTCATAAACTAAAGGCATAGATGGTAAGGGATTTGGTTAAGTCTTAAAGGGATGTGTGTTCAATCCCCGCTGCGGTCGCTGAGATTCATTCGGTAGGCAATCTCGTAAGTTTCCATTAATTGCTCAAAGAGCCCGGGGCCGTGCCCTGACCTTGGTGGGAGACTGATGTTAAACTCATCCAAAACTTTTTCTTGTATAAAAAAAAACAAGAAAAAGAAAGAAAGAAAGAAACTAAAATGGTGTTGTCCTCTAAAACAATTAGTGAAAACTGTGATTATTAAGAAATAAGAAGTGAGATCATTACGTTTATCTTTAGTATAAGGAAAAACATAGAAAAGCTACATACCCTCTTGTTTTATTTAATTGGATCTTCTTTAATTAATTTTATCTTAACTTTTTTAACCTGAATGTTTTCTTAAATTATAAAACTTTTTTTTTAAAATGAAACCTAATTAAGCATGACTTAATATTAATTTAAGCTTAGCTTCCGGTCAAAATCATGGAAGGGTATTATTTTAGAATGAATTCAAATTTAATAATAGATATTTAATTATAAATATTTTGAATCAAGGAAAATTAAACAAATGTAATTCAAGGCGAGACCCAAATTTATAAACTACATAAAATTCTATATATGAAAAAAAAAATTTATATATACTTAATTTAGAACCCGTTCGATGAAGGGAGCAAAGTGGATAAATTATAATCTATGAAAAGATACTAAAATCAGGACATGTCCCAACTCAGTAGCTCTTTATTTCTTTCTTTCTTTTTTTTTTACCAAACAGATATAGACTTTAGTTGTTTTTGTAACATTCCAAATTTCTAGGATTTGAATATTGGAATATTGTATGGAAAATTTAAATTATGAAATTTGGGCTAAAATAATTATGAGAATAATTATTGAAAATTAAGGCCTATTTTTTCTTAATTTATTTCGGGAAAAGAATAAATTTAAGGAATATTTGTAAGTGATAATTTTAGGCTTAAATATTATAGGATTAATATTTTATGGCCTACGAAATTAGGAACTTAATTTTTAGATTATTCAATAATTGAAAATAAATAAATAAAAAAGAAAGATAATAAAAAAGAGAATTTAAAGAACAAAGGGATCAAGGCATGGGTTTCAAAATTAACAACCCATAAAAAGCCCAAAATCCTATATCCTGCATCAGTGAATAAATGGGCCACGTAAGAAACACACATTATAATCAATGAATCACTTTTTCTCCCACCCAACCCGACATGATGGAATGCAGAAACAATTTTATTTTATTTTTTGGACCACAGAAGCCCATTCCTGCAGCCCACACCACCTCCAGTCAAACACCCATTATCCAAGATCCATCAACCTGTCAATAAACGAAGAAGCAGTCTCATAAACCAGAAGCCAAGCACGTTGAAACCGCCGAAAATAGGTCCAGATTTCAGCGAAAGATCAGCCAAAGATCATCAGACGTTACCTCTCGAGCCCTGTGCTTGATAACCATAGGAATTTTTTTAAAAAACCTTTCGTTTCAGCCTCATTTGTTTCCCATCTCTTTCGGCATTCAGAGAAAAAGAAGAAGAGAACTAACAGAGAAAGTAAACCGAGAGAGAGAGAGAGAGAGAGAGAAGGAAGAAGGAAAGTGAAAGAGAGGCAGAGTGTGATACAGAGGGAGAAAAGCTGAGGCTCATCTTTGTCTCTGTTTTGCATCAGTAAAGCAGAGGAAAAACAGCAAACCAACGCCATCGTCCGAGCAAACTCAACTAAAGGTATTTGTTACGGATATATTAAAAGTGGGCTCAGCCCAGATACGATGGATTATTTACAATATCTTAACAACTTCCTTGGATCAAGGAATAATCTATTGACATAACTACCAAGATCATAAGCGCCCAACAATTTAGGATCTGATCAACTAAGGATATATCATATCTTTAATTGATCATATAACATAAGTCCAAGAATTTAGGGCCCAAGTAAGTCTATAAATAGGGTACAAACCCTAACAAGGTACACATGCTCTAATTCTAACTTTTAGCATTCAGTACACATAGAGCACACACCCACACTCCCCTTTAGCTATAAACCTATTGTTTACAGTCGAACTACGTGGACTTTGATCCCACAAAGTGGTATGTAGGCCCCTGGGATTTTACCTCAGGCCAAGTCCAATGTGTGTTCTAAACCAGAACATTGGCGACAGCCGTGAGGACTATAAAGTTCAATCCCCGTGACCGGTAATGGCTAACACCAGAAGCAGAAGCCACATGCTTGCACACGAGCAAAGTCAAGAATGGAATAATGATGATAGTTAGCAATAGGAAGAAATCCGAGGTGACAATCAAGGGCCGTTGGAGGAACCATAGGATACGAATCCCCCTCACCCTAAGGACGGATCCACAGACCAAACATTGCAGCAGGCCAATTAGGCCAATTCCTCACTACTCAAGTGAATTGAGAATGCCGAAAGACGTAGCGAACTTCAGAATCAAAAGATTGATCGCATTGCCGAGATAATGGAACAACTCCTCAAGCAATTGTGGAACCAAATTCAGGGGGAATGTCGAGATGATAAACACAATGAGGATGGAGACAACAATCAGCATACTATTGATCCACCTCACTCTGATCAGCCCGAACAGGGCAGAATAGCTTCGTCCATTAATCTTGAACAAAATAACCATCAGGATTTAGACCGAGATGATCAACCTCAAACGTCTTAGAAAAGCAATCATTCCTCTTAGGCTCAGGGAGCTCGGCAAGGCGCTACCGGAAAACATAAGATGTGGTACGGAGAAGGAGGATAGAACAGTAGCCTGTTCTCGGATGAGATTACGAAGGCAGACTACCCAAAGTAGTTCAACACATCCGACTTACCCAAGTACGACGGAAGTTAGGACCCCCAAACACATCTTAACACCTTCGACACTGAGATGCCCGTTTGAGGGTTTAAGGGACCAATCATATCTCGGTTGTTCACCTCAATCTTGCAGGGGCTGCACAAATTTGGTTTCAGACCTTACCCCAAAATCTATCATTGACTTCAACGATCTAAGCGAAAAATTCCTGCTGAATTTTGCAACAAGTAAGAAGCAACCCAGGTCGGTATACACGCTAGGGAGGATCAAGCAGCAGTCCGGTGAAACACTCCAAAAATACTTGGACCGCTTCAAAGCGGTTGCTTTGCAAATTCAAGGATTGCCAGAGAGTGTTCATGTGCACTTGCTAATATCTAGCTTAGACAGTGAATCAAGGATGGGAAGGTCAGTCTTATCCACCTAGATCAAAACTCTAGAAGAGTTTCATCGACGGGCTAAGAAGTATCTGGACATTGAGCAGATGCAAATAGCCAACACGCCGAGCAAAGAAAGGCAAAAAAGCCCACCACCGAAAGGAAGGGATCAAGAAGTAAAGGACCGATCGAAGAATCCAGACCAGAAAACTCGAGGTGAAAGATATAAAGAGAAGTATGAAAAATATACTCCCTTGAATGTCTCGTGTGCTCAAATTTGGAGAGAGGTAGCACTAAATGAGATGAAAAAAGTAGAATGACTATGCCCACTGTATAACAGAGGCAAATTGGATCAATCTCGGTTTTGCAACTTCCACGATGGACCCGAGCACACAACTAAAGAATGTTGGGACCTCAGAGATGCTGTAGAGAAATTTGTCCGAGAAGGAAGACTACGGCAGTACGTTATCAAGACACAAGGGCAAAAGAGCAACAAACGCAAGCAGATAGACTGGAGTAAGAGCCCGGTCCCTCAAAGAAAGAAGCAAGAGGATGACCGAAGAAAGAATGATGATGATGACAAGTTCCCAGAAGCTAAGTTTGATTGTAACGTCATTAGTGGGGGTTATGGCGGAGGAGGCGATACAGCAAGTCAATGGAAAAAATACCTCCGGGAAGTTCTAACCATCAGGGGACAGCCAACTTTCAAACCATAACCTCTGCAAACAGAACCCCTCAAATTATTCTTCACTTAGGACGAGTTAAGGGACGTAATCTCAGGCCATCAGGATGGCTTGGTCATAACCGGCCTCCTGGGAAATGTCGTGTGAAGAAGATATTCATCGATCCCGGCAGCACAGTAGATATGATCATCCTGTGGGATGCCTTCAAGCAAATGAACTTGATCCAGAAAATCTGAAGCCGTGTAGAACAACCCTAATTGGGTTTAACAGAGAGAATACATGCCCTAAGGGGTACATAGAACTAAAAATGACGCTGGGATCTAAGGAAACTTTCAAGACCGGACGAGTCAAATTCATTGTGGTAGATGTAACATCCCATTTTCATAAGCATTTTTATACAGAGTCGAGTGTTGGAAACATTTCTTAAAATAAAGAGTAACTGCATAATATTGTATGTAATGTAAATAGTTGAATATACAGTCATCCATATGTCTAACACACTAAACTAAAATATCAAAAGGGTAAAGTCTCCACAGAGTCTTCATGCCGCCCTCTTACCCTTGTCCTCAATCCTGACTCCCTAGGATCCTGAGGCTACAACAGGGGCTGAGGTTCAATTTCCATTGAACCTCAGGTAACGGTTAACCTCATGCTTATGTAAACAGTATATGACAGTTATCACAGACATACAACATAATCATGATTTCAAAATACATATCCATATGTAAGGCAATAACATAACACAGCTACTGCAATATGTATGTTACCCCAGTCTGCACATAACCAGTGCCACGACGGCCCATCGTGTCCTCAGCGCTAGGAAAACTCAACGGTGTTATCAAGACTATAACCCGTATATAATTCAACTCTCATGAGTAAATTTCAAAACAGAGTATTATCATGTGAAAACAACAATCATATATAACCAAACCATAAGCATAAGAGTTAAGGTTACAATACGCGTCCGTACCTGAGTTCGGCAAATTTCCGAGTACGTTCACTGTCGGTGCGCGAGCACAGTCTATCCTAAAAGGGTAATTTTGTCTCAATTAATTCTCAAACAACATTTCAAGAGACACCTTGGCCATACTTGACATTTTTACCCTTGAAAGACTTATTTCTAATTATTTCCACTTAATTTTCGGAAAAACGTTAATTCAGTATTTCTGGGTAGAATTTCGCCTAACTTCGAAAAATCATAACTAATTCCATAAAAATCGAAATGAGGATCCGTAAAATTTCCCGGAATCCTTGAGATGTCTACTTTTGAGGAAAAATACTTTAACTTACCCAGAACTCCTGGATAAATCCCAGTTTCCAGAATTCAAACCATTGCCCAGATTTTCGCCCAGAAAAGGTAACTTAACTTCTAAGATTTTTATCTTTTTGCACAGAGCTTCAAATGACACACTCTTTATAGATTTAGAAAGCCCTATAAGTATACTTTCATCATGAATTTTCCCAGAATTTTAGAACATCATCTTCATCATAAGATACTAGCATTTTTACTACTGACTCCAGAAGTTCGTATTTGCTGAAATTTCGCCAGAGCTTCGCTATTTTGATCCTAATCTTCCAAAAATTTTGATATAACCTCTTCTTCATCAATTTTTCGAAATAAAGACAATGGAAACCTCAAAAACATGAAAATAAAAATGTATATGGAAGATTGAAGATTAAAATAACTTTTCTAGCATTTCTACTTATAAACTAAGAATTTAAACTTAAAAGCTAAAAACTCTTATACCTCTTGAAGACCTCTTGTCTCTCTTTCTCCAGCAGCTCCTCCCTCTCCTACTCTCTCTAAATTTCGGCCAAGGCAAGGGATTTTGGTGTGAAGGATGTGTTAGCCCAAGCCTTCTATTTATAGGCAAGAGGGGGTTAAACATCTAGCAACTTTGGTTTAATCTTGGCTCTTGGATCATTGCTTGGAGATGAAGACTTGATCTTGGCCCCTCAATCTCTTCTTGGCCGAAAATTCCTCCCCCTCCCCTTCTAGAATTTGCTTGCTTGGTCTCTAAGAAAGCCTCTTCTCATTAAGCAACCTAATTAACCTCCAAAACTTAATTTGGTTAAGTGTTAATTAGTGTTTTGATTAAAAATCCAATTTTACTTTTGGAATCCTAATTTTATGACAAGATTTATGGTGATTTTTATCTTTCAAAATGCTTAGGTTTGAATTTTACAAGTTACCGAAATTAATTTTAGGAATAGCCCAGTTGAAGCTTATAATTCACTGATCTCAAATATGTATCTATCTTGAAGATTTAGCTTCAAGATTCCAAGTTATGATTTAATCTCTATAGGTTTCCATTTAATTTTATGTGATTAAGTCTTTCTTAGCCACCAAGACAAATGTAGCTTCTTCTTCACACTTTTGACTATCTTCTTTTTATTTTTCTCTCCTTTTTCTTTTAAAATTTCGCCCCCCCTAGGTTAATTAATTTAGTTTTGTTTTTAATGTTTCTCATATTTATATGGAAGAAATTCCCTCATTGGCTCCCTTAGTTTTTAGGATTTAAAGTTAATATCATGGTATAATTTATTTATTCTTTTATTGAAGAGATTTCCATCCCATAGGGTTAAATTAGGAATAATGAGTTAAATCCTAATTAAATCCTAAAATATTGTTTTATAGGTTAACAAGCTAGATAAATTTTTAGATTCTTGAATTCCATGGAAAAATTGCCTATAAATGAAAATAACTATAATACCAAAATTTTAAGACCCCATATTCACCTATTTAAAATAGGTATTATTTATCGAAATATAATGTTTAAAATAAATAAATAAATAAATATATATATATATATATATATATATATATATATATATATTTTTTTTTTTTCCGGGTATTACAGCAGATTTCCCCTCATCTTATTACATCATCTTGGGTAGACCAACCATTCACAGCTGGGATATGTTAATATCAACCAAACATCAAAAACTAAAGATGGTAAGTAGTAAGAATGAGGTCGTCACTATAAAAGGGGATCAGAAGGAGTCTTGGCAATGCTATTTTTCAACAGTAAAAAACAATGAGTCAGGGACATCCTCGTCGCAGCAAAAGCCAGCATAAGACCCAATACCACCCAGCTCAAGCTTGGTAAACGTGGTTGAGCTGGACTTAAGAGAAGAAGCCAAATTGATGAAAACAAAGCCCAATGGAGAACTCGTTGATTCCTTCCTAGGAGATGAACCCAGCCAGGTTACCAAGATTGGTAACATACTCACAAACGAGGAATGGGCGAAACTAGAAGAACTATTGTTGAAAAACAAAGATGTCTTTGCATGGAAACCATCCGAGCTACTCAGTGTTGACCCCAACTTCTGTTGTCACAAGTTGACAATAATACATATCATATCAGATGATTTATATCAATATTTGACTTTTAACAAATATATTATGACATACGATAAATACACCCTTGCCACCATAAAAATAACATGAATTTTTATCATGTTTATTATACCTACTAATTCCCCTTATATGGTTCCTATCAATAATCTTTCTTCACTTCCTGTGAAAATTTATACCATCACAATTACAACCATATGTCCATATCTAAATGTATAAACATATTTCCATAACCATAAATTTATTCATTACTTCATTCACTTCTGGGAATGGAGTTGATGAAATTCATGATTCTTACAACAAAACTCATTGTTTTTATTGATCATGGCAAGAAATTAATTCAAAATATTTCTTGACTCTATGACAATATTGCTATTACAAGAACAAATTAGATATTCCCATTTATAATAAACTTTTAGAAGAACAATCATCTTCTGATGGTCATACAATCCCATTAATTTGTTCTAAAGAACAAAAGAATCTTTAATGCCAAATATTCAATTTTGAGACATTTATACAACTAATGGCATGCAAAAATAATGAATCAAGCCTTGTCTCATAACTTCAGGCAGATTAGTCTCTTGACATCAAATCAAATTATCATTTGATTTCAGGCCATATTATGCCTCTCTTGGCTTCTGGCCAATTTATGCTTCTTGCCTTCTCTTGGCTTCTGGGCAAATTATGCTTCTCATCATGAGAAATTAAATCACTTTGGCTTCCAAGTTCCAACTATTTATATTCAATATAAACATTGTTTCAAGCCATTATATGATTTATCATATAATGAAAATGATAAGAATAATAATAAAATGAAAAATAAATAAAATAATAAATAAAACATAAACAATAAATGTTATGTTAGTAACATAAAAGTAAACGTTATGTTAGCAAAGTTAGTAACTATCATAAAATCTCAAATTAAATTAAAATAATTAAAAGTAAAGATTAAATCTAGACTTCTAAGATGGAGTCGAATTAATAATAATAATAATAAAATCTTAACATAAAAGTAAATGTTATGTTAGTAAAGTTAATAAGAATAATAAAATCTCAAACATAAACAATAAAATACTGAAGAAAGAAAATATTAGAATGAAACACATTCTAATATAAAATATTTGCACAACATGATTTCCGGAACTCCATAACTCCATGTTCCCCTTTTTTTTAAAAATTATTATAATATATTATATTGGAAGAACAATATTATATATATATATATATATATATATATATATATATATATATATATAACATAAGAGAAAAAGGAGCAGATAAAGCGAATCAGGAGGAGATGCAATCAACCAAAACGTGGACCCCGCGCAAAGAAAAAGGCAACTTTCATTCACCGACTCAATTAAATATAATATAATATATTAATTATATCAAAACACCTAATCCTTACCTGCTCCACGCCTTACAGAATGTCGTCTCGGCTTGTGACCTGTACAAATCGACATTTGAAATGAAATTCACGTCGTTCGTCGGAATCTTGTGGTACAGTCGTGCCTTGATCTCCGTCAGTTTCTCGGGAGAATAAGGAGAGACAATCGTGCTGATAACGTATTATAAACTAAAAAAAATATAGGATAAAGACTAAAAGAAAGATTGGTGAAGAAAATTGGAAGTACTTCTTATTGATATTAAGTTTGTTTGGGTTGGCGGTAGCATCGGTAACTTAAAAACTATCTGACTTTTATAAGAGCAAGATATGAAAAAAGTAAGGTTAAGCTAATTGATGTGTGTTTGGATTGCGCATTTAGCTTTTTGCAGAAGTAGCTTTTTTTCCTAACTGAGGTGTGTTTAGACTAATGGTAACAGAAGTGATTTTTTTTTTCAAACTGAAGAGTGTTTAGATTATTATTTGAAAAGTGAATTGATATGAAAAATATAAAAATCTTGTTAAATACTACATATATATTAGTTTTATATATTTTGATAATTAAAAATTTAAATTCAACTTTAAATTTGAAAAAAGAAAATAAATGATAGAAGTTGTTAAAAATGGGAAAACAAAAAACAAAGGTAAAACAAAAGAATTAAAATTAAAAAAAAAAGTAAATTAGTACAGGGCATCATAATTTGACGCATATACCAAAAAAGTAAATTACTTGTGGTGGCCATGTGTGTTTGCGGCAAACACCCCATCCCCATGTACACATCATCATAAAAGACAAAAATGGTGGAGCCCACATGAGCCTAAAACGTACCGCACCTTGGAAAAAAGCAAGGAAACAAGGCTTTTAAAAAAGTCAAGTTATCTTGCTTTTTTTGTTTAGGCCCAGTGAACTTATTGGATGATCCAAACAGCTTGCTTTTTCAAGATTCAAGATAACTAGCGTTTTTTGCTTTTTCTATAGAAAAAGCTGGCTTATATGCATATCCAAACAAGCCTATTATAGTTTCACAAGCTTTTCTCATTACTTTTTCTCTCTCTACAGCTCTCACATATTCTTCTGCCTCTTCCATTGCAGAAATGGTGTGCGTGCGTGGTGTATATATAGAGAATGAAAACTGGGTCCTTGAGTGTAACATCCACCTCTAGGTCATTAATGTAATTTTCCCCAAACCAAATCTTCTATTCTTCCTTCCTAAGCCAAGTCGGTGACTGGAGAGAATTTATGAGTGTGGGACCCACATTTGGATATTATAATATATCACAATATAATATACAAGTGACAGAATGTGGGAGTTTTAGAGTCAATAGACATCCATATAATTAACATATTCATAACAATATATATATATATATATATATATATATATATATATTTGCTGAGTTATAGATATTCACTTACTGTGTGTGTTAAGTATGCAAACTGAATATATATGTTTATATATATATATATATATATATATTAGAGTTACAGATCTTGTTTTTACATATACATATAAAGTATAATCTCTTGAAGAGTTAGTAAATGTAATAATTAAGGAACATGGAGTCTAAAGTAATTAGAGAGACATAATAATAATAATTATGAACCTAAGTTTTGCTTAGAGTATCTTTATTAAATGATATGGAAAACCATAATTAGCAGTATGCTGTGGAAAATTATAGGAAACCATGAAAATTGAAGATGAAATACCACCTAAAGAGGGGGTGAATAGGTGATTTAAAAAATCTATTCGCTTAATTGAAAATTTCGCGAATTATAACTAAGCAGCAGAAGTTTAAGACAAAAGGACACGAGGCAATATATCATGGTTCGGTCTGATCTTGACCTACATCCATTCCCTAAGAACTCCTTGGGATTTCCACTAACTTTTCAAAGATTACAAATATGGGATGATCCTTACATTCACGAACTCACTCCCCCTTACTACTTGTAATCGTACACCCACAACTTAAGGTTCCACAACCTTAAGTCTTAAACAAAAGATAATGAAAGTGTTTTCAATTCCTCAAGAGCGAGTAATTAATGATCACTGAAGTACATAATACATCCGAAGATATTCGGAAATGAAAACTAATGAGAGTAATGAATCAGAGTAAATGCGCAGAGTTTTCGGTAGGTGGCGATATTAAATGATTGGGCTTTTATATCCCTTGCCATTAATGCCGTTGGGAGAAACTGGAAGATGACCGTTGTCACTTGTTTAAATTTCCGTTAGGCTCAAGTTCCTCCTTAACCAAAATGGACCGTTGAATCTCATTAAATGAATCTGCATCTTTCATTAAATATGATGGGCCGTTGGTTGTACTTGAAAGCTGGAATAAGAATGTCTCGAAGAATGTCTTTGTTCTGTTGCAGCGTTAATTCCAAATGTTGCTCTATTTTTCTGCTCTGCAATAAATGTCTGTGACGTTGTGATGTGAGCATTCGCTTTAATCCACTTTTCAATCAATGCTTCATTTTGAACCCTAAAATCACTGGGAAATATGTTAAAAATGTTTTACAAATGATTATTAATCAATCTAGAAAGTATCAACTTAAGTTCAAATCATTTGGAGAGTTCCAGGAAATGATTCACGATTTTTGCTTACAAGAACTCTAGTTCTTATGGTAAGAACTCTAGTTCTATGTTTTGCTCGCAGACTAACTTTCAAAGGAACTTGAGTTATTAAAGAAGAACTCTAGTCATGAACTCTAGTTCTTTACCAAGAACTCTAGTTTTTGTGCTTTCGAAAGAGATCCAATTGTTTTTCATCGTGAAGAACTCTAGTTCTTGTGTTTTCGAAAGAGACTCCGTTGTTTTTCAAAATGAAGAACTTTAGTTCTTTCTCAAGAACTCTAGTAATGAACTCTAGTTCTTGATTAAGAACTCTAGTTCTTATGTTTCTTTTTCTGATTGAAGAGTTTGGGCGAGACAGGCTTTCACGAACTCGAGTTCTTATAGCAAGAATTCTAGTTCTTGAATGAAGAACTCTAGTTCTCAAAAATTTCTTCGACACAGTGGCATGTTAAAGTGAAGAACTCAAGTTCTTAAGCAAGAACTCTACTTCACCATTTAAGAACTCTAGTTCTCATAGCCTTTTGGATTTTTGAAAAGTTTGTGTGATGCAAAGGCTGCGAACTCGAGTTCTACTCCTAAGAACTCGAGTTCTCAACTTGACTGAGTGAGAACTCTCTTATCAGAAGGCGCGAATTCGAGTTCTATGACCAGGAACTCGAGTTCTTACTGTTCAACTTCTCTAAAAACTTGAGTTTTAAAGGCCAGAACTCTAGTTCTTGTTAAACCAACAATTAACAAGTGTTTTTATCATCAAAACTTAAATTGAGAACTAACATTCTCCTCCTTTTTGATGATGACAACACTTGTAGTATATTTTAGAAAAGATAGCTGGTTTTTAAACAACAATTGAGGTTAACATTTCGGTGTCAATAATTAATCCAAGAGATTGAAGCATAGATTCTCAGCAGCACTGCACATGGATTACCAGTAAAGCAAGTACATAAGCTTTCAATCTAAGAAAACCAAAATATTTGCTATTGTATACAGATTGTCAGCAAAATCACAACAACAAATACAACTATTCAACAGAAATACATTAATCAAGAAAAAAACAGCTACTAATCTTCATCTAGCATCTAGAAAATAAGCAGAGCAACTTCATTCAGACATCAGCAATCAGCAGCTAATCTTCTCCCCCTTTGTCATCATCATCTCGAGGGATCATGGAGATTGGAGTTATTGTGAGAGGAGTCTTAAGAAGGTGAAGGACTTTTGCAAAGGTAGAGGGAGATTCTGGAGTGGATGAAGGTAGAATAGAGGAATGAGAGAATGGAGGAGCAGATACAGGAGTAGGTGCGAGAGTCAAAGTAAGAGTAGGATTGGAAGATGAAGGCTCAGAAACTGGAGCTAAAGAGGAGAGAGCAAGAGTAAGAATTGGTAAGGAATGAGAAGGAAATGTTTCTGGAGAGTGAGATGGAGACACATGAGGAGAGATATGAGGAGTAGAGTGAAAGATAGGATCAGGCATAAAGGTGTGTAGAGGAGAAAAAGGTGGAGGGGATAAACCAGATGGTTCTGCAGGTGCAGTCTGTTTCAGAAGCTACTTTACCTTCTTGTCCAGGGATTGATATGCAGTATGAGTAGACTCAAAACGTGGACCAAGATCTTCAAAGTGACCAATCACTGCATCAAGCTTCATATTGATGTCTGCTATTTCATCTGCCTGTTCATCCTGGACCTTATCTAGGGACTGGAAACTCTTGAGAACCTCATTAACCCCTTTCTTCGCCTCAGTCTCTATCTTTTTAGATATTTCAGGGAGCAAATTAGTTTGAAGAGTAGTAATGGCTGCTGAGATAGCTTTTTCAATGATTGTTTGAATTGAAGCTCCAAACATAGAAGTAGGAGCAGCAGCTTGAGTAAGAATTGATGCTCTGGCTAGTGAAGATTGATCCTCTACAGCTCTAGAATGAGTAGCTCTAGACTGAGTAGCTCTGGTCCTTGATCTGGAGGGAGCCCTAGACTGCCCAGACTCCTCAGCAAATGACAGTCTCATATAATTAAGCTGGTTTTGGCACATCTTAGTTGGTTTGATAGGCTTGGAATCTAACTCAAGGTACCAGATTTTATGATGGAAGAGAATCAGAGATACTAAATGAGTATATGGAAGGTGAGCTTTCTTCTGACCCTCAAATCTAAATTTCTTAATCTCATGGAAGAGCCAGTAACCAAGATTAAATTGGGTTTTAGCGATAATGGTTGCAAGTAAACCATAATCTCTTTGAGCAAGGTGAGTGCAATTTCTTCCTTTTGGCACTAGATTCCTAGTGAAAATATACCACAGGACTCTATACAAGGCAGGCATATCAATCGGTTGAAAGTTCAAAGGCCCAATTAGTTCACCTAGTCTAAGAATTTGGAATATTTGAGCATCTGTATAATCATAGACAAGTAGAGGAGGAGGATCTATGACTCCTAACATGTTGTTTAGATTTTTAGTAGTTAGAGTTACGCGTTTACCGCAAACATGAGATATCATTCTTTCTTCTACGAGGGTTCCATCAGAGCCAATCTCATTGGAAACTCGCAGGAAGAAATAGAATGCTCTAACCATTGAAGGACAATACGGGGCTTGAATACCCAGAAGGGGTTTAAAGGAGTTAAGGTAAGCAGATAAGTCTGGCCACATTAAGATTGAAAAGTTTGGAAATCAACATATATATTTGGGCAACAGTTTCGAATTCCATAGTCAGACCAAAACGTATGAACATCAGACGGGGGAATCGAAATAGGATTACAAATTAAATCTTTAGGAGGAATGGGATTCCTAGCAATGGCTATGTGAGAGGAAATACCAGGGGTGCGAGACTGAGACTGAGTTGCCGAAGGTCTGGGAGAAGAGCCTTGACCTTAAGATGGAGTAGGCTTCCGAGGGGATTTCCGAGAAGTTTCAGCCACTTGTTCTTTTCCTTTCCCAACGATAGGAGTAGCAGCTTGCTTTTCCTGCTGCTCACTTGGTTCCTTAATCACAATCCCTCTTGTTTTAGGGCGAGAGGGAGGAGTGGAAGAAGGAGACCCAACATCCTTTATTACCTTTGGTCTGTAACGCTTGGGAGGAATCTTATCTCAACGAGGTTGCTTAGGAGAAGGAGGTTTAAGAGGAGGAGATGAATTGGGGTTTTCAGATGAAGTGGAAAAATCATCACGCTGCTCAAGATTCTTGGTTCGCATTTTGTTGAATGAAAGGGTTCGAGAGGGTGAACTGGAGTTTTAGGGTTCAGAGTGCACGAAATGAATGAGAGAAAATCACTCAGCTTTATATAGGTTTACAAGAACTCGAGTTCATAACTGAAGAACTCGAGTTCTTCTATGAGAACTCACTGACCAGGAAGGACCGCCTATTGAGGAACTCGAGTTCTTTGAACAAAACTCGAGTTTGAGACTACAGTTCTTCTTTAAGAACTCTAGTTCTTATTTTACTTAAGTGATCACTAGACCAGAGGCCCTGGGAACTCGAGTTTTCCTTCAGAAACTCTAGTTCGAAACTAGAGTTCTAATCTAAGAACTCGAGTTCTTAACTTTTCGCAAATACCATAAACATGATCAAACTATGAATGGGCAGAAACTCTAGTTCTTGCATATGAACTCGAGTCACGAACTCAAGTTCTTTCTCAAGAACTGGAGTTCTTGAATTGCGTTATCATCAAAACTTGAAGAATTGAATCAGGAACTCGAGTTCTGTGTGTATGAACTCGAGTTCTTTACCTGTTAACTTTATACTCATCGAAAGAACTGGAGTTCTTGAGCTTCAAACTCAAGTTTGGCTTCCTCTGATCATCCCTGTTTTAAACATCCATAACAGAGACACCTGCAAAACAATATCTAGGCACTCTAAAGCTTAAATTAGTCTTGGATTAGGTAAACTAAATTGAAATATACTAGATTAAATGTGAATTACTTACAACTCATTGGGATTTACCATTCCCAATTCTTTTATGATAAAGAGAAATAGTTCCTTAGCAAGAGGTTTGGTAAAGATGTCTACCAATTGTTGATGAGTGGGAATGAACATCACTTTCACATCTTTTCTTTGAACATGATCTTGGATGAAGTGATGTTTAACATCTATATGATTTGTTCTGGTATGCTGTACTTGATTTTTTGCTAGACTGATTGTACTTGTGTTGTCACAGAGGAATGAAATTTCTTTCAGGTGCACTCCCAAATCAGACAATTGTTGTTTTAACCATAGAACTTGTGCACAACAACTGGAGGCTGCAACGTATTTTGATTCAGTTGAAGACACAACCATAGTGGTTTGTTTCTTATTGAACCATGATACCAATGATCCTCCAAGAAACTCACATTGACCCCTAGTACTCTTCCTATCAGTCTTGTATCCAGCATGATCCGAATCCGAGTAAGCAACTAGATATTCTTTTTGTCCCTTTGGGAACCATAGTCCAAGTTCTTTTGTGTCAGCTAGATATCGAAATATCCTTTTCACATGCTCTGCATGTGATTCCCTTGGTGCAGCTTGGAAACTGGCACAAATGCCTACGCTGAATTGAATATCTAGTCTGCTTACCGTCAGATATAGAAGGGATCCGATCATTCCTCTATATTTGGTGATTTTTAAAATCTTGTCCCTTCTCAGTATTAGCATCCAGTGAGGCAGTTGAGCTCATCGGTGTGTCTGCACCATTGCAATTCTCCATTCCAAATCTTTTGAGCAAATCCTGTAAGTACTTGGTCTGAGAAATAAATATCCCATCCTTTTGTTACTTGATTTCAGACCAAGAAAGTAGTTCAGCTCACCCATCATAGACATCTCGAATTCACTCTGCATTTTCTTTGAAAATTTCTCACACAAAGAATCATTAATAGAGCCAAAGATAATATCATCAACATATATTTGAACTATCGTAACTCTTTAAGCTTATTATTTTTAATAAAAATAGTAGTGTCTGCCTTTCCTCTAACAAAGCCTTGTTCTAGTAAGAACTTGCTTAAACGCTCATACCATGCTCTTGGAGCTTGTTTAAGACCATATAAGGCTATCTTTAAGCGATAGACATGATCAGGGTATTGGACATTTTCAAAACCAGGAGGTTGTTCTACATATACATCCTTTTGTATAAGACCATTTAGAAACGCACTCTTAACATCCATTTGATAGAGCTTTATTCCCTTGATGCAAGCAAAGGCCAGAAGTGTTGGACCTGGCTATCACCCAAGAGGGGGGTGAATTGGGTGTTTGATAAACTTTACGAACTTTAAAAAAAACTTTTCGCAATTTATAAATTGACAATTAGATATTCAAAGATGAGCATATACTAGAAATGTAAAAGATAAGGGAAGAGAGTATGCAAACTGTGATTTATCCTGGTTCGGTCCAATCTTTGACCTACGTCCAATCCCCAAGCTTCACTTGAGATTTTCAATCCACTATTTGCTTTAAACTTGATTACACGTTCTGTACTTGAAGTAATCCTCTCACTAGGATTCACTCCCCCTTACAAACCATAATCAATTCACTTGATTGATTACACACTCTGTACTTGAAGTAATCCCACACTCGGATTCACTTCCCTTACAAGCTGTAATCACAACAAAGTGTTTCCCACTCAAGATCACCCAATCTTGAGTAACTCTCATAATAATAGGATGTTTACAATGAATCTTCTCTCTCAGAAGTAAGTGAATAAACACTGAAGCACAATACATATAATCTCACTCTCTAAGCTAGATATATGATCATTGAGATATTCAGAGAGTAGATGAAGCAGACGTTAGAATATTGGCATTTTCACTGTGTAAGCTCACGTCACTGTTTTTGTTCTCCCTCTTGTATCTGTATCTCTTGTTCTTCGTTTCTGGGCTTCTTATATAGATGAAAAAGAGGAACTAGCCGTTGCATTTTCTTCTCTTTGATTCTTCAAAGTTCAGCTGTAAATCTGGAATATGACAGTTGCATATTTTGCTCTGTTCTTTCAATTCTCAGCTGGAATCTTGGAATATGTTGTTGCAGAGCGTCTTCCAGATTTTTAGTCATTCCATGATCTTAATTCGACCGTTTGAAGTGATCTTAATGTGTTGCAACGGTCTGAACTGAACATCTGAGATAAGGGAGAAGAATAAGCCCTGTTCTTGGTTCTTCATTAAATGCACTTATTCTGGATCTTTGATTCTCTCTGATCTTGTGATGAACCTGTCTGAAACTTATCAAAAACTTGATCAATAATGTTAGGAATAATAATATAACATGATATGATAATTTCAGATTAACCCATAAAGATTTCGCAAATTGGCGCAATCTGATTCTTATACTTCAGCGACGCAAACTGGAGTTTGGAAAGCTAAACTGGAGTTTGCAGCGGGCTAAACTGGAGTTTAGAAATACAAACTCGAGTTTAGGTCTTCCAGAGAGGAATATCGCGATTTAAGTTTTGGAGCACACTTGAACATAAGGCTAAACTCGAGTCATTAAGTGATTAATTTGACTTTTGGACTTTTGAAGTGAAAATAAGCTTAAGTCCACAAAGCTCTAAACTGGAGTTTTCAAATGCAAACTGGCGTTTAGAAGGTTTAGAATATTGATGAGCTCTCTGTCTGCCACAAACTGGAGTTTGTAAACTAAACTAGAGTTTACAGCAAGCTAAACTGGAGTTTGGAAATGCAAACTCGAGTTTAGGTCTTCCAGAGAAGAAATGTCATGATTTGAGTCTTGAAACACACTTGAACTTAATGCTAAACTCGAGTCATTAAGTGACTAACTCAAGTTTCCTTTAGAGATGAAAATATCTTGCTCTCTGTCAAGTGCAAAACTGGAGTTTGCTAACAGAAACTCGAGTTTTCTTCTCCATGGCTCAATCAAATATCCTTCTCACAAGTTCTTTGCTTTCTGACCTGATAAAGATCAATCCCTGGAATCCAGTACCTATCTCCATAAAGCTCTTTAAGTCTTCTTTCCATTGCAAGAAGAATCAGCTCCAAACTCACTGTATTCTGATAGTTATGATATGATGAATGAAGGTTGTTCTTTGCCAGTGTTTTTGCAGCATCTTGAATTTATAGTCAACTTTCGAAGATCATATCTCACTCATTTGATCTTTGTTTTCCATGATCTTTATGTTTCTGGAAAGGTATGTGAGTCTACTTTCATATGCCACTGATTTCAGCTCATTCTGATGTGTAGATTGTGAGATACACTCAAATCATTGAAGCTTGGTCTGCTGTGTGGCGTGAATTCCTGTTCCAACTTCTAAAATTCATAGCTCTCTCATCTCAGCTTCTTTGGGCATGAAAATTTGTCAAGATGACGCATTGGATGTCTAGTTTCATACAAAATTGATTTCACCTTAAACTGATCTCTAGTTTGGGAGATATCATCGAATTACCAGAGGTCGCCAGTTCTGATCGTGAAACAGAGTTGGACAGAGTTGCTGAAAGCTTGCTAAACTCGAGTTATTAAGTGACTAACTCGAGTTTTGAGTTCCAAACTCGAGTTTTCATTGTCTAACTCAAGTTTTGGTGATCCAGAGACGCCAGAGTTGCTGAAGACACTACAAACTCGAGTCATTAAGTGACCAACTCGAGTTTTGAGTTCCAGACTCGAGTTTTATGTTCTAAACTCGAGTTTTCTCATAATCCAGAGGCAGATCACTTCCTGTAATGTAGTAAACTTGACTTTTGAGTATTTGGCTCGATTTTGCTCATCCAGAACCTGATATATGCTTGTTTTAACTCTGAATTGAGTCATCCCAACTTCCATTTGATCTTGGAGACTTCAAGAATCAAACTAAGAACTTGTATAATGATTTTCTCAGTTTATTCAGCAAGTTCTTCTTTCTTTCTTCTCTCTTCTTGATTATTCTCCATGAATCAACTCTTTCTTTCTTCTATTCTCTTGTTCTTTCTCCACATGAAAAAATCTACATTAAATGTAGCAATTAGACAATGTATATGATATAAACTTTTTGCTCTTGCTAATGGCATCTATATAAGACATCATAAAAACTAATCATAACCAACAAGAAGAACACGTATGGCTTCCAATCTAGCTACAGGAGCATACGTTTCTTCATAATCAATTCCTTCTTCCTGATTATAGCCTTTGGCAACAAGTCTAGCCTTGTTTCTGACTATAATTCTGGATTCATCTCATTTGTTCTTGAATACCCATTTAGTCCTAATGACCGGATGGTCCTTAGGTCTAGGTACTAAGTCCCAAACTTGATTTCTATCAAATTGATGTAACTCCTCTTGCATTGCGATGACCCAATCATTGTCTCATAGGGCTTCATCAATTTTTGAGGGCTCAATTTCAGATATGAAGGCAGAGAACATGACCTCATTTAAGACACTATTTCTAGTTCTCACACCTTGGTCTACATTTCCTATAACTTGGTCAAGAGGATGGTTCCTAATGAACTTCCAATCGCTAGGCTGAGATTGATCAGGGTGATTTTGTGAATCATTCTCAAAAATATCTTCAGAATGTTCAATAGAAGCAGGGGTAGATTTTGAGAAAAAATTGATTTTTCTGAATTAATTCATCATCCTCATCCATCAAATTTATTGATTTTGACTCACAGAATATTACATGTATTGACTCTTCAACTATATGGGTACATTTATTGAAAACTCTATATGCTTTACTCCTATTAGAATAACCAAAAAAGATACCTTCATCTGATTTAGAATCAAACTTACTCAGGTTATCCTTACCATTGTTATGTACGTAGCACTTACAGCCAAAGATGTGTAGATGAGCTAAATTTGGTTTTCTCCCTTTGTAAAGTTCATAGGGTGTCTTATTCAATTTCTTTCGCACATAGGTTCTGTTTGAGATGTAGCTGGCTATGCTCATGGCGTCTACCTAGAAAACTTGTGAAGTTTGATGTTTATTCAACATTGCACGGGCCATCTTAGTCAATACTCGATTTTTCCTCTCCACCACACCATTTTGTTGTGGTGTCCTTGGAGCTGAGAAGTTATGATCTATGTCATGAGCTTCACAAAATCCTTCAAAGGCTTGATTTTCAAATTCTCTACCATGATCAGTGTGAATAGCTGCAATGCATATTCCTTTCTCGCTTTGCACTTTCTTGGCAAACACACAGAATAGATCAAACGTTTCATCTTTTGAAGATAAAAATATTGTCCATGTAAAACGAGAATAATCATCCACTATAACTAAGGTATATAAATTTCCTCCTAAGCTTTTCACTCTGGCAGGTCCAACCAAATCCATGTGAAGTAGCTGAAGAGCCCTATTTGTTGAGATCTCAATTTTATTTTTGAAGGATGATTTAGTTTGTTTGCCCTTTTGACATGCATCACAAATCATATCATTTTTAAAATGGATTTTGAGCAAGCCAATTACTAAATCCTTTTTCAACAACTTGTTCAGCTAGTGCATATTTACATGAGCAAGTCGCTTATGCCACAGCCAACTCTCATCCAAGTTACTAACAAAACATTTTTCTGAAACAGTTTTTGGTAGATCTAATGTATAACAATTTCCTTCTCTAGGAGCTTTGAATAATACCTTGAGTTTACCTTTGTCAATGGAGAAATCATCTTTGTTCACAATGAGACATTCTTTTGAGTCGAAGATAATCTAATTGTTCTTGTCGGCACTTTGACTCACACTTAGAAGGTTATGACATAGTCCTTCTACCAGATAAACATCCTTGATGAGAGGTCCTTCTTTTGTTCCAATCTCACCTATACCAGTGATTTTCCCATATTGATTTCCTCCGAAAGTGACTTTGCCACCTTCTCTTGATTTTAAAGTAATAAATTTCTCTTCATCACCCGTCATGTGTCTTGAACATCCACTGTCAATGTACCACTTATTGATTTTGGATGCTTTCAGACAAACCTACAAGACAAGAAAAATTAAGTTTTAGGTACCCATCTTTTCTTGGGTCTTTTGGGGTTAGTCTGAGGTTTAGGAACATAGGTTCCTTTAGGTACCTATTGATAATTTCCTACAAGTGTGTCTCTTCTTTCCTTTTTATGAAAGCATAATGATGTATTATGTCCCTTCCGATTACAGTAATTACAATGAGCAAAAGATTTGATGAATGCACTGTTTTCTGAAAGTAATTCAAGTATGATTTTCTACCAATTTTCTTTTTACCCTTCTTGTCCAAAATAGGATTATATCCTATGCCCAATCGATCATTTGTAAAACGTTGAGCATTTAAAATCACATTGAGCATTTCACTCCCTCTAGTGAATTTTTCAAGAGTTTTTGTAAGATATGAATTCTTTTTCTTCAAATCAAAACAGTCTTCACAGATCAATGTCTTTGTCAGTAAAATTTTTAACTTGCATTTCAAGAGTAGTATTTCTCCTTTTCAAATCAAAATATTTATCAGCAAGTTTTTCAAACTCACATTGCATTTCATTATACTCATAAAATAGCTCATCATAGGCAGGTAATAAATCGTTTACCTCACTATTTTCTGGTTGTTCTTCTTCTGCAACTAGGCATACGTTTGCTATTTCTCCTTCTTCTTCACTTTCTTCTTCTGAAGAATCATCTCCCCAGATAGCTGATACGTACGCCTTCTTTTTGAAGTTGTTGAACTTCTTCTTTTTGTCTTTCTCATTGCCTTTCAGTTGAGGACACTCTGATTTGTAGTGCCTACAATTTTCACACTCATAGCAAATGATTTAATCTTTCTCTTTGGATTCACGTCTGCTACTGGAACCTCCTTTTTGGAATCGATTTCTGAAGCCTTGATCCCTTTTGTAAAATTTATTGAATTTCCTCTTGAACATGCCCATCTCATCATCCTCATCATCTTTGTCATTTTCTTCCTTTTCTTTAACTGCATTGAGAGCAATTCCTTTGTTCTTGTTGTTGCCATTGATCTCATCCAAGTCTTTCTTGAACTGTAACTTGCTCTCATATTCAGATAAACTTCCGAATAAGGCTGCAACCGAAGCCATTGATTCACCTCAAGCCTCTTCTATTGTTGTGACCTTGGCTTCCCAATCTTTGGTTAATACGTTGAGGATCTTCCTGACTTGGGCACGTTGTTCATATGTTTTGCCAAAAGCAGCTAGCTGGTTGATCAAATGGGTAGACCGGAGTTGAAATTCTACAATTGATTCTCCGTTCTTCATCCTTAGCAGATCATACTCTATTGTGAGCGTGTTGACTCGGTTTTCCTATATAGCTATTGTTCCTTCATAAGCAACCTCCAAGGCAATCCACATTTCTCTAGCAGTCTCCAGATTGCAGATGTGAAAATATTCTTGTTGACTAAGTGCGCTCTGAAGCAAGAGTATAGCTTTGCTGTTTAGAGTGACATTTCGCCTATCATTCTCATCGTAGTCTTCTTCCAGCTTTGGAAGTTTGAGACCATTCTCTAGGTATGTTGGTTTATAGTTTCCTCATTCAAAGACTCTCCACAACCCGAACTCTGTGGCCATAACGAACACCTTAAACTTGTTTTTCCAGAATAAGTAATGTTGTCCGTTGAATCTTGGAGGCCGATTGATTGAAGCACTATCAGAAAATATTTCGTCCATGATCAAACTCTGGATGTTAATCCGATTTGAGCAACGAGGCTTTGATACCAAATGAAGATGGAATATCACCTAGAGGGGGGTGAATAGGTGATTTAAAAAATCTATTCGCTTAAATTGAAAATTTTGTGAATTATAACTAAGTAGCAGAAGTTTAAGACAAAAGGACATGAGGCAATATATCCTGGTTCGATCTGATCCTGACCTACATCCAGTCCCCAAGAACTCCTTGGGATTTCCACTAACTTTTCAAACATTACAAATATGGGATGATCCTCACACTCACGGACTCACTCCCCCTTACTACTTGTAATCGTACACCCACAACTTAAGGTTTCACAACCTTAAGTCTTAAACAAAGATAATGAAAGTGTTTTCAACTCCTCAAGAGCGAGTAATTAATGATCACTGAAGTACAGAATATATCTGAAGATAATTGAAAATGAAAACAAACAAGAGTAATGAATTAGAGTAAATGCGCAGAGTTTTCAGTAGGTGGTGATATTGAATGCTTGGGCTTTTATATCCCTCGCCATTAATGCCGTTGGGAGAAACTGGAAGATGACCGTTGTCACTTGTTTAAATTTCCGTTAGGCTCAAGTTCCTCCTTAACCAAAATGGACCGTTGAATCTCATTAAATGAATCTGCATCTTTCATTAAATATGATGGGCCGTTGGTTGTACTTGAAAGATGGAATAAGAATGTCTCGAAGAATGTCTTTGTTCTGCTGCAGCGTTAATTCCAAATGTTGCTCTATTTTTCTGCTCTGCAATAAATGCCTGTGATGTTGTGATGTGAGCATTCGCTTTAATTCACTTTTCAATCAATGCTTCATTTTGAACCCTGAAATCACTGGGAAACATGTTAAAAATGTTTTACAAATGATTATTAATCAATCTGGAAAGTATCAACTTAAGTTCAAATCATTTGGAGAGTTTCAGGAAATGATTCGCGATTTTGGCTTACAAGAACTCTAGTTCTTATGGTAAGAACTCTAGTTCTATGTTCTGCTCGCAGACTAACTTTCAAAGGAACTTGAGTTATTAAAGAAGAACTCTAGTCATGAACTCTAGTTCTTTACCAAGAACTCTAGTTCTTGTACTTTCGAAAGAGATCCAATTGTTTTTCAAAGTGAAAAACTCTAGTTCTTGATTAAGAACTCTAGTTCTTGTGTTTACGAAAGAGACTCCGTCGTTTTTCAAAATGAAGAACTCTAGTTCTTTCTCAAGAACTCTAGTTATGAACTCTAGTTCTTGATTAAGAACTCTAGTTCTTATGTTTCTTTTTCTGATTGAAGAGTTTGGGCGAGACAGGCTTTCATGAACTCGAGTTCTTATAGCAAGAACTCTAGTTCTTGAATGAAGAACTCTAGTTCTTGACCAAATAACTCTAGTTCTCAAAAATTTCTTCGACACAGTGGCATGTTAAAGTGAAGAACTCGAATTCTCAAGCAAGAACTCTAGTTCTCATAGCCTTTTGGATTTTTGAAAAGTTTGTGTGATGCAAAGGCCGCGAACTTGAGTTCTACTCCCAAGAACTCGAGTTCTCAACTTGACTGAGTGAGAACTCTCTTATCAGAAGGCTCTAACTCGAGTTCTATGACTAAGAACTCGAGTTCTTACTATTCAACTTCTCTAAAAATTTGAGTTTTAAAGGCCAGAACTCTAGTTCTTGTTAAACCAAGAATTAACAAGTGTTTTTATCATCAAAACTTAAATTGAGAACTAACAAAAATCATTAAAAATACATTAACTCATATTCTTGTATGATGGTACGCATTTGTTAACTTTGATTGCTTATTAATGAATAAATAAAGGGGGATAAATAAATAAAAAGAATAATTGATAGGTAATTAATAAGAGTTTATATTAATTAAAGAGAGAAAATAATAATTGGTAAAATAATAATAACAACAAAATAAATAAATGGAAATTAGTATCACGATTAGGAAATTTAGAATAATTATAATAATAACAGATAATGTTATTATTATTGGGAAAGAGTGATAATAATAAATAATAAATGAGGAATTATTATTATTTTTTTTATTAGGGTTGACAACAACAACAACAACAACAACAAAATTATTATTGTTAAGTGAATTTTTAAGGGATTAATAATTATTATTAATCCTTTAAACTAATTCACATAATTAGTGTCCTTGAGATTCGAGTAAGTGACTAACGGCAATGATAAACGCTTTTAGGCAGACCTTGACACCTTTTCTGATCCAAACAACTTCAGTTAAGAGATAAGGATCCAAGGTTGATGTGGGACACTCTAATCTTGTAAGCATGTGTGTAAGTGTTTATGCATTAATTAGTTGATCATGTATGCTGGTTGATTTACATGTGATATGATTTCCTAGCTATCGATTTGAGGCTGCAGTCTAATGGGGCTGCGTGTCTTAGACAAGGGTTGCGGTCCTTGGCTATTAACTGTGGTTACTGTTATTATAAATTCTTCCATGCTTTAACATGTGCTAATTTGTCATTTATGCTTTCATACATGTGCATGAGATTAACTGTTACCCTGGGATCCATTCATTTGGAGTCCAAACCTTATGAAAGATAAAGGTAGCAGTTCAGGATCAAAGGACGAGAAGCAGTTGTAAAGGTTATAGTAGCTGAAATCTTTGGACAAAATTAGGAGTATTTAGATTGTAGTATACGTTTATCATTCGCCTATTCTGGATTACTGTATTAACATCCAACAATTGGATGAATTCGAATCGTGAAAAATTAGTCCGTATATTTTCAAATTAAGTTAATTTCAAAAACTTCTATTCTGAAATCAAGTCGTCCAAATCATATCGATCCTCTCCATGTTAACTCTGATGAATAACGGTCCCAAAGGTTGGGCATCACAGTTTTAGTTACTCTTCACGGTGGTGCTATTGGTATCTAATAATTTAAAACTTTTTTTTATAGTCCAAAAAACGGGCTGAGCGTCGGATTGGCCTATGTAGGCCCTAAATTTATAAAGATTGTCTTTAGGATTTTTACTTCAAAAGTAAAAACAAGCCTAAAAGTGCTGGTCATGTATGGTCAAGAATCAGCCCCTTTTAGGCTTGCATATTTTTTTTTAAAAAAAAACATTATTTACATAATAATATTATTATTTTTTTAGACTAGTAATAATGTTGTAAATATTTAGTTGTTATTATCTCTTTTAGAATTAAGTTTCATAAGAACATCTTATATAAATGATCCTAAAAATTAAAAACTTATAAAAGATATTTCTTATTTCATAAATATTCATATTAATTTTGTATTTTTTGACTTATTTTCTAGTAATTTTTTTTGTTTATATCTTGTATTATTTATTTTGTTGACTACTTACATTTTTTAAGACATAATTATAAGAAGTATTTTTAATTTTGGTAATTCTTCTCATTAATTATTTGTAATTATGCTATGTGGGCAATAATTTACCTTTGATTATGATGTAGTGACTGTGTTTTTTTATTACATGATGCATATGGTTTAGATTTTAATGTTGACAATATTTATTTGTTAAATTAAAACTTTAATTATTATAATTTACTAATTAGATTTCTTTTAAAAAAATAACATAAAAAAATAGTTAAAATTAAAAAATATGGCTTCCAACGTTAACCTGTACGCTCTATGTTAGGTATTAAAAAATAAATTTTTTTTAGCTCGGGGCTAACCAATCTTGATTTCTGATTCCAGCTCATGAGTTGTCCTATATGGATTTGGTACAACTTGAGAGATCAAATAATCATTACAGTAACTATTCTCTCTCCTCAAATGGCAAATACTGTTAGTCATTTTCAACTGGCTTCTACATTCTGCCTATTTGGGTTGGTGGTAGGAGCAGTAGCTTAAAAGCTATCTGACTTTTATAAAAGCCAGATAGAAAAAAAAGTCAGGTTAAATTAACTGATGTGTGTTTGGATTGCTCGTTTTGCTTTTTGCAAAAGTGGCTTTTTTTTCTAACTAAGGTGTGTTTGAATTATTATTTGAAAAGTCAGTTGAGATAGAAAATGACTAAAAAGGACATGAATCATATTGAAACCACATATACATATCAGTTGTATATATTGAATTAATGGAAATTTTAATTTTAATATGAAAAAATTAAATATTATATAAAAAACAATAAAAACCTTAATTATATATTATTATTATTATTATTATTATTATTATTATTATTATTATTAAACATTAATAGAATATATATGATATATATATCATCTTGTTTCACCAGCAAATTTCGGATGAAGATTGATAAAGGTGTGGACCCCACAACACACATAGAACCCTAAAAAGAATAACTATTAAAAGGCTGCAAAGATTAAAAGAACAGAGCACGACTTTTAAAGACAATGTTTTTTTCTTTCTCAACGGAAACAAAAAAAGACATCAGGTGCGGCCCAGCGTTGCGTTATCCAAAAAGCCTCATTTTGAAGCTTTTAAAAAAGTGGCGTTTTCAGCGCTATGTAAACTTTCAAATACTACATTGTTATAAGTAAGCTAATAATGAAGATGTCAATTATATCAGCGGGGAAAAATAAAAAAGAACTACTCTCACTAAAATAAAACACGCACACACATATCTATCTTAGAGAAGCAAGTACTAATTTTAACACTCACATCATCACTGTTAACGGATGCAGATACTAATTTTAGCTATAATATTTCGTATTGCGTTATTCCTGGACTGGTTTCTATCTTGATTCTTCTTCCGAACTTCCCTGTAAATCAATATATACACAATATAGGCTCAAGCAGAATAAATCACTACACATGAATCAATCAATATCTTCTGGATTATATTCCACTCAAAAGCGATCAGTGCACATTTTCTTTGTAATTTCAAACGAGTTTAAAAAAATATTTGTAAGACTATTCTGATTGCCGATAAAATTGTGCCCCATTGCATGCAATGTAAGCTGCAAATATACATATGAAGTATTATATCATAGGCTCCCAGCAGCCCTTTCTGCCATTGTGGTTCTTCTGTAAGATGTAATGGCCGGCTGCACAACTTTATCACTTTCTTTGGTTTCTTTGCCATCAATGAATATTATCAAAGGATTTGGACTAGTTAATTTGTATCCTGGTGGACCGTGATAGATTTTATTTCATGAGTATTGCAGTCATTATTCATTGCCCCTCTTTGAAATGTTGCAGTAACTGTACGCGTTGAGGCAGATGCTGAGAAGCCAACAATGAGATTCAATTTTCGTTGGCAGATTGACGATCTTAGCATAAAAGTCAAAACTAGCTTTGCTTTTATTTATTTGTTTGTTTATGTTTTGTGAACTTCCTGGAAGTTTCGTATGCAATAATTTAACAGTCACAAGCTGCCCTGGTTGTTGCCTAAATCAGCTCCAAGACTACCCATATTCCCAAATCCCCACAGGCCCTGTTTGTTTCCTATTACAAATCATTCATAGATCTCAATTGAAAGCATACGCAGTTCTCTTCTTCATATCAAGCCAAAGCAATCTGATATGGCTTCATCCTCTTCCTCTGCTACATCTTCTCAGTTTCCAAAGAAATATGATGTTTTTATTAGCTTTAGAGGTGAGGACACCCGCTTCAATTTCACAAGCCACCTTCAGAAAGCTCTTCGCAGTAAACAAATAGATACATACATCGACTACAGACTTGAGAAAGGAGATGACATATGGCCATCTCTTGTGAAAGCCATTGAAGATTCAATCCTGTTCCTTGTGATATTCTCAGAAAACTATGCATCTTCCACATTGTGCTTGAAGGAGCTTGCAAAAATATTAGAGTGCTCCAAAAGTGAAGGTCGCCTTGTTATTCCAGTGTTCTATCATGTAGATCCTTCACTTATCAGGAAGCAATATGGGAGTTACCAGAAAGCATTGGAACAACACAAGCACAAAGGCATCGACAAGCAACAGCTGCAAATTTGGAGGGAGGCTCTCACTCATGCTGCCAATTTATCTGGTTGGCTCTGTGACTTCGATCGGTAACAATTAATATGCTTATGTCTTTCTCTTTACATGTTCTTCCATGCTTTGGGCTGAATTAACTCAATCTGTGAGCATCTCTAGGAAGTTTATAAGCATAAAAAAGATTCTCTTGTACACTAGGCCTATCAACTTTACTGTTACGATGTTTTTGTCATCTAAATCCCTGCCTCACTAATCACCATAGTGATAGCGATGCAATTCATTGTCATTAAGTTAAGCTGAGATTTTATATATCTAGTTTAAGTCATCTAGCTAGTGATGTTTCTTTAGAAAACTATCAAAACAAATTTTTAAGACTGTCAAATCTTTGAAGTTGCACTCCATTAGGAAGACTTCCTTTGTGGAACACCCATTTTGAACACTCACATTATCACAGTTAACGGATGCACATCATAATTTTAGCTATAATATTTCGTATTACATTATTCCTGGACCGGTTTCTATCTTGATTCTTCTTCCGAACTTCCCTGTAAATCAATATATACACAATATAGGCTCAATCAGAATAAATCACTTTTAAAACACATGAATCAATCAATATCTTCTGGATTATATTCCACTCAAAAGTGATCAGTGCACATTTTCCTTGTAATTTCAAATGAGTTTAATAAAATATTTATAAAAATATTCTAATTTCCAATTAAATTGTGCCCAATAGCATGCAATTTAAGGTATAAATATACCTATGAAGTATTCTATCATGGGCTCCTAGCAGCCCTTTCTGCCACTGCAGGTCTTTTGCAAGACGTAATGGCCGGCTACACAACTTTATCACTTTCTTTTGTTTCTTCACCATCAATGAATATTATCAAAGGAATTGGACTTGTTAATTTGTTAACAAAAATCCCCCTAATTCAGAGTTCGTCAGCTCTTTGGAAAAACTACCGACAAGAAAGAAAATAAAGAAAATGATGGTGGACCATGGATGAGGAAATTAGGGGAGGCCAGGCTGGGGTACATGACTTCAAGAAGGTGTAGCCATTATGTCTTGCAGAAGACCCCGTAGTGGTAGACAGGGTTGCTACGAGTGAAAACGTTGTACAACACATACGAGGACTATTTGCTAAACGACCAACATAGGTTGACTTCACATCCATGACAATTTTTCTACATTTCGAAAGCTTCGTGTTTATTTTGTACCCAAGGAAAGTTTATGATGCCCAATGACCATGGTAGAATGCCTAATGAGTATATTAGTACCTTGTCCCTAAATTAAAAGCAGTTTTAATTGATCATTGCTTAACGTTACAACAATGGAGTGGGATAAATGTTACTATAATGTCTTATATTTTAGAGCGTCCTTTCGTGATTTTATCTTCTCTAATAAATAAATTTGTCTCTGATTGACTGCATGTGTACTGTTATACACACACACAGTTTGAGTTAGAAATGTCAACTTATATTTATATAATTATAGGCTAAAGTTGCTAACTGAGGAAATTTTGCTTTTCTCCCCAAATAATTTCTATCGAAATTAATAGACTATTAATCCTTTCATCAATGCAGGAATGAAGCAGATATTATTGAAGAGATTGTCGAATTTGTGTGGAACAAGTTATATTATAAATTTTCATCTAATTTTGGTCATTCCTCAGTTGGAGACATTTTTAATCATTCAGTTGGAGACATTCACTCAAAGGTAGGTGAGGTTATATCCCTTTTAAAACTAGTCTCGGATGATATATGCTTTGTTGGGATATGGGGCATGGGTGGCCTGGGCAAGACAACTCTTGCTCAAGGAGTCTATGAGGCAGTCTCTAGCAAATTTGAGGCTAGTTATTTTCTAAGAAACATAAGGGAAGATTCTGAAAGGCGCGGCTTAGCTTACCCACAAAGGAAGCTACTTTTTAATCTTGGACTAGTAGAAGCTAAAGATGAATGCTTTGATGGAGCACTGGCAGTAAGGCGCTTTTTACGCAAGAAAAAGGTTTTTATTATTCTCGATGATGTAAGTCACAAAAGCCAACTAGAAAATTTAGCTGGCAGTGAAGAATGGTTTGGTCTGGGGAGCAAAATAATTATAACTACTAGAGATCAAAGCTTGTTGACAGTGTATAGACAGTTTGAAATATATGAAGTTGGAACATTAAATCGAGATGAATCCCTAAAGCTCTTCTGTCAGAGAGCATTTAAAGACAATATGCCTAAAGATTATTTGCATTTATCAAAAGAAGTAATTGAATACGCCCGTGGAGTTCCTCTGGTAGTTACAGTCTTGGGGTCAATTCTTTGCCACAGATCGCAAATTTTATGGAGAGGGATATTAGAACAATACAGGGAACGTCTACCCGAGGAGATTTTTAATGTACTTCGCATAAGTTTCGATGGATTAGAATCTGAGTGGAAGATGATATTTTTAGATATTGCATGTTTTCTCAATGGGAGGACAAAATTTGAAGTGATGAAAATATTGGGAACATGCTATGCCTTATCCATAATATATGGAATCGAAGTTCTTATTTCAAAATCATTGCTAAGTTCCACCCAATCGAATTCAAATTCAAGACATAATGCTGAAGAAGGTCAAGATGTGCATGATAGGTTGCAAAAGATGAGAAGTGATATTTTCTTGCCAACATTTGTGTATCATAAATTGCTTCATGAGACTTCACAAGAATCTCTACATATGCATTATTTCCTTCAAGAGATGGGAAGGAGCATTGTTTATCACGAATCTCCAAGTGATGCTGGTAGACGAAGCAGATTGTGGAATATAAAGGACATCGATCGTGTGATGAAAGAAAATAAGGTAGGTCTTTGAATATGTGTGCCAAAGTTAATTTGTTTGCTGATACTTGACATCTTGTTATCTCTCATATTTCTTAGTGCATCTTCATTCATAATTATTAGGGAAAAAAAGAAGTTGAGAGTATAGTTGTGAATCTCCGTCATCCATTTGAAGCAAATTGGCACCCAGAGTGCTTCTCAAAGATGCGGAAGCTTAGATTACTTGACCTAAGCAGAGTTGAGCTTGACCATAATCTCAATTGTCTTCCGCGTGCATTGAAATTTCTAAGGTGGGATTGTTATGCTTTGGAATCTCTTCCGCCTTTTGATGAATTACGTGAACTAGAAAGCCTTCAATTGCGTAGTAGCAACATCAAAGGACTCTGGGATGGAGCACCGGTATGCTTTCCTATCATGAACATACTAAACTCAGTAGACATATGTCTTATCTTAGACTGCGAAGATCCTACTAACACCTCCTTTTTCATGTATCTTATACATTGGTCAGGAATTACATTTGCTGAGAACCATTGATCTAAGTAATTCTGATGATCTAAGGGAAACTCCAGATTTCACTGGAACTCCAAACCTTGAAAAGTTGCTTTTAGATTATTGTGTAAACCTTATTCAGGTTCATGAATCTGTTGGACAACTGAAGAAGCTAGTTGAGTTGAGTTTGAGATATTGTATAAATCTTGAAACTCTTCCAACTTTGTTGGATATGAATAAGCTAGAGGTGTTTATTCTTGGTGAATGTTCAAAGCTTGAGAAGCTCCCTGAGTTCAGTATAAATATGAGAAGGCTATACTTCTTGGATGTGAGGAAAACTGAGATCACCGAGATTCCTTTGTCCATAATTAATTTACAAAATCTGAAATATTTGGACTTGAGTGGTTGCAACAAACTTAATTCAATACCCGAGCTTCCTCCTAACTCAATTATTCGTGCAAATAAGGATCCTTTCTTGGCATCCACATTAGATCTGCAGCATCTCATTGAATCGCGTGTCTCTAAGGTCCTTATATCTATCTCTTAACTTATTTTTCATGCTCTTCCTTTATGCTTCTTTTCGATTGGAGGATAATATTATATTTTGATTGCGAGAATTTATATTTTGAAATTAAATTGGGATATCATATCTTTGAAGGACCTTGTTAAAGAGGAGTGAGATTTTGTAGAATAAAGCAAGAGAACAATATTTAATATTTCGTTTCGTACAGCACCCAAGTGTTGCAGAGGATCCCATTCACATTGTTATTGACTCTAAAGGGAAGGAAGATATGCCGCCGTGGTTTGAGCAACAGGACCTTCGTTATAGCAAGGATGACTCGGATGAGGTAATCACTATAACAGCAGACATACCTAGTGACTTGGCAAGTTCTGATGGAGAATATGGAGGAATTGCTGTATGCGTTATCTTCGAATGCCCATCTGAGGGAGCATGGAGAGGTTTTGCCATAAATTGGAAGTTCCAAGATTACCCCTATACCAGTGATAAGAAAGGTGGTCGACCACATAGAACACATACAAAAGCAGGCACCCAAGTTGATTCAACAGATGAGACTTTTCATTCCAAAAAAACTGCTGATGACGACGATCCACTGGCTGAGATTTTTTCTTTTGAGAAAAATCAACAAGATGAGACTGAGTGTCGAGTTTACATAGGATTTTTTCCCATTGATAGGGAAAAGTGTCGACAGCATCCAAGTGGCGAAGGCAGCCAAGTCAATTTAACCCTTCGTTTCCCAGCAACGAATACTATTGGAAAAGTGATTATTCATTCTAAGGAAACAAGTTTTGGGGACTTGGAAATAGTGGATGGTGGGTGGCGGTTGGTATGTAAGAAAAATTTGGATGCAAGTAGCGAAAGAATCAGGTACGCATTTGCCAAGTTCTTCTCACTTAACTTTGTTCTTATGTGAATTATTTTATTCTCCTCTAAGACTTCTATATTTCTCACATATATTTCAACTCATAACCCCTTGAGATTAAACTTAAAGGGCTCACCTCTTGGCCACATGTGCCGATAAAGAAGTTAACCATATTGACATAAAAATGAAATGGAAGAGAAGTTTTGAGGGATGTTTTTCTAAAATCTATCAAATATTGGGAGAGTCAAGCAACTACAATTTTCAAAACAGGAGCACTGTCAAACAGTGAAGACAGCTAAGCGTAGTTTCCTCTTCTAACTTTTGAATGTTGACTGTTGATTGTGATTTATAACTTGTCGAACAGTGAAGGTACAAAGTATAATAGTTATAAATTGGAACATTTCTGGTGGTTTAATTACAATCAGTTATACTTTATGGCTTAGTGAAATTATTATCAAAATACTAGAATATTATAGTGGCATATATTTATCCAAGATTTAATTTGCTCTCCGAGCAAAAAAAGATTTAATTATCTCCGGTTTTCCCTGTTAATTAGAAAATAATTTGAACTGCTGTTGAATTTTTGGTGTTCGGGTGACATGCTTAACAATTGGAGGTTTTTTTTTTTTTTCTTATCAGAATTTTATTTATTTGATCTATGCAGGCATGAAACAGAAATCGCCGAAGATATTTTAGGTGATGAGTTGCCATCTAATTTTGAAGATTTTGTTGGAGACACTCAATCAAAGGTGGATAGGATAATATCCCATTCAAAGATGGAATTGGAAGACACGTGCTTCATAGGGATATGGGGTGAGAGAGGCATAGGCAAGACAACTCTTGCTCGACTTATTTATGATAAAATCCAAAGCAAATTTGATGCCACCTGTTTTCTTGACAATATAAGGGAGGTTTCAGAAAGGGTTGGCATAGTTTGCTTACAAAAGAAGCTTCTTTCTGGGCTCGGATTAGGAGAACGCGATATAGATAACTCTTTTGAAGGTGCAAAGGTAATAAGAAAATTTTTATGCCATAAAAAGGTTCTTATTATTCTTGATGATGTCAGCCAAAGAAGCCAGCTAGAGGATTTGGCTGGAAATAAGGAATGGTTTGGTGCAGCGAGCAACATAGTAATAACTACTAGGGACAAAACATTGTTGACAATGTATGAAAAGTTTGAAGAGTATAGAGTTGGAAGATTACATCCTGATGAATCCCTTAAACTCTTTTGCCAGGAAGCTTTTAAAGAGGATGAGCCTCGAGAAGGTTATTCGGATTTGTCAAAAGAAGTAATTGATCGTGTAGGTGGATTTCCTCTTGTGCTTAAAGTCTTGGGCTCATATCTTTGCAATAAAGATAAAAATGAATGGAGAAATGCATCAAAAAGATTGAGGCAAAATTCAGCCACTGATATCTCTAGTCAACTTCGCATAAGTTATGATGGGTTAGAAAATGAAGAGTACAGAACAATATTTTTAGAAATTGCTTGTTTTTTTAACAGGGAGCCCAAATTCAAGGTGACAAATATGTTGGAATTATGTGGTCATCATGGAACAAATGGAATTGAAGTTCTAATTGAAAAATCTATGCTAAATGTCACTCGTTCAAATTCAGATTTATGGCAAAATGCAAAAGAAGGTCAGGATATGCTTGGTAGGATTCAAAATATGAGAAGGGACATTTTTTTGCCAACGTATTTGTATGATTGGTTGCTTCAAGAGGCTTCAAAAGAATATCTATATATGCATGATTTGCTTCAAGCGATGGGAAGGAAGATTGCTTTTCAAGAATCTAATACCGGTAAACGTCGTCGGTTGTGGTCTCCAGAGGATATTAATGATGTATTGAAAGGAAATAAGGTAAAGTGTTTGATTTTTAACTGTACTAATTGAAGTTAGATTAACTTTTCTATTTTTTCCTTGTTATCTTGTTATTTATCATCATTTTTAATCTTCACACATGTTCATCAGCGAAACAGAAACGTTGAAAGTATTGTTTTGCATACACAACAAAGTTTTGAAGCAGATTGGCACCCTGATTGCTTTTCAAACATGGAAGAACTTAGATTACTCGACTTGAGTAAGGTGCATCTTTCACGTAATCTCAATTCTCTTCCTAGTGGATTGAAAATTATGAGATGGGATTATTATGCTTTGGAATCTCTGCCACCGGTTGGTCAATTACATGAACTGGAAAGCCTTCAATTGTGCAATAGCAAAATCAGAAAACTATGGAATGGAGCACCGGTACACTTCCCTTTCACAACCTTGAATAGTATGCATAATTATATACTATCTCCAGTCCAATCCTGAATATAAGAGCTAATTGACTATTTTGGATAGATTAAGGAAATTAGCTATGTTAGTTATTTGTAACAAATTTATATTTGTATTCCTAAAATGCCATCTTTTGTTTTGACTACTGTTCTGGTGTAGAACACAGGAAGGGTTGGACTTGGCCTGGGGTGAAATCCTAGGGTCCTACGTACCACAATTATGGATCAAAGTCCACGTAGTTCGAAGGTATACCGTATGGCTTATGATAGCTAGAGGGAGTGGGGTGTGTGCTCTGTGTGAATAGAAAAGCTAGAGTTCCGAAGTTGTGTACCTTGTTAAGGTTTCTCCCTATTTATAGGCATACCTGGGCCCTATCTTGACGGGCTAGATCTGTCCTTTATTTTAGAGATATTAAGATATCTTTTTTGAATAATCTCCTTCTTTTATTGGTAGTTAGCATCACGATAGATATTATGATAAAACCGCTCCTATATTCAAGGAGGTGGTTAGGAGCATAACCGGAGCCATTTGACTGGGCTTTTAACCATTGGGCCAAGCCCATTTTTAATATGTCCGTAACAGTTGCCCCCCAGCCCGGTTGTTCAGGGCTCTGAGCTGTCGGGATGTATTTGCCAGGCAATGATTTGTGCGCTAGTCCGTTCCGCCCAATCCTGAAGTTTTTTATTTTAGGTCGTGTTCTACCCATGTTAGCTTTAAATTTTTTCCTCTGCCGAGGTCGGAAATTTTTGGTCTCAGGTTACCCCGTCTGTTGTGAATTTTCACCTCGGTCTATCCGGGTGGGAGACAATTGCCCCCCCCCCTTTTGAGAAAACATGGGGAGGTTGGCCTTGGGCTTTATGGTCGGAGTCCGACCTAATTTTGACCGAATTCATCTTTTATCCGAGGTCCACAATCGGTTTTTTGATTGACCTGACATATCGCGAGTTCCCGAGTCTGTAGGTGCTATCATTACCTACTACCAGCTAGCGTGTGCAGGGCAGCATGATAGCGCAAATGCGTCTCCACTATCCTTGGTAACCATGCGTCTTTAAACGTCTTCATTTAATGCGCGCACCTTTTGACGGTGACGTCAGCGATCCTGAAGAGGCTTTTGGCCCTTGCCGTTTCAGTTCCTGGATTTATAACTGCCAATCTCTTTTACTTATAAAGCCCTCACCTTCCTCCTTTCGCCACTTCTGAAACCGTCAAGTTTTAACCTTCCTTGCAAGACAGAGTTGTTCCCTGTTCATCCTTCCTCCATTCTCCAACTTCGTGGCTCGCGCATTTCCTCTCCCTTTAACTTATTTTAAGACAGGTATTTTTGTCTCCTATTTGGTTTCCGTAATTGTTTCTTCTTTCTTTCCTGGTTTTTTGGGTAGGTTCCCGTAAGTTCTTTCAAGTTTTCTTTCTTTCTGGGTTTTTTGCTCTGTTCTTGGACTTCTTTGAGCTTTGGTCTCTTTAATCCTTCTTCATCGTCCACGGGTTTTGGTCTCTTGTTTTAACTCTGCCCCTTTTCTCTCTTCTACCTTCTCAAAATGAGCCATCGAGGCTCTTCTTCGTCTTTCCAACCGAACGCTCTCTCCCCAGAGGAGGAAGAGCTTCCCCAGCACATGCCTCCCCGGACAGCTTGGTGGCTGTACGGGAAACCCTTAACCGAGGAGCAAAAATTGGAGGGCGTGCTCTGCGGTTATGGTGGAGTCAGTGGGAGAGGGTCAAATAGACCCGTTCATTCTACAGGTAGATCTCGGGGTCGGTCTTCCTCGTTAGGGCCTGTAAGTCGAGGTCGGTCCCAACCGTTAGAACCTGCAGGCCGAGGTCGTGTGACCGGTCAGGTTAGAGCTCCATCTTTAGAGCCACCCCTCGGCGGTTATGGCAGGGGAAGCCCTCCAGTGCCTACCACTTCCTTGGGTTTGCGGGTCGGGCCTCCTACTATTCCATTTCAACCTAGTGGCCCGTGCGAGGAGTGTTCTTGGTTTGTTTCGGAATCCGTGATGGTGGGCCGGTCATGGGAAGCTAATGAAATAGCTTCACGATACCGGCACGTTCATCCACGGGATGTTCCAGCCGTTCCTACCCGTCCTGTTTTACCGCCTTCAGGTATCGTCTTCCTTGTTTCTAATTCATTTGTGTCTTTCCTTTTCTAGGTAGTATGTCACTTTCTCCCTGTCCTGTTGAGGATTCCGGATCTGTGGAGCCGGCATCCGCCTGTGTCCCACGTCATCTCGCTGAGAAGTACGATTGGGTTGCGACCGGGGTGCTATCCAGGCTCTCAACTGCCACGGCTGATCAGATTGCCGCGCTCCCCTTAAGGGACCGGACTCACTGCTCTAAGTCCCTTCCCGGCCCCGACAAACCCGTGTGTACCATCCGGGAAGGCAACGAGCGTTCCTACTTCTTCTTCTACCAAGATTTCATTACCAAACTCGGTCTTCGATTTCCTTTTACAAAATTTCAAACAGATCTTTTAAACATTCTACATTTAGCCCCTACTCAAGTTCACTCGAATTCTTGGGGCTTTATCATTGCCTTTGAGCGACTTTGCCAGTTTTTAAACCGTACTCCAACTACCGGGGTGTTCTTTTATCTCTTTACCATTCAACGAGCTCGCCAGCCCGGAGAGCCTTTAGAGAAAAAGGGTTGGGTTTCCCTTCGAGGGAAACCGGACAAAAAACTTTTTCACGTAGCCACCGAAACCTGGAAGGGTTTCAAGACCTCTTTTTTCAAGGTCACCGCGGAACCCGGTCATAAACCGTTTCTCAAGGGTGTTGATTCTGAGTCAGTTGAATTGATGTTTCCACTGTGTTGGTCCATGGTCCATTATGACCAAGACCCGGAAATCTTTCAATCTTATGATGACAAGTTAGAGCCAGTTGAGATAGCGACCGTGATAGATTTGGTCGAACACGTGGCCAAGAGGGATGTGATTGATACCCGCATTTTCATTCGACAGTCAATAGAGGAGATATTTTCGCCGAGTAGGGTTTCAGTATTTATTATTCCCTTTCTTACATAGCATTTTGCTGCCTTTACTGATGTTTGTTGCCTTCTTTGTAGTGCTTGAAATGGGGAAGGTTTCCTTCCAAGAGTTGGCCGAGAAGCTCCGTGCCAAGGCTAAGAAGAAAGGGGAGTCCTCTTCGTAGAAGAAACCGGTGGTTGCTCCTTTACCAAAGCAGGCAGCTGTACCAGAGAAAAGAGCGGCATCTCCTCCAACCTCCGTAGACCTCGCCCCTCACAAACGGTTGAAGTCGGCTGCTACCTCTTCGACCTTGGCTGCGAACGTTAGTCCGTCCCCCACTCCTAAAGCCGACATTCAATTAGACGTCCCTCCTCCTCTTCCACCCCTCGCAAAACACGTCTTCATACGCGGGGCGAGGTATGGACCGACGGGGTCTCAGATAAGCTCAAGCACGCCGTAAAGCCCCCTAGCAAGTATTTCAGTGGTGAGGCTTTTGCCGACTCCGACCTCGATCATCTGCAGGCTCTACAGGACCATCTGATGGAGACGGCGGGCGTGTTAGACGCTTATTCTACCGTCAAGAACAAGTATGCCAAAGTTGCAGCCAAGCTTGCCAAGGCCCGATCTGAGAGGAAAGAGGTGGCGGCTCGGCAAACAGAGGCTGAGGAGGCGCGGCTGAAGGCCGAAGAGGCACAAATAAAGGTCGTGGAGGATCTATCGAAGGCCGTTGCTAACAAGGAATTAGCCGTCTCCGTGCTTGATGCTTGTCAGGCGCGGGAGGACGCACTCAACGCCTCTTTGCGTGCTTTGCAGGGCCAACACGCGGGCGTGGTGAAGGACTTAAACCTAGCTCACTCCAACCTGGATGCATACAAGGCCGATCTAGCGGCATCTACGGCTGAGGTGGAGAAGCTGGAAGTGATGGTTGTGGAGACGGCTGCCGAAGCTTTCAAGTTATGCCTGGCCCAAGTCCAAGCTTTGAATCCCGATATCACAATGAACTTAGATGCTGTGGATTTTAGAGCTTCGGTAGTGGACGGGCAATTTATCCCAGCACCGCTTTCTCCAGCCAAAGAGTCCGAGCATCACACGGAGGGTGACCGAGCTCAAACTGCTGAGGAAGATGCTCCGGTCTCCGATGCCCCCGGTTCCCCTGTGTCTGACCAAGCCCAACTTTAATACTGTCTCCCTTAGGATATTTGCTTAGTAGCTTTAGTTTTTATTTTTGCTTGCTTTTTTGTAATCTGGGGTCTATGGCCCCAAAATTAATACAATGACAAGTTAAGCCCGGAGTTTCCAGGTATTCCTAGCATTTTCATCTTGTCTATCTTGTCAGTTTTTACTTTCATCCTTTAAACCGAACTCGCATTTGTTTTGCTCGTTAATGAATAAAGGGGAACGTAATCTGTGCTCAAAGCTCGGTTCTTTATTTTATGACTTGGCCAAAGTCAAGATATATTGCGCAGAATCTGCTGAATATTCAACCAACGTTAACAAACGGGGTGCGTTCATTAATAGTCGGGCATTCTAAATAACAGATGATTTCCATCAATCACCTAGTACTTTATCCTGTAAAGTAACTTAACCGAGATGGTAGCGAACTGCCACATGTTCGGGTCTTAACTTCTTTTAGGAAAAAGAACCTAAACATTTCAACTTGATCAGGATCTTCTATGGCAATCTCACACCATCCCAGGGATTTGTTCCGATGCATCGCAACATTCATAAGATTTGTTAACAGATCTTATGCCAACCGGGCTCGCGAAACCCTAGTTTTCTTGATTATCTTGCCTTTACTCGGCTACTTTTGCATTGAATTTCATAAATAATAACTTGGTTGGCCCAAGAAGTGAACCACCTTTTTTATTGATTGAAATAATTGCAATTACAAAGAGTTTTTAAATGAATGGAAAATAATGCCCAAAAGCAAAACAATCCTTAATAAAAACGGTTCTCGGTCGCCACCGACATTCATTGAAACTGAAAAGCGGTTCTCAGCTACCGCCGACATCCGCTGCATCCAAACTCCGAGTAGACCTCGGTCTTTAACTGTAATAAATCCTCAGCTTATCCACATTCCACGTTCGTTTGATGGGTGTGCCATCCAATGCCTCAAGGACATAGGTTCCAGGACCCATCTTGTCTGAAATGCGGTAAGGACCCTCCTAGTTTGCTGCAAGTTTTTCGTCCCGAGCATTCTTGTTCCCGATATCCGCTCTGTGCAGTACTAGGTCATCTTCGTTAAATACTCGTGGTCTAACCTTACGATTATACTTAGCTGCAACCAGTTGCTTTGTTGCAAGATCCCGGCAATGTGCTGTGGTTTTGACTTCGTCAATGAGATCCAATTCCACCGCTAACTGCCTGTCGTTAGCGTGCTCTCCCTCCTTCATGACTTTTGTTTTCCTCCATGATGTTTGCCCAATTTAGACCGGGATCATGGCCTCGCATCCATATGTCAATCTGAAGGGTGTTTCTTGGGTCGAGGTTTGGACACTAGTTCGGTATCCCCAGAGCACTGGGTACAATTCCTCAACCCAATTACTTTCCGCGTTAGTCATTCGCTTTTTAAGCCCATCAACAATGACTTTGTTGGCTGCCTCGGCTTGCCCATTTGACTGTGGATGTTCTACCGAGGCGAAATGGTGCTTGATTTCGAGCTCGTACATCAATCTCTGGAAGCCTTGGTCAATGAATTGAGTGCCGTTGTCAGTGACGATCTCGGCTGGAATTCCAAATCTTGCGACAATATTTCTTTCAAAGAATTTTTGTATGCGAGCTGCCGAGTGGTTGATAGGGGTTCGGCCTCAATCCACTTAGTGAAATAATCTACTGCCACCACCAACCATTTCATTTGCCCAGTGGCCGGCTTAAATGGTCCAAGGAGGTCCATGCCCTATTTAAAGAATGTCCATAGGGCCGTGATGGATTTTAATTCGGCCGGAGGTGGCCAAATAATCCGAGCATGTTTTTGGTAGCTTTCACATTTCCTTATGTGCTCTTTGGAATCCGCGACCATCGTCGGCTAGTAATATCCAGCTCAGAGGGCTTTTCAGGCTAACGCCTTTGCTCCCATGTGGTGGCCGTTGATTCCTTCATGTATCTTTGACAACACATACTCGGCCTCTGCCAGGTTCAAACACTTCATCATTGGAGAGTGAAGGCCTTTTCGATACAGTTGGTCATCAACCACTGTGTACATTAGCGCGATTCACACTATCTGCCTTGCCTCCATGGGATCGTACGGGCTAATTCCCTTTTCCAAATAATTTAAGATAGGTTTCCGCCATTCTTCTGCCGCTGCAATGACCATGATACAAGTGGGCTCCTTCAAACTTTGTTGTATAACAGTCCGATTATTTCCCGGGTTCTTGGTGCTTGCTAATTTGGATAGGATGTCTGCCATCGCATTTTCTCCCCTAGGGATGTGGGTGACGATAACCTTGTCAAATTCGGCCATAGCCTCTTTGACTTTCCCCAGATATTTAATCAGCAAAGGTCCTTTAGCCGTGTATGATCCGTTGATTTAAGCTGCGACTAACTGAGAATCGGTGGAAAGGTGAATCCTCCTGGCCCCATTATCTTTTGCCTGCGATAGCCTGGCCAATACTGCCTCATACTCGGCCTGATTATTGGAGGTTCTGAAATATAGCTGTAGGGAGTGTTCCATGGAGACTCCTTCCGGGCTTTCGATCACGACCCCTGCTCCACTTCCTTTGACGTTTGACGATCCGTCCATGAATACTTTCCACATATCAAGATTGGTCTCCAGGATTATCTCTGTTAGTACCAGCTCCGCAATGAAGTTGGCCAGGGCCTGGGATTTAATTGCATGCCTAGCTTCATATACTATGTCGAACTCGGACAGTTCGATAGCCCAACTAATCATTCTTCCTGCCAAATCAGGCTTATGCAATATTTGGTGTATCAGCTGACTAGTTCGCACAATTATTCTATGTCCTTGGAAGTAAGGACATAACCTCCTTGTAGCAGTGAGGAGTGCGAAGGCCACCTTTTCCAACCTTTGATATCTCAGCTCTGAGCTTTGCAAGGCCCGGCTTGTGAAATAGACCGGCTTTTGTTCTGTCGATTCCTCTCTTACCAAGGCGGCACTTACCGCTTCTGGAGTCACTGATAGGTACAATACTAAATCTTCCCCGGGCTCAGGTTTTGACAGTACCGGTGGCGATGACAAACATTTTTTGATCTTATCAAATGCAGCTTCACACTCCGAATTCCAATCCCTGTGCTGCGCTTCCTTCTTTAATAATTTGAATAAGGGAAGTGCATTTTCTACCGACTTTAGTAGAAACCTTGTTAGTGCGGCCAGCCTACCGGTCAACTGCTGCACCTCTTTCTTGTTTTTTGTGGTAGCCATATTGAGGACAACCTGGCATTTATCCGGGTTGGCCTCAATTCCTCTGTTAGTCAATAGGAATCCGAGAAACTTACCCGTTGGTACCCCAAATGCACATTTTGCGGGGTTGAGTCGGATTCGGTGATCCCGGAGCTTATTAAATGTTTCTTGTAGATCTCGGATATGATCGGAGCGCTTGACTGACTTAACAATCATATCGTCGATGTAAACCTTCACGTTCCTACCGAGCTGCGCCTCAAATACTTGATTCATCATCCTCTAGTAAGTAGCTCCAGCGTTCTTTAGCCCGAAGGGCATGACGTTATAACAATAATTAGCTTTATCTGTGATAAAAGCTGTTTTTTCCTGGTCCCCAGGATGCATAGCTATTTGGTTGTAACCGGAATATGCATCCATGAACGAGAGCAGCTGGAATCCAGAGGAGTTATTCACCAGTTGGTCGATGTTCGACATGGGGTAAGCATCCTTGGTGCATGCTTTGTTGAGATGGGTGTAATCTGTGCACACCCTCCATTTGCCATTAGGTTTTTTGACCATTACAACATTTGATAACCAAGTGGTATACTGGATCTCTCTAATAAATCCCGCGTCCAGGAGCTCCCTTACGTGCTCGGCGAGGGCTGCTTGCCAGTCTGGAGCTATCTTTCTATTCTTTTGTGCGACCGGCGTATAATGTGGTTTTATTGTCAGCTTGTGGCAACAAAATGCGGGGTCCACACCTGGTAGCTAAGAGGGTTTCCAGGTGAACACGTCTTTATTCTTCCATAGCAGTTTTTCGAGCTCGGTTTTCTCTTTCTCGGTGAGCGCACTCTCGATCTTGGTTACTTGTCCTAGCTCGTCTCCCAGTTGGTAATCCGCGAGCTCTCCATCAGGTTCTGTTTTCATCAACTTTGCTTCCTCTCTTGCATCCAATTCTACCACGTTTACTGAACTCGGTGTGACTAGCGCTGAATTTTGAGTTCCCTTCTGTCGTGATGACGATGTGTCGGGTTCATTATTTTTTACCGTCGAAAAGTAGCATTGCCAAGATTCCTTCTAATCCCCTTTAATGGTGACAACTTCGTTCTGTCTGCTCACCATCTTTAGCTTCTGATGCTTGGTTGATATTAGCATGTCCCAACTATGAATAGTTGGTCTACCTAAAATGATGTTGTAAGACGAGGGGAAATCTGCCACGATGAATTTGACTCTTCCGGTCTTAAAGGCCTCCTTAGATCCCAATGTCATTTTCAACTCTATGTATCCTTTGGGGCTTGTATCCTCTCCGTTGAATCCGATCAGGGTTGTTCTGCACGGCTTCAGATTTTCCGGATCAAGGTCCATCCGCTTGAAAGCGTCCCACAGGATAATATCAACCGCGCTTCCGGGGTCGATGAATATCTTCTTTACGCGGCATTTACCGAAGAGGCCGGTTATAACCAAGCCGTCTTGATAACCTGGGATTACATCCCTTAGGTCGTCTTAGGTGAAGAATAACTTAGGAGGTTCTACCTGCAGTGGTTCTGGCTTGAAGGTCGGGTGTCCTCTAATGGTTAGGACTTCCCGAAGGTACTTTTTTCGCTGACTCACTGTATCGCCACTTCCTCCGTAACCTCCGCTAATGATGTTGCAATCGAATTCGGCTTTTGGGAACTCGTCGTCATCGTCATTCCTTTTCCCATGCTCATCCAGCTTTCTTCTTTGCAAGGCCAGGCTATTACTTCGGTCTACAGGCTTGCGTCTGCTGCCCTTTTGCCCTTGCGTTTTGATGACGTATTGTCGTAACTTTCCATCTCGGACAAATTTCTCTACCGCATCTCGAAGGTCCCAGCATTCATCAATGGTGTACCCAGGTCCGTTATGAAAATCGCAAAACAAGGTTCGGTCCAATTTTCCCCGGTTGTACAATGGGCGTGGCCGTTCCACTCTTTTCATCTCAATCAATGCCACCTCTCTCCAAAGTTGAGCACGTGAGACATTCAAAGGAGTATATTTTTCATACTTTCCTTCATGCCTACCTGTTCGTGCTTTCTGATCCGGGTTCCTGGATCTGTCTTTTGATGCATGATCCTTCCCTCTTGGAGGTGAGCTTCTCTGCCTTTCTTTCCCTGGTGCATTGGCAATCTGCATCTGCTCGATATCCAGATATTTCTTCGCTCGTCGATGGAACTCCTCCAGGGTCTTAATTTCGCCAGAAATGACCGACCTTCCCATTCTGGATTCGCTGTCCAGACCCGAGATGAGTAAGTGCACATGGGCACTCTCTGTTAACCCTTGGATCTGCAGGGCGGCAGCTTTGAAACAGTCCAAATACTTCTGAAGGGTTTCTCCGGGTTGCTGCTTGATCCTGTCCAACGTATAGACTGACCTGGGCTGCTTTTTGCTTGTTGCAAAGTTTAACAGGAATTTTTCACTCAAGTCATTGAAGTCAATAATGGACTTCGGAGGTAGAGTCCGGAACCAAATTTGTGCAGCCCCTTGCAACGTCGAAGTGAACAGTCTGGATATGATCAGTCCCTTGTACCCTCGAACCAGCATTTCAGTGTCAAAGGTGTTCAGGTGCGTTTGAGGATCCTGACTTCCATCGTATCTAGGGAGGTCGGACGTGCTGAATTTCTTTGGATACTCAGCTTCCGTAATCTCATCTGAGAACGGGCTGTTATTCTATCCTCCGTCCCCATACCACATCTTATGCTTTCCGGGCTCTTCTGTTCGGACTCCCTGATTCTCCGAAACATGGTTGTTTTTCTGATTTGACCGAGTTTGATCTTCCCGGTTCATGTCCCGTTGATTACTCTGTTCATAATTCTTTGTTGATACTACTCGGCCTTGCTCGGGTTGGTTTGCTTGCAGCACATCCATAGTTTGTTGATTGGTTCCTTCATCCTCATCCTGCTGATCATCCCTGCCTTCCATCTGAAGGGGGTCTATCAGTTGCTCGAGGATCTGGCTCATCACCTCAGTCATGTGATCAATCTTCTGATTTTGGAGAGTATCGCGTTGTTCCACGTTCTCAATTCGTTTCAGCATCGACCCGGCAATGTTATGCAGCAACCGTATATTCGGGCTATCAACTTGGAATTCTTAAGAGGAATTGACTTGATTAGTGATCACCGGAATTTGCTCTGTCCATCCATCCTCAAGGGGAGGGTTCATATTTGGTAATTCCTCGACTCGTTCCTGATTGTCCCCTCGGACATCCTCCAGTTGATGATTTTCATTAGAGCCTTGTTCCTGGCCTTGCTCGTGTGCATGCGTGTGGCTTTTGCTTCTGGTGTTAGCCATCGCTGGTCACAGGAATAGGACTTTATAGTCCCCACGGTCGGCGCCAATGTTCTGGTGTAGAACACAAGAAGGGTTGGATTTGGCCTGGGGTGAAATCACAGGGTCCTACGTACCACAATTATGAATCAAAGTCCACGTAGTTTGAGGGTATACCGTATGGCTTATGATAGCCAGAGGGAGTGGGGCGTGTGCTCTGTGTGAATAGAAAAGCTAGGGTTCCGAAGTTGTGTACCTTGTTAAGGTTTCTCCCTATTTATAGGCATATCTGGGCCCTATCTTGACGGGCTAGATCTGTCCTTTATTTTAGAGATATTAAGATATCTTTTTTGAATAATCTCCTTATTTTATGGGTAGTTAGCATCACGATAGATATTCTGATAAAACCGCTCCTATATTCAAGGAGGTGGTTAGGAGCATAACTGGAGCCATTTGACTGGGCTTTTAACCATTGGGCCAAGCCCATTTTTAATATGTCCGTAACAACTACGACTCTGGTACAAATCTCTTAATATGTGTAATCAATAAGAATACTTTAAAAAAAATTATAAATTTGAGAGACAAAGTGAATTAAGGTCTCATATTTAGGACTAAATCCAACCTCAAAGTAGCTCTTATATTAAAGACTCAATATAGTATCATATTATCTTATCATTACATTTTGCAATACTAATACATTGCCTAATTGGCGTGTCGTATGTTGATCAGGCTTTAGATAAGCTGAGGATCATTGATCTGAGTGATTCGGAATGTCTTGAAATCCCAGATTTCAGGGGAACACCAAACCTTGAGGAGTTGTTGCTAAATAGATGCAGAAAGCTAGTTCAGGTTCATGAATCTGTTGGACAATTGAAGAAGCTCGTTAAGTTGAATTTGCAAGAGTGTAGAAGGCTCGAAATTCTTCCGACATATATGGAAACGGATAATCTAGCAGAATTGATACTAAGTGGATGCTTAAAGATTGAGAAACTTCCTGAGTTTGGGAAAAATATGGGAAATCTATACTTCCTTGATGTGAGGGGCACCGATATCACCGAAATTCCTCTGTCCATAATTCATTTGTCAAATCTCAAATACTTGGACTTGACATTTTGCAGCAGACTGAAATCAATACCCAAGCTTCCTCCAAATTTAATTATATCTGCAAGCAACTGTCTCTTGTTGGAACCCGCATCCGCTCTACCACATCTCTATGCATCTTGTGCTCCAAAGGTTTTTATGTCTTTCTCTGAATTTGTTTTGTATAATTTTTCTTATACTATGACCACAGAATTTAGTCTGGAAAAAATCATCATTTGGTCTCTACTTTTGCATGTGAAATCTAATTTTATGTTGTCAAACCGTTCTTAGTGCTCTTCAGTCTTCATTTTCATGCAGCTTCCTAGTGTGTTGTGCAGGGTCCTATTCACCTTTTCTCTGACTTCCAACTGTGGACAAGAATCCCAACATGGTTTGAACAGTGGCAATATTGTTGGTGTAAGGACACTGATGGGCCCACCTCAGGTGAATTTGTAACCATAACAGCAGACATACCTTCCAACGTTGTCGTTGATTCTAATGAAGAACACTGGGGCATTGCTGTATGCGTGGTTTTTCAATTCTTATCTAAAGCATGGCTTGGTTTCTCGGTAAATTGGAAGTTCGAAGATAAATGCCATCCGAAAAAAACTAAAATACATGCTACGCCGGCTTATTATATGCATGATTGTCGAGTGTATATAGGATTTTATCCTTTCGAAGCAAAACACTGTAGGCAACATGCAAGTGGAGAAGGCAGCCAGCTTGATTTGACACTCGAATTTCCAGCAACCAACATCATCAAGGGTTTCCATGATTTAGAAATAATGGGATGTGGTTGGCGTCTGGCATGCAAGAAGGATTTTGATGAATGGAGTGAAAATAGAGCGCCATCACCTCTGAGACTTGGCTTCCTTAATAGGTAATCAATAAGTGCTTCTCACTTTGTTACGTTATTCTTGGGTTGTGACGCGGAGTCTAATAGTTAGAATCAAGTCGATATTTCAATGCATTTTATAAAATTTTGAAGTATTGTTCAGAGGCATAAATGATACAGCTCATATCAAAAACTGTGCAAATGACCACCATGGGCTACCCTAATATAAAATAATGGTAGATATGAGATTTATAAAAGATTGAATTTAATTTATATAGTTATTACATCCATTCATTTGGCCCAAAAGTTTTCCCATATAGGTATATGAAAGTTCTTGTTTGATCAATATCACTCTAGCTGCAAGTATTTAAAAAGGAATGAAATCACTATAAATGTAAAAAAATAATATTGACCGTCAATATTTTTTATGGCCAAGGGCGACATGGATCCTTTTTTAATACTTCCGTAGCTATATTGATCCAACAAAAACTTGGGAGGGGGTCCCTGCTGCGCCCCAGTTTTCTTCCACTCTCCAAATGTTTTTTTTTCTTCTTGTTTTTCTAGATCATTAGATTCTTTATAAAATTTGACATTCTGATATATTATTGGAAAAAACGATGTTATTTTCAATTTTCTATGATTTTTCAAAGATTTAATACTTTTTATGAAAAAGAAACTTTGCTGCTTTTATGGATAATCTTTGAAAAAACATAGAAAATTGAGAATAACACCATTTTTTTGCCCATGAGATATTAAAATGTCACTTATTTTATACATAATATAATGATCGAGAAACAAGAAAAAACATTTGATAAGTGGTGGAAAATTGAGGTGCAGCAAGCAGCAAGGACTCCCCTCCCCAAAAACTTTGTGAAATACGTCCAGAGCAAAATTGAAGCTTAACCATTATTTTTTGGGCATTTATATTCATATTTTTTATTATTATTATATCAATAACCATTTTTGAAACTAGCTAAGACCTATCCTGAGCTCTCCTAATCTTAGCTTTCTTTTGTCATTCAGGGACAGGGGAGAAAGTAGCGATAATACCATTACTGAAGGAAAGCGAAAAAGAAAACATCAATAAATTGGGTAAGTTCTCTTTCTGAACTTTTTAATTGAACCCATGGCAACTATACTACTATCCAAGGAATTAACTAATTGTTGGTAAGAAAATGATGCTATATTTCGTTAGCTAATCTGTATCACTAGTTCGTGACTTGTTAAAGCATGCTTACTTTTTTTTTTAATCTTTTATGTGGATTAATCTTTTCATAGAAACTCTTTAATTCTGTTTCTCGATAGATCACGCAATTTTACTATTGAATGGGCAAATTTTCAATAATATATTTAAAATTTTAAGTTGCTTAGAGATATTAATTAAAATATTATTTTTTGGGGGGATAAAACCGTCTAAAGTTTTTATTGTGAATTCTTCATATACAGTAAATACCTGTCTTACTGTTAGAATGAATATTGATATTCATAATTTTGTAGCAATTTTTTAAACAAGTTTTACAGAATTCTTATTCTCAGCACCTGTTACTAGTTTCCTATACATACATTTCTCGCTTATCCAGGAAGTTGTGTAACCCTTAATTCTTTGTGATCTTCCTCCGCAGGCACTAATGACATAAGATTGCAAGTGTGATCAATCCACAACATCCTACTTACAGAAGAAATTTCATTAATTAACTTGGTATTGTTCAAATTGCATGTTGGATTTAGGAATCCAATCGATGGTAGAAAGAAGAATGTTGTTGCATTGTAAGGGCCGTTTTATTAAATTTCTCATATCCAATCATTGTTTAATTAAATTAAGTACGTCTATTTTGTAATTTCGTTTTCTGTTTGGTGAGTACTGGAATATTATGTTCTCTTGCTATAGAAATGACACATTGGAATGATTGTGTAATCATAAATTCGGTTAAAATATTCTTTTCGTTTTTTTTTTTGGAAAAATGGGGAAATTCCTGTTCAATCTCTCTTCAAACCAAAAATTCGCTTGGGTAGGTAATCCCAAGGAATCACAAAACAACAAATCATATGCAACTCAGCAGGGGAACTGTACAAATGCATAAAGTTAAAATTCTGTAACAAACTCAAATTAGCTGACCAATGCGCCACCTTGTTTCCTTTCCCTGTACGTGTACTGTATAGTCTCTTGTCATTCTGTATACAATATATCAGCAAACAACTTCTGAAGAGAGCCTCAGATAACAAGCCTCAAGCAGACACTACCACCTTTGAGCTGTCTTCTATTATCAATTGACTTACTCCCATCACCTTTAATAACAAAAATATATTATAATAAAAATAATTACAATATCATCCTTCTAGGTCTTATTTTTTTGGAATTCTATCATGATTGCCTTATTATCAATACTCTAAGAAATACTCTAAATATTTTATTATCAGCTGTGATATCAATGTTCTAAGAAATTCATTTCGCATTAGATTTCAAGGGTAGGCACTTGTCCCCTTCTCATACAAGTGAATCCGCCATTGTCCTTACTTACCCTTACTACAACAGAACTTGTCATACTTAGCTTAACACATCATATTTGTCAATTAAATAGGAAAGCTTAAAATAATCAGAGGCGAAAGTTGAGCAAGGGCTTGTTTGATGATTAGACCATGAAAATTAATGTGGGAATTTAAGCCCTAGAAAAAACTAGGATTTTAAAAAAAGAAATTAAATGTAGTAAATATTTAACATTGATTTTCAAGGGAAAAAAAAGAGAATGTAAATAATGGTAGCTGGGATTAAATAAAACTATTTAAAATATTTCAGATTATTAAAGTGAAAAAAGGACAAAAATAAAAGGACAAAAAGTCTCACGTAGGGGCTTGGAAGGAATGGATGGGGATAAACATGTACACAAGAAATCCCACATCAACTTGAAAACCTATATATGGGTGATAAGATGGTGTTCACGAATTCTTTTGGGTGGAAGCAAAAATAAAGCTGTGAGTCCTATAGTAATTATCTTTATGCGTTTTGAGGTATAGATGAGTTTTAGAGGCTAATGACATCCAGCTAAGTCATCTAGACTTGATTCTTAGTATTTACTTTCTTAAATACAGTTAAAGCAAAAGGAAAAAGCAGCTACAATGCTATATCAGGGCGAATACAATCCATCAGAAAAACTAAGAGTAGGGTCGAGAATAAGTGAATCCTCTCAACAGCATCACGCGCCTCCCTCGCCAATCTGTCAGCACTCTCATTCGCTTCTCTACAACACCAAACAAGATTCACATCCCAGTTTTTGTTCAGTCTGTAATGCCCAGCCCTAAGTCTTTATTTATCAGGGTTGTAACATACGATTTGGACGACTTAATTGCGAAATAGAACTTGTTTAAAATAACTTATTTTGAAAATTTGAAAATAAATTTTTCACGATTCAAATCTATTCATATGGTAAGATATTAATATGGTAATCCAAATTTGACGAATGATAAACGATATAATAAAATCTATCTATTCGTATTTTTTCAAAAAGTTCCATTTAATATAAGGTCAACTTTTCCCAAAAAGTTCTTTCTGCTATAACCCTTACAACTGCGCTTTTCCTCTTGATCTTGATTCACTACTTGTCTCTTTCATACGGTTTGAAGTTCAAATGAACGGACCTCACAGTAAAAATTAATCTTATATGCAAGTATAAGATATAAATGACAATATATCACATGTTAAACATAAAATAATTCACAGTAAACAAGTTGCACCGTAACCGTAGCCATTGGCTAAAGAACGCAGCCCTTTAGAACACGCAATACTATTTTTAGGACACGCAGCCCCAATCCATAGCTATGATACACATATGCAAATATTTTAGCAAACATATATGCATACAAACTAATAAGATAACAGTTACTCACCTCAAACCTGAGTCCTTAATTTCATCCGAAGTTGTTGGGATCAGAAAAGATGTTAAGGTATGCCTATAAAAATTTATCATTGTTGTTAGTCATTTCTAGCGTCGCAAAGTATCTAACTACGTGAATTATTTTTAAAGGATTAAAAACGCATTAACCCCTAAAATTCCCTTAATAAATACTAATATTATCTATTATTTATTCCCTCTCTTAATAATAGTATTTATTATTATTATTATTATTTTACCACAATTATTTTAAACTCTCAAAGGCCATCCTCACACTTTAAATTAAGAGTTTATAAACATGAATCATCATATAAATGTTAATGTTTCTTATGGTTTTCCAAAATAGAGGGCTTCATCCTATATGATTTTAGAAATAAAAATCTTAGGTTTAATAAATATTAATATCACACAAAATAAATTTTATAAATAGCAATTTGAATTTAATAAGTAATAACTCCATATATATATATATATGCAAAGTGTGTGTGTACACGCACAATTTCAGCAACCAAAACTTATGCTTAGGATTTATTTAGTAATCTCCTGATACATACATATATCTAAGTATATGTATATACACTCACAACAACACACACACACATACATATACACATAAGAATGACAGTGGGTTCAAAAAGGAGCAACCGAAACTTATGCTTAGGATTTATTCAGTATTCTCCTGATACATACATATATCTAAGTAAGTATATGTATATACGTTCACAACAATATAAATATACACACACACATAAGAATGACAGGGGATTCAAAAAGCAGCAACCTATATTCCTATGGGTTTATACGCAGCTATATATATATTAAACATAGATATACATGACAGCAAAGAAAAAATGCAACAACGTTATATGCAGCAGGTCTACTATTACATATATATTCACGGCATGTATAGACAATGACAAAACTTTTTAAATGAGGGAAAACATGCATCATAAAACATGCAGCAGGTTTACTATTACTGATAACTCTCCATATTTTATATATTTAAGATACATTTTAGAGATATTTGGAGAGTTATCTAAACAATTTTGAGATATTTTTATAAGATTATATGATTTTAAGAGAAATCAAGTTGGACACATCATTAGTGAGGTTTCAATTTAAAATAAATGTTTTTGAGTTTAAAAAATAAAAAATAAAAAAATTAGAGAAGAAATAAAAATTCAGTTTTGTTATTATTACTACTACTATTATTTAATTTCTTTTATTTGTTGTCTTAGAGAAGCACTAGGGACATGGCTGGACAATGAAATGAAAAAAAAAAACACTGGGCCATTAATTGAATGAAGACATTGAACTATATTTTAGGATTTGGGCCACGCAATGAATTGGATATAAAGGAGCTGGGCCCACATTGCATTAAACCAAATGATTCAATTAAAAACCTAAAAGCAGGTCCACGGATTGAAGAAAAAAAGCTGGAGGCGATATTAAATAATAGAAACACGAGGAGGAGAGAGGCAGCTGGAGCAATTGAAAGAAAAAAAAGACGCGAACAGAAACAGAGGCGGCAGATGGCTGGAGAGGCAGAGACGAATTGGAAGAGCAGAGCACCTGGGACGTTGACGCGAAGAGTGAACACGGAACGGCAGAGAAGGAGCTGAATTATGAATCAAGAAGCATAGACGCATTTGAAAGGCTGGATTGAATAATTATTCAGGAAGAGGCTGTGGTTGTTCTTGCTCCTATTCTTGGTTTTGTTATCTCCCTTGACTAGTTTGATTCCAATTCTTATTATTTACCCGTATGTCTTTGAATCTGAATTTTGAATTTACTGTGATTTGGATTGAAGCCATGTCTGGCTAATTTTATTTTGCAACTTAGAGACCTATGAACTTATTAATGGATTAGGATTTATTTCTCATCGTTTAATTATGATTAATATTGACTTTGGTTGCTTAAATCTTGGTTAGTTTTACTATTTATTGACTGGCCATCTTTAAATAGGATTTTAAAAATTAGGATTTACCTTGGCAAAGGGAATTTTAATTAAGCTCTAGATTAAGCAATATGGGATTAAATTATAATTTAATTTGCGATTAGGATAGGAATATACCTAATAGCCCCATATAGTTGTAGAAGAGTGTGTCCGGATTAAATGGCCTCTAGAGTAAATTTGTTAGGCATAACAGTTTTTACTTAAGAGAGGGTTGTAAGTGGACCGGAAGGCACTTATAACTATTATACTCGAGATTGACAAAATTAATATTAAGATTAATTAAATTGGTGAAATGAATGTTTATGAAATTAATAAGGGAGTAGTACCTCTAGGTTGCCCGTTTGATTATTGCGTAGATTATTTGTTTGACTTTGATTTTATTTTCTTAGTTAAATTAAATTTGATTTATCGACTTAAACGAAAAGTGCAAGATTAATTATTAACTGAAGTAGTGGGTACTAAGTCCTCGTGGGAACGATACTTTACTCATCTTTATTACTTGATACGGCCCGTACACTTGCGGAGTTATAGGCTTTGAAATTTTGCCCTACCAAGTTTTTGGCGCCGTTGCCGGGGACTTATGTGCCATAACTTTTTGGTTGGAATTGATTGAGCTTTAGTAGTTTTAGTTTGAGTCATTTTTTTTTCTTCTTCTGTTTTTAGTTTTTGGTATTAGTTTTATACTTTGAGATCTCTTTGGTTTTGTAGGTATTTTGGTCTATGCCTCGTAGATCCAAAGCGACTAAAACACCGCAGAAAACAAGGAATATCCAAGAGCTTTTGGAAGCTAACACACCTGAAAACCAAGAGGAAGAAGTGGTACAGAGTGAAACTGAAGAAATGGCTGAGGATGAGAATGATCAACTCTGTATCAATGATTTTCTGGGAAGACAATCTCGTGGATATCAATCAGGAATCAGAGTGCCTGAGTTTCAAGCCAACAATTTCGAAATCAAGCAGACTATGCTTAAGATGCTTGAACTACAGGGTCAGTATTCAGGACATGATTCAGAGGATCCCAATCGGCACCTGATACAATTTCTTGACGTTTGTAACTCATTCAAGCTCAACGGAGTTCCTAATGGTGTGATTCGCCTACGGCTTTTTCCTTACTCTCTACAAGGGAAAGCCAAAGAATGGCTTAACAACTTAGAAGAAGGCAGCATCACTTCTTGGGAGGCATTGGAAGAAAAGTTCAGATCGAGATTCTTTCCACATAATAAGATGGTAGATGCACGAGCCGCTCTCACCAATTTCTCTCAACAATTTGGTGAGCATCTGTACGAAGCATGGGAGAGGTTCAAGTTGCTAGTTAGGCAGAGCCCTGGTCACAATCTAGAGAAATGGGTCTTGCTTCAAATCTTTAGTACCCGATTGACTCCGGAATCCAAATCAAAGTTAAATGCTGTCACTAATGGTGGAATTACAAAGCAACCGGTGAATCATGTTTGGAATTGTTTAGACGATTTATCAACTGACTTTATTCAGAACAACAATGAAAGAAGGCCAGTGAAGTCAATTGATAAAGCTGTTGAGGACTCTTCCTCACAGATGATGGCAATGTTAAATACAATCAACAAGAGGTTCGATCACTTAGAAGCTCAAGTAAACCGATCTAATGGTAGACACATGGGGGTAAATGCTATTCATGCTCCTTGTGATTACTGTGGAAATGGCCATGACAATGGACAATGCCTTATATCTCAACGGATGGAGCCAGTGAATTATGCAGGAAACTACCGTGGCAACAACCAGAATAATCCCTACTCAAACACCTACAACTCTGGGTGGTGTAAAAACCCCAACCTCTCTTGGAAATATGGAGCTACTCTTAATGAAGCATCAACCTCTAATACGAAGCAAGTGACACCTCCTAGGTTCTATCGAATGGAAAAGGAAGCCATCCCAACCCAAGAGCCTAAATCTGATCTTAAGGCAGTGATATCTCAGCTAGCAAGTTTTCAATTAAAGAGTACTCAAGATCAAGCTGCTACTAATGCAAGACTAGACTCATCTATCAAGAATCTTGAGGTACAAATGGGACAACTTGCAAATGCTATGAATGCTTTACAACAAAGAGAATTGTCAAGCAATACTGTGCCTAATCCCCGTAGAGATGGAAAAGAGGAATGCAAAGCTCTTAACTTAAGAAGCGGAAGGGAATTACCTGAGATCCCACAACCAATGAAGCAACCCTCAACTTCTAATGATCAAACAAATCCTACGAAGGATGGTGAAGAGGCTACACAGAAGATGAATGGAAAAGTCAATCAAGAGAAAGTTGAGATTGAATCTAAACAGAGTAAAGTGAACAAGAAGGCAACTCAAGAGAATTCCAAATGGGTACCACCCCTACCATTCCCTCAAAGATTTCAGAAGAAAGCATCAGATGAGCAATATAAGAAGTTCTTAGGGATTTTCAAGCAACTACACATTAATATCCCTATCCTTAAAGCATTAGAGCAGATGCCTCACTATGTGAAGTTTCTAAAGGAGATGCTGAGTAAGAAGAGGAGGTTTGGTGACTATGAAACCGTTGCCCTAACTAAAGAATGTAGTGCTATTCTTCTCAACAAGTTACCCCCTAAACAGAAAGACCCAGGCAGTTTTTCCATACCTTGCATCATTGGAGAAAAATTTCAGGGAGGAGCACTATGTGATCTAGGATCAAGTGTCAACTTGATGCCACTATCTGTGTTTAGAAAATTGCAACTAGGTGAAGCTCAACCAACTTCCGTAACACTTCAGCTAGCAGATCGAAGTTTAGCTTTTCCAAAGGGTATCATTGAAGATGTTTTGGTTAAAGTTGACAAGTTTATTTTCCCTGCCGACTTCATTGTCTTGGACTGTGATGAAGATAGAGATCTACCACTCATTGTGGGAAGACCCTTCTTGCTACAGCTCGAACTCTGATTGATGTTGAAAAAGGAGAGATCAAGTTGAGGGTAAACGATGAAGAAGTTATATTCAACATGAGCAAGGCATTGAAGTATCCTAGAGATGTTGTAGATTGTTTCAGGGTTGACATATTTGATGAGGTAATTCAAGAAACTTTAGAATCATTTTCTATAAAAGAATCGTTAGCAGCTGCACTACTTGGGAACGATGAAATTGAAGAAGGAATTATAGTTGAATGTAAGAAGTTACTTGAAGCCTCCCCTTATTACAGCAAACCATCACAACAATTTGAGTTATTAGAGATGGAATCACGGCCAACTACTTCTTTGAAGCCTTCTATTGAGCAAGCACCAATTCTAGAGCTTAAACCCTTACCACCGCATCTTGAATATGCATACTTGGGGGAATCTGAGACACTACCTATTATCATCGCTTCTTCTCTATCTAAAGATCAAAAGGAAAGATTGTTGAAAGTTCTCCAGGGTCACAAAAGAGCTATAGGGTGGACAATTGCAGACATACAAGGCATAAGCCCGTCAATTGTGATGCACAAGATACTCTTGGAAGATGATCACAGGAAATCTATTCAGAATCAAAGAAGACTAAATCCTATGATGAAAGAAGTGGTCAAGAAGGAAATTATCAAATGGTTAGATGCTGGAATAATCTACCCCATTTCTGATAGCTCGTGGGTTAGCCCAGTGCAATGTGTCCCTAAGAAAGGAGGTATGACAGTAATTACTAATGAGCAAGATGAGCTTATCCCCACTCGCACAGTCACTGGTTGGCGTATTTGCATGGATTACAGAAAACTTAATGACGCCACAAGGAAAGATCATTTTCCGCTTCCGTTCATTGACCAGATGTTAGATCGATTGGCTGGTAAAGAATTCTTCTGTTTCTTAGATGGGTATTCAGGATATAATCAAATTGCGGTTGCTCCTGAAGATCAAGAGAAAACAACATTTACCTGTCCTTATGGCACTTTTGCATTTAGACGAATGTCGTTTGGTTTATGCAATGCTCCTGCCACTTTCCAACGATGCATGATGAGTATATTCTCCGATATGATAGAAGAAATAATGGAAGTGTTTATGGATGACTTTTCGGTGTTTGGTGAATCATTTGAAGAATGCTTGATAAATCTGGATAAGGTGTTGAATCGATGTGAAGAGACAAACTTAGTGTTGAACTGGGAAAAGTGTCATTTCATGGTGACCAAAGGGATAGTTTTGGGTCATAAAGTTTCCAAAAAGGGTTTGGAGGTTGACAGAGCCAAGATTTCTGTAATTGAGCAGCTTCCCCCCTTCTAATGTCAAAGCTGTAAGAAGCTTCTTGGGCCATGCTGGATTCTATCGTCGATTCATTAAAGATTTTTCCAAGGTTTCAAAGCCCCTTTCACAGTTACTGGAGAAAGATACTCCTTTTCAATTTAATGAGGAGTGTATGAAGGCTTTTGAAGAGCTGAAGAGAAGATTAACTTCAGCGCCTATCATCGTCGCTCCTGATTGGTCACTACCTTTTGAAGTAATGTGTGATGCGAGTGACCATGCTGTTGGAGCTGTGTTGGGACAGAGGCGTGCGAAGATCTTTCATCCGATCTACTATGCGAGCAGGACCTTAATAGCAACTCAGGTAAATTACTCCACTACTGAAAAAGAAATGCTTGCTATAGTGTTTGCTTTTGAAAAGTTTAGGGTATATTTGATGGGTGCTAAGGTTATAGTTTACACTGATCATGCTGCCATTAAATATTTGTTAGGAAAGAAAGAATCTAAACCTAGATTATTAGATGGGTCTTGCTGCTACAAGAATTTGATGTGCATATAGTTGATAGGAAGGGAATTGAAAATCAAGTTGCTGATCATTTGTCTAGAATTGTGAACCCTTCTGATCATGTGAATGATTTGTTGGTCAATGAATGCTTTCCTGATGAACAATTGTTTGCTGTGAGTAGTTGTGGTTTGCCATGGTATGCTGATATTGCGAATTATCTTCTATGTCACGTATTACCTCCTGAATTGAATTTCTATCAAAAGAAGAAGTTTTTACATGATATTGCCTACTACATTTGGGAAGAACCATTTCTTTTTAAGAGATGTGCTGATTTGATTATTAGAAAATGTATTCCTGAGATAGAACAAGAGGACATTTTGAATGCATGTCATGCATCTGCATATGGGGGACATTATGGAGGGCAAAGAACTGCATCTAAGGTGCTTGAATCTGGTTTTTATTGGCCTTCTTTATTTAAAGATGCTCACCAATTTGTTACCAAGTGTGATAGATGTCAAAGAACAGGTAATATTTCTAAGAGACATGAAATGCCCCAATCTGGAATCTTTGAAGTTGAGTTATTCGATGTCTGGGGGATGGATTTCATGGGTCCTTTTCCATCTTCAAGAGGAAACAAATACATCCTAGTTGCTGTGGAATATGTGAGCAAATGGGCTGAAGCTATGGCTTGCCAATCTAATGATGCCAACACAGTGATTCGATTCTTGAAGAAGTATATCTTGACAAGATTTGGCATCCCCAGAGCAATCATTACTGATGAAGGGACCCACTTCAACAACAAGAATTTTAGAGCTCTCTCGGAAAAATATGGAGTCCACCACCGGATGTCACTTGCATATCACCCACAAACTAATGGTTTGTGTGAGTTGACTAACAGGGAAATTAAAAGAATTCTTGAGAAAACTGTGGGCCCGACTAGAAAGGATTGGTCTGACAAACTGGATGATGCTTTATGGGCTTACAGGACAGCTTTTCGCACCCCAATTGGCATGTCACCATATCGTTTGGTTTTTGGAAAAGCGTGTCATTTACCTCTTGAATTGGAATATAAAGCATGGTGGGCAATCAAGAAGCTACATATGGACCACAATCAAGCAGGAACTAAGAGGCTCTTTCAACTAAATGAGTTAGAAGAATTTAGGCTTCAAGCATATGAGAGTGCACGATTATATAAAGAAAGAACGAAGAAATGGCATGATAGCCACATCTTAAAGCGTTCTTTTGAGCCAGGGCAGTTGGTGCTTCTCTTCAACTCAAGACTGCAATTATTTCCTGGGAAGCTTAAATCAAGGTGGTCTGGTCCTTTCAGAGTAGTTTCGGTGTCATCAAAAGGTGCAATTGAAGTTAAGGATGAGAGGACAGGAAATTGCTTTAAAGTGAATGGGCAAAGACTGAAGCATTACCATGGTGGTGAAGTGGACCGGCAAACAACGGTTCACCGCTTGTCATCACCTACTTAGACTGATGGTATAGTCAGGCTGAGGACTATAAACCAAGCGCTTCTTGGGAGGCAACCCAATGGTTTGCTTGCAGTTTTTATTATTATTATTATTATTTTCTTTTCTTTTCTTTCCTTGTTTCATTTTTCTAGGTTTAAAGATGATCACTCCTCTTGTGGCTGCCAAGTCTTGCTCGGGCACTCTGTCTTCAGAATTTGAAACATCATGGATGGTACCAGATGAAGCACTCCACATCAAAGTTAGAGACTTAAACCAAAGGAGTACTAGTTCCTTTCCCTCTATTAATTTTTGCAACATTAAGGACAATGTTTGATTTAAGTGTCGGGGAGGGATATGATTTCTTTGATATTGGTTTGTTTGATTACCGATGATAGATTGTTGAGTGCTGGTCTGATTTGAATACATATGTGATGACTATTGAGTAGCTATTAACACTTATTTTGTTTCATTGGAGGAAATTTGAAATCCCTGAAATTGGTGTCACCCTTATACTTTAGATATGGTTGCTCTTCACTTCCATTACTTGTGTTACTTATTCACATTGAGGACAATGTGACATTTAAGTGTGGGGGTGAGGGTATCCTTGATTTTACATGACTTGTCATATCTTGTCCTCATTTTTTTTATTTTGAGGAGCATTGTCATGAGTGGTTTGATTTGAACATGAAAAGAAGTGAATTTGATTAGAGATTTATTTTATGTTCTTTGAATGTTAGTAAAGAGGCAAGAGATTTGGTTTGGGTACTTTACTTTAGAAGGTCAAAAGAACCTATGAGGGATTTGAGCCTAAATTTTCTTCTTCCCAAGAGAGAGTACATCTAGTGCGATTTCATCTCTAGAACTTGTCTTGAATCTCTTTTGAAATTTGAAATCCCCTTGCATGCACAAAGATGATTTAGGCATTCATTTCATAGCTAGTTTGGCCAAATGTCCATCCCTATCTCCTCAAAATCCTTTGTTACCCCATTTGAGCCTTTTCATTTTTTTTATTTTTGGTCTTTTTAAAGAAATTTGCATTAAGTAAATAGCCCTTTGTTTGAGATATACAAATTTTTATAACTTTTTCCCTCTCCTTACTTTAGTAAGTGCTAAGTGAAGTAGTTTAAAAGAGTTAGACACTCAACACTATAAGAGTATATGTGGGTAGTGAAAAGCAAAAAAAAAAACAAAAAAAAAAGACAAAAAAAAAATGGCGCAAGAAAGATAGAAAAAAGAAGGGGAGAGATCGAAAAAAAAAAGGATTGTCATAGTCAAAAGAATAAAAGTTCTACATATATAGTGTTATTGAGTTTGTTTTCTCTTGATTGCTATTCCTTTACTCCTTCATTCTTCATCATGAGTTTCATTAAATTACTTAGCACCGATTAAAGTATTCTCCTATACCATTTGATCACTTTCATTTCATTATCCTACCTTGATCATTAGAACCTATAGAAAGTCCTTTTGATTTGAGTGTGCAATGGGATAACATGTCTACTGGAGATTGAGATGATAAACAAGCATATGGTAAATGAGGTGCAATAGGTGGAATTGAGTGAAACACAAGCCCTTGAGTATCTTGAGAAATGAGTGTAAACACTTAACTTGTGAGGAACATTCTATTGTGATTTATCTTTGTCAAATTAATTGCCTTGCTACTTGCATTTTTGGAATGTAGAAAAGATTTCTAAGGAAATTTGTTTCTTGAAGGTTTGAATTAACCTCAATGTTTATCCCTTGCTTTAAAAAACTTGCTTCCTTGATTCCTTTGAATTTGATTGTTTTAGAATTAAAAATCTTGAGGACAAGATTTGGTTCAAGTGTGGGGGTGTGATAACTCTCCATATTTTATATATTTAAGATACATTTTAGAGATATTTGGAGAGTTATCTAAACAATTTTGAGATATTTTTATAAGATTATATGATTTTAAGAGAAATCAAGTTGGACACGTCATTAGTGAGGTTTCAATTTAAAATAAATGTTTTTGAGTTTAAAAAATAAAAAATAAAAAAATTAGAGAAGAAATAAAAATTCAGTTTTGTTATTATTACTACTACTATTATTTAATTTCTTTTATTTGTTGTCTTAGAGAAGCACTAGGGACATGGCTGGACAATGAAATGAAAAAAAAAAACATTGGGCCATTAATTGAATGAAGACATTGAACTATATTTTAGGATTTGGGCCACGCAATGAATTGGATATAAAGGAGCTAGGCCCACATTGCATTAAACCAAATGATTCAATTAAAAACCTAAAAGCAGGTCCACGGATTGAAGAAAAAAAGCTGGAGGCGATATTAAATAATAGAAACACGAGGAGGAGAGAGGCGGCTGGAGCAATTGAAAGAAAAAAAAGATGCAAACGGAAACGGAGGCGGCTGGAGCAATTGAAAGAAAAAAAAGACGCGAACAGAAACAGAGGCGGCAGATGGCTGGAGAGGCAGAGACGAATTGGAAGAGCAGAGCACCTGGGACGTTGACGCGAAGAGTGAACACGGAACGGCAGAGAAGGAGCTGAATTATGAATCAAGAAGCATAGACGCATTTGAAAGGCTGGATTGAATAATTATTCAGGAAGAGGCTGTGGTTGTTCTTGCTCCTATTCTTGGTTTTGTTATCTCCCTTGACTAGTTTGATTCCAATTCTTATTATTTACCCGTATGTCTTTGAATCTGAATTTTGAATTTACTGTGATTTGGATTGAAGCCATGTCTGGCTAATTTTATTTTGCAACTTAGAGACCTATGAACTTATTAATGGATTAGGATTTATTTCTCATCGTTTAATTATGATTAATATTGACTTTGGTTGCTTAAATCTTGGTTAGTTTTACTATTTATTGACTGGCCATCTTTAAATAGGATTTTAAAAATTAGGATTTACCTTGGCAAAGGGAATTTTAATTAAGCTCTAGATTAAGCAATATGGGATTAAATTATAATTTAATTTGCGATTAGGATAGGAATATACCTAATAGCCCCATATAGTTGTAGAAGAGTGTGTCCGGATTAAATGGCCTCTAGAGTAAATTTGTTAGGCATAACAGTTTTTACTTAAGAGAGGGTTGTAAGTGGACCGGAAGGCACTTATAACTATTATACTCGAGATTGACAAAATTAATATTAAGATTAATTAAATTGGTGAAATGAATGTTTATGAAATTAATAAGGGATTAGTACCTCTAGGTTGCCCGTTTGATTATTGCGTAGATTATTTGTTTGACTTTGATTTTATTTTCTTAGTTAAATTAAATTTGATTGCTCGACTTAAACGAAAAGTGCAAGATTAATTATTAACTGAAGTAGTGGGTACTAAGTCCTCGTGGGAACGATACTTTACTCATCTTTATTACTTGATACGGCCCGTACACTTGTGGAGTTATAGGCTTTGAAATTTTGCCCTACCAATTACATATATATTTAAATGAGGAAAAACATGCATCATAAAAAGTTTTGTCATTGTCTATACATGCCGTGAATGTATATGTAATAGTAGACCTGCTGCATATAACGTTGTTGCATTTTTTCTTTGCTGTCATGTATATCTATGGTTAATATGTGTGTGTGTGTGTGTTCCTTTTAATAATTCTGCTGTATGTATGTATTTCCTCTGAATTATTAGTTTCATAACTATCTATATATAGTTATACAATTATATCATTACAAATAGATATTTGTTAATAATACCTGAAGCTTAGTTTCATAACATATTTACCTGAAGCCTGTGCTAATATATAATAACGTTTGGAAATTATAATTAGTCTAGGCTTGCTTCGAACACACACATAGTGGAAATATATATATATATATATATATATACACGCACACGCACTTCACAGCATGCAATATATATATATATATATATATATATCACGCATGACAGCCACTTATATATATCTACTCTCAGTTCACGGCATGCAGTATATCAGTAGTGTTTCATTGTATATATGACAGTTTAAAAAAAAAAAAAAAAAAAAAAAGATGCAAAATGTCCCTATTTCAGCGTTTTTAGTTTCAACAGCTTAACGTTTCATCTCCTACATCTAAGACTCTTGATTTGCGTTGGAAAAATTACGGGAATAAGAAGGGAGAGAAGCTCGACGAGTTACCTCTGAAGATCAAGCTGAACGAGGAGCAACCATGATTGATTCTTTCACCCCTGTTTCCGTCGACGTTGAGCAGAGGAGATGATATTTCAGTTTGAACCAGAGGATAGAATATGTATATATATGTGTGCGCGCGCGCGCGTGTTTCCTTGCTTGCTGTTCACGGGTTGGGTCTATGGAATGAAGTATACAAATGGGCTTAGAGTGTATGCACGTATGCATCTGTATGTGCTTGTTTGTTTGTTTTTTTTTTTTTAGGTTAAAGAAAATAAATTCTTAATCTTGTAGGCCAATTACACTATTTAAAACCCATATAATATTCCAATTTACAAATCCAAATTTAGGATGTTGCACGGTCTTCTTCGAATATCTTCAAGGTCACCATCTGGATGGTCTTCATTCCATCCCGTATAAATCAGTTCCACAGTATTCCAGCAGTCCGTCGATATCAATTTCTTCTGTCGTTTCATCTCCCAGGCCCGTTTAAATCCCCACTGTTACGGCTCTATACCTTGGGCCTGGAAGATTCAATGGCCCAAAAGGAAGGTCCTACGCGGAGCTTGGCCTATGCACAGGTAACACACTAATCACCCCCTAACTATGCTACTAAACTCGGACTGTACAGGTAGTGGAGCAAGTATGAGCAATTAGTGGAGCAGGAGTAACCAAATATGGGGACCATGCAAAATATGCAGCAATGTACAAAGGATGCGGCGCACAGCACAGAGGATAAACCCTAAAGGTAACCCTTATAAATAGTGAGGCAAACTTCCAGGTACACACTAGACATTCTCTATTTACTTTCAGTCTCACTGTGCACACACCCCACCCCCATTGGTAGCTCCAGCCACCGTAGTGTATGTGCAGTGGTTTGTTATACTCTTGGTGATATCTGCATCCATAGACATTACCAAGATATATTCTTCTTCTGGGTGTTCATATCTAGATACCTTGTAGAATCTGATTGATCACATATAAACATTTACTAGCTCCCCTAAGTTAGACATCTGTGTTCTTTAAACAAAACATTGGTGCCGACTATGGGGACGATAAACTTCGATTCCCCAAAACTATACCGCTGAATATGGCATGCACCAGAAGCAGGGGTCAGGCTCCATGGCAAGATCCTTCACAGCCAAACCAGCCCCTCTAAAAGGATGAGCAGCAGCTAATGGAGGCCCCTGTCTTGCCAGGACAAGTACCCCATAACCAAGTTCGAGATGAGGGATTGAATGTCCCAGGGTACGATCATGTTGTAGTGGAAGAAATGAAAGATACTGCCTCCTTGCTAGCTCCAGTGCTGACGCAACAGCATACAAGGCCTCAAGCTCCATCTCCAAACATGCCTGTAGCTGAGGGACCAAGAGACCACTACTTACGGAGTGCTCTCAATGGTATTATGAAACGAATGGACAGAATGGAACAACAGAATCGCCTGCAAAGGGAATCCGACCTCAAGCAGTTGCGAGAGGATTTGGAGAATCGAAATGCCACATGGAGGCAAGAGGAAGCTGAGCGAACGCATTTGTTCGAAGAAAGAATGAGGCAGATAGAGGAGTTTTTGGGTGGTAGTAGCCGAGAAACCATTGGCCAGGGCCGCGGGGATGCCTCAAGATCAGTTAGGGAGGCTGATGAAAGACAACAAGTCAATCAGACGGAGGTCAGCTCGATAGAACGAAAGCAGAATAAAAGTAGCCACACTCGGAATTAGATCTAGAATAAAGGGACCCGCAATCCAGAGCCCATGCTGATTAACGAGCAACAAGCTAAGCCAAGCCGAGCTGAGGAAACGCCCAACAGGGAAACTGGATTTTCCAACCAAGTTAGAAGTATGCCTCCGCCAAAATCAGGGATAGTTGGTAAATACCGAAGGATCTATGATAATGGAGTGGATAACATTAGCCCCTTTTCGAACGAGATTGCCAACGCGACATATCCTAAGGATTTTGATTCTGCCGAGCTAACTAAGTATGACGGGACCCAAGACCCACAGGCTCATCTCAATACCTTTGATCTCGATATGTTTGTAAGAGGGTATCGAGGTCCCATCATATCTCGGTTCTTTGTTGGGACTCTTCGTGGGGCGGCTCAGAGGTGGTTCCACACCTTGCCCTCCAAGTCAATCAAGAGTTTCGAAGATTTGGGAGATAAGTTCCTCTCCAATTTTGCGACCCGCAAAAAGCAGCTGAAATCAATTTATACGTTGAATAAGATACAACAGAAGCCAAAGGAAACCCTACACAAATATCTAGACTGGTTTAAAGACGCGGCACTGCAAGTCTGGGATCTTGAGGAGAGAGTGCATGTACATTTGTTGATATCCGAGTTGGATCCCGAATCTAGGTTCGCGCAACATGTAATTAAAGATGAGGTTAAAACCTTAGAGGAGTTTAACACGCGAGCCAAAAAGGATTTGGAGCTAGAACAGTTACAGATCGCTAACATGAGTGGAAAAGAAGCTCGGGTGGGAGGGTCCCAGCCTAAAAAGGAGCAACCCAGAAATCCGAGATCGGAACTTCGAGGAAGAAATACGGATAACAAATCCAAGAATGGTAAGCCGGAAGGTCGGTATGAGAAATACACACCTTAGAACGTGTCGAGATCGCAACTTTGGAAGGAGATGGTGCTAACCAAAATGAAAAAGGTGGATAGACCCCATCCCATGAGTCATAAGGCGACACTTAACCAATCTTGCTACTGCGAATTCCACGATCAGCCGAGACATACGACTAATCAGTGTTGGGATCTCCATGATGTGATTAAAAAGTTTGTCCGGGAAGGCAAATTGCGGCAATACGTGATAAAGACGCAAGGACGTAAGTACAATAAGCATCAGTAGGAGACGCTAAGCTCGGGTCCTTACAAAAGGCAAAAGGAGCAGGGCCCCCGAAAGCCTGAAGGAGGAAATGAAATGTTCCCTGAACTCGAGTTTGAATGCAACGTGATCAGTGGCGGATTCAGGGGAGGAGGGGATACGGCAAGTGAAAGAAAGAAGTATCTAAAAGAGGTATTATCTATTCGAGATCTACCAAAATTCAAAGATGACATTAGCCGCCCTGAGCCTCCTCTATTAACTTTTACTAAGAGAGATTTGGAAGACGTGGTGCCTAGACACTTGGATGGGTTGGTTATTTCCGAAACCATTGGAAAGTGTCTGGTGAGGAAGATCTTCGTTGATGCAGGAAGTGCATGCAATACTATTTTATGGGCAGCATTCAAGAAAATGAATCTCGACCCAAAGCATCTAAAGTCATGCAAGACTACCCTAACAGGTTTTAATGGGCAGTATACCCAGCCTAAGGGATACATAAACCTGAGATTGACTCTGGGAACGAAGGAGGCATTTAAGTTGAAACAAGTCAAGTTTATTGTCACTAATTTTCCATCTAGTTATAGTATCATTTTGGGAAGACCAAACATCCATAATTGGGACATGCTGGCATCTACTAAGCACCAAAAGTTGAAGATGATAGGGTGCAACAATAATGTGATGATAGTAAAAAGTGATCAACAAGAATCCCGGTGATGTTATTTCACCACGGTTAAAGGAAGTAAGGAAGACAGTCTACTTCAGCCACCTCAAGATCATGATCACCCCGGTTCGTCCGCTAAATTAGTACATCTAGTAGAAATGGATGTACATAAGAAGGCTGAGACGCCAAGGTCAAAGCCGGGTAGGGAGCTGGAGGACTTATTATTGGGCCAAGAGCCGGGACAGGTCACGAAAATCGGCAAGGCTTTGGAGCGAGATGTCAAGGCCGGATTGATCGACTTTTTGAAGGCGAATAGGATGTATTTGCTTGGAAAACATCTGAACTTCTGGGGATTGACCCATAGTTCTGTTGTCATAAGCTAGCCATTTATCTAGGGGTAACCCCGGTGGCGCAGAAGAAAAGAAAGCAGGGACCAGAGAGGATTCAAGCATTGGAAAATCATGTGAAAGAGCTTTTAGAAGCTGAATTCATAAGAGAAGTGCAATACACCACTTGGTTGTCAAACGCGGTGTTAGTAAAAAAGCCTACTGGCAAATGGAGGGTATGCATAGATTATACTGACCTTAATAAAGTTTGCCCTAAGGATGCATATCCCATGCCCAGCGTTGATCAGTTGGTGGATAATGCATCTGGTTTTCAATTGTTATCGTTTATGGATGCTTTCTGGGGATACAATCAAATTGCTATGCATGTCGATGATCAAGAAAAAACAGCCTTTATAACAGAAAAGACAAATTATTGTTATAACGTCGTGCCTTTCAGGTTAAAGAATGTTAGAGCGACATACCAAAGGATGATGAACCAGGTCTTCAGGGAGCAATTGGGCAAGAATATAGAAGTCTACATTGACGAAATGATAGTCAAGTCAATGAATCCAGGAATGCATATTCAGGACCTGCAACAAACTTTTGACAAATTACGGGCATACCGTATTTGTCTGAACCCGGCTAAGTGCGCCTTTGGCGTTCCAACAGGGAAGTTCCTTGGATTCATGTTGACTAACAGAGGCATAGAAGCAAATCTAGATAAGTGCCAAGTGGTTCTAGACATGAAGGCTCCTAGAACAAAGAGGGAGGTCCAACAGTTGACAAGGCGATTGGCCGCACTGACCAGATTTTACCTAAGTCCGCCGAGAATGCTCTTCCTTTCTTCAAACTTCTTAAGAAGGCCGCCCAGATTGAGTGGAATGCGGAATGTGAAGCCGCATTCGCAAAGGTGAAGCAATGCTTAGCAGCCCTACCGATTTTATCTAGACCTAATTCGGGTGAAGTTTTGGTGTTGTATCTGGCGGTAGGAGAAGAGGCTGTCAATGCGATATTAGTTAGAGAATTAGAGGAGGGGCAGATTCCAGTTTATTTTGTTAGCAAGGCTTTGCAGGCATCTGAAATAAGATACCAAAAGTTAGAAAAATTGACGTAAGCCTTATTGGTGGCGGCCCGAAAGCTTCGATAATACTTTCAAGGACACCGGATCATAGTGAGGACGAGTCAGCCCATCCATCAAATTTTACATTGGCCAGATCTGGCGGGGAGAATGACTAATTGGGCTATAGAACTCTCAGAATTTGATATTACTTACGAGGTTAACCAGGCTATCAAGTCGTAGGCTTTGGCTAACTTCGTAGTAGAACTCACTCTGCGTGGAAGGTGTTCGTTGATGGATCCTCCAACCATTCGGGAGGAGGTGCAGGGATAATCATTGAGAACTCGGAGGGAGTAACAATAGAACATTCTTTACAATTGACGTTCAAGACGTCTAACAATCAAGCCGAATATGAGGCATTATTGGCCGAGTTAGCACAGGCAAAAGAAGCTAGAGCCAGAAGGGTGCAGGTTTTCATCGACTCCCAGTTAGTCACAACCCAAGTCAAGGGAACATACCAAGTTCGAGGGCCATTGCTGGCAAAGTACTTGAGCAAGGTTAAAACGGCCATAAGAGATTTCGATGAAGTGTTGGTCACTCATATACCTAGAGGGGAAAACACTAGGGCCGGCATTTTGTCAAAATTGGCAAGTACTATGAGTCTGGGCAATAATAGAACCGTGATACAAAAACCCTGACTATGTCGAGCTGTGTGATGATGATCTCGGCAGCTGGGGATTAGAGAAAGCCCATAGTAGATTACCTTGAAAGAGATTACTACCTGATGCCTCTTTCGAAGCTAGAAAGTTGATTCGGGATGCATCCACATACACCATGGTAGAAGACCAACTCTATCGAAAAGGCATCCACTCACCAATGCTCAAATGTTTGAATGCGGAAGAAGCTGAGTATATCCTGTCCGAGGTTCATGAAGGAATCAATAGACAACACATGAGCGCCAAAGCCTTATCATGGAAAGCTCTTCGGGCGGGGTTTTATTGGCCTATGATGGTAGCAGATGCCGAAGAACATGTTAAAAGGTGTGATAGCTGTCAAAGGCATGGGAAGATAATCCGATCCCCGCCATCATCAGAGTTGAAAGCCATATCAGCCCCTTAGCCTTTTTATAAATTAGGGATAGACCTACTCGGACCCTTTAAAATGGCTCCAAGGCAGTTGAAGTGATTAATTGTGGCCATAGATTATTTCACAAGATAGATAGAGGTCGAACCATTGTCCACCATTTCCTCTGCTCAAGTTCAAAAGTTCTGAGAGGAACATCGTATCTCGTTTCAGAATCCTGGTAGAAGTCGTTACAGATAATGGAACCCAATTTGCCGACACAGGATTTCAAAATATGATGAAGGCTTTCCAAATCAAACAGCATTTTGCTTCAGTAAAACATCTGCAGTCCAATGGACAGGCGGAGGCGGCTAACAAAGTAATTTTAAATGGTTTGAAGAAGCGCATGGAGGACGCTGAAAATGATTGGGTTGAGCAACTCTACTTCGTATTGTGGGGGTATAGGACTAGCATTCAATCATCCACTAAGGAAACCCCTTTCTGACTGACATATGGTTGTGAAGGCATAAATCCCATGGAGATTAGACAAGATTCATGGAGAAGAACCGCGGCCTTGAAGGCTAGGAAGGATAGTAACAGTGAGGCAATAGCCCTTGAGCTGGACGTCATTGACGAGGTTAGGGTTGCAACCCACTGCCAAGATTTAGCCTTGAAGCAGCTTATCACGACAAAGTTTAACAAAAAGGTGTATCCTAGATCTTTTTGTAAGAATGACCTTGTGCTTCGTTGAGTCGACATAAGCAATAGGAATGCCAAGGATGGTAAGCTGGCGGCAAATTGGGAAGGGCCCTACCGAGTTGGGGAAGAAATAGACCATAGGGCATACCACCTGGAAACTTTAGGTGGAAATCCTATTAAGCGAACCTGAAATGCTGACAAATTGAAGCCATATTACAGCTAGTCAACTCGTATTAAAGAGACAATAGTGTTTTTAAGGTAGTCTTTGAATTTCTCTTTATGAAAATATGAATGTACAATTCCTTTTAAGGATTTTGTCATCAAATATCATATATGTGAATGAATTTTCAACATGAAAGTTATTGCAAAGTTAAAATTTTGCATTATGCCTTCTCTTGGCGAAATCATATCTTTCATTAAAAGATAAAGCGCTATAAGGGTTTATTAAAACCTAGATGCATCTAAAACCGACTTCCGGATATTGAAGCGACTCACCTTATTCGACCCTGATCAGGTCTAAGTGTGCACGAGGGGAGGGAACCTGATAGTGTGCGTAGGGAAGGTTGCCTTATCTTGGATAAGAACCCAGACCTTGTAAAGGTTCGAGCAATACGTAAAAATCATAAGGATTTTATAAAAATTCTTAAGATTGGGAAATCTCGAGTAAACGTATATACGGATTCCGTGATAACATTTATGACTATAGCCAGGTCATTATATTCGAATTTCAGACTTTAAGGGTTGGATTCACAAATAAACATTGCAGCAGCTGGGAAGCGAAACGCACAAAGAGATCATAAAGGTCAATCATTTGCATTCCAATACTGAAAATTTAAGTACAATACTGCAATAAAGTATTACAGGAAAAAGAGTCTAAACAAAGGCAAAGTAGAAACATGCTTCCCGGATCGCTCATGAACTACCAGTCCCTTCATCCTTAGACTCAGGCTTGTCTTGCTCATCATCAGGGGAGGGGTCACGGCATGGAAAGCAGAGAAGGGGGTAGGAACAAAGGTTCCACCATCATTAATATATGCTTGGTGATGCACCTTCATAAGATCCAAAGATACCTCGAGATGGAAATGCCGAACTTGATCCAAGGCATTTTGGAAGGACTCCACCACTCCTTGCTTGAGCATAGATATTTCATCCTTCTGCTTCATCTCGACCCCTTGAAATCATGCCTTCAATTTGTGATGCTTAGTCTAAAGTTCTTCTATTGCTTTCAAATCTTGAAGGTGGTTCCGAGTTGCTTCAAAAAGTGATTGTTAGGCGGCTGAAAGTTCTGCTCTAGCTTGGGCCAGTTCTTTTTCGAACTCCTCTTTTTCTTTTTTGGAATCCTCTATAGCAGCCTTGTTTCTCTAACCACGCTCTCGGTGAGATGGTTAGGGTCATAAATGTTAGTTCTCTATGTGTTTTGATGATAACTGACAATTGTAAACTTTGCATGAAGTTTGTCTTTGGTAAGTTGAAAAACTTACTGTCAAAGGCAAACTCGAGTTTAGGTATGTAAACTCGAGTTTGAGACTTGACAGAGAGTTGCTCAATTCTGCAAGAAAGCCAAACTATAGTTTGCTTGGGCAGACTCGAGTTTGCGACGTCACAGAAAGCAATCAAAGTTTTTCTCAACAAGCCAAACTCTAGTTTATGAAAACAAACTTAAAGTCTGGGAGATACAGAGAGCACTCAGAATTTTGAGCAAGACAAACTCGAGTCTAGACCATGAAACTTGAGTTTAGACTAAACAGAAAGAATCTAGAAAACTCAGTATTTTCATAAGTCTTGCAAACTCCAGTTTGTGTTTCCAAACTCCAGTTTACACTTAACCAAGAAAAATTTCAAAGTTTCAGCTCTTACTGAAACTCGAGTTTGCTTCCCCAAACTCGAGTCTGGGTCATACAGAAAGACCACCAATATACTTGCTTTGCAAACTCCAGGTTAAGCTGTTAAACTCCCTTCTGGAAATTCTTGAACTTAGGCTCATCCTCTTGACATAGCCCCAAACTCGAGTTAGTCATTAATTGACTCAAGTTTAGGTACACATCCAAAGTTCCATTCCAAGTCCAGAGCCCGACAGTCTTCTCTGTAAGAACCAAACTCGAGTTAATATTTGTAAACTGCCAGTTTAGACCGATGATCAACATTCATGCTCTCTGGTTGAACCCCAAATTTGAGTCTAGAATTACAAACTCGAGTTTGCATCAGAGATTTTGAAAAACCAGATGATGTTAATCTACGAAATCTTTATGGGTCAATCTGAAACTCAAGTTAATCTTTATGGGTTAATCTGCGAAATCTTTATGACTTCAACTCAAATTACAAATCATGGCGATCTCAATCAATGATGCTAATCACACAATGTGATCTCTCATAGGGCTACCCTCAATCAATCTCTCAAGTGTATAAGGAGATAAGTGTATCACTCAATTTCTACTCAAGAAAATTGTTTTACCATAAGCTCGCTCAATTTCTACTTCTCCACTACTCACAACACATGCATGCATAAATCAAGAGAGCTTATTATTTATGGTTGTAATGGAGTTTGGGTGAAGGCATGTAGAAGTATGGAAAAAGGGAGGTTAAGCACGAAGGAAATGTAAAAGAGCACTAGTCAAGAGAGCTTATTCTTTGTTTTTGCTTTTGCTTTCTCTCTCTTTTCTTTGTTTTTTTTTTTGTTTTTGTTTTTTTGTTTTTGTTTCTTTCTTCTTTTTTTTTGTTTTGTTTTTTTTTTTTTGAAAATGAATGACAATTGATGAAATGACACAAAATCAAATATCTCTCCCCCACACTTAAACTGTTGCACTCCTGGGCAACCCCCACACTTAAACACAAAACAAAAGTAAAACCAATGCTCAATGGAATTCCAAGGTGCGGTAAAGATTGGTTTTACATTTTGGGCTAGTAATGTGGTAAGTAAAAGAATAGTTCACAACAAGGCACAAAGGGGCTAGTAATGGGAAAATGATGCAAGGGAAGGCTATTTGGCCAAAGTAGGGAAATGAAAGAAAGAAAACAACCCTCTATCATATTATACATGTAAGTGAAAATGCAATTTCAAAAAGAAATGGAGCAAGTTCTAGAAAACATAATTCATGAGTAGATGCACACATAAAAGAAAGAATGGTAAAAGATGAGTTCCATTCAAGTAGGCTCAAAATCTCACATAGGAAATATAAAATCATGCGGTTAGCACCACAAAATCAATTACCAAGACGTATAATCCAAGAAATCAAAATTGCAGTCCAACAGAATAATCCATCAAAACCCAAATGTCCAAGTCTGTAATATGTGGCAATCATAGAAAGAGAAACTTTATGATTCACAAACTAATTTTATTTGGAACAAACAAAGTGTGCAATGGAATAAATAAAAGAAAAGAGAGGTAGAGGAAGAAAGAAGAATACTCCACAAGGGGTTTATGGAGGATATGTGGCATCAATGAGGAGGGTCTCTGCTTCTTCATGTTGCTTCATGTCTCCCTCATGAAATTGCTTGAGACGGTGTCCATTGACTTTGAAGGTCCGTCCTGTGAGTGGATCACACAACTCAACAGCACCAAAAGGGAAAACATTAGTAATCACAAAAGGGCCATCCCATCTAGATCGAAGCTTACCTGGCATAAACTTCAGGCGGGAATTGAATAAAAGAACTTTCTGGCCCGCAGAAAATTCTTTCCTTAAGATATGCTTATCATGGAATGCCTTTGTCTTCTCCATATACAATCGTGAACTCTCATAGGCATCCAATCTAAGCTCATCCAACTCTTGCAACTGTAGCTTCCGTTCCATCCCAGTTTTAGCCAAATCCATGTTACATTGCTTAACAGCCCAATAGGCTTGATGCTCTAACTCAACCGAAAGATGACATGCCTTACCAAAGACAAGCCGATAGGGAGACATCCCAATTGGAGTCTTATAGGTTGTGCGATATGCCCACAACGCATCATCCAATCGCTTACTCCAATCTTTTCGGGTAGAGTTAACAGTCTTCTGAAGGATTTGCTTAATCTCTCTATTTAAGGCTTCAGCTTGACCATTAGTCTAGGAGTGGTATACTGTGGAGACCTTGTGAAGAACTCCATACTTGCGTAACAAGGCACCCATGCTTCGATTGCAAAAATGAGAGCCTTGGTCACTAATGATGGCTCTAGGGATGCCAAACCTGCAAAAAATGTTAGACCTAACAAATTCCACCACCACAAAAGAATCATTAGTTCGGGTGGCTTTTGCCTCAACCCATTTTGAAACATAATCTACAGCCAATAGTATGTAAGTATGACCATAAGAAATAGGAAATGGACCCATGAAATCAATACCCCAGACATCAAAGACTTCACAGAACAATAAAGGATTATGAGGCATCTCATGCTTACGAGAAATACTCCTTGCTCTCTGACAATTATCACAAGACTTACAAAACATGTGGGCATCATGAAATAGGGTAGGCCAATATAAACCACAGTCTAACACTTTCCTAGCAGTTCTTTGTGGTCCAAAGTGACCACCACAAGCAGAAGCATGACAAAAGTGCAAGATAGAATCAAACTCATGATTAGGCACACATCTCCTAAGTACTTGGTCACTACAAAATCTCCACAAATAAGGGTCATCCCAAACATAATGTTTAGAATCACTTTGCAATTTCAGAGTTTGGGCCGTAGTGGAATTAGCAAGTAAAACTCTAGCAACCAAATAATTAACTAGATCGGCATACCATGGAAGCTTACCTTGCAGCTGAAGAAGCTGCTCATCAGGAAAATCATCCTGAATAAGAGATGGGTGAGAAGGAGAATGAGAAATGCGACTCAAGTAATCGGCTACCTAGTTTTGTGCTCCACTTCTATCTCTAATCTCAACATCAAACTCTTGGAGCAACAACATCCATCGGATAAGTCGGGGCTTAGCATCTACCTTTTTCAAAAGAAACTTCAATGCAGCATGGTCAGAGTAAACAATAACTCTACTAGCTAGCAGATATGATCTAAACTTATCAAAGGCAAACATTATAGCTAACAACTCCTTCTCAGTGGTGTTGTAATTAGACTGTGCAGAATCCAAGGTCTTGGATGCATATGTAATGACATGAGAGGCTTTGTCAACCCGCTGAGCCAAGATAGCACCAACAACATAGTTTGAGTCATCACATATAATCTCAAATGGAAGCAGCCAATTCGGTGGTTAGATCACAGGGTTCGTAGTCAAGCATCGCTTCAAATGATCGAAAGCCAACTTGCACTCATCATTAAATACAAAGTTGATGTCCTTGTGCAAAAGGTTGGATAAAGGCCGGGCAATCTTACTGAAATCCTGGATAAATCTCCGGTAGAAACCTGCATGACCAAGAAAAGAATGAACTTCCCGCACAGATGTGGGGTAAGGCAAAGCAGTAATAACATCAATCTTAGCAGGATCTACCTCAATACCCTTACTAGACACTATATGGCCCAAAACAATCCCTGATTCAACCATAAAGTGACACTTCTCAAAATTGAGCACAAGATTGGATTCAATGCACCTATGCAAGACTCTAGATAAGTTAGCTAAGCATGCATCAAAATCAGACCCATATACAGTAAAATCATCCATGAACACCTCTATGCAATCCTCTAGAAACTCAAAGAAAATACTTACTATACAACGCTGGAAGGTGCCCGGTGTATTGCAAAGGCCAAAAGGCATCCTTCGGTAAGCATATGTTCTAAAAGGGCATGTGAAGGTCGTCTTCTCCTGGTCCTCAGGAGCAATATGGATCTGGAAGTAGCCGGAATATCCATCAAGGAAGCAATAGTGGGACTTACTAGCCAACTGCTCTAACATCTGATCAATGAATGGTAAAGGATAATGATCCTTGTGAGTAGCTTGGTTGAGTCTCCTATAATCAATGCAAACCCTCCAACTATTCTAGACTCGAGTAGGAATGAGCTCATTCTTCTGATTGGCCACCACAGTCACTCCAGACTTCTTGGGAACCACCTGAACAGGACTAGCCCATTGGCTATCAAAGATGGGATAAATAATACCAGCTTGTAGAAGCTTGGTGACCTCCTTCTTTACCACATCTAAGATAAGGGGATTGAGGCGTCTCTGGGGTTGCCTCACTGGTTTAGCCTCATCTTCTAACAAAATCCGATGCATGCATACAGAAGGGCTAATACCAACAATGTCAACTAGTGTCTACCCAATTGCCTTCTTGTTCACCCTCAATAAGCTTAGCAGCTTCTCTTCTTGCTCTGGTAGAAGGTTATTTGCCATAATGACTGGCAACTGTTCACCCACCTCCAAGTAGGCATACTTCAAATGATCTGGAAGGGATTTCAACTCCAATTTGGGTGGTTGCTCAATGAAGGGACGAAGCTTGAGTGGTTGTTCCACAAGTTCTGTAGTGTGCACACCTGAAATCTTGGAAACCATACACAAAGAAGCAGAACTGTGTCTAGGCAACTTACTGTTAGAATCAGAATTCAGCACATTATGCAAAGAAAAGCCCTCACAATCAACATCACAACGAGCATCACAATCAATATCATAATGCAAAGTGACACTCTCACAATCACAATCAATGTCATCACACAATGCAGCATCAATCTCAGTGCATATAGAACACCATGTATCATCAGAGCAATCACAAATGGTATAATCATTCATAGATGCAATATTTGGAAAATCAGCATACCAATCAGCAACAACATCATCCACAGCATCATCAATCACATCAATCCAGAAAATAGAGTGCTCCTCCCTAAGATGTTTCATGGCATCAAAAATATTAAAATTAACAGAAATATCACCAAACTCCATAGAGAAGGTACCAGAATGCACATCTATTTTAGTCCTAACTGTTTTCATGAAAGGTCTACCTAAGATGATAGGTGACCTACTATTAGGAGACTCATCCTCCATATCTAAGATGTAAAAATCAGCAGGAAATATCAATTCATTAACTTTGACCAACACCTTCAAGTAAACCAAAGGGATGAGCATTACTCCTATTAGCTAACTGAACAACAACATCAGTAGGACGTAAAGGACCAAGACCAAGAGATGCATAGAGAGATGCAGGCATGACATTAATTGAAGCACCTAAATCTAGCATGCAATCATCAAATCTATAATTACCAATAATACAAGGGATAGAAAACATTCCTAGATCCTTGCACTTCTAAGGCATGGTAGGCTGGTTGAGTGCTGATACATTCTGGTTCATGCTCACTCGTTCATTTCCCTTCAATCGCCTCTTATTGGTGCACAACTTCAGAAACTTGGCATATTTTGGAATCTGCTTGATTGCATCCAAGAGAGGAATGTTGATCTCAACCTTTCTGAATGTCTCTAGAATATCCTTCTCTTGTGCCAGTGCCTTTTCTATTACTTTCTTGGATTAAGTGGGTCTTTGAGGAAAAGGAAGAGGAATAGGAATGTCTTCTTCAGTTGGCTTCACCACCTCCTTATCTTTAAAGTCACTCTTCAAATTTCTTGATTCTCTATCTGCAGCTAGCGTAGGCTCTTCTAATTGCTTGCCAGACCGTAGGGAGATAGCACTCACGTTCCCCTTAGGGTTGGAAATGGTCTGTGAAGGAAGAGTGTTGTTAGAGCCTTGAGGTTGAAGTTGGTTCAATGAAGTTGCCAGCTGACCAATCTGGGTTTGTAAACTCTGAATAGAGGTTTCAGTTTATTGTTGGAATTTGTAATATATTCTTGACAAATTGCTTCAACATATCTTCAAGTGAGGAACCAGAGGAACCACTGCTACTACTAGGCTGCTGCGCCACTGGAGGGGGTGCACATATGGCTGGTACTGGAGGAGGAGGAGCTGGAAGAGGTAGTGGTGCAGAATGTGGAAAACCCGGTGGTCTAAACTGCCTCTACTGGAAACTTCCAGAATTATGATTCTGTTGAAACTGGTTGCTTTGATTCTGGTAGCTCTGATTACCCTGATTCTGGTTCCAACGGAAATTAAGGTGGTTTCTCCAGCCAGGGTTATAAGTATTAGAGAAGGGATTGTTCTATTGCTAGTATTGAGGCTTCCCTAGAAACACACCAACTGCAGCTACTAAATGGTCCTGATAATTGGGATCTTGGAAAGTAGGGCAGGACTCAGTAGGATGGTAAGGATCAGCACAATATCCACATGACTATCCCATCTGAGGAGGGGAAGCATGCACTGCCTGTGTAACTACCAATTATCTAACCAAAGAGGTCAAATCATCAAGTCTATTCTCAAGTCTTTGTTGATCGGCAACCTGAGGTGTTTGAATCTGGTATACAGGGGTACTGTTTCCTCTAGTACCAAATTGCTGTGAGTTGGCAACCATAGTGGATATCAAATCTCTAGCTTCTTCTGGTGTCTTCTTCTACAAGGCCCCACCACTAGAGGCATCAACCAAATTTCTGTCATTGGGCAACAAACCCTCATAAAAGTATGTAATCAAGAGCTGCTCAGTGATCTGATGATGTAGACAGCTTGCACACAACCTCTTGAACCTCTCCCAATACTCATGCATAGTCTCTCCATTCGCTTGCTTAATGCCACTAATTTCTTTCTGGATAGATGTGGCTCTTGAAGATGGAAAGAATTTCTCCAGAAAAAACTTTGCCATATCATTCCAGCATGCAATAGATTGAGGTTGAAGGTAGAACAACCAGTCCTTAGCTCCCCCTTCAAGTGAGAAAGGGAAAGCTCTCAGTTTGATATGCTCCTCATCAATTGTCTTTGGCTTCATTGTGCTACAGACTACATGAAACTCCTTCAAATGCTTATGGGGACATTCACCTACAAGACCATGAAACTTGGGAAGCAAATGGATAAGACCAGATTTAAGTTCAAAGTTAGCACCAAGTTCAGGATATTGAATGCATAAAGGTTGATTGACCACTACAGGTGCAGCCAATTCTTTCAAAGTTGGACGGTTTTCTTGTTCTGCCATATTTTGAGAGTTAGCAAAAGTACTACTGGAATCAGTAAATTCAGAAGACTCAAGAGACACAGAATCAGGTTCAGAATCTGAAACAGGATGCGTAGGCAATAATTGATTTAACCTCACGGTCCGTCTAGCAGCTAGGATAGTTCTCTCTATTTCAGGATCCCTTTCTAATAGATCATCAGGATCAGTAGTACTCCTGGTGCTCATACGACAGCATATGGCAGAATGGGAAAACTCTCAAAACAGCAAAAACAGACTCACAAAACGACCAAAAATAGAAAAATATCAATAACACTAAAAGAATCAACACAAAAACAGAAAACCAAAGTGAAAAATAACCAAAACAAATGTAAAAACACTACCAAATGATTTTTAAAATTTATGGGATCACCACAGAAAACTCCTAGACCATTGTGGAACCCAAAAATGCAATAAAAAAATATTAAAAAATTGAAAAAGTGGTCTAAACGATGGAATTTGGCTTAAATCTAAGTGACCACAGTCCCATAAGCACTGTGTTCGTTCTAAAATATGGTTTTCCTTTAAGTCACCAAAAATCAGCCCAATCTGAGTAGTCGAAAAAAATTGCTGACAGAAATTGTCGTGTCCACCGAGACCAAAAACAGTGAAAAACAGGGGCTAAACGTTGGAATTTGGCAATTTCAAGTAAGACCACACCCCTAAAGGAGTGATTATTGCTTAAAACGCCTAAATCCTTGTGAAATAGCCCTGGTCTAAGTAATCTGGGTGAGAAATTAAGTTAAATTAAATTAAACTATTGTTACTAATTAACCGATGCGAATTCCCCGGCAACGGCGCCAAATTTTGACAAGAGATTGTCGACCCCTTGCAAAATTACCAAGTTCAGTAAAAAGATTTGCAATACAATGGGAACCTGGATCATTTTCCCAACGAATTCGCAGTGAGTTTGAACCTGTAACAGTGAAACAGAAACAGATAGATCTGGGGGTTTTTTATGCAAACAGATGAAAAACGAGAATAAGCAGAAATGAAACGAGATGGACAGAAAAAGATTAAAATCGATCAACCCAACATTTCAGATCCAGAGACTTCCATTATTGAACAAAATATAAACAAACTCGCGGTTGGATCTAGACAAATCGAGATCTCTGCATCCGTCCAGAAATTCCCTCAACTAGACGATTGCCTAGAATTTGTCCAAACAGTGTCGTCTCACTATGCTATCGCACAACAACACGTACACCTAGTCCGAACTCAGTCCTTGGGATGAACCAACCCGAATATTAAATTTAACATTCAAACTATTTCCAGAAATTGAATCCGATAAGATGAAAACAGAAACGAGTAACGTTACTGATTAAGCACAAGCTCTCTGGATGAATCATGGAATCTTCAACGTTGGGTTAATCGGAGGAATTTAGCCGAACATGACTGGAAAAACTGAAGAACAGACGAAGAACGCAAAGAACACGAAGAACATTGCAGAGAAAAATGAAACTTCTGTGTTTGATCTCAAAAACCCTAAAAACGAAAATTAATGAATGTTGTTTGTGGCTGCTGCCTATCTCTAACTTAACATAATTGGAAATGGGCTAGGCTACAAAAATGGCCCAAAAACGAAATAAATAGCAAAATGGGCTTTTAATCACAATATTCGGGCCCAAAAGTCTAGAAAAACATCTTTAACTTTGGCTCCAAGTTTGATCATCCTCTTGACCAAATTTGCCTTTTGAGTCTTCATAACATTTGTAGCTCTTTGAATCATCTAAAATATGAGACAAAAATGAGGTCAATACGATGTTTGGTTCAAAAGTTATGATTAAAACAGTGAAGCATTGTAAATCTGAAACTTTTATCATGGAAATGAATTAAATCCAAATACAAGCCCAAAGCCCAAATAAGCATTAAAGCCCATTATTTATTAGCAAACAATCCTAAAATTATTACCCAATAGATATAAATAAGTGTGTAAAATATTCAATTATCAGGGAGCACATCCGCCCCAGAGGCAACCACCTCCTCAACTTGTGCCGAAATAGCTGGCTCAAAGACTACTGGAATGAAATTATATTTCCCCTTCTTCAACCTTTTTAGCCTGATGCTGGCAGCAGGGGCCTTAGTCGTTGGAGGGGCGCGCTTAACTCTGGTAATGGTGACCTCTTCAGCAGCGTCACCAAAAGCTTTAGTGTTTAAGCACCTCGGCCTCCCCATTTGTTGAGCTACAACAAGTAAAATTCTTTCTTAGTAAGTAGGGAGTAAGGATGTAACAAAGAAAGGAAAATAAAGACAAAGATAAGTCATACAACAAGAAAGTCGGCCATACGTTTAATCCGAGGGATGGGGATATCAGACCGAGGTACAAAATCAGTTGACTTTATGACACCATGGTCTTTAACGTAAGACATAATTTTGGTTATGGTAAGGACGTCATCGTCCGACAATTGTCCCTCCGAGAAGCGGAATTCGGCAGGAAGAAAGGCGTGATGGTTCTTGAACCAATACAAGGGAAAGGGTGTCTCGTCCAATCCAACATTTAGGCTCTTGAGAAACCAGGGTACCTTCCCAGCTTCAGCCCAAACTTTGAAGTAGCTGAATTTAAAGCCCTTGAAGGAGTCAGTGAAAACAGTAAAAAGTTTAGGCAATTTTGCATCCCCTCGGAGTGAGGTGAGACCTTTTTTAGGGGACTTACTGGACTTGTGGACTGCAAAAAGGTGGAAGAAGAGTTTAAGGGAATATGCTAACCCTTTGGACTTGCAAAATTGGTCAAAAGCAATGGCAAAAGCCCATCCGTTTGGGTGAAGTTGGGTAGGGGCCAGATGAAGATGGTTCAGGACTTGCATCTGGAACTTGGTAAATGGGAAGCGAACACTAAGCCTGGTGATCAAATCCCGGTACATAAAAAAGAATGGAGGAGATGATTCATCGTCCTCCGGTTGAGTACAAACTGGTTCGGAAGGGGAAGGAAGAGACAAGGTATATCCGTCCTCGCTGTGAACAGGCAGGTCTGCTAACTCGGAAGCAGACATGTCAGATCTGGCCTCTAAGACAACGTCTATAACCCACAACCTTGGATCTAAAGACTTGGCATTATCACTAGCCTTTTCAGCCATGATCTGTTTAGAACGTTTAGGAGCCATACCTAAAAAGAAAGAAAAAAGGGTCAGAGCCGAGTCCATTTCAAGTTAGGAAAGCAAAAGAAAAGGTAGTTGGCAAAAGGACTAACTCCTAGGGGCGATAAAAGCGGGTGTAAAGCTTGGAACATAGTTATGCCGGCAAAAGGATAAAATGGATTCCGCTTCAATTTCGAAGCCTCGAGAAGCCTGATCACTGGCCAAAAACAGGCAATTGTTGCAAGTATTAACTACCACACGTCGTTTATCTCCTAATTCGAAGCATAGAAGCTTTTGTGAACGAATGGAGAGCGCATCTGCAACGGCATGGAATTCATAATGGGGTGATCAGGGAACATGCACATTGATTGGGGAAGGGTTCAAATGAGGTGCTGGCGACTTCGCCTTTTTAACAGCACCCTTATGAGCACTAAGCGAGATCCCTTATTTCTGATCGGCAGTACGGTCTACCCCCCAGAACCAATGTGGGAGACTAGGGGCAACCTCAAGAAGAGTTCATACTCTTCTTGAGAAATCGGTTTCCCGTCGATTGTGAAAAAAGGAGGAGGGGCTACGTTCATGAATTTCTAAAAGGAAAAAGGGCACTATGAATAAAAACCCCACACATTCTATATGGCTCAGACCAAACATGTAGTAACTCTGGAAGTTGAGGAAAAATTGTCGTGGTCATCACTGCCATTTGACGAAAAAAAAAGGAACAATGCAGCACAAAATTTAAAGCAGACAGATTTTAAATGACACATGACGGATCAGTAATTTCGATGGTCAATAGTGTTTTCAACACATTCGAAATTAGAGAGGAATTCATCAATCATCATCTCCATCAGAGACAGACCAGGTAAAGCAAACAAAGAATTTTGAAGAAGGAAGAAGTTTCGATGAAGTTTACCTGAAGATGTGGGCAAATGCGAAATAGAGTTTTGAGTCTCAGGAGAATGAACAGAAGGCAGGAAGTTCGTGGAGAATGCCAAAAACTTCGAGACAAATAAGTTACTGATGAAAAAATGAGAGTATATATAAGGGCAAGTATCAAAATGTGTGAATTTGAAAAGCCAGGGGCAAAAAGGCCAGCAAGAGTGGAGAATGATGATGACGCTCAGGAAACGAGGTATGTTTTTAATGTGCCTCAGGGTTACAAGTGTCCAGGCGCAACGCTTGGGTTACCAGCCAATAAGGAGTGGCCAGCTGGCACATGGAAAATGGCACTTACGTGATCTTAGCAGAAATTGAAACACCGCCTGCATAGGTAGCACGACTTACTTAGGCAAATCAACGGTTAGTATTGAACCAGGCTAATCGCATCCTAGCCGAACTCGGTTATGCATCTAACAACCCGGCTAGAAGCACCCTGGCAAAAGAGAGGACAATGGCTATATAAAGCCATCTCGGTAGTGCCCCCGAACCCCGAGATCTTACCTACAAAATTTACTCACGCCACAACGTTTAGAGCATTTGTGAGTTGAGGCAATATAAATCAAAACACTCTTTGGAGTCGAAGTGCAATTGATAAAACACGTCTTGGATAAAATAGGATAAAGTCCACCAAAGGGGATCTCTATTTCGGCAATATACATCCCACCAGCTCGGACACCGAACTGCTGGGCTGTAGGGCAATTGTTACGGCGCTATACCTTGGGCCTGGAAGATTCAATGGCCCAAAAGGAAGGCCCTGCGCGGAGCTCGGCCTATGCACAGATAAAACACTAATCACCCCCTAACTATGCCACTAAACTCGGACCGTACAAGTAGTGGAGCAGGTATGAGCAGTTAGTGGATTAGGAGTAACCGAATGTGGAGACCATGGAAACATGCAGCAATGTACAGAGGATGCAGCGCACAGCACAAAGGATAAACCTTAGAGGTAACCCTTATAAATAGTGAGGCAAACTTCCAGGTACACGCTAGATATTCTCTATTTACTTTCAGTCTCACTGTGCACACACCCCACCCCTATTGGTGGCTTCAGCCACCATAGTGTATGTGCAGTGGTTTGTTATACTCTTGGTGATATATGCATCCATAGACATTACCGAGATATATTCTTCTTCTGGGTGTTCATATCTCAATACCTGGTAGAATCTGATTGATCACACATAAACATATACTAGCTCCCCTGAGCTAGACATCTGTGTTCTTTAAACAAAACACCCACAAAACTGCCCATAGCTCAACATGAAGGCTATTACCAATACCTATTCTGAACATGAAGCCATCCACAACTAACTCCTCATGTTCCCTTGCTACACCTCCACAAGATGCAATGCTATTTATCCCCCACTCAAACCATCCACATTGTATTTAACGACACCCACAGGATGCCACCTACATACCTTTTCTCTACTCAGGAAATCCCCATAAATATTTTTATCTGAACACATCAAAATTGCACAGCGGGGAGTTTACAGTGAAATCAGCATATAATTTATTATGATGGACTCTTACTGAACACGATCCTGCAATGTATACATATCACTATGGTCCCCAGGTATATAAGATTGTAACAACTTTACCGATAAAAATAGAAGAAGAATAAAAAGTTAAAAAATATTCATTCATAAATTATAAATGAGAGTAAAGTTGAAAATTCACCTCATAATTATTGAGTTAACTACATTTCTTTAGTAAATGTAATTTAGTTAAAAAAGAACTTATAAATAGGATTAAAGTGGTAGAACCAAGTAAATATGTGGGCATAGTACGTCACGTATAATTTAAAGGAGTTTTGGGGATTAGAGAATATTAATAAAATAGGTAATTATAATAATTAATTTATATGTTTGTTTGTGAACTTTTAATTTTTGTTAATACATATATAAATATATGTTATTAGCATATCATAGCTAGAAAAATTTATTAAAAATAATAATTATACCGTAACAATAATAAAGAAAAATATTTAATAATTGATTTTCTTTTTGTAAAATTTCATCTTTTTAGATTTATTTTATTGATTAATTTGAGGACTTACAAGTAGCGTTTTAGTTAACAAGTTTTGATTTATGATATATAATATGATTTATATTGGAGATTTAGTTTGTTGATTTAGCTTCGAACTCTCATATGAACCTTGTGAGGTAAAATTCAGAGAAGAAATTGGGAACTCCAAGGGGAGAATTAGCAATCCAATTTTGTTTAGCTTACCCTATTAGTAAAAAGAAGCATGTTAGCATTAAATTTTAGATTGAACCGTGCGCTGTTGGCGATCTTGAGTACAAAATGATGTTTGTGGCATGTTTTGATAACTCCTATGACGAGTAATTGGTTTTCCTATCTATTGTGTGTACTGGTATGTGTTTGTGAGCTTTTTTGAAATAAATAAATTATGAAACTGTTACTGAGTTATGTCATGAGATAATTTATGGGTTGTTCCTTTTTTTTTTTTTTTTTTGCTCAGAATTTATGGGTTGTTCTTGCCAAAATGCTCTTGTATAAAACGAAGTATGTTTGAATGTTTTGAATTGATAAGCACTGTGAAGTTGGCTTTGATGAGGAAATATTCTTGAGTGGTGATGAATTATATTGTGAGTTGTTAAATTTTGAAACTTATTTCTGTGAAATATGCGATCTTATGGACATGGGTGAGGTAGATAATTTTGTTATCATGTGGTGAGGTCGCAATTCGGAGCTTTTCGGCTAGCCCAATGACGCCCCTGTTGCATGAGCTGGTCTATGGTACCCACCTTATTCTACAAGGGTCACTATGTCTTACTTGTTCTATATGGGATTGGCTTGGCTCACTTATTCCTCGATGGACTTCCGCACTTGTTCTATGAAACGACTTATACTTGACATATTTAAAAACTACTATCGCCATTGTAATAAAAATGAAAAAGCAAAAATTTTCATTAAACAGTGGAAATGGCATCCTCAAACAATATCCTTTTTTCTAAGAGGGAAGTGGGGGGGGGGGGGGAAGCAAAAATTTTCATTGAACAGTGGAAATGGCATCCTCAACAATAATGTCCTTTTTTTCTAAAAGGGAAGTTGGGGTTGACATTTTTATAATATTATTCTGTAGGGGCTTTAAACATCCCAATTTTTTTTTTTTAAAAAAAAAGATAGTAAACACAAGGATTTTTGGAGACACTAAATGTTCACGTTACGCGTCCTAATTTAAAATTGAGATGACTAAAGATGTGACAGCTGGAGGCTCCGCCCCACAGTCTTGTAACTTCAATCTAATCACAGTTTCACATTGAACTCAGAAACCACACTTTGCGACTTTGGAAACCTCTCCCTCCACTTCAACTTCTGTTAGCACCACATATTCTACAGCGTCATCCTCCACGTTTGCTCCTTCCAACGACTTCTATCCGCGGAACGCACCATCGACAGAACCCTCCTCCCTCCTTCCAGAAATCATTGAGGCGGCATAGAGCCTAGTGGTGGAGGAAATCACTAAATTGTAGGGGACTTCCTTTTCGGCTAAAACAATTTGCCATCCTTCTTCATTTTTCCTTCCTGTTTACATATCTTTGGGGAATTTGTAATCATTTATCGATTTCATTTTTCTGCATTATTTATGTGCAAATTGTGGTCCACTAGTCCTTCTTTTGTCGAAACTTCAAATTTGAGAGGGTTGAACACCAATTTTCACAAATCTAAGTCTCCCCGACGGTGGTGCACTAAACCCACAGAGGTGGACGCAACGACAAGCATTGACCAAGCGGCAGCAGCAATTAACACCAATTTTCACATATTTAGAAGTCTCCCTTATGGCTTCGATGGTGGTTAAGATCACGAAGTCTCTCTCCCTCCCCACCACTCTTCCGTTCAGCGCGTGATTAAATTTTTAAAAAAAAAAAAAACAAAAAACTAACAGCGTCCTTTAAAAAAGGAGACACTGTGAGTCTCTTACAATCTCTTATGGCATTCCTCTTTTCTAGGGACATCATATCCTGACTTTACTACATCCCCCTATTTTCAGATTTTAAAAGGCCAAAAAAAGGGACATTAAAACCGTTGTCTGTAGTAGTGCACAAGGGACTTCCCCACTTGTTCTATGAAACAACTTATCCTGCTATCTCTCATACTTGGCATATTTAACAACTATTACCATTGTAATAACCGAACGTTCATACAAAATACACCTCTTTTAACATCAGAAAGTATACAGAAGTGTCTCTTAAAACCAAAAACTACTACTGAAGTTATTATTCCTGTACAAATAATTAAATCTTCAGTAGAATAAATTTGATAGAATTATAATCCTTTCTCAACTTGATCTATATCTCTAGCTCTTCCTTCTTAACTCTCGAGCTTATATCCTAACTGCAAAATAAAGCTATTCAAAAATATTCATGGGATTCGAATGAATCTCAGTAGTAACGCTAACAATCACTCACATACAATTTATACACAATACATGCAAGTAAAATCATCACTTATACACACCAATCACACAACACATTCAGTATTCTTGCATTTATATAAATACATACAATGATAAATATAAGTATATAAAATGTATACATGAAAGAAGTGTTACTACCTTGTAATCTTTCCAATTATAGAACTGAGTTCTAGCCCTATATCCAAATAAAGGCTTGAATGTGAAATTCCAGACCTCTACTTTCTTCCTCTGGTAACTCTCATTTTTCTTTCGCACACTCTCACTCTTTCTCGGTCTGGAATGGATTATAGAATGTGTGCAACCATAGAAAATAAGGGAGAAGGAGAGATCAGAATTGTTCTTGTGTGCATGTGGCCAGTCTGCATAACGTGAGTGTCTATAATACACACACACACAAATAACAACAATGAGTTCCTGGGAGTGCTTGAGTGAAAATTTCCTATCTTCCACCGTGCCCCTTTGATGTTATAAATAAAGCTATCAGTAATAGCATGTGTATGGTGGAATCCAACTCTAAAGTACTTATTCTTATAATATGATTCCACAGCATCACGAGGCAAGTTTCTTTCTCTTCTCTCTTTTCTTTCTTCTCCGTGTTGAGTCTTGGCCGAAATAAGATGAGAGTGGAATTGGTATATTTCTGGCCGAATGGATACATTAAATAAGGAATGGAGAATTTGAGGGATGTGAGGTGTCATCAAATTGAGGGAGGAAAGGAGTGAGGTGGCGCAAAAGGAAGGTGAGAGGGTGTGTATGTGTCTTGAGAAGGGAGGGAGGAGGTGTACGTGGCATGGAAAAAAAACAAAACAAATCAAATAAAATCAAATTTAATTATCATCTCCGTTATGCATGAGAGGTCTACGTGTCAATATCCACCGAAATCAAATGAAATGCTGAGCAATAACATTATCATCTCTATTATGCATATGTAATTATCTTGTTATCCTTTACAACTTAGTGCAACAAGCACTTAAATATGCGCACCAAACAGCAAACACTATACACACACTACAATATTATATATACATATATCATACAACACGCACACACATGTGTATTGCACACACACGATGCTCACACCAACACAATTTATATATTTATTCATTTTCCCTTACTCTATTAATAACCAATCAAATTTAATAAATGTCTATCTTCAATTAAGAAGATAATTAAATTTATTGATTCAATGTTTCTCAATTAGCTTCTCTATGCCATAGAATATTAACTCTAAAACTTGTAGGCCTAAATTATCCCTTTACTATTTCTCCTTGAATTTTTAGGGAAATAGGCCTTAAATTTCAAATAATAGCTTTAAAGCAATTTAGGGCACATTTTTTTGTAATTAATCATTCCATAATATTTCTAGATCCTCCAAATAACATTTCATAATTTTTCCCAAGTCTAAAATAATCCTGCTAATTATCTTAAACTCTTCCTTATAATATGCTTAAGGTTTTGAACTTTTCATAAATAGGGCCTAGTAATCTCCCAAAAATAAACTAATTCTCAAGCCTTTTAGACCTAAAATTCGGGGTGTTACAATAACAATGAAACAGCAAAAGATTTCTCAAATCTAAAAACCATGATATAGGAAAAGAAGATTTAGCATATACGAAGACTATCATGGTTATAAAAGATTCACACTAGTTCAAAACATAACCTTAATAGAAAGGAACTGTTCTTATCTCATCATTAATGTTATCAAGTGTTATATTTCAAATTTTGGACTTAGAAGTCCAACAATTAGTTTGAAATAAGCACGCTACTAAGCCAACTTGAACATAAGTTCCCTGAGTGGCTTGAAATGATAGATAATTGTAACATTGCGCATCTTCCGTCTCTAGATTGGACAAAAGTATAATCTTCGTAAATTACAAGCATGCAAGAGTGCTATATAAAGAGGCACAAAAGATCTGAGTCAGTTATCCTAAAATACACTGCTGAGGATGCCGGAAAACAAAAGTATGATGTGGGGAATTTTCATAGATGGGAAATGATCGAAGACAAAGACATCAAGCTACAGATCAACTAGTATAATAAACTATTAGAGGAACTCTGGGCTGAAAATATCAATATGTCAGGTTAATTTGTGGCAGAAGTCTTGATTGAAAAACTTTCAAAAACATGGAATCATTACAAGTAGCAACTGAAGCATAAGCAGAAGCCGTTGTCCCTATCAGATCTAATTACACACATTATTATTGAAGACACCAACAGAAAGGCGATCCAAGCATAAAGGGGAAAACAAAAGACTACAAAAAAAAAAAAAAAAAGAAGCTAATTTAGTGGAAGCAAAACCACACAACAAGAGGTACAATTCTAAACATCAACACAAAGAGATTTAATTATAAGCCCAATGATTCGAACCCCAAATTGAAGAAATTTGATTACATTTTGCTTCTCAGTGTAGGAAAAAAACCAAAATTGAAAAATGTAAGAGAGATGAAAATCCCCCAAAGCCAAATGTAAATTTAATTGTAAGAGATGAAAATAGTGATGATGAAGTCATTATTGCAATGATCTCTCAAACATTATTGGTCTCTGATGTGAAAAAATGGATGGTAAACTCTGGCGCTACCAAACACATATGTGCAAATAAGGAGATGTTTGCCTCTTTCCAAGAAGCAGAAGATTAGATTTATTTGGTTGATTCACGAACTGAAAAAATTTAAGGAAGATGAAAAGTGGTGCTGAAACTCACATTAGGAAAGACATTAGCACTAAAAGATGTTTGGTATGTGCCTGAACTTAGAGAAAATTTAATATCTGTGGCTCTACTAGGGAAATTTGGGGTTAAGGAGTCATTCAAATCAGATGAGATCATTATGACAAAGAACAATATTCTAATAAGAAAGGGTTATTGTAATCAAGGTCTTTTGTACTAAATGTTGATAAAAATAATGACAAGGTATCTTTTTCTGCTTACTTGATTGATTCCTTTGATTTATGACATGCCAAACTAGGACATATTAATAAATCTTATATAAAGAGATTATTAAATCTTAGGATAATTTATGGGATTAATATTAATGATATTAATAAATGTGAAGTATGTGCGGAAACAAAACAAGCTAAAAAAATCACATTTTGTTACTCAAAGAGAAACTAAATTGTTGTCTTTAATACACACTGACTTAGGAGATTTAAAACAAACAGAAACAAGATGTGGAAAGAGATATTACATTACTTTTATGAATGATTTTCAAGATATACTAAAGTATATTTACTTAGAAATAAAGATGGGGCCTTTAAAAAATTCTTTTTATACAAGGCAAAAGTAGAAAATCAATTAGATAAAAGGATAAAAAGAGTTAAGTCAGATAGAGGAGGTGAATACTTATTGCTTAATAATTTTTGTGAAAACGAATGAATAATCCATGGGAGACTTATTCCTACAAAATAACCTATTCGTACACAATTTAATCCCAGGAATCCATTAGAGACCTTAAAATTAGTAAAATTATACCTTTTCTTTATACATTGTTCTGACAGAAAATTAGGGTTCCAAACAGCAATTCACCAATTCACAATTTACTCACCAAACTAGGTTCATATGTTTTCAAAACATCATATAACTACATGTATATGAACAAAACATCATGGAACCCTAAAACCCATTTGGATGAAATATTAGGGTATCCCAAGTTATTCCTAAAACTCATCAAAACTACAAGAAAATTGGTTCAAATGAAGCTTAGACTTATCTAATCGCGATTCTACAATAGGTTTGGAAATTTGGCGGCACCTCTTCTAACTAGATGGCACGAAACTCTGATAAGAAAACAGAATGAAGCTCACAATGAGTAGAACAACTTTTATAAAGAGTGTTCTTGGATTTGGGTGGTTATGTAAGATTTAGTCTTGCTTAGATTTCTCTCTCTTCTACCATTAATGCATGATTTTAAGCTCTCTGTGTCTCTCTTCCTCTTGTTTGGTCCAAAGTGAATGGTGACCGAAGTGGAGGAGAGTTATTGTTAATATTGGATAATTGGACCATATTTTGTTATATCTAAGTTCCTTCGATAAAATCCCTCAATTTTACCCTTTTATTTTCCTTTATTCTCTTTTTCCCCCTTCTTCTTCCTCATTTGGTCAAAATTAATGGTCTTGGAGGATTAAGTGGGCTTTAATCCCACGTGGTTAACTCTTGTGTCGACATGTGTCACGACTAATTAAATCTCAAGATGTCAAGTGTCACTGAAGCATCTAGTGTTCCTTTTCTCTCTCTTATTAGGCGCCACTTTATATCAGGGAAAAGAAGGTCTAATAAATTCCCATGACTCTCGGATTAAGTGATTGGAAAAGTCAAGTATGTGACTAGGCCGGAAATCAATAGATTTCCCGGACTCATTCATTACGTGACGTGTTCTAGAGATGCCAACACAAAAACCGTGTCTTCATCAGGCCTATTTGGAAAGAGCTTTAAGTAGCTTAAAGTAAAAAAAAAAACTCCAATAGAAAAAAAAACAAAAAAACCTTAAGTGGAGTGCTTGGGTTGAGTTTTAAATTCACTAGACTTTTTTTAAAAAAAAAAACTCCTAAAAGCCAGTTAAGGGAAAAACTCTATGTGGTAGCTTTTTCTCAAAAGCTCTAGCTTTTTTACATAGGCCCCCCACTTCTACTATCATCAATCCAAATACAAATCATATTTACAATGTGACTCTTTTCCTATCAGGCTTTTAAAAAAGTTAAATAGGAAATAAGCCACCAGTAACCCAAACAAGCCCATTAACTATCATAACCTATTTTATTGAAGCTACTTTAATAAAGTTAGTTTATCAGTACTTACTTGGGATTCTACTTGAGTTTTAGATGGGATTGTGACACGTATACCGAGATATGCCAAATATCTCCTTATTAAAGTATATGTGTTGGCCTCCACATGACGCCACGGTGTCTTTTATAAAATCACATGATTACATGATTAATTAGCCAAATAACCATTTCAAAAATGCATCAAAATTCACCATTGTATTCCATTTACTGTAATAAACATAGAAAGAATTTTTGGTGAATTAAATTTGCAATATTAAAAACCCATTTGTGAAGGAGAATGTGAATGGATGCGGGATTGATAAGAGAATGGATGAGCAGTTGAGTCTGTCAGCACGGGGCTCAAGGGAGGGAGAATAAACGAGGGTAAAGTAAATTATCGAATTCTAAAATCTCATTTTAAGATATTTAACCTGATTTAGGATTTCTTAAATTCAATAATCCAGTTTAAAATTTAAGTAACTCAACCACTTTTTAAAGGGATTTTCCCTTTTAATTATAATTTTATTTAAACAAATTAAAATTTTCATATTTATAGTAGATAACATGAAATAGGGGTGATATTGGAAAAACGTATTAACACCCAATAAAGTGATTTATTGATCATCCACCTATTCTGAAAGATACCTTATAATAAATATCATAGAAAATTTATTATGTCATTCACCAGGCTGTCATTCACCTGCCCTGTATCCTCCTACTTTTTTTAACAATTATTATTTATTAGTTAATGACATGGCGTACGTAATCGTTCGTTTAATCTTTGTTAATATTTTCAGCTAGTGGGTTTTAGCTGGTGTATTTTTTTTATTTTTTTTTTATTTTTGACCGAATAGCACCGCATATTAAACTTTGTACTTTTATTAATATATAAGTTGACATGCATATTAAACTTTTCACTTCTGAAATAGCTGGTGTGCTTAATTCAATTATTGATGTTCTTTATTTAATTTTATTTTTTTAGCAATCAATTATTGGTGTTCTTGTATAAGATTCTTCACGGCTACGGGGCAACTGCCAAATTAGTCCAACGATTATTATGTCTATCTCAAACACACACAGCAGTTCACATTATAAAAAGGTTGGTTGGTGATCGAGACTTCCGTTAAAAAATGAGAATTGGGACAAAAGGATTTCGGTTTAGTCGGTGACATTTAGGACCAGCCTGGCGGCAATACATTTAAAATTGTGAGAATACAACCAACGTATAGATATTCAGTCTAACAAAAAATTCACAACCTTACCAACTAAGGTTTTTTTTTTTGCACAAATACCAACAAAGATTTTGAAATCCCTTGAGAAGATGTGCTTACATTTAATAATTGATAGTGTCTGATTAAGCTTATTTTAAATAAGAGATATAAGAAACTAGCAAAACAAAATTTGGAGAATACTTTTTATTTTTTAAGATCCTTTTTTTCGTTTATTCTCACCTTCTAAGAGTAATGTTCATTCACGATCTTAATGTATATTTTAACGTTAACCGGTCAACATTAGTTGACTTAACTGTCATAACACTTTTGTACTATTTTAAAAAATGAATGTGAAATTTTTATACTCAAGTAAAGTTTATGATGTATGCTTTAAAAAAAAAAAAAGAGTTTATGTTGTATGATGACCCCAATGAAATACTCCGTGGATTGATTTGTACAATAACCTTACTTTTTAAATTTTTCTAATATTCTAAAATATTTAAAGGAGGAATTTTGTCATTAAAGTGTTTCTTCAAGAGTAATTTTACCCAAATATTTTTTAGTAATTTTACCTTCACCAGTAACTCCCTAAAATATTTTTTTAGAAGCACTCAACTTCTTAAAGATAATTTTGGATTCAGATTTACCTTGAAGTATTTTTTGAGTAAATCTTTTTATTACTTTTTTCTTATTTTTAGTACTCATCTTTCATTTTTAGTACTCATTTTTAACATTTTAATAATCATTTTTTCATTTCTTTTTAGAAATCATCTTATATATTTTCTTGACTTATCTTCAATATTTTAACCCTGATCTTGAATTATTTTTATTACTAAGTAAATGTTGAGTAGAAGCTTTTCAATTTTTCAGTAGTCATTTTAAAAGTTTTCAACTTTTATCTCCCAAATTTTCAATGCTAAAAATATTTAAGGATTACGGATGAAAATATGGAAGATAGTAAGTTTAGAAAGTATCTAAGATGACAACTAAAAAAATTGAAAACTGATTATTAAGAATGTTAAAGATGGGTAATTAAAATATGAAAAAAGAGTTATAAGAAAATTAACTCGGAGAATACTTTAAGAGTAAAATTGAATTAAAAATTACTTTAGAATGTTGAGATGCTGGCCGTATATTTACTTGATGAATTTGTTTTTTAGTTAACAATGAGTTCAAAATTGCTCCCAAGAGATACTACCACTTTTTGTTAATGGGATAGGATATTCTTACTACCATTTTTTGTTACTACCACTTTTTCACCGTTAGATCAGAATATTATCTATCTTTATCATTTCTCTCTTCTAAGGAGAGAGAAATGATAGGAGAGAGAAATGATAAAGATAGATAATATTCTGATCTAACGGTGAAAAAGTGGTAGTAACATTTGTTGGTTATGAATAGTTTTGATGATGTCTATGTCATTAGTAAGAGCAAAAAGTTTCCATAATATATTTATTTCTTCCATTGTCTAACTCTTGAATTTAAAGTAGAATCAAATATGCGAAGTTCACTTATTAAGAATGACCAAGAAGAAGATCAATAAAGAAGTATTGAATAAGGAGAAAGAACAAGAGAAGAGAAGAAAGAAAGAGTTGTGGAGAATAATCAAGAGAAGAGAAGAAAGAAAGAATTAAATCATGGAGAAAGATCAAGAAAACATAAGGAAGAAAGAAGAACTTGTTGAATTGATTGAGAAAATCATCATACAAGTTCATAGATTGATTCTAGAAGTCTCCATGATCAAATGGAAGTTGAAATGACTCAATTCGGAGTTAGAACAAGCAAATATTAGTTTCAGGATGAGAAAACTCGAGTTAATACTTGAAAACTTGAGTTTGGTATGAACAAACTCGAGCCAAGTGACCAAAACTAAAGCCAAGTGACAACTCGAGAGTTTTGCATTTCCAGGACACTTTTTAACTCGAGCCAAATACCAAAACTCGAGTTAGGAACTCTCGTCAATCAAGAGAAACTCGAGCCAATGTTGATCTTCAGCACTCTGTTTTACGTTTCACCTGGCGACGTTCAATAAATCGATGATATCTCACAAACCAGAGATCGGAATAAGGTGAGACCAATCTTGTATGAAACTAGATATTCAATGCGTCATCTTGACAAAGTTTCATGCCCAAAGAAGATCAGATGAGAGAGCTATGAATTTCAGAAGTTGGAATAGGAATTCATGCCACATAGCTGACCAAGCTTCAATATTTTGAGTGTAACTCACAATCTACACATCGGAATGAGCTGAAATCGGTAGCATATGAAAGTAGACTCATAAGGCTTTCCATCAAGAGTTAAAAGAACTAAAACAAAGATCAGACCAGGGAGATATGGCCTTCGGAAGTTGGCAGAAAATTCAAGATGTTACAAACTCGAGCCATGCAGCACCTAACTCAAGTTTCTGTCATCCCGAGAGTTTGAAGAATGGAGAAGAGTTTTTGACTCGAGCCAATAAGTATAAACTTGAGTCTAACCTATTCTGAGTATATGAGAATAATGGGAAAACTCGAGCCACGAGGCAAACAACTCGAGTCTAGGAGAGACCAACAATTAAGCAATTTGACACAACTTTTTACCTCGAGCCACAGGATGTAAACTTGAGTCAAGTCTCGCCAGAATAATTGATAAAGAGCAAATATAACGAGGAACCTCGAGTCTTCAAGTTGAAACTAGAGTCTGAAACTCGAGTCTGCACTATGTAACTCGAGCCATGGTTGCAGCAACGTATCTCTGTTTTACCACCAGCATATCCGAAATTCCTGAATCTTTAAGAATGATTTTCATTGCTTCATATCATCACTTACTACTGTTCCTAAACTTGATTAATCAATTTTCTAGTAAGTTTCAGATGATCAAATGAAGAATTATATGAGCTGTAAAGTTGAATATGCACTACGGCGTGTTTGTCGGGAAATGTCTGTGATAGGATCGTATAGGAAAAATCTACATTATCCTAAAAAACCTCCAGATTAAAAGACTGCCAGCCATTATTGAAACCAAAAGCAGAAATCATGGAGTGTTCAAATTGCCATAATCACAGTGGGCTTCCAACGACAACTCTATCAGTGAATCTCCAACAGTCATATTCTAGATAGAACATTCAAATGGATTTCTTCAAGTATAAGAAGCTAAGAAAACGAAGAAAAGAGACACAAAAACAGATAGGAAAAACCAACGTTCAAATCTCTATTCATTACTCTTCTGTAAAGTATCTTTGATACATCTATACTTCAGTGTTTATCAATCTGCTCTTCTAGAGAGTTCATTATTGATTCATTCTCTTTGTGATAATCTCAAGGTAGTGGTACTTTGAGATTGGGTTATTGATTACAACTTATAAGGGGGAGTGAATCCTAGTGAGAGGATTACTTTCGAGTACAAAGTGTGTAATCGATTGAAGTGATAGTGAAAATCCCGGAGAGTTTGGGTACTGGACGTAGGTCAAGAGTTGAGACCAAACCAGTATAAATCTTCTATATCAAGCTTCTTCTCCTTCTCTCTAACATACTTGGGTCTGTGTTCATATTTCAAAAGCAATCGAAAAAGTTTTTAAAATCCCCAATTCACCCCCATTCTTGATGATTTGTTCCGCTTTCAACATTGGTAACAAAAAATGGTAGTAAGAATATCATATTTCAATCTTAATTTTATCCAAAAAGTTAAAACTGATTTGTCTTTACTTGTTTTTTTATACAACAATTGTAAAAAGTAGTGGTATTTCGTCTTTACTTGTTTTTCAAAGGTATTCATATTTTAATAAGTTTTAAAAAACAGTAATAATTAAATAATATTTATTATAACATTTTTTTAAGTTAGAAAGAACGCCAAACTAGACCCTGGCCTTTGACAAAACTCTCAATAATGGAACCCACCCTGGACTATCTGTTATAAATCTTAATTAAACACTGCTGATCGAGAGGATTCCATTATTGAGAGTTTTGTCACCAAAATATTCCCTTTTATCAATTATCCCCCAAGATCCCTTCAATGGTGCTCACCCGTGCTGCTGCTGGTGCTTGTACTCATCGAACTCAGCCTATGCATTATCACGTTTTCCTGAGTTTTAGAGGGCCAGATAGTCGCAAAACTTTTACTGACCATTTATATGCTGCGTTAGTACGGAAAGGAATTAAAACTTTCAGAGATGATTTAGAAATTGAGGAAGGAGAATATGTTCCAGAGAGACTCCGTGAAGCTATTGGGCAGTCTTGCTATTGCATTATTATCCTCTCTAAGGAATTTGCTTCTTCCCGGTGGTGTTTGGGTGAATTGCAGCAGATCGTGGAAACCAAACCGAAGAAATCAGTTTTCCCGATTTTTTATGATGTAAAAGCGGGTTATATTGGACATGATCAAGGAGGAAGACTTGAACAGCATAAAGGAAGATATTCAAGCGCGCAAATAAAGCGATGGCGTCGAGCTTTATCGAAGGTTGCCAAATTCACTGGTTGGTTGACTCAAAATAAGTAAGATTTCAATCCCTACTAATCATTTTATCTTTAGGAAAATTCCAAATAAATATCATTTCAACCTGAAAAACTTTAAAAAAATCTTTTATACATAGAAATGATAAATATGCTTCCAGGAACAATTCTTGAATTTTGAATATTCTGCTCTTTGTAAAATGCCCCTTAAATTTTTTCCCCCTATTAAAAGAAAAAACCCTCGCAATAGCTCTGCCGGCCGTGCCACCCCACTGGAGAGTCTCGAACGGCCAGCTAGCTACCAGAGGTTTGGCGCTTGCGGTCAAAGCGTGACAACTTGTAATACTTGAGTATATGCATTGACTTCTTAAGGTCTATACGATGTCGCTAACAAGTTGAATAAAGTCAATGATTGAATATAGTGATTTACAAATTGTGCTCCGCGAGATATTAATGACTACACTCAAATTGTCATTGCTTTTAATCAACTTGTCAACTAACGACGCTTGCTACAATCCCTATACTCAAGTTCTCACCACAGCGTGGCCATCATATTTTCTTGACCAACATGTTTTTTTAAACAGTCCACGTGAAAGTGATATTTTTATATCATTTTGAAAACTCCATAGGGACTTGTGCATATGAGAAAAGTTTATGGGGTTTAGAGTTGATTGGGTAAAAGTTTATAGGTAGATTTGTATATTTACCCTATTAAAAATGGTGGCTAAATTGAGGTAGTTGTCGGTCAAGCTTTTGAAAACTGATGATTAACTGTTATAATATACTAGTAACATGGCAAATAGTGGAAGTATCCAAATATTACGGTTGTGGGTTTGAGAAATTTTGATGGTCTAATCATGATTAATTAGAGACCACATGGTTAGGACTATTATTCTAATATAAAAATATTGGAATAGCACTTATTCATGGTTAGTGTAATCCCTCTTATGTATACTTTGTTAATCTTAAAATAGTTCGATCGTTCTCTTAAAAAGAAACGGAAAAATAATAATAATAATAAACAGAGAAAAGAATAACGTTGTCCTTCTGGTGGAGCTAACCCCCGGTTTTTTTCTTTTCATTTAAAACTAAACTTCATTCAATCACATGGACAACAAACACATCACCTAAAATCTTAATTTCCCTCCTCAATTTAGCTCCGCCTCTTGTCTAATAAGTGATGGCTAATCAATTATACAAAAATTTCTTTTCATGCTATGGGAAATTTGGCAAGATAGCTAGTCATCAAGGACAAAATCCCTCCTATAAGTATGTCTGGACAAAATTATCTGCCAATAACTATGATCTAACCTAGCATCATCAATAATATCTCGAAAGGGGTGATTATGATTGCACCCCTGAGCAACAAGATTAATAACTTTAATGTAGTCTAAATTAAGAGCTATTTTCCTATATCCACTCGACAAACAAAAATTAAGTCCATGTAAGATTCCCATGACTCCTGCAATAGCTAGAGGAACCAGTGTAAGTTTGCAGTTGAATCCACAAATTCACGTCTTGTTAATTATATCGAATGACTCCCGTATCCACTGTTACCATTATTTAGCAGAACTGATCCCTCCACCTCAAGCTTGATCCATTCGTAATGGAGTGTGCCATCTGTCGTAGATTCCAAAGGATTATGTGTATAGAAAGCACAATTTCAAACTTGCGGCTTCCATATTCATCGGAAAAAGTTCCTCCCTCAGGGTACCATATGAGCTTTAACGTTCGTCTGCCACCAAGTACTTATTTACTTGAACTTGCTAGAATGTTGTCGTTTATCTGATAGAAAAGGAGTCTCAGGATCCTAAGCCCATGAAATCACAAGGTAGATATGCTTTTTTGCTGTTTTACATTCGATTTGCTTCCCCCCCTCTGTTTTTCTCTTTATTGAAATCGCTTCTTCATTTTTTTCTTGTTGAGGGTGTTGTTCAAAATACACTTTGCTTGCATCCAGGCACAGTACTTTTCACGTTCTTCAATCCTTGGCACACCAAATACCTGGGGATGCGTGGTTTGTTGTAGCCTTAGCTTCTCCATCTCCCTTAGCATTTAGAGGGAAATTCTCATACTTGACATTGGAGAATCTCTTCCAATTCACAAATCTACATTGGATTATTTTTTTGTGGTTCAAATCAATATCAACAATAACTAGTAAATTTCCCTCTTTCCATAATTGTGGTTTTGCTGTTGAGATGCACCAGGGTATTTAAGTCCACTTCCAAACCTTTACCAATCATATTGCCTAATTCTAGCATGTAATCTTCAGGGTAAGAAATTTTTTTAAATGAAATTACAAGCAGAATTGAACATGTAACAATCCAACACATTGCTTTCAAAATTTTCTATTTGGGGGATCCATTATCATTCATAGTTTTAAAATGCCTCGCTGCCAATACATTGCTTTCAAAATTTTCTATTTGCGGCCTCCATTTTCCTTCATAGTTTTAAAATGCCTAGGAGAAGTGCTTTATTTCCCTCCATGATCAATGTGGAATTTCACATTTCACAATCCTTTAACTTCTAAAACACATCGAGAGTGGTAGGTATACAGATTCTTATAAGACATCATGTATTTTCCTCCCTAGCCAATGTGGGACTTCATAACCTTCCCACCAGGGGCCAATGCCCTTGCTAGTACATTGACTTAAGTATAGCTTTGATATTACTTCTAATACCCTAGCACCTTGTTGTTAAACAAATATGTTCACTTTCGAGCCTCAAAGTAGACAATTTCAAGATCAAGGATTATAGAATGTTACAAAATCCACTGCTTCCTACTTTCAAGAAGCTTACACTCTACTAGATTACAAGGCCTTTGGCATCTTCAAAGTAACAATGAATTCATAGAACATGAACTCTTACCGAAATTGCAACCTTCTTTACCTTGTTACTATATGGATTAAAATTTGACTCTATCGTTGTACAACCAAATAATGATCTTGAATCAATCATGGCGCTTCAAGCAGGATCTTTCCACACATCTATCTTCTGAACGAAATATGAGGTAATTATTAAGGGGTCAATGATTTCAAAATTCGTCACCTCTGAGCATCCAACCGACCCTGTCCTTCCTCATTCTGAGATTCATACTCTTTTAGTCAGTCTTCGTTCATGCTTGGCTTCAGTAGGCTCTCAATCAATTTTAGTTGTTCCTCTGAAAGAGTGGCAGCGCGCCACCTCCTCTTCAAGCCATTTATTCATCAGTTCATCAAAATCCTAATGGAAGGCATTTTCTTCCTCCTTGCCTAACAATTTAGCCAATTGTTTGAGATTTGGGCCTCACCATCCTCTATTGAATCTCTTTGTGTATGGCTTCCCTGTTCCTTACCTTCTTTGTTGCTATTCCCATATTATTGGTCACGTTTGTTCTTGTTCCTTCCCGAGTGGAGAGTCTTCCATGGTTACATCTTGAGGCATATGTTTGATATTTCGTCCTCTTTCTTTGAAGGTGCAGCAGACACCGGATTCCCTGCATTGATCAAAGATCGGCGTTCACCCTTTACCCCATTTCGTCTCTCACTACCTTTCTCTCTCATCTCTCCTTTAAAATGGTTTTATTCCTACTAATGGTCTTGTAGTTTAGTAGCATGAAAACTCCCTAGTGGCTTATAAGTAAGAGGTTGTGGACTCGATTCATGTTAGTGCCTGCCCCATTAATTTAAAAAAAACAAAGAAATGGTTTTATTCCCAAGAAAGGAAAATTTGGAGAAACAGAACTTTGGTATATGGATGATTTTATTCATTGATTCAGTTGTTGTCATTCAACTAAAAATAACTCAGTTCTTATTTTTCTAGACTTGGGACAAAATTGTCCTTACAGTTTTTTAAATAAGAATAACTTGACCTCTAAAATTTTTTAATTCAAAACATCTCAGTTCATCATGTAGTTCTTAAAATAAGGAGGATTGTTAGTTTTAAGTCAAATGAGCAGAATTGAATCAATATTTAAAAAAAGCTTAAAATAAAAAATTTATGTTTCCAAAAAGTTTGTGACATTGTAGAATTTTGGTTATTTGATTGCATGATTTGCTGAACCCCGCATTAATATGATATAATTAATTAGGATAAACATCGCCTTAAATATATGACTCTGCAACTTAGGTTGCCAATCAAGAAAAGTGTACTTCTTTTTAGTCCTTTTATATCTTTTAATTTCCTTTATTTGTATTGCATTTTCTATCTAACTTATTAGAATAATAATAATTTAAACTCGCAGACATCAAGCAAAACTAGTTGAAGAAATTGCCACTCACATATGGAACAAATTATGTGATCAACTGCCGTCTAATTTTGAATATCTAGTTGGAGACACTCGATCAAAGGCGAAAAGGATAATCTCTCTTCTAAAAATAGGATTGGATGATAAACGCTTCATAGGAATATGGGGAATGGGTGGCGCAGGCAAAACAACTCTGGCTGGTGTTGTTTATGATACTGCCAATAAGAAAGGGAACTTTGATGCTAGTTGTTTTCTTGCCGATATAGGGGAAGATTCAAAGAAGTTTGGCTTAGTTCACTTACAAAAGAAGCTTCTTTCTAATCTGAAACTAGGAACACCAAATGACATAAAGGATTCCTTTCATGGAGCAAAGATAATTAGAAGTTTCTTATGTGATAAAAAAGTTCTTATTGTTTTAGATGATGTGAGCCATAGAATTCAACTGGACAATTTGGCTAGAAACGAGAAGTGGTTTGGTGCAGGAAGCAAAATAATAATAACTACAAGGGATAAACACTTGCTGACGCAATATAAAGATTTTGATGTGTGTAAAGTTGACATGTTATGTCATGATGAATCCCTTAAGCTGTTGTGCCAAAAAGCATTCAAGAATGATCAGCCCGAAGAAGATGATTTTACAAAATTATCAAAGAAAGTAGTTGAATATGCTGGTGGACACCCTATGGCACTTGAGGTCTTGGGATCATTTCTTTGTAGAAGAAAACTATATGAATGGAGATGTACAATAGATTGGTTAAGGCAAAATCTAAATAGAGAAATTCTAACCCAACTTCGCATTAGTTATGATGAATTGGAAGAAAAGTACAAGAATATATTTTTGGATATTGCTTGTTTCTTTAATAAGGAGGCCAAATTTAAGGTGGAAAATATATTGAAAATATGCGGTCTTGATGAAATAGTTGGAGTTAAAGTTCTTACGGAAAAGTCATTGTTAAGTTCCTCTCAATCGAAGTTGGAATCAGGCCAAACTACAACAGAAAGTCAGAACATGCAAGATAGTCGTGAAAGGTTGAGAGGGGACACTGGAATGGCCGCATGTCTCTACGAGGCGTTGAAAGAAGAGGCTTCGAAAGAATATTTATATATGCATGATTTGCTTCAGGAGATGGGAAGGAACATAGTCTTTCAAGAATGCCCTATTAATGCCGGTAGACGCAGCAGATTATGGTCTTTGGAGGATATCGATCTTGTATTGAAAGAAAATAAGGTGAATTCTTTTTCGTTTTAGTGTGCTAGAGTTATTCTATGATACCTTTGGTCCTTATTAAGATCTTATTCGAGATGTAATTTGCACTACGAACAAGATCTTATATTAAAGATCAGAGATAGTATAATGTATTATCTGCTTAATATTATATTATCATATATCATCATGTTTAACATTCGTACATGTAAATTAGGGAACAAAGCACGTTCAAAGTATAGTTTTGGAGACACAAGAACGTTTTGAAGCGGATTGGGACTCTAACTGCTTTTCAAAGATGATAAATCTTAGATTGTTGAACTTGAGTAAGGCGCGTCTTTTGAGAGAGCTCAAGTCTCTTCCAACTTCATTGAAATTTCTGAGATGGGATGGTTACGCTGGGGATTATCTGCCATCAATTCAAAATTTATGGAATCTTGAGAGCCTTCAATTGTGCAATAGCAATATCATAAAGTTATGGGGAGGAAATCCGGTAAATGTTCCTTCCACAGTCTTGAGTAGACACACACAAATGTTATCATACACTTAATTAATACTGATTCATTCTTTTTGTCATGTCCTATCTATCGATCAGGTTTTGAATAAACTGAGGATAATTGATATGAGTGGTTCCGAATCTCTAACGGGAACCCCAGATTTCAGTGGAACACCAAACCTTGAAGAGTTATTACTTCATGGGTGCAGAAAATTGACCAAGGTTCATGACTCTGTTGCCCAGTTGGAGAAGCTGGTTAAGTTGAGTTTGAAAGATTGTAGAAGACTTGAAGATCTTCCCGATAAATTGGAAACAAATAGTCTTCAAGAGTTCATTCTTATAGGATGCATAGGGCTTGAGAAGCTGCCCAACTTTGGTGAAGGCATGACAAGTCTATATTTCTTTAATGTGAGCGGCACAAGTATTGCACAAATTCCTTCATCCATCAACAATTTAAGAAATCTCAAGATTTTAGACTTGTGGGAATGCAACAAACTTGAGTCCCTACCTGCCGATCTTCCTTCTTCATTAATTGTATGTACAAGCAACTCTCCCAAGCTGAAAGACGCAATAGCTCTACTTAATCTCTCTGCATCGCGTGTTCCAAAGGTAGTAATCTCTACAAATTTATTATTTTTATGAAATCATTATTTCCTGAATTTAGTGTGCAAAAGCTGGATAACTTTAATTTGCAACAAGGAAAAAATCAATTATGAGATGTTAGTTCATCACAATATGACGAAACAGGGTTTGGAACTTTGGTGGGAGAGATATCTTCAATAGGATAAAACATGCATGTGGTTTTTATTTTTATTTTTTATTTTGGGGGGGGGGGGGGTGTGGGGGAGAGGATATCAATTATGAGATCATCAACCAAACAATTCTATTTTGATGAGACCATCAATCATGTTTCTCATAAATAGTCCCCACATGTTTCAGGTACATTTAGATTAGTTAGATTAAAAGAAAGCTTATAAAATTGATTTATAAGCATAACTAGTTTAAATTTAAGATATTTGGATAAATTCTTGGGAAAATGTAATTGAAAGGCATGTAATAGTAGTTTATCATATAATCGCCATTTTTGGTTCAAAATTGATTTTAGTGTTAAAATTTGCCATTGAAGTTTTCATTTAGGAACATTGGGCGTCCAGAAAAGTCTCTTCATTCAATGTCATCACGGAAGTTTACAAATCATAGCAATGTCATCCTGTCCATTACCCTAATTCACCGAGAAACCATGGGTATCTGGATTTTTTTTTTCCCTCAATATTCCCACGAAAGTTTTCAAATTATTAATTATATTTTGATTTGCAAACATCTTTCTTTTGTCCTTCCAGCGTCCTGGAAATCTGCAGGGTCCCATTCACATTTTTGGCGAATTGAGAGCAGAGGCAACAATCTTAGAATGGTTTGAACGGTGGGAATATTGTTGGGGTATGGATACGTCAGGTGAATTTGTAACCATAACAGCAGACATACCTTCCAACTTTGTTGCAGATTCTAATGAAGAATGCTGGGGAATTGCCATATGCCTTTATCTTAAATCCTTATCTCAAAAATGGCCAAGTTACATAGTTTGGAGCTTCCAAGATCAATGCGAGACCCATCCAACTAATAAAATGAATGGAATCCTGACGCCAGATGATGATGATGGTTGGGGGGTTTATGTTGGATTTTACCCTTTTGCTGAGGAACAGTGTAGACGAAATGCAACTAATGGCGAACCCACCCAACTCGATTTCACTCTTTCTTTTCTAACAACCATCACTGATAGGGATCTCCGTGATTTGGCAATAATGGGATGTGGATGGCGGCTCACAAGTAAACTTGATTTTGACAAATGGCGGGAAAATAGAGCACTATCACCTTCTGGTCATGGCTCCCGTGACAGGTAATCATTAATATTTGTAATATACTCGTATCATCGATGATAAATTTGGAAGCAAGACCAAACATTAGCTGTTTTTTTTTTTTTTTTGGATTGCCATTCAGGGAGGGGGGAGAAAGTAGTAGCACCGCTGCTGAAAGGAAAGGAAAAAGAAAAATTCAAGAAATTCAGTAAGATATCTCCCCAAGCCTTTTCAAATAAACCTTGAGCATCTTTACTAGTCTCCATGAAATGAATCTACTATTAGCTAAAATGATATATTATTATTTATTTGGATAGCTAATCTGAATTACTAGGTTCCTAGAGTTTTGGTTTTCTCATGTTACATAAGAAAAAAAAGTTTCCTATACACACATGAAATAGTGGGACCCACACATATATATATGAATTAATATATGTATATGTGGGTCCCACCATTTCATGTATGTGTGACATGAGAAAATTTGTTTTCTACAACATGAGAAAATGTTTTCTCAAATATAAATATAAATAGTGGCTCATTTTTGGCTTATGTGTACATGCACACGGCGTTACACCAGCATAAAAATAAAGGCAAAGATTATATGTACAGTTAGATATCATGATTTAAATTGCCTACAGTTATTTAAACACACACCCATCCATTTTTGTGTATTATATTATTCACATGTTTTTAATATTTGATCATGTGTGATAGCGAATTAATATTAGGCACACTTGTATCTTCAATAATGGTACAAGCATATTATTTTTCAGTTTGGTTATAACTTTTCGAGTAGAAAACAGGAATCATTTAAATAAACATTTCCAAGCGTATATACTGTACGTCCAACAGTTTTTTTTTTTTTTTTTGATACGTGTACGTCCAACAGTTTTAATTTCAATCAATTAGTTAGGTTCACCTTAGCGTGAGTACTTTGATGAAAAGATGTGAATCAAAAGCAACAATTACAAGAAATTTTTTTTAAAAAAAGGTTCATATATAATTTCATTGAAACTGATATGAAGGAGGATTTATATTAAAGTAGTTTAACTTAAATGGAGCACCATGACCTTCTGGACATGACTCCCGTAACTGGTAATCATGAATATTGATATTAATAATTTTTAATTTTTAATATATCGATAAATCAATTTTAAAGCAAGACCTAACATTAACTGTTGTTTTTTATTGCCACAGGGAAAGGGGAGAAAGTAGCCGCATGGCTGCCGAAAGGAAAGGAAAAAGAAAAAATCAAGAAAGTCAGTAAGTTATCTCCCCAAGCCTTTTTAAAATATGAAGAAATTGAGTAAGTTTGATCTCTCTGGCTAAGCTTTTTGAATAAACCCTGGACAACTATTATCACCCTAAAATTAATTGTTAGCTAAACAACAAAATTATTTCTCCAGCGCTATTAGCATGCATGTTTACAATATGTTTATGAAAAAAAAAAATAGAAAATATCCTATATATGCGTTTGGTGGATTTATGATCTTATCATTGCATGCAATATATACGTGTTTATCTGATTAAGTAGGTTTGGTTACATAAATTGTATAACGCATTACACATATATGCATACATAGGATGAATAAGTGTATTGTTAGCAGTTCCATATTCATGCACACAAGAGCTTAAATATTTGATCTTGATAGCTAATAATAGGCATACTTATTTTCTTCAATAAGTATATTATTTCAGTTTTGTTCTGTTAATTATGAGGGCGAAACAGGTTTTCCACTTTTCAAGTAGACAACAGGAATAATTTTAAATAAAATTTTGAAGCGCAGCATCATATAGGGGATTCACCTTATCGTGAGTACTTTGATGTGAATATTAAAAGCAACAATTACAACAAAACAATTTAAAAAGTCTCATGTATAATTTCTATGAAACTGATGTAAAGGAAGATTTGTTAAACATATTTACCACCTTACACGCGCGCGCGTGCGCACATGTATAATTCAACATTTTTTTAGTTAACTACAAGAGGTGGAGAAGACCTTTCATAAAGCAAACATATATAGTTTCCAACATGTTCCTGTTCTGCAGCAAGGAGAAAATCAGATGGGATTACCACCATGCAAGTTACTTGTTATATAGGTTTACATTCCTTAAAGTAAAAGAAAGGCCAAAAAAAACGAGGAGAAATTGATTTTAATTCTTAATATTGAACTTCAGAAGAAACTTAAATATAATTCATTGAAAAAAAAATCAAATCTCTAATTGCATTTTCTATTACATCTCACTATCCTCGTGGGGAAAATTTTATTCTCTGAATTTTATTTCAAGTTTATCCAGATTTTTGTACTTTATATATCCTACTCTAACCTTAGAATAATTAAGTTTCAAATTTACTCATCAATTGCAGGTTGACACAAAGGAATTATGCTCTAAGATCTCAAAAAGCACTTAAAATAAGATAGCACGATTATTGCAACTGCTTTGATTATGTGTTGTATGCGTTGGCAAGGATAAGAGGTCATTGTGAAATAAAATTTGGGGTCCAATGTTGGCAAGGCACTCTCGAATCAGGAGAGATGCGGAAGACCAGAAATTAATTTTTTTTTTAAACATCTTTGAAGTTTAATTATGTGAATTTTTCCAACAAAAGTACACACTTATCGTCCTTCTTTGGTGGATGTCGGTTTTTTTTTTTTTTTTTTGGTCAACAGTGGTTGTCTGTTGATGTGAACTCGAAATATGATATTTTGAAGGGTGTCTTACCATGTGATTTGATACAATTATATTTAATTTAATCAGGATAAGTTGGGCTGCTATATGTGTGCTTATCTGTGAAATATTGAATATTCAAGGCTTAGCTGCAGGGATCATAGATTTGGGTTGATTAATTGACTAGAAGCTTCCAGAAAACCCAACAATATAATGCTGAAGTAGGCTACTGATTTATTAAGATTAGGTAATAAGCATGATTTGCTTATTAGGTTAACTTGAATGATTAAATCAAAGATACGACTTCGTGTGATTTTAATGAGAGGGGGAGGGAAAAGAGTATAAAAAATAATCAAACTTCGTGAACTTTTTTTATTATCTTTGAGTCTCGGGAAAATTCATCATCCTATTAAGTTTGCATAAGGATTTCAGTGGGTCCAACGGCTTCATTATCCATTTTATAATTGAATGATCAAAATCTAAATCATCATAGTACACCTTCCTTGCACGCATTACCAAATACTATCCTTTTTTATTTTGGAGGGAATGGACAGTTTGTGCTACTTCAGTGGTGGCTTGACGACAAGAAAAGGAGGTTCTTCAAATTCAACCCAGATTTTAAAGCCCCAATGCTGGCGCAAGTTTCTTCTTCAAAACCCAGATCTGAAAGCTATTGTCATGATCTGGTTTACTTTAAACTGTCATCGTTTTTTATTCCCGAGGTTCGGAAGGTAACTTCTTTTGCATTGAATGAATTGGATTGGATGGAATGGGCCCACCAATTCATTAAACCAACTAATGGAATGAAGACCTAAAACAGAAAGAAAAGGGACTGGACGCACGACTTGGAGAGCACACGCTGGCGGCAATCAAAAGAAGCAGAGACGCACTGGATAATTCGAGAGAGCAAGAACAGAGCAGAAAAAAGACGACGTGACGGATATTCATTGAAGAAGAGGAGGCGGCAATTGGAAGATTGTTGATTCCTGTTCTTTGATCTTATTTCAAGTAATTCTAGGTTCAATAGCTTATTAATTTCCATTATTTCAGTAACTTAGATTCTGAAATTCCAGTATGAGGCTGAACCTAATTTTTGATTTTGCTGTGATTTGGATTGAAGTCATGAGTAGTTAATTTATTTTTCAACCTAGAGGACCTATAAACTTGTTTGAATTTTAGATATTATTCCCATTAATTAGTTTTGCTTATTATTAATTCAGTTTATTCAATCTTGTTTATATTATTAATTGCTTAATGATTGGCCACCATACCATTGAGCATGTTTTGAGAATTTATGGTTGAACTTGACGAAGGGAATCTTAAATTGACCTTGAGATTAAATAATGCGGAATTATATTTTATTTAATTTGCGTCTATGATAGACATATACCTAAAAGCTCCGCATAATCAAATTAGAGTGAGCCCGAGTTGAATTGCATCTTAATTAGTCGTGTGAGACATTGCATAATTAATTGAGATAAGTATATAAATGGACCAACAGACATTTATAAACATTAATACTCTAGATTAGCTGATTAAATTAAGTTAAAATTAATTTAGTGGGAATAAAATCTAAGAAACAAATAAGGGATTAGTGACTCTAGGTTGTCCTTTGATATTGAAATTTGCTATCCGTGAAAATTTTTTGTCGATATTAATTTCTTATCCTATTTGCATTTCTTTCTATTCATTGAAAACAACTTTATTCAACTTAAACGAAAAAGGAAATTTGACACTTAATCACTAGCTAAATTGAGTCTATGTAGGATGACCTTGATTTACCACTTGCTATTTTCACGACCTGTACACTTGTGGTGTTTAATTAAATTTTGGTAGTATCAGGCTCCCTTACCATCATCAACCAAAAAAGAATTATTAAAATACCCGTACCCATTTCCCCCCACGCTAGAACAGAATTTGTCATATTCGACGTTTAACAACTGATGATTAGAGAGGGAAACACTACTACAGATTGAGACAGATATAACATTTAATAAATAACAATTACAGGGCATTTGATAGCCCCAGACAATGAAGGCTTGCAAATCTCCTTTCATATAATAATTCTTTTCTGCCGTGAATTAAAGAAACGATATAAATAATGGGCAAAAGGCAATAGGATAAAGACAAGTGTGTAACTGTATTTGTCAATTATTATGAGTAACTACAAGTTGATTGAATTCCATGTTTCCTTTGTTATTATGAAGCTTTGTAAACTCATTTTACTTAATATCACTTTGTGCTATTATTAAAAAAATTGAGCTTTCAAGAGGGGATACAGAACATATATATTCAAATTGATATCTTGCATAACATCGTCCAACTTACTGATGAAGCAAAAACTATGCAGGTTTTGACCTCAATTATCCACCTTCATGTAAGTCTTTGTGTGTTGTTATTAAATATTTTTTAGTACAATGGATGCTTGGGTAGGATGTGTATGTTGGAAATTGAAGATATAAGACAAAAGAACAATACTTCTATTATAGATTCAAATACAATACATCTCTATATTTTTCTCATAAGCTCAACAACAATCTTGTATTTTTTCCTCTCACAAAATAATTTCCTTCCTCTTCTCTCAAAGTGCTTCGGCACTTATTTTTTTTCCTCTCAACTCTCTATTCTCTCCTATATTTTCTGGAGATGATTGTAGTTTTACATTGAAAACACACACATATATATAGGTGCAGAAACTGACTTCAATCCCTATAGCTTCTGTTTGTTTATTTTTTTTCTTGTCTCTCTCTAGCCATTATATTTGACTTTGTGCGCTTGCAATTTAATGCATTCGTTTAATGGACAATTATACTCCAACCAAGTTACTCTGCTCGTATGACACCTTTTGCTTCCATTTGACAACTCATCTTCTACTTCTCCATTCATTTGACAACTCATAATCTACTACTCCATTCATTTGACAACAAGATTAAATCTGGTAGTGGCTTTATTTAATCTGGCGCTGGTTTTAATTTGGCGGTGAAGAGACAAAATGGAGTTTAAATTCTATCACTCCCCCTTAAACTTGATTTTGCATACCAATCATATGTTTGAACTTGTTGAATGCATCCGCCTTCAATGGCTTCGTAAAAATATCTGCTAGTTGTTCTTCAGTTCTGTAATATATTAACTCCACAACTTTTTTTTTGACTTGCTCCCAAATAAAATGATATTTGGTGCCTATGTGCTTGCTTCGATTGTGAGAGATTGGATTCTTTGCTAATGAAATTGCTAACTTGTTGTCAACATATATGGTGATTGAACCTTCTTGCTCATAATGTAACTCATTCAAAATATTCTTTAGCCATATTGCTTGACATGTACACGCTGAAGCGGCGATGTATTCAGCTTCACATGATGAAAGAGCAACTGTCTGTTGTTTCTTTGATGACCATGAAAATATTGTTGAGCTAATGTGAAATGCATATCCCGAAGTACTCTTCTGATCGTCTACATCTCCACCATAATCACTATCTGAATAGTCAATTAACCTTGAATCCTGGGACTGCGTATAAAATAGTCCATGATTGATAGTTCCTTTGATGTATCTCAAAATTCTCTTTGCTACATGGAAATGATCTTGCTTTGGCCGCTCCATATATCTATTAATTAAACCAACAACATACATGATATCTGGTCTAGTGAAAGTTAAGTACCTCAAGCTCCCGACTAAGCTCTTGCATAGTGTTGGATTTACAGGTTTTCTATTTGAATGAGCTGTCAACTTTGTTCCTTTTTCTATTGGTGTTGACATAGGCTTGCAATCTTTCATTCTGAACCTGCTCAATATCTCTTGTGCATATTTCTTTTGCAACATAAATATTCCTTCCTCCCTTTGTTCCACCTCAACTCCTAGAAAATAAGACATCTCTCCAATATCTGTCATTCCAAATTTTCTAGTCATAGCTTCCTGAAATTCAATAAACATACTTGGATTTTTTCCTGTGAAGATCATATCATCCACATATAAGCATACCATCATTATATCTCCATCTTCATTCCTTTTATGGTGTATAAGGCATTCTCGTACGGACTCTTCACAAATCCATTCTTTTGAAAGTATTCATCAATTCTTGTGTTCCATGCTCTTGGAGCTTGCTTCAATCCATATAGTGCCTTCTTCAACCGATAAACTTTGTCTTCTTCTCCTTTTATTACGTATCTTGGTGGTTGTTCAATATAGACCTCTTCCTCTAAGTAGTTGTTAAGGAAAGCTGACTTCACATCTATCTGGTATATTTTTCATTTGTTTTGTGCTGAAATTGCTATGAGAAGTCTGATAGTGTCAATCCTTGCAACTTATGCAAAAACCTCTTCATAATCAATTCCATATTTCTGCTTGTAGCCTTTAGGCACTAATCTCACATTGTACTTCTCCTCCTTTCCTTCTTTATTGGTCTTTATCTTGTACACCCACTTTACTCCAATGGGTATATGCTCCTTAGGCATGGTTGTGAGCTCCCACGTATCATTCCTTTTAATTGCAGCAATTTCATCATTCATATCATTCTTCCACGTTTCATCTTTTGTTGCTTCTTCATATGTCACCAGATCACATTCAACTACCAGACAAAATAATGAATAATCAAGTGTGGTTTGTCACTTAAGCTCCTCATTTTTGTTGTTACTCCCCCTGAATTGCTACTACTGCTATTGCTTCTTGTTGTTGATGGTGTAGATCCAGGAGTTGTTTGATTAGGACTTGGTGGAGGAGTTTGATCATCATCTGCTTCAATTGTTTAGTATTCTGAATCAACGTTATCTTTAAAGAATAACCCTTCCACTCCTTTTTCTTCATCACTCCATTTCCAGTAATCTGCTTCATCGAACTCTACGTCTCTTGAGACAACCACCTTTTTTGTTAGAGGATTATACAATCTGTAGGCTTTACTCCAATGCTCGTAGCCAATGAAAATGCATTTTTCTCCTTTGTCATCTAACTTCTTCCTCTTCTGATATGGAATATGAGCATATGCTATGCAACCAAAGATTCTTAGATAGCTCACATCTAGCTTCTTACCACTCCATGCTTCATTTGGTGTTTTGAACTTGACATTTTTTGTTGGACACCGATTTAATAGATAGGCAGCACACTGAACAGCTTTAGCCTAAAAATGTTCTCGGCATATGCTTTCCTTTAATCATGCTTCTTGCCATATTGAGAATTGTGCGATTCTTTCTTTATGCAATTCCATTTTGTTGTGGCGTGTAGGCAGTTTTCAGTTGATGAATTATTCCATGTTCCCGACAAAATGCTTCAAATAATCTAGAAGTATTTTCTCCTCCCCTATTTGTTTTGAGCAGCTTTAAATACTGGTCACTCTGCTTTTTTGCTATCGCCTTAAACTCCTTGAATTTATCAAGAGCTTCAAAGTTTCCTTTGAGGATATACACCCAAGCTTTTCTGCTAAAATCATCAATAAATGTGATATAGTATATGTTTCCTCCAAGTGAAGGAATGTTAAATGGACCAACTATATCTGAGTGAACTACTTGCAGTGGCCTTTTTGCTCTCCATGACTTGCCAACTTCAAATCTTTGTCTATGTTGCTTTCCTCGCATGATTCCTTCACATAGTTAATCTAGATGATTTATTGTTGGCAATCCATTCACCATCTTTGCTTTTGATAGCAGCTTTAGGCCAGTGAATCCGAGATGACCAAATCTGAGATGCCACAACCATGAACTATCTTCAATAGTAGATTTCATGCATTTGATTCCATTTGTCTGTATATTCAACTTGAATAGACGATTTCTTGTCATTTCAACTTTCACTATCAATTCTCCCTTTTGATTTCTCTTGACGAGAGAGCTATCTTTCAAATGTATGTCATATCTCTTCTCTAATAGTTGACCAAGACTGAAGAGATTGCTCTTTAAAGATGGTACATAATAGACATCTGAAATGTATCTTCTATCTCCATTCTTTGTAAATATCATGATATTACCCTTGCCTTTGACTGAGATTTTTGATAGATCTCCAAATATGACTTCTCCTTGGATTTCTTCATTCAACTCTGTGAATAATTCTTTTTTGCCACACATATGATTGCTTGCTCCAGTATCAAGGTACCATACATCCTTTCCACTATCTTCTTCACCTTTGTAAGTGAACAAGATGGCCGGTTCATCAATTTTTTCTATATCTGTTGTATAATAACTTCTTCCTTCAACTCTAGCAGCATTTTTGCACTCATAACTAAGATGACCAAATCTATTGCAATTATAACATTGCAATTGAGATTTATCACTTCTTTGTTGATATTTGCCTCCTCCTCTGGTTGAGAATCCTCAACCTCGGCTTTGGCCACGACCTCGATTATATGATCCTTGACCATGTTCATGTACTGTTATATAAGTTTCAAATTTTCTATTCGATTGGCCATATCCACTGTGTCCACCACGACCACCTCGAGCATTGAAGCCACCTCAAGTGTTATATCCACCTTTATATCCACCATGATTTCCTTTGCCATGTCCATAACTGCTATTGTTAGCTTGAGTTTCATTCAAAGATAATTTGCTCTGCAAAGCTTGCTCCATATTGCTAGAGCCTTCATTTAAATTCATTATTTGCTCGTGAGCTTGAAGAGAACCCCCAACCTCATCAATGGACATAACTGACAAGTCTTTAGCTTCTTCAATGGCAGTGACAATGTAGTCAAATTTTCTTGTTAATGACCACAGAATCTTCTCCATTACTCTTACATCATCTAAAGCCTCTCCATTTCTTTTCATTTCTTTAGCCACCTTTTGCACTCATGAAATATAATCTGTAACTGGCTCCACAGTCTGCATTTTCAAATTCTCAAATTCAACTCTAAGGGATTGCAATCGTATCCTTTTAGCTTTGTCTACTCCTTCGTAAGATTTTTGTAATATCTCCCATGCATCTTTAGAAGATTTTGTATCTGAAATTTTCTCAAAGGTTGATTCATCAACACCTTGAAAAATTAAGAATAGAGCCTTCTTTTCCTTCTTCTGGGACTCCTTAAGCGTCTTTCTTTGAGTGTCTGTCAAAGCTTCTTCAGCGGCTGCATTAGCGAGCTCCATGTATCCATCCTCAACATGGTGCCATATACCTTAGGAACCTAGTAACGTCTTCATCTGAATGCTCCAATTTTCATAATTGCCTTTTGACAATTTTGGAATTTGTGATTGCACCATCTCCGCCATCTTATCGACCGTGGCTCTGATACTACTTGTTGGAAATTGAAGATATAAAAAGATAAAAGAACAATACTTCTATTATTAATTCAAATACAATACACCTCTATATTTTTCTCACAAGCTCAACAACAATCTTGTATTTTTTTTCTCTCACAAAATAATTTCCTTCCTCTTCTCTCAAAGTGCTTCGGCACTTATTTTTTTTCCTCTCAACTCTCTAATATTTTTTCCTCTCAACTCTCTATTCTCTCCTCTATTTTCCGGAGATGATTGTAGTTTTACATTGAAAACACACACACATATATAGGTGCAGAAACTGACTTCAACCCCTGTAGTTTCTGTTTGTTTATTTTTTCATTCTCTCTCTCCAGCCATTATATTTGACTTTGTGCAATTGCAATTTAATGCATTCATTTAATGGACAATTATACTCCAACCAAGTTACTCTGCTCGTATGACACCTTTTGCTTCCATTTGACAACTCATAATCTACTACTCCTTTCATTTGACAACAAGATTAAATCTGGCAGTGGCTTTATTTAATCTGGTGCTGGTTTTAATTTGGTGGTGAAGAGACAAAATGGAGTTTAAATTCTATCAGTGTAGTTCATATGCTCTGTCTTTAAATTTCAAATATGGTAAATCTTTTCTTCATGGACTCTTGAATTTAATTTATTGAACTTTCTTAGTGGGTTGTTATGATTTGTATAGAGTTTTAAGATTTTACTACTTTACTAAAAGAAATTTCCTTGAAGGCTATATATGCTTGTTTTAGAAGATTCAAATGTTTGTATTTATTGTCTCTATGGTCTTACTGCAATGAATGTTTTATGTTGATTGCATAAGGGTGATATATATGTAGTCTTTTTGTCAACAATTAAAGTTCTTGAGTTTGAATTTTAACTGAATATATTTGAATGGTAAGATTAGAAGTTAAGTTTAAGAACTTTTTTATTCTATCCCTTTCACTTAGATACCAGCAAGCATTTATCTGAATGGTAAGGTTTAGAAGTCAAGTTTTTCCGTTTTCATTGTGATTAAGGTATAAAGCTTGGGTTGCTTTCTTGGGACTTCACTTGGCAGAAAGTGGTATTATAGTGGCAAACATTACAGGCATGTGGTCTCAATTCTACTTCTACATTCAAGCATTTGATAATGTGGTTGCTTGAGAAAGGAATTGATATGTTAAATTGGTGTTGATGAAAGAAGAATTTGCAGTATTGGTAAGAGAAGATCATAAATTGACGAGGAAGAGTGTTGAGGTTTTAAAAGAAGAATATTTCATCCTTAAATGTCCCCAATAAGGTTTTCATCACTGATTCTTCGCCAAACACTGCCACCAACAAGATCTTACGGTCTTGTTGCTAAACACTTTGTTTCTCAATCTGACAAACATCACCTCCAGATAGCTGCAGACCTACGTAGGCACAGGTGCACGCACATGCGTACATAAATTTTTAGGTTCCAGGTTTTTAAAATATATATATATATATAAGTGGTCAGTGGCTACTATTGAGTTTCTTGCCAATCTTGCACATACATTTGAAAACTCAAATCTCTCTCTCCCTTTCCCCATTTCAAAAATCGTCAAGTGTTGCTTCCAGATAAGAGAATTCGCTGATGCGGACAAGTTTCCCTTCACAAAGAATACACGCCGGTGACATCCTGATCTGGTTGGAAGACAATGTTTGTGCATTGAGTTTTCCAATCCGTTGCTCCTTGCTCTATTCTCTAATCTTCACCTTCGATCAGTAAGGTTAATCCCTCTCTTCTTCTTGCTCTATACTCCTTGGCCTGTGCTCTGTGATTTCTCTCCTTGCTCTGTGCTCCCTGCTTTGTGCTCTTTGCTTTGGTTGTTTTGAATTGCATTCCTATGTGTTTGAATTTGTGCTCCTTGCTCCTTGCTTTATGCATTTTTAAAGTATTAGATAGAGATAAGAAAAGGATTGGTGAGTTATTGGTGACACGGGAACTATTTTTTGGTGATTTTCTGCTTCTGAATTTTGATCCTTGTTCAATTAAATGGTCGATTAGGGTTTCTTGTTCAATTAATTGTAGAGTTGTGGGAAGTGGGAACTTTGGAGCTTTTTCAGTTTTTTGAACAAAATTATGGGTTGTTTCTACGTCAAGAGGAACATAGCAAGCACAGATAAGAATAATCAAAATCCTATTTTTAATTAATCTCTCTCTCTCTCTCTCTAATATATATAGTAGTTGTGGAAATGGCCGAATTTAGTCTCCCTAATATGATTAAGAGTTGTATTTCTAGCTTTATATTTGTCTTGCATATCTGTTTCGTCTATGTTGTTTCTGTCTTACATATTTGTTTTGTCATGAAATTATTTCAACTTCAAATTATTAGGATTAGAACTTCTTCATGTTAGGTACAGGCTAGCTATATGATTTTTACTGTTTTGTTTGTAAAAAATGTCAGGGATACAATCTTATTTCAAACATCTAAAACTCACATATACAAAATCCAAATCTAAAAATGAGCAAGCTTCAAATAATATTTTAGTTCCAACTATCCAAGAATCCTATCAACCACCACAAGCATCTCAATTTCATAATATAGAAAATCTTGATGCGGATCCGGGAAAAAGACCTTCAATTTATGGGACTGAGTATGTGTGCTTGTGCCGTGGAGGAAGGAGGGAGGAGGAAGTGTGTGTGAGATGACATAAGAAAGAAAGAACAAGAGAGTATGCAAATGGTAAGTTGTCTGTGTATCTGACGTATTATTAAATAATGAAAGAAATGAGAAAGACACATGCTCATCATGCAGGAAGGAAAAAGGAGAGTGTAGGCACGTGGCTGACATATGAATGAAAATACTCTACTCCTCTCTAACTCTCGCTCTGTGCTTACAGTAATTGGATTAATATGTGTTGGGCTTTCAATCATATGGGCCGAAGGAAATAATGAGAAGAGGTGTGGGTCCACTTCACTAAGAAAATACTCATTTGGCTTCCCACAAGTCTTTTGTTTGCAATCTAATCCTTTTCTTATTGTTTTGCAGATATTGGCTTTGTGTTAGAAAATAATCCCTTATCCCATTTAAAGATTTTTCTTCTTCAATTTATTTCTTTAGGCTATAAAATATTGTTTTCAAAATATTTAGGCCAAAATTATCCTTTAACTACTTGTACTTAATTTATAGAAAAATATGCCTTAAATTTCCAAATATTACTTCCTAGCATAATTAAGGCCAAATTTTCCATAATTAGTCTCATATTTCATTTTAATTCCTAATTCCAAATTTTAGGATGTTACACATGTTAATTCTGAGCTGTAATGTTCTTTATCTGATAAAATATTATAGAATTCATACATATGTGGAAATAAGGATTAGAAGAAGTGAATTGTACATTTTAGACATTATCCCGCATGTAGGTAGAAAGAAAGGCTTGAATTTGATGTATTCTGAAATCACATGATAATGCTAATGTGATGCTACAACATCATGGGTGTTTGTTCTGAATTAGCATCACAATGATGCCTCAATGCAATAGCATCATAAGTGATAACTTGTGATATACTGTTATACACTAGTCTTTTCTCAAGAATATTTCAGAAGATAACTACAGGTAATTGAGCTGAACATCTAGACGACGATTGACTTGATAGAGACAGAAATAAAGAGCATGGAGAATCAAAAGAAAGATCTACAGAATCCCGCGGAGTTAAAAAAGAATCAATCAACCGAATCTAGGGATTTCGGACCTAACAGAATTGGAAAGTCCAACTCACTAAACGTATGACGCAAAGTCCTGACTATAAAAGGAAAATATGGCTAAACCTAAAAAAGAAGGGAGTCGAGAATCAAAATCAAAACGAGAATGACGCAGCTCAATCAGATTAATGGAGAATACATCAGAATTCTACTGAGAGCTTGAGAGAGACCAATTGTAACAGAAGTTAAGCGAAATCGCATGCAGAAGATGCAGAGGCATTGTGTGATAGACATTCCCTATGCCATTGAACCCTTCAACATTCTTTTGTGTTTTAGTTTTTCTTCTCTATTTTTAATGGACCATATTTCAATCATTTCAATTGTGTTCTCCTCATCAGCCATGAACTAATTTTTGTTGGTTGAGTGAGGATGGATCCTTAAGTTGTAATATGAACCCAAATTGTTAGTTTTTAATTCAGTACATTTAGTTTGCTTAATTGTGATTGTAATGTTGGTCTTGTTAGTTAGTTGGCCACTAATAAGCAAGAGTAGTGGCCTTAACTTACTAGAAAGGAATTAAGGTTAGACTTTTGTTAAGCAATGGTGCTAGGCGAGCTTGTGCAGGGTTCAATCTAAATTGTAAGCTATATGAATGAGTTTATCTCACATAACCTAACACCTAGGTTAAATTAACGATCTAAGCTTGAAGATCCGTATAGGAATTAAAGAGAAGTAGTGTCAAGAGCATATTTACAGAATTGTGAAAGCTTATGTATAAATCAATGGTGGATTAACTGAATAACATTACAATAGATAGTTTGTTGTAGCATTGTAGAAGCTGTGCAGTAGATTGTTGTAGCAATGTGATAGGTGTAATATGGGCGATTAATGCGACTTAAGGGGAAATTTGAGCTCTGCATGTTTTAACCTTGATATTTCTCAATGGTATTATCAATTACTTATTTTCCTAGTTTACTATATTCAATTACTACTAGAAAACGGCTAAATTGCGACAAAAACATTTTTTGTCGCAAAATTGATACTTTTGCGACGGAGCAAGAAATTCTATCACAATTTAAGACATTTTGCAACAGATATGAATTTTCCGTTGCAAAATGGGCTCATTTTGCAACGGATAGGCATGCTCGTTGCAAATCTTAGCCATTTTACGACGGACGCTCCTCCTCCGTCACAAAAACTCAATTTTGAGACGGAAAAGAAACTTTCTTCGCAAAAAGTGGATCCATTTTGCAATGGAAGAGGGCGTTCCGTCGCAAATTAAGGCATATTTGTGACGGAACACCATGTTCCGTTGCAAACTTAAATGAAATACAAGATTCATCTTAGTATTTCCTTTTTTGTGTCTCAACATCTTACGTTCAATGGAGGCATTGGATTCGTACCACACTTGGAGCTCTCTAAACGGGGATTTTGGGTTTGGCTCCAGTGATCGGAGATTCGCATTCTCCCGCCAAGCTTCGCTCAAACAATCGCAAGAACCTCACTCGCCTATTTCATTCCCTTTGAACAATTCCAAAAGGCCCTTCCTTTCCCGGACTGACTCCAGCATAGACATTCCTCAGGGCCATTATTGGTCAAGCCAAGATCACTACTTTTCTGACGAAAAGTCTCTGGAGAAAGTCTTTTGGTCCTCATTTATTTTCTATGTTTTTCGTAACATTAGCTCTTGGCATGGGTATATAAAGAGATTTTTTTTTTTATTTCCCTGAATGTAGCATACTCTACTGCATAGTTATTCATTGGCCTTTTTACTGGGCGTGTGGGTAAGACCATTAATTTCTCATAATATGTTAATAATTGCTTAATACAACCATACACCTTTCTGTCAAAATCAGTTAAAATGATACTCCTTGTTATGCTACTATTATTATGCTATTTAAATATCAAACAAGGCTTTTGATGTTTTAAGGATTGTGCTTCTCATTCTTGAGAGCCCTCAACGGAAGTATGAATTTAATATTTTACATTTTAGTAATATTGAGAGTTTGAAATAAAATGCGGATTTTACACTTCTAATTTCAAATCGTTCACAAGTAATCCATAGACAAGATTTGTTGCTTTATCAAATTTTTCAATATACTCTTTTGTTCCTCCATAGTGAGCAAACTGATATGAATTCAACATAAAAACATTCTTGTGGCCCCAATTTGAGATTTGAGTCTCTGATTACTTCTGTTTCCACTTTTGATACATCTACTTTCAGGTTTGGTGTCTGATGTATTTTATTTGACTTTTGGATGTGGTCTTCTAACATTTTCATTATTTGTCATGGCCACCTCAAGGAAGGAGGCTGATGGAGATTATACATATGGGTAAGACTGCTGTTTGGAAATCATCTTCAATGATGAGTAGTATTTGTTTCCGAAGATAAAATTGATTATGTTTGCTATCATATAAAGGGTTTAATTATAGACTTATCCATTTAATTTCTTTTGCTATCATATTAAGAAATCATAGTCTCATGTCACGACCATGGTAATTTGTAGTAGAAGTTTTGTAATATATGCCATTTATCATTGATATTTTGGAACAAGAAGGGCATAATGTGTAATTTAGCCAGACTTTCTTGTTATTACATCAGATATTTCAAAAAAAAATTATCTTATGAATGAAATAGCTAAGTTGCATGTTTTTGTATACAGCCCCACTAAAAAGGAATCAACTCATACTTACCCAAAAACAAAAACAAAGAAAGAAAGAAAGTAAAAAGAAACCAACTGTTCAGCTTATGACGTCAACAGGAAAGTGGTGGAATATGAAAGGCATTGAAATTGAATGGCCAAGTTGATATGGTTCTAAGAATTTAAGATATCTTCATACTTAATATATTTTAAGTGGAAGGATACCATTATATCCATTAGCATCTTTGCTACTTTTGCAGTTGTCTTACTTTCCTATGGCGGTTTCTCCTTATATTCCCATTAAATTAAAGAATGTATAAAATTTATTTTCTAATATGTATGGTGAATTCTATTTTCTGCAAATATTTTTCACCATTCAGCCTGTGCCTTGTGAGTTCTTCCGTCCTCCTCATTGGTGCTACCTCTGGAAAAGCAAGTGTATAGGCTACTTATGAACATGCCCATGTATATTGTGCGTGTATTCTCATTGAATCAAATATTAAGAGCTACTTCTTACATTTTGAAGTTCTCTAAACATGAAAAAGATTAGTATTTATATTGAATAGGTTTCTTTTGTAGTTCAATTGAATTGATCAATTAGAATGCAAATCAAGATGGAGATGAGCATAAAACAAATTCTGTGGGAAATTCTTATTCTTGCATGTGGCACAAAATGATATGAATTTGTCTTTGGCTCGCCATTATTTAATAGTAGATGTACACACACCAAAACTTGTCCTATGTGTAGGTGACAGATATCATGAATTTTGAACCACCACTGTTCGTCAGTACGTCTGATTTTTTTACTATCCTCTAATTTCAAATATAAAAGGCTAGAAGTTTTGTCTACATTTACGAATACCGTAAGTATTCAAAGTATCCTTTAAAACTTATTTTTGTGACCTCACATTACATTATTCAGGGTGCAGAATGATGCTTTTGTAAAACTAATGGTGGTCAATGCAAAGGAATACTGTGTGCATTTTAAATGCTAAAAGAGGATTTTTACTGGTCCCCCACCCCCCAATTAGTTATTTAAAATACAAATTTTGCATTTTTGTTATATGGATTCTTCCCACCTTAATCTCGGTTAGTCTTGCTAAGGGTGTTGCTCTGCAGTTGAGATTCCAGTGGTGTTGTTGATGTGTTTAACTAGGTTTGGGATTTTAATTGTTGCTGGCCTTTTTGCACATTAATTTATGTGTTATGTTCCCTAACACCAATTTATGTAAGCTTGATGGCTATAGATGTATGCACTAGAAGTCTAACCATTATTTATTTTGGTATTTTGATATTCTCAGTCATCAGAAGAACTAGAAAATTTAGTTTTAAATTTTGATTTCACCTTATATCAATTATGATGGTCATAAGCACTACTTGCACTGCCTTCGCTCTCACTCGGTTCGTACTAACATGCTGAACTTTCTTATTTTGTTTGTTGCGTGTGTAGACAGCTTTTTCTTTCTGTTCATGTCATTTTCTATAGCAATTGAAGCACTTCACGCATTCATACAAGATGAATCTGGGCACAAGTTTGTGAGCACAAAGGTATGGGGTTGCCTCCTAATGGTGATGACAATATTGGTGGTGGTGATGACGATATTGGTGGTAATGATGACCAGATTGCTGCTATTTAGACTTTTTTTAGTTCATATTGGTCGCAACATTACAATTTGTAATATTTTGTTTTTGCTATGTAAACTCGTATGATTGTTACAATTTATTTTTATGATATACAAGTCCTTTTATTTTCTAATTTTTAATATTTTTTATGCAATTATTTTATTTTATTCTAATTTTTTATATTTTTTTAAAATAAATTGGAATTAGCGAGAGAGAAGGATTTTTCTCGCTAATTCTCATATTTGCGAGGGAACTGATTGTCCCTCGCAAGTTCTGCATTTTGCGAGGGAAAATGCTTTTTTTTTCAGTCACAAACGTGATTTGCAAGGGCAATTTTTGTGACGGACAGTTTTCCACCGCAAAAAAATTTTGCGATGAAAAATGCTTGTTTTGCAATGGAAAAGTTCCACCGTAAAACAAGGGTTTTCTAGTCATGAATAGTTCTAAACAACCATTATATTTTATACCATCACGCAACTTTCGAGCATTAACTGACTGTATAATCAGTATTTCAGTCTTTGTGGGACGATATTCTACTCGCAACTTTATTATTTAATTTGTTCAACTGATTCATTTGCCACAAGAAGATTTTTGGGTTAAGGTGCAAAAATACACATATGTTTTACCTTCAGGAGCGCCTAGCACCATATGTTTTTTTTTGTGCAAAAATACACACGCCGTTAGGTTTTAGGAGCAAAAATATCATTTCCGTTAGTTGACCGTTAGTTAACCGTTAACTAACCATTAGTTGACCGTTAACCATGGTGAAATTACTCTTTTGCCCCTAACCCTTTTCTTTTTTAATTATTTTAAACTAAGGGCAAAAAAGTAATTTCATCATGGTTAACGGTCAACTAACGGAAGTGATATTTTTGCTCCTAAAATCTAACGGCGTGTGCATTTTTGCACAAAAAAAAAACATATGGTGCTGGACGCTACTGGAGGTAAAACATATGTGTATTTTTGCACCTTAACCCAAGATTTTTACTAACAAATCCCAATGATTTTCTTCTTGTCTCCTCATTTAATACACTACTCTTGGCAATATCTATAGATATAATTCTATCGAGTGCAATATTAGTTAAAGATATTCTGAAAGTCTTCCGAGAGTCAAGTAAGGTGCCAAGGAAATTTTAATTCCCATAGGAAAGAGCTAATTGAGAATTCCTTGAAAATAGTTTAAGTGGTTTGTCATTGAATCATCATGCTTATATCTTAAAGACATCATTTGCTTGATTAGAAAAAATTTATTATTTCTCGTCTTCTTGGCATACAATTGCTCTGACTTATTCCAGAGGGCTTGAGCATGTGTCTCCCCACTAATATGGTTCAACACCTTATCATCTACATGTAAATAATAATCCTGCACATAAAGCAAGTCTTCTATTTTACTCTTCCAAAGAGAATAATTAGCTCCATTTAGATTAATCATTATACTTGGGTTGACGTCCATTAAACCTGACTTGTTAGGAAGAGCGCAACAAATATTATGGGGTTTGTTATAAATTGCATTTTTCTGGTTTGCAGCTCCGCTGAAACTCTAGGAACCACTTAGTTTGATGATCCTCATCTTACCCCAAAAATGGCCGACAAATATGTACAAGCGACAAGAACATATATATATATTAGAAGCCCAGTGAAAATATCATTTAAATTGGGGGAAAAATAGCAATTGTAAACACAATATAAAAATTCAAATTATTTATAGTTAATACAACTTTTATTGTATGAATAGTTAATACACAAGTAAAATCATGGTTAGATAGAGGTATAAAAACTGAGAAATTAACCAAAAAATGTTCTTTAAATGGCAAGGAAATTTAGCTTATTATGATTATATAATTAAATATGTGCCTGAAAAAAATAATCTAATTGCTGATTTTATTAGCAGATGGAATCAAGTCTAAGAACTTCAAATCTAGGAATGACAAGTACTCAACCATATAATAGAGCAATGACTCTAGAAGATCTTATAATAAAAGTTAACATCTAAGAGTTAAATCTAAGTTTATTGACACACACAAACATATAAAAACACACCCACACATAAAAATACGCCCGCACGCAAATGTTCAACGCAAATGTTCAAGATCTTAGAAGGAAAGTATGGCTGGTTCTATTCTATAGTTTTTTGTAGATGAATGCAATTCAAGTATTTCAAGTTTATATAATTCATCTTTGATCGATTGATGGCAGGCATGCCAAAGAAAACTATCCCGTATTAGAACTTTCAATGTGCTTGGAAGGGAATTGAGATCACTAGAAAGACAAACTCAACTTGAGTAACTTTGGATGTTTTATCTTTGGGTGCCAATGGATGTAATGAATGATCAATAAGAAGTTTCGGGAGAGTTAAGATCAAATCAAAAAAAGCGACCACCTCCAAAAATCCTAACGAAATTGATTTTCTTTACAAAATGAGTTTGTAATGTGCAAACACTTGTATACTTATGATTTGAGTCATTGGACAAACTTGTATCTGCCAATACAAAAATGGAATATAATTGAGTGAGGCTTATCAATTCCATCTAGTTTCCAGATTTCAGACATTTCAGAGTGGATTTCTCAGCGATTGAATGCCAACAGTAAGCAAGACTCAGGTAAAATTTGAACTTTCTTAAATTCAGCTAGCTGCACAAAATAATTCAACCAAGTGCATAAGGCTCTCTTTAGGTGGGGCTCGGAGAGAATTAAATATATGTAGCCTTATTCCCTCAAGCGAAGAGACTCTTTTCAATACACTTAATAATTCAGCAATCAAGTAATTTACATTCAGTTTTGAGACCATTTCAAAGTAGAGTATTTTGGCTAGTGTTGAACAATAAGACTATGCAAGGCACTTTATAGTTCAAGAGTGAGCGTTTCCAATGCGAAGTCAAGATATCATGGAAGATGAGGGAAATCCTAAAGTGAATTAAATCCTAAGCTGATTCTTCCTAGAACTTAAGCAATGAACGAGCGGATTAAGTGTGATAAAAGATGGGTAGCACTTGACACATGAAATTTTTTTTCTGAGCAATGTCACCACAGAAATTGTAAAATCATAACAATGTTGCCCTTATCTAACAAGCTCAAAAAATGTATCATGACCATTTTATGCTGAGGTGACTGTGTCATATAGGATATCTATGCTACATGTTATTTCACATATTATCCCACATTATAAAAACTAAAGTAAAAATGTGAAATACCAAACATGCCCTTAACTTTCCAACACCCTCACCAATGCATCAACGAAAATTCAGAGAGCATCGACAGCGAGAAGATTAACAATCCCACCAATCCTTCGACTGGTCCCTCACTTGTAGAAGACAGTGGTCCTGACCTAATGACGACAATGCGGACGTCGAAACCAGATCTGGAATATGGTTTCGGTTTAAAGTGACAGTAATGAAGGTCGCGACGGTGACGGACTTGGTCGGTCACAACATGCTTCCTCAAGCGCCTCCAATGATCAACCACGAAAGTCTGTCCCTCATCCTCCTCCTCTGTGTTCATCATTCAAGATGTTAATGTTCTGGATTTTCTCAAGTCTATTCAGATCCAGATCTAAAAAATTCGAAGCCAATCATGCGAATCATCATCATCGATGTCTCCCTCATGGTTCTTACAATCAAATCAGGTAATATTCCCGTGCAAGACTTGAATAACCCATGCGTGCTTCAGTTCTTCATAAGAATGGTTTCATTGAATCATATCATTTTCCAGTGATTCTTCGAGGAGGAGATGCATTTTGTATTAATTTTTTTCTTACTCGTAAATATGATTTTAATGGTTGATGGCTTGATTATTTTTTTTTTTTGGTGGTCTAATGAGTACATTTTTTCTAGATTGTCCTTTTTTTCAGTCTTCCTTACTCTTTCCCTTTTCTTGGGTGGAGAAGAAGCAAAGCTGGAATTATTCGTTGATGGCCTGATTTAATTTACTTTTCTCGATGCTCGAGTAAACACCTTTTGCAACAACAAAAAATCTGCAACATAGGCTTGTGATATCAAATATTACACTCTTGGAGGTAGAGAAAACTGTCGTCAATATGAATGTTCACTTCAAACTTCTCATGAGTTCATATCAATCTTTTCTTGATCCTGAAAGAGCTTAAAACGGCCTTACACCCACATAAAATGTAAGCCCAACCTTTAACATAAGGGGGCTTAAAAGGGTTGATCCCCTCCGGCTCTAATTACAGCAGCTACTGGCGAGACGGCATAATGTTCAGAATAAGAAATAAATACCATCAGAAAAAAAATATAGGAAATAAAAAATAATAATAATAAATTCAAAAACTTTAAACCATACGAGTGAAAAAGAAATGATAATTGTGGCTTCAGAAGCTCTGGTACATTTGCTATAATACTTCAAAAAACAGTTAAAATCTTTTTATTGTTTGAAGTAATTAATCACAAAACACTTATCTGTACTAAATGGGACTGAAGCTTAGTCTAGTAAAATAATTCTCATGCTAGTATGTCATTGACTCATTTCATCAATATGTCATAAATTCCGTCAGAATTATTTGATCATAGCATCAAAGTGAATCTCAGACGACCGTCGTGAGAAAACATAAATCCAAATTCATCATTCGGCCACAAGATATAGGAGATAATCAAATTTTAAAAAAAAAAAAAAAAAAAAAAAAAAAAAAAAAAACCTTGATAATCTCATTCATCCAGGCAAGTTTCAATACCAAAAAAAAAACGAGGGAGAGAACAGAGTTTGCTAAAATGGGCTCTCAGAAATATAGGACCGGCCAAATTCTCCAAACATCCGCGCCAAATCCATTTATGTCCAGAAACTAAAAGATTCATAGACAAATCTAGAAAAATATCTCTCAAACCTAAAGCCATATTGAAACTTCATGAGAAAAGGAAGTGGGGGGAATCAACAGCAACCTAAATCAAAACTATAATTTGTTATGGTACTTTTTGCCATCACATGATTCTCCCCCTACAACATAGGGGGAAGACAAAAGAACCAAAATTGCAACCAATAAAACACTATTTGATACATCATCAAAATCAAATAGCCACAACATATTTTCACAATAGAAATAGAATTCAGTAACAGCTTCCAGCTCAAAAAAAAAAATCTATAGCAATATGTTTTTTTTAAAGTAAATAGAACTGAAGTTAAGCATAGACTCTACCCTATCATAGCACAATCATACACATAATAGTATGACGTATATTCCATCAGAACTATTGGATAATTGCTTCATAGTGGATCTCAGACGACCTTCGTGAGAAAATATGAATCAAAATTCATCTTTTGGCCTCAGGATAGGGGAGATGATTAAATAATAAAACATAACTTGTCCAATTCATCATAGGAAAGTTGTGAAGCAAAAATAATAATTCAGCTTCAGGCAAAATGAGGTAGTTATCATCGTGCTAAAATGGGTTCTCAGTCACGCTTGATCAGAAACACGGAACAAAGTAATTCCCATCACATCCCCACCAGGTTCATTGTTCTTCACAAACTACATGATTCACAGACAATGCTAAAATGGCCTCAGACCCTAAATTCATATCAAAACTTCATGAGAAAAGTCATTGGGGAAAATCATCAGACTTAAATACTGGTAATCATGGAATTAAATCCATCATTTTGTTGCAGTATTGTTTATCATCACTTGTCATAGAGTGAAAAAAGCAACAAAAACACCACCAAACAAAATTATTGTAATTCGATAATCGAAAAAGAATTGAGCACAAGTTTTCATCATAGAACAAATGCAATATGAACACAGTTTTCAGCACTAGCAAATAATAATAGAAAGTCATTTCTTTCCACAAGACCAATTCAGATTCCTCGCACAATATAGAGGAGATAATTCAATAATAAAACATTGACACTAGCAAATAATAATACAGCTTCAATAAAAATGAGGCAGAGATCAGAGTGTGCTAAAAAGAGTTATCGGTCATGGTTAATCAGAAACACGGACCAAATAAAATCCTCATCACATCACCACCAGATTCATCGTTCTCCAAAAACTAAACGCTTCACAGACCAATGTTGAATTCAACAGGTCTAGATCAAAACTTGATGAGATTCATAGGCAGGTCAAAACTTAATGAGAAAAGATGGTATGGGAAATCATCAGAGACTTAAATACTAGTAATCATGTAATGAAATCCATCATTTTGTTGCGGTATGGTTGATCATCACTAAACTCCCCACGTGAAAACAGAGAACAAAAAATAACACGAAACTATGCTATAATTCAATATATAATCATAATGAAATAACCACGACATATTTTCCCAAAAGAAAAAGGATTTAACAAAAGTTTTTTGGCTCAAACAAGTGTAATTGAAACAGTGGTTTGATAAACACATCACGACATAATACTTCTCATCATAGTATGTCATTGCATCAGTCTAAAACAAAATAATGACTTCAGCTCTAATAATCAGGAATTTAACAAATAATCAATCCAATCTAACTAGAATGAAAAGTTTAGGAGAACGATCTTAACTCATATTTGGTATTCCTGGAGAAAAGAATTAGAGGCGTTTAATGGTTTAATTGAGGGGCAGGTGATATTTAGCTAAGATATAAAGAGAAAACGCAGAATAGAGAAAATTTTATTTAAATCACGGTAATTATCATGATAAAGATAAACAGGATGAGAGCATACTCATCTGAACGACTTCTCAAGGTCAGAAGTTGGTAAAGCCGTTAATCCCACCAAATGTTTGTACACCTAGCGAGAGAGACATAAAAGGTGTCTCTAATTTCAGTAATGATTCGAAGAGATTAACTTTTGCGACAAATATGAGGAAGTTCAGAATGGAGCTCTACGTAAGAAGTGGGTGGGACTAGAATACTACAGCTACCAGCCCTTCGAACGAAACATAGGCTAGTTCACGGCAGCGGAGGAAAACAAAGAGAAGAGGAGACGGTCGGCGCGCTGACTGAAGATGCCAAAGATTGTTGAAACCTAGCTCGACTCCCCATCTTAACTATCTATAAAAGTAGAGCAGTAACTATCAATTAATGATGGTTTCAAAATATTAAAATAAAAATAAAATAAAAAAATAAAAAGGTTATGAAAGATAGATAATAAAGAATGTAATTACACAATATTTTGTTAATTAATAAAAAAAAATAAGGCGGTTATGAAATAGAGAAAATGAGGAAGATGAATAATGAGGAATGTAGTTATATAATATTTTAAGATTATGTTATGAAAGTAGTTCTATTATTTTATCAATTAAAATAAAAAAAACAAAGCAGTTATGAAAGATGAATAATGGAGAAAGTAGTTACATAATATTTTATAAATTAATAATAAAAAGCAAGACAGTTATGAAAGACATAAAATGGGAAAGATAGATAATGAGAAATGTAGTTATATAATATTTTAAGATTTTGTTATGAAAGTAGTTCTATTATTTTATCAATTAATAATGGAGTTATAGGTACAAAATATTTAGTAAATATTTAATTTAATATTTTGATTATTCCCTTAGAAATCTAAATAAAAAATAAAAAAACAAAGTGGTTATTGAAGAGGGATAATTAAAAAAAATAGTTATATAGTATTTTGTATACTAAAAATAAATAATAATAGAGGTGGTAGATGTAAAATATTTAATGAATATTTAATTTATTTTTTTTATTATTCCCTCAAAAATCTAAATGATTTTGTGTATAACAACATATTAATAAATATTTATCAGCGTGTCGCGTGGGCCTTGACTAGTTTTTGTAATGTCTAAGTTAGTCGGCCTTTTTTCAAAACTTATATCGTGTTGAGCTTTAAACATAGGCTAGTTTTGTGCCGCGTGGGCTTTTTTGGGCTCGACCAGAGGGAATGAGGATGAGATTGGAATCAATATAAAGCAAAATAAGCCATGCGTACTCACAAATCACCGTTCATTTAAACAGTAACGGCTTAGCAGTGTGGCTTAGTGTTCGGCTTCGTGCATTTAAGATCACCCAAAATATGAACTTTCCATATATGCAAAAAGAGACATTTTTATATTACAACAATTAAAATAAGGGTTTAATGTTTCTGCATATAAATATTTTTTTGAGCATGGTCCATTGATTTTTTTTCTCTTTTCTTTTAATAATGAGCCTCACTCACTTATATGAAAGTGCAGCAGAAAAAATGTTTCTACCTCAAAACATTAAACCCTTAAAATAATCATCCAAAAGAGAAAGAAAAAAAAAATTTACAGTCACTAGCTTCAGCAAGCTCCCAGTCAAGGGAAGAGATTATCAACTCTCCAATACAAGAAAATAAAAACGAGGCAGTATTCTTCACAATCGAACATCACTACATCAAGAGCAAATATGGAAATGAAAGTCGAATGTCATATACAGGGGAAGAAACTAAGATCGAAATAAATCTTACCGGCCATACACTGAGAGAGAAAGCGAGAGCAAACCAAAGGTCGTTAGATCTTGACAACAACAGAAGCGCCTAAATAAATATTCAAGCTAATGAAATATGGATTCTGTGGGAGAAAAGGATCATGAGAAAAGAGGAGCGAGCGAGCGAGCTTCTGCTTTCTGCATTTCCCATGCACTTCTTTTTCATGGGAGGAAAGAAAAAGAAGAGCAGAATAAAAGTTCTAATTACCATTAAATTTTAATTAGACTTTTTTAAAAAAAAAATTTAATGGAAATTGTTCTGGTGTAGAACATAAGAGTGATTGGACTTGGCTTGGGGTGAAATCCCAGGGGCCTACGTACCACAAATTGGGATTAAAGTCCACGTAGTTCGAAGGTAAATGATAGGCTTATTAAAGTCAGAGGGGGTGGTGTGTGTGCTCTGTGTGTACTGAATACTAAAAGCTAGGTTAGAGCGTGTGTACCTTGTTAGGATTTGTACCCTATTTATAGACTTACTTGGGGCCTCCTTTAATGGGTTATGTTATCTTTATTATTTAAAAGATATTAAGATATCCTTTTAAATAATATATCCTTATCATGTGGGTAGTTATGATCTTGGTAGCTACCTCTATTGATCTGCTCCTTAATTATAGGGGGTGGTTAAGATTATAGCGAGAGCCATTCGTTTGGGCTCTTTTAATCATTGGGCCAAGCCCATTTTTGACATATCGATAACAGTTGCCCCCAGCCCGGTAGTTCAGGGCTCTAAGCTGCCGGGATGAATCAATAAGATCCGGATTTGTTTGCTGATCCAGGACGCCTTATCCTGAAGCTTTGATTTTAAGCCGTGCTCTAACCATGTTGTTTCAAATTTCCCCATTTTATTGAGTTCAGAGAATTCTGAGTTTGAGTTACTATGTCCGTTCAGGTTTTTACCCTAATTTTCGGATTGTTATCCCGATCTTCCTGGGTTGGGACTACTGCCCCTCATTTGAAGCTACATGAGAGGTCGGCATTGGTTTTGGTGGTCGGGAACCAACTTTGTGTTCGACCGTCTGAATGCTATAGCCGGGTTTCTCCTTTAACTCGTCTGTCGATTCGATGTTTTGCTCATTTTCGAGACAATCAGTGTCATCATTGTCCCCTATCAGTTGGCATTTACAGGACGGCTTATGAGTGGAATGTTTGCTCCATTATCCTTGGTTTTCGTGCGCATTAAATAAAAGTATTAAATGTGCACGTCTCTCTATGGCCACGTCATTGGCTTCGTAAGGCCTTTTGGGCCTTTGACGGTTGAACCTTTTGGATACTCAACCGTCTTCCTTCCATTCGCATATATAGCGTTTACTTTTCCCTCTTTTTACACTTTTTAAAGTGCTAAGAGTTGTTCCTGCTGCACAAGAGAGAGAGCTTCCATATCTTCACCCATTCTACAGACCTTTCATTGTTGTGGCTCGCGCATTTCCTCTTTCTCTAATTTATCTCAAATCAGGTACTTCATCGTTCCCTATTTGGCTTCTTTGATTGTTCCTTCTTTCTTTCTTTCTAGTTTCTTGGGTAGGTTTCTGTTAGTTCTTTCAAGTTTTTCCCGTTTTCTGGGTAATCATACACTATTCCGCCATATTTTTCTTTGGTTTCTTGAGTTTTGGTTGTTTTGATCTTTCCTTTTGAATCTTTTAGTTTGGTTTCCAGTTTGGAGCAAACTTTTGCTGTTTCTTTCTATCTTTTTTGCTCAAATGAGTCTTGAAGGCTCCTCTTCATCTTTTAAACCACATAATCTTACCCCATAGGAGGAAAAGCTTCTCCAGCGTGTTCCTCCCCGGATGGCTTGGTGGCTGTATGGGAAGCCTTTAACCGAGGAGCAAAAACTGGAAAGTGTGCTTCGAGGTTATGGTGGGGTCGGTAGGGGAAGGTCAAATCGACCTATCCCACCTAGAGGTACCTCTAGATGGCGGTTTCATTCGGAAGAGCCCGTTTGCCGGGGTAGGGCCCAGTCATTAGAGCCTGTGAGCCAAAGCCGAGGTGCCACCCTGGTCAGAGCTTCTTCTTTAGAGCCATCTTTAGAAGGTCTTAGGAGAGGGGGTTCTCCCGTGCCTGCTGCTTCCTTAGCCCTGCGGGTTGAGTCCTCCATAACTTCTCTTTGTCTTACTGGTCCATGTGAGGATTGTTCTTAGCTAATGTCTGAGTCCGTAATGGTGGGTCGGACATGGGAAGCTAATGAAATAGCTTCGCGATGTCGATATGTTCCACCACGAGATGCCTCGGTCATGCCTGTCCGTTCTGCTTTACCACCTCTAGGTATCTTCTTTTTTTCTCTCTAATTCGTTTTTGTTTTTTGTTTTCTAGGTAGAATGTCAGTCTCACCCCGTACTATTGAGGAATCCGGATTAGTGGAGTCGGTGTCAACCTGTGCTCCTCGTTACCTCCAGGAAAAATATGACTGGGTTGCGGCTGGAGTGTTGTCCAGACTCTATCATCAACGCTGATCAGATTGTCGAGCTCCCATTAAGGGACCAGAGCCATTGTTCCCTTTCATCGCCTAGTCCTGATGAACCGGTGTGTACACACCGGGAAGGGAACGAGCGTTCCTTTTTCTTTTTCTACCGAGATTTTATTACGAAGCTTAGTTTACGCTTTCCATTTACCAAGTTCCAAACTGATCTTCTAAATATTCTTCATTTAGCCCCCACTCAACTTCATCCGAACTCCTAGGGCTTCATTGTCGCTTTCGAGTGACTTTATAAATTTTTGAAACACACCCCTACCACCAGGATGTTCTTTTATTTTTTTTCAACATCCAACGGGCTTGCCAACCCAGTGAGCTTGTGGAGAAAAAGGGGTGGGTTTCCTTTCAAGGGAAGCCGGAAAGAAAACTCTTCCATGTGGCCACCAACACTTAGAAGGGTTTTAAAACTTCATTTTTCAAAGTCATAGCTGAGCCCAGTCATAAACTGTGGTTTCTTCGAGATGTCGATTCCAAATCAGTGGAATTGACGTTTCCCCTGTATTAGTCCAAGGTTCACTATGACCGGGACCCAAAGATTTTTCAGTCCAATAAGGATAACTTAGAGCCGGTCGAAATAGCGACCATTATAGACCTAGTTGACCATGTGGCCGTGAAGGACGTTATTGATACCCACGTTTTTATCCGGCAATCAATGGAGGAATTGTATCCGCCGAGTAGGATTTTTTCTTTTTTTTTTATTTATTTTACCAATTTTCTGGGTTATTTTTACTACCGTTACTGACTTTGCTTTTGTTGCTTTTGTAGCACCTGAGATGGGAAAGATCCCCTACCAAGAATTGGTCGAGAAGCTTCGAGCCAAGAAGAAGGGGGGATCTTCCTCCAAAAAGAAAGCGACGGCTGCTCCTCCGCCGAAGATGGCGGCTGCGCTTGAGAAGAGGGCTGCTTCTCCTCCGGCATCCATGGATCTCATCCCACGTAAACGGTCGAAGTCGGCAGCGACCTCTTCAGCTACATCTCTGGAGGCCATCCCGGATCCTACCTCTAAGGCCGCAGCTCATGTAGGGAGTCCTCCTCCACCTTCCCCCCTTCTCATTTACATAAACGAGGGGAAGTGTAGATAGATGGAGTGTCAGACGAGCTTAAGCGCGCCATGAAGCCCCTTGCTCCCTATTTTAACGCGGTCGTTCTTTCTGATGCCAACTTTGACGATTTGCAAGCTTTGCAAAATCGCCTTATGGAGGCAGCTGGTGTAATAGATGCTTACGCTGTTGTAAAGCATAAGTACTCTAAGGCTGTGCCGGATCTAAAGCGAGCACGAGCTGAGAAGGATGCTGCTGTAGGCCAGCGAGATAAGGCTGAGAAGGCCCAGGTGAAGGCGGTGGAGTGCTTGACCAAAGCTATGGCAGATAAGGAGAAGGCTAATGCGGAGCTAGCCCAAGTTAAGGCGGATCTGGTCGCGTCTCAAGCTCGGGAAAGCACCCTTTCCAGCTCTCTAGAAACCCTGCAAGGTTAGTATGGGAGTCTGGTGAAAGACTTGAACCTTGCTCATTCTGACCTGGACACCAACAAGGCCGAGCTAGCGGCGGCGGCCACCGAGGTGGAGAAGCTGGAGGTTATGGTGGTCGAGACGGCTGCTGATGCTTTCAAGGACTGCCTGGCCCAAGTCCGAGCTCTGAATCCTAATCTAACAATGAACCTTGACGCTGTGGATTTCAGAGCTTCGGTAGTGGACGGGCAATTTGTCTCTGCACCAGCGTCTCCAGCTGAAGAATCAGGAGCTCATGTTGGGGGGTAAGCAAGATGAGGCAGCTGAAGAGGAGACCCCAGCGACCGAGGTACTAGATTCATCAGGGCCCGTCATTGTCAAGCCTTGAAGCTTTATTGTAGCACTTTAGGCTTATTCTTGTTTTTAAACTTTGTGTACTCTGGGCCTGTGGCCCAATATTTGTGTAATGACAATTTCATCCTGGTTTTTTTTTGGATTTTTAGCATATTTTTCCTGTTTAATTGTCCATTTTGCTTTCATCCTTTAAACCAAACTCACGTTAATTTCGTTCGTTAATGAATAAAGGGAAACATAATCCGTGTGCATAACTCGGTTCTTATTATATGACTTGACCCAAGTCAAGATATATTGCGCAGAATCCGCTAGAAATTCCACCAACATTAATAAACAGAGCGCATTTATTAGTAGTCGGGCATTCTAAATAAACAGATGATTTCCAGTGAACCACCTAGTACTTTAACTGGTAAAGTAATAATCCGAGATGGTAGCCAATCGCCACATGTTCAAGACTTAATTTTTAAAGTAAGAACCTAAACATTCCGACCTAATCAAGATCTTTATGGCAATGACAACACCATCCCAGAGTGTTGTTCTGATGCATCGTAACATTCATAAGATTTGTTAACAATTATTATGATAGCCAGGCTTGAGTAACCCTGGCTATATTATTGGAACTGCCTTTACTAGGCTATATTTTGTATTGAACTTGATAACAATCATGGGCTCGCGTAACCTTTATTGATTGAAATAGTTGCAATTACAAAAGAAATTTAAATAATAAAATAAATGGAAAATAATGCGTGAAAGCAAAATAATCCTTAAAATAAAAAACGGTTCTCAACCATCGCTAACATCCGCATCGACCGGGTTCCAAGTGGAGCTCGGTGTTTAACTGTAGTAAACCCTTAGTTTGTTCGCATTCCAAGTTCGTTTTATTGCTTTGCCATCTAAGGCTTCAAGGACATAGGTTCCTAGACCTATGTGGTCCGAGATGCGGTAAGGTACTTCCCAATTTGCCGCAAGTTTTCCATCCTGGGCATTCTTGTTTTCGATATCTGCCCTGTGGAGTACCAAATCTCCTTTGCTAAACACTCGAGGCTTGACTTTGCGATTATATTTAGCCGCAACCAGCTGCTTCATAGCCAGATCTCGGCAATATGCCATGACTCTAGTTTCGTCAATGAGATCCAATTCTAGGGCCAACTGGCTGCTATTGTTAGACTCTCCTTCCTATAACACTGTGCCTTTTCTCCACGAAGTTTGTCTAATTTCAACCGGGATCATGGCTTCACATCCGTATGTCAATTTGAAGGGTGTCTCCTGAGTTGAGGTTTGAATACTAGTCCGGTACCCCCAGAGTATAGGATACAATTGTTCAACCCAATCATTTTCCACGTCAGCCATCCGTTTCTTGAGCCCGTCAACAATAATTTTGTTTGCTGCCTCGGCCTGTCCATTGGACTGTGAATGTTCTACTGAAGCAAAATAGTGTTTGATCTCGAGTTCGGACATTAGCCTTTGAAAACCTTGGTCAATGAACTTCATACCATTGTCGGTTATGACTTCAGCTGGAATTCCAAATCTGGCGAGAATGCTTCGCCCAAAAAATTTCTGTACTCGGGCTGCTGAATTGCTAAAGGCTTAGTCTCGATCTACTTGGTGAAGTAGTAGACTGCTACAATTAGCCATTTCAGTTGTCCTAGGGCCGGCTTGAATGGTCCTAGTAAATCCATCCCCCACTTGTAAAATAGCCATAGTGCCATGATGGATTTTAGCTCGGTCGGAGGTGGCCAAATCATCCGAGCGTGTTTTTGGCAACTTTTACATTTTCTCACATGCTCTTTGGAATCGGCTACCATTGTCGACCAATAAAATCCAGCTTGGAGAGCTTTTCTTGCCAAGGCCTTTGCTCCCATGTATTGCCCATTGATTCCTTCGTAAATCTCTGCCAATACGTACTCGGCCTCTGCCAGGTTCAAGCATCTTAACATTGGAGAGGGGAGGCCTTTCTGATACAGCTGGTCATCAACCACCTGTACATTGCTGCCGATCTAGCCATTTGTTTGGCCTCCATTAGGACCTCTGAAATGATTCCTTTCTCAAGGTAATTCAAGATTGGTTTTCACCAATCTTCTGCTGCTGCAATGACCATAACGCAAGTAGGCTCGGTCATGCTTTGTTGGATGACCGTGCGGTAGTTTCCCGGGCTTTTAGTAACTCGGAAGGTTTCCATGCAAAAATGTCTTTGTCTTTCAATAATAGTTCTTCAAGCTCGGCTCGCTCTTCCTTCGTAAGTATATTGCCAACCTTGGTTGCTTGCTCGGGTTCATCTCCCAGAAGGTAATCATCAAGTTTACCATCGGGTTCTATTTTCATCAGCTTAGCTTCTTCTCTTACATCCAGCTCAATCACGTTGACCGAGCTCGAGTGAGGCGATGTCGGGTTTTGTGTTGGTTTGCTGCGACGAGGATGTTCCTGGTTCATTATTTTTTACTGTTGAAAAATAGCACTGCCGAGACTCGTTCTGATCTCCTTTAATGGTGACGACCTCATTCTTTCGGCTTACCATCTTCAGTTTTTGGTGCTTGGTTGATATTAACATATCCCAGCTGTGAATAGTTGGTCTACCCAAAATGATGTTATAGGACGAGGGGAAATCTGTCACAATGAATTTGATTTGTCTGGTCCTAAAGGCTTCCTTAGATCCTAGCGTCATTTTCAGTTCTATGTACCCCTTGGGGCACGTATCCTCTCCATTGAACCCAATTAGGGTTGTTCTACATGGTTTCAGATTTTATGGATCGAGGTCCATTCGGTTGAAAGCATCCCACAAGATGATGTCAACCGCACTGCCGGGGTCGATGAACATTTTCGTCACGCGACATTTACCCAGGAGGCCGGTTATGACCAAGTCGTCTTGATTGCCTGGGATTACATCTCTTAAGTCGTCCTGAGTGAAGAATAATTTGGGGGGTTCTGCTTGCAGTGGCTCTAGCTTAAAAGTAGGTCGTCCCCTGATAGTCAAAACTTCCCGGAGATACTTCTTTCGTTGACTTGCTGTATCGCCTCCACCATAACCCCCACTAATAACGTTACAGTCAAACTCAGCTTCTGGGAATTCGTCCTTCTTCGGTCACCATCTTGCTTCTTCCTTTAAGGGACCGAGCTTTTTCTCCGGTCTGTCTGCTTGCGTTTGTTACTTTTTTGTCCTTGTGTTTTGATGACGTACTGCTGTAGTCGTCCATCTCGGAAAAATTTCTCTACTGCATCTCTAAGGTCCTAGCATTCTTTGGTTGTGTGCCCTGGTCCGTTGTGGAATTCACAGAACTAGACCGATCCAATTTCCCTCTGTTATACAGCGGGCGTGGTCGTTCTACTTTCTTCATTTTGGTTAGTGCAACCTCTCTCCAAATCTTGGCGCGTGAGACATTCAAGGGAGTATATTTTTCGTACTTCCCCTTGTGCCTTCCGTTTCGGCGTTTGGGGTCCACATTCTTCAATCTATCTTTTATGGACTGATCCCTTCCTTTTGAGGGCGGGCTTTTCTGTCTCTCTTTCTCAAACGTATTGGCTATCTGCATCTATTCAATGTCTAGATATTTCTTAGCTCGTCTATGAAATTCTTCCAACGTCTTGATTTCTGTGGATATGATCGGACCGACCTTCCTATTCTTGACTCACTATCCAATCTCGAGATAAGCAAATGCACGTGGATGCTTTCCGTCAACCCTTGAATTTGCAAGGCGGCTGCTTTGAAGTGATCCAAGTATTTTTGGAGAGTTTCGCCGGGTTGCTACTTGATTCTATCTAGCGTATAGATCAACCTGGGTTGCTTTTTGCTTGTAGCAAAATTTAGTAGGAATTTCTCACTCAGATCGTTGAAATCGGTAATGGATTTTGGAGGTAGAGTCCGGAACCAAATTTGTGCAGCCCCTCGCAATGTTGAGGTGAACAACCGGGATATGATCGGTCCCTTAAATCCTCGAACCAGCATTTCAGTGTCGAAGGTATTCAGGTGCGTTTGGGGATCTGACTCCTGTCAAATCTGGGAAGGTCGGATGTACTGAACTTCCTTGGATATTCAGCTTCTATAATTTCATCTGAGAATGGGCTGTTATTCTGTCCTCCGTCTCCATACCACATCTTATACTTTCTGGACTCATTTGGCTGGATTTCTTGGTTATCCGAGGCATGGCTACTTTTTTGAGTTGTCCGAGTTTGATCATCTCGGTTAATACCCCAATGGTGAATTTGCTCAGAATTTGTAGCTGAGGCTATCTTTCCTTGTTCAAGCTGGTTAGGCTGGGGTGGATCAACAGTTTGTTGATTGGTCTCTTTGTCCTCATTATGCTGATCTTCTCAGCGCTCCCCCTGAGGAGGGTCCTACAACTGCTTGAGGATCCGATTCATCACCTCGGCCATGCGATCAATCTTTTGATTTTGAAGAATATCACGTTCTTCCACGTTCTCAATCCGTTTTAGCATTGACCCGGCAATGTTGTGTAGCAATTGTAAGTCCGGGTTGTCAATCTGGAATTCTTGTGAGGAATTGGCTTGACTGGTGTTTTGCAACGTTTGATCTGCTTGTCCGTCCCCAGTGTGAGGAGGATTCTTATTTGGTATGTCCTCTGTGTGTCCATGGTTGTTTCCTCGAACGTCTTCCTGCTGTTGGTCCTTATTATTACCTAGTTCTTGACTTTGCTTGTGTGCGAGCATGTGGCTTTTGCTTCTAATGTTAGCTATCGTTGGTCATGGGAATAGGACTTTATAGTCCCCACGGTCGGCGCCAATGTTCTAGTATAGAACACAAGAGTGATTGGACTTGGCCTGGGGTGAAATCCCAGGGGCCTACGTACCACAGATTAGGATCAAAGTCCACGTAGTTCGAAGGTAAACGATAGGCTTATTAAAGCCAGAGGGAGTGGTATGTGTGCTCTGTGTGTACTAAATACTAAAAGCTAGGTTAGAGCGTGTGTACCTTGTTAGGGTTTGTACCCTATTTATAGACTTACTTGGGGCCTCCTTTAATGGGTTCTGTTATCTTTATTATTTAAAAGATATTAAGATATCCTTTTAAATAATATATCCTTATCATGTGGGTAGTTATGATCTTGGTAGCTACCTCTGTTGATCTGCTCCTTAATTATAGGGGGTGATTAAGATTATAACTGGAGCTATTCGTTTGGACTCTTTTAATCATTGGGCCAAGCCCATTTTTGACATATCCGTAACAGAAATAAAATCGCCAATCCATATAAAGTTCTTCTGTATGACGTGGTTGCTCTTCATCGCCAGACTACGACATGACGCTCCTCAAACTCCTCTTTAATCGGGTGAAAGTGAAATCCTCTGGAAATTCAACCCAAATTCACCTCACATGCAAGGTTAATTCTTACATCCCAATAATCTAGCTCTCCAAATTTCTTGACACAAATGACCTGGCCTACTTAATCTGACATGAAGTACATCTGAAGAAATCTTTGACCCTGGCTTTATCAGTCTAGCCAATGAGGCATTGCCACGTGAGCAAGATGAAGTGGTGCGGTAATCCATCGCATAAAATCACCGCGAAGAAGGGAAGAAGGGGTACCGGTTGGGGAGGTGGGAAGAGGGGTTGGGTTTCTCTCATAATCATTCTCTCATCATCCCTCATAATCTCTAAATCATATCCGTCCAATTAATTAAAATACTACTTTAATATTTCTCTCACCTTTCCAATCAGCGGTTCAGATTGGATGATGAGAGAATATGAGAAAAAAAATGAGGAGATAATAATCTTTCGTGGGAAGAGAGGGAAACGAAGGGTGAGTCGGTACTAGGTAGGTGTAAGAAAGAAGAGGAAGGGAAATCGGAAGAGCCGGTGAATGAATTAAATCGGGTTGGAAAAGTTTTAAATGCATTAAAAACAAAAGAATATAAACAAGAAAAGGAAAAATATTAAAAAGATATTCATAAAATCAAGTGAATACTTATGATGTAATAAAAGAAATAGTTATTTTACAAACCTGTCATTTAGAAAAGTAAGACTAAGTGTTATTAGAAATGTAACTACCTAAATTACAATGAAGGGTGAACACTCAATAAGTTCAAGTCATATATTTTAATAACAAAATTATATTACAATAAAAATAATTACAATGAAAGGTGGCTAAATATATACTCAAGAACTAAAAAAATATTTGGGGGACTAAATGTATTAGATAAAATACATTTTTACATTTATTAAATTTCTTAAAAAAAATTTCTAAATGAATTTTTGGAACACCAATTTTATTTATTTTTTTTGGGGGGGGGTGTATCAATGAAGATCCGTCCTTGCATGTGAGGATCATGTTATTCTTCTTTACATTATTCCAATTTTATCCAATGTCCCCACAATTCTTACTGCACTCAACGGGCAAGTGGATGAAAGGTCACACGCCTTTGACCATATGGATATGAGTATGTCAACCTTAAAACTAGAGCCGGGAAATCGAACCAACGCATTTAAACCATAACCCTTTAAAAGTCGGGCTTGAAAATTAGAAAAGTTAAATGAAATTGATCCTGTAAGGCCAACTTTGTAGGGTCTCGGGTTTAAAAGGACCTGCCCGTTTGGCCCTTTTAAATTTTTTTTGTTAAATTATCTAAGCTACCTAGACTTGAGAGATGTACTCACAATTAGATGCATGGATTCACATATGATGGTAATTTACTAATTTATATATATATTGTATTTGTTATAGAGTTATTTATCCATTTAAGTACAAATACATAATAACTATGCTTTGATTGCATGATTTGGTATATTATTTGTTGTAAATAAAGATTATAGATGTATTCATGATACAAGACAAGAAATTCATGATATTCTTGCTCGTGAAGCAGAGCATATTACTTAATGTTGATTAAAGTGAATCACAATCAAATGTATTTGAAATTGATGGTAGTGACAAAAAAGATGACAGTAATAGTCATCATACTAATATTGATTAGTGGTATACTTCTTATGTTTTATATGAGTTATTTGTAGGCAATAGTTTGCTTTTTATTACAAATTAGTGAATGTGTTTATTTGTTAGATGATTCATGTTATTTGGATATTAATGTTGACAACATTTATTTAATAAATTAAAACATTAATTGTTATAATTTACTAATTATATTTCTTTGAAAAAAAGGAGGAAGAATAGTTAAAATTTGGATTAATAACTTCCGGACCCTATAAGGCCAGCCCTAGCCCTAGTACTCTCGAGCCGGGCTTTGAAAAACAAATGGTTTTCTTACCCAGGCCTTATAGGGCCAGCCCTGGTTCTTCAAAGGTTGGTCTTGGTTAATTCCCAGTTCCACCTAAAACCGTATGCATTTCCTAATTGTATTGTTCCATTCTGTTTTGGTTGAAAGCTTCATGGATATTTGTTTCTTCTGTTCTTCGTGAAGGGAGATCAAACTATCAAAATATTACACAACCACAAAAGCATAGAAAGGCAGAGAAAATATAAACACCATCAAGACATAACTCATGTGAGAGATTCAATAATAAAATCAGAAAAAGTATATGAAAAATAAATAAATTATTGGTAACATGGAAAAAAATTCTATGTTTTTCTCTTCCTTCTTGACCTCCCCTAAGGAATTTAACATCACATTGCCACAATTGCCCGGAGGGCTTTCTCTCATCAAGATTTTTTTTGGGTGGAGGAGGGTGAGTTTTAGACTCAGTGACCTCGACAATATAAGTAAAATAATAAGCGGGGAATATGAATATTTTTTTTTATCCCGCAAAATATATATATGGGTATATATATATGGGTATATATATATGGGTATTTTTATTCTAAAATGACAACTGAGAAAATTAAAAAAATGATTACTAAAAATTAGAAAACATTTGAGATGATTACTAAAAATTTGAAAGATAAATATCGAAAATATTTTAAATGACTATTAAAAAAATTAGAAAGCTTTTACTTAATTTAAAATTTTATCTTAACTTTTTTCACCTGAATTTTATCCTAAATTTTAAAACCTCATTTTTAATTTTTTTTAAGAGAAAATTCTATTTAAATACCTATTGAATTTGTAAAACCTCCACAAGTCAACTGAATTTGTAAAAGACTGAAAAGACATATGGACATATGAAGGATAAGCAAATTTGGGTAAATTTACCCTTTTACCTTTCTTTTTTTAAAAAAAGGAAATATAACCCTCGCCGGAGGGCCATCGTGGCCGGCCGCCATCGGCCTGAGATCCGGCGAGGGTTTTTTTTTTGTGGGGGGTTGAATATTTGTTTTAGAAAAAGATTTAATGAAAATAGGGGGGTGGGGTTCGAACCCATCCCCTCTTGATGGAAACTAAGCAGTCCAACTACTGAGCCATTTGGTTCCTTTAATATATATAAGCACTAACAAATATATACTTCTTATTTGCACAAAGTTTAGAAAATTTCAAATTTCTAATAATTTTTAATATACTTATGTATTAACTAATTATCAGTTAATATTTATTTCTTATTATTTTTTCATATTTAATATTTAGTAATACTTTTTGCTAATAAGTTTAATTATGACTTATTTAAATAATATTTTTATTAAATTTTCTTGTATTCAATTTGATTTTTTGTTTGATTAAAAGTAACTTAAATGCACCAACTATGACTTTATTTTATATGAATATTTGAATCAACTGATTTCATTCAAAAATATTTTCATAATATATTAATATTAATAATACTGTATTATTAATATTATTTATGCTATTATTCACATCTTGATTAATAATATATAGTATTTCCTATGATCCATTTAAATCCTATAATACATGATTATTTTAATTATAATTTGATGGATTGTTCGAAAAATCACCTAAAATTTTAATCCTAAAATTTTAAGAGACACTTGTAAAAAATCTGATGAAAGCATTGATAAATTACCATTACAAAACTTGTAAATACCATTAGTGAATTGGTAGTTCTCATTATAAGATTTGTTATAATTGACCTTTATTTGTTCTCTCATGAGAGACGCTTGCGAAACACCTAACGAAAGCACTAGTAATTACAATTAAGGAACTTGTAAATATCATTAACAAATTGGTAATTCTCATTACAACATTTGTATATCCCTCAAATGTCCATATATATTTTCTGTCATTTTACAAATTCAGTTGACTTCTGGGGGTTTTACAAATTCAAAAAATATTTAAATGAAAATTTTCCTTTTCTTAATAAAAAAATGTGATCTAATTAAGCATGACTTGATATTAATTTAAGGTTAGCTCCCGGTCAAAATCATGGCAGGGTATTATTTTAGAATGAATTCAAATTTAATTGTAGATATTTAGGTTTAAAGATTTGAATCAATGAAAATTAACCCAAATTTATAAACAACATAAAATTTTAAATATGAATAATCTTTTATATATGCTTGATTTAGAACCCCTGTGATGCAGGGAGCAGAGTGGATAAATTATCATCTTTAAAAAGGGACAAAAATCAGAACATGTCCTAACTCAATAACTTTTTTTTAAAAAAAAAAAAAAAAACCCAAACAGATACAGACTTTAGTTGTTTTAGTTACTCTTGGCGGTGGTGTTATTGGTATGTAATAATTTAAAACTCTTTTACTTAGGCATTTGGTACGATTTGAGAGATCAAATAAGCATTACAGTAATTGGTTCTCTCTCCTCAAATGGCAAATGCTAATCTATAAAATTGGAGGTTAACTTGAATGTGGAGGATGACCGTGAAGGTTTCCACAATATTTTGAGAACTCAAACGTTACTAATGAAATATTGTAATTCTTTTGGGTCTCATTTTTTAATAATGAAGTAGGAAAAAGAGTTAATTATATAGTAGTAAAATTTGAATTAAAATATCCTTAGCAGTTTTATAGGTTTCCCTTTTCGAGGTTTAGAAGGCTCCCAATAAATATATTCTCCAAGATTTGAACTTGTGTTCTCATTTTTATGGAGGTAATCCTTTACCAGCTCAATCAACAGCTTTTTGGTGTATCCTCTTTGCAGTTTTAAATTGGGCTTTTAAGAAATTATATATTTTTAAAATGAAAAATAGGTTGTTTTTTGTCTGACCAACAGCAATATAATTAATAATTTGGAAATCAACAATTGCAAACTCACATGCACGTTAGATTTGTTCGATCTTTTGTTGTAGGAGTAATATTCTTGTGAGTCATTGTTATCCAGTTTTTCAGTCTTACAAAAAAAACACAAGTCTAGCTTTTATTTGGATTGTCGTCTATTTCTCTTTTAAGGTATATAATTTTGTTTTATACCTTGTATTCTTGTTTTCCTTTTATTGAATTTTCCTTATTGGAAAAAAATAAAAAGCAAGACAAAACGGTGATCAATTAATAATATAACGGACAAAAAAGTCATGGTGCTTATATTCGTTAGGCCTAATTCTCTAATCAATCTTAGCATACTGATCCTTTTTAATATTAAAATAAAAAATAAAAATCACACGGTAACTATTATTCCCAGAAGTTCATTATGCTTGTTTCTCTTCCAGCAAAAGGTGACCGTTGGTGGTACAAAAAGAAGGGGGGCTTTCCAATAGATTAAAACGAAAATAAGCACCCAGCAGCAACCTCTTCTAAAATACATTAAAGGAGTGCCAAGTTGAGGAGGAGAGGTGTAATTAGATTTTCAATACTTATACCTATAATAATAAATTTGCAGTGCTTGGAAGAAAAAGCTAATGGAGAACCTTTTTATTTTACTTTATTTTTTTTTATACCAGGATTTAGAAAAATTGGATTTAGAAGGAACAAAATATATGAGTAACGAGATTCAAACTTGTACCCATGTAAAATTCTTTACCTTAATGAAACTTTTTGTGTGAATATATATGGCATTATTATTCAACCAATCAAATAACAAGAATGCATTGATAATCTTATAGACTTAAATTAAAAAAATGAGCTAGTTTGCTTTATCAATTCTGTTATAAAATTAAGAGAAATTTATAACTAAAAGAAACTATTAGAAAGAGAAGGATGAAAGAGATCAAAATAAGAACAAAGTGGAAGAGGAGAATGAAAGCAATCAAAGAGCATTTCATTTCAGATTTTCGGTGGTTTACAATGAAGGCAAAAACACCTATTTTATAGTGATTAAAATGGGGGTCTTTTGGGGTAATTTTTCCACTTGGGTCCTTAGCTGTAATTTTCCCCAAACCACATTTTCTACACTTCCTTCCCAAGCAAGGCATGGTGGCAGAGAGAATTAATGAAAGTGGGGCCCACACCTTGATATTTGTAATATATTGTAATATAATATACAAGTGACGAAATATGGGAACTTTAGAGATAATAGACATCCACATAATTATCATATTTATAACACTCCCCTTTGAATGTTCATTATGAATGTGCTTCATTAAAAACTTTAACTAGGAAAAACCCAATGGGATAAAAACCTAGCTAAAGAAAAGAGTACATCATTGATTGATACATTTTCAAAAACTGCCTCATTAAAAACCTCTCTAGGAAAACCAGTGGGATAAAACCTAGATAAGGGAAAAAGAGTACAGTATGTATCGACTCCCCTTCTTGACAACATTAGTTAAGATCTTTAAGTCTCCGAAGACCAATGCCATGGACGAGCTTTTCAAAGATTGTACATGGAAGGGACTTTGTAAATAAATTTGCTAGATTTTCAGTTGAATTGATTTGCTTGATATCTATGTCACCATTTTTTTGTAAATCATGAGTAAAGAAGAATTTTGGTGAAATATGCTTTGTTCTATTGCCCTTGATATAACCTTCTTTAAGTTGGGCAATACATGCAACATTATCCTCATATAAGATAGTTGGTACCATTTTACCTGAAGATAAATAACATGTTTGTGTGTGATGTATTATTAACCTCAACTATACACATTCTCGACTTGCTTCATGCATTGCTATGATTTCTGCATGGTTAGATGATGTGGCTGATATTGTCTGTTTCATAGATCGCCATGAAATAGCTGCACCTCCACATGTAAATAGATAGCCTGTTTGTGCTTTACCATCATATGGATCAGACAAAAATCCTGCATCTGTATAACCAACTAGTTCATGCTTGGATACATATGAGTAGTATAATCCCATGCCCATAGTGCCTCTGAGGTAGTGAAGAATGTGTTTTACTCTATCCCAATGCCTACATGTGGGTGAAGAACTATATCTTGCTAATAAATTAATAGCAAATGATATATCAAGACGTGTATGATTAGCAAGATATATTAGTGCTCCAATAGCACTGAGATATGGTACTTCTAGACCAAGCAGTTTTTCTTCACCTTCTTTGCTAATTAATCGAGGTCGGAATGGATCTTTATCCACCTTCAAAGATCTTATTATCATTGGGGTACATAATGGATGTGACTTATCTATATAAAATCGTTCTAAGACTTTCTTTGTATAAGTTTCTTGATATACAAAGGTTCCATTCTTTAGATACTCGATTTGTAATCCAAGACAGAATTTTGTTCTTCCCAAGTCTTTCATTTCAAATTCTTTCTTCAAACAATTAATTGCCTTTTGAAGCTCTTCAGGAGTTCCAATGATGTTGATATCATCAACATAAACTACAATTATAGCAAATTTTCTTCCAGATCTTTTCATAAATATACATGGGCATATCGGGTCATTTTTGTACCCTTCTTTCAACAAATGTTCCTGGAGACAATTATACCACATGTGCCCTGATTGCTTCAGGCCATAGAGAGACTTATTTAACTTAATTGAATATTGTTCTCCAGAATTTGAATTGTATACTTCTGGCACCTTGAGTCCTTTAGGGACCTTCATATATATATCACTGTCAAGTGTGCCATATAGATAGGCAGTTACAACATCCTTTAAATGCAGATCAAGTTTTTCATTTACAGCTAGGCTGATCAAATAACGAAAAGTAGTTGCATCCATTACTGGTGAATATGTCTCTTCAAAATACCAGGTCTTTGTGTAAAGCCTTGGGCTATAAAACGTGCCTTATATCTTACAATTTCGCCCTTTTCATTTCTCTTTTGTACAAAAAAAACCCATTTGTATCCAATTGGCTTAACATCTTTAGGCGTATGGACTACATGTCCAAATACTTTTCGTTTTGCCAATGATTTTAATTATGCATAATGACATCTTTCCATAGGGGCCAATCCTTTCTTTGTTCACACTCCCTAATAGATGTTGGCTCATAATCCTCATTATTATTCATTACATCATTTGCTATATAATAAGCAAAGACATTGTCAACGTTGACTTCATTTCGGTCCTATCGGATTCCGTTCATAACATAATTTATTGAGATCTCATTATTTTCACATATTTCAGGTACCTGAGTCTCTTATGGAACCACACTATTCCCTTCTAGAGAAATTTCCTCTTCATGAGGTGGCTCTTCTGGAGCTATAATTTTTTCCTGATTATTCTCGATTTGACCATCTATATTTCTTACTTCTTTTTTCTTTCGAGGATTTTTATCTTTGGAACCAATGGGCCTTCCACGCTTCAAGCGTGCTTTAAATTCATCATTTATAATAGGTTGTCCTTTAGGGACATTAATTCAAATAGGAGCATTAGCAGCTGGAACATGTGACTTTGTCACTTTCTTTGGGTCAATAAATGCTTCTGGCATTCGATCAGCTAAATTCTGCAAATGAATTATCTTTTAAACTTCCAGTTCACATTGTTTTGTACAAGGATCAAAATGAGCCAATGATAATTCATTCCAGCTAATATTTTTACCCAGCTGCTTATTTTCTTCCCCTAATGTTGGGAAAACAGATTCATTAAAATGACCATAGCAAATTATGCTGTAAACAAATCTCCTGTAGATGGTTCTAAATATTTTATAATCGAAGGAGATTCATACCCAACATATATTCTCATCCTTCTTTGAGGACCCATTTTGGCACGTTGTGGTAGTGCTATTGGCACATATACTACACACCCAAAAATCTTTATATGGGAAATATTAGGTTTTTGACCAAAAACCATTTGTAAGAGGGAAATTTTTAGATAACTTGTTGGCCTGATGCGAATTAACATTGTTGCATGCAAAATGGCATGACCCTAAGCAGATATCAAGAGATTAGATCTCATAAGTAAAGGTCTTGCAATAATTTGCAATCGTTTAATCAATGATTCTGCATGTCCATTTTGCGTATGAACATGTGCTACAGGATGTTCAACATCAATTCCAAGAGACATACAATATTCATTAAAAGCTTGTGAAGTAAATTCACCAGCATTATCAAGACTATTTTCTTAATAGGATAGTCAGGGTAATGTGCTTTTAACCTAATCAATTGAGCAAGTAATCTCGCAAACGCCATGTTGCGAGAAGACAATAAGCAAACATGCGACCATTTAGTTGATGCATCAATTAAAATCATAAAGTACCTAAATGGTCCGCATGGTGGGTGCATTGGCCCACAAATATCTCCCTGTATTGTTCTAGAAATGTGAGAGACTCACTTTTTACTTTGCTTGGTGAAGGTCGAATAATTAATTTTCCCTTGGAACATGCAACACATGAGAAATCATGGGATTGTGGTATTTGTTTACACTTCAGGGTATGTTCACATGAATTTTCAATTATTTGTCGCATCATAGTTGACCCAGGATGGCCTAACCAGTCATGCTAAACATTAAATATGTCTTTATCAGCACACTTCTGGTTTTCTGTAACATTTATTTCAATTGTACTAATATATGTATAGTACAAACCAGAAGATAACATTGGTAATATTTCTAGAACACTTTTTTCACTAAATCTAACAATAATGATTTGTAGATATCCCTTATTCTTCTCATTTATAGTCTCAATATGATATCCATTCCGTCGGATATATTTAAAACTTAGTAAACTTCTATGAGACTTGAAAGAATATAAATAATCATTAATAACAAATTTTGTACCATTGGGTAATATTATAATTGCCCTTCCAGAGCCTTCAATTAATTTTGTATTACCCACTATGGTATTGATGCTTGCACTACTAATTGTTAGATGTGAAAAATATTTCTTATTTCTAAGAATTGTATGTGTTGTAGCACTATCTATGAGACACAAATCTTCATTCTTGCGTTCCATACTAGAAATATCCATAATTTTCATTAAAAGAAAAGAAATACATTAAAACATATTCAAAAAACATAATTAGCAAGAAGTGGAACTAAAAGTGAAGCATGTAAATTATCATAATTTCAAAACTTATCTAATCATAAAAATCAGCCACCTCCAAGTGTGTCATAGCATTATTGCCATCAATATCATCTAGCTCATTGACATCATCATTCTTGTGTGTCTTATTATTATCTCCATGAGAAAATAAATTTGCTTCCACATTATTTGCACTCTTTTTCATGGAGGCTTGATAAAGTTTTGCTAGATGCTCAGGCATTCGACAAGTTTGTACCCAATGCCCCTTCATACCACACCGGTAACATATATTTTCAACAACTTTTGAAGGAGCTCCCTTGTCGTTTTTCTGTCCTTCATTATATTTCCTTTTCTCATGGGTATAAAGATTATAATGATTACTTCTGCCACCATGATAACGGTAATTACCACGTCCCCTGCCACGACCACATCCAAGTCCACGGCCTCGGCCATGACCACAACCGCGATCATTACCATGAATATTATTTCGTACACTCACATTCGCTTCAGGGAATGGAGCAAATCCAGTGAGACGACTTTCATGATTTTTCATTAATAGCTCGTTATTTTGCTCAGCTACCAATAAGCATGAGATTAACTCAGAATACTTTTTAAAACCTTTCTCTCTATATTGTTGTTGCAAGAGCATATTTGAAACATGAAAGGTAGAAAAAGTTTTTCCTAACAAGTCCTCATCAGTTACTTTCTCACCATATAATTTCAACTGAGAACTTATTTTGAAGACTGTTGAATTATACTCACTTACAGTCTTTAAATCTTGTAGCCTAAGTTGTATCCATTCATAATGAGCTCGAGCCAGAATCATTGTTTTTTGGTGATCATACCTTTCTTTTAGATTAGTCCACAATTCGAGTGGATCTTTTACCGTTAAATATTCAGCTTTTAATCCTTCATGAAGATGGTGGCGGAGAAAAATTATTGCTTTAGCCTTATCTTGATGAGATGTATCATTCTTTGGTAATATTGTAACATCCCAATTTTCAAAGCGGAATAAATTTTTTTTTTCATTCAAAGTCATTTCAAATCATCAGAGTAGACTATTTGAGCGGAAGAGTATCTGATATATATATTCAAAATGCCATAAGTCTGGTTGGATACAATACCGGTATAGAAACTGCGTGGTTTAAAAGTGAAGAAAAGCAATAAAAGGAAGGCTTCCGCCGAAACGTCAAAATGAAATCTCTAGCCGAGTCTCTAAGCGTGCTGCTTTCCCCTCTCCTCCGTCCTTGGTTCTCCTGACCCTGCTGCTATATTAAGAGCTGAGGTCTCATGCATACGGACCCCATGTAACGGTTAACCTCATGTTTACATACACAAAATATAGACAACTCATACCACAACACCAAACCGCATACTCAAGCAAACTATCATAACCAATGCATATATATCGCTCCCAGCATGCGACCATATCGCTCCTAGCATACAGACATATCGCTCCCAGCATATGAACATATCGCTCCCAGCATTACAGATACTCTCTAACCTTTATATGCACACATACCACATATATTCATAACATAAACATCAGAGTTAGAGTTACAGTACGCGAACGTACCTTCGTTGACGAGCATTTAGTACGTTGACGATAAACTGTACTTTTGACGGAAAACAGCGGAACGACAGCGAAATGACAGCGGAACAAGATTACTGATATCCTATAATGTTAATATCACATTTATCAATATTTGATATCATAACAGGCATTTTAGGTACAAATTACCATTTTGCCCCTGATCCCCTAATCGGCGGAATTTCGCTAGCACTTCGCTACCTTGACGCTAATCTTCCAGAATTTCAACATATCTCCAACTCCATAATGATTTTCAAAATTAATACCTTAATTACCCCTAGAACATGATTTCTAAACATACCTGGAAGATTAAAGATCAACCTAGCATTTCTACAACAACTACCGAAAGAAACACAAACTAAAGACTAGGGACCGAAGAACTTACCCGGCACTTTGCTATTTCCACAGACTCCTCCTTCTCTCTAAAATCTCTCTCTAGAAAGCTCTAGGATTTGTGAAGAATGAAGAGAAGGTGAAGGCTATTTATAGAAAAAGGCAATGGCATTTTCGTAATTTCATTGAACTTTGTCTGATTAGTTTCTGGCCGTTAGATCGCACTTCTTGGAGGTGGCAAGATCTTGGCCTTACACCTCTCAAGGATGATGTCATCCCTACTACATCATCAAGCCTTATGTCATCTTGCTTTATCAGGTAAAATTCTTGGTTCGGTATCCTGATCGCGAAATTTCGTAAAATCTTAAAATTTCGGGAACAACACTCCGAAGGTCTTTTCTTCCTCTTTCAAATTATCTAATTTAACTCAGTTTCTGATCCTGCTGAGGACATTCTGTTATCAGCTGAAAATCCTCGGTATTCATGCCCGGCTACAGAAATAACGTTGTCCGGTACTAACTCCGAGACAAAAATCCATTGATTAACATTATACTCTGGTTTTTCCCCACTTATACCCAGATTCCCACAACGGGATTATTTTCTATCGGTTCTCCTTTTGGCTATCTGCTTTAATTATACAAAATATCTTCCTATTCGGATCTCCAAATCACTCTGATGGTTACAGAAATGACTTCGGAGGCAGTCCACTCCGAGATAAAAATTCACTTGTTCCTAATATACTCTGACTCAAGAAACCTAGTTCACGGTTTTCTAGGTAGGATTTTATTTCTATCCGTTCTTGTTTATCCTGTATAAAATATCACAATTATAATATTATTTAATTACTAAATATCTTAGATATTTTTTCTTAATTTCCATTTTAATTTTTCTTTATTTTTCTTCATAATTTCGTTTATATATATATATATATATATATATATATATATATATATATATATATATTAAGTAATTTCCACCTTTTCCTCTTTATCTTATGTCTAAACAATTAGTCATTAATTATCTAATTAATCACTTACTAATTGTTGACAATTTTCTTAATTAGTAATAATTATTATCTCACAACTATTTCACTGACATTGGTAATTTATGCACCATGCATAATATTAAAAATCATGGGGTCCAATATGGTCCCCCAATACTTTTAGATTTTTCTCCTGTAATTTTTTCAAGGTAATAATTTAATAAATTACCTAAATTAGAGACAACATACTTTCCAATTTTTAATAAATATTTAGTTGCCTCTTAGGATTTTATCATAATTTTCTCAGGGTATTTTATAACCCATAAATATTTTAGGGATCTATTTGCAAATTATCTAATGTTTTAGGGACCTTTTCGCGCATTATTCAATCTTAGGAGAAATTGTCCCAATAACAAGATGAATTCAATACAAGGTGTTTGAGACCTCATATTCACCTATTTTCAATAGGTATATTATACAAATTTATGATATTTACCCTGCATCAAATTTTAGGGTATTACAAATATAGCCGTTCCTAGGCCCTTAGCATCAAGATGGATTTCAGCATCTAAAATCCATAATAGATAATTTCTCCCCGAGATGTCAAGAGCAGTAAACTCAAGTTTGGTTAGGTTGGCCATGATTCAAACTAAAAATAATGATAACAGTTAGAATCACAGTATAAAATACTATCATGAATTAAAACACTATTATTCATAAATCATAAATATGTACACACACATATATATAACAATAAAAGAAATGAACAATAATAAGTTAAATACTATATATAACAATAATAAAAATGGTAGATAAACTAAATTATGAATGAATATGTTAGTAACATAAAAGTAAACGTTATGTTAGCAAAGTTAGTAAAAATAATAAAATCTTAAATTAAATTAAAACAATTAAAAGGAAAGATTAAATCTAGACTTCCAAGATGGAGTCGAATTAACAATAATAATAAAATCTTAAATTAAAACAATAAAAATCATAAAATTAATATATATATATATATATATATATATATATATATATATATATATATATATATATATAAAACTAAAATTAAACGTGCAAAAAGATAATAAAGAGAAATGAATTGAAAGCGGAGGAAAACCTCACCAGAGTTCAATTCATTAGAAGGAGAGAGTGCTAAACGCAAAACATTAAAACAATATATTATATTATATAATATTATCAACAGAATAAATAAATAAAATTAAATCACGATAAGTTAAATACTAAACAATATTATAAATATATATGTGTATGTGTTTATTATATACTCTATATACCGACAAAATAAATTAATTAATTAAATAAAATGACCAATAAATTAAATTCTAAAATAGCAAATAATCTCCAATCTTAGTCATGGAACCCGATGTTTAAAACAATCGGTAAAAGTATAACTTTAATTCCATATTGAGGCTTTGATTATCACAGATAGATTAAATGAGCATATAATTAAAGAATGTTAAAGAAGCACTCATACCTCTTTCAGAGCTTTTGTGTTGATAACGTGTTATAAAATTAAGAGAAATTTATAACTAAAAGAAACTATTAGAAAGAGAAGGATGAAAGAGATCAAAATAAGAACAAAGTGGAAGAGGAGAATGAAAGCAATCAAAGAGCATTTCATTTCAGATTTTCGGTGGTTTACAATGAAGGCAAAAGCACCTATTTATAGTGATTAAAATGGGGTCTTTTGGGGTAATTTTTCCACTTGGGTCCTTAGCTGTAATTTTCCCCAAACCACATTTTCTACACTTCCTTCCCAAGCAAGGCATGGTGGCAGAGAGAATTAATGAAAGTGGGGCCCACACCTTGATATTTGTAATATAATATACAAGTGACAAAATACGGGAACTTTAGAGACAATAGACATCCACATAATTATCATATTTATAACAAATTCCTCATTGATTGGGAGGGTTATCTTGAATGAAAGCCTTGTAAGTTCTTGAGTTCTCCAACTCTAACAACTAGTTTTTTCTATGGCAATTCTCCTGAGGACTAGTGCTCAATGGCACTTTCAGACTCATGCCACTTTCATAAGCTGCTAAATGGCACTTTCAGATTCATGCCACTTTCATGGAAGCTTATGCCTTGACAATTTTTAATATTTATATTATTTTGGATGAAATGAGGTTAAAAAGAAGGGGAAAACCATGTTTATTACCAAAAATTGGTAAAAGATTGAAGAAACTTAATACACAATTTATAACTTATTTTTTTAAGAAATACTTGATTTGAGATTCTTCAATTTTAAGGTTTCTTTCCTGTCATTTTCCTTAAATAAAAAAAAAAAAAAAAAAGGAGAATGGAACTTTAATTTCTTTGTTTACCTGCCAACCATTACTTGTAAATAAGTTCTATTGGTGCCAAAACAAAAATAGGAATACTAGCATCCAAATAACGCCACTAGCATTGTAATCAACTTCTAAATTGAAGTCTCAATAAATTTCCTAGTGAATACCATTTTGACTCTCAATTTCCTAGTGAATACCATTTATACATGTAAGAATTTCTAGCGTACTTAGAATTCAAACCTAGAATACAATTACCTCTCCGAAGTACTCACATAAAACCAAAACATTGATATTGACTGTGATTATATCACATAACAAATATTCCATAGATGAAAAAAGGGTAGAATAATCTTTAAAGGAAGTGAACAACCTTAATGTTTTATATGCATTATCCCACATACCTATGAACCCTTATGCACTCAAATAAATAGGATTCCTTTTTACCTTTTTCCCAATTAATGCATCCTTTTTTTGATCGGGAGATATATTCTATCGGTTTCATTATTCAAATTAGAATAATTGGGGAATATAAACATCCACCCAAGCTTTTCTATTATCTCTACTTTGACCTCAATGGATGGGCCCTAATCTACCAAAGGTGAATTAGATACATTCCAACTATATCAAAAAATTGAAATCGCCATTTTTGGTACTTTCCTCAAAACAATTAGTGAAACTGTGATTATTAAGAAATCAACCACTTAGATGGGCTGATAAAGGAGGAGGGAAAAAAACGCTAAGGATAGAATCTCCTTCCTATTAAATGAATAAATGTATACAGATGAGACACTGGAAATTTCCCTAATTTTATTATTCTTACGATAGTATGTCAATTAATTCATCAATGTGTCATAAATTCCGTCAGAATTATTGGATCTTTGCATCAAAGTGTACCTCAGACGACCGTCGTGAGAGAATTTAAATCCAAATTCATCATTCGGCCACAAGATTAGATGACAGAATCAGGTAAAAACCCTTGGTACAGGTAAAGAAAAAAAAAACATGCCAATTACACAGCAATCTCTTTCATCCGGGCAAATTTCAATACTGGGAGAGAGAGAGAGAGAGAGAGAGAGAGAGAGAGAGAGAGAGAGAGTATGCTAAAATGGGCTCTCAGAAACACTGGACAGGCCTAGTTCTCCAAACATCCGCGCCAAATTAATTAATGTCCAGAAACTAAAAGATTTATTGACAAGTCTAGAAAAATTTCTCAAACCCAAATTCTTATTGAAACTTAATGATAAAAGGAAATGGGGGAAATCAAAATGAACTTAAATCAACAACATAATTTGTTAGGGTACTTTTTGCCATCGTATGATTCTCCCACTACCTCATAGGGTAAAGACAAAAGAACCAAAATTGCCACCACAAAAACAATTCGATATATCATCATAATTCATAATAAAATAGCCGCAACATATTTTCACAATAGAACCAGAATTCAGTAACAGCAAAATGTTTTATTTTTTGGAAGTAAATAGGACTGAAGTTAAGCTTAGACTCTACCCTTCCATAGCACAATCATACACATGGTAGTATGACGTGAGTTCCATCAGAACTATTGGATAATTCCATCATAGTGAATCTCAGACGACCGTCGTGAGAAAATATGAATCCAAATTCATCCTTTGGCCACAAGATAGGGGAGATAATTAAATCCTAAGACATAATATGTTTAATTCCTCATAGGAAAGTTTTGTCAAGCAAAAATAACAAGTAAGCTTCAAGCAAAACGAGGTAGAGATCAGAGTGTGCTAAAATGGGTTATCGGTCATGGTTGATCAGAAACACGGACCAAAATAACTCTCATCACATCCCCACCACGTTCGTTGTTCTTCAGAAACTACATGATTCACAAACAAAGTTAAAAATGTCCACAAACCCTAAATTCATATCAAAACTTCGTGAGAGGTCATGGGGAAAATATCAGAGACTTAAATACTGGTAATCATGAAACCAAATCCATCATTTTGTTGCAGTATTGTTCGTCATCACTTGATTCTCTAACTCCATCATAGAGTGAAAACGAACAAAATCACCATCAAAGTATCAAACAAAATTAATACTCACACACACATATATTTAATTAAAGACGTTGCCATAATCAAATAACCACAACAAATTTTCTTAATAGAAGAATTGAGCACAAGTTTTCAACACAAAACAAATGCAACATGAACACATAAGTGAAGATTATGCTTAAATTCCATAATAGTATGTCATTACTTTCCACAAGGAAGATTTAGATTTATCACACAATATAGAGGAGCGGATTCAATAATCAAACATTGATACTAGCAAATAATAATTCAGCTTCAAGAAAAATGAGGTAGAGATCAGAGTGTGCTAACATGAGCTCTCGGTCATGGTTAATCAGAAACACGGACCAAACAAATTCTCATCACATCACCACCAGATTCATCGTTCTCCAGATTCATAGACCAATGTTGAAAACATCTCTCAAACCCCAAACAGATCAAAACTTAATGAGGAAAGATAGTGGAGGAAACCATCAGAGACTTAAATACTAGTAATCATGGAATGAAATCCATCATTTTGTTGCAGTATTGTTCATCATCACTTGATACCCCACAGCATTATAGTGTGAAAACAGAACAAGAAGTAATATGCCATAATTCAATATATGATCAAAATCAAACAACCACTACACACTTTCCGAATAGAAAAAGGATTTAACAAAATTTCTCGGCTTAAACAAATGCAACTGAAACAGAGCTGTCTGAAATACATAGAACTAAAAGTTAAGCTTAACTCTACCACATCACAACATAATACTTCTCATCATAGTATGTCATTCCATCAGTCCAAAACAAAATAACTTGAGCTCTAATAATCAGAAACCAAACAAATAATCAATCCAATTTAACTAGACTGAAAAGTTTAGGAGGATGGTCTCAACTCATATTTGATGATTACTGGAGAAAAGAATTAGAGGCGTTAACTTTAATGATTTAATTGAGGGGCAGGTGAAATTTAGCTGAGATATAGAGAGAAAACGCAGAAAAGAGAGAGATTTATTTAAATCACGGTGATTATTTCGACAGAGACTAAACAGGAAGAAAGCACGCTAATCTGACCGACTTCTCAAGAAGGTCAGAGGTTGTGGAAGCCAGTAATCCCACCAAATGTGAAGTACACCTAGCGAGAGAGACATAAAAGGTGTCTCTACGTTGAGTAATGGTTTGAATGGAGCTCTACTTAAGAAATGGGTGGGACTTGGATAATACGGCCGACACGCCGTCGAACGAAACATAGGCTTGTTTACGGCAGCGTTGGGAAACAAAGATATCAAGGAGGCGCTCGGCGTCGGAAGCGCAAATTGAAGATATCAAAGGATGTTGAAACCCTAGCTTGACGCCTCATCTTTATAACTAGATACGTGTTTAGGTTTTCGGTTTTCTACAGACACGGACTCAGCCGTTTGATTTTTCGTTTTCTTATCAAGTTGGGCTTTAAACATGGGCCATTTTTGGGCGACGTGGGATTTTGGGCTCAGCCTGAGAAGCTGAACATGGAAATGAGAGTATCTGAATGAGATTGGAATTGGAAATAATTTGCATGGTTACCAATGGCGGTTGGCACAAGTGGTAAGCGGCTTGTGTCGTTTAAGTAAGGTCTCGAGTTCGAGCCTTGTGAATGCAGAAAACCCCCATTGGGAGACTCTCCCACCATAGCCAGGTGCGCGACGCGGGTCGGATCTGAATTAGTCCGGGCGAAGCTCTGGATACCAGATGGGCAACAAAAAAAAAATTGCATTGTTGAGATTGATAAATTAAAAAGATAAATTACAAAATACCCCAAATACCCATATTTCTTCCAAAAGAAAGCTTCCTGGTCGTCTTTTGTACAAAAGAAGGAGGAAAATGGTATAATAAAAATTAATATAGAATTGGTACAACTGTGAAAGGCCTCATTAAATCCTTTTATGTTTCGAGTTTAAGTCGTAGAAGAGAGACACTCGTATTTAGAGAGACAGCTTTTAGGCCTATTTGGCTTACAAGCTTTTTAATCTTTTTTTGTGATAATTTTGAAAAAAAAAAAGTCAGTTAACGTTGCCAGTTAATTTTGGGTCCGTGTAGGTTGAGCTTAAATTTACTTAACTTAAAGTTCAAAAAGCCCGTTAAGGAAAAAGCTGCACTTCTTAGCTTTTTCCAAAAAGCTCTCAGTTTTTTTACATGAGCCCCATCACTTCTACTACCATCAATCCAAATACACATCATTATCAATAATCTGACTTTTTTCCTACCAAGCTTTTTTTAAAGTCAGATAGTTTTTAAGTCACCGCTCCTACCATCAACCCAAACAGGCCCATTAAGCTTAAATTGGATATCGGATGATAATATTAAAACATAATGGTATTATAAAAAACCATCTGACAATACTGATGCAACAAAAGAATAAAAACGAAAATCTAAAACCTTATACATTTTAGAATGATAAAAAATTTGGATAATTTCTCAATTTTGTGTATGACATTCTCACGTAAGAATCACGTTAATCTTCATTACTTTATTCCAATTTTATCACATGTCCTCACAATTCTAATGGCACTCAACGGGCAAGTAGATAAAAGATTACGCTCATTTGACCGCATGGATATGAGTATGCCAACCGTGAAACATTATGCATTTCCTAATTGCATCGTTCCTTTTTTCTTTTTTTGGTTGAAAGCTTCATCAATATTGTCTTCTTCTGTCGTGAACGCAGATCAAACTATCAATATTTCACAGTCACAAAAGCACAGAAAGGAGGAGAAAATATAAACACCACTATGAGACATAACTCATGTAGGAGATTCATTACTAAAATCAGAAAAAAGTATATGAAAAAATTGAATTATTGGTAACTAACATGGAAAAAAATTATATGTTTTTCTCTGCCTTCTATACCTCCATTAAAGAATTTAACATCACCTTGCAACAATTGCCCTTAGGATTACTAATATAAATCATGTTAGTTTGAATTAATTATTAGAGAATAACTTTTACAATTTACGAGATAAATATTTGAGATCAGTTTTCTTGGTAACCCGAAACAATTAAATATTAGGGTTGAATACACGGAACATAAGTCTAGAGAATATTTAATAAGACTATCGAAAAACTGATCATATTTCATAAAAAACCAGACTATTAAAAATGTTAGAGGAGGATATCAAAATAGAGGAGGGACATGTATAATTAAAATATAAGTCTGGTTTGATCAATCTCCTCCTTGTATTCACAAGGTGGAGGTTGACGCAGGTTAGGTTTGTTTAATATTTTGTTGTACTACTGTTGTGAGTTACTTTTATCCAGTTTTTTAGTTTTTTTAGTTTTTTTTTTTTTTAAAGAAAAACATAAGTCTAGTTGTTATTTGGACTACGATTGTTTCTTTAATTAGGGCTAGTTTGCTTCTTTAGTTTCGTTTTTAGTCTACTGGTGTTTTACTTTTGGTATACACCTTGTAGTCTTATTTTCCTTGTTGGACAAAAAAGTAAAATAAAAGGGTGATCAAAGCATTTTAATACACACACACAAAAATAACTAATTTGACTCTTTTTTTTTTTTAATATTTGTAAATTACTCCCACTATTTAACCCATACATTTAGAACTGGAACTAATTAAGGTATATAATTTGATTTCTTTAATACATAAAAAATAAACTTTCTATCAAAAAGATGTGAACATATAAATTACAAATTTTATTACTTAAATAAAAACTATAATAACTAATTATCCTAGTATAGTTAGATCTCTAACTGACTGTCTGTTAATTATTATTTTTTTAAAAAAAATTTGAATAATAAAACAAATGTTTGGCCTCATTAATAATATAACGGGAGAAAAAATCATTGTGCTTATATTCGTGAGGCCTAATTCTCTAATCAAATCTTAGCATACTGATCTTTTTTAATAAATAAATAAATAAATTCACACGGTAACTATTTTTATTCCCAGAAGTTCGTTATGTTATTTCTCTTCCAGCAAAAGGTGACCGTTGGTGGGACAAAAAGAAGGAGGGCTTTCCAATAGATTAAAACGGAGATAAGCACCCAGAAACAACCTCTTCTAAAATAGATTAAAGGAGTGCCAAGTTGAGGAGGAGAGGTGTAATTAGATTTTCAATACTTATACCTACAATAATAAATTTGCAGTGCTTGAAAGAAAAAGCTAATGGAGAACTTTTTTTTTTTTTTTTTTTTGGTATAGCAAGATTTAGAAAAATTGGATTTAGAAGGAACAAAATATATGAGTAATGAGATTCAAACTTGTACCCATGTAAAATTCTTTACCTTAATGAAATTTTGTGTGTGAATATATATGGCATTATTATTCAACCAATCAAATAACAAGAATATATTGATAATCTTTATATTCTTAAATTCAAAAAATGACCTAGTTTGCTGTTATCAGTTTCTCATTGGTTTTGGTTGGGAGGGTTTTCTTAAATGAAGATCTTATAAGTTCTTGAGTTCTCCGATTCTAACAACTAACTTTTTGGGTCCAATTCTCTTAAGGACTAGTACTCAATGGCACTTTTAGATTCATGCCACTTTCATGTTGAGGACATAGGGTTTAAAAAAGAAGGGAAAATGACATAAAAAGGACTTTAAAATTGTAAAATCTTTAATCATGTTTATTACCAAGAGTTGATAAAAGATTAACAAGACTTGATAAACAATTCATAACTCATTTTCTTAGGAAATACTTGATTTGAGATTCTTCAATTTTAAAGTTTTTTTTCCCCTATCATTTTCCTTTTAAAAAAGGGAATGAGAACCTTTATTTCTTTGGTCACCATCCAACCATTACTTCAAAAGAAGTTCTATTGGTTAACCAAAACAAAAATAGGAATACTTAATTAGCATCCAAATAACGCCCCTAGCATTGTAATCAACTTCTAAATTGAAGCCTCAATAAATTTCCTAGCGAATACCATTTTGCATTTTTGTTTCACCCACGCATTATAAATTAAATTGGCTTTCCTTGGGTGTATGAGTTTGTGGCAAATCGGAATGTTTTCTTAATCCACTTTTCTAAATAATCTTTACCGGCCACTTGGACCCTGAGGACAAGGTCCATTTTAACAGGGAAGGCCATGTTACGAATAATAGACTTGCCCTATATTTGGATGTAAAAAAATAAAAATAAAAATAAATAATAGAGGGGAAACGATGCTATGAGTGAAAACTCTTTAAAATAGTAAATGTTTTTATCATTTTTTAATATTTTGTTTCATAGTATTTCCTCTCCTCTATTATCCCTCCACTTTTCTCTCCATCTAAATATAGCTTTATCTCACATGGACTTGGGTTTTGCGGCACAGTATCGGAGTGGGCCAGAGGCTTTAATTGGGCTTCCGGAATATATTGGACATAAAATTGGCCATTAGAGATTAATTAGCGTTTAGGATTATGATTGTGTGTGTGTGTGTATACTTAAATATTTCTTTGTTTATATATGTAAGAATTTCAAGCGTACTTAGAATTCAATTGACTCTCTGAAGTACCCACATAAAACCGAAGCATTGATATGGACTCTAATTATATTACATAGCAAATATTCCATAGACGAAAGAAGGAGAGAATGATCTTTACCGGAAGTCAACAACCTTATATTTATGTGTATTATCCCACGTCTCACATATATAAATAGGATTCATTGTATCGTTTTCTCAAGTAATGTATCCTTTCTTTATGGGGAGATATATTCTAATATCTGGCTTAATAATTCAAATTAGAATAATTGGGGAATATTAAAAAAAAAAAAACCCACCCAAGCTTTTCTATTATCTATACTTTAACCTTAATGCTATTAGGATTGGACCCTAATCTACTAAAGGTGAACTAAGTATATTCCAACAATATCAAAAAATTGAAATTGCCATTATTTGTGCTGTCCTCTAAAACAATTAGTGAAACTGTGATTATTATGAAATAAGAAGTGAGATCATTACATTTATCTTTAGTATAAGGAGAAATGTAGAAAAGTTACATACCTTCTTGTTTAATTTAATTGGATCTTCTTTAATTAATTATATCTTAACTTTTTTTTTTTACCTGAATTTCATCTTGACTTTTAAAACCTTTTTTTTTTTTAAAAAAAAAATGTAACCTAAGTAAGCATGACTTGATATTAATTTAAGGTTAGCTCCCGGTCAAAATCATGGCAGGGTATTATTTTAGAATGAATTCAAATTAAATTGTAGATATTTAGGTTTAAAGATTTTGAATCAATGAAAATTAACCCAAATTTATAAACAACATAAAATTTTAAATATGAATAATCTTTTATATATGCTTGATTTAGAACCCCTGTGATGCAGGGAGCAGAGTGGATAAATTATCATCTTTAAAAAGGGACAAAAATTAGAACATGTCCTAACTCAATAACTTTTTTTTTTTTTTTAAAAAAAAAACCCAAACAGATACAGACTTTAGTTGTTTTAGTTACTCTTGGCGGTGGTGTTATTGGTATGTAATAATTTAAAACTCTTTTCCGTAGGCATTTGGCACGATTTGAGAGATCAAATAATCATTACAGTAATTGGTTCTCTTTCCTCAAATGGAAAATACTAATCTATAAAATTGAAGGTTAACTTTATATATATATATATATCAAAAAAATTGAAGGTTAACTTGAATGTGGAGGATTTTGACAGTGAAGGTTTTCACCATATTTTCAGAACACAAATCTTACTAATGAAATGTCGTAATTCTTTTCGGTCTAATGATAGTTAATTATATAGCGGTGAAATTTGAATCAAAATAATATTGTAATTCTTTTGGGTCTCATTGTTTAATAATGAAGTAGGAAAAATAGTTTATTATATAGCAGTGAAATTTAAATTAAAATATCCTTAGCGGTTATATTTGGTAATATCAAGGGTTTCCTTTTGAGGTTTAGAAAGTTCTTAATAAATGTGATCTTTGAGATTTGAACTTGTGTTCTCATCCTTATGGAGGTGAGATCTCTCTTACCATCTCAATCAACATCTTTTTGGTGTATCGTTAGTTGTTTTAATTGGGTTTTTAAAAAAATTTATATTTTTAAAATTAAAATTAGGTTTTTTTTTGTCCGACCAACAGCAATATAATTAATAATTTGGAAATCAACAATTGCAAACTCACATGCAGGCAAACATACCCATATCAAGCCTATAACACCTTTATTTAGAATTAGAAAATATCTGATTCAAAACCCAGAAAAAAAACACACACACATTATTATTATTGTTATTTTTTCCAGCAGATTAGAATAAGGAAAAATCTTATATAAAAAGCTAGCTGAAATTATAAAATCCTAAATGAGGTGGGTTCAAACCTAACAAATGTTTGAGAATGCATTTGAAATTTTTGTTTCCCATAATAATTAATATTTTTAGCACGTGTAAACCCAAATTTCTAGTAAAATCTAATGGCGACAATACTTATCAGACCCTACATCCAACTAACTTTTTTGTATTGGCTTCTTTTGAGCACACATTATGTACATGTTTAATCAACATTCTACTGGTATACATCCCAGTAATCAACAGAAAGATATCAAAATCATCGATCAACAAACACGGGAAAACCCAATGTTAATATTTATCTTGAAAGGAATTAAATCAAATTGATGCATTATGTTTTTCTAATGCTCTTATAAGCTATGACAACTAATTAAAAGTGAAGGGAAATATTTTTCCAGAGAGGATTCTGCAAATGAAAAGAGATCCAGTCAGAGTTCGTAGAGATTTTCATGTCAAACCTCTTAGTAAAGACAGAAAGTCTCTTCATTCAAGCTATCAAAATATAAAGGCCATTGTTATGCTCGCAGTAAATAGCTTGCTCCATTTGGTAGATATAAAAAGGCACTATACAGAGAACACATGCGTTTTGAGTGTTGAGCAGGGAGGGTAATTTGATTTTTTTTCTTTTTTTTTTGGTTTCCCCTTTTACTCTTTAAAAAATTATACCTATAGTATTAGAATTATTTTGGGTTAATGCAGAGCCATGCTCCAATCTCCAATCAAATTTTAACAGATGAAATCTTTTAATAATAAAAATTCATTTGAATAAAATTTAAATAATCCATTAAATTATTCATAATAAGGGTTAATGCAGAGTCATGCTCAACTTATGACAAAAAAAGAGGCATGCTCAAGTTATGACAAAAACAACAACAAAAGAATCATGCAGAGCATAAGTTAGCTCCGTCGTCGTGTATATGCTTCTATACTTGCTCCTCATACCAAGGGTAGAAACGGACTTAGATAAAACAAAACCATTTATCTCTTTAGGCCAAAAAATATCTGAGGGTGGAGGTTAGGTTTGTCTCATTTTCTTCATTTTTCCTTTTTTGCCCCTTAAAATCTCATATTCACCCTAGATTAGAAAAATGAACGGTTCTCATTTAATATTTTAGAAAATTATTATTATAAATCAATAAACTTAAAAAATTAAGAGAAAAATACAATTAAAATATGAATTTCAATAATTCCAAATGAACTAATTTGAAATTTTGAAATGTTGACAAATGTGGGAAAATACATAGTTACACTTACTTTTTTATTTTTTGAAATTCTTAGAACCCCTTGTTGATTGCTGGCCGTTGAAGCTATAATGACCTTACTAGCAACTAGAGCTCCAACGATTTAATTTACTCCCTCTGGTCCTAATTATAAGATATATTTAACCGATTTTGGGGAGATTAAGGAAGTGAGTTTAATTAGTTAATTTCACTCATTTTCCTAAAATGCCCTTATATAAATTTTCAATAACATTAACATACCTCCCCAACCTAAAATCTTCATATCCATGCTTTTTAATTAAAATGATAGTCTTGCTATATATACATATGTGCGCGCGCGCGCGCGCATATATATTTACAACCCCTCCCCCCCATATAGAAACACATACACACACAAATATAAACCCCCACATCCCCCCCCCCCCCACACACACACACACATGTATACACACATCCACACACACATAAATAAACACACATACATAAGTGTATGAGTACACACACATATATATTTATATAATGTGTGTGTGTGTCTATGTGTGTGTGTACATATATAAATATAAGTGTGTGTACATATATAAATATATGTGTGTCTATGCATATATTGATAAATTAATGTTAACTTATTGATAAACAAATCAAAATCTAACAATTTAAGAGTTTTATTGGCTGAAAAATTCTATGCACCTAAATGCATATACTTACCAAAAATTAAACACACTTGAGAGAATAAAATAGGGGTGTTTTAGGAAGAAATTGACAAAAATTTAAATTTTGTCCTATAATTAGGACCAAAATCAACTCCCAAATGTTGTCTTATAATTAGAACCGGAGGGAGTATATGTTTTTTAATTTCTCAAGCCAAAGAAGTCTATAAATATTTGAGTAGTTAATAGCAATACTAAAGTGGTAAAAAAGATGGGAATATTATTTCTGCCTTTAAGGCAGAAAATTTTTTCTGCCTTGAGTTAAAACGACGTTGTTTTGGCTCTTTTTTAAATGAAGAGATGAAAGGAAAAGAAAGGAAAGAAAAAAAAAGAGCATCTCATCATCTCTTTATTTAAAAAAAAAGCTAAAACGACGTTGTTTTGACTTAAGGCAGAAAACTTTTTTTTGCCTTAAAGGTAGAAATGATATTCCTAAAAAAGATACTTATTAAATATTTCCTAATAACTACTTTTATTTCACTATTAACTACTTAAGTTTGTAAATTGACTATTTTAATTTCAATATTGACTATTTTACCCGACTAAAGACAAAGTTCTTAAAGGAAATAATAGTAGTTAATAGCAAAATCAGAATAAATAATGGAAATAAAACTCGACCCAAATCAAGGTAGTAGTGTGTATGCAAAACTTAGCTCTTCACGTTGGGACCAAACCCTTGTTGCTGGCTTGCTGATGGGTTTCATTTCCCCCCTGAACCCATTATTGGGGCTACTTTGTTGTATACTTCACATGATATAATAAGATCTTTTCTGAAAAAAATGTTTCGTTCATAATATAATTCACTTGGACAGTTTATTACCCCTATTATAATTTATAAAGAGAAGAATGGAAGTCTACTATTGTGTTTATATAAGCTTTTAAATATGAGCAAAACTGGAAAAAAAAAAATGTTTGTTTCCCGAATAAAGCTAATGAGTAGGCAACCATCCTCATCATAAAGCTGGTAGGTGAGATAGTTAGAGGTAACTTAGAAAATAATATAAGAGGGATATCATAAACATAAATAATATAAGAGGGAGTATGCTTTATTTTGTATATTAATTTTAAAAAGAATAATTTTCAAAAAAAGATAATGAAATTTAATTAATACAGAATTTTTATTTAGGACAAAACTTAGTTTCAAATCTCCAATCAAATTTTAACGGATGAAATCTTTTAATGCTAAAAATTCATTTAAATAAATTTTAAATACTCCATTAAAGTATTCATTATAAGGAAAAAATTAAACCATGGTCCTTACAGTGAGTTTTGAACAAGGGAAAATCCCATATAAAAATACCTAAAATAAAAAAAATTCTAAATTAGGTTGATAAATTCAATAAATCATTAATTAAGTCATTAACCCAATTCAAGATTTCAAAATGTGTGTAAAATGATTTTAATGCTCTCTCCTTTCTCCCCTCTTCAGAGAGCTTTATTATTTTATGACTTGATTATTCTATATATCAAAATTAATATATAATAAAATAAAATATGATTTTCTAAATCAATTAGATATTTTTAAGCTGATTTTTTTAAAAAAATATGTAGTTATTTTTATCAAGTGAGGGGAAAAAAAGCATATACATTTAAATTTTAGTTTTGAAAAATCAATTAAAATAGAAGTCACTTTTATTTATAAAAAAAAGTCACTTTTACCAATGTTTTTCTAGACAAACTCTGAATAATTTCCTCAACACATAAATGTGACTTTTTGAAAAAATATTTAGTTAATATTTCAATTTTTTAATTTTTCAATTCTTTAATATAAATTATTAATATTAAATATTTGTTTCTAATAAGAGACGTGTAAATTGGATATACTCCTAAAAATATTTTAGCTAAAAAGATATCAAATACACTTTAAATTTCGCAAAATGTTGTCCATATTGAACTATAGAAATTTAAAAAAAAAACAAGAAACAATTATGGTAAACTTTATACTTAATATATTTATTAAAAATATTTTTTTATAATCGCATATATTATACTTTTTTGAAAAAAATTGTTCATGTGAATAAAATAAACCCGTTTTTTCAAAGTACATTTTTGTTCTAATGATGATAGTTAATGTACAGTTTTTTTGCCCGAAGGTTATAGATAATACATACATATGTTGTTTTATTAAATATTAATGTTGATATATATATTAAAACATTAAGTTACCAAATAATCAAACTCTTTAAAAAATAGTTAGGAGAGGGCATTTAAGTTATTTTACTCACATTTTAAAATCTTACATTGGATTAATGGCTTAATTAAGGATTTGTTAAATTTGTCAACCTACTTTAAAATTTTCTTATTTCAAACAACTTTATATATGATTTCCTTATTTCAAACAACTTTATATATGATTTCCCTTTGAACTACTTCCCTATAATTGATTGACAAATAAAATGAGGTGTATCCACGCCCGGTTCATATTGGCTTCATGGACAAGAACGTCTTACATCCTGTTCACTAAAGCACATCTATTTGTCTCTCTTGTCAAATACTACATTGGGCTCTTAATATAATTATTTTGGTGTAGAATACAAGAGTGATTGGACTTGGCCTGGGGTGAAATCCCAGGGGCCTACATATCGCTTTGTGGAATCAAAGTCCATGTAGTTCGATTTCAAACAATAGGCGTATAGCCAGAGGGGGTGGTGTGTGTGCTCTGTGTGTACTGAATGTTAAAAGCTAGGTTCAAGCATGTGTACCATGTTAGGGTTTGTACCCTATTTATAGACTTACTTGGGGCCCTCAATTAATGGGCTCTACTATCTTATTATTTAAAAGATATTAAGATACCCTTTTAAATAATATATCCTTATCATGTGGGTACTTATGATCTTGATAGGTGTCTTTGATAAATTGCTCCTTAATTCAAGGGGGTGGTTAAGATCATAAATAGAGCCTTTTGTTTGGGCTCTTTTAATCAATGGGCCAGGCCCATTTTTAATACTTCCGTAATAGTTGCCCCCCAGCCTGGTAGTTTAGGGCTCTGAGCTGCCGGGATGAATTAGCAGGACCTGGATTTGTTTGTTGACCCAAAACGCCTTACCCTGAAGTTTTGATTTTGGGCCGGGTTCTACCTATGCTTGTTTCAAATTTCCTTCTTTTTGTTTGAGGTCGGACAATTCTAAGTTCGAGTTACCATGTCCATTTAGGCTTTTTACCCTGATTGTTGGATCTTTATCCCGGTCTCCTCGTATTAGGACTATTGCCCCCATTTGAAACTGTGTGGGTAGGTTGGCATTGGTCCTTATGGTCAAGATCTGACCTAAGTTTAGCCGATCTCATTCTTTCGAGTTGCACATCGATTTGGCACATTATGCGTTCCCGAGTTAGTAGGTGCTACCATTGCCTACTGCCAGCTGACATCTGCAAACCAGCTTCGTAGCCAAAGTGCCTGCTCCATTATCCTTGGTATTCGTGCGCATTAAATGTCCTCATTTAATGTGCACGTCTTTTCTTGGTGACATCATCAATTCCGGTGAGGCCCTTTGGGCTTTTTGCCGTTTTGGCTTCCTCAACCTTCAACCGTCTCATAACTTAGCATATATACGCGTCGTCTTCCCTTTTTTTCACTTTTTGAAATTGGAAAGCTTTCCTTTGTGCAAGTGAGAGTTCCCCATCCTACTGTGTTCTTATCTCTTATCCGAGTGGCTTGTGTTTTTCCTCTCTGTGCCTTTAATTTAAAGCAAGGTACTTGTTCTTCGTTTTCCCTTTTACTGCCTTTAAATCTGTCTTCTTCTGAGTTTCTTTGGTAGATTGTTGTGTTTGTCTATTTTCCTCCTTCTGGATATAAGTCAGGTGCTTTCTAGGGTTTCTTTCATACCCATCTATCCACTCTTGTCCGTTCTTGTCTTTAGGTTAGTTTGATCTTCTTTCTAGGTTCTTGCTTCTGGTTTCTTGTTTTTTGGTCAATTAGGCCATCTTCTTTGGTTTTCTGTCATATGAACAACGAACGCTTCCCTTCCTCTCCTAATCCCGTCAATCTAACCCCAGAGGAGGAGGAGCTAGTTAAGCTTATACCTCCAAAGTCGGCCTGGTGGTTTTTTGGGAAGCCTTTAACCAAGGAGCAAAAACTAAAGATTGTGCTCCGAAGTTATGGTGGCGAAGGTAGAAATCGGCCAGGTCGGTCCGGTTATTCCAGAGGTAGAATAGGAGGCCGGTCTCAATCTTTGGAGTCCCTAGGCTGGGATCGGGGAAGTGTTCCTCTTCGGGCTTCTTCCTTGGAACCATCCATCCTGAGTTACTTCGGGGGGCTCCTCTGTACCGACTGCCCCGCCGGTCCGTATGGTCGAACCTTCTAGCTTGCCTTCTCGTCCAATAGGCCCTTATAAAGAATGTTCTTGGCTTGTATCCGAAGCTGTGATGGTAGGTCGGCTATGGGAAGCTGATGAAATAGCTTTGTCATATTAGCACGTTCCGCCTTTGGACATATCGGTCGTGCCTTCTCACCCTACTTTATTGTCTTCAGGTATTTTGGTTTTTCACTTCTAATATATTTTCGTTTTTGCTTTGTTAGGTAGTATGTCTATTTCACCTCGTCTGGTTGAGGAGTCCGGGTTCATGGAATCGGCCTCAGTGTGTCCTCCTCGTCATTTGGTGGAGAAATACAACTGGGTGGCCAACGGTGTCTTGTCCAGATTATCCACCATTGCCGCTAATGAGATAGCTGAACTCCCATTAGAGGATAAGGATCATTGCTCCATTTCTCCTCCCAGTCCTGAAGAGCCGGTGTGTACTACCCGGGAGGGGAACAAGCGATCATTCTTCTTCTTTTACAAAGATTTTGTCACTAAGCTTGGCTTACGTTTCCCGTTCACCGAGTTTCAAATCAAAATTTTAAACATTCTTCATCTAGCCCAAACACAAATTCATCTAAATTCCTGGGGCTTTATTGTTGCCTTCGAGTGACTATGTAAATTTTTAGAACATACCCTTTCTACCCAGGTTTTCTTTTATTTTTTCAATATCCAAAGGGCTCGCCAACCCGGTGAGTCTTCGGAGAAAAAAGGATGGGTCTCTTTCCGAGGGAAGCCGGAAAGAAAACTTTTCCATATGGCCACCGACACATGGAAAGGCTTTAAGTCCCCCTTTTTCAAAGTTATAGCCGAGCTTGGTCATAAACCGTGGATTTTACAGGATGTCGATTCCAAGTCGGTGGAGTTGACATTCCCTTTGTATTGGTCCAAAGCCCATTATGATCAAGACCCAAAAATCTTCCAACCTATCGAGGAGGATTTGGACTCGGCCGACGTAGCTGTTATAATAGCTTTAATTGATCATGTGGTTGAAAAGATCATTGTCGATGCTCGGATTTTTATTAGTCAATTGGAAGAGGAGTTGTACCTACCGAGTAGGGTCTTTTATTATGTATTTGTTATCTGAACCCTTATTTTGTTCATGTTTTGCTGCCCTTTTTGATGTTTCTTTTGTTTCTTTTATAGAGCCTGGAATGGGGAAGCTGTATTACCAAGAGTTAGCCGAGAAGCTTTAAGCCAAGGTCAAGAAAAAGGGCGGATCTCTGTTAAAGGCCAAAGCGGTCGTTCCCGAAAAGAGGACTTCTTCCCCGCCACCTGCCGAGGACCTTGTTCCTCAGAAATGGACCAAGTTGGCTGTCACCCTATCGACCTCGGCTGCAGAAGTCGCCCCAGCCTCCTCTACCGAAGTTGCTATCTCCGCGGACATTCCTCATCCTCCTCCACCCCCTCCTTCATCCCGTCTTCATAAATGGGGGAAAGTATGGACTGATGGGGTTTTAAATGAACTCAAATATGTCATGCAACCCCCAAGCAAGTACTTTAATGCTGATGCCTTTGTTGATTCCGACCTTCAGCAGCTACAAGATCACTTTATGGAAGCGGCCGGCTTAATGGATGCTTATGCTGCCGTGAAGCATAAGTATTCTAAGGCTATTGCCGAGCTCGCTAAGGCTCGGGCTGAGAGGAAAACTGTTGTTGGTTAGTAGGTGGAAGCTGAGGAGGCGCGGATGAGAGCGGTGGAGGACCTAACAAAGGCCCTAGCTGATAAGGACTTAGCCTTTACTGAACTGGCTCAGGTTCAGGTAGATCTGACCGCTTGTCAGGCTCAGGAGAACATGCTCACCGCCTCTCTGAGTTCACTGCAGGGTCAGTATGCGAGTGGAGTGAAGGATCCGAACCTCGCTTATTCCGATCTCGACGCTTCCAAGGCTGAGCTAGTAGCGTCGACTGCTGAGGTGGAGAGGTTGGAGGTTATGGTGGTCGAGACGGCTGCTGACGCTTTCAAGGACTGCCTGGCCCAGGTCTGAGCTGTAAATCCAGATCTTACAATGAACCTTGATCCTGTGGATTTCAGAGCTTCGGTATTGGACGGGCGATTTATTCCTGCGCCTATGTCTCCAGCTGAAGAGTCAGGAGCTCATGTTGGGGGTGAACAAGATAAGAGAGCCGAAGAGGAGACCCCAGCAACTGAGGTACCAGATTCGTCAGTGCCCATCAATGTCCAACCTTGAAGCTCTGTTGTAATACTTAGGCTTATTTTTGTTAGTTTTTTTAGATTTTGTGTAATCCGAGCTTGTGCCTTGACATTTGTGTAATGACAATTTGGTCCTAGTTTTTCCGTGGATTTTTAGTATATTTGCCTGTTGAATTGTCAATTTTTGCTTTCATCCTTTAAACCAAACTCACGTTAATTTCGTTCGTTAATGAATAAAGGGAAACCTGATCCGTGTATGTAACTCGGTTCTTATTGTATGACTTGACCAAAGTCATGATATATTGCGTAGAATCCGCTAAATATTCCACCAATGTTAATAAACGGGACATGTTTATTAGTAGTCGGGCATTCTAAATAAACAGATGATTTCAAGTGAACACCTAAGTAATTTAACTTGTAAAGTAATAATCCGAGATGGTAGCCAATCGCCACATGTTCGGGACTTAATTTTTAAAATAAGAACCTAAACATTTCGACCTGATCAGGGCCTTCATGACAATGACAACACCATCTTAGGATGTTGTTCTGATGTATCGTAACATTCATAAGAATTGTTAACAAATCTTATGATAGCCGGGCTCGCGAAACCCTGGCTTTATTAATTGAGTTGCCTTTATTTGGCTATTTTTGTATTGAACTTCATAAACAATTGTGAGGTCGGCCCATAAAGTGAGCCGCCTTCTTTATTGATTGAAATAGTTGCAATTACAAAAGAAATTTAAATAATAAAAATAAATGGAAAATAATGTGTGAAAGCAAAATAATCCTTAAAATAAAAAATGGTTCTTAGTCTTCGCTGACATCCGCTGCAACCGGGTTCCAAATGGATCTCGACATTCAACTGTAGTAGATCCTTAGTTTGTCCGCATTCCAAGTTCGTTTTATTGCTTTGCCATCTAAAGCTTCGAGGACATAGGTTCCTGGCCCTACTCTGTCTGAAATTCGGTAAGGACCTTCCCAATTCGCTGCAAGTTTTCCATCCCGGGTGTTCTTGTTTCCGATATCCACTCTGCGGAGTACTAGATCGCCTTTGCTAAATGCTCGCAGTTTGACTCTGCTGTTATATTTAGCCGCAACCAGCTGCTTCATAGCCAGATCTCGGCAATGTGCCTTGACTCTAGTTTCATTGATGAGATCCAATTGTAGGGCTAGCTGGTCACTATTGTTAGACTCTCCTTCTTGTTGTGTCTCTTCTCCATGAAGTCTGTCCGATTTGAATCGGTATCATGGCTTCACATCCGTATGTCAACTTGAAGGGTGTCTCCTGAGTTGAGGTCTGAACACTAGTCCGGCATCCCCAGAGTACAGGATACAACTGTTCAACCCAGTCATTTTCTGCGTTAGCCATCCGTTTCTTGAGCTCGTCAACAATAATTTTGTTTGTTGCTTCGGCCTGTCCATTGGACTATGGATGTTCTACTGAAGCAAAATGGTGTTTGATCTTGAGCTCGGACATCAGCCTTTGAAAACCTTGGTCAATGTACTGCATACCGTTGCCAGTTATGATTTCGGTTGGAATTTTGAATTTGGCGAGAATGCTTCCCTTGAAAAAGTTTTGTACTTGGGCCGCTGAAATGGTTGCTAAAGGCTCGGCCTCGATCCACTTGGTGAAGTAGTCGACTGCTATAATTAGCCATTTCAGTTGCCCTGAGGCCGGCTTGAATGGTCCTAATAAGTCTATTCCCCACATGTAAAATGGCCATGGTCCCGTGATGGATTTTAACTCGGTGGAGGTGGCCAAATCATCCGAGGGTGTTTCTGGCAGGTTTCACATTTTCTCACGTGCTCTCTGGAATCGGCTACTATTGTCGGCCAATAAAATCCAACTCGGAGAGCTTTCCTGGCTAGCGCCTTTGCTCCCATGTGTTGCCCATTTATCCCTTCATGTATCTCTGACAATGCGTATTCGACCTCTGCCAGGTTCAAGCATCTTAACATTGGAGAGTGGAGGCCTTTTCGATACAATTGGTCATCAATCACCGTGTACATTACTGCTATTCTGGCAATTTGTTTGGCCTCCATTAGGTCCTCCGAAATAATTCCTTTCTCAAGGTAATTCAAGATAGGTTTTCACCAATCTTCTGCTGCTGTAATGACCATGACGCAAGTGGGCTTGGTCATGCTTTGCTGGATTACAATGCGGTGGTTTCCCAGGCTCTTGGTACTTGCTAATTTCGACAGAATGTCCGCCCTCACTTTTTCTCCTTTGGAAATATGGGTGACTATGACCTCGTCGAAGTCGGCCATAGCCTCTTTTACTTTTCCCAAGTATTTAATTAGTAGCGGCCCCTTAGCAGTGTAAGATCTATTAATTTGGGCCGCAACCGACTGAGAGTCAGTTAACAGGTAGATCCTTTTGGCTCCGTTATCTTTTGCTTGAGATAACTCGACCAACATTGCTTCGTACTCGGCCTGGTTATTGGAAGTTTTGAAATGTAGCTGTAGGGAGTCTTCTATGGAAACTCCTTCCAGGCTTTCTATTATGACTCCTGCCCTGCTTCCTTTAGCGTTTGAAGAACCGTTGACAAACACTTTCCAAACCGTAAGATTAGCTTCTGGTATTATTGCTGTTGGAACTAATTCTGCAATAAAGTTGGCTAGAGCCTGAGATTTGATTGCATGTTGGGCTTCATAAACAATGTCGAACTCGGAAAGCTCTATGGCCCAACTGATCATTCGTCTTGCCAAATCCGGCCTGTGTAGCACTTGGCGTATTGGTTGACTTGTTCTGACGACTATTCGATGTCCCTGGAAATAAGGGCGGAGCCTTCTTACAGCGGTAAGGAGTACAAATACTACCTTCTCAAGCCTTTGATATCTTAGCTTGGAGCTCTGCAAAGCCCGGCTTATAAAGTAGACTGGTTTTTGTTCAGTGGATTCTTCTCATACCAAGGCAGCACTGATGGCCTCTTCTCCCACCGATAAATAGAGAATGAGGTCTTCGCCGGGTTCAAGTTTTGACAATACTAGTGGTGTTGAAAGGCATTTCTTAATTTCGTCGAATGCCGCTTTGCAATCAGCATTCCATTCCCCATGCAGTGCTTCTTTTTTCAATAATTTAAAGAGTGGAAGTGCCTTTTCCGCTAATTTTGGCAGAAATCTTGTTAATGCGGCCAGTCGGCCTGTTAACTGTTGCACTTCTTTCTTGTTTCGTGGTGCTGTCATATTGAGGACGGCTTGGCATTTATCCGGGTTGGCCTCGATGCCCCTGTTTGTTAAGAGAAATTAGAGGAACTTGCCTGCGGTTACTCCGAATGCGCACTTAGCCAGGTTGAGTTGGATACGATGAGCCCAGAGTTTATCAAATGTTTCTTGGAGATCTCGGATATGGTCCAAGTGATTGATTGATTTAACAATCATGTCATCAATGTAAACTTCCACATTTTTTTCGAGCTGTGTATCGAATACTCGATTCATCATCCTCTGATATGTTGCTCCGGCATTCTTCAGTCCAAAGGGCATGATGTTATAGCAGTAGTTAGCTGTATCCGTGATGAAAACTGTCTTTTCTTAGTCGTCCGGATGCATGGCTATCTGGTTGTATCCAGAATAAGCGTCCATAAAAGAGAGCAACTGGAACTCGGAAGAGTTGTCCACTAGCTAGTCTCTATTTGGCATAAGGTAAGCATTCTTAGGGCAAGCTTTGTTGAGGTCAATGTAATCCGTGCAACCCCTCCATTTGTCTTTGGGTTTTTTAACCATCACCACATTCGACAACCATGTGGTGTATTGGATTTCCTTGATTAATTCGTCATCCAACAACTCCTTCACATGCTCGACAAGGGCTATCTGTCTATCCGGGGCGATCTTCCTTTTCTTTTGTGTAACTGGGGAACAATTTGGGTTTATTGTTAACCTTTGATAACAGAAAATGGGGTCGACACCCGGAAGCTCGGAAGGTTTCCAAGCAAAAATGTCTTTATTTTTCAACAATGGTTCTTCCAGCTCGGTTCGCTCTTCCTTCATGAGTGTGCTGCCAATCTTGGTTATTTACCCGGGTTTGTTTCCTAAAAGGTAATCATTGAGTTCTCCATTGGGTTCTGTTTTCATCAGCTTAGCTTCCTCTCTTACATCTAACTCTACCACGTTTACCGATCTCGAGTGGGGCAGCGTCGGGTTTTGTGCTGGTTTAAGCTGTGACGAGGATGTCCTCAGTTCATTATTTTTTACCGTTGAAAAATAGTATTGCCGAGATTCCTTCTGATCCCCTTTAATGGTGACGACCTTATTCTTTCTGCTTACCATCTTTAGTTTTTGATGCTTGGTTGATATTAGCATATCCCTGTTGGTTATGATTAGTTTTGATGATGTCTTATATAGATGCCATTCGTAAGAGCAAAAAGTTCATATCATATACGTTGACTAATTACTGCATTATGAAGCTTGAACAATGAAGAATGATCAAGGAGAAGAAAGAAAAAAGAACTTGCTACATGGAATGAGAATTTGATTATTCAAGTTCTTAGATTGATTCTAGAAGTCTCCTCGATGATATGGAAGTTGAAATGGCAGAGTTTAAATGGGTTACAGATGCATTCCTGAAGCAATACTCGAGTATCATAATGCAATTCTCGAGTATAGTACTGATCCTGAAGCAATATTTGAGTATCTCATATTAATACTCGAGTATGGTACATTAAACAGACTTATTCAGGCAAAAATCTCGACATTACTTGAGTATCTAATTTCTCTTACTAGAGTAGCCTGTGTTCAATACTCAAGTATCATCTTCGAATGTCAGATCACTAGCTACTTGCAAACATTAATTTTCATTGACATTCAAAAATGCAATATCATCGGTAATATAAGAGCTAAGTTGTAGTGAGCATAAAGTCTTTGATGTAGAATCAAATTTGGCAAATCACCTATACCCAAAAAGCTCTTCAAGTCTTCTTTTCAATGCAACAAGAATCAGATCTAAATTCATTGTATGTTAAACATTATGATCATATTAATAGAAGCTGTTCTGAACCAACGTTTTTGCTCCATTCTGAAACAGACTCTGAACTTCCAAAAATGATATCTCTCTCATTTGATCTTTTTTTTCTCTGATCTTGATATTTTTGGAAAGGTATTTGAGTCTAGTTTCATATGCCACCGATTTCAGCGCATTCCGATGTGTAGTTTGTGAGATACACCCAAATTATCGAAGCTTGTTCAGCTGTATGATGGTAAAAGATGGGGTAGATTACAAAATTCATATCTCACTTATCTGATCTTCTTTGGACTTGAAATTTGGTGAAAAATACTCATTGGATGTCTACTTTCATTCAAATTTGGTTTCACTTCAATCCGGTCTCTGGTTTGGGAGATATCATCGAATTACCAGAGGTTGCTTGAAATAGAGTTGAGCAGAGTAGCTGAAAGACATGCTATTACTCGAGTATTGATGTTCTCTACTCGAGTAATGACGGGATTTTTGCCTGAATAAGTCTGTTTAATGTACCATACTCGAGTATTAATATGAGATACTCAAGTATTGCTTCAGGATCAGTACTATACTCGAGAATTGCATTATGATACTCGAGTATTGCTTCAGGAATGCATCTGTAACCCATTTGAACTCCGCCATTTCAACTTCCATATCATCGAGGAGACTTCTAGAATCAATTTAAGAACTTGAATAATCAAATTCTCATTCCATTTAGCAAGTTCTTCTTTCTTTCCTCTCCTTGATCATTCTTCATTATTCAAGCTTCATAATGCAGTAATTAGTCAACGTATATGATATGAACTTTTTGCTCTTACGAATGGCATCTATATAAGACATCATCAAAACTAATCATAACCAACATTCTCCCCCTTTTTGATGATGACAAATACCTTAAGAAAAATATGTATAAATATGAAAACTAATTAGACCCAACATATTTTTCTTGCCATTATCTCCCCCTTATTTGTCATTAGCAAAAAGTTGAAGCATAGGAGATAAATTTGTGAAGAGGCAAATAAGAAATCAAATTCTCTCCCCCTTATTTGAAAGTATTCAAGTTTCAATATGATGTAAGTAGGAAAGAGTTTTTATGAGATAATATGGAGAGGTTTTTAGAACTTCTTTCGCAATTAAAGCATAGAGATGTCAAACATGTGCAAAGTTTCTACTGAATATAAAAAGGTAGAGTTTAGAAATGCTCATGTTGGTTTTGCAGATGAATGATCAATGAAGTCCATTAGTTTATTGTATGCAATTCAATTGAATTCATGTGGCTTGAGATGAAGTAATGGTAGGTTCTCTTCCTTTGTGGAGCATAGCTCAGCTTCAAAGCATCTTTCCTTAATTTAATGATATCTCCCTGTAGGTCATTAAGGAAAGTTCTTGCACACTAAATTCTCCTGTCATAATTGTAAAACTTTCTTGCAAGAGAGAATTATTAGAACAATAAGATATCAAGATATTCCTTTCTATAAGATATTTTTAAATTAAGATAGTGAAGGAAAATATTAAGTTAACTCATCATCAAAACTAATAAAATAGATAATGAATACAGATGAGTATACTTGAGAGGATTTTCTTCAAATAAGAGGTGATGAGCTTTTAAGATGTAAACAAATGTGAATGTGAAGCTCCCCCTTAATGAGTGCATGGTTAAAAATATGAAGCTCCCTTTAAAGATATCAAATAATAATGTACCAAAGCAAATGTTATGAGGTCTAGATAACCTCCAACCGACGTAACATGGTACCTCAGATTGAATGAGATTGTTCAGGCTAAACTTCATGAAATTAAATTGAATGAGTAAAATCAAGTTAGCCTAGCATGATTATGATACATGCATATTATCTCAAGATAAAATTCCTCTCTCAAGTAATATCGTAATTACTTGAGTCATAATCCTCAGTTGTTTATTCATGCATCTGCCTGTCTCACCTTGCAGGAGTATTACTCAAGTAACATTCCTTATATACTCGAGTTCACTTGTTTTAAAATCTCTGCATCAGTGTTTTTCTTGAGCTTACTCGAGTATCCCAAGTCTAATACTCAAGTACAATCTTATGAAACACTTACCAAACACATTAAACTCGTTATTACTCGAGTACAAACATCACTACTCGAGTATGTTTCATAAGAATGCATTTATCAGAGGTAAAATCATTCAATATTACTTTGCTAAAGTTTTGATATTAGATATTCTAATCCAATAATCAGATAAAGTAATAGCTGAATGATTCCAAAAACATTATTTCTCAATGACAATTTGGAAATACATTGTAAGAATAAAAGATGTCATTGATCAAAGAGTAAAGAAAATCTTAAGCATTTATCAATTCTCAGTTCATAATGAGATTAGATTTTTCAAAAATGGTAAAGAAATGTGCAAATAGTTTAAAATCTTGAATGTCCTTTCAAAGAACATGATAATGCACTATGAAATTGAGATTTTAATGTATGAGAAATTCATTTTTGAAATATGTTTAAAATCAATGCATATGCTAAATGTGGTGGAAATCAACTTGTTTAAGAATGTATCAGAAAGCTTCAGATTGGGGACAAGTCAAACATCGCTGTTAACATGTTGAAGAATTTTCTTGAAAGCAAAAGTCATTAAGGTAGGGCATTAACGAAACATGCTTAGCATAACAGAAACATATGAGCATAATTTCTTTGCTATTATCCAAGTGTTAATCTTGCCTCTTAGAATTGAATTTAGAAACATATGAACGGTTAAGGCAAGAATATGATATACAGCTATAGTTACTCAAAATAAGGATGGAAACAAATATTGATGCATTTGAGTAACAAATTGGAGTCCTAGAATTCATGAATGATGAAGCAATATCTCATTAGTCCAAATGACTAGAATTTCAGTCATTCCACTGTAATGGTTAACACTCTAACATTCAATGCATTAATGAACATTCATAATGGGTGGAATAACTCAACCAATAAGGATTTATCCAATAAGCATAAGACTTTCACAAATTGAATTCCTTTTTGAAGATAGGCTTGAGACTCATATATGATCAACTTGTTAGACATGATGCCCAACTAGTTAGTGAACAGGAAATTAGGAGTTCAAGCATCACATTGAATACCAAAGATCAATATGTGAATGATAGGGAAAACTCAACTGGACAGATTTCAAGCATATCCTACATTCAATATACAATATTAACTTCCAATTTTGAGACATTATTTGAATGCAATCGAAATATGACTATTTTTCAAAACATTTGTATGCATTTTTACAAAACAGAGTAAATTGAATTTCAAAACAAGTTTTAGCATTGTGCATTTCAAAAAAAACATAAACTAGAAAGTTATGCACAAATTCATTGTCATTTAGCAATCAGAAAATGTTTAAAAAATCATAAATGGTTGATTGCTAATGGAATGCAATAATGGATAAGTATTCATTACCCACATATATAATCATTTAGAAACAAGATAAGGTAAGAATAGATATCACCGTAATTCCTCTTGTCCTTTGTAGTAGCTTGTTTGGTTGAGATGGATAGATGTGGATGTTTCCTTTTTCGACGTTCACCATCAACATCAACCATAGCTTGTTTAGCTTCCTCAAGACTTGAATTGTTTCTCTTTGTTGCATTTTTGAGAAGCTTTTTCTCGTCCCATTGATTCTTTATATGTTTTCTTACAAATGTTGGTAAAGCTTTCTCAGAGGATATAGATTTCAAGAGTATTTTGTTTGATATAGATGTTATGATCTTCTTCATTGGTGCATGAGAAACTCTTGTCTTCCTGTTCATCATCTCTGTACCCTTATGTCCATTGATTTTCGAATCATTCTGCACACGTAAAGTACTAGATGGACGTTTTGGTATCCACTTATACTTGGGTCCTTCACTGTTAGTATTGGACTTTACTTGTCCTTTTGGAATCCAAACAAATTTATTTCTCACATTAGAATTTCTCCTAATATAGCAAGTATGAGAAATATGACCAAATTTACCACAATAATTGCAAATAACAGAATGATGCCTATTATGAAGAGTTTTGCAAGTATTGAGTTTATCATTGGATTGAAGATTGAAATGAATCTCATTTGAATATTCTTTCTTCCTAACAAATTTTCCAGCATAATTTTCAAAAACATTTTTGCTTTTCAAATTGGAATCAATAATAGGTTGAAAGGCAATTTTATGCAAACATTCAAAATCACTTTTCATATCTACACAAGAAGAATTGGAACTTTTTACCATAATAGCATCACGAGCTCTAGATAGTGATTTATATAGTCGTGCAAGATGAGCTCTTCCTGGGAATCATCTTTCTCTTGTTCTTATGTGTTGACTGGATGGTGGAAGCATTCAATGATTTCTTCTTCTTCAATCTCCAGTTGTTCATCAGTCGAAGATGTGCAGCTTATAGTTTCAGATGAACTGTCGACACTTTCAACTTCAACATATTTGTTAGAAGCATATATTGAATCAAGAGTATCCCATATTTCTTTAGCACTAGAGCAAGACTTGATTTTCTCAAAATCATTTTCAGTTAAAGCACTGTATAAAATTTTCATTGCTCTAATGTTCAGTAAAAACATTTTCTTTTCTTTCTTTGTCCAATCCTTTCTTGGTTTGTAATTAAAAACTTCTGTAAAAACATTCCACATAAAAATCAGTTGCTTTGATAAAAATTGTCATTCTAGCTTTCCAAAACCAAAAATCAATATCTTTTAAAAATGGTGAAATAGTATAATCAAAACCTTCGGAAAACGGATAATACCCAAAATTAGCCATTGTAACTCTTGAGACGGTTAAGTCCTTTAAACAAGAGACCTTCCTCTGATACCAAATGCTCTACTCAACTCTGTTTCAGGCGACCTCTGGTAATTCGATGATATCTCCCAAACCAGAGATCGGATTGAAGTGAAACCAATTTTGAATAAAAGTAGACATCTAATGCATACTCTTCACCAAATTTCAAGTCCAAAGAAGATCAGATGAGTGAGATATAAATTTTGTAATCTACCCTATCTGTTACCGTCATATAGCTGAACAAGCTTCGGTAATTTGGGTGTATCTCACAAACTACACATCGGAATGCGTTGAAATCGGTGGTATATGAAACTAGACTCAAATACTTTTCCAAAAATATCAAGATCACAGAAAAAAAGATCAAATGAGAGAGATATCATTTTTGGAAGTTCAGAGTCTGTTTCAGAATGAAGCAAAAACGTTGGTTCAAAATAGCTTCTATTAATATGATCATAATGTTCAACATACAATGAATTTAGATCTGATTCTTGTTGCATTGAAAAGAAGACTTGAAGAGCTTTATGGGTATAGGTGATTTGCCAAATTTGATTCTACATCAAAGACGTTATGCTCACTACAACTTAGCTCTTATACTATCGATGATATTGCATTTTTGAATGTCAATGGAAATTAATGTTTGCAAGTAGCTAGTGATCTGACATTCAAAGATGATACTTGAGTATTGAACATAGGCTACTCTAGTAAGAGAAATTAGATACTCGAGTAATGTTGAGACAAAGCCATTCGTGAAGCAACCAATTAATAGTACTCGAGAATGTCACTTATATACTCGAGTAACATCGGGAATTAGCTGCTGGAAAATGGTGATACTCAAGTACACCTCAAGTGATACTTGAGTAGAAGCAAGACAGAGACGCTACTGAATCACTCAGAAGAACAATACTCGAGTAACTCCAATCTCTACCCAAGTAATGCCAAGGATTGAGCATCTGTGAAGTGATTTTGCAAGGATGCTCGAGTACTTAGGCAAGCTACTTGAGTATGGCATATCAGTTGACACGAATCATCTCTGCAACATTGTTCGAATGGATTAATTATTCAATTAATTCATCTTCTGTATCACTCAATATTATCTATGATATTACTAATTATCTTCTTGAGTGATTTTCAGATGATTAATTGATGTTTGAATTTTGATGAGCTTCCAAGCATCGAAACTGACGGAGAAACAGAGACAACTCAGTAAACCCAGTTAAAGCTGGCCAATACTAGCAAAAGTGTCTAATCAATATTTTAAGTCATCCCTGGTCTGAGACAACGTGAATGACAACCTGTAAAGAGACTCAACTAAGCAGACATTCGATCGTGGCTAACAGAAGGCGTGGATATATGAATATTCTCAACGGAAATATTCAAATTCTTCCAACGGCCATGAAACTTCAGTTTTATCTAGACAAGAAGTATAAAGCTAACTTCATAGGAGACAAGCCGTGATGGAAGTTGTATGGGTGAATATTTCACAGATTATCCGGCGTGCTTGCTATTCACAATGGATATATTCCTTATCCGAATCTTTCCAGCTGTATCTCCACCCAATACTCAAAAACTTCAGTTTTATTCAGACAAGAAGAATACAGAAAATTTCATGGGAGACAAACAGTGATGGAAGTGGCATAGGAGAATGCTTCACAGTTCAACCATTCTGTCTGCCACTCACAACGGATACTTGTTTGAATCTTCTCAACATTCATCTTCTTCCAGTCTATATAAAGAGAAGCTCTTTATTCAAACAAGTAAGGTGATGAATACAGAGACATGAGCTTACATCTTCAAAATGACAATACTCTGATATTCACTTACTCTTGGTTCTCAATGCTTACATAATTTACCGTAGAGAGTGAGATGATCAATTATGTACTTCAATGTTTATATATTCACTTCTGAGAGAGAGAAGATTTATCTGTAAATATTCTATTTGAGAGATACTCAAGATTGGGTAATCTTGAGTGGGAAACACGTTGTGTTGATTACAGCTTGTAAGGGGAGTGAATTCTAGTGAGAGGATTACTTCGAGTACAGAGTGTGTAATCAAGCGAGTGTGTTGATTATAGCTTGTAAGAGGAGTGAATCCTAGTGAGAGGATGACCTTGAGTACAGAGTGTGTAATCAAGCGAGTGTAGTGATTACAATTTGTAAGGGGGAGTGAATCCTAGCGAGAGGATTACTTCGAGTACAGAACGTGTAATCAAGTTGAAAGCAGAAAGTGGATTGGAAATCTCAAGTGAAGCTTGGGGACTGGACGTAGGTCAAGGATTGGACCGAACCAGGATAAATCAAGTTTGCATACTCTCTTCCCTAAACTCTTATATTTCCAGCATATGCTATTTGAATACTTACTGTTGATTTAGAAGTTGCGGAAAGTTTTTAAACTTATCCAGAGTTTTATCAAACACCCAATTCACCCCCCTCTTGGGTGATAGCCATGTCCAACAATCCCAGCTGTGAATAGTTGGTCTACCCAAAATAATGTTATAAGACGAGGGGAAATCTGCCACAATGAATTTTACTCGTCAGGTCTTGAATGCTTCCTTAGATCCCAGTGTCATTTTTAGCTCTATATACCCCTTGGGGCATGTATCCTCTCCATTGAACCCAATTAGGGTTGTTTTACATGGCTTCAGATTTTCTGGATCAAGGTCCATTCGCTTGAAAACATCCCACAAGATGATATCAACCGCACTGCCAAGGTTGATGAACATCTTCTTCACGCAACATTTACCCAGGAGGCCGGTTATGACCAAGCCGTCTTGATGGCCAGGGATTACGTTTCTTAAATCATCCCAAGTGAAGAATAATTTGGGGGGTTTGCTTGCAAATTTTCTGGCTTGAAAGTTGGTCGTCCCCTGATGGTTAGGACTTCCCGGAGATACTTCTTTCATTGACTTGCTATATCGCCTCCTCCACCATACCCCCACTAATAACGTTACAATCGAACTCAGCTTTTGGAAATTCATCGTCATCGTCATTCCTTCTTCGGTCATCATTTTGCTTCTTTCTTTGAGGGACCGGGCTCTTACTTCAATCCGTCTGCTTTCGTTTGTTACTCTTTTACCCTTGCATTTTGATGACATACTGCCGTAGTCGTCCATCTCGGACAAATTTCTCTAGCGCATTTCTGAGGTCTCAACATTCTTCGGTTGTGTGTCCCAGTCTGTTGTGGAATTCACAAAACCAAGATCGATCCAATTTCCCTCTTGCATGTATTTGATATTATTGCTTGTGTATATGTATGATTACTATGTTTGCTTGCTATGTGTAATATATTTGAATGATTGAAGCTCTGTTTATGATTTTGCTATGGCCATGAGTATGATGCATGAAGCATTGAGCATGCAGAATTTCATTATGTTAACATAAGTATGTGCAAAGTAAGTATTTCATACATTAGCATTTATCTTACATATGTTATTTGGTAATGTCTACTACTGGGATTTATCAGAATCTCACCCCCACTATCAACAAATAGACAGGTGAGCTCAAGGGAGGAGCAATGCTTGAAGATTTCTCAGTGGAGAAGCAGCTTGGTGAATTAAAGGACAACGGTTTTTTAGGTGTATATTAAGAAAGTGTTATCGATCTTTCATACACAGAATAAGTGAACAGTACCATATACGTGAATAGTAGTTTCCGTGTTATTCTTAAATGAAAGGAAAATTCGCTTCCGTATACGTAACTACGTATCCGTAGTGTGTTTTTAAGGCGGATGTTACAGTTTATATATTATTTTTCTATATCATTTTCATCTTCTAAACTTTTTTCTATTTCTTCTTCTTCTAAATCTTCTTCTTTATATTTGTATGTTAATTTATATATTTCTAATTCATTATCTATAGGTTCCTCAAATTCTAATAAATCAATATGTAGAGGTTCTAATTCTAATTCTTCTACTTTTATTAAAATATTCATTTTCTTACTTGATTTAGGTTTATCGCAATTTATTGCTATATGTCCTAACTGTCCACAATTATAGCATCTACATTTATATGATTTTTTACTCTTATTATTTCTTCTTCTTTTGAAATATTTGTTAGGTTTAAATTTTCTATTATTTTTAGGATTATATTTTCTTAAAACAAAATTCTTTTTCTGATATTTTATAAATTTATATACCTTTTTTCTCTTTCTTAACCATTTATCTTAATTACATACCCATTTGTGCGGTTTTTCTAGTTCTGAGCAATTTACCTTAATTTGTTTAATTTATAATATCTGATATTTCTCTATGCTTCTTTACACCTTTCTATAAAATATTTTCTCAAATACTCTTCTCTTTTTTCCCATTGTATCTATTATTCTAGCAAAGTGTAAATCATTTGTACTTTCCATTGCTTGTGTATATTCTTCTACTAAATTTTTTGAAATTAATCTTGGTAATTTTCTATAAAACATATCTAAGTAAAATTTCTGTTTTTCTGGTTCAGTTATCTTTGCCTCATAATAATATTTTTTATATTCACACACACACACACACACACACACACACACACACACATATTGATTTATATATTTAAGTTCCAAACTATATATTTCTATTTCATGTAAATATCTTATGGCTTTTGTAATTTGTGTATATTCTATATTTGTTAATGAAGTTCCTACAAATTCATTTTTTAACACATTCTCATATTTTCTTAATATTGATGCATATAAAATTTATCTTTTTTCATAATTTACTTCTCCTAATCTTCTAACTTCCATCGTAAAATCTATTGGTCTTCCTTCCTATCAATTTAATACATTTCTAATAAAACTTGCTTCTACTATCATATTTACAGTTTTTGGTTTTATTTTTCTAAATATTAATGCTATTAATTGAGCCTTTTTCCATTTTTCTGTTATCTTTTCATGATCTAAATTACAATCTAAATCTAACTGTAATACCCGGATAATTATTTACCTGGAATATTATATTGACAAATAATACCTATTAGAACTAGGTGAATTTGTGGTCTCAAAACTAGTGTCATAATTACCTTATTTCCAAAGGTGATTTCTCATGTAATTAGGAAAGATAAAGAGCTAAAAATCCCTAAGTAAATTTGTGGGTTATAAAATACCCTGAGAATATTATGATAAATCCTGAGAGGCAACTAAATATTTATTAAAAATTAGAGAGTATGTTGTCTCTAATTTAGATAATTTATGAGATTATTTTCCTTGGAAAATAATAAGGCAAAATTAAATATCATTTTGGGGAACATAAATTGCCCCATGATTTTTAATATTTTGCATAATGCATAAATTATTACTATCAATAAAATAGTTGAGAGATAATAATTATTACTAATTAAGAAAATTGTCAACAATTAGTAAGTGATTAATTAGATAATTAATGGCTAATTGTTTAGACATAAATAAAGAGAGAGAGAAGGTGGAGATATTTGTGAGTTGTGAGTATGTGTGAGTTGTGAGTGTGTGTGTGCCTAATGTTGTGCATGTGTGTGTGTGTAGTAAAAAAAAAAAAAGTCAAGAGGTGTGAGAGGAGATAAGGATGAAGTTGATCTTTGTAATATAAAATAGTATAAATTTAAGCATGTGTTAAATAGATAATGATATAATAATAAGGAATAAACAGATAATGGAAATAAGAACCGATAGAAAATAATTCCGTTGTGAGAATCTGGGGATGAGTTAGGAAAAACCAGAATATATTATTGATTAGTGGATTTTTATCCAGAAGTTGGTGCCGGCCGAAGTTATTTCTGTAACCGGTCACGAATACCGAGGATTTTCGGCAGATAACGGAATGTCCTTACTGAGAGTATAAGGCTAAGAGAACCTAGTATTCCTGAAGAGGAAGAAAAGACCTTCAGAGTGTCATTCCCGGAATTTCAAGATTTTACAAAATTTCGCGATCGAAACACCGAACAGGGACTTTATCGGTAGAAAACTTCTTGAGAAAGGTGGTGACATCACCTTGGTGACTAAGGATGACATCATCCTTGAGAGGTGTAAGGTCAAGATCAAACCACCTAGCAAAAGTGCGATCTAACGGTCGAAATTTAACCAGACAAAGTTCACCAAAATTACCAAAATGCCATTGAGATTTTCTATAAATAGCCACCCTCTCATTTGGAATTCTCACACCAAATCCTCTTGTGGATTTCGAAATTTGGGAGAGGAAGAAGGAGGAGGAGTCTAGGGAAAATTCATAGCAAAGCTCTGAGTAAGTTCTTCGGTCCTTAGTCTTTAGTTCGGTAGTTCTTAAAGTTTTAGAATAGACGTTGTTTTGATCTTTAATCTTCCAGTATATTTTAGATATCATGTTTTAGGATAGATATGATATTTATTTTGGGAAATATGTCGGAGTAAGAGATATGTTAAAATTCTGGAAGATTAGAGTCAAAGTAACGAAGTTCTGGCGAAATTCCGCCGACTAGGGGATCAGGGGCAAAATGGTAATTTGTACCTCAAAAGCCTGTTGTGATATCAAATATTGATAAATGTGATATTATCATTATAGGATATCATTAATCTTGTACCACTGTCATTTCGTTGCCGTTCCGCTGTTTTCCGTCAAAAGTGCATTTTATCGTCGACGTACTAAACGCTCGTCAACGAAGGTACGTTCGCGTACTGTAACACTAACTCTGATGTTTATGTTATGCATATATGTGGTATGTGTGTTTTATGTTTAGAGTGTTTGTACTGTGAAGTGCATATAAAGGTTAGAGGGTATCTGTAATGCTGGGAGCGATATGTCCATATGCTGGGAGCGATATGTCTATGTGCTGGGAGCGATATGTCTGTATGCTGGGAGCGATATGGTTACATGCTGGGAGCGATACATATGCATTTGTTATGATAGAAAGTTTGTTTGCTGTTGATGTGTGGTAAATGTTGTTCATATATTGTGTTTGTAAACATGAGGTTAACCGTTACCTGGGGTCCGTATGCATGGGACCTCAGCTCTTAACATAGCTTCAGGTTCGGGAGGTCCGAGGACCGAAGAGAAGCACAAGCAGGACGCGTAGAAGACCCGGCTGAAGATTTCCTTTGACAGAAGCCTTTCCATTGTTATTTTACTTCGTTGTGGAAACACTCGGTTTCTATACCGCTTCTGTATCCAGTCAAACTTATGGCATTTTGAAAATACAAGTATCAGTTACTCTTCCGCTCAAATACTTTACTCTGATGGTTTGAAATGATTTTTAATGAAAATAAAATGGATTCCGCTTGTGAAAATTGGGATGTTACACTAACCATATTCCAGAATTTGTGTTTTGTCTTGTTTCATATTGTTCTAATGGTAGTGGTATAAATTATTTTCCACTTGTTGTAGGTTTTTTATAACTAATATCAAAAGCTACTCTTGATATATTACTTAAATCTTCTTTTACTAACCTTCTTTGTCTTCTCATTTCTTCATCTCTTACTCTTTGGTTAACTGTTTCTTCTATATTTCTTGATGTTAGTGATCTTTCTTCTTGTTCTTGTTTTCTTTTTTGTTCTATTTCTCATTGTTGAGTTGTTTGCATATTTACTTAATTTTCATCTATTATTCTTAATCTTGTATTATTGCTTCTAAATTTGTTTCATTTTAACCCATAAATTTTTCAATTTCATTTTATGAGTTTGAGTCTTCATTTCTATTTTTCATCATATTTAATTTTCTAGTTTTTTCATTTTTTAAAATATTTATTAATTCTTTCATTCTATCTCCTAATTCATCTATTGTTATTTTTTTTTGTGTGTTCAAATTGTATTCCTTTTTCTTTTTATTTATAAAATTGATCTAATTTTTTTAATCCTTTCTTAGTATCTAATACATTTTTATCTACACTTTCTATATTTTCATAAATTATCCACAAGTTATTTTTTATTACAAAATGTACCCTTTTTTAAGTTCTTCTACTATTATTCTGGTTTGTGTTGCATTAACAGTTTGGCTTATTATATTCAGTATTGTAGTACTTGAATTTTCCCTATCATATAAAGATTTCATTATATTTATTTGTGAATTATTATTTATTGTTTCTAATTTCTCATAAACTCCTAAAGCCTTTTTAATTCCTTTTATATAATTTATTTATTTCTTTTAGTTCTTTAGTATTTTGTTTTATTTTTGTCTTTATTTCATATATCTTTTGTTCTAAAGGTTTTGCTATTTCTTTTAATTTTTCTTGTTGATTTTTAACTTCTTCTTTTTCTAAAATATCTCTAGACTCTTCAAGTAATTATTTTATTGTTTCTTCTATACTAAATACATGTAACAAATCTTTTATGGGAAAATATTTTCTTATGTTGTAGGAAAATCATTTTCTCATGTCACATATACATGAAATGGTGGGACCCACATATACATATATTAATTCATATATGTATATGTTTAATATATGTATATGTGGGTTCCACCATTTCATGTGTGTGTAGGAAACTTTTTTCTCTCATGTAACATGAGAAAACCAAAGCCCTTATATTAGGATTTTCATAACTACCTAATTGTTTCATCAAATACATATTATTCCGGTTAAAGTATACTTTTAGTCCTATAATTTTAACACCATTAATTTTACTAACGAAAAATGCAAGCTCAAGTGATGATGGTGTAAACTTAAGTGATGATTGTGTGATTAAATGCTATTAAATTTAAATGTAAAATATGGGTAAATTGAAGAATATATAAAATTTGTTTAATTAAATAATATTAGTCATCGCTTGAGTTCGCCACGTCAGCATTTTCCGTTAGCAATATTAACGGTGTTAGCGTTTTAAGACCAAATGTATACTTTATAAAGTTAAGGGACCAAAAGTATGCCTTATATAAAACTTAGAGGACTAAAAGTATACTTTAGCCTATTATTCCAATTCATCTTATAACAAGTATATTCTCTTTGTCCTCCTAATATGAATGGTGTAAAATTACATGTTTCTATTTCTTTTTCTTGTAATAAATATGAACTATCAGGTAATTTATCATATTCTATTTCATACATTCTAGAGTCTAATTTCTTAATTATATTCATTTCTAAAACACAATTATAATTTATACAAATATAAATCAAACAATAATATTTTTGTGAAGAAAATCAGTATATACTGCAACTTTAGAGGATACTTGAGAAAATCTTCAAACAAATAGTATATAATACAATAAAATGAGATTTAACAATATCAAATGAGAGCTATGATCATTAATCTATAGCTCTTTTATATATATATATATATATATATATATATATATATATATATATATATATATATATCAATGGAGCAAAGTGGCCATTTAAACCCTCACACACCTTCATTTAATCTTTTTTTTATTAAAAGAAATATTCAATCCCAAACAAAAAAAAAAAAAAAAATCCTTCATTGGATCTTAGGCCATTGGCGGTTAGATCTCCGATGGCCGACCACGGTGGTTCTCTGGTGAGGGTCTTTTTTCTTTTTCTTTTTTTTATTTAAAGACTGAGGGCAAAATAATAAATTCACTAATATTTTGAAATCTCAATTTGATCAATGTCACCTTTAAGTTTTTTCAAAATTTTGATAGACGTTTTAGGGTTTTAGAATTTCATTTGGTATTATAATGTAACATCCCAAATTTTCAAAAGTGGAATAATTTTTTTTTATCAGAGTAGTGGATCGAAGCAAGTAAAAGAGTGAGTAACTGATATATCATTAATTGTGGCGTATCTGTCTGTCTATAATGTACAGTACATTCATCAGAGTGATGTTATAACGATATACGTCTAAAAATAGGATCTTCAGTCGGGTCCTTACGCTTTTTGCTTACTCTGCTAATTCCTATCTTCAGTCCTTGGTTCCCCGGACCTAAAGCTATGGTAAGAGCTGAGGTCCAATACCCATCGGACCTCAGGTAACGGTTAACATCATGCTTATGTAAACAATATATGACAGGTATCACATAATAAGTACACAATTATAACTTTTAAAATCATAACAACATGTAGGCGATAACAAAACACAGCCACTGCAATATGTATGTTACCCCTGTCTGCACTATTCACCAGTGCCACGATGGCCTATCGTGTCCTCATATCAAGACTATAACCCGTATTCAATTCAATATTTCAAGAGCAAACTTTCAAAACAGGGTCTCAGCATGTGAGTACAACTATCATATATAAGCATACCCCGCATCAGAGTTAATGCTACAATACGTGTCCGTATCTTCGTTGACGAATTTTGGGTATGTTTGTCGTTGGAACACGTTCACAGTTTATCCTATAAGGGTAATATTGTAACATCCCATTTTCAAAAACGTTTCCATACAGAGCTGAGAGTTGAGAGTATTTAAAACAAAGAGTAATTGAATAACATTGTATGTAATGTACCTAACTGAACATTTAACTATACAATCATCCATGGGTTCAATATACCACAATTTATATTTCAAAAAGACAACGTCTCCGCAGGGTACTCACGCCTGCTTCTTACCCCTATCCTTGATCCTGACTCCTTGGGATCCTGAAGCTATAACAGGGGCTGAGGTTCAATTCCCATTGAACCTCAGGTAACGGTTAACCTCATGCTTATGTAAACAGTATATGACAGATATTATAATAATAAATTCACTACTATCACTTTCAAAATCATATCAGCAAGTAACATAACACAGCCACTGCAATATGTATGTTACCCATAGTTTGTACATAACCAATGCCACGATGGCCTATCATGTCCTCAGCGCTAGGAAAACTCAACGGAGTTATCAAGACTATAACCTGTATTTAATTCAATATATCATAAGCAACTTTCAAAATAGAGTATCAACAAGTGAAAACAACTTTCACATATAACCATACCATAAGCATAAGCGTTAATGTTACAATACGCGTCCGTACCTGAATTTGACGGGTTTTTGGGTACGTTTGACGTCAGAACTCGTGCACAATCTATCCTAAAAGGGTAATATTGTCTCAATTAATTCTCAAACAATATTTCAAGAGACACCCTGGCCATACTTGACACGTTTACCCTTGAAGGATTTTTTTCAATCATTTCCACTTAATTTTTGGAAAATTCGCTGGTGCAGAATTTTTGGGCAGAATTTCGCCTAACTTCGAAAAATCATAACTAATTCCACAAAATTCGAAATGAGGATCCGTAAAATTTCCCGGAATCCTTGAGATGTCTAATTTCAAGGAAAAATACTGTAACTTACCCAGAACTCCTGGATAATTCCCAGTTTCCAAAATTCAAACCGCTGCCCATAATTTCGCCCATAAAATGTAGCTTAACTTCTAAGATTTTTATCTTTTTGCACAGAGCTCCAAATAACACTGTATTTATAGATTTAGAAAGCCCTATATGTCTACTTTTATCATGAATTTTCCCAGAAGTTTCGAACATCATCTTCATCATAAAATACCAACACTTTTACTACTGACTCCAGAAATTCTTGATTACCGAAATTTTGCCAGAACTTCGCTATTTTGATCATAATCTTCCAAAAATTTTGCTATAACTTCTTCTTCATCAAATTTTCGAAATAAAGACCGTGGGAAGCTTAAAAACATTAGATTAAAACTGGAATTGGAAGTTTGATGATCAAAATAACATTTCTAGCATTTCCACTTCATAAACTAAGAACTTAAACCTAAAAACTAAGAACTCTCTTACCTCTTGAAGACCACTTGCCTCCTATTTTCTGCAGCTCTTCCACACTCACTCTTTCTCTCTAAATTTTCAGCCAAGCTAAGTGAATTGGTGAGGAGAATGTGTTGCCTAATGCCTCTATTTATAGTAGAAGGGGGTGGAATGCTTGTAATTTCTCTTCTTAGCATACAACCATAGTATTTTTCTTGATGAGGAAGAAATGATCTTGGCCTTCCACCTCATGCTAGCCATCTCCCCCGCCCCCCTCTTCTTCTAGAATTTCTTTGCTTTGTCCCCAAGAAAATCCTCTTCACTAAATTAACTTAATTAATCCCAAATTCTAATTTAGTTAGGTGTAAGTTGGTATTTAAATTCAAAATCCAATTTCACTTTTGGAATCCTAATTTTATGATTAGATTTATGGTGATTTTTAATTCCCAAAACACTTAAGTATGAATCTTAAAAGTAACCGAAAATAACTTTGGGAATAGCCAAGTTGAAGCTCATATTTTACTGAGTTCAAATATGTATTTATCTTGAATACTTAGCTTCAATATTTCAAGTTATGATTTAATTTCTATAGGTTTTCATCTAATTTTGTCTAATTAAATCACTACTCGCTCCCCAAGTTTTGCTATACTTCTTCTACACACTTTTGACTTATTATCTTTCCCCTTTTTCCTTGAAGATTCCGTCCCCCCCCCCTCCCCCCTTAATTTTAATTATCCACTTATGTTTTTAATGTTCTCACAAGCTTAAGAAGAAAATTCCCTTATTGGTCCATTTAGATTTTAGGATTTAAGGTTAATATAATTGTATAATTTATTTATTCCTTATTGAAGAAATTTTCGTCCCATCGAATTAAATTAGGAATAATTGGTTAAATCCTAGTTTAATCCCTAAAATAGTGTTTTATATGATCACAAGCTAATTTAATTTTTAGGCTCTTAAATTCTATGGACAAATTGCCTATAAATGTAAATAAATATAATACCAAAATTTGATAAATTTTGATGATAAAAAACTCCTTGTATGCTAATCTTAGCTTCTAAATATCATTTGGTCCTTAATTTAATTGATTTTTCCTTAATTATGACCTTTATAAATTAATTATGAACTAATTTCAAAAATTACTAAAGCATCTCAATTATTGCAATTCCAATTGCTTAATAATTGTTACTAATTTCCTCTAATTGATTTTATCATCCTCTGATAATTTTTTAATTGTTAAAATGGTATAATTATGATTATATTAAATTATGATAATCCTGGGATATTTTATGATCAATATAATTTCAGAAAATTTCGTCTTTAGGTTTTCTAATTCTAGGGAAAATTGCCTAGGAATACAAATAAAGACAATACTAAAATCCGAGACCTCATATTCACCTATTTAAAATAGGTATCTCCTATCAAAATGTAGTGGTTATGCTAAATAGGATTTTTAGGGTATTACAATGTACATGTCTATGTTATTTTTTTTTTTTTTTTTGCGTTTATGAGAAATTTTTTATTTTTGGACGAATTTCACTTCGTTTTTCATCAATATTTGGTGGTTTGTTGTGTATCTTTGATTGATTTGAGTATTTCATTGCTATTTGTGGAGGAAAACGATGAATGTACATGTTTATGTGAATTTTTTTTTGCGTTTATAAGAATTTTTTTTTGACGAATTTCACTTCGTTTTTCATCAATAGTTGGTGGTTTGTTGTGTATCTTTGATTGATTGAAGTATTTCATTGTTATTTGTGGAGGAAAACGATGAATGTACACGTTTATGAGAATTTTTGTGCGTTTATGACAATTTTTTTTTTTGACGAATTTTACACTGTTTTTCATAAATGCCACTTGATTGTGTTTTTTTATTAAAATGATGGTTGTTTGTTGTTTATAGCTATTAATATTTGTTTATGTTGCTTAGATGGTAATTTGTTCGAATAATTTGATGTTTCTTGTATCTTGATTGTTTGTAATGTATCTTTGTAGGTCTTTATTGTCACCATGCGTCGTAGACAAGCTCCTTCTGACATCGGCAATGAGTGTGGGAGACGGATCAAGCACCGAGCAATGCATGGAGCATCCTCCTCTAGGACGCAGCAAGCACTTGAGCCTGTGCCTAAGCCCGCTGTTGACCTCCCGTTTGGATATTTGTTTAATAACAATGAAGCAGAGCATGAACGATTTGTGAAGAAATTTGCGACCAGACCCATCATTAAGCCGAAGTCATTAGACATGGCATTCTTTGCATGTGAGGGCCTTGAGATTGTACTATTGTTGGGGACTTCGCATTTGGAAGGGATGGCGGAGATGAGTTGTCCTTATTCTGAGGTTATGGTCAAAGCTTTCTACCATAACATGAGCTACATCAATGGTGATCTGCAATCTCGTGTCAGCGGGGTTGACATACTAGTTGAAACACCCGGCCTTATGGTGCCTTTATTTATCAGAGTTAACGTGCATAGGCATCGAAAAGATTTGGATGACTTATTTGCGGAATAAATCTTTCATAAAATAACTTAGTTTGGAAATATAGGGATAAAACTTTCACGAGTGAAATTTATCCCTTAATAGAAATCTTATTACAATAATCCAAATATAACAAGCAAATGATAAACAAACTGATACAGTCCACTTCTATTATTATTTCCCCTCGGCTGTAACCCTTACAGCTTCATCTTTCCTTTTGATTACGATCCTTCACCTGTCTTTTTCATACAATCTGGGGTTCAAATGAATGGACCCTAGGGGAAACAATTAACCTCATGTACATGTATGAAAGTATAAATGATAGTTTAGCTCATGTTAAAGCATGGAAGAAATTACACATAACTGTAACCGCAGTTAACGGCCAAGGACCGCAGCCCTTATCTAGGACACGCAGCCCCATGAGACTGCAGCCTCAAAACCCATGGCCAGGAAAAACTTATAACAGGAAAATCAACCAACATACATAATCAACTAATTAAAGCATAAACACTTACACATATGATTATAAGATTAGAGTTACCCACCTCAAGCTTGAATCCTTAATTTCTTCTGAGGGTACTGGGATCAATAGAGGTGTCAAAATATGCCTATAAATGTTTATTATTGCCGTTAGTCACTTTTAACGTCGCAAGGTACTTAATACGCGAATTATTCTTAGAGGATTATAGGAGGTTATTAATCCCTAAAATTTCCCCTAGTAATGATAATAATAATTTATTTATTATTATTTTCACTCTTTTCCAATAATAACAACAATATCTATTATTATATAAACTATTCATGGCTTTCCAAAAATAGAAAGCTTCATCCCACATGATTATTGAAATAAAACCTTGAGTTTAAGAAATACTAACATCAAGTAAAATATACTTCTTCATATATTTATATGTAAAAATAGATATTTAAAGTTTAATAATAATAATTCCTTCCATTGTCTAGGAATATACTTTAAGCCAATGATATTTTTTTCTTACTATTTACTATTATTAATTTAAACCCCCTGTTCCTTAATAAAAATAATTACTAACTCTTCAAATTATACTTTATATGTGCCCACAAGATAGCACTCACAATTACTCCCACGTCATGCATTGTGTTTAGCAACTTAGTGTATATATTAGTGATTATATACCCACGTGTATATATTAGTGATTATATACCCACACATACTTCCAACGTTAATGATAGTAACAAAATATATATATGTAAAAGTGACGTTTTCCACCAAAAGCGGCATATATAATTATACACACATAGACAAAAGCATAACAACAAAACAAAGTTTCTCTTTCCTCTTTATGCAGCCACTTATGCGCAGACTCAACACACAAGAAATTCTCTCTTTATATATACATGCATCAGTAATATATATATATATATATATATATATATATTTGTATAGTTCAACTTCCTTATCAACTACGACTTATTACTTACAGACTTGCGTTTTTTTTTCCTGCAACATGACTAAGTATATAGATATATTCACTCACATACACCAGTAAATATATACTTACCCACACAACAGCAACGTGTGCGACAGCAAAACACAGATGAGATTCTCAGATGCTAACAGCCCCCTATTTCCAGTATCAGTTTCTCTCTCTCTCGACAGTCTCTCTCTTTCTGTTTTGGTATTCTGGCCGAAGAGAGAAAATAAGGGAGTATATAATGATGCATGAGAAAACACTGGAACACGGGTTTGGTATTTCTGCTTCCGTAAATAAATTTGCTGGTGCACGACAGTTATGGGAGTTGTTGAATATGGGATATGCACTGAAAATAAAAAGAATCTGTTGGCCTAAAAGATCAACAACTGAGTGGTTTATGCACATGTTGTATTTTTAGTGGAGTGTATACGCTATCAACTGTCGTTAGCGGAAATGGAAAACGCACTTGAAATGAATTTGCTATTATCCATCGTTTACTGCATGATGATCTGCTTCTGCTTTTTCAACTAACACATAAACAAGTATATCTTCTTATCTTTGATTCAATGCAGCAAGCATTTATACGCGCATGCCTACTATTAACTCACCATGCGTAAACACCTATCACACTCAATGTTGTTAATATTAAATGGTTGTTGCGCTTCCGGTGGATAGGTCCAAAAGTGGGATGTTACACTGGTGACGGCTCCCATGTGGACGGAGTTCCTGGGATTTGATTTAGATGATGGGGATAAATACCAGTTTGATGGGGACAACATTTTTGTCATGGAGGGCTATTCTCAAGATGAGGCTGTGTATGAGTCTAGGAGGCCAGGAGAGCATAGACCTATTGTTACTGTGGGCCAGCTGACTGTTAGTTTTCGGATCCTATTCTATGTCATCACCCACATATTGTTTTCCCGGGCTTACAATCATTCACGGGTATTGGAGGGTGACATCCCTGTTATGTGGGCGATTCGGCATGGCATTCAGGTTAATTGGAGACATTATATTTGCTGACATATGTATAAGGCAAAACATAAAGGTGCACTCCCATGCGCCTACCTGGTTCAGAAGATTTAGGAGAAATTTCATGTTCCTATGGACAATGAGGTGATGGTGAATCAAAAAACTTGGAATGCCAGTTTTGGACAGCACCTACTAGAGCAGTGCAAGATCACCAAGGAGGCAGATGGTGTGTGGCACTACATTGGTGAAGAGCATGTTGTACCTGATGCTGGCCAGGGTCCACCCATTTTTCTCGATGCTGGCCAGGGTCCACCCATTGTTCCTCCTGAGGTCAATGAAGATGATGACGACGATGTTCACATGGAGGACAATGTTGAGCGGGATGGGGGATTCTCCCTTCGTGATGTCATGCAAGCCCTCCAACACCAGGCCAAGATGCAAGCGAAGCAGAAAAAGAGGTGGAAGAGCCACATCGAGAAAGAGAATGAAAGGTGGAGGTGGATGTAGGCTTGAATCAAGGGGATCGAGGATACGCTTGGTCAATTGCATCTTGGAGGAGCGCGAGATGCAGCCGAGGGTGGTGATGTTTCTGATGAGCACGAGGAGGATGTTGGGACTTCAGAGGATGAAGATTAGATTTAGGGTGTTCATGTTTTATGTATTTTCATTGACTTTATGTTTTATGTTCGCACATTGACTTTATGACTTTTTTTTGTCGGCTTATACTTCGTGAATTTGATTGGACATTGGTGCTTATAATACCCGGATAATTATATTGACAAATAATACCTATTGGAAATAGGTGAATTTGTGGTCTCAAAATTAGTATAATAATTACCTTATTTCCTAAGGTGATTTCTCATGAAATTAGGAGGGATAAAGAAAATTAAGTGTTAAAAAGGCTTAAAAATGCATTTTAGGGTCATAAAACATCCAAAAAAGAATTGTGATAAATTCTAAAGGGCAGTAAAATAATTATTAAAAATTAGAAAGAATATTGTCCTTAATTTAGACAATTTAATAAATTATTTCCTTTGAAAATAAAAAGAAGAAAAATTAAAAAGTATTCTGAAACCAAAATTGACTCCGTGATTTTTGATATATTACATGGGACATAAAATACCAATGTAAGTAAAATAGTTGTGAGATAATAATTATTACTAATTAAAAAAATTGTCAACAATTAGTAAATGATTAGTTAAATAATTAATGGCTAATTGTTTAGACATGAATGAAGAAGAAAAACCGAAATTTGTGTGTGTGTGAGATGTGTGGTGTGTGAGTGTTATGAGATGTGGAGAGTTGTGAGTGTATGTGTGTCTAAGTGTTGTGCATGTGTGTGTGTGTAGTAGCAAAATAATAATATCTACATATTTATGATTATAATAATAATATAAAGTGAGATATTTTGAGAAAAAGCAAATAGGATAGAGGAGAACTGATAGAAAATAAATCCTATCTCAAAATATATGAACTAAGTATCTAACATAAGGACTTATTATATACAAGTGAATTTTATCTCAAAGTAGGCTATCTTCGAAGTTATTTCCGTAACCAACAGCGATTGTCTGAAAATGTTCGGCAGGTAACGGAATGTCCTTAATGAGATCAAAAATTTAGATAACTCATGTATCTTAAAAGAGAAAGAAAAGATCTTCGGGGCTATGTTCCCAGAATTTTGAGATTTCTCAAGATTACGTGATTAGAACACCGAATAGGGACTTTATCGGTAGAAAGCTTCTTGAGAAAGTTGGTGACATCACCTTGGTGACATAGGATGAGGTCAGCATAGTAAGGTGTATGGCCAAGATCTTGCCACCTTAAAGAAGTGCGATCCAACGATCAGAAACTGATCAGACAAAGTTCAAAGGAATTACCAAAATGCCATTGCCTTTTTCTATAAATAGCCCTTCCATTCTCCTTCATTTTCTCACCAATTCACTTGCCTAGTTCGAAATCTAGAGAGATGTTAGAGAGAGGGAGGAGCTCGGAGGAAGGAGTAGCAAGGTTCTGGGTAAGTTCTTCAGTCCCTAGTCTTAAGATTCTAGCTTCGTTTGATAGTTATGGTAGAAATGTTAGTTTGATCTTTTAGTCTTCCAATATGTTGTTGATATCATGCTTAAGTTTAAATATGGTATTTATTTCGAAAATATGATGGAGAAAGAGATACGGCAAAATTTTGGAAGATTAAAGTCAAAGTAGCGAAGCTCTGGCAAAATTCCACCGACTAATCAAACTAGGGGCAAAATGGTAATTTGTATCTAAAATGCCTGTTATGATATTAAATATTCATATTTGTGATATAATCCTTATAGGATATCTGAAAACATGAACCGTTGTTTCCGCTGTCGTATCGCTGTTGTACCGCTGTCAAACATACCATATTTCGACGAAAGTACCCGATATCGTCAATGAAGGTACGGACGCGTACTATAACTCTAACTCTTATGCTGCTTGTATGCTCTATATGTGATGTGATGATTCATATAGTCGTGGACAAGACTGGATCTTGGGTCATGCACCGTGATTAAGACTCTGTCTTAAGTCACTGTTTATAGATTCAGCTATTATGTGAAAACGGGTTACAGTCTTGGTAATGCCATATGGATGTTTTCCTAGCGCTGAGGACACGCTCCAGGGCGTGGCACTGGTTTATGTGCAAACTATGTGGACCTTACATGGGCTATGTGCTATGTAGAGGTATTGTTGTGATGTGAACTATGACATGTGCTGTGTGCTATGTGCTATGTATAGTTATATGCTGAATTGTAAATGAATATATGTCATATATACTGTTATATTTGAGCATAAGGTTAACTATTACCTGAGGTCCAATGGGCATTGGACCTCAGTCTTAATGAATAGTACAGGGAAGAAACCGAGATAGAGAAGATGCCGGTGGGTAGAGCCGTGAAGAGGCAGCGGTCGAAGTTATTAGGACTTAGTTTTGGCATGAATCTAATAAAGTTATTTCAAACCATTTGGTGCTTAAACTAAGGAAGGGTTCATCGGTGGGTTGTCACAAGTCGCCATAGAGTTGGTGAGACTCCCATTAGATTGAACATCGACCTAGCCAAATTGTCTGATTAACTGATGTTAGGTTCCAAGCCATAGGTCTCATTTAAGACTTTCTTTATCAGAGAACTGTATTTAATCTCTGTAAATTGTATCACATGAATATTCCTTTGAGATATTTAATATATCAGCTTATGTCGGGGCATCATCATATGTCTGGGCATTCTATATCAGATACTCATTGTCCAAATCTTAGCGCACGCTATCAATTTCCGCAGTACTCTAAGCTGTAGCATCTCAAACTCTGTTGATTTTCTTAAAACTAAGTGTCGACTGACACGATTTTCGAATGTGGAATTTGGGATGTTACAATGCTTATTTTTAATGAATGTTGATGCTTTCAGTTTATGTGGTTTAAGTTTTTCCATTTCATTTTAGACGGTTTATAAATTGATGAAACTTGTTTAAGTTTGTCCATCTTGTGAAGTCGCAATCAAGAGAGTACCTTTGTATTTTCCGTACAAGTGGGTACCATCAATTTGTAGTATGGGCTTACAGTATTTGAAAGCTTCAATGGTCTAGTTAAATGTCCAAAAAACTCTACGAAAGACGCGCAAGTTGACATAAAAACGACGATGGTCGGAACATTAATCTGTATCAAGCCTGAAAACAAAAACCCACATTAACCTGCGTCATATATGTCAACCAATTGGGCAAGAATGCATATGATTCCTCCCAATCACCAAATAACTTCACAATGGCCTTCATTTTCGCCTTCCAAGCCTTCTTGTATGTTATATTATATCCATACAGATGTTGCATCCTCTCTTGTATCAGCACTGGTTTTAAAGCTGGATCTTCTCTTAACATACCTGGTTAAAACAAACAAACTTGTAAATATTATGTGGATAGACAAACCAAATTTGAGAGCAACAAAAAATACAAAACATATTGATAATGCCTGCACATATGACATTTGAATCCAGTTGTCTGTGATCCCAGGCAAGACTCTGGTTCAGACAGGTGTGATCTCTAACCTACTTATGGACCACCCAACAGTTTCCATTATTGCTTGTCGTTGCCCTCATATACCAGGGACAACCGTCAACATGATTTCGACACTTCATCACAAACCTCCGTTCATTGCTTTTTTCAACTTTGGCTGAACGATGAGTCTTCATGCAATACAATTTCACGACATGATGCATTTCAGACTTAGAAGGAAATTGCTGATACACATATAATGGATCGCCTAACTGCCATCTACTTTTCCTGTCATCATCACCATACAACATCTCTAAGTCATCGTCATAGTCCACCACACTAATTTGAGAATAGTGCGGGCTTTCGCTCCAAAACGGCTCACTATCAGACCCGACATATGTCAATATGAATTTTCTGTCAGAACCAGTAAATAAACATTACAAATACAACCACAAATACAAGTTTACTAAATTACCACTACTAATTGGGTCAACACAAAGTGATGGCATTCCTGGGCTTACTAGGTTCGGGCAAGCATCAAAATCACCCTCCACATCGGTATCTGAGCTATCACCTAATGGAATAAACCTCTCAAATTCGTCCTCCTTTTCGCTGTGCATATTCTCATCTTCCTCTTCATCCATCAATGTTACCTGACTTAACACTTGTGAAGGTGCAGATACACCAACATGTCTGTCTTCTTCACCAAAATACTGTAGGGATCTTGTATGCATAGGTATAGATGATGATTCACCAGATTCAAGTTCAATGTATATCTCAATAAAATTTTGTGCGATCCGATTAGCAAATGCATCTATGACATAATCTACATCTTCATCATCACATACATCGGTACTAATGTAGTATACATTATCCTTACCCACTATAGTCTCCACTTTGACAATTAACCGATGAATGCATTGGTTGCCATGTAGCCCCAATTTTTGGTAAATTCATTTTTTCAGCTTGTTGTATGTAGTACCCCGTTTGATTTTCATCATTTTCATTTTTCCTTCAAATTTAACACTATCGGGACCTTCAAAATGCCTCCCACTGTGGTAGATTACAGTCATGTAAGTGTTTGAACTTGAACTCATCCTTGACACCAAAATTTTAGCTACAAAATGGAGGGTTTCAGCTGACCAAATAAAAAAAAATTGTTGAAAAACGAAGTGATATTCTTCCAAAAAATAAAAAAAAAAATCCTCAATTGATGTAAATCTTTTCACTTTCACATGTACATTCATCATTTTTCTCCATAAATAGGAATAAATACTCAAATCAATCAAAGATACACAACAAAACAACCTAATGAAATCAAAAAAACGCAAATGGGGTTCGCATAAACACAAAAAAGACAACGGAAATCTGAAATGGAGATGAAAACATACCGATATCGACGCAAATGCCACTAGATTGAAGTTTCCTACGCAAACCACCAACGGATTCAGTAAGGATTTGGGGAAAAAGGGAGGGGGGGAGGTTTGGAGAGGTTTTTAGTTGATTAGGGTTCAAGTTGCTGCGGTTTGGGGTCTTTAACAAAACCCCCTACTGTGTTTGGTCGACTAAATACTGTGTTTAGTCAACTAAACCACAGTGTTTAGTCGACTAAATGTCAGGTGTTTTAAAAAAAAAATGAACCCCACGACATTTAGTCGACTAAACCCCTGGTTTAGTCGACTAAATGGGGGCATACTGAGAATATTTTTCCAGAGAGGGGCGTAATGAGAAATATTTTCAAAGTGGGGGTATTTTGGTAAATAATTTCCTAAAAAGCGGCACTTTGGGAAAAAAGCTAGTGATGACATATATGGCGAGAGAGAGAGAGACAATGATCTTTAGTTAAGACATCGACGTTCTTGTTGATTGAGCCAATACAGATTTGGCGCGGATAGAGACCTACTTCAAACTCACCATAACTATGATGACCTAGGGTTTAATTTTCCGTTAATAGGTGATAGAACTTACACAAACACATATATATTTGGAGAATTAAAATATAATAAATATAAGTAAATAAATCTAAGTTTTATGATTGATCACAAGCAAAACTAATCAACCAATCTTTGGTTGGTTTGTAAATTACTCAAGAACCTAATTATATTAAATTAAAGCATCTGAGACATATATTAAGAATAATTCCCAATCATAAAGCGTAATTTAATCAAGTCTTTGAATCATTTTTATAAATAAATAAAAAATAGTCGTTGAAAATTAAACTGAAAAAAGTAAAAAAATGAATATTTATGAGTTTCAACGACTGCTTTTCTAAAATAGTCATTGAAATAAAAATTTCAACGATTGTTTTTAAGTTCAGCTGATTTTTTTTTTTAAAAAAATTAAATACTGAGTTACAACGACCAACTTTTCAAAAAACATCATTAAAAAATAAATTTAATGATTGTATATTTAAAAATAGTAGTTGTAATTTAATATTCATTTTATTTTCATTTTTTAACTTAACTTTCCACTAATGTTTTAAAAAGTTGTTGAAAGTCGAAAATATTCATTTTTTTGACCTCGTATTCTTGTGTATATAACATTTTATTTATAGCTTTTTATCGCCTCTCCCCCTCCTCTCTAACCTCAGATGCAAACTTATTTATTAAATTTTCCTTTCCCGCCCTCAATGGTTCAAAAAGGTTTGAGACTTTTAGTTTCTGTTTTTTCCCCTCCTTCTTTCCTTAAGTTAGATTTGCATATTCTTATTTGCTTTCTTGATCTGGACGTTTCTCATTTCTTACGTTTGCATAAATATTTGGTTCTTTCTACCTCTGAATCTGTTAGTTTGATTTGGTCTGGTCCAATCTTCTTTAGTTTGAGAAATGTGCACATTCAATGCAAATCAGAGTACTTGCCTTTGTTTTCATAAAAATCAATCCGTGTTGTGGCGGGCTAGTTATCTCTTAACTTAGTTGATTAGTTCAATTTGTTTTTAGCATACACTTTAATATTCCATTATTCTTGTAACAAACAGATCATTATCCCAGTTAAATAATATTTAGGATTAATTAGCGTCGGTTTCTGTTCTTCAACATTCTTTTGGACTATACTTATAGTTACAGTAGTTCATACTCAGAATAAACTGACAGATATTTGTAATTTGGAAGGGTTGTTATTGAACTTTTTTTTTTTCTGAAATAATCATTCTCCAGTTGTTTAAGATAAATAATGACAATAGTAAAACATTTGTGAGATTTAAAAAAATTAATGAAATTTTTTATGAGTGAATGCCATTTATATGTAGTCTTGATATGGTTGCTGGTTAATTTCATGTTTTTTGGATGCCTTCATAGAACCTTTCATTGTTAGAATAGTTCAATTTTACATTTGATATGCTCATGGAAGGATTTTTTTTTTTGGGCCCAAAAGAAGTCAATTTTATTAATAACCAATCAATTATTACACACTCTAATAGCCAAGGCCAAATAGAACTCTCGAAAAAAGCCTAGATTATACAACCTACCACACATCTTACCAAACTAAAACAAAATTAACAAATGCTACTAACAACTATCACCAGAGGGGCCAAATGTTAGCCCACTCTTGTCCTATCCAATTCCACGGAAGTGTTATCACTACCTACCTAGGACGCTTAGAGTCATGGAGCAAAATATTGCTTAAAGTAAATGGAACATAGTCCAACCATGTAGGCTAGTACATCTCCTTTGTTGCACCAGTTGCCAGCCAATTTGCAGCTCTATTACCCTCTCTGGAAACCAAGGAAATAGAGATCCCCTTCACTAACTCCAGCAATCCTAGTATTTCTATCACTATATCTTTACACCTCCATCCACATCCTACTATTGATTTATCTTTCAGCAACTTGTACAAAGGTTCCTTAACTAGACTCTCCTGAAATCTATGTCTGTAACGCAGAGCTTCCTTAACTGCTAGGTATTCTATCATGAATGGCGTTTGTGCTTCCACAATATAGATAGATCCTCCCATGAATTTTCCCTCATGATCCCAATAAACCACTCCAATACCAGTTGTATCTATTTCCCCCTTGTATGACCTATCTACATTACCTTTGATGACCCCTTTTGGTGGCGCCAACCATTTCTTACTTCTCACAATCTTTCTTTCAAACTGCTTTCTAGAGGTAACATCCATCCTTGCACGTGACCTCCAGAATTCTTCCACCTGAATATTATCCAGTTGTATGATCTCTTTTGCTTCTGGTTTTTCTTCCTTAAACATCCAATTGCACCTCTTTTTCCAAATCCACCAGCACATGGCGACAAACCATGATTTACGATATTCATCTAATGCATCCACTCCATATAGCATATCGCATATAACTTCCCTCACAATGTTTCATATTCCATTTGCTAAATTTAAGGCCTAAATGACTACCAAACCAATAGTATTTAGTCCATGGGCATAGGAATAACATGTGTTCAATTGTTTCAGGTTCACATAAGCATACATGGCAGATACCATTAACAACACATTTTCGTTTAGCAAGGGCCTCCTTTATAGCAATAGCCCCCGCCCTACCCTCCATAAGAAATGTTGTATTTTTGGTGGGACTATGACTTGCCAAATGCATTTTAATATATTGTTAGAACAATAAAAGATGTACCTAGGTCTCTTGGTTTATTTCCTCCAAATCTCCTTTAGTTGCCGAGTAACTAGATTTAATTGAGTAGATATCATCCTTCTTTGCTAACCAAATCACATGATCTTCCCTGAAATTGACAGAAATGAGCATTTTGAGAATCAGTTCTTTCTCCTCTTTGCTAATCCTTACTTGTATTGGGCTCAAATTTGAGCAACCATTGCTGATGAGATTCACCACTTTTAATTTCCTGTCCTCTACTGATAGATCTCCACCATGTGAACAAAAGCCTTCCAATCCCTAGATCCACTGATCCTCCCAAACACTTATTATCCTTCCATTGCCCACCTTCCAACATAATTCTTTTAGAAGTAGGTTATGTCCCTCAAGCAAACTAGACCACCCCTAGGAAGCATGATTGCCTCTTATTGAATTCAGAAAATTGGCCTTCGGGAAATAAATGGCTTTAATTACTTTACACTAGAGATCTTTCGGTTGTTCCAAGAGTCTCCATGCTGTCTTTGCTAGTAGTGCTTTATTGAAGCATAACAGGTCCCTAAATCCTATTCCTCCTTCTGCCTTCCTCCCAGTCAGTTTCTTACAACTCTTTCAATGAATTGATCCCACTTCTCCATTCATAAACCAAAAATGAGAAATTAGGTTGTCAATCTCATTGCATGCTTTTTTTGGAAATAGAAAACAGGTCATAAGGTATGTAGGAATGGAATTTGCAACTGCTTTAATCAAGGTCTCCTTTCTTGCAAATGACAATAGCTTTTGCTTCTACCCTTGTAACTTCAAGCCAATTTTATCTCTTACATAGGCTAGTGAGGCCACCTTAGAGCGATCCTATAGAATTGGCAAACCCAGATACATTCTTACTTGATCAGAGTGCTTAATACCTAGGCATGCTGAGAATGAGTTTCTGACTTTTATAGGAGTATTCGCTAAGAAGAAGACGCTTGGATTTTCCAAATTCATCCTCTGGCCTGATGCCTTATAATATACCTCCAAGATTAGCTTAATAACCTTGCTATTTATCTCATAAGCCCTTATGAACAAAATTGCATCGTCAGTAAAAAAACAATGAGAAAGTGCAGGTGCATTTCTAGCTAACTTTACTCCCATCAGATCTTTATTTTCCATGTGCGACTGGATCATCAATGAAAGTACTTCTAATGCAAGAATAAACATATAAGGTGATGAAGGATCACCTTGTCTTACACCCTTGTCTGGTTTAAATTCATCAACCCTTTGCTCATCCACTTTCAAAATGAATCTTGCTAAAGAGACACATGTTAGTTCTCTATGTGTTTTGATGATAACTGACAATTGTAAACTCAATTTGAAGTTCGTCTTTGGTAAGGTGTAAAACTTATTGTCTAAGGCAAACTTGAGTTTTGGTAGCAAAACTCGAGTTTTGACTTAACAGAGAGTAGCTCAATTTTTACAAAGCAAGCCAAACTCCAGTTTGCATAGACAAACTTGAGTTTGCAAGATATAGAGAGCACTCAAAGTTTTCACAATAAGACAAACTCGAGTTTAGATCAGACAGAAGCTTAAGTGTTTTTCTCAAGGCTTGAAAACTCCAGTCTCATCCTTACAAACTCCAGTTTTTACCTATGAAAAGGATTTTCAAAGTTTCAGGTTTTACTGAAACTCGAGTCTTGGTTTTGAAGACTCGAGTTTGGTTTAAACAGAAATACTCGAGCTGTTACTTGTTTTGTAAACTCCAGTTTTTATTTCAAAGACTCCAGTTTTCTTTTGACAAAAAGATTTCAAAGTTTCAGTTTTCACTGAAACTCGAGTCTAGATTTTGTAGACTCGAGTTTAGAATACACTGAGACACTCGAGTTATTACATGATTTCCAAACTCCAGTTTACACTTGACATAAAGTTTTCAAAGTTTTAGTTTTCACTGAAACTCGAGTCTGGATTCTGTAGACTCGAGTTTAGGACAAACAGAAAGCACTTGAGTTACTACCTGATTTGTAAACTCCAGTCTAGTCAATGAAAACTCCAGTTTGTGCTTACAAAGATATTTCGAAGTTTCAGTTTTCATTGAAACTCGAGTCTAGGTTTTGGAGACTCGAGTTTAGCTCAAACAGAAAGAACTCGAGTTAATGCCTGTTTTGAAAACTCCAGTTTTGTTGATGGAAACTCCAGTTTACACTTACAAAGAGATTTGAAAGTTTCAGTTATTACTGAAACTCGAGTTTTCATATTGGAAACTTGAGTTTGAGTCATATAGAGAGCTATGCAATATTTCAGGTTTTGGAAACTCTAGTCTTGAAGTTTTGGACTTAACTATATTTTCTAATTAAGAACCAAAACTTGAGTTAGTCACTAAATGACTCGAGTTTAGCCATATGTCCAAAATCTCACTCAAGACCAGCTCGCCACTTTCCTCTCTGTAAGAAGTAAAACTTGAGTCAGTTGCTTATCAACTCGAGTTTAGGAAGTTTTCCAAAACATGTTGCTCTCTGGATGAACTCCAAACTCGAGTCTAGCGTTGTAAACTCGAGTTTGTGACGAACAGATTTGTAAAATCAGATGGCGCCAATTTGAGAAAACTTCATGTTTAATATTAATACTTCATATCTTTCATTGCCACTGTTTCTAATGTTATTTAACTAGTTTGCTAGCAAGTTTCAGATGATTTAATGAAGGAAATCAAGAAGATTAAGATTATGAGCTGTAAAACAAGAGTGAGAGAATATGTTGTCTCTTAAAGTGCTCCAACTTGGATTAGCAAATACAACTTTAAGCACAACCTATTCCATCAAGGACAATCAACATTATCTTCAGATTAATAAAGCTCCAGATAACAAGAATGTCTACAACAGATAAGACAAAGATAGAATCCATCTATCAAGAATATTTTCAATGGATTCTCAACAGCTAGTTTCAGAAAAGTGCTCTTCCAACAGCCAAATTCGAAGTGCTCTTTCAACAGCTATATTCTTCATTCAAAGTGTTCTTCTTCAAATATAAATGAAGTCGACGTTCGAAGAAGAAAGACAGAGAACACATTTACAGTGAACAATCTTCAAGTTATTACATTCTTCTATTTCACTTCTGTAAAGTATCTTGTGATACATTTGAGCTTCAGTGTTTATCATTCTCAACTCTTAGAGAGAGTTTCTGTTTTGTTAAGTCACTTGTTTGTAAGAATTTCAAGTTAGGGGACTTGGAGATTGAGAATATCATTGTACAACTTGTAAGGGGGAGTGTATCCTAGTGAGAGGATAACTTTCGAGTACATAGTGTGTAACTTCTTGTGAGTGATAGTGGAAATCCTAGAGAGTCTGGGGACTGGACGTAGGTCAAGGAGTTAGACCGAACCAGTATAAATCTTGCTGTGTCTTGTTCTCTTCTCTCCTTCTCTGCATTATCCTTCTCTAGCGATTAACTTTCAGAATTAAGAAAAAGAATTTTTCAAATCTCCAATTCACCCCCCCTCTTGGTGATTTGCTCCGGTAGAAGAAGAGTACACTGAGAATGACAGAAGACTTGTTACTCTCAATAGCAAGGCCATTCATGTTCTGCAAAGTGCTCTAAGTCATAAAGAGTACTTTCGAATCTGCACTCTCCTATCTGCAAAAGACATGTGGAAAGCTCTGGAGATTGCTCATGAAGATACAGCTGGAATAAAGAAAAATCGAATTAACACTCTCATGACTGAATATGATTTACTTTGTATAAAGTCAGGAGAATCCATTAGAGAATTTCAGCTTAGATTCACTCATCTGATTAATCAACTTGCTGCCTTGGGAAAAGAATATGATCAATGAGTTCAAGTAAGAAAAATTCTAAATGTTCTTACCAAGGAATGGGAAGCAAAGGTAACAGCTATTGAAGAAGCACGTGGTGAATCAATGACATCAGTTGTTGCTCTCTTTGGTAGCTTGTCTGAATACGAAGGAAAGATCAAGTTCAGAAAGGGACTTGATGAAATTGATAGTAAGAACAAGGGAATTGCCCTCAAAACTATCAATGATATCAAAGAATCAGATGATGAGGATAAAGAAGAAGAACTAGGTATGATAGTTCGAAAGTTCAGAAAGTTCTACAAAAAGAACCAAGGTTTCAGAAAGTCTCACAAAGGTGGCTCAAGCTCAAAATGAAAGAAACCTATCATATGCTATGAGTGTGATAAACCTGGCCACATTAAGTTTGAATGCCCTCAGCTGAAGAATAAAGAAAAAGAAAAGAAGAGATTCAGCTCATTCAGAAAGAAAGCATATGTCTCTTTCATTTAGGGAGATAGCTCATCTGATGAAGATGAAGATGATGAGGAACAAACAGCCAACATTTACTTAGTTGCTTAAGAAGAATTTGACAATGAAGAGGTAAGTGATTCTGAACCTACCTTTGATGAATTACTTTTTGAATATAACAATCTTCATACAGAATTTTGAAAGATAGCAAAAGAGCTTATGATTTCGAAAAGAAAAATCAAAGTCTTAGAAGAATAAGCTCAAAATATTTCATCTTCCACTTTCGAAAAGACTAGTGAAAATATTTCTGAAAAAGTCTGTGCAAACTGCTGCATCTTACAGAAAAGAAATGATGACCTTACAAAAACTCTTGAAAAGTTTGCACAAGGTAGTGAGATGTTAAATATCATTTTAAAACAGCAAAGATTTACAAATGATAAATCAGGAATAGGCTATAGACTTGATCTTGATAAAAAGAAAGGTAAGAAGAAGTTTGGTGAAAAATCCTACTTGAACTATTTTCAAAAATTTGTTCATACCTCTAACCCTTTTGCACATTGTAACTACTTCAATAGAAAAGGTCACTCCACATCTTCCTGTTTTCACAAAAAGGAAAGGAGAAATAAACCTGTAGGTAATTATCAATGGGTGCCTAAAGGAACATATGTGTTTTCTAAGGTGCAAGCTAACCCAAAAGGACCCAAGAAAAAGTGGGTACCTAAGGCTTGATCTTCCATATTTCGCAGGTATGTCTAAGAGCATCAAAATCCAACAAATGGTATATTGACAGTGGATGCTCTAGACACATGACAGGAGATCAGTCCAAGTTTGTTGCAATGAGATCAAAAGAAGATGGCAAAGTAACATTTGGAGGGAACCAATCTGGAAAAATCATGGGAATTGGAGAAATTAGGGAAAAGGAAGGCCCTCAAATCAAATATGTTGAAGGACTCTGTCACAACCTCTTGAGTGTTAGTCAAAGTGCAGATAAGAACAACTAGATCATATTTGATTTGGAGGAATGTCTCATTGTCAACAAGGATGATCTTTCACTTGACAAAGGTAAACTCAAAACCTTGTTCAGAGCTTCTAGAGAAGGTAACTGTTATACCTTAAATTTTTCCAACAATAATTTATCTTCTGAAAATTGTTTCATTAGTAACTTAGATGAAAGTTGGTTATGGCACAAACGTTTAGCACATGTCAACATGTTCCAACTTGATAAGTTATTGAAAAATGATTTGGTTATTGGTTTGCCAAAACTTAATTTCAAAAAAGATATGATTTGTGATGCGTGTCAAAAAGGAAAACAAACTAAATCATCCTTTAAATCAAAAACTGAGGTTTCAACTAATAGACCACTTCAATTATTACATATGGATTTAGTTGGTCCAGCTAGAGTGAAAAGCTTTGGTGGAAATCTATATACTCTAGTTATAGTTGATGATTTCTCAAGATATACATGGACTTTATTTTTGTCTACTAAGAATGAAGCATTTGATCAGTTTGTTGTTTTTGCTAAGAAGTTATAGAACAAGAAAGGTTTACTTATTGCAGGAATTCGAACTGATCATGGAGGAGAATTTGAAAATCATGCCTTTGGTCAATTTTGTGAAGCTATGGGCATTGATCACAACTTTTCTGCTCTAAGAACTCCTCAACAAAATGGAGTTGTGGAAAGAAAGAATAGAGTTCTCACAGAAATGGCAAGAGCAATGCTGAATGAAAATCAGACCTCCCAAGTGTTTTAGGCAGATGCAATGAACACAGCTTGCTACATCTCTAACAGAGCATATCTCCAGAAGAAGCTCAACAAAACTCCATATGAACTATACAAGGGAAGAAAGCCCAACATAGCCCATCTGCACATCTTTGGATGCAAATGTTTTATTCACAAGAATGGTAAGGAAAACTTAGGTAAATTTGATTCTAAAGTTGATGAAGGTATATTTCTTGGCTACTCATCTAGAAGTAAAGCACATAGGGTATTTAATCATACTACTAGAACTATAGAAGAATCAATCCATGTTGTTTTCTGTGAAACTAATCCTAACAAATCCATGGTTGATGATGATGATGAATTTCAAAACCAGTCTTCTTCAAAAATTCCTTTTGTTTCAACAAACTCTGAAAATGATTTCGAAAAGGAACCAAAAGTTGAATCTGAACATGATTGTGAAAACTCTGGTCAAACTCAACCAAAAGCTTGAAAATACAGTAAGAGTCATCCACTGGATCAAGTTATAGGTGATACAAATCAAGGAGTTAGGACTAGAAGAAGTATTTTAAATGAAGTTACTTTTTCAGCCTTTATTTCAGAAATAAAACCCTCTATTGAAGAAGCCCTTTTACACAATGATTGGGTGATAGCAATGTAAGAGGAACTACATCAATTTGAAAGAAATCAAGTTTGGGAATTGGTACCTAGGCCTAAAGACCATCCAGTCATTGGCACCAAATGGGTATTCAAAAACAAACGTGATGAGTCTGCGATCATTATCCGCAACAAGGCAAGATTGGTTGCAAAAAGGCTATAATCAAGAAGAAGGAATTGATTATGAAGAAACTTATGCTCCAGTGGCAAGATTGGAAGCCATAAGAGTTCTTTTAGCCTTTGCATGCATTAATGGTTTTAAACTTTATCAAATGGATGTGAAATCAGCATTTCTAAATGGTTTTACTCAAGAGGAAGTTTATGTCGAACAACCTCTTGGCTTTAAAGATGAATTTCATACAGAACATGTTTCAAATTGAAAAAGGCTTTATATGGTCTTAAACAAGCTCCTAGAGCTTGGTATGAAAGACTAAGTAAATTTCTCCTTGATCATGGATTTGTAAGAGGAAAGGTAGATACTACTCTATTCATTAAAAGTAATAAGCTTAATGAAATCCTCATTGTACAAATCTATGTAGATGATATAATTTTTGGTGCTACTAATGAATCCTTGTGCAAGGAATTCTTTAAGACTATGCAGGGCGAATTTGAAATGTCAATGATGGGGACCTCAACTACTTTCTTGGTCTTCAAATCAAGCAACGCAAGAATGCCATATTTATTTCTCAGACCAAGTATTTAAAAGACTTGCTCAAGAAATATGGTCTTCAAAATTGCAATGGGGCTGACACACCAATGAGTTCAATTGCTGCCTTAGATGCTGATGAGAAGGGAAAGGATTTCAACATCACAAGATATAGAGGCATGATTGGATCATTGCTCTACTTGACAACAAGTAGACCAGACATCCAATTCAGTGTAGGGATGTGTGCTCGATTCCAATCATCTCCAAAAGAGTCTCATGCTGAGTATGTTAAAAGAATTTTTAGATATCTGCATGATACAGAAGAATTGGGATTATGGATTCCCAAAGGTCAACCTGAACATCTGGTAGCATATTCAGACTCAGATCATGCTGGATATAAGACAGATAGAAAAAGTACAAGTGGCCAATGTCAATTTCTTGGTGGTTCACTTGTCTCTTGGTTCAACAAGAAACAAACTACTGTCTCAATATCATCAACTGAAGCTGAATACATTGCTGCCTCAAGTTGTTGTTCTCAAGTATTATGGCTAAAACAACAACTTCAAGACTTGGGCATGCACTTCAAAGAAATCCCAATCTTGTGCGATAACACAAGTACAATAAGCTTGGCAAAGAATCCTGTCCATCATACAAGGACCAAGCATATTGATATCAGACATCATTTCATTCGAGATCATGTTCAAAAGAAAGATGTCAAAGTGATATTCATTCCTTCTCATCAACAGCTAGCAGACATCTTCACAAAGCCACTTGCAAAAGAACAATTCATCTTTATAAGAAGAGAATTGGGAATGGTAAATCCTAATGAGTTGTGAGTTTTCTCTACCCCAATGTTAGTTAATTAAGTATTTTCATGATTATTTTATACTAACTTAAGCATCGGAGTGTTTAGTTCTGTTTTTGCAGGATGTTTAATTACTAATGTTTGCTGTCAATATGAAGCAAACTCGAGTTTAAAGAATGAAACTCGAGTTTATCAGGGACAGAGAGCTACTGAGTTTGAGGAACCAGCCCAAACTCAAGTCATTAAGTGACTGACTCGAGTCTTCAGCAGACAGAGACCAACTAAAGTTTTGAAGTAGTTCAAAACTCGAGTCATTAAGTGAGTGACTCGAGTCTTCACCAGACAGAGAGCAACTTGAAGTTTCGAAGAAATTCAAAACTCGAGTCAGTAAATATTAACTTGAGTTTTGACGGGGATTCAAGGATTCACACATACATCCTTGAAGTCATGGTAAGCCTAAACTCATGTAAACTCGAGTCAGTTAGTTTGAAACTCGAGTCTACAACGCTCTATATATATATATATATCACCAGACAGAGAGCAACTTGAAGTTTCGAAGAAATTCAAAATTCGAGTCAGTAAATATTAACTTGAGTTTTGACGGGGATTCAAGGATTCACACATACATCCTTGAAGTCATGGTAAGCCTAAACTCATGTAAACTCAGTTAGTTTGAAACTCGAGTCTACAACGCTATATATATATATATATATATATATGTTTACTGTGACTGTTCATTTACTATTCTCAAAACTTAAGTCTTGCCCTAGGATTTTCTCTTGTCTCCCTCTGCTTCATCCTCAATCTCACTCTCTTAAACCAAAAATGGCCTCTAATCAATCCTCCAGACCTTTCCAAGATAATGAAGGTTCTAGGTCTCCATCGCCCTCTCCTCTACAGAGACAATCAAGAAAGAAATCCATTCCTACCCACAGACCAATGAGGAGCAAAATGATTCCTAGAAAATTCGCATTAGGGATTGATCAACAAATCCCAGGCGTTCCTCATACCTTTCTCGCCTCAAAAGGAGTCACCATCTAAGAGCCAACAGGGGAGTAAACGAGAAAGAAACCAGACCTTGTTTCTGGTAGAGGGAAGGAGAAGGTTGCAGAACCTTCAAAAACCTCCAAGAGAAAGAGGACTGAGAAAAGTCAAGCATCCTCCAAGGCTCAATCTTCTGTCGTTTCGTCCACTGCTCAACAAACTGATCAACCCTCTCAGGAACCTCCTACGGTACCAAATGCCCTCCTAAAAATCTATAATCATAACACCCCTCCACCTGGTTTTATTACTGTAAATATTGTTCTATCAGATGAATTAGGGGCTAAGTTCAAAGAAAACTATGTCAAAAAGCCTTTTTGCCCAGTCGTGTCAGTCAATTTTGAAAATTTGAAGGAGTGTAATCTTGACCTTTCCCCTTGGCTTAATCAATTTGAATCTCTCCTTTCAATCTCTGCTCCTTACACTTCAAATCTTATAAGAGTCTTTTATTTCAATATGGATTGGGATAATTTGGAAGATTGTGATCAAATTCTGGTTGAAGAGAGACTCTCTACCACAGTGAGAGGAGTAAAAATCACCATATCTGCTGCCATCCTCAATACCATCCTAAAAATTGAGAACCCTCCTCCTCTTCACTCATTCAATTTTACTAATAGGCAGTGCTTTGAAATTTTAAAACCAAATGAATTTGTTTTTGACGCTTAATTGGTTTCTCTCCACATTTCCCCTGCCTCTATGTCTCCCATATATCGTACCTTGTGGTACATTTATTCGAGAAATCTAGTTTAAAAGGGAGGGAATTTCACACATTTCACTCAGAGAGATTATCAACCCTTTGCTACCATTGTAGATAAACAACCAATCAATGTAGGGCAATGGGTATTTCAAGAGATGGTGAAGTTCAAATTCGGATCCAGAAAATCTTCTCATGTTCCCTTTCCTTCCCTAATATCTGTGATCCTCTACTATTTCAAAATTTGGCCTCTTGGTGGTGCTGATACGATCCAGAAACCTCCAAAATTTGGAAAGCCCCAACTGCACTTAATGAAAATCAGCTTCAATGATGAAGGCTCTGGACACTCAAGGGCACCTTATAAGGTAAGAGCCTCTTATGCTCGAGCTCAAGAAGCTCAATCAGCTGCTCCACCTCCTCATACCTTTCTTCCTTTTGATCTCACTGCCAAAATCCAGGAGATTGTTGATGCTGCCATTACCAGATTAGCTATAAACATTGAAACTGAGGTTGCAAAGATAGTGGCCAAGCTCACCAAGACCAATACAGCCTTGACAGAAGCTCAAGATGCAATGAAGATGCAACTGGACCAAGTTATGAAACATTTCAACATCCCTTGGGTCTGCATCCTTTTTTGGCACTACTTCTGCTCCAGCCACCACTACCTCTCAGACACCTCATCCTTTGACTCCTCTAGTTAATCCAACAATTGATCCTACACCCTCTTTTGCTGATGACAAAGGCGGAGAGAAAACTGAAGAGTAAGAACAAACTTGAGTCTTGAGTTTACACTTGACAGAAAGTTTTCAAAGTTTTAGTTTTCACTGAAACTCGAGTCTGGATTCTTGAGACTCGAGTTTAGGACAAACAGAAAGCACTCAAGTTACTACCTGATTTGTAAACTCCAGTCTAGTCAATGAAAACTCCAGTTTGTGCTTACAAAGATATTTCGAAGTTTCAGTTTTCACTGAAACTCGAGTCTAGGTTTTGGAGACTCGAGTTTAGCTCAAACAGAAAGAACTCGAGTTAATGCCTGTTTTGAAAACTCCAGTTTTGTTGATGGAAACTCCAGTTTACACTTACAAAGAGATTTGAAAGTTTCAGTTATTACTGAAACTCGAGTTTTCATATTGGAAACTTGAGTTTGAGTCATATAGAGAGCTATGCAATATTTCAGGTTTTGGAAACTCTAGTCTTGAAGTTTTGGACTTAACTATATTTTCTAATTAAGAACCAAAACTTGAGTTAGTCACTAAATGACTCGAGTTTAGCCATATGTCCAAAATCTCACTCAAGACCAGCTCGCCACTTTCCTCTCTGTAAGAAGTAAAACTTGAGTCAGTCACTTATCAACTCGAGTTTAGGAAGTTTTCCAAAACATGTTGCTCTCTGGATGAACTCCAAACTCGAGTCTAGCGTTGTAAACTCGAGTTTGTGACGAACAGATTTGTAAAATCAGATGGCGCCAATTTGAGAAAACTTCATGTTTAATATTAATACTTCATATCTTTCATTGCCACTGTTTCTAATGTTATTTAACTAGTTTGCTAGCAAGTTTCAGATGATCTAATGAAGGAAATCAAGAAGATTCAGATTATGAGTTGTAAAGCAAGAGAGAGAGAATATGTTGTCTCTTAAAGTGCTCCAACTTGGATTAAAGAAATACAACTTTAAGCACAGCCTATTCCATCAAGGACAATCAACATTATCTTCAGATTAATAAAGCTCAAGATAACAAGAATGTCTACAACAGATTAGACAAAGACAGAATCCATCCATCAAGAATATTTTCAGTGGATTCTCAACAGCTAGTTTCAGAAAAGTGCTCTTCCAACAGCCAAATTCGAAGTGCTCTTTCAACAGCTATATTCTTCATTCAAAGTGTTCTTCTTCAAATATAAATGAAGTCGACGTTCGAAGAAGAAAGACAGAGAACACATTTATAGTGAACAATCTTCAAGTTATTACATTCTTCTATTTCACTTCTGTAAAGTATCTTGTGATACATTTGAGCTTCAGTGTTTATCATTCTCAGCTCTTAGAGAGAGTTTTTGTTTTGTTAAGTCACTTGTTTGTAAGAATCTCAAGTCATTTGGATCTTGTTCCTTAGCCTTCTTTGTACAACTATACTATGGAAAAATTTGGTAATTCTGTCTCCACAAGTAACCCATGTGACTCTAGACATCTGCCACCAGTATGATTTCTCCTTCCACCAAGCTACTTCAATCTGCCTAATCATTTCCTTAGATATTACAAATGAATCAGCAATCATCACCCCCATATTACACTCCTTTAGTTTATCCCTTAGTTGCACAATCTCTTTCCTAAAGTTAGGAAATTGTTGCTTACTCCAAGATATCAACTTCTTTTGGCAAGCATTTAATCTTCTAATCAGATCCCTTACACTATCTACTTCCACATCTTCTACATTCCCCCAACCCTCCCTCATTGTTGTTAGATATGATTAGTTTTGATGATGTCTTATATATGCCATTGGAAAAGAGAAAAAAGTTTGTATACTATATTTATCCTCTTCATTGATGAATTCTTGAATTTTAATGTAGAATCAATTATGTAAAGATCAATCATGAAGAAGATCAATGAGGTCAAGACTGTAGATGAGGATAAGGAAAAGTAAGAGAAGGAAAGGAGGAGAGATTGAAGAAGAAAGAACTTTGAATGGAATACTCTTATTCAAGATCAGCTCAAGCTCATTCATAATCAAGCAAGAAGAAATTGAAGAAGAGGAAATATTAAAGAAGATGATAAGCAAAGACAAATGATGAAGTTTGGTCAAGATGGAAGATGAAACATGGAAGAAATTGATGAGAATATCATTACACAAGTTTCAAGATTTGTTATAAAAGTGACCTTGATTAAATGGATGTCAGAGTGGGGTATTTCAGAGTTAAAGACAGTGAAAATCGGGTTCTGGAAGTCAATACTCGAGTTTTCAGGTCAAAACTCGAGTATACAAGCTTACTGGAAAAATTTGCTTCTGGATGAAAAAACCTTGGTTTTGAAAACCACAGTTTCGAAAACCAAGGTTTAGGTCAACTCGAGTTTTCAAGTCAAATTTGAGCTATGGAGGTCAAAACTCGAGTATGAGAATCAATACTGGAGTATGGAACTTAAAGTATTCAAGTATCGGGTGATTTCAGCCTCTTTGCTCTTCTGGACACAACAAAACTTGAGTTTCCATTTTAATACTCAAGTTTCCAGCTCCTTCAGCAACTCTGCTCACCTCTGTTCTACGATCAGAATGGGCGAAGTCTAGTAATTCGATGATATCTCCTGAACCAGACATCAGAATGAGGTGAAATCAAATTTGGCTAAAACTAGACATCTAATGCATCATCTTGACAAAGTTTCAAGTCCAAAGAAGATCAGATCAAAGAGATTTGAATTTCCAAAGTTGGATCAAATGTTAACGCCACACTTCAGAACGAGCTTCAGTGTTTTGAGTGTAACTCTCAATCTACAAATCGAAATGAGCTAAAATCGGTGGCATTGGAAAGAAGGCTCATAAAGCTTTCCATCAAGTCTTGATTCAACAGGAATGAAGATTAGACCAGAGAGATGTAGTCTTCGAAAGTTGACTGACGGTTCAGAACTTTGCAAAAACGCTGGTTAAGAACAAGACTACATTCAGTGGATCATAACAAATGAATTCCAACAAATTAAGATCTGAATCTTGTTGCATTGGAATGAAGATACAAGGAGCTGTATGAGGATTATTGGTTTGCCAAAATTAAAGCGATATCAAGTCAGAAGGCAACCAAAGTGTTGAACAAGTTGAAAACTCAAGTTTACAAATGAATACTCAAGTATAGATCAGATAGAGAGCTATGAACGTTAGTGGATCCTCAATACTCGAGTATGGGAAGCAAAACTTGAGTTTCGGGCAGACAAAGATGAATATGAAGTAATGCTACAAGCTCAATACTCGAGTTTCCAAATCAATACTCAAGTTTATATCGTCTCTTCAAAAAATTCAAGAATCGGAAAATCTTGAATCTAATCTAGATCATCCAGAAACTTATCCACATGATCTATAACATTTATTATCATCATTTAAATGATTTCTCGACATGTTTCAGAGGATCAAACAAGGAATTTCATGAAGACCAAGTTGCTGAGCTGTCAAGTTGAAAAAGCAAAATAACGGCTATATTTTTGCAACTTTCATACCCTCAACGTCTTCATTCTGAACATCTACATTCTCAACAGTCAGAACACCTTCATCCATAAATAGAATTGGATTCAAAACGTAAGAAGGTGGTGTAGTGAGCTTACAATGTTATAATGCCGAAATACTGATCTGCCCTTTCACTCTGTTTTCCATGCTTTCTATGTTTAACCTTTAGAGAGTGAAATGTATTCCTATGTGCTTCAGTGTGTATCATAACCACTTCTATGAGAGAAGATATATTGTAAACCATATTTTCTGAGAGATACTCAAGGTTAGGTGACCTTTGAGTGGGAAATTGGTTGTAACCTTACGTGAAGTAAGGGGGAGTCTCCGAGGGAGATTGTGAAGGTTTTACAAGTACCTGGAGAAACTTGTGGGGTATAAAGGCTTGTCTCTTATGCCTGGATAAACAAGGAGAGTGTAAAGGCTTGTCTCTTGTGCCTGGATAAACAAGGAGAATAGAGAAAAGCTCAGGGTGCCTGAGGACTGGATGTAGGTCAAGGTTGGACCGAACCAGTATAAATATGAGTTTGCAATCTTCTTCCCTTAACTCTTTACTTATAGCATACATGTTTGATTGATTGCTTATAGATTTATAACTCTTTAGTATCATTCAAACTGATCTCAACGAATTGTGAAAAATTTTTTAAAGATTGCAAGAATTTTTATCTTCACCCAATTCACCCCCCTCTTGGGTTCAGCCACATTTTTCAACTGTCTGCAAGAAATCATTATGCTGCACCCATATAGCCTCAAACTGAAAGGCTCATATTCCTTTAACTTCTCGATAACACAATCAACCAGCAAGGCATGATGATCTGGACCGATTGGATCCACATGAAACACTAGAGCATGATCAAATTCATCTCTAAATTGCGCATTGCCAAGCGCCCTATCCAGCCTTTCCCTCACCATACCATTAGCCCTCCTATTACACCAAGTGAACTTGGAGCCCTTAAACTCTAAGTCTATTAAGCTATAGCCATACAACAGACTCTGGAAGTTGATGATCTTTTGCAAAGATCTTGGGTTACCACCCTCCTTTTCATCTTGGGATAGAAAGTTATTAAAATCTCCCACTGCTAACCATGATACCTTTATGTTTGCTGCTAGTTTCCTCAAAATATTCCAAGTAATTTGTGGTTCTCCTTCCTTATGGGGACGATAGACAAAAGAAATCAGTTTGGGCATGTTTAGACTATCAGATTCCACCAACGCATGGATGATATTTTTAGATTTATATATCACTGAAAGATCAATTGAATCATGCCACCACGCCGCCAGATTACTAGATAACCCTTTTGGTTTAACAACTTGCTCCTGATTAAATCCACATTTTATCCTAATTCTTCTCAACTTTTCACTGCTCATTTTTGTTTCCATTAAGAAGATAATTGAGGGATGAAACTTATTCACCATATCCCTCAAATTCTTAACTGTCAAGGTTCTTCCTAAACCTTGACAGTTTTAGGACAGAAGTATCATGGCTCTTTGGTGGCTGTTAATGGCCAGCCACCATTGCCTGCAACTATTCCTTTTCTTTTTCCACCTCTTATAGTTCTGAAAATGAATCATGTTTCCATTTTGAGCCTTCTGCTATGTTTTCTTTCTCATTTTCCAGTTCCATATCTTCTTCCTCACTGCTTACTTTCATCTCCTTGTTCTTCCTTTTAGCACTTTTATGGATCTTGGAATCCTGTGAATTGCTTTGTTGAAAGTTAGAACTGTGAATCATCAAAACATGCTAATTTTTCCTTATGAACTATTGATGTAGATATACTCACTTCAACTAGACTCACCTCTACTAAGATGGGTTCATTTTGCTAAGGGACTACTTCTATTTTTATTTCAAGTTAGCTTCAAACACATGCTTACAAGGGAAAATTCAAAAGTTTAAAGTATATGTCAATTTAGTTCATCAATTTTTTATGATCTTTTCTGAAAATTTTAATATATATATATATATATATATATATATATATATATATATATTAAAATTATCCTATTAATTATAATTTTAAATTTCCTTTTTATCAATTAAACAAATAGTAAAATACAACAACCTCCTATCTATTTCTCAAAATTAAATAGACCTCACTTTATTTAAAAAAAATTATATCCACCTTCTTTAAAACCAAAATATATGTTATATAAATCTTCGTTTTAAGTTTGAGATTCAACTTCCATTCACCTAAAATGAAAAAAATAATTTTAATATATATTTTAATATTTTTTTTATTTTATTAAATTTATTACCGTATTATAGTTAGTTAATTTTTTCTTTATAATTTTTTTAATAAACTTAAAATTTTCATCTCGTTTATTTATTAAAAAACTAATTATGGTGTAATGGTTTGAATGCATATGTTGGTTAAAGTGTTTTACAATTACACAAAACACACACATATTTTCAATGAAGTTATAAAATTACAATATAATTCCAAGATTCATATATTCATATATTGTAATTCAAAATTTCAAATATATTTCATTAAACACATGTTTTGTTTTGGGTACATGGGTTAATTCCTTAATTGTCACTTTGGTGCAGAATGTTTTGGGCTTATGGCCCGGCCAAGATGAAATCTGAAGTTTTTATTTTGCCATATTCTACACTACATTTTATTGCCTCAATAAAATCTCTGCAGAATGTTCAGAAACTACCCTGTTTTAGTTGGAAAAAAGGTCGGCCACTCTTATTAAGAGGGGGTTGATTCTAGAGCTGGTCAAAGCGTTGTGAGAGGTATCCTAACTCATTCGTGCTTAGGTAAATGCTTGAGAGTAATAGACGACTTGCTCTGTCCAATATTGATATAACCTAAGAAGAAGGGAGATTTCGTCTAGCCATTGGATTGTGGGTGAGCCCAACCCCGACTCTTTTCTAAAATTCTTACAAAAAAGAAAAACACAAAGAATGTTTATAAACCTTTAGAATAATCTTTAGATCTCCTTGGAAAATATTGTCATTCGTAAAGCACCATATCTACTATTTGTGGCCAGATTCCCATCAAGAACTTATGTAAGTAAATAATCTGTATTTCTTGATTCATTCATGTACAATGATCTATATATATATATATACAAGTAGGGAGAGCCACACTCTTAAAGGTTCATTAAGGCTAATTATGGGGAATCCCTAAATCAGGGGGATTGACATGAATTAGAGGGATTGATATTGATAACGTATATTGATTTCCTAACACTCCCCCTTAAGTTGGAGCATATATATTAATCATGCCCAACTTGTTACAAAGGAACTCAACCCACGTCACATTTAAAGCTTTTGTTAAAGGATCTGCTAACTGGTCATTTAATCGCACATGCCCTAAAGATATAACATTCTCTTTAATCTTGCCACGAATAAAGTGGTAGTCGATTTCAATATGTTTTGTACGTTTATGGAACACGGAGTTTGATGCGATATGAAGTGTTGCTTTATTGTCACACTATAGGTTTGCAGGTAATGTCGTGGTAATGCCGATTTCTTTCATGAGTTGAAATACCCACAAAATTTCTTATGTTGATTGTGACATAGCTCTGTATTCTGCCTCTGCACTTGATTTTGACACAACCCCTTGTTTCTTACTTCTTTAAGATATCAAGTTTCCACCAACAAAGACACAGTAACCTGTAGTGGATCGTCTTGTGGCCTTAGATCCTGCATGATCCGCATCACAAAAACATTCAACTCTAGTGTGCCCATAATCTGAATAGAGAAGGCCACGACCTGGGGAACCTTTCAAATAGTACAAGATATGCTCTAATACTTCCCACTGTGCCACTGTTGGAGATACCATGAATTGTCTAAGCACACTGATTGAGAAAGTTATATCCTGTCGAGTTACTGTCAGGTAATTCATCTTCCCAATGAGTCTTCTATACCTCTCCAGATATGCAAATGGCTTCAGTTTCTCTGGATCAATTTTCTTCTTTAAGTCATCAAGAAGTTCATCAAACATGTTATCATTAAGATCCAAGAATGGATTCAGAATCATGGGAATGTTGCTTGGTGCAACTCCAAGCTTTCTAGTCTCCTTTAACATGTCAAGAACATACTTCCTCTGAGTCAAAAGAATGCCCTTCTTGCTTCTCAATACTTCAATACCAAGGAAGTACTTTAACAGGCCTAAGTCTTTTGTTTGAAACTGGGAGTTAAGGAAGACTTTAAGCTCTGAGATTCCAGAGATGTTACTCCCAGTAATTACAATGTTATCGACATATATTGCTAGAAGAATCATGCCTGCATCAGATTGCTGATAGAATACAGAATGATCACTTTTACTTTGGTCCAAACCAAACTTCTTGACCACACTAGAAAACCTATTAAACCATGCATAAGGACTTTGCTTTAAACCACACAATGACTTGTGAAGATAACACACTTTCCGATGCTCCCCTTGAGCAACAAACCCCGGTGGTTGCTCCATATATACTTCCTCAAGAAGATCACCATTTAAAAAGGAATTCTTAACATCAAACTAATGCAAATCCCACTGATAGGTGGCAGCCAAAGAGATAAGGAGACGGACGGATGTAAGCTTAGCCACAGGGGAGAAATGTTGGCTATGATTAGTTTTGATGATGTCTTATATAGGTGCCTTTAGCAAAAGCAAAGAGTAAAAAGCTTATACAATATACATTGTCTAATTGCTATATTTAATGTAGATTTATTCATGTGGAGAAAGAACTAGAGAAGAGAAGAAAGGAAGAATTGATTCATGGAAAATAATCAAGAAGAGAGAAGAAAGAAAGAAGAACTTGATGAATGGCTTGAGAAAATCATTATACAAGTTCTAAGATTGATTCTTGAAGTTTCCACGATCAAGTGGAAGTTGGAATGGATCAATTCGGAGTTAAAATGAGCAAGTTGAAGCTTCCGGATGATTAATGATCAACTTACTCCAGTAATACACATATTACTCCAGTCATATATGTGTATTTTTGTGTTGTTACTCTAGTTACCATGCATTACTCTAGTTATATATGTGGTCTGGTTGCTCATTACTCCAGTAGTCACTTAGCTACTGCAGTAATATACATGTTTTAGGAGCTCAATCTGTTTCTACTCGACATTACTCCAGTAATCATTAACCTACTGCAGTAATGATTCAAACAAAAAGCATCTGATACGAAATTACTGCAGTAATCCTCACGTTACTCCAGTAATACAAGTGTTTCAGCAACTCTGTTCTTGTTTCAGCTGGGCGGCCTTCAGTAAATCAATGATATCTCCCAAACCAGAGATCGGAATGAGGTGAAACCAATGTCATATGAAACTAGACATCCAATACAAAATCTTGACAAAAATTCAGGTCCAAAGAAGATCAGATGAGAGAGCTATAAATTTTTTAAGTTGCCCCATCTGTTAACATCACTCAGCAGACCAAGGTTCAATAATCTGAACATATCTCACAAACTACATATCGGAATAAGCTGAAATCAGTGGCATATGAAACTAGACTCACACACCTTTCCAAAAACATCAAGATCACAAAAAACAAAGATCAAATGAGAGATATGATTTTTGGAAGATCAGTGTCTGTTCAGAATTCTAGAACTGATCCTCAAACAAGTGAAGAATTGTGATAACTCCAGTCATACTATGTGCTAGTGTAGTAAAACATGTCCAGAGAGGAATTAAGCCCTTTGTTATTGCAGTCATATAAATGCTACTGCAGTAGATCAAAGACAGAGAGGAAATGACTCCAATTCAACTCCAGTTGTCACTTACTTACTCCAATAAGTAGTTACTTTCAGTCATTTTCAAATGGAACCTGATAGTCTAAGAAATGTGTGAATGCATTACTCCAATAAGTTCATTGTTACTCCAGTAATCGTGGCTCCAGTAGTCACTTAGGTACTCCAGTAACTCGCTACTCTCAGCCCTTCTCTGATGAAACCCGATAACCTAAGAATCATGAAGACGCATTACTCCAGTAACTACTTAGTTACTCCAGTTATCTTGAGACTTACAATAGAGTTACTCCAGTTATCAATATGCTACTCCAGTCAAACCTATCACAGAAACGACATGAATCTCAGTTACTCCAGTAACTAAATGATTACTCCAGTAATCTCGAAGACAGAAGCAAAATGCACCTCAGTTACTCCAGTAACTAAATGATTAATCCAATAATCTCGAAGACAGAAGCAAAATGTACCTTAGCTACTCCAGAAACTAAGTCATTACTCCAGTAATGTGAAGACAGATTTCGAGAAAGCTTCGAAAATATCAGCAAAACACTGTGCTCGTAAAATGGAAATCATTGATTATGATTTCATTACTTCATATCTTGACTTACTATTATTCCTAACATTGTTTAAACAATTTTCTAGTAAGTTTCAGACGATCAAATGAAGATCTACATTAAGAATCAGATGCTGAGCTGTAAAGCAGAAGACGCACTACGTGATGCCAACGAGGATGTCAGAGAATATCTACAACTGGGTTTAAACAAATAAGACCATTCCTCTGTTGCCCATTCTAATAAAGGAAGATTAATATTATCTTCAAATTAAATATACTGCAGATTTAGAAAGCCAGAAACATCACTGGAATAAGAAATCAAGTACGCTCCAAGCCATACTCTCGGTGGACTTTCAACATCAAAATTTTCAGTGGAGCTCCAACAGTCAGATTTTGATCAATATTATCTTCAAATTGATTATCCTCTAGATCAAAAGACTGTCAACCATTTTTGGGACCAAAAAGCAAAAATCAAGGATGCTCAAATAAATCATACACTCAGTAGGCTTCCAACGTAAACTTTCTTGGTGGACTTGCAACAGAAGATTTCTTAGTGAATTTCCAACAGCAAATTTTCTCAGTGGATTTCCAACGTTCACATTCTGGATAGAAGATTCAAATGGTCCTTTTCAACTATAAAAAGACTAGAAACGAAGACACAAGTAAGTAACAGAGTAAGAACAGGGACGTGAGCCTTACACAGTAAAAAATTCTAATATTCTAACGTCTGCTTCATCTACTCTCTGAATATCTCAATGATCATATATTTACCTTAGAGAGTGAGATTATTTGTATTGCGCTTCAGTGTTTATTCACTTACTTATGAGAGAGAAGATTCATTGGAATCATCCTATCATTCTGAGAGTTACTCAAGATTGGGTGATCTTGAGTGGGAAACACATTGTGTTGATTACAGCTTGTGAGGGGAGTGAATCCTAGTGAGAGGATTACTTCGAGTACAGAGTGTGTAATCAAGCAAGTGTATTGATTACAGTTTGTAAGGGGGAGTAAATCCTAGGGAGAGGATTACTTCAAGTACAGAACATGTAATCAAGCTCAAAGCAGATAGTGGATTGAAAATCTCAAGTGAAGCTTGAGGACTGGACGTAGGTCAAGGATTGGACCGAACCAGGATAAATCATAGTTTGCATACTCTCTTCCCTTATCTTTTACATTTCCAGTACATGCTTATATTTGGATATCTAACTGTTGATTAACAAGTTGCAAAAAATTTTTAAAGTTATCTAAAGTTTTATCAAACACCCAATTCACCCCCTCTTGGGTGATAGCCAAATCAACAAGAAAGTTTCTGAATAATCAATGCCATAAGTTTGAGCATACCCTTTTGCAACAAGTCGAGCCTTCAACCGATCTAAGGAACCATCAGCCTTAGTTTTGACAATAAACACCTATTTCCAACCAATGGCCTTCTTCCCAGGGGTAAATCAACAATGGTTCAGGTACCAGCCATATCAAGGGCCATCATTTCTTCTTCCATCGCTGCACGCTAACTCGGGTGAGTTAAAGCTTGATGAAGGGTATGAGGGGTAGATATGGACTCAAGAGTGGTCAGAAAGGGGATGGGAAACAGGGACAATCGCTTGTAGGAGACAAACGATGAGATAAGATAAGTACAATTAGTGTAGTGCTTGGGAGGACAAGAAGGACGGGTACCTTTGCAGAGGGTTATAGGAAGGTCAATAGATGGGTCATCAGTAGTGTTGGATCTGGCTATCACCCAAGGGGGGGTGAATTGGGTGTTTGATAAAACTTTAGGAACTTTCAAAAAACTATTCGCAACTTATAAATCAACAGTTAGATATTCAAATATAGGCATGTACTGGAAATGTAAAAGATAAGGGAAGAGAGTATGCAAACTGTGATTTATCCTGGTTCGGTCCAATCCTTGACCTACGTCCAGTCCCCAAGCTTCACTTGAGATTTTCAATCCACTATTTGCTTTGAGCTTGATTACACGTTCTGTACTAGAAGTAATCCTCTCACTAGGATTCACTCCCCTTTACAAACTATAATCAATACACTTGTTTGATTACCCACTCTGTACTCGAAGTAATCCTCTTACTAGGATTCACTCCCCTTACAAGTTATAATCAACACAATGTGTTTCCCACTTAAGTCACTCAATCTTGAGTATCTCTCACATAAATTGATTCACAATGAATCTTCTCATTCAGAAGTGAATGAATAAACACTGAAGCACAATACAAATCATTTCACTCTCAATGATAAGCTATGTAGGCATTAAGAACAGAGAGTAAATGATGTGAAAATCAGAGTATTAGCATGTTGAAGGTGTAAGCTTGTTCTCTACGTTTTTCATGTCTGTGGAGTCTTCAAGTCTTTAGGTATTTATGCTAGTTGAAGCTTTTGAACGTTACAGATCCATTCAGACTTTGATTCATTCAAAAATCTAGCTGTTATGACCATATCTGTCAGATATAGCTGTTGGAAATATTCTTGATGGAGAGGTTCTGCATTTGTCCCAACAGTTGCTGACAGAGATCTTATCAAGAATATAAACAATTAGAAGATAATACTAATCTCCTTTTACAGAATGGGCAACGTTTGGGCTTCTTTGTTTGTTTATTCCAAGTTGCAGACAGCTTCTGACATGTATGCTGGACACCATATTGACTTTACAGGTCATCATTTGAATTTGAACGTTTTTCATGTAATCCTTCGTTTGATGATCTGAAACTTACTAGAAAATTGATTAAATGAGATTAGGAACCAGTAGTAATAGATGATATGAAGTTTGTAAATCATTCAGGAAGATTTCGCAAATCCGATCAAAGTGTTTGTAAAACAGAGCGTCTTAGGCTTGAGTTTGTTCATGCAAACTTGAGTTTATTTCCTTAGGCTTGAGTTTGCTTCAGTTAAAAGACCTTTAAAAACTCTTGATCTGCTATAGGCTTGAGTTTATAACTTTATGCATGAGTTTCCTATCTTGAAAACATCTTTAAAAGCTCTTTGTAAGTGACAAACTCGAGTTTGTAAAATGTAGGCTCGAGTTTGAACGTTTTGAAAAGCTTTGAGAAACTTTCTGTGTGAAGTAGGCTCGAGTTTACATGTCCAGGCTCGAGTTTAATCGACTTGGATATCTTTGATAGCTCTCTGTCTGAGCTAGGCTCAAGTCTATTAGTTTTAGGCTCGAGTTTGTTGAATATCATATCGTGACTAGGTCTCTGTCTGAGTCAAACTCGAGTTTATAAGTGATAGGCTCGAGTTTGTGACATCCTGAATTTTTCAGTCAACTTCCAAAGGCCATATCTCCCTCGTCTGAACTCTGTTTTAGTTGAATTAAGTATCAATGGAAAGCCCAATGAGTCTACTTTCATATGCCACCGATTTCAGCTCATTTCAATGTGTAGATTGTGAGATATCCTTAAATTACTGAACCTTGGTTTGCTGAGTGACGTTAACAGATGGGTCAACTTCAAAAATTTATAACTCTCTCATATGATCTTCTTTGGGCATGAAAATTTGTCAAGATAACCATTGGATGTCTAGTTTCAGCCAAATTTAATTTCACCTCAATGCGATTCTTGGTTTAGGAGATATTGTCAAATTACCAAAGGTCGCTCAGCTGAAACATGAAACAGAGGTGGACAAAGTTGCTGGAAACCCGTCAGGCTCGAGCCTATAAGTATAGGCTCGAGTTTGCTCAGGCTAGAAGAGCCAGAATCGCTAGAAAACATCCAGGCTCGAGTTTGTTCACACCAGGCTCGAGTTTACATGTTTAGGCTCGAGTTTGCTCGTACCAGAAGAGTCAGAACTGCTTGAAAACATCCAGGTTCGAGTCTATAAGTGATAGGCTCGAGTCTATTCACACTAGACTCGAGTTTACATGTTTAGGCTCTAGTTTAAATGTGCCAGAGGAGCCAGAGTTGTTGGAAAACACCCAGACTCGAGTCTAGAAGTGACAGGCTCGAGTTTGTATATCCAGAAACTGATATTTGCTTGTTTTAACTCCGAATCGAGCCATTCCAACTTCCATTTGATCGTGGAGACTTCAAGGATCAATCTTAGAACTTGTATAATGAATTTTCTCAGGCTATTCATCAAGTTCTTCTTTCTTTCTTCTCTTTTCTTGATTATTTTCCATGAATCAATTCTTTCTTTCTTCTCTTCTCTTCTCTTTTTCTTTCTCCACATGAGCAAATGTTCTTCTTTCTTTATTCTCTCTTCTTGATTAGAATCAATTCTTTATTTCTTCTCTTCTCTTGTTCTTTCTCCACATGAACAAATCTACATTAAATGTAGCAATTAGACAATGTATATTATATAAACTTTTTGCTCTTACTAATGGCATAAGACATCATCAAAACTAATTATAACCAACAAGTAGGAGCAGGGGACGAAGTTTCAGGGATGGTAGGGTCAGGATCCATCGGCAAAGCAAGTACTAGCAAAGGCAAAATAGTAGCAACATCAGCATCATCAAGAGGATTAGGATTCGGAACAGCCTCTGGGACAAGTGAGAGAGGGACACGATAAACTAAAAGATCATTAGGCTCATCAATGACAGAAGAAGACTTAGGCAAGTGCGAAGACTGAAAGAAAGAAGAAGACTCATGAAAGGTTATATCAGTGGACACAAGATAACAATGAAGGTCAGGAAAGTAACATTGGTAGCTTTTCCAAACTCGAGAATAACCAAGAAAAACACACCTTAAGGACTTGGGGTCAAGTTTACTAACACTTAGACGGACATCTCAAGCAAAGCAGACACAACCAAAAATTTTGGGATCAACAGGGAAAAACTTAGTGGTGGGAAACAAAACAGAGTATGGACTGAACCACTGAGGACAGCCAAAGGTATAAGATTGATGAGAAAACAAGCAGTAGATACGGCATCAGCCCAAAATGATTTAGAGACACAAGAGTGAAACATGAGAGCTCGGGCAGTTTCTAAGAGATGGCGGTTCTTTCTTTTAGCAACACCATTTTAGGCATGGGTATCAACACATGAGGGTTGGTGAAGGATGCCACGATTATGCATATAATCAGTGAAGGGGGCGGAAAAATATTCTTTTGCATTATCACTTCGAAGAAGTTTCACAGGAGTATTGAATTTTATTTTAATTTTAGCACATAAATGACGAAAATGAGTAAACAATTCCGAACGCTGTTTCATTAAGTAAAGCCAAGTAGTTCGAGAAAAATCGTCAACAAAAGTGACAAAGTACCGATAACTAGTCAATACACAACTGAACAAGGACCCCAAACATCAGAATGAACTAACTCAAAGGGGGCGTAGCCCGTTTATTGACTCGAGGTGCCAAATGAACACGATGGTGTTTGGTAAATTGACACGACTCACAATCAAAAGAAGACACAAATGAAAACTGAGGATACAACCATTTTATTTAAAGAAGAAAGGGACATATGACCAGGACAGCAATGAACTTCAAAGGGAGATGATCCACCAGAATAGGCAACAGAACATGACACCTTATCATCAAGGATGTAATGTCCACTAGATTCATAGCCTCTACCAATAATCTGCTTCATCGAAATATCTTGAATTAAACAATGGTCAGGGTATAGTGAGAAAAAATACTTCAAATGATGAGTTAGTTTACTGGGAGACAAAATATTAAATGTGAGATCAAGAATATTAAGTACGGAAGATAGGGAAATGGAGGGAGTAGGTAGAGCAGTTCCTGATCCAAGAACTCGAACCGAGGAACCATTGGCAACAAATATGGAGGATGGGTTGACATATGGTGTATACGAGGAAAGTAGATGATGGTTACCTATCATGTGGTCGGTGGCACCAGAATCAATGACCCAATTCTTGGAAGTAGTGGCAAGGCCAGAAGATAAAGTACCTGTAGCAATTGACCTTGCAGAGGATAGACTAGAATCAGACTGATCAGGCGTCTGAGCAATATGAGCAAAACCATACTGCTGATCATGTTGCTGTTTAGCCTATAATTTTCAACAATTTTTCTTGACGTGCCCAGATTCCTTGTAGTAATAGCAAATAACACTGCTAGAGAATGGAGCGGTAGTGCCTTGTTTAAACCCATATTTCTTATTTTCAAAGGGGCCACGTCCAGCCAAAGCACTGGCATTGGGATCAACAGATGGACGAAGTAGACTATCAACAGGAAGCACCCTTTAGAACACATCTTCCAAAGATGGAAGCTCTTTACTGGACAAAATCTGAGATCAAATGGTTTCATAAGATGGATCAAGAGCTTCAAGGAAACTAACGATAACTTGAAATTCCAAATTCTTGATATGGGTTTGGAGATCTGCCTGTGGAGACATAAGTACCTTCATTTCTTTATACAACCGTTTAAAATCTAAGAAGAAATCCTTCAGAGGACGACCTTGCTGCTGAGAGCGATAGAATCCTTTACAAACTTCATGAATACGAGTGAAGTCCCCTTTACCAGAGAACATAAATTCCAAATAAGCCATAATTTCTTTTACCGTGTTGCAATGGCTAACTGAGGTCAAAATCCGGGGTTTAATAGAGTTCCGAATCTGAAAGAGAAGACTAGCATCTACTCGTGACTAGGCTAAGCTTTTCTCACCATCACCAGATGGAAGATCCTTGGTTAAGTGGACTTCCTTTTCAACCCCTAATAAGTAAACACGAACAATTTTGTTCCCATCGTTATAATTGGTCCAAATCAATTTGTATCAGTGATCTTAGCAAACATAGGCAGCATATCGGATGTTTTAAATTTAGCCATTGACTTATAACCAAATACTTCATACTAACCCGACACTAAATATGGTTAAAAATACCAACAAAAAAATTCCCAAATGGGCACAAGTTAAATACAACTAGCAAATAGATCACACAAGGATCCCCAAATGACAAAAAATTGTCCAGAATTGCCTACTAACAAAGGCTAAATGCACAATAGACTCCAAACACAAGTTTCCGATAAATAAAGGAGCCAAATCAAGAACACATATCAGAAAATGATGAACCAAGACCACAAAACCTGGCGGAAGTCGTCGAAAATAAGGAGAGGAGTTTGAAACAGGAAATTGCCCGCGAAGAGTCAATCCTACGCGCCATCAAGCGTCGTCACAGTGCCCCTACCAGCAGAGTGCGTGTACTTTACGCGCCACCCTAAAGATGTTGGATGGCCGCCAAATTTTGGGCGTTTGCGGATTTGAGGACGGGGAAGACGATGGGCTAGCTTGTGTTCCAAGAATCGGTCAGGAATGCAAAATGAATTCTCACCCTCTCTCTCACTGTTTGAGAATTTCCAAAATGAAAGAGCTCACTATTCAAGCGAAAATGAAAAACAAAAGTCAAATGAAGAAAGATAGATAAATACCCACACAGCCTCTAATACCATGTAAGTAAATAATCTGTGTTAGTTCTCAACCAAGTTTTGATGATAACTAAACACTTGTAAATCAGTGGTTTAAATAAGAACTTAATTTCAACCCTAAAACTCCAGTTCTCATCACAGCAAAATGAAGAACTTGAGTTCATGGGTGAAGAACTTGAGTTCATGGGCCAAGAACTCTTGTTCATGGTTTAAGAACTCGAGTTCGCGAACTTAGTCTGTGGAAAATTCTCTGAGTCTAAAAGAACTCGAGTTCATTAGTAGCAAACTCGAGTTCATGAACTCGAGTTGACGATTAAGAACCCGAGTTCTCTCCGTTGCAAACTGGGACAAGACTAAGAACTCAAGTTCTTAGAATAGAACTCGAGTTCATGAACTTGAGTTCCTGTCTGAGAACTCAAGTTCTTTTGAGAAATGAAATTGAAGGAAAAATGAAGAACTCGAGTTCGTTGTGATCAACTCGAGTTCTCAACTTGCAAGTCAGAGGGGTATGGAGAAAAGTCAAAAGAACTCGAGTTCTTGATAAGAACTCAAGTTCTAGAACTCGAGTTCCACTTTGAAACCTCGAGTTCTTGGTGCTGTCTGTGATTTCTGATTCTGCGAAAGAGCTGATCTTTGGTTGATAACTTCCCGAATCACTTAATATAATAAATGAAATGTTTTTTTTATCACATTTGCTAGTGGTTTCAGGGATTACAACGGGTTATTATTCAAAATCAACATAAAGCTGATGCTCAAGTCACAACATTTAATGCTGAAGCAGGAAACAGAGCAGCAAATAGAATGAGGCCCAGAGCAGCAGGAAGAAACATTCTTCCAAGGATTACTTAATCAAGACATTCTCTGCAAAAGCACTCTCAACGATCAACGCATTTAATGAAAGAACATATTTCATTTAATGAGGCCTCAACAGTGAACAAGGAACAGAGCGAACTGTATCTAACAGGAAAATAAATAAGTCACAACGGTAACTCTCATGTTCCTCCCAACGGCATTAATGGTGAAAGAGTATAAATGCTGAAGCATTCATTTCAGCCAACTACCAAAAAACCAAAAAAAAAACTCTGCGCATTTACTCTGAGTTATTATCTTATCAGTTTCATTACTCTCAACTCTCGTACTTCAGTGATCATTTATTATTCAACTCGTGAGGAGTTACTTAAACTTTAAATTTTTCATTCGTTTGTAAAATCTTAAGGTTGTGGAACCTTAAGTGAGGGTGTACAATTACAAGTGGTAAGGGGGAGTGAGTCTGAGGGATCATTCCGAGTTGTGTAATTGTATTATGAAGATAGTGAAAAATCCCAAGGTGTTCTTGGGGACTGGACGTAGGTCAGGATAGACCGAACCAGGATAACTTCTCTCGTGTTCCTTCTCCTTTAAACCCTTGCTCAGTTAGTTCATTAATTTGCGAAAATCTTGATTAAGCAGTTAGATTTTTTAAATCACCTATTCAGCCCCCCTCTAGGTGAAATTTCATCTTCATTTGGTATCAAAGCCTGGTTGCTCAGATCAGATTAACATCCAGAGTTCGATCATGGACGGAATATTACCTGATGGTGCTTCAATCAACCGACCGCCAGGATTCAATGGCCAACACTACTCTTTTTGGAAAAACAAATTTAAGGTATTCGTGATGGCTACTGAGTTTGGTTTATGGAGAGTCTTCGAAAGAGAAAACTACGAGCCAACCATTTTCGAAAATGGTCTTAGACTACCAAAGCTGGAAGAAGATTACGATGATAATGATAGACGAAATATCACTCTAAATAGCAAGGCCATACTCTTGCTCCAGAGTGTACTTAGCCAACAAGAATACTTTTGTATTTGCAATTTGGAGACCGCTAGAGAAATGTGGCTGGCCTTGGAGGTTGCTTATGAAGGGACGACAGCTATAAAGGAAAACCGAGTCAATACTCTCACAACAAAGTATGATCTGCTGAGAATGAAGAACGGAGAATCAATTGCTGAATTTCAACTCTGTTATACCCATATGATAAACCAGCTAGCTGCATTGGGTAAGGCCTACGAACAACGTGCCCAAGTCAGGAAGATCCTCAACGTACTAACCAAAGACTGGAAAGCCAAAGTCACAGCTATAGAAGAGGCTCGAGGTGAATCAATGGCTTCGGTTGCAGCCCTATTCGGGAGCTTGTCTGAATATGAAAGTAAATTGAAGTTCAAGAAAGATTTGGATGAGATCAACGGAAACAACAAAAACAAAGGAGTTGCCCTCAATGTAGTTAAAGAAAAGGAAGAAAATGATGAAGAGGATGAGGACGACGAAATGGGTATGTTCGTGAGGAAATTCAAGAAAATTTATAGAAGGGATCAAGGTTTTAGAAATCGATTCCAAAAGGGAGGTTCCAGTAGCAGTAGACGTGAATCCAAAGAGAAAGATCAAATCATCTGCTATGAGTGTGAACAGCCTGGTCACTACAAACCGGAGTGTCCTCAGCTAAAGGGCAATGAGAAGGACAAAAAGAAGAAGTTCAATAACTTCAAAAAGAAGGCATATGTTTCAGCTATCTGGGGAGATGACTCTTCAGAAGAGGAAAGTGAAGAAGAAGCTGAGACAGCTAATGTGTGCTTGGTTGCAGAAGAAGCACAACCTGAGGTAAACGATTCATTACCTAGCTATGATGAGCTATTTGTTGAATACAATGAAATGCAATCTGAATTTGAAAAACTTGCTGATAAATATTTTGATTTGAAAAGGAAAAATACTTCTCTTGAAATACAAGTTAAAATTTTCACTGACAAAAATATACTCTGTGAGGATTGTCTTGATTTGAGAAGAAGAATTCATATCTTACAAAACCCCTGGAGAAATTCACCAGAGGAAGTGAAATGCTTAATGTGATCTTAAATGCCCAACGTTTTATAAATGATAGATCGGGTATAGGATATAATCCTGTTTTAGATAAGAAGAAGGACAAAAAGAAAACTGGTGGAAAATCATATTTAAATTATTTTCAAAAGTCAATGCATTCATCAAATCCCTTTGCCCATTGCAATTATTGTAATCGAAAGGGTCATAGCACATCATCATGTTTTCATAAAAAGGAAAGAAGGGATAAACCTATTGGAAATTATCAATGGGTACCTAAAGGAACATATGTTCCTAAACCCCAGACTAACCCCAAAGGACCCAAGAAAAGATGGGTACCTAAAACTTAATCTCTCTTGTCCTGTAGGTGTGTCTGAAAGCATCCAGAGTAAATAAGTGGTACATTGATAGTGGATGTTCAAGACACATGACAGGTGATGAAGAGAAGTTCATTGCCTTAAACTCAAGAGATGGGGGCAAAGTTACCTTCGGAGGAAATCAGTCTGGTAAAATCACTGGTATAGGTGAAATTGGAACCAAGGAAGGACCTCTTATCAAGGATGTTTATTTAGTAGAAGGACTATGTCACAACCTTCTAAGTGTAAGTCAGAGTGTGGACAAGAACAACTGGATCATTTTTTATTCAGAAGAATGTCTCATTGTCAATAAAGATGATTTCTCAATTGACAAAGGTAAACTCAAGGTATTATTCAAAGCTCCTAGAGAAGGTAATTGTTATACCTTAGTCCTTCCAAAAATCGTTTCAGAAAAATGTTTTGTTAGTAACTTGGATGAATGCTGACTGTGGCATAAACGACTAGCACATGTGAATATGCAACAGCTGGATAAGTTACAGAAAAAGGACTTAGTAATCGGTTTGCCCAAAATCCATTTTAAAAATGATATGATTTGCGATGCATGTCAAAAAGGTAAACAAACTAAATCCTCTTTCAAAAGTAAAAATGAGATTTCAACAAATAGACCTCTTCAGCTACTTTACATGGATTTGGTTGGACCTGCCAGAGTAAAAAGCTTAGGGGGAAATTTATACACTTTGGTTATAGTAGATGATTATTCTTGTTTTACATGGACAATATTTTTATCTTCAAAAGATGAAACATTTGATCTGTTTTGTGTGTTTGCCAAGAAAGTGCAAAATGAGAAAGGTATAGGTATTGCAGCTATTCGAACTGATCATGGTGGTGAATTTGAGAATCAGCTCTTTGAAAGGTTCTGTGAGAATCATGGCATAGACCACAATTTCTCAGCACCAAGAACACCTCAACAAAATGGTGTGGTGGAAAGGAAAAACAGAGTGCTGATTGAGATGGCCCGTGCTATGCTGAATGAACATCAAACTTCACAAGTCTTCTAGGAAGATGCCATAAGCACAGCCAGCTACATCTCAAACAGAGCCTATGTGCGAAAGAAATTAAACAAGACACCTTATGAACTCTACAAAGGGAGAAAACCAAATCTAGCTCATTTACACATTTTTGGCTGTAAGTGCTTTGTCCACAACAATGGTAAGGATAATCTGGGTAAGTTTGATTTTAAATCAGATGAAGGTATTTTTCTTGGCTATTCTAACAGAAGTAAGGCATATAGAATTTTCAATAAATGTACTCGCATAGTTGAGGAGTCAATTCATGTAGTGTTCTGTGAGTCAAAATCAATAAATTCTGTGGATGAAGATGATGAACTCATTCAGAAAAACCAATTCTTTTCAAAATCTACTCCTGCTTCTATTGAAAGTCCTCAAGACGTTTTTGAAAATAATCCTCACAATCATCCTGATCAATCTCAGCCTAGAGCTTGGAAATTCATCAGGAATCATCCTCTTGACCAAGTCATAGGAAACATTGATCAAGGAGTTAGAACTAGAAATAGTGTTTTAAATGAGGTTATGTTCTTTGCATTCATATCTGAGATTGAGCCCTCAAAAATTGACGAGGCCCTATCAGATAATGATTGGGTCATCGCAATGCAAGAGGAGTTACAACAATTTGATAGAAATCAAGTTTGGGACTTGGTACCTAGACCTAAAGACCATCCGGTCATTGGCACTAAATGGGTATTCAAGAACAAAAGAGATGAATCCGCAATCATAGTCAGAAACAAGGCTAGACTTGTTGCCAAAGGCTATAATCAGGAAGAAGGAATTGATTACGAAGAAACGTATGCTCCTGTAGCCAGATTGGAAGCAATACGTGTTCTTCTAGCCTTTGCTTGCATCAAGGGGATCAAGCTCTATCAGATGGATGTTAAGAGTGCTTTTCTAAATGGTTTCATACAAGAAGAGGTATATGTAGAACAACCTCCTGGTTTTGAAAATGACCGATACCCTGATCATGTCTACCGCCTAAAGAAAGCTCTATATAGTCTTAAGCAAACTCCTAGAGCCTGGTATGAGAGACTAAGTAAATTTCTACTTGATCAAGGTTTTGTTAGAGGAAAAGCAGACACTACACTTTTCATTAAAAACAATAAGCTTAATGAACTATTAATTGTGCAAATATATGTTGACAATATCATTTTTGGATCCACTAATGAATCTTTATGTGAGAAAATCTCGAAGAAAATGCAGAATGAATACGAGATGTCTATGATGGGTGAGCTGAACTACTTCCTTGGTCTGCAAATTAAACAACGAAAGGATGGGATATTTATCTCTTAGACCAAGTACTTACAAGATCTGCTCAAGAGATTTGGAATGGAGAATTGCAATGGTGCAGATACTCCAATGAGTTCAATTGCCTCTCTTGATGCTAATACAGAAAAGGGAAAGGATTTTAACATCACCAAATATAGAGGAATGATCGGATCCCTATTGTACCTGACAGCCAGTAGACCAGATATTCAGTTTAGTATGGGCATGTGTGCTAGATTCCAAGCTGCCCCAAAGGAATCACATGCAGAGCACGTGAAGAGAATATTTCGATATCTAGCTGATACAAAAGAGCTAGGACTATGGTTTCCAAAAGGAGGACAAGAATATCTGGTTGCGTATTCTGATTCAGATCACGCTGGCTACAAAACTGATAGAAAAAGTACCAGTGGGCAATGTGAGTTCCTTGGTGGCTCTCTAGTATCGTGGTTCAGCAAGAAACAAACTACTGTGGCTGTCTCATCTACTGAAGCTGAGTATGTTGCAGCCTCTAGTTGTTGTGCCCAAGTCCTGTGGTTGAAGCAATAATTATCAGACTTAGGAATTCACCTGAAAGATATTCCAATCTTATGTGATAACACAAGTACCATAAGTCTGGCGAAGAATCCAGTTCAACACACAAGGACTAAGCATATTGATGTCAGACATCACTTTATCAGAGATCATGTGCAGAGAAAAGATGTCAAAGTGATGTTCATTCTGACACATTTGCAGCTTGCTGACATTTTTACAAAGCCCCTGGCCAAGGAATAATTTCTGTTTATTAGAAGAGAATTAGGAATGGTGAATCCCAATGAGTTGTAAGAATTTCATTTCATATATTTAAGTTTAATTCACTTAAACATTGACTAACTTAAGCTTCGGAGTTTATAAATACTGTTTTGCAGGTCTCTGTTTTCATCGCTATAATCAGGGGAGATTAAAACTTGAGTTCAGATCCAAGAACTCGAGTTCTTCTGAAGGCAACAGGTCAAGAACTCGAGTTCATCAGGAAGAACTTGAGTTCATGTATGTTTTGATGATATCAACTCCAGTTCTTGGGAAAGAACTCGAGTTCATGAACTCGAGTTGATAAACAAGAACTAGAGTTCTTCGTGTGACAACTCCATGAAACACAAGAACTCGAGTTGACTATCAACAACTCAAGTTCAAGAACTCGAGTTCTTCACTACATGAACTCGAGTTCATAGCGGACATATATACGCACTTTCTCTAAAACTCTTGCCATATTATGTGTGCTCTTCATTTGTTCAAACCCTCTTTGAAACAAAACCCTAACTCTCAGAACTCTCTGAAAACTTCACAATGAGAACGAAAAACCCAGAACTATGAGATGCAACCTCCTCTTCATCCGAAACTAGCAACTCCGCTTCACCACCCAAGCCTCCACCACTGAAAAGATCTCATCGAGAGAAGATTCCGCCTCTTCGCTACCGACCCAAAGTAGCAAAGGACACTATTTATCCTCCTCCTGAGTTTCCTAATTCTCCACCATCTCGTCCTCGAACAAGAGGAGTAGTCATCCGTGAGCCAACGGAGTCCCAACAACAATCAAAATCTACTACTACTCCTGTTAAGGGTCGAGGAAAAGAAAAAGTGGGCAAGCCTCCTCAAAAATCTACTCTATCTTGGTCTCGGGGTCAAAGTACACCATCCAGAGCAGCTCCATCTCAGTCCCAGCCAAGCATTGGTACTTCTTCTGTTTTAGCTATAACTAGAAACCCTATCCCACCAAAGGATTTTATCTGTAACCCTGTTTCAATTCCTGAATCTGACCGCCGTACATATCTTTCTGATTATGGAATTAGAAATATATGTTCAAATGACTATCTTGATTTCCTAAGCTTTCTGTTTGAATGTAGTTTAGACTTATCACCATATCTGACTAGCTTCAAGCCACTTCTAGGTATCCAAACCCCTTATTGTCCTTCTGTGGTTAGGGCCTTCTATTTCTTTTTGCGAATTTCTAATGTGATTACCCCTGATGGAACTCTAGAGGAAGGGAGAATGATTCACATGTTAGAGGCAAACGCATTACTGTGACCCCCAAAATCCTGAATAATATGTTAGGAATTATAGACCCCCCCTTTTCCGCCTATTATAGAACTCTTAGATGCTGAAATTTTTGAAATTCTCCGACCAAGGGAGGAAATTGGGCCACTGATCTTCAATCCTAGAGATATGCCTTCCCTTCACAGAGTCATCTGGTATATTTACACTAGGAGTCTAGTACCTAAGGGCAAAAATTGCACACATTTTGCCAGTAGAGACTATAGTCTACTAGCTTCAATTATGTCCAAAACAACCTTCAATCTTGGCTACTGGCTCTACCATGAGATTCGAAAATTCAGATTTGAGGGTCAAAAGAAGGCACACTTACCTTATGCTCATCTGATATCTATCCTTCTTTTTCATCACAAAGTATGGCATCTGGAGCTGGATTCTAAACCTATCAAGCCTATTAAGTTCTGTCAGAACCAACTGAACTACATGAGATTGGAATTTGCTGAGGAATCTGGCCAATCCAGAGCTCCATCTAGGACCAGAACCAGAGCTGAGGAAGGATAGACATCCCCCACTCGGCCATCTACCTCTGCTCCACCTCAGGCTCCTGAGCCAGTTTCTATGTTTGGAACTTCTATTTAGACCATGGTTGATAAAGCTATCTCAGCAGCCATATCTACCCTCAAAGACAATATCATTACTGAACTATCCAAGAAGATTGAGGTAGAGGTGAAGAAAGGTGTCAATGAGGTCATAAAATGCTTTAAGTCCAAGTCCAAGTCCGAGGATGAATTTCAAGAGGATCTGACTGATGAGTTAGCAGGGATCAATGAGCAGCTTGAAGCTATTGCTGGTCATTTTGAAGATCTTGGTCCTAGATTTGAAGCTACACATGTTGCTTATGACAGACTGGACAAAAAGGTTGAGAAGCTACTGAAGCAGACAAATCCTATAGGTCATTCTGGCTCATCACCTCTACCTTTTTCTCCTCCACATGCTACCATGCTTGATCCTATCTTTCACTCCACCCCACACATTTCCCCTCATGTATCTCCATCTCTCTCTCCAATCACCCATCCTGTTTCTTCCTCTTCTCCCATCCTTACTCTTGCCTTACCTCCATTTGTTCCAGAAACCTCCACTCCTCTCCCTATCCATATCTCTGTTCCTCCATCCACTTCTTCTTCTACTCCTCATCCATCCTCTCGCCCTCATGTGACTCCCTCCACCTTTGCAGAAGTACTACCTTTTCTTCAAACACCTCTATCAATTACTCCTATCTCCATGCTTCCCCCAGATGATATGATGACAAAGGGGGAGAAGAGTAGTTGATAGTTACTGCTAATTAGTGTTTTTATTAGTTGTTTTGTTTATCTAATTTTTTATCTGTACTGAACCTTGTGATCTGACTAATATGTAAAGTTTGTGATGTTAAAACTAATATAGTATCATCTGATGTTTTTAATGTAATTGCTGATCTGATCTCATGGTCATAGCTGACTATTGCTTCATAAGCCATCTACTGTTTCATTTTACTGATATGATCTTTCTGACATAAATTTGTAGCAAAAATTTTTAATTTCATGATTCACAAGCTAAAACTGATATGATCTTTTTCAAAATGCTACAAGTGTTGTCATCATCAAAAAGAGGGAGAATGTTAGTTCTCAACCAAGTTTTGATGATAACTAAACACTTGTAAATCAGTGGTTTAAATAAGAACTTAATTTCAACCCTAAAACTCCAATTCTCATCACAGAAAAATGAAGAACTCGAGTTCATGGGTGAAGAACTCGAGTTCATGGGCCAAGAACTCTAGTTCATGGTTTAAGAACTCGAGTTCGCGAACTTGGTCTGTGGAAAATGCTCTGAGTCTAAAAGAACTCGAGTTCATTAGTAGCAAACTCGAGTTCATGAACTCGAGTTGACGATTAAGAACCCGAGTTCTCTCCGTTGCAAACTGAGACAAGATTAAGAACTCAAGTTCTTAGAATAGAACTCGAGTTCACGAACTTGAGTTCCTGTCTGAGAACTCAAGTTCTTTTGAGAAATGAAATTGAAGGAAAAATGAAGAACTCGAGTTCGTTGTGATCAACTCGAGTTCTCAACTTGCAGATCAGAGGGGTATGGAGAAAAGTCAAAAGAACTCGAGTTCTTGATAAGAACTCAAGTTCTAGAACTCGAGTTCCACTTTGACAACTCGAGTTCTTGGCGCTGTCTGTGATTTCTGATTCTGCGAAAGAGCTGATCTTTGGTTGATAACTTCCCGAATCACTTAATATAATAAAAGAAATGTTTTTTTATCACGTTTGCTAGTGGTTTCAGGGATTACAACGGGTTATTATTCAAAATCAACATAAAGCTGATGCTCACGTCACAACATTTAATGCTGAAGCAGGAAACAGAGCAGCAAATAGAATGAGGCCCAGAGCAGCAGGAAGAAACATTCTTCCAAGGATTACTTAATCAAGACATTCTTCTGCAAAAGCACTCTCAACGATCAACGCATTTAATGAAAGAACGGATTTCATTTAATGAGGCCTCAACGGTGAACAAGGAACAGAGTGAGCTGTGTCTAACGGGAAAATAAATAAGTCACAATGGTAACTCTCATGTTCCTCCCAACGGCATTAATGGCGAAAGAGTGTAAATGCCGAAGCATCCATTTCAGCCAACTACCAAAAAACCAAAAAAAAAAACTCTGCGCATTTACTCTGAGTTATTATCTTATCAGTTTCATTACTCTCAACTCTCGTACTTCAGTGATCATTTATTATTCAACTCGTGAGGAGTTACTTAAACTTTAAATTTTTCATTCGTTTGTAAAATCTTAAGGTTGTGGAACCTTAAGTGAGGGTGTACAATTACAAGTGGTAAGGGGGAGTGAGTCTGAGGGATCATTCCGAGTTGTGTAATTGTATTATGAAGATAGTGAAAAATCCCAAGGTGTTCTTGGGGACTGGACGTAGGTCAGGATAGACCGAACCAGGATAACTTCTCTCGTGTTCCTTCTCCTTTAAACCCTTGCTCAGTTAGTTCATTAATTTGCGAAAATCTTGATTAAGCAGTTAGATTTTTTAAATCACCTATTCAGCCCCCTCTAGGTGAAATTCCATCTTCAATCTATATTGCTTGATTCATTCATGTACAATGATTTGTATATATACAAGTAGGGAGAGCCACACTCTTAATGGCACATTAAGGCTAATTATGGGGAATCCCTAAATTAGGGGGATTGATACATTAGGGCAATTGACATGGATTAGGGGGATTGATATTGATAACGTATATTGATTTCCTAACAACTTAGAACAACAAAGAAGACAAAGCATGGTAGAGGACATTGATTGTAAAGCTAGAGGTTCGCATCGCAATCTATAATAGCAGGATGCAAAGCTAGAGGTTCACATTGCAATCTATGATAGTAGGATGCTTATTGCCTTTTAAATCAGTCATGATAAGAATATTCAAAGATGATGAAAACCAATAAAATTATGAGATGTATAATTGATCGAATATTTAATTGGAAAATAAAATTCCAAATAAAAGAATATTAAGTAAAACTCTTTCATCTCTTGCATTCAATAACTACAAGCTGCTTGACCAAAAAAACAAATATAACTACAAGCTGCTGAAAAGATTGGAAAATGGATTTGAAAGTTGAATAGAATCATATTTTTAAGAGTAATTGTGGTCAACGCCGCGGAAGAGAGCCAGAGGAGAGGACGGAAACTGGTGGCTAAGAGAAGAGACGAATTAGGGATTGGTAATAAAAGAATTCAAATAAAAAAGGGAGAATTAGAATTTGGTCTTAAGGACCAGAAATAATTATCAAAAGGTCTCGTGTCAGAATTCAATTATAAAAAAGTCCCTTAGGACTTTTTTGTAATTAAGTGAAAAATTCTCAATCAGTATTTATAACTAAAAATGCTATATTAACAACAAAAGTTCTCAATCAGCATTTACAACTGGAAATGTTATATTAACAACTGAAAATGTATTGTGAGTTGTTAATATAGCATTTCCAGTTGTAAATGCGGATTGAGAATTTTTGTTGTTAATATAGCATTTTCAGTTGTAAATACAGATTCAATTAATTACAAAAAAGTGGACTTTTTTGTAATTGAATTCTGGCACGAAACCTTTTGATAATTATTTCTAGTCCTTGGGACCATATTGTGATTCTCCCAATAAAAAACCTCAGTTGGAACCCGCATGTCGTGCCACTAGAGGGCACGCTACACACCACTACATGTTGAAGGTATTGGCGAAGAAAAATTATTTTATGTCGAGTCTAAAGGCTGGTTTGGGAACATTATAAAAAACAATTTTTTTTTCAAATTTTTCGACGTATAAATATATAGTTATTTAGATTAGGTTTGGAAGCACTTAAAATAAATGTTTGTTAGAGAAAATACTTCTCATATATTTATTTTTGAATAATATAAAATAACTTAATTTTCTAAACTGATTGAAACATTTACTTTAAAATAGTTGATTAATTAACCTAGATAAATAATATTGATAAGAATAATAAGGAAAAATATATGTAAGAAAAATATCTTAATGAAATAATCTAATCTATATCTAAATAAATATAATACTATAAAATATAATACTTCTCAAGTTCCAAATATATGATGTAGTTAATAGTGTAAATGTTTATTTTCATGAGAAAGTCGTGCAATAGACAAATATAATACTTCTCAAGTTCTAAATATATGATATAGTTAGTAGTATAAAATAAATGTTTATAAATCTTAAAAATTATTTTCTAAAAATTAAATCTAAACGGACACTTAAAAGCCGCACCACTAGCCTCTCAGGTTTCACTCCCTTCTCTCTCTCATTGCCGTACTCCAACTTTCTGGGTTAGTATTCTCTTTCCTTGTTGCGTATTTTGTCTCTCTTAATAGACATCCCTCATTTTTGAACTTTTATTGCTCATTATCGGTCATGATTTTCAACCTGTCTTATCAAATTAACATTTTTCTAACATGTCCTCCCCTTTCTTACCCTCCTAACAAAGATCTAAACCTTAATTTATTAAGTACTAACCGATTATGCTAAACCCAACTCATATGGGTACCATGGTTTTCTTTTGCATTTACAATTATTTTCACTTTTGTTTTTAATATAAAACTAGCCTGTCACCTTTTTTGAAGTCGTGACTCAGTAGATGGTAAGCTTTGTTGGAATTTTATAATTATTATTTGTACATTAATTTGAATTAATATATTTCATATTAATTTGAATTAATATTGGGATTTATTAATTATAAAATTAAGAAGTGGTCTACGTTTAGATCCACCTCTATCTTAACCACCCATAATTTTCCATAAATTTAGCACATAATGCTGCGCAAGTTTTTGATGGGAAGACGTGGGAATTACTTGTACTCCATCTATTTATTTACCCGGTCCCCTAAGTCTGCTCACACGACGGATAACTCAAACACCATCTATAGAAAGTGAGAGTGAGGACTTGGAAGGATTGTGATCTTCTGCTTTCACAGTGAATCAATGGCTGGAGGTATTTCTGTCTTTTAATTTCTTTAATTCCGCATTAGATCTAATTGCTTATTTGGTGATAAAGTATGATTAGATCATCTAGTTTATCTAACATTTGGTATCAGAGCAGAGTAGGTTATATGCCTCTGCCTTGATTTATTTGATTATTGATTTATTTGATTAAGTTCTCTCTTATACTATATGAGTTCAGTCTGAGTATTCGAAATTTTGTTTCTAGAGTGTGTTCTTTAGAATCAATATATGTTTCTTCCTTTCATGTGAAAAATCAATTTATGTTTCATTGATTTCTAAATCTCATTTCATTCCCTTGTGGATTCAAAATACCTTGATCTGGGATTGGAGTCTTATTTTCAAATCTATATGGAGACCCATGTTAGCCTGTGAATGATATATATATATATATATATACACACACCCAAAAACCATTGGACCCATATATTTCTGATGCTATTGGTTTTTGACGATCAATCTGTTTCTCGTTTGTCTTTGATGGAATTTTCGATTTCAATTTCTGTTGGTTCTGGGAAATATATATTGTGTTTTCCTAATTATTTGCCGTTAAGATAACCATCGGAAAACTCCATTGGACACTTAAAATTTTATCCATTAATTTATTTTATTTCGATCTAGGTTTCATATAAATATTTTTCGATCTGTTATCATTTCAAAATTGTCCATGAAAACGCCATCGGAAATTGGAAAGATTTTTTGGAAAAGTCGATTGTTCCGTTTGAGTTTAAATATGTCTCATTTCTGATTGATTTTGTTTTGGTTTGAATTCGTCGATTTCGTGATTATATGGCTGGGGATCGAGTTTTCTGTGATTTTAACCGTTGAAAACGTCACCTGAGACGCTACCTGGAGTCGCCGGAAAGGGCGATCTACATCTGCAGATCTGGGGACGGCAACCGGGTCGTGCGACTAGAATCGGGTCTTCAATCGGATCCTAGGGATCCGGTTTTGAGGAAGAAGACAACTCAAAAAAAAAACGCCAGCGTCACTTTGGGCCTTGGTGAAACTCAGAGTTTCACTTATTGGTTAAATGGGCCAGACATTTTCATTGGGCCCAGTCCGTTTGCGTTTTGAAAACAAAAAAAAACAAAAAAAAAATTAGGGGGAAAAGGGCGTAAAACGCTGATATGGGTCCAGAGGGGACTCAAACCCCTTATCAGGGTCCCTCGGATCTAAAGGCAGAAACTCTGCCACTTGAGCCACATGCTCCCTTGTGTAGAATATAGACATTTTTTAAATTTAAAGAATTTTTCAATTGATTGATAAAGTTTTGAAAAATGTCATTTGAGGGGATCGAACTCATGCTCTTACAGACCAAGAGCATAACCTTAAGCAATCGATTTTTGCCGTCGGGCCGAGATGACAATTTGGTGTTATGGATGGATTTAGTTTATATACTACTGTTATTTTCGGATTTAAATATAAATCTGAAATTAAATTTTGATTCATGTGATTATTCTAATTAATTGTATGTATTAATTATTAATTCATAATACATGCAATATTAAGTTGAATAATATGATACATGAATATTTAATTTTATTTTAATATTGCTTATGGTTTATTGCAATATTAAATATTAATATCGAGTGATCTATATGTTTTTAACTAGTTAGAGAGTAGCCATAGCATCTTTAATTAATGAAAATTATATATTTAGTTTATGATCACATTATAACATTAGTTGTAGAATTGAAACATTTGGTTCAAAATTTTGAAGCCAAGTTTCAGCTGAATTATGCCACTATTAATTCTTTAAACAATTTTAGATACATTAAACAATGAGAGGATTTTTCTTGGATTATTTAGCCATTTTCTTTTGATCAAATTAATCAATTAATCCCTCCATTAAGATGTGCATATATTATATTTAATTTTGAATGCACAAGATAGTAGGAGAATTTTTTTAAGATGATTATTTAATCACATTTTGTTGATTAAATTAATCAATTAAATTCTCATTAAATACTTGTGCATATTTGGAATCTAAATGCACAAGGTGATTAGTATTAATATTGGTGATTAGTATGTATCTTAAGGAGTATTAATTTAATCGAAGTGGGAGGATTGTGTTTAGTCACTTATGTTGATTAAATTAATTGGTTAAGTCCTCCATGAAGTTGTGCATATACAGAATTTAAATGTACATTATTGATATTAATGATTAACTTGTGTGCAAGAGTGGTGGCTTCAGCGCCCTCTTATGACATGCATAGATAATCATATATGGATTTTAGAATATCAATAAATGGTGAGTAAATATTATTTATTCACATTAATGAATTTAGTTGATTAAATTAATTAAATTAAGATTCCTATTTGACATTGTGTGTATGTGTATGGTATCTACATTGTACACATTTGATATTAGTGACTAGCATACATATTTTGTTTAAGGAATAGCCACAGCATCCTTATGCACATGTTGTATGCATATTTGATCACATAAGGTTATATCATATCAAATTCTGATCATGTGTACAATTAGTATACACAATGGTGTGATGTCTTTGTGATGAGTATGTAGAATTGAGGGGTAGTCAAAATAACCTCACTAGGCACATACACTTTATTTTGTTCTAATGAACAAAATGCATCACACTAAGATTTAAAGACATTAATTGCAATTAAATATGTGGTTATAATTAATCTTTGCCTACAGGTAGATAATTATAACTATAGTTTTAATTAAGGTGGAATGGAATGACATTATATTTCCTAAGTAGCCCACAGGTATTAGGGGATATAATTACATTCTAGTTTCATCAATTCGAAATAAATTCATGCTATGCTAATGTCTTTGCCCAAAGGTAGACGTTAGTGATATGAATTTATAATGATATGATTAATTAGTATAAAATATCAAATTATGTTCTTAACTTGCCCACATGAATTAAGAATAGAGAAATAATTTGATAGTTTTATCATAGAGTTGTAAATCTTAATGAATTAGAACTTTAGCCCATAGGCAAGTTTTATGTCAGTAGATTTACATATTTTGCATGATTTACATTGGTAAAACATGACATTTATTAATCTCAAATTTTAGTGTTCTTAAGCATGTATATTCATTAGTATGCAGTTAAACAACCTGTAAATTTCTCTGATATGAAATGTGAGGTTCCCGAACTGAGGGGTGATAACAATAAGGCATAGAGAAAGAGTTCTTCTCTAATTAGGGTGGGTAGATATTGATTATGCTATTAGGAAAGATGAGCCATTTTCCATTAGGGAGACCAGCACTGCAAATGAGGTTGATCTTTATGAAAGGTGGGAGTGATCTAATTGCCTCTCAATTATGTTCGTAAAGACCTCAATCTCTGCTGGTATTCATGGTTTTGTCGAACAGCAAGACAAGATTAGGCCACTTCTGAAGGCGATTGGTGATCAATTTCAGACTTCAGATAAGGCACTTGCCAGCACCCTAATAATGAAGTTTTCATCCCTAAGACTCACTGCATTAAAACATGTGCATTAGCACATCATGCAGATGAGGAACATAGCAGCTCAACTAAAGACACTTGGGGTTGACATGTTTAATTCTTTCCTTATACACTATAGTCGGAACGTTCTTCCATAGTCATATGGAACCTTCAAGATATCGTCTAACACACATAAAGATAAATGGTCAATTAATGATTCTTTGATATGTGTGTTCAGAAGGAGGTAAGGCTGATAATGGAAATGGGAGAGGATGTGGAATCAAGAAATGCCAAATTTCTTGAATATGACTTGACCAGTGGGAGCGATCAATTTAGAGACCATGTTTTTGAAAAGGATCATTCAGATAATCAACCTTCCACTTCCACTTCAAGTTTCAGATTGGTTGTTAACAATACTCCTTCAGTTCAACCGAGTGTTGTACAACTAATCAATCAAGATCCACAACCCACTGATATTGATCCAGTAGATCAAACTGTTGATGAGGAACAATTGGAAGTTGTTGAACAACCAGTTGAACAACAAGTTCCTCAAGAAGATAATGAAACAACATTAAGGAGATCTACTAGAACAAGAAGATCAGCGATACCTAGTGAATATATTATTTGCAAGAATCTGACTATAATGTAGGAGCTGAAAATGATCCTGAAAGGTTTTCACAAGCCATGAACTATAGAGAATCAAGTTCATGGTATGAAGCTATGAAGGATGAGATGAATTCTATGGCATCTAACAAAGTTTGGGATCTTGTTGAGTTGCTTGATGATGTAAAAGCTATTGAATGTAAATGGGTTTTCAAAACAAAGAGAGACTCATTGAGCAACCTTGATAGACATAATAAAGCAAGACTCATTGCTAAAGGATTCACTCAGAGAAGAAATCGACTACAAGGAGACTTTTTCTCCTCTATCAAAGAAAGATTCCCTTCGTATCATTCTAGCTTTAGTTGCACATTTTGACTTAGAGTTGCAACAAATGGATGTGAAAACGACCTTTCTCAATGGAGAACTAGAGGAAGAGGTTTACATGAAACAACCAGAAGGATTGTCCTATAGTGATGGTGAGCATTTGGTGTGCAAGCTCAGGAAATCCATATATGGATTGAAACAAGCTTCCCGCTAATGGTATTTAAAATTTCATAATGTTATCTCTTCATTTGGTTTTGTAGAGAACATTGTGGATGAATGTATATACCAGAAGGTTAGTGGGAGAAAGATTTGTTTCCTTATTTTGTATGTGGATGATATTCTGCTTGCATCTAATGATAATGACTTACTATATGAGGTGAACCAATTTCTCTCTAAAAACTTTGATATGAAGGATATGGGAAATGCGTCTTATGTCATTGGCATTAAGATACATAGAGACAGATATCGAGGTATACTAGGTTTGTCTTAAGAAACCTATATCAATAAAGTTTTAGAAAGATTTCGGATGATATATTGTTCACCTAGTGTAGCTCGCGTTGTGAAAGGTGACAGGTTCAATTTGGACCAGTGCCCAAAGAATGATTTTGAGTGGGAACAAATGAGACACATCCCTTATGCTTCAGATGTAGGAAGCCTAATGTATGCTCAGGTCTGCATTAAACCTAACATTGCATTTGCGGTTGGAGTATTAGGGAGATATATCAGAGTAATCCAGATATAGGCCACTGGAAAGCTATGAAGAAGGTGTTGAGATACCTTCAAGGAAAGAAAGATTACATGCTTAAGTACAAACGAACTACAATATGGAAGTGACTGATTACTACGATTCAGATTATGCTAGCTGCATTGACTTAAGAAAAATCCACTTCAGGATATATTTTCATGCTAGTTGATGGAGCTGTATCATGGAATAGTAAAAAGTAGTCTTTAATTGCTACTTCCACTATATAAGCTAAGTTCGTATCTTGTTTTGAGGCTACCTCACATGGTGTACAGATGAAGGGTTTCATTCATGGGCTTAGAATCATGGATCCGATTTCTAAGTCATTAAGGTTATATTATGACAATTCAGTTGTTGTTTTTATAGCTAAGAACAACAAAAGGTTGTAGTCGAATCAAACACATCGACATTAAGTGTTTAGCCATAAGAGAGTGTGTTAAAAAAAATAATAAATAAATAAAGCAGTGGTTATAGAACACATGAGCACTGAATTGATGATTATTGATCCTTTAACTAAAGGCATGCCTACATTGAAATCAAAGGATCATGCAGAAAGAATGGGACTTGGTTCCTTTATGAAATTTTCGTTTAAGAACGATATCATTTTATGAAACCCTATTTGAATATTTTCTCATTTCAGTTTTGTGCACATATTCATATGTTATTTAATTTGAGAAATATCATTAAGTTTGGACCGAGGATAAATATGGGGTTTATTCATTAAGTTACATGGGCTTGGGAGACATGATGCACTGTGATACATGGAAGATAATACTCGCTTTAAGAGGACTTATCGCTATGATCCATGCATTATGTTTTTCCTTATAGTATATGGTGAAATGTGTGGACCAAGTGGGAGAATGTTGGAATTTTATAATTATTATTTGTACATTAATTTGAATTAATATATTTCATATTAATTTGAATTAATATTGGGATTTATTAATTATAAAATTAAGAAGTGGTCCACGTTTAGATCCACCTCTATATTAACCACCCATAATTGCCCATAAATTTAGCACATAATGTTGTGCACGTTTTTTATGGGAAGACGTGGGAATTACTTGTGCTCCATCTATTTATTTACCCGGTCCCCTAAGTCTGCTCACACGACGGATAACTCAAACACCATCTATAGAAAGTGAGAGTGAGGACTTGGAAGGATTGTGGTCTTCTGCTTTCACAGTAAATCAATGGCTGGAGGTATTTCTGTCTTTTAATTTCTTTAATTCCACATTAGATTTAATTGCTTATTTGGTGATAAAGTATGATTAGATCATCTAGTTTATCTAATAAGCTTTTCTCTCTCTATTGGAAATTTCACCGCTTGCCATTACCTTCTTGATCGTGCAATTAAAGACAAACTCCATCATGACAAAAATTATTTTTTTCTCCATCATTATCTAATTTCTATGTTAAATCATTATTATTTTTTCCTTCAACGTTGAAAGTGCCTTTATCATGTTCTTGCTTTCATTATGACTTCGAAGGACAAGAAACCCTCATCATTTACTCGGGAATTAGACCCAGCTGAGGCCTTTTAGTAATGCTTTACCTTTTTCATCATGTCTCTCTTGAACATTTGTCATATATTTTTATTCTTGTAAGAAGATTATGACTTTGTTGAAAAAGGGAAATATATCATAACTAAAAAATTTCTCAGATTTCTTTATTATTAGAGCTAAAATTTTAACACTTAATAATCTAGCAATATAAATGAACTAAAGGAATTGACTATAAAATAATTGTATTGCAAAATAACTTAACTATATATAACATACAAATTGTAACTTATAGAAAATTAACCTAGAGATATGCCTATGACCACGTAGAGAGAGAGAGGACATCATATATATATTTTTAACTTAATTTAATCATGAGACAGTTTTTTCCCATTCAATTTCTTTTGGTTAAATTCAGAGCCCTAACTTAATGTTACAACTGTTCAGATCTAACCCTATCCATCTCCAAGCCAGATCCAGTCCTTCCATCACTTGTACCATTTGCTAGCCCTCATGATCATGCATGAAGAGGACTCTACCAACTCTGAGCCACTCATCAAATGTACGTTATTAGTTTTTTCTACAGCACGGGAAAGGGAATAATAAACTTTAAAAACTAGAGCAAAAACGACATAATAGTTATAAATAGCTAACATTTGTTACTTATTGTGGTGGGACCCACCGTTTTCTTGTCCAACAAAATGTAACGGAAGTTAGGTGGTCTCTGTATTTTCTTTGATTTTAAAGTTTATGGGTATTTTTGTATTGAGAAAAGTGTATAGGTATTTTACATATTTGGTATAAGTTCTTGGGTATTTTGCCCCTTAATCCAAAAAACAAACAAACAAACAAACAAACTTTCAACTCTTATTGTGATGTTAACCAATGTGAAAATGGAAATTTTCTCACTGTTTGCTCAACCAGTGTTAAATACTCTCTTTGCATTAGTGTAATTCAAGGAACTGATGAACCTGTTTAATTAGTTCTCACTAAAATTTCAACTAACTCCACCCAAATAGCTTAGGATACCCCTAGATCATTTCACTATTGCATTAATCGTTGACTTATAGTTTATTTTCTTTTTTTTTTTTAGGAAACCTTTTACTTATAAACTATTATTGATTGAATACTATATATTCATATGTTCCAAATTATATAATGATCATAAAAAGGAAAACATATGCTGGATATTACGTACGTGGGCATAGTGACAACAATTTATTTCATTATCCCTTCATCTTTGTTTTCAAAAGGAAGCCAGCGTTTGTCTGATGCAAATAATAGGGACTTTATCAGCAATGATCGAATTATATAGTAATAGAGGCTGAATGTGTAGGTCTACGCATAAAGTATTCCCTCGAATGCATGTAACACTATAATGTTTTATTAAATTTAAAAGTACGGATTAAGTTTTCAAAATAGTGTAAAAATGCTATGAGTGTAACTCAATCAATGTTGATAGTTTAGTAAACACATTAACCAAATGTGCACTGAATAAGCACTATGCGGTGAACCTGGACCTGGACCTCACATAGATGTGCTTGGTTCCCATTCAATGTTGACTGGCCTCTCCACTCCCAAATGTGAAGTCTCTATCATGGTATCCAAATCATTAATTAAAATATGCCGTCCACTTCTAGACACTTGCATCCCCAATTAAATATGAGTCACTGTTGATAATCTTGATTTATCTTTGCACTTTACTTTGTTCTCTAACATTTCAGAGATAAGATCATTAATAATTGTTAAGAAATTATTATATCTTATATTAATATTTTTGTTATATTATCATGTTGAGAGATTAGCTAGATATATATCCTATATTGATATTTGTTATCTTTGATATATCTTAGAAGTATATTGTTAGATTTAATATTTGATCATATTTATTTAGATTAGATTAGGTAAGATTTTAGTATTAGTTTAGGTTATGCTTTGCCGATATAAAGGTTCTAGTACTCTCAATGCTTTAAGGATTAAGTATTAAGTATTCAATTATAATATTTAGTCAAGTTCCTTTATACTTTAATCCTTTAAATTATTATAACATAGTATTAGACCCAGGTTTCAATTGTGGGACCAATGGGTTAAGTGCCCTTCATCCTATTTGGTAATGGAATATCTTGTCTTACATAATAATTAGATGGAAGCCTGTTCAATATTTGGATGGCTTATGGGGTGGGTCTACTTTCGAATGTCAAGCACTTTGTATTGGTTTTTAAAGATGAATTGAAAATTTTCTTTATTAAATAATATTTGTAAAGTGATAGCGAGGGAGCAAAAAAGAAAAATAAATTCTGGGCAGGGGAACAAAAAATTATAATTATAATTACTGCTACTATAAGTTATAACTAAATAGTTATTAAATCAGTAAACTTTATTTAAACCAAAAAAAAAATATTACCTTAAGTAAACACGAGTCTATTTAATATAAATGCATGTATATAGTATTAAAATTAGAACTGTCATTAAGACATTTGTATTATTAAATCTCTCCCTTAATTCTCTTGATAATGATAATGCATGGAAGAGAAAAATCAAGGAGAAGAATGATGATGAAGATGATTGATGCATGATGAAATATTGAAATTCCATATATAGGCATCATGAGGAAGAAGGGAGAGAGATTAATTGGGGGCGTTAATGTCTTTTTGGAATATTAAAACTTCCATTCCATAATTCTTTTTTTTTTTTTTTTGGCTGGATTCCATTCCATAATTAAAAAACATATACCACATGTATACCGACACACACACCAGCCATATGCATACTGATATTTCTTTAATCTGATATTTCTTTAATCTTTTATGTATGTCAAATATTCTATCTGGTCTACAATATAAATCACTTCTAAAAAAATGATTTGGTCTATAATATAAGTTAGTTGTAGAGAAATTAATGCTTCTTTATCAATTTTGCCCATGTAGTTTATATTTAAATATGGCTCATTGTATTTTTTTTCTCTTACTTCAAAAACCTCATTTAATTAGATAAAATTGGAAATTTATTTTAATTTAAGATAAATTTAAGAGTTAAGGTGTAAAAATATACGTATAGTTTTTCTACATATGCGTCTAACACTAAATGCTTTTTTAGGTATAAAAGTAACTTTGTGGTTATAAAAATAAATAAAAAGTCACAACACGTTGGCTGTTGGCTGTGAAGTTGAATTATTTGACTAAAAATGGTGACATCTATGATGGCGGAGCCCACAGTGGTGTTCAAGTTAGCAAAGTTTGATCTCCACCACGACAGCAATACCCCTGCTTCCCATAAACTCTTTGATCTTCTTCTTCACTCACCCTCCCCAAGCTGCCAACATCAATCCATGAACCATCACCAACCACGAACAAATAATAAATCAACAAAAATCAAAGGTAGCTAAAGATAGCCATCGTTATTTCCCTTGTTGCCCCCTTTTCACTCTTTACCATTATCGAAGGTATAGAGATGGAGATAGAGCTAGAGAAGGCGACTTCCACCAACCCATGTTGCTGCCGAGGGACGGAATCAACCTCGACAAATTCTTCACCTCCATGGATTTGACGAACAGAGCAAGACCCTATCAGCGAGAAGTTGAAAACGAGAAGACAAAGTTGGAAAAGTCATAGATTTGGCAATGGCAGCAAGGACTCTATTGGCGGCTTCTCAGACAGCCTTGCCATAACAGGGCACATCATGGACAGTGAAATCTCTTTAGCAAATCACAATTGTAATCTCCATTTGTTGGCCTGAATTGTTGAGCTATATGACCTATCAAATTAAACCTTATAATGTCTAATATGATTCTATAAAGTTTAATATCTATTGGATATTATTTGCTCAGTCAAAGGCATGTTACAAACTGATTGCCTTCTAGAAACTCTATTCTACAAGCATCAAGGGAAATTTCCTTCATAATCTTTGTCACACTTCCTGAACTGAGCATCATTTACCTGCTATAGACTTATCTTCAAGTTTTCAGGCCTAAAATTCAGAATATTACAGAGGTGATGTTGATTGATTGGATGAGGGATTTGTCCAAGAATAGAGTGTGGACGAGTCAGCGAATTCAAGGATTAACGGGGACATATAGATGTTTTGAAGCTTGGTTTAGATTGTTATTGCCCTAATCCATAGCGGAGACCAACTATGAAGGAGGTCGTTCTGCTTTTAGTTGGAGGACTCTTGGTGGCACCGGTGGAATCACTGTCTGAGTTAGCTCAAGGTGAGAGCTTGAATGGTGACGGTTGCGATTGCGAATTACAAGAGGGCGAGGCGTGAGAGTGGGGAAGATGTTGGGGTTGGGGTTAAGGTAGGTTTTTTTTTTTTAAAAAAAAAATCAATAGATAATAAATTAATATTAGAAAATTTTTAAATGTATATTACTCCTACTACTACTTCCTCCACTTCAACCTTTTTAGTCAAAACCTTTCCTTCTAACAGTCAAACTAACCAAAGGTAACGGAATTGTTAGTTTTGCATCACTTTTAAAAACTATTGTGTACTCATGCACCCTCCCCGAAAAGCATTTGATGTTGGATACACTTTAAACAAAAGCTCATGGGTATTCTTACACCTTTACCGAAAAAAAAGAAAGAAAAACTATATGGACTTGACTAAAATCACATGAAATTAAAATAAAACAAAAAAATTACAAGGATTGGATAAAACATCATGTGAAACTCTCAGGACTTGCATATTAATTTTCTCTTTATATATATGTGAGAGTGTAAGACCGTATTCATAATTCTTAAGTGAGAATATCTATTTAGAATGTAAGATCTTGTGATTCTAGCTAATCTTATACGTAAAGTCATCCACTTGGCCTACAAAAAAGAGGTTTCCAATGTTTTCCTATAAATTGAGGGTACAACCATACTCCTTTTTCCACTATCTTTTTCATATTTCCAAACCAATCAAGTAAACATGCGTCCTCTTCCTCCACTCTTTTTCTTACTGATATCATATTCTATTCCCTTTCTAGTAACAACCAATGCTTTAAGCCTTGATTTCGACCTTATCCACCGTGATTCGCCATTATCGCCATTTCACAACTCTTCAAGCTCCCTCTCAGAACTCACTCAACAAGTTTGGTTACGATCCACGGCTCGCTATAAACGTCTTCTCCTTCAAACTCCAACACTTCCCGGAATTTTCTTTGGAGGTCAAGGTGAGTACCTTGTGAAACTCTTCATTGGTTCTCCACCAGTTCAATCATGGGCTATTGCAGACTCAGGAAGTGACCTCACATGGATCCAATGCTTACCTTGTAAAAAGTGTTACCCTCAAAACTCACCAATCTTTAATCCCTTCACTTCTTCCACTTATAAAATTGTGTCGTGTCACTCGAAACCATGTCGGTCATATCTTGAAGATTCTTACTGTGGAACTTCAACACAGTGCGTGTACGAATATGGATATGGGGATAACTCAGTTACAAGAGGAGAGTTGGCAAGAGATTTGTTCAGTTTTCGAGGAAAATCATCATTAAAATCTAGTGATTCATTTTTGCTTCAGAAACCTTTACTTTTAGGGTGTGCGCATAATACTGCTGGGAAATTCGCAGCCAAGGGTTCAGGACTTGTAGGGCTTGGTTATGGACCTTTGTCTTTAGTTTCACAGTTGGGTCCTGAGATAAGTCACAAATTCTCTTATTGTTTAGGTCCTTACTTTTCAAAATCCAGTGGTAAACTGAGATTTGGTAAGCAAGCAAAGGTATCTGGATCACCTGGGGCTGTGTCCACTCCATTCGTAACTGATTCTGGGAAAACAAATTACTTCCTCACTCTTGAAGGTGTGTGTGTGTGTGTGTGTACTGGTACAGGTTATGATTTTTTTTTTTTAATGAATTATTATGATATTCTTTAGGTTGCCTAATTTTTTCCGTTTTGAAGCTTTTTATATGAAGAAATTATTATTTTTTTCTCACTCAAGCTATGAATGCTTGTGGAACAAGTTTTAGTGCTTAATTCATCGCAATGATAAGCATTGAGAGCTCTTCATTATTGTAAATCATTCAGATCTAATTTGGATGATTTATATTGATTTTTTTTTTTACTTTTACTTTTTTTTAAAAAAAAGAAATATATTAGCGTGTATAGAATCTAAAATAAAAACAATCCTTTAGCTATCATTTTTTTTTTAAAAAAAATGTTTAAAAAACATTAGTTACAAATTTTAATTCTAGACCGTTAAAATTTAATTTGAAATATGTAGATCTCACAACAATGAAAAGCTCTTAGTGCTTATCAATGTGATGAGGGCTGAAACTGGTTCTAAATGTTTCTTGAGCTTCTTAGTTTTAACTTGAAGAATTATTAGGATATGATTGGCATGACGTTTAGCCTTGACAAAACTGAAGGTTAATTCAGTTCAAAAAGGCATTTAGCATGAATTTGGGAGCAATTGATTGTTCTTGTTCAAAAGTTACTTTAAGGTTGAAACAATTTTTTTTTAGTTGTTTTTTTTTAAAAAAAAATTGATAACCTTCTCAAATTGTTTTTTCAATTTATAATCCAAACAAGCTTTTTTCCCAAAAAAAAAAAATTATTTTATATAAAAATCTGTTCAAATATAAATCATATTATACTAATTGACGAATTTTACCACAACGATAAAAGTCTTACATCTGATCTCAACATATCTGCTTATTATGTGTACTTCCTTTTCCCTTGAAGGTATCACCGTTGGCAACAAGACATTGAAGACCGCCGCACCCACAAGAAAGGGGAACACACTTATTGATTCTGGGGCAACATGGTTTCTTATGGAACCAAACTTTTACAACAAGATGGAGGCATTTATAAAGAAAGCTATTAGGGTTAAAGAAGTAAGAAAACCTCCAATGGAATTCTCCTTGTGTTACTCAAAAAAGTATCATAAAACTATAATGAAGAGATTTCCAAAGTTTGTGGTCCATTTTGAGGGTGCCGACATAGCCTTGAAGCCAGATCAAAACATTTTCTTTCATCTAGATGATTTGCTCTGTTTAGGCATATTCCCTCTTTCAGGCGCAAACTTTACATTTGACTATGGAAATTTGCCCCAGATCAATTTTCAAGTGGAATATGACCTTAAAGCCAAAAGGATTTCTTTTGCTCATGCTGATTGTAGCAAGCATTAGAAGATATCTCTATATAATTATATGATAAACAAAAAAAGAAAGAAAGAAAGAAATATTAGTTAGTTATCGACCCCTAGTTTATATAAAGGGTCATTTGTATAAAATAAAATAGGGAGGATTAGCCTGATCTCACGTGTCACTCCTTGGTTGTCTTGTATCAGTGTATGTGATGACTATTATGGGATAATTAAGTCCTTTCATTTGCGTATTTAATTATTACTTAGTGTGCAATGCCACAATCTTCTTAGAAGATTGCAAAATTTTCACATGGAAAATTGTCAATATAATTGTTTCTGCGGCAGTTTTGAAACCTCACGTGAAATAAAAATCATTTTGAAATCTACTTTAATTATTAGAAAGAAAACCCTTTTTTAAGAGAGAAGAGAAGAAATAATTGTTCCATTCCAATGTAATTTATGAATCTGCAATGAAAAAGAAAAGTGTTAGTATAAAATGTAAAAACAGAAACTATAATAGAGATATGAATTTAATTGAAAAGGAATAAATAAATACCTTAGGAGACGGCTGGTACACTACCAAAAAAAAAAAAGCACAATATCACTGACAGAATTTACCAACAGAATTACATTGGTAATGGTAATGTCATTTGAGACGGAAATTACCAATGAAATTATGTTGGTAATAATTTTTTGACAGAATTATGTTGGTAATAGTTTTCCAATAAAATTTCCGACGGAACAAATTCTGTTATAAAAAAAAATAGTGGCAAAGAAAAATTTCATAGCTATTTTCCCACGGATTGTTCGAATGGAATGACTTCATCAAAAATTTTGGATGGAAAGCAGCAAGGGAATCCGTGGGAAAATTGCTCACGAATTTGAGATAGAATTTCATGGATAATTCCCCACATAATTCTATGACTACATTCCCAGTTTGCCCAGAATCTGAAAGTTTTCACCCTTTGTTTTTTAAGTGTTTTTTTTTTTTTTCAATTAAGCTTGCTTGAATGAGAAAATTAGCCTGTTCATATAACGAGAAAAATTAACAATTTGCAAGTAAATAATATACTAAATGAGGATAAATGTACGAGAAAAATTAGCAATTTTCAAGTAACTAATATACTGAATGAGGATAAATGTCACAAGTATAAAGTCACTAAAAGACTAAAAAAAGGGCGAATATATGTAAAAAGTTTGGATATGTTATATCGAAAATTGTTAGGTAATTGAATCCCTATTGCTTACAATGCTGACATAATCAATTGCTTGTTTAAAGTGTTGATTTTCATTTCAAGTGTTCATAATCTTGTGTGAGGTGTGTTATCTTTGTTTGCAATTCATGAACGTTAGAATCCCCCTTAGAATTGATGGAAGGAGGTGAGGCAGAAGAAACAATATGTTGATTTTCATATCCAAACCCATAGATTCAGCCTTACTTGTTCTTACTACTTGTAATGTTCTTACTACTTGTAACCTTTAACCATAAATTAAGTTCATCCTAATTAGATTGGACACTACCTCCCTCGGAACTAATAGATGCATTTGGTCTTAGAAACTCATCTTGCAAACAAAGTACATAAAATAAGTACATCATAAGATATTTCTTAACAAATTATGAAGCCAAATTATCTTAGAAAGACAGATGAATTTTCAATAATAGGCGAATGATCAGTGGGTGTGTGATCATTATGAAGCCAAAAGAGAAGTAATACCTAAACAAAAGATAACATAGAAGAAATATCCGGGCAAAAAGTAAATGTGCAGAAAATAGTATTAATGTTTTCTAGAAATATGGCCGAAAGTAAGAAGAGGGAGCAAGTAGAATGCCAAAATATGCTTTGTTTTGTCCAATAATGAGTGTTGTTATACCCTTCAATTGGCAAAGTTTTCTATACTTAGTGACCTTTGGTAGACTTTTAACTCTTTACCAAACTTCCTCTTTGCTTAGTTGGGGCGGAGGCACTAATATCTTGACTTTGTTCTTCAAAAAGAATGTTTTATTTATTTGGAACTGGTGGTCAATGGAAAGGAATTGCAAATGGCAATCAAACAAACATGTTTTCTACTCATGCTTCAATTGGAACGCTTTTGAGTTCTCCATACATATAGGACATGATAGTCTTCCCATTGTCATCCAACCAGACAACATACCATAAGATGGAAAGTCATTTATTGTCCATAATAGTGTAACACGCATAGGAAAGTTGTCTCAAAGAGGCATCATATGTTGACACCCCTACACCCCTACAATAACTTAATTCATCTATCAATTGTTGCAAATACACATATTTTCTTTGGATTATTAAGACTAGGGATGATCAACGTTAAGAACATATATTACCGTGTCATGCATATCTTAGGTGGTAGATTATAAGGAGTAACTATCACAAGCCAACAAGAATATTACCACCCAGATTTCCCAAATGATGTAAATCCATCCAAACACAATCCAAGCCTCACATTTCTTGGATCATATGCAAAGTCTGGATATGTTATATCGAAAACTTTCCATGCTTCACCATTAGACGGGTGAGAGAGAATATTGGAACCTCGACGATTCTCATAGTGCCATCTCATTTCCTTTGCCATTTTTTCAGAAGCAAATAATCTTTGCCATCTTAGAATGAGGTGAGAAAAACAACTACTTCCTTGCAACTTTTTTTTTCTTCCACAAGACTTGTTAGAGGAATATCTATCCTCACAACAAAATTTACATTGGGTTGCATCAGCATCATCTTTATAACACAACATACACCCATTTACACAACAATTAATCTTCTTAGAATTTAGACCTAGCTTCGACACTAACTTCTTTGTTTGGTACAAGTCTAGAAGCATAAGGGAGTCTTAAGGTTGTATCTTCACCATGAGTTTGGAAACTAACTTAAAGGCTTGTTGAGAAATATTAGTTGTAACCTTAATACTTAATAATTGCAACATTGTTTAAAGCTAAGATTCTTCACAACCTTCCCACAACGGTTGCTGTATGGCACATAACATGTTATAAAAGTATCTTGCATTAGTATTTGACATCTCTTCAACACCTTCATTATAGTTATTCATAAAATTCGGCCCAGTTGCATCCATCACTATCATCTCATATTGACTTAGATGATATTCAAGTGCCCTATGTGAGGCATGTTGGGCATTTGGTATTGGAGACATAGACCGATGATTTTCTACTCATGTTTCACCATGACTAGCCATATATAGTAGTCTAGCATGAATCCCCTACTATAAAGGTGCACCTTCACCTCATCAAAAGGTAGATAATACCTTCTTTTACATTTCACACATGGACACCTAAGATCTTCCCATTTTTTGAGAATAATGTGATTGATAGACATATGCAAGAAACCCATCATTACCTTGCTTAAACTCTACCATCACCAATTAACTACTCGAATTAATTCTGTTATACATCCATCTTTGATGTTTTGGGACTTTCATTCTAAGAAACAATAATTCTAAGTAAATACCAAATCAATTTTGGAGCAGACAAAAGCAAGTTCTAAATCACATTTTATGGCAATAGGCATAGATATGATGCTGCCATGAAAACTATTTGCAGCGGTTTAGAGTGATGAAGAAAACTATGGGATTATATATGTAAAGTCATGATAATGTTTGCAATGTACTAGCAATGTACCGGCCACAATGTCATCAAGAAGAGCATCAAGAGGAGAAAATATATTTACATGACATTGAGATGTTCTAAAACTTAAGAATTAAATAACAAATACGAAGGAACTACCTTAAGAGCATTGCCAATGGAAAATTTAATTCCCCACAATGTTTATTCACTTAGATTCAACCTAACATCAACAAACAGCTTATCAGAACAATACATGGTAGAACATAGTAAGTAATTTCTAATTTTAAACTGTATGTGTCCAGAAACTATAGGATTAAAGTTGTCACTTGTCACTGAGATTTTACCTAAGTCTTTCGTGAAATAATCAATGCTATAGAATCTGGAAAATGCTGCCTTTCCTCGAGAAGAAGCAACTAATCAGAACAAAAATAATATAATATAATGATGGAGCCATTAATTTTTCAGATCAAAATGTGTTTTTAAAGAAAATGGGATGAAAGTTAAACACAACTAGTTGGAATGACACACATATGAATCATTTAATTTTTGGGAGTATATCAAAATGGTAAAGCATAAAAAAGGAGAAGAGGTACTGATGCAATCTGAAAAATTAAAAGGGTTGATTAAAAGGGTTGATTACCATAAAAAAGGGTTGATTACACATATAATCATAATCTTGAATCTGTCTTCGGCTACCAAAAGAATTTTACTAAGATAGATTTAAATTAAAAGTCTTGCTTTATTCGTAAGTCTCTTTGAGTCTTCAACTTCTTCTTTAAAGGGTTGATTACATTTCAAAAAACAAAAATATAAATCAGATTTTCCAGCTAATTAAAATGCTTCACTTGTTTTGTTTTCCTCTATAGTATTATTTTGTAGGGCTGATCATAGCCTTGTTGTCCCACATTTAGCCACAGAACAATGGATAAAGGACCTTAATATCAGTGAAGAGTATTATTGGATTGTTTTTTCATGAAAAAAAGCTCACATTGTATTTCTACAAAATTTTAAGCATAACAAGCAGATGAATGCAAATATGAGATCCAGTCATGGAGCTTGGCTCTGATCATTAGAGTCTTGTTGTTCAAGTTTCGGGGAAAAAAAAAAAGATGTTTGGTTAAAGAGGTGAATGCCAAAAGCTAATTTGATAATGGCAACGTGATAACACATCAAAATCAATGACATTTTGGTAGCATCTTTTAGAAACAATCCAACCAAATGAAGTAGGACACAACATTCTAGGAAATATCTGTTACACAAGGAAGCAAAATTCAAGAATTCAAAGACTTTGCTTGATTGAGTATACCAGTGGATGAATAAGATGAAAGGTAGCAACAAACCATGTAGACAATCCCAAAATTTCGAAGTTGATTGCTTAGAACTTTGAGACTATAGTAATCAAGGTTTACTATGAACATGATTCAGATCTCAAAATCCAAACAAACATAGGCTTATTTAACTCCTTCATTTAAAACTTAAACGATGAACTGAAGAACTAAAGATAAATTTGTCTCTAAAGTTCAAGTCAACAACCCATACCATTGTTACTCCACTCTAATCCTTCAGATGTGATATCTATAAACCAAAAGTACAGAGTTATCTAACCAAATCATCTCTAACTCATGAAGATATTATAGTGCATGTAAAAAGAAACCTTCTGGTTGTCCAGCTCACCCAAAAGAAAATAAAAGAAACTTTGTTGTCTAAGCTGAACTATAAACAATAGAGGGCTGAGAGAAAGCTTTGCTTGAGAAATTTATAAGAGCACAAGGAAAAAGGAAGACATGGTTAAATGTATAAAAGTTGGCTTGAGACTCCCTCTCCAAGCTCAATCTCCAAAATAAGTCCTAAAAGCTTCCCAGAAAAACCAAAAAGTATGGATCATTCACTCTTTGAAATTCTCAAACCATTAAAAAAAAAGGCATTAGGAGGTCTTTATTATATCTCTGCTACTAAAATTCTTCTTACATGAGATGCTCATAAACACTCAAAACCATAAAAAATTTGAAGAAATGATTTGAAAAGCATAGAAACAAAAATCCCACCTACAACCTTGAAACACAAATTGACTGCCACAATGGCAGAGGCAATTGCATCATCATCCACAAACGTAGAGACGAGTCAGACTGGAGCATCAAAATACAAGGATACAAAACTTTCATATTAGGGGAGGGGAAATCATATTCAATAAAGAAACGTTGTTCACCAAATCAAGAATCAAGAATTTTGGAAATTAAATAAGACTAAAGATATCATCCTAGTAAAAATAGCCAACAAGAAATTAAATGACCAGGGTCATATGCTGATTAAGAAGAGATTATGAATGAATACTTACACCCAAGAGAAAAATTCAAAGATCATGGTCTAATTTCTGGAACATATGCAACAAATGTGGGAGATGTGATTCAAACACTGGTGCAGCGAATTTCGAAACCACCTTCAGCAAAGATATGAAACAAGCTCAACGTCTTGAAGATAATGGGTAGCTGAAAAATTAGGAGTATGGGTTGCTAAAAATTAGGACTATTTTAGGTTAGTATGTTGCTTCTTTAGTTTATTTAAATCAATGTTGTAACGGCATTACAGTGTCTAAGTTATCACGGTTTTTTTTTTTAAAAAAAAAGATCGGTAAATTAAGTTTACTTGATGATGGAAATTTGCTACCAAATGTTATAAAAGATAAATTAAAATATTATTTATATATTGAGTAATAAGTTGAGAAGAATGCACTTAAGGAACAGATTATCATCTCCTTTGGGGAAGAAGTTTTCGAAATTATTGAGTTAGAATGGCTCACTGTCGTTGTTGATATTGTCATCATCATTGATGACATAAAGGTCTCAAGGCTTGAGATGGATAATATATGCTAATGTTTATATTTTTCATGTTTCACATAATAAACTTGGTGTGACTTTGAGGCAAGTATATATGACTCATCATCTTTTGATTCACTAAAGTGAATGAGTAGAGAAAGATTTATATATGTGATGTTTAATTCGTCATTGATAAGCCCTCATGAAGTAGCTAGTGGTGTTTGCCTCTAGGAACACTTAAAACAAAGTTATGGTGAAAGACCCATGGTAATTTAGTTCAATAATAATGTCAATAAAATTGCCATAATAAGGGACACCTTGAAAACGCATGTCACCGTCACTATTGCTTGCATAACTCTTTGTCCCAAATGTGCTAAAAACTCCACAATTTTGGGTTAGCAATGTTTGTGTATGGCTTTGCACTTGAACTCCTTTTAGGAAATTTTTTGTATAATGAAAATTTTGTACTTGTACAAATAACTTGGAGGATAGAAATTAAAAGTCAAGTGTTATCTTACTGAATGAAGGAATCAACTTTAGAGAAATTTGTTTAAAACATGCCTATGTGCTAGCAATTTTTCCTTTGGACCAAGTTTGATGCACTCAAATCCTCCAACATGTGTCTCAATATGAGGGAACAACATGCTTTCTTTGGATGGCCTAGGTGGGAGGCAATCATCAACATGAGTTGGACGATTGTAAGATGCCTCAATGCCATTAAATACTTGGAGAAAAAATTCATGACCTCATTTCCTAAATACCATTCTACTATTGAACCTTACGGCCTTGCCTGATTTCAAATGTAGGATTTCAATTTAGGCAAGAACTTGCAAGGTTAATGATAAATATAATACTCCTTCAATCTTTAGTATAAGACATATTTACATAATTTGATTATATTAAAAAAGTTCATTAAATCAGTTAATATGACATGTATTTCCTAAAACTTTATAGTCATCTTCCTTGATTCCTCTTCTCTCTCTTCATTGATTATTGTTTAAGGACTATTAATAAGGGTAAATTAGGAAAACATTGACAAATATGAAAACTATGTCTTATATTTAAGACTAAGACTAACTCCCTAAAGATGTCTTATATTAAAGACTAGATGTAATATCCCAAAATTTTGGGAGTTTAAAATTGTAGTATTTTATGCATTTCCTTATAATATTTAAGTACAAATAATAATAATAATTAAGCTAACTAATTAATTAGTTAAAAAAAACAACATCAAACAAAAAAAACAGACCCAACACGTAGCAATAGGAATAGATAAGCCCATCATGCAATAACCCATTTCTTCAGCCCAAATTACCTCCAGCCAAAATACATTCTACCCATTACATTCTACCCATTACCTATTATCTAGCAACTCATCAAGATCACAGAAGCACGCAAAACAGCAGAAGCAGATCACGCTATCAGACAAACCTAATGAACCTGTGCAGCGTCGTCTAAGCAGAAAGTTAGCAGGAAAAAGCAAAACCAGAAAATGCAACACGCAAAAATCTTAACGCCATGCTCCATTACGTCATGTTTCAGCAGCCCATATATCTTGAACTCAGTAGCTATTGTGCCATATGTTCCCTCATTATAATCAGTCGAACAGAACCATTCTTCCCTCATTTTTCTCATCTCATTCACTCACTTCTTTCGGCATTTAGTCAGACAGAGAAACGCAGAGAGAGAGAGAGAGAGAGAGAGAGAGAGATTCAACTGAAAATTTCTTCCTCTGTTTTGTGCCATCGGAGCAGGGGAAAAACCAACACTCAACTCTCATCATATAAGCTAGAAATTGAGAGTAAGTCATCCTGCTTCATTCCCTTTGATTTCCATTAGCTTTCCAACGCAAGTTAACTGCTTCTTATCTAATAAAAACACTGCTATATGAACTTGAAAGTTGCTGAAACTAAAAAACTGAAAACAGAGGCTGTAGCGTCTAAGTTTTCTTTTTCATTGGTGTTAGTTGCTGCATCTGTTACTGATATGTATATATATTACTGCATAAGAATGAGAAAAACCTTGCTGGTCTATATATATATATATATATATATATATATATATATATATATATATAAAAACTTGCTGACAAGGGAAAATAAAAATAATAATGAAATAATAATAATAACTAATATAATATTCACGTGTGTGTATTACCATGTGGGCGTGAACAAATGTATAAAGAAAGAGAAAGTATGCGTGAGTTTATATATATACCTTTCACTGTGTGTTGTGCATATATATGTTGGAAGCATGTCTGGACTATGCATGTATAAGTATGGCGTTGAGAAGAAAAAAAAAATGCTGTGAGTGTGTGTGTATGCTATATGCATACTAGTTAATTGCTACATATATATGCTGTTAAAGTAAATATATGGAACCAAATTTGGTTATTCTACTAATATCTCTATGTATGCACACAAGACATGCTTTGCATGGATGTTGTTGATTTTGTCTGTACACACACACACACACACGATTATCACTAGACATAAAGCTAAGAAATTTACTGTCATATATATGGAACACGTCAAAGGCATATATATATCTATATAAGGTTGCTGCTGCATGTATACACCTGTTAGAGCTACGCTTTGTTTCCTTTCATCTTTTTAGGGGCATAAATCAAGTAGAATAATACTCCTCCGTGGTTAATATGTAGATAAGCATATATTAATTTAGTTGCTGTGTTTTTTTTATATATGTGCTGAAAAATATTAAAGTTGCTGCATGGGGGTTTAATTAAAAAGATTGAAGTTGATATGTGCCTTGCGTCTATGCCTGAGTGGTTGATGAAAAATAATATATAGGTATGTGTGAGTAGGCCTTATGGTTATTTCACCACATTTAACAACGTGGATATGTATATAAAGTTCTAGGCATGTATGCTATGTTGTTATATATATATATATATATATATATATATATATATATTAACTTTTCAAAAGTTAAAGAAGAAAAATAGAGTTAGTCTGTGTAAATATATAAGTGCTATCATTCAGAAACTATAAAATCAAGAATAAAAGCGTACTGTTTCTACATGTACATATAAATTGAAGTTATTGATTTTTTTTATATATACATATAAAGTATATTTTTGAAGTATTAGTAATTATTATTATTATTATTAAGGAATTAATAGTTAAATAAAGTATAGAGAAATAACAACAACAACAGATATTGTTATTAGGAAATTTAGAATAATTCTAATAATAACAAATATTGTTGTTATTATTGAAAGGAGCGATAACAATAATAAATAAATGAGGAATTATTATTATTATTATTAGGGTTAATAATAATAATAATTAAAAATTATTATTATTATTATTAAGGGAATTTTAAGGGATTAATAACTATTATTAATCTTCTAAACTAATTTGCATAATTAGTTTCCTTGTGATTCGAGTAAGTGACTAACGACAATGATAAACGTTTATAGGATATCTTGACACTTCTGTCGATCCCAACACCCTCGGAAGGAATATAAGGACTCAAGTTTGAAGTGAGTAACTGTTATCTTATTAGTTTATATGTGTGTATTGCATATATGAGTGATCATGGTTGCTAAATAATTTGCATGTGTGTATCCTAGCTATGGATTGAGGCTATGTGTCTCATAGGGCTACATATCCGGAAGGGCTGTGATCCTTGGCCATTAACTACGGTTACGGTGCGACTTGTTTACTATGAATTATTCTATGCTTATACATGTGTTATACTGTCATTTACATTTCATACCTGCAAATGAGATTAACTGTTACCCTAGAGTTCATTCATTTGAACTCCAGACCACATGAAAGAAACAAGTAGTGGTTCGGGATCAAAAGGCAAGAAGCAGCTGTAAGGGTTACAGCAGTTGGAACTTTTTGGAAAAATGAGTAGTTAGACTATACTTTAATGTTTATCATCTGTCTATTTTGGATTATTGTATTAACATCCAACTATGGGATGGATTTGAGTCGCGAAAAATTTGTCCCTATGTTTTCAAACTAAGTTATTTTCAGAAACTTTTATTTCGCAATTAATTCGTCCAAATCATCTCGATGCCTGTGCCCAATTACTTTGATAAATAAGAGGCCCCACAAGGTGGGCGTTACAATTATGGTATCAGAGCATCGATTTGGACAAAGTTTCTGAAAAGGATTTAACAAAACTTAGTTATTTTGAAAACATAATGAGGATTTGCTCTGGAGGTAATTTTGATATAGACTAACGTACCAAATAGGTACTATTGTGCGCCTAGCGGTATGTTAATAGTGCACACCGCCAAGAACAAAACCCTAACCAAATACTAAGTGTAGTAGATATGTATCACCTGTCTTTAAGATCCTAGAGAAGTGCTTCACATTTTGGACAAGATCATGAAGTGTTAATGACAAGTATAAAGTATGCATATGATTATTATACCGTTGTTATTAACAACCAATTTTCTTGTCATATAGTACTAAAGAAGTTGAATGGCCAACAAAAGAGCCAGTCTAAGGCGAGTTACTCAGCAGGTGCCCCCTCAAGAAGTAAATCCACCTACACGTCGAAGGGGAAGAGGCCAAGGCCGAGGCCGAGGAAGAGGCTGAGGTTGAGGTAGAGGCCAAGGACAAGACAGAGGAAGGCCTAATCAACAAGAACTTCCAATCCAAGATCCCATGCAACAAGTACTTGGGATATTGGACGAACATCGAGATTCGCTCAGGGAGCTTCGAGAAGAGGTATTACTATTAAGAGCTGAACGAAATGAAGAAAGGCAGTGTGCTGAAGATGCTGAAGCATGGCTAGCTCGGGCTGATGAAGAGGAAGAGGAAAACCAAGAAGATGACCCTTATCAGGTAGAGGCTCCACCTCCTGCTCACCTACAACGATAGAAAGCAGTTAAGGAGTCCCAATTCTAGACAATTCAATTCTGTAAGCACAACCCTCCATCATACATCGATGAGATGGATGTGTAAGCTGCTGAGAATTGGCTCCTCCGACTGGAAAAGATATTTGAAGTGATAGATTACCCAGAAGAGCGAAAGGCACAGCTAGCCATCTACAAGCTAGAAGGTGATGCAGACCACTGGTGGAAGAGTGTGGCCAAAGCTTTGCATGCACAATACATTCCAATTACCTGAGAGTTGTTCCAACATAAGTTTAATGAGAAATACTTTCCTAACTCAGTCTAAGTAGAGATGGAGGTTGACTTTCTAACCATCGAGTAGAAACCCGGAGAATCCTTTGACCGGTATCTATCAAGATTTATTAACCTATCTCGCTACCCCTCTTATCTAAAGAAAAATGAAGATGAGAGATGGAAATCATGCAGGCTCATTTTGGGACTGAAATTTAAAATGAGGGATAGACTGATCTCCCAACAATTTCTTACATTCCATCAAGCTGAGGAAGAATGTAGGATAATTGAACACAACCTAAAGGAATTGCATGCTAGCAAAATAGAGATGGCTCACAGTAGGAATGGCTGTGGAAATTCCACGAGCAATCAAAAGTGGAAGGAAGCTGGTCTGGTTACAGGGGTAGTAACAAAAATCCCAACCACTACGGCCGATCAACTCAAGACCACATGTGCCCCGATCTTGTGAAAAATGCGAGAAAAGTTACCTAGGGGCAAGATGTGATGGGAGGCTACTCTGTTTCAAGTGTAACCAGCCATGACACTTTAGCTTTAATTGCCCACAAAATACTGGGGAAAGGAGGCCATAGAATGCCGAAGAAAGGAGGCCACAAAATCAAGGAAGGGTATTTGCATTGACCCAAGAAGAGGCCAGGAAGTCTCTCGACATGATCTAAGGTACAATTTTACTAAATGGTAATTCTTTGCAAGCATTGTTTGATTTAGGTGCTAGCCATTCTTTCATTTCTTATGATTGTGCTAAAAGACTAGGGATGAACACACATAGATTACCTTATGATCTTATTGTAAATACACCGCTAGGTGTTAAGTCCATGGTGTCTGATGCATGCTTGAATTGTGTATTGACTGTAAATGGACATAAGTCCACGCTAGATTTAATTTTCCTACCGTTGGTTGATATTGACATCATGCTGTGATTGAATTGGTTCATGGCTAACAATGCCTTTATTGACTACGGTAACAAGCAAATCTTGTACTCACAATCAACAGTAGATACTACAGCAAACTGTTTGAATCTTCTCACTACTCAAGAACCAAAGAAATGTTTGAATCAAGGTTTCCTAGGGTACATGATGTTTTTCTCCATACAGGCAGCGATTGAACCATCATTCGCAGAGATTCCAGTAGTGAACGAATTCCCGGAAGTATTTCCAGAAGATATTAGTGGGTTGCCATCGACAAGGGAAGTAGAGTTTACTATTGAACTGATGTTAGGCACGGGACCTATATTAAAAGTGCCCTACAGAATGGAACCTAGTGAAATGGTAGAATTGAAGAAACAAATAGAAGAGTTACTATAGAAAGAGTTCATCCGACCTAGTGTATCACCTTGGGGAGCTCCGGTATTGTTTGTTAAGAAGAAGGATGGGAGTCTTCAACTCTGTATTGATTACCGGGAGTTGAACAAAGTGACAATAAAAAACAAATACCCAGTCCCTAGAATTGACGATCTGTTAGACCAATTAGCTGGTTCCTGTGTTTTCTCAAAGATTGATCTGTGCTCGGGATACCACCAATTGCGCGTAAGAGCTGTGGATATTACGAAGATAGTTTTCAGGACTAGATATGAGCACTATGAGTTTATGGTGATGCCCTTTGGTTTGACTAATGCACCTATAGTGTTCATGGACTATATGAATCGAATCTGTCATGAATATCTAGATCGATTTATCGTAGTCTTCATTGACGGCATTCTGGTTTACTCCAAGAGTGAGGAGGAACATGAGCACCATCTACGACAGGTACTTAATGTACTGAAAGGGAAGCAACTCTACGCCAAGCTAAGCAAGTGTGAATTTTGGCTTTCAAAAGTTAAATTTCTGGGCATGTAATAATAATAATAGATATTGTTATTAGGAAATTTAGAATAATTATAATAGTAACAAATATTGTTGTTATTATTGAAAGAAGTGATAATAATAATAAATAAATGAGGAATTATTATTATTATTATTATTATTAGGCGAATTTTAAGAGATTAATGACTATTATTAATCCTCTAAACTAATTCGCGTAGTTAGTTTCCTTGCGATTCGAGTAAGTGACTAACGACAATGATAAACGTTTATAGGATAACTTGGCACTTCCGTCAATCCCGACACCCTCGGAGGAAATTTAATGACTCAAGTTTGAGGTGAGTAACTGTTATCTTATTAGCTTGTATGTGTGTATTGCATGTATAACTGATCATGGTTGCTAGATAATTTGCATGTGTATATCCTAGCTATGGATTGAGGCTACGTGTCTCATAGGGCTACGTATCCGGAAGGGCTGTGATCCTTGGCCGTTAACTACGGTTACGGTGCGACTTGTTTACTGTGAATTATTCTATGCTTATACATGTGTTATATTGTCATTTACATTTCATACCTACAAATGAGATTAACTGTTACCCTGGGGTTCATTCATTTGAACTCCAGACCACATGAAAGAAACAGGTAGTGGTTCGGGATCAAAAGGCAAGAAGTAACTGTAAGTATTACAGTAGTTGGAACTTTTTGGAAAAATATGAGTAGTTAGACAGCACTTTAATGTTTATCATCTATCTATTTTGGATTACTGTATTAACATCCAACTATGGGATGGATTCGAATAACGAAAAATTTGTCCCTATGTTTTCAAACTAAGTTATTTTCAGAAACTTTTATTCACATTAATTCGTCCAAATCATCTCGATGCTTGTGTGCGATTACTCTAATAAGTAAGAGGCCCCACAGGGTGGGCGTTACACCAGAGGGACTAATCAATCATATATCTAATTAAATATTGAATATGTTGGTTAAATTTTCTTATTGCACGACTTTTATGCAAAGTTTCGTGAGGTTGAAAACAAAATTGTTTTTGTTTAATCATTATAGAAATCCATAACTCCTTACGGTCCTCATGAATTATTAACCTTTACTCATTATGCTAATTAGTTATTATTCATTAATTCGTAACTCTTTACTATACTCATGAGAACTCATAACAATTTATGATGATCATGATTATTAGGATTACTCGTCAAAACAACTATTGAGAAGTAGGATTACTTGATAAAACGACTATTAGAGATTAGGATTACCTTAGATCACTTGAAGACTTCAATGTGATTGATGTCCTCTAACGTTGATTCACACAGTTATCCCTGATTGTAATGAGAACTCTTTCTCTTGAAACCTCACATTCCTGGGATGCTTGCTAAGCGAAGGCAAGGTTAAGGTTTGATTTCCTTGGGTTTTTCTCTTTTCAAGAAAATTGTGGTTTCTTGGAATTAGGTTAAAGATTAGGGGAGCAAGATTGGAACTTACCTTTTCTTGAATTGGCGGCACACACCAATTGAATTGGCATATTTTTTCTCTCTCTCAAAAAACGTCAAAGAAAAGGGGCACTCAAAATTCAACACTTTATAAGAGTTCAACCCTAATTTAAGTGCTTACAAGAAAGACCCAATCCAAGCTTGAATTTGAAAAATGCAAATCATAATGAATTAAATTCATATCTTGATTGATTGATTGAATCAATCATTTAAGATGATGGATCACATTTATTTCTTTATTAATTGATTGAGTCAATCATTTTAGATGATGTATCACATTTATTTCTTGATTGATTGATTGAGTCAACCATTTAAGGTGAAGGATGATATTTATTTCTTGAATGATTGATTAAGTCAATCATTTAAGATGATGAATCATATCTATATCTTGATTGATTGGTTGAATAATAATTTAAGATGATGGATCATATTCATCTCTTAAACTAAAATTCAAAATCATTTTTAATTCAATCTTTATTTATTATTTTCCTACCTTCATCCAATATATATATATATATATATATATATATATATATATATTATTTTTCCTATATATATATTTATTAAATAATTCAGAATTATCTTTTATAACTTAACCTCTTGAATTAAAATTTCAAACTGAAATTCAAAATTCAAATTCAACTTAGCCTAAGAGCATGTTGGGTCTTCTAACACATTTGGGCCCTTTTGTGAAGAAACTGATTTCCCACTAAGGACACCAAATGTGACTCATTTTTCACTATTGGGCTTGGAGTCACACTCTAACCCAATTACACATTTACTCTTGATAAAGCTCAATAATAATTATTAACCCAAGCTTGCAAATTTTTAAGCAATCGGGAATAACCTTTGTGTATGACCCATTAGGCCCAATTAGTCATGACATAAATAAACTAGGACCAATTAAAACTCTTTTAATGAGCCCAATTTATTTAAGGACCTCATAAGATACTAACAATGCTCTACGGCGCCAAAACTAATTAAGTTGATTAAGTGATCTACCTTTCATATTTAGATACCATGCAAGCATCATCCCCCACATCGTCATTCACATTTAGTCGAGAGCAAAGATCTATCTTCTCTCTTAATTGATTAAATGTAGCTAATTCATAGAACTAAGAATATTCTTATATTAACTCTATAATGGATGATGACTTTTCATGATCACTTGCTGTGCGCACAGACTCTTGAGTTAATTAGAAGCTATTCCAGTTCTACCGGTCTTGTGAATGACTAATCCCTTATAGGGGACTGTGAGTCTTGTCGGCATATCCTTCTATACTTATATATTCAAGCTATACCCAAGAGTACATTGTTCTCCCTTTTTTCAGGCGGATAGAGTTTGATTCAAAGTATAACCTTAAGACATAGTGTTTCATGACATCCTTAAGTCCAAGACGATCCACACTACCAAACGATGAGAGACTTTACATATATCCAGCAATACTCTCGACAATGAATCTTTGTAGAGTCTCTCGGCAGGTCTGTTTGATGCTATCTGTTTTCCAACAAATCTACCCACAACATCAGTTAAGGTATCACCATGCTTGTATTCAATGAGGTCCCTACCTTGTATCTTATACATGTAGATGATGTCATACTAGTCTTATTGAGATCATCAATGCCTTTTCTTGATGATTCAAGACTAGGAACAAGTTTTAGGCAATAGATATCCAGTGTTCTCGAGTCCTCATGATCATGATCTCTATTATTTACCCTCAAGATTAACATATGTTCTATTCCTAGGGCTTTTATCTTCAAATACGTATTTACTTTAAATAAAGTAAATAAAGCCATATTCAAAACACACAAAGGGGATGATGAGAGATCATGCTGTCAAAATGCCAAAATTATGAATCTCCTACACACTCTATTTTTCAATGTTTACTTAGCTTATCATAGAAAGAGTGAAATGATTTCTATTGTACTTCAGTGATTATCCATTCACTTCTTTGAGAGAAGATTCATTGCAAATCATATTTTCTGAGAGATACTCGAGGTTGGGTGATCTTAAGTGGGAAATTGATTATATCCTTACAGGTTGTAAGGGAGAGGATCTTGGTAATAGATTTGGCTTCATAAGTGCCTGGGTAAACTTGTGGGTTTGTAAGATGCTTCTCTTGTGCCCAGATAAACAAGATGACAGTGGATTGAAAATATCAAGTAAAGCTTGAGGATTGGATGTAGGCCAAGGATTGGACCGAACCAGTGTAAATCTCAGTTTGCAATTCTCTTCCTTAATCTCATTTATTTCCAGCATATATGTTTGAATGATTGTTTAGAGTTTTATAATTCTTTACTGTCATACAAACTGATTTTAAGGAATTGCGAAAAAGATTTTCACAGGTCTTAAGTTTTTATCTTTACCTAATTCACCCCCTCTTGGGTTTAGCCGGTTCTTTCAATTAATGATCCACATAAGGGCTACATGTAGGTTGAAGATCTTCTTGTTTGAGTCAAACGCCTCTATTCCATCACTTTATAAGTCTTGTAATTCTTGAATCAACAGCTGTAAACATACATCTATATCATTACCCAGTACTTTTTTCCTGGAATAATCATAAAAAATGGAAGATTTTTGTTTCATATAAATCTATAGTAGGAGGTGGTTGTGTGAAGTTAAGATGACTAGCCAAATACTATAACTGGTGCTAAAGTTCCTAAATGGATTGTGAAGATGGAAGAAATCACCAAGAGGGGGGTGAATTGGGGATTTTAAAAATTCCTTTTGAAAGACACCCAAATTTTCTAAACACAAAGTAAGAAGGCAAAGGGAGGAAAGCTTGGACACATAAGATTTATACTGGTTTGGTCCTAACTTTGACTTACGTCCAGTCCTTAGATATCTTTTGGGTTTTTCCACTATCAATATTCTCTTATTACAACAATGTAACACTCAAGCAATCCTAATCAAGTAGGGCTTGTTCCCCCTTGCACTTTGTAATCAAAAGACCTAACCCACAGGTTCCACAACCTTGAGTTTTCACAAACAAGTAATCACAAATGATTTTCAAAATAGTATCTCAAAAGAGTAGATATTGATAAACACTAAAGTTAAAATAAAAATGCACAATAATGACTCAAATTGAAAATGTGATTAGTTGTAGTTAAGTGTCCGTTTGCAATGAGTCTTCTTGGGTATTTATAGCTTAATTAGAGAAACTAGCTGTTGCAAATCCTTCTTTCTTATTCTTCAATGTTCAATTTCATTTCTGTAATGTGACAGTTGCATATATCTCTCAGTTCTTTCAATTCTCAGCTGGAATCTTGGATTTAACCATTGCAGGTGATCTTCCAAAGTTCTTGCTATTCCATTATTTGTTTTTGACCGTTGGAGAATGATTTGTTCAAGCTGTAATGGTCTGAGCTGAACCATTAGGATAAAGGAGAAGATTCAGGCTTGTTCTTGGTTCTGTATTAAATGCACTTGACCCAGATCTGATTTGCGGAATTCATCTGAAACTAATAGGAATTTTGATCAAGCAAATATGTATATGATGATTCGCAACTTAATATGTGAGCAAACAAACTTGTAAGTATGAATCAAATGGATTTCGGATCTCATCTATGAAACAGAGTTCCGATAGACTTGAGTTAAAATTTTGTAGGCTTGAGTTTAATCGTGTTGTAGACTTCATGACAGCTCTCTGTCTGAACCAAACTCGAGTTTGTAAGTTCTAGGCTCAAGTTCGTTTCAGTAAGACCATTCTTGAAATCAGAGATAATCTTGAGTCTAGATAAATGTGTTCGAGTATTTTTCAAAAATGCTCTCTGTAAAGGACAAGCTCGAGTTTAGCTTATCAGGCTCGATTTTGTTTTCATGAATAACTAAGAGAGACCTTTCTGTAAGACTTAAACTTGAGTTGGACAAAACATGCTTGAGTCTCAAAAAGTCGACATGCTCTCTATAAGACATAGGCTCGAGTTTAACATAATGAGCTCGAGTTTATCTCAGATAAAAACATGAAGCTCACTCTCTGTCATGAGTAGGCCCAAGTTTGAAAAGGAGGCTTGAGTTTGCATAAGTTTAAAGTACCTTCCCTTCTGTATGTCAGGCATGAACTCAAGTTTAATAGGATTAGGCTAGAGTTTGACTAACACAGTAAAGATTAAAATCAATATTAGCAAACTTCTACCTTTCTTTGAACTTCAATATCAAAGTCCCACTTCTTAGTTTGCAATTGTCAGTTATCATCAAAACACATAGAGAACTAACAGATTGAAGCCACCAGTTACCAAAGAAAGATTCACATTTAAGGGTCAATTGCAAAATCTAGAAATTCTAATAAATCAAAAGCTTTCCAAGGTACTGAATCTAGTTGATGTCTTAATTTGTCATCAACATCCTTTTCAACATTATGCCATCTCATTTGCACTTCTATTTTTATGACATATACAACCTTTGCAACTAAGGCTTTAAAGGGAAGTATTTGAGGATCTTCACAAGTTTCCTCTTTTGTTTCTTCTACTTCAGTATAGGTTGCCACCTAGGTGTATTACACTACTTACATTTCTATCTGTTTGCATCATCACTACAATACAACATACAATCATTTGGGCATGCATCAATTTTTGTATATATTGTGAAAGTTGGTTTATTAATAATCTTCTTCTGATAAAATGAATTGGGAATGTCTACAATGATTAATGCATATCTCATTAATTTCAATAGAATCGACATTACCTTGTTGCTAACACTGAACAAACACTTGTAATGATAAAATTTTATTAAGAATGAGTTTAACATATTTCTCACCTAGATATAAAGGCTTTTGTGTTAGTTCTCTATGGGTTTTGATGATAACAAACAATTGTAAAATTAAGATTGAAGTTTGTCTCAAGAAAGTAAAATTTGTTGTGTGAGGCAAACTCGAGTTTTAGGATCAAAACTCAAGTTTTGGCCTTACAAAGAAAAGCTCAATTTCAATGGACAAATTCAAAACCGTGGTTTCCATTTGAAAACTTGAGTTTTGGCCTTACAGAAAGCATTACAAGTTTTACATCGGGATAAACTCGAGTATCGGTTTGGAAACTCGAGTTTAGGCCAAAGAGACTCTTCAATATTTTCCAAAGGAAACGAAAACTCCAATTTTCAGTTTTTCTAAGTTTTCCAAGTTATGGGAAAACTCAAGTTTCAGCATGGAAACTCGAGTTTTGGAAGACAAAGAGTTTTTCACAATTTAAAAATCTGAAAACTTAAGTCTATGAAATGAAAACTCCAGTTTCCTACTTGGCTCCAAAATTCAAATATTTTCATATTTCAAAAGGAAACTCTAGTTTAGCTTTGGAAACTCGATTTTTGGGCCAAGCACAGATGATCACTATCTTTCAATAGATTTATAAACTCTGGTTTGGCAAACTCCAGTTTCGAAAACTCTAGTTTTGAAATGACTGAAGATCTCTCTGAGTTTCAGGATATAAATGGAAACTCGAGTTTAGATTTGGAAACTCAAGTTTCGGTCATACGGAGAGCATCAATGTTTTTCATTGATTTCAATACTCCAGTTTTGAATGAAGACTCAAGTTTTGAGGTTTTGGACATATATTCATTAAGAGTCCGAAACTCGAGTTTTTCTTGAAAAACTCAAGTATTGGTCCCAAACTAAAATGGTTCCAAAACTCAGATAACAACTTTCCTCTCTGGAAGGAGGAACCTCGAGAATTGACTTGGAGACTCGAGTTTACATTTAAGTGCATAGTGACAAACTCGAGTATTGATGCACAAACTCGAGTTTGTGTTGCGACTGTTGAAAATTCAAATTTGCCAAAACTGTAAAAACTATCTTGTTTGATCTAAATGCTTTCTAGCATTGATTATCAATTTCATTAGATATGGTTAATGTGTTTGCTAGTGTATTTCAGTTGTTTTAAAGATGATTAAAGAAGATCTTAAGGGTTGTTTCAAGACAAGCAAAAAGGACATGTCAGAGCATTAAATGCAAGGCCACCTAACTTGCCATATTTTGATCTACCAAACTTTGCACGATGCAAAAAAGATAAATGCACCTTACCTAATCAAGACACTGACATTCCAATGGATAGAAACATAAGAATGTCAACTTTTATCCTACAACACAAAGAATGAACAAAAGAGTAGAGAGAGAAGAGACCAAAGTGTCTCCAACAGATAGACAACTTTACCAACGGTCATATTGAAGCTTGCAACGGTTATTAATCACTCTCTATGTATAAATAGAGCAACATTCAATTCTCCTTAACAACTATTGAGCCAGAAAACGAAAAGCATTCAATTTGTTCATCGACTCTTAAGCTTTCTTGTACAAAGTATCTGTTGACACTTTTGAGCTTCAGTGTTTATACTTATCTACTCTTTAAGGGAGTTCATTAATTGTATTTCATTCATTGTAAACAATCTTAAGTCAGGGGACTTGGAGATTAGGGTTCATTGATTACAACTTGTAAGGGGGAGCAAGTTCTAGTGAGAGAATTGCTCTTGAGTTACAGAGGGTGTAATCAATTGATATAGTGAAATACTCAGGGTACCTGAGGACTGGACGTAGGTCATAGAGTTGAACCGAACCAGTATAAACCTTTGTGTTTTACTCTTCTTTACTTTACTCTGTTTTACCCTGTTCCATTGTTACTAAAACAAAACCTTCGAAAAGATTTTCAAAATCCCCAATTCACCCATCTCTTGGTGATTTAACTCTGCTTTCATTTTGCTCATCATTCATAAGGACAAAAAAAGCATTAGCCTCTCCATTACTAATATAGTTCAAAGTTGGACTCTATACTTCTTGAATGAAGTTGTTAGCATGAATAACAAAAACATCATGAACCACATCATTGACATGATTAGACCTCTTTATATGCATTGCATCTTGCATGGTTTAGAAAATGGACCAGATTGACTGGTACATATCGAAAATCGGTGAAGCAATCACTTGTTCAGTTTGGTTCATTTAATGGAAAGGGAAAAGTTAAACCATTGTGAATTGGTATAACCAAAGGCATAACTTGGCCAACCTACTAAGTTGGGTGGGTTACTTGAGTTATGGAAATAAAAGAAAGAGGAAATGATGATGATGTGCTTTAGTAGAATAACATAATGAAAGAAGCGATGACTCAGTAATTGGAAAATTGAAAAAAGAGGAGGAGAAGATCGAATTAGAGATGAAGAAGAGGAAAAAGAAAGAGATGAATGGAAAAATGATTTTGGATGTTGCTTATTTTTAGAAGGTTTCGATTATATTGTTCCACAAATTTTCAAAGATATTGATTTTTGGTTTTGGAAAGCTAGAATGACTTGTTTTATTAAAGCATATGATTTTGACATGTGGAATGTTTTTACTAATAATTTTGATTTCAAACCGATAAAGGATTGGACATAAAAGGAAAAGAAAATGTTTTCATTGAACATTATAACAATGAAAATATTTTATAGTTCTTTAACCGAAAACGATTTTGAGAAAATCAAATTTGTTATAGTGTTAAAGATATCTAGGATACTCTTGATTCTATATATGCTTTTAACAACTATATTAAAGTTGAAAATGTTGATAGTTCATCTAATACTATAAGCTGCATACCCACGTTTGATGAATAATTGGAAGTTGCAAAAGAAGAAGGATAAATCTTAGAACACTTCCATGATTTAGTCAACATTGACGAACAAGAAGATGATGGTTCCCATGAAGAGCTCATCATGCACAATTATGATGAATCACTATCTAGAGCTCAAGCTGCACATGTGGTAGACAATTCTAATTCTTCTTGTGCTTTTAAGAAAAACAATTTTGAAAGTTTACATTAGATTGTTTTTCAACCAATTACTAATTAAATTATTAAAAGAAAACATGTTTTTAATCATGCTGGAAAATCATTTAGGAAGAAAAGAAATACAAATATGGGTCATTTGATATTGCATCTACTCGATCAGCACAATTCTTACAAAATTGTTCACAATAAGCATCATTATATTATTTGTGAAAGTGGAAGAAATCACCAAGAGGTGGGTGAATTGGGGATTTCTAAAAATTCTTTTCAACTCTTAAAAAAATGAAGCTTAAGAAATGGATAATAAAAGAGTAGAAAAAGAAAAGCTTAGACACACAGAATTTATACTGGTTCGGTCTCAACCTTGACCTACGTCCAGTCCCCAGATACCTTCTGGGTGTTTCCACTAATTCAACAGATTTTCAATTACAACAATGAAGACCAGACACAATCCTAATCACCTAGGACTTGCTCCCCCTTACACTTTGTGATTGAACAACCCAACTCACAGGTTCCACAACCTTGAGTTCTCACAAACAAATGTTTTCAAAAATTTAAAAACTCTCAAAAGAGTAGATAAGGATAAACACTGAAGAACATGTTGAAAATAACAATACAGACTCAAATTTCAAAGTATAATCAAGATAGCTTCGTTGTGTGTGTTTTGCTTTGAGTTTTCATAGCCTCTTATAGACTGAATGGATAAGCTAGCCGTTGCAATTCTTTCTCTAATGTTCAACTGCAATTCTGGAAAAATGGCAGTAGCATATTTTGCTTTGTTCTTTGAATTCTTAGCTGGAATCTTGGAATTTAGTTGTTGCAGAAGGTCTTCCAGATTTTTAGTCATTCCTTTAACTTAATTTGACCATTTGAGATGATTCTTATGAGTTACAATGGTCTGAGCTGAACATCTGGGATAAGGGAGAAGGATCAGCCCTGTTTTAGGTTCATCATTTAATGCATTTATCCTGGATCTTGATCTCACCTTGATCTTGGCTAAACCTTATCTGAAAAACACTCAAAACTTCATCAAGGACATTAGAAACAATAATATCATATCATGAAATAATTTCAGGAAGACCCATTAAAATTTTGTAGATCAACATCATTTGATTTTTAAGAATCCCCGATGCAAACTCGAGTTTGTTCTTCTAGACTCGAGTTTGGGGTTCATCCAGAAAGCATGTCTGTTGATTAGAGGTCTAAACTTACAGTCTGTAAAAGCTAACTCGAGTTTGGCTTTTACAGAGAGAACTATCAGGCTTTGGACTTGGCATGGAATTTTGGTCCTGCTCCTAGACTCGAGTCAATTAGTGACTGACTCGAGTTTGAGTCTATGTTTGAAGAACAAGCCTAAGTTCGTGATTTTCCAGACTAGAGTTTAGGAGATAGACTGGAGTTTTGGAAAGATGGTAGAAATTCGAGTGTTTCTCTATTTGTCCTAAACTCGAGTTTACAATGACAGACTCGAGTTTATGTTTGAGCTGAAACTATTCAAATCTTTCTGTTTGGTCTAGACTGGAGTTTGTAACTCTAGATTGGAGTTTATAACATGGCCTGGAATTTGAGTGTCTTTCTGTTTGGTCTAGACTAGAGTTTAGGAATCCAGACTCGAGTTTGGCTTGCTTGAGATTCTAAGTGCTCTTTGTATCTTCCAGACTTCAGGTTTGGTTTTGCAAACTGGAGTTTGGCTCGTTGTGAAAATTTTTGATTGCTTTCTGTAACTCCTCAGACTCGAGTTAGTCCAAGTAGACTCCAGTTTGGCTTTCTTCGTAGAAGGAAGCAGCTTTCTGTCAACCCTCAAACTCGAGTTTACATACCCAAACTCGAGTTTACCTTTGATAGTGAGATTTTCATATTGCCAAAAACAAACTTATATCAAGTTTACAATTGCTAGTTATCATCAAAACACATTGAGAACTAACAATTTGCAATTTTGTGGTAAAACTGGCCAAATTTCTCACACATTCTACATTAAGAGAAATTCTAATGTAAGAAATAAATATGTTTGGGTTCCAAGAGGACCCAAGTATATGTGGGTATCAAAATGTCCATCTAGTGCGTTGTGTGTGCATATTGATTCCAAAAAGAATGGATATATGGGTACAGAGAAGATGAACAAGAAGCCAACAGTTGCTCATGCACCAATGAAAAAGATCATAGCATCTATATCAAACATGAGAAGTTTCGAAGCACCTATTGCTTAAACTACAAAGTTTAATCACAAAGAGAAGCAATGGAAAATAAGAGCGTATTCCACCTAAAGGACAGTCTACCATAGATTACCATTCAACCATCCTAAGGTAAATACGAAAAGGAGGATCTCTTAAGCTTCACGTGGAAGATCCTAGAGTCTAGATCTTTTGAGAGAATATCGCCAGTACTCAAAGTAAGGAATTTAAAACATCAACATTATAAAAAAAATAAAATGGGTAGGAAAAGACAATTCTCCAAGTACCTAAGGAAAATGTATACAATTGTAAAACCTTCTATGCTATTATCTGTAATAATTATTGAGGTTTTATACTTTGGATCTTAGTAATGAGCACTGTAAACTATTTTGAAATTGATGTTTCCAATCCCTTAAAAATCCATTTAATAGATTTATTTATAAAGGGATTGCAATGTTCAAAAGTTTAATTCTTTATGCATACATGATAATTTGAAAAGAAATTATTTCTTTTATAAAGTCATGATTAATTCATTATGCTCAGTTGTTCTGAATTGATTATATTTTTAAGAGCATGTGAATTTTGTTCCTACAAGTTAATGATGATTGGATCCAAGTAAGGTTGGATACCATAGGAAAAAAAGATTTATATGATATTGTAGGATAAGAGAAAGCTTATAAAAAATGCAAATATATAGAGAAAGCTTCATATCAGGACAATGGCTACATGAATTCTAATATTAAGGAAGCTGAATAAATGGAGCTTAAATTTGGTGACATTATTCCAACAAAATCAAGTAAGCCTCTACAAGGACAAGAGGAATTATGGTGATATTTAACCTTACCTTATACTGTGCTTATATGAAATTCATATTTGTGTAATGAACACTTGTCTATTATTACATTCCATTAGCAATCAATCATTTATGGTTTTCAAAATGTTTTCAAATTGCTAAATGGACTGTAAATGAATTTGTGCATAACTTTTGACTTTATATTTTTGAAATATACAAATCAATTTTTTTTTTTTGGATTTCAATTCACCTTGTCTTAATAAAAATGCATACACATGTTTCTGAAAAGTATTCATACTTTGATTGCTTTCAAATGGTGTTTCAAAATTGGAAGTCAACATTTTTGTATACTGAATGTCATATATGCTTCAAATCTGTCCATTAGAGTTTTACCTATTATTTACATATTGGTCTTAGGTATTCAATGTGATGCTTGATGTAACATCCCAAATTTTGAACTTTGAGAATCAAGAATTAATTATAGAAAATTTGGCCTTAAGGAACTTTAAGTGTTAAGAATTTGGAATTTAAAGCACATTTTCCATAAATTAAAGACAATATAGTTGGGAATAATTATTGGCCAGAATATTTTGGAGATAATATTTTATGGCCGAAATCAATTAATTAAGAGAAAGAACAAAGTCAAAGAAAATTTGAAAGCGGTAATTTATAGCCTAAAACAATTATTGAAAGTTAGGAATTTATTTTCCTTAGAAATAAAATTATGGAAAATAATCGCAAGGAAGGATGTCGAAAATTAAGGTCTATTTTCCTTAAAACTTTTTTTTTTGGAAAAGACTAAGATTAAGGCTTCTTTTTTTTTTCCTTAATTTATTTTGGGAAGAGAATAAATCAAACAAGGAAAGAATTATGTCCAAGTTTTCACAATATTCATCCCATAAATTTTATGGGCCAATATTGCAACTTAAGTGAAATGCAATTGTGACTCCTTCTTTGGCCCACTTAACAGCCCAAACAAAAGTATCCTATTTACAGTTCATACATACACTCACGGCCATTTTACCAAAAAAAAAAAATACACTCACGGCCAGCCCATATCAGCTTACCAAATACCATATGCCATTAACTTGACTAGACCAAGCCAAGGAGAGTTGGCACAGATGGTAAGATGGTAAGGGATCTATGACTAGGGCCTTAGGTCGTGGGTTTGATCCCCTCTGTTGTCGCTAGGACTTTTTTAGTAAGTGATCTCGTAAGTCTCCAGTAAGTGCTCATAGAGCTCAGGGCCGTGCCCCGGCCTTGGTAGGAGACTAGTGTCAAACTCTTCCAAAACTTTTTAAGTATAAAAAAAAAAAAAAACTTGACTGGACCAAAGAAAACCAAATGAGAATCAGCTGAAAAACGAAGCCGAGACATATATTTAGTATCAGCTGGATTCGGCTCACTTGAAAACATACATAATACACAATGAATCATCTTCTTCTCAGCTCAACCCGACGTGTGAATGGATGCAGAAGTAGTTCATTTTTGGATCAAAGTCCATTTGCTTCAGCCCAATCCCTTAGCCCATTCCTCTAGTCAAACACTTATTATCTGTCATCGAAAGAAGCTGATCACGCACGCAGAAAAACTGATCGCGTATTAATGAAGAAATGCAGAAAGATCAGATTACTCCATGCTTCTCGAGCCCTGTGATCTTTTAACTGATGAACAATGCACTTGACTGATGGTTAAGCATGGATCGTGAGTCTCTATATATACCACTGTTTCTTCATTTCCTTTCATTCAGAGACTGAGAACAGAAAAGAGAGGAAGGAGAAGGAGAGAGACGGAGAGAAACCGAGAAAGAGGTTTGAGAGTGAGCAAGGTGAGAAAGTTGCCGAGAGAGAGGGAAAGAGAGAAGCAAACTGAAAACACTCCCTCTGCTTCTTGCTGCTGAAACAGTAGAAACATTCAACACCTTATTCTCATCATCAAGCTTGCTCTCCAGAGGTAAGCATCGGGCCTCCTCTTCCTCTAGTGTCAGTCATTTTTTTCAGCATAAACCAGATGATTTAACTGTAGGTAGAATAGCGCAAGGCTTCGCTAAAACTGAAATGAAAAAGAAACAGGGGATTGTTCTCACCTGTACGTATATATATAAGTACTGTGAGTGAGTATAACAATGTCTTGCTGTCATGAGTTTTGCTTACACACCATTATTTTACTGAAGTTACTGAGTCTACATATTGGTTTTGCTGTCATGCCGTGGGAAGAAAAAGAAGGAAGAAAACCATGATTATGACACCAAAGAAACAAGTAAAATATATATATATGTGAGTGTATGCCGAAGGAAAAAGGAAAGAAAAACAAACATTTAACGTGGTGCATGTCATTGCTGAAAGAAAAGAAAGAATCAGCCAGGTATATAGGTATATATATGTTTTGGTATAAGGAGCTTACTGACAAATAGATGAAAAAGAAGGAAAAACTCATGTAAGCATAGCTTATATATATATGTGTTTGTTCGTCTGTGCATGGATAACTGAATAAAGAAAAAGAAAAAGAGTATGCGAGTGTTTCCCATATAAGATAAAAACAAGTTAGGTTATATATATGATGATAGGAGCTTGTGGTCTGGAAAGAAAAAGAGCCAAAATAATATAGGAACCCGTGAATGACCAAGGAAAAGTCATTTTATTACCTATATGTTTATATGTTTTAAACGTGGGTGTAAATTGAAAACATGGGGAAGTGATTAATATTTGCTACAAGACAAAAAGGAAAGGATATTGGATATTATATATATAGTGTAGTTTTTATTTCCACTGTCAAAGTTTTTTTTTTGATTTATATGGAGGTATTTAAAGTACATTTCTAAATAAAGGAAGAATTAGTTTTAAACCTTAAATATCTAGTTTCACACATATACGTATATAGAGAAGTTTATTATGTTTGATATTAGTATTTATGAAATTAGCATATTGATATGATTTTTGGGAATTTATTAGTAAAAATGCAAATTTTATATAAATGTACTTAACCCAAAAATTCACATGAAGCCTAAATTACATAGAAATAATAGTTATAAGGGTTTTTAAGAGAAACCATGAGAAACATTAAAATGTAAGTATTAATAAACTCTTAATTAAAAATTAGTCTATGAGGTGTTTGTGGTTATTAAAGCTTAATTTAAAGAATACATTGTTAAATAATTTGGAAACCATAGTTAGCATTATATTATAGATATTTGGAGGAAAACCATGAGAATTATTAAATAAATACATTTAATTATATTCTCATATAAAGGTTGGTCATTATTAATTTTAATTAATTAATAATAAATAAATAAATGTGATTGTTAAGAAAGAGGAGATTGTTAACAAAATAAAAAACGGGAATTAGTGTTATTAGGAAATTTAGAATAATAATAATAACAGATAGTGTTGTTATTATCGGAAAAGAGTGATAATAATAAATAATAAATGGGGAATTATTATTATTATTATTATTATTATTATTATTATTATTATTATTGGGAATAATAATAATAACAATAATGATAAAAGAAATTGTCAATTAATAGAAAGTTATCTATAATTAATAATAATGTAAAAAGGGTATAAATGAAATAACAATTTCACCGGGAGTAGAAAGGTCAATAGGGGTAAGGCCCTCTCTTAGGATGTTAATTATACGGGAAATAATGCGTTGATGGTATTATAGGATATTCGGAAAGGTTTGGAACCAGTACTGAAAGGGGAACGTACCACTAGCGCCAAGGTCTAAGGTACAAACGCGTACTGTAACTCTAACTCTTATGTTGTCTTGTATGCTTTATATGTGATGAGATGATTCATATAGTCATGGACAAGACTAGGTCTTGGATCATGGACTGTGGCTAAGACTGTGTCTTAGGCCACCCTTTTAAATACATTCAGCTTTGATTTGAAAACGAGTTACAGTCTTAGTAATGCCGTATAGATGTTTTCCTAGCGCTGAGGACACGCCCCAGGGCGTGGCACTGGTTTATGTGCAAACTATGTGGACCTTACATGGGATGTGTGCTATGTAGAGGTGAACCTTACATGGGTTGTGTGCTATGTTGAGGTATTGTTGAGATATGAATTAATACATGTGTTGTGTGCTATATATAGTTATATGCTCAAATGTAATGAATATCTATCATACATATATTGTTTATACTTGAGCATAAGGTTAATTGTTACTTGAGATTCAATGGGCATTGAATCTCAGAATTTACCCTAGCTTTCAGGATCAGGTGGATCAGGAGCAGGAGAAAGGGGTAAGCAACACGCGTAAAGACTCGAAAAGAGTTGTATTTTGGGACTGTATTAAGTATGAAGTGTTAAACCTTTTGGATTACTGTAACCTAACACGTCAACCGAGATCACCGCAATGAATGTAAGTTGTATCACGCTTTTATTCCTTCAGGAATTTTAATTAACCAGCATATGTCTGCGTATATGTAATCAGTTACTCAGTCGTATAAATGATAAGCATGCTCTCCGTTGTGACTTACTCTAATCTGTTAACGCCTTTACTCTGATAAATACACAAGAATTAGTTTAATAAGAGATCTAGGATCATAATTGGACTTCATAATGGACTTAGGAAATAGGGGCGTTACACTTGAACTCCTCATTCTTTATTCTCTAATTAGTTGGACCTTATGTCTAACAAGTTGATCATATATGAGTTTCAAGCTTATCTACAAGAAAAGAATTCAATTCGTGAAAGCATCATGCTTAATGCGTAAGTCCTTATTGGTCAAGTTATTCCTGGCATTATGAATGTTCATTAGTGCATTGAATGTCAATACATTAACCATTAATGGAATAACTTACTAGGATGATATTATGAAACTCTAGTCATTTGGACTAATGAGTATGTGCTTCATCATCCATGAATCCTATTACTTACTTTGTTACTCAAATACATCAACATTCATCCTCATTCATTTTTGAGTAACTATAGCAGTATATTCAAAATTCTTTCCTTGACTATTTATATAACATCCCCAATTTTCATGTAATTTAATTATTGGAATATGAGAATTTCTCACCAAGAAGTAGTTAATGATATATTATTTTTTTGATAAGATAAATTAATTATTGGAAAAATAATGTGGAATTATTTGAGATGTGGTTAATAAATTTGGTTATAGATAATTTGAGATAAGTAATGTCAAAGAAGATAAAAAATATATTTTTCCCTCATCTTTCTTATATTTTTCATCCAATAAATGAAGGGGAAAATGTTGATGAAAAATTAAGTGGAGTTTCAATATAAGTCTAAATTGCCTCTGAATGGTGGATATTGGATGAGACTTAATTAGTTAAGAAGGAAAGTGGTGCACATCAAATAAGACCTAGAAGAGCACATATTATTTGTACTCTATTATTTTCCATCATTTGATGAGAGAAAGAGAATAGATGAAGGAAAATCAAAATAATATATATGTGTGTGTGTGTGTGTGTGTGTGTATTCCTTAATAAATGCCATCATATGATAGAAGTGATGAAAAGGGATATCAATTTTTTTTTGTTCCTCAACTCACTAAAACCGCCAGACTTAGGGAGAAGAATGATCTGATGGATTTGACAATTCACATTTAATGGAAGTTGAATATTGAATGAGAAAAAAAGTATTTTTTAGTTTCCAATGGTGATTAGACGTGAGGAAGGAATTGAGAGGGGAAATATAATAATAATAATATATTACTTCATGCTTCTTTAAATGAAGAAGGAGAGATGATGTGACAAATCAATTAAAGGAATCTCAAGGTGTGTGGCGTGAAGGAGAAGCCGAAGGAAATGGGGAAATATATATATATATATATATATATATATATATATATTACTTCTTGTTTCTTTAATCGTCGTCGGATGAAAGAGAAGGATGTGATAGATTGAACAATTCAACATTAAATGAAGGAGAGTATCCCGTGGGTGAAGCATATATCACTCTGAAAATTTTGCAAAAGCTTCCATCGTACCTGGCGGGAATGGTAGGTTGAAGGAAAGAAAATTTCAACTGCTCCAAAATCCTTCTTGCTTCATAGTTTCTTCTTCTGACTTGATGATCTTCTTCCAGACTTCTTCAAAGCGTCAGATGTGAAGATCAAAGGGAAATTAGAAAATATTTTGCTTTACCAACTCTCCTCAAAAACCGTCAGCCAAGTAAGATAAGAAGAGATAGGAATTTCCTTTGATTTCTCTAGAATGGTGAAGAGAAATCTGGACAAGAAGGATCTAGAACTGACCTTGGAATCTATTTAAGGAACTCCTCTCTTCCCCTTTTGAGTTACTGAATGCATTTGGTGAAGAAGAGAGGAAGGTGATCAAGAAGAGGAAAGACTAGCTAAAGACTTAAGGAACATCAAGCAAAGCTTCCAAGAGGAAGGTAAGGATTTTAAACACTGTTACACCTCCTCTATCTACTTCCACGTGGGTTAGAAAGTTTTTTGAGGAAACTTATTTTTGGCTACGCTGAAGGATAAGTCTGAAGGGGGAGGAAGAAGCGGGAAGGATAAAAGCTTCAAGTGATCAAGTAAGCTATAGTTTAACCATCTTTATGGTTTCATGATTTTTTAGTTAAAAGTGATAGCACCCTACGTTTTTGCTCGTGAAATTGTACTGCTTATTAGATAAAAAGATGACTAAAGATTGAACTTAAGGTTGAGGTTTAGGCAGAAAGGTTATTATGATAAAAGAAAATTGATTGTTGAGAAAATGAATGTTATTATGCAATTAAAGAGGTGAGTTTGGCTGGCCTTGGCGTGAGCAACTGATTCTTGGTGGATGTTTCTAGTACTCCCAACGTGGTCATAGTAAGGTGTACTATAGGATTGAAAGATTTTTTTTTTTTAAGGTTGAAGAAGGCCTATTTTTAAATCAACAAATACATATTTCGAAGAAGAGTTACTTATATTTATATATATTTTGGTTATTCTAGGATTACTTTGATTTTGTGTGCCTGGAGAAAAATTATACTGATAATTTTGGTCAACTACTAAGTAGTAACCTTAATCCTCATATGTTCTATGTTACCTTATTTGTCTATATTTTCCATGATTGTGGACCCATGTCTCTTGGAAAGGGACATGCGTTTGTGTGCATTCAGTGTGGTCTGGGTTCAAAGCCCAACTACTGTGTCTTCGTAGCGCTGTGGATCTGGGGCTTGCTTTGTTGAGCAATCCTGCGTTTGTTTCCAGGACATGTAGTCCTTCCGCAGTTAACATGGTATACTTGGCATATTGCATTTGTGTTATTGTGCGTTTGTTACTGAATGCTATTATTTGGTGCTTTCCTAATTATGGTTACATACATACATTATTTATGCATTACATATAAGATTAACGGTTACTCTGTGATCCATTTTTGAATCCCATATTTTTGTAAAGCCTCTGAAAGTTCTTTGAGGGCAGACTTTGGAGAAAAGGGTAAGACTGCTGGACAGGAGTAGATGGAGTCATTGGGGGTGGTGCAAGACTATTTTGTTATTTGTATTGATTTTGGATGACTACATATTCTTTTGGCCTTGTTGGCACTGGTGGATTACTGCATATTTAACCCTTTAAGGATTATATTTTGTTACTTACTCTTTATTATACCAGTATTGTCAGAAATCCAACCAGGAAATGCTTTGCCACGTCAAAACTCTGATGCACGTTAATAAATAGTGATTATATGATATTTGGTAAATATAAAAGGGAATCCTTCTATCCACCACCCGAAAGGATAAGGCCCGTAGGGGTGTTACAATTTATATATTTCTAGATTCAATTCTAAGAGTCAAAATTATCTTTTGGTTGATGGCAAAGTCATTGTGCTAATATTTTTTTATAGTACTAAGCATGTTTCACTAATGCTTTATCCTTATGACTTTTGCTTTTGGGAAAATTCTTCAATATGTTAACTTCAATGTTCAACAAGTTCTCCCAAATTGAAGCATTCTGATATATTCTTTAAATGTTAACTTTTACAATGTTTAGCATACACATTGATTTTAAACATGTTTAAAAATGAATTTTTCAAATATTAAAATCTCAATTTCATAATACATTATCATGGTTTGAAAGAACATTCGAGATTTGAGACAATTTGCATATTTCATTATCATTCTTGAAAAACCTGATCTCATTCATGAACTACTATTTGATAAATGCTTATTATTATGGATAAGACTTTCTATCATCTTTGATCCAATTTACATGTTAGTTCTCTAGGTGTTTTGATGATAACTAACAATTGTAAACTTAATTTGAAATTTGTCTTTGAAAGTTGTAAAACTTTCTGTTTAAGGCAAACTCGAGTTTAGCTAGCTAAACTCGAGTTTGGACTTAGCAGACAAAAGCTCAAATTTTAACATAATAGGTCAAACTCCAGTTTGCATAGGCAAACTCGAGTTTGCAGAGTTACAGAGAACAATCAAAGTCTCTAAGAGTTGTAAATTCGAGTCTATATTTATAAACTCGAGTTTAGATCAAAGGCAGTGACATTCGAATTTCAACTTGTTTCCAAACTCTACCTTTGATTATGAGAAACTCCAGTTTACAAGAAAGTTTAAATGCTAAAAAGTTCAAAAGACTTGTAAACTCGAGTCTATGTTTTGGAAACTCGAGTTTTGAGATCAAATAGAAACTTCAACGTTTTATCAAATTTTCAAACTCTACCTTTGATCCTTCTGAACTCCAGTTTACAGAAAAGTTTAAGAGCTAAAGACTCGTAAACTCGAGTCTGGGTTAAGCAAACTCGAGTTTAGGATAAACAGAGACACTTGTGTTGTTATTTGCTTTGTAAACTCCAGTTTTGGTTTCAGTGACTCCAGTTTGCACTTTAATGAAAAGTTTTCAAAGTTTGAATATACACTGAAATTTGAGTCAGATTTCTGGAAACTCGAGTTTAGAACTGTTTTAAAAACACTTGGACTATTACATGATTTCTAAACTCCAGTCTTGAAAATGGAAACTCTAGTTTGAGCTTTCAAAGGTATTTCAATGTTTCAGTTTTCACTGAAACTCGAGTCAAGGTTTTGGTGACTCGAGTTTAGCTCAAACAGAAACCCTCGAGCAAATGACTATTTTGAAAACTCCAGTTTGAGAAACAGAAACTCCAGTTTACACTTATAAAGATTTTTTCAAAAGTTTCAGTTTACACTGAAACTCGAGTTTTGTATATCAAAACTCGAGTCTGGACTATACAAAGAGCTAAGTAACATTTCAGGTTTTGTAAACTCCAGTTTACGTTTTCTCAACTCCAGTTTTGAAGCTCTAAACTTAAACTCAAAATTTTCATAAAAGCTTCAAACTCGAGTCAGTCACTAAATGACTCAAGTTTAGCACTGTGCGCAAAACTTCATTCAAGAGCAGTTCGCGACTTTCCTCTTTGTAAGAACCAAACTCGAGTCAGTCACTAATCACCTCGAGTTTAGGAAGTCTTTCAAAACAAGATGCTCTCTGGATGAACTCCAAACTCGAGTTTGGGTTTGTAAACTCGAGTTTGTAACGCACAGATTTGTAAAACCAGAAGGCGCGAATTTGCGAAAACCATTTGAATGATCTTAATACTTCATATCTTTAATTGCTATTATTCCTAACGTCTTTTAACCAGTTTGTTAGCAAGTTTCAGATGGTTTATTGAAGGAAACAATGAAGATTCAGACAATGAGCTGTAAAGCAAAAGAGAGAGAATATGTTGTCTTATAAAGTGTTCCAACTTGGATTAAATAATTTTTACAACTTTAAGCACAGCCCATTCCAACACAGGGACATCAACATTATCTTCATATTAATTAAGTCCCACATTGCGAGAATGTCTACAACAGATTGGACAAAAACAGAATCCATCCATCAAGAAGATTTTAGTGGATTCTCAACAGCTAGTTCTGGAAGTGGAGCCTCCAACGTTCAAATTCGTAGTGCTTCTCCAACAGTCAAGTTCTTCATTCAAATTGGACTTCAACAGCTATAAATATCATTCAGATTCGAAGAAGAACTAAGACAGACAAGATAAAAGACAATTACAGTGTGCAACAATCAGATTTCTGTATTCATTCTTCTGTAAATAGTCTTGAGAGATTTGAGCTTCAGTGTTTATCATTATCTGCTCTTAGAGAGAGTTTGTTTCCGTTAATCATTTGATTGTAAAGAATCTCAAGTCGGGGGACTTGGAGATTGATTGTACGACTACAACTTGTAAGGGGGAGTGAGTCCTAGAGAGAGGATCATCCTAAGTTACAGAGTGTGTAGTGTACTGTGTTTGAGTATATCACTTGCTGTGAGAATCTCAAGTCGAGGGATTTGGAGATTAGGATATCAGTGTACAACTTGTAAGGGGGAGTGTATCCTGGTGAGTGGATAGCTTTTGAGTACATAGTGTGTAACTGATTGTGAGTGATAGTGAAAATCCCAGAGAGTCTAGGGACTGGACGTAGGTCAAGGAGTTAGACCGAACCAGTATAAATCTTGCTGTATCTTGTTCTCTCTTCCCTTTCTCTGCACTACTTTGTTTCAGCGATTAATTTCCAGAATTGAGAAAAAGAATTTTTCAAATCCCCAATTCACCCCCCTCTTGGTGATTTGCTCTGGCTTTTTCATTACATACATTCTTATCAATGATATATTTTCTACATAAAGTGTATTTACAAATTGTCATTGATAAATAACATTCTTCGTATCATTTATTTGTTACCCTTTATAATTAATTGGATTGAATTTATTTAATTGGTTAAAATTATATTTGAATCTTTGACTGGCCTATTATACTCTTTGCTCAAATATCTTATGATTTAATTGAATAAGAGTATAAGAGTTATTATGTCTAACCTTATATGGACCCAAGACAAAGTTGGGTAGTGAAGAACGTATTTTTGTTTTGCAGGAGTCTCTGTTAACTTGATGAAAAATAGGGACAAATAGAGGTGATACAACTCGAAATTTTAGTTTCTCAACTCGAGTTTGTAATATTATATATAACATTTTCACTACAGGAATTCCTAGAACTCGAGTTTCTATTCTAGCAACTCGAATTTACAACTCAAGTTTCGGTTTCAACAACTTGAGTTGTTATCATTCTATGTATATCTGTCTAACTCTCATTGTAGAAAACTCGAGTCATAATTCCCAAAACACACTCGATATGTTGTATTGTATTGCATAATCATGTGAGGCTAACTTGATTTTATTTATTCAATTTTATCTCATGAAGTTTAACCTAAGAAAATCATTTTTAAAATGATCCTTATGTTTTAAATACTTTTATCATCATAGAAAAGCGTAAGTGAATTCTTCAAATCAATTTCAAGTCCACCTAAGTAAACTAGAAATTTCTTAATTATGAGGTACCATGTTGTGTCCACTGGAATAGGGATAATTCAAGACCTCATGACATTTGGTATCACATTAACTTTTGGTTTCATTAAGGGGGAGTTTTACATTCTCATGTATTTTATATCTTAAAAACTCATCTCCTTTATTTGAAGAAAACCCTTTTAAGCATACTCATCTACATTTACTATCTTTTATTAGTTTTGATGATGAGTTAATCTTATATTTGAAAATATCTTATATTTTCCTTTCATTTTGTTAATTTTAAAATATCATATAGAAAGGGATATTTTGATATCTAGTTGCACTAACAAATCTCTTTTGCAAAGAAAGTTTTCAATTTGTAGCAGGAGATTTCGTTTTGTGCAAGAACATTCCTTAATGCATTATAAGGAGAAATTATCAAATTGAGGAATAACGCTTTCACATTCAATCAAGACAAATTTAAGGAGGCAACCTTCAAAACAACAACACATATAAAGGAAGGAAATACCTCTTGAATCTAGTTGAAAAATGCTCTATACAAGAGCCCTATGAAGAAAAGGCAAAGGATGGAAGCTGAGTACTTACCATATTCATTCAAATGAGATAACCTTCAGGAAGCTAGTACTTTCGTCCTATTGACATCTCAAAGGATATTCATAATCCTCCTATTGAGCACACTTCAGAGGATCTCATACAATAAGAAAGCAAGCAAATAGACTTCACCGATCATTCATCAATTTGCGAAATCTACACAAGCATTTCTAATCTCTATCTTTTTAAATTGAGTTAATATTTTACACATGTTTGGTATCAATTTGTTTTGATTATGAAAGATTTCTTGAAAATCTCTCCAAATTGTCTGAAACTTGTTTTCATAAAAACATTTCAAATTGCATCTCATTAAAAATGAAAATACTTTTAAATAGGGGAGAGAAAATTATTTTCTTGACATATTATTAAGGGAGGAACATTTTTAATTTGTTTTCTTCCTTACTTCAAACTTTTTGCTAATGTCAAATAGGGGGAGAAAATGGCAAGAAAAATATATTGCACCTAATTTGTCTTCATACTCATACATATTTTTCATAAAGGATTTGTCATCATAAAAAAGGGGAAGAATGTTGGATATAATTAGTTTTGATGATGTCAAATATAGAAACCAAATATTAAGAGCAAAAAGTTTACATGATATATTTATCTCCTACGTTCATTAATTCCTATATTTATATAGATTCAAAGATTAGAAGATATGAATTTGAATTATGGAGAATGATCAAGAAAGGAGATTGAAGATAGAAAATCTTGCCAAATATAATGAGAATATCAATATTCAATTTTCTATAATCAAATGGAAGTTAGAATGGCTCAAATTGGAGTTAAAATAAGCAAAATCAAGCTTCATGGTGAATAGAAATTTTCTCTAGTAATTTACTCCTAATTTACAGTGATTTTGTTAGAAAACTCAGGTTCAAAATTCAGAACTCAAGTGTCAAATTCAAGTTGGCCACTAAAAACTTGAGTCCTCAGCTCTCTATTTACTTCTTTTCATATCTAGCATGTACAAGGTTTGGTTATTCGATAATATCTCCCACACTAAAGATCCGATTGAGGTGAGGCCAGTTTCATATCAAACTAAACTCCCAATGCATCATTTTGACACCAAAATGAAGACCAAAGGAGTTTAGATGAGAGAGCTATGAATTTTAGAAGTTGGAACTGAAATTCACACCACACAACAGACTTTGCTTCAGTATTTTGGGTGTATCTAACAAAATACACATCCAAATGAGCTGAAGCAAGTAGCATATGAAGCTAGACTCAAATACCTTTCCAAAAACATCAAGATCACGGAAAAAAAGATCAACTGGAAGAGATATTAGTTTTTGAAGTTAACAGTCAGTTCAGGATATTGCAAAAATGCTGGTCAAGAACAGTCTTTACTAATCTGATCATAACAGTCATAAAACAACGAGTTTGGAGCTAATTCTTTTTGCATTGGAAAGAAGACTTAAAGAGCTTTCCGGGGATTGACGATTTGTCAAATTTGGAGCTATATCAAAGATGTTACACCTACTAGAATTGACCCTTGTGCAACCAATGTTCTTAAGTTCTACATTATGAAGATCATAGAGAATGCTAGCCAACACTCTTATTTTGTATCAAACAAGGTAAAACTCGAGTTTATGTTTGCAAAACTTGAGTTTCAAGCAATCAACTCGAGTTCCTTTTATAAAACTCAAGTTCTAAGGTATCTCTTCAACTCTTCTCTGATAGTGTCTACTCGATAAATGCTATGAACAACTAGAGTTTCACTTTATGAAACTTGAGTTGGTAACTCAAGTTTGAATAGTGACAACTCGAGTTCTTATATTTTGAAGGACTTATGATTTTAGTGAAACTTTCAAAATGCTAACAACTTGAGTTTGTAACTCAAGTTCGAACAGTTATAACTTGAGTTCTTTTTATTTTTCAAAGAGTTATGATTTCAACCAAATGCTAAAACTTGAGTTCTATTTGAACAACTCAAGTTCCCTCTTTGCAAGCATATTTACAAACTAAACTCATTGCGTAATAGTTTTGTTTTGAGAACAAAACTCAAGTTGTGTAAACTGAAACTCGAGTTAGTAACTGAGTCATGTTTAACAACTCAAGTTTTGTTGTCTTAGTAACTTGATCATCGTTTTCATAAAATTCAAACTCTCTAATCATTATTTCGTTACTTCAGATTATCACTCACAACTATTCTCAATGCTCTTAATCATGTTTATTCATAAGTTCAGTTGATCAAACGAAGAATTACTTGCAAATCCTCAAAATCTTAGATTTGTGTCAGAAGCATTTAATGCAATTGCAAAAAATAGAGCATGCACACATCAAAGACTTCTGAGCAGACCAAATGAGCAACTTTTCTGCTATACCCATTCTAGTGAAAATAACATCTACCATGCTAGAAGTAGACTAAATCATATCATGATCAGATACGTTGTAGCTAAGCTAAAATGACCAACTCTTGATTTTTGCCAACGACTCCAATATGTGTCTAATGGAATAGTTTTCCAGTCTAACAGAAACTGTGAGCAAGTCATAAAGGTCATATTCTAAATGGAAAGAATTGTTCTACGTTCAAATGCTCTTCATCAACTATAAAAAGGAGAAGTATTCAAAATAGATGGTGAGACATGAAGTTACAGCTTCATTCTCAAAATGCCAATACTCTGACGTCTATATCACTTACGCTCTGATTATCACAATGATTATATAATTTACCTTAAAGAGTGAGATTATTTGTAATATACTTCAATGTTTATCTTGTTCACTTCTGAAAGAGAAGATTAATTATTAATTATTTTATCTTAGAGTTACTCAAAATTTGGTGATTTTAAGTGGGAAACCAATTGTATCCTTACAGTGTGTAAGGGAGTATCCCAGTGAGAGGTTTGACTTCACAAGTGCCTAAGTGAACTTGTAGGACTGTAAAAGCTTCTCTTGTGCCCGGATTAAACAAGAGGATAATGGATTGAAAGTCTCAAGTGAAGATTGAGGACTAAACGTAGGTCAATGATTAGGCCAAACCGGTATAAATCACATGTTGCATATTCTCTTCATTTATCTCTTATATTTCTAATATATGTTCATTTGAATATTTGACTAGTGATTTAGAAAACGTGAAAAGATTTTCAAAGTTCGAAGTTTTTTAATCATACACCCAATTTACCCCCTCTTGGGTTCAGCTGGTTATTACAAACAACAATATAATAATTTTAACAAACATAAATAAAAGAGCAACATAATCAATGCACAACATCCTCCTCCTCCACCTCCTCATCATCATCATACTCCTCATGTGTATAATATGTCTCATGCTTTGTGGAAAAGCTGAGAGGGAGTGCCGTCGAAAGGGAACGTCTAAGGGAGGGATCTAAGTAAGAGGGATTTGATCAGGTATGATAGGCTCTCTAGGGTGGCTAGCATCCCACATCTATTACAAGTTATAGGTAGTAACCTGTGATGAAAAGGTAGCAAAAGTAGCCCCTAATTGTGCTTTGGTATCCTGAGTCTGGCAGTTGATCTGTTGCTACATCTATGATAGGTCACCACTAGTAGGCCTCTTTGCTCTCAAGGTCGACACTTGAGATGCAATATGTGATTGGGACAATGAAGCCTTATGTCCGCAATAAACCTTGTTCAATCTAACTCTAAAACCAAGGCCATGAACATGACCAAGGTGCTTATGATAGTTTAGAATTACCGAGTGAAGTTGTTGTATCTATTAATTTTACGACTCCTTCAACTCAACCTAGTTGGAAAAATTTATTTGATTTATTTAATGATTGATAATCAAACAATAATGACTTATTAAATTATATTAATTTACTTAAAATAACTTTCTACCCGGTAAAATTCTTTCCTTAATCCTTAATTATCCATGCTCTTAATCAAACTTTTAGGATAATAACAATACTGTGTAAAAGAGAAAACTTAAACTCGAAGCACTACTAAAAATATATCGAAAGGGTGATAGAGTTTGCGAGGAAAAACATCCGTTGTAATTTATAACAGAATTTGCGACGGGAACAAATATCTTTTACAAATTGTGACAGAAAAATAAATCCGTTGCAAAAATATCACACTTAAAGTTCAAAACCTCTTTACAAGTTGATTTTGCTCTTTTTTCAAATAGATCTTTTTTATTCTTTCCCTAGTAGAACCGCTTATTTCATTATCTACTCAAAACCCGACCCTCTCTGACTTCAGTCGCCGGAAGCCCTTCATTCCTTCTTCGTCACTCCTCCTTGTTGTCGTTCCTAAGTGCTCAAGCCGTGCAATCAGTTTATCTCATCTTGCCTCTCATCACGGTCACCCTCTCATTTTCCAAAACAGTTGAGACTTAATGTGAAGACAATAGCACTGTAATTCCTAGATTTGTTAATCCTCACATAGGTTGGGTCGTCTTTCTATTGAGGTGATAATGGTTTTATTAGGCGAAGATGGCTGCAGATACGAGTTGGCGCGCAAACTCAAATCTTGTGGGGTATGGCGGACTTAGCTCGGTGACTCCACCTATACTAACTTCATTCGGTTCCACGCTCCCCCCTCCACCTGGGATTCCTTCATCAAATCCAAAAATTCCAAATCTAGGGCTCATATTCAAGTCTAACTCAGGGTTATCGCCTTTTTGTTCGACAAAACCACTACTTCCCTCTTCTTCCGTTCCATCAATTCCTCTTCATCTTCCCAATCTTCATCTGTTTCGGACCTTCATCCTACTTGTAAGTCTCTCTCTCGGGTAAAAAATTATTTTATTTTTTTGGTGATTGTTGTTTTAATTGGTCCCTTCCCTGCTACACATTCATGCAAATTTATAGTTGCACGATGATGACGTCTACTATGCTCTGGAGAATTCATTGCAAGATGGGGTTTAGCATCAAGAAGGAGAAGCTTCATCTAAGCTTGTCATTGTGGCTTGTTGTATAAATTGTTATTTTATTCTTTACCCTTGTTAAGAAGCTAGGTCAATGGAAGTTTGAGTTATGTTCAGTGTAGAATTTTGCTTTGATATCGACTATGATCTTTATTTTATTTTAGGTATTGTAATGGGAAAATTCACCTTAAGGCCCAATTAAGCAACATAATCTTAAATAGGACCCTAGAAAAGTCACATGTCAGCAAGGCCCTATGGCCTTTATGGGTATTAAGTAAGAAAATGAAATTATATTGATACACTTAATAAATATCTAAAAACGAAGAAGAAGAATCAATTTGAAAACCATCTCACCATCTTCAAAATCGTCGCTTTTCACTAGCTCCCTTTTCTCTACCTTATTCAAAATCGATGCTACCCTTCTTCATGGCTCCCTTCTCATTGCCTTCTCTGATCTCCAGCCTCATCTGGTTGTTTGTCATCAATGTCTGCCTTTGCGTCTCCGCCATCCGGAAAGAAGGGTATGAAATATTTTGAACCTTTGGTTTTGAGATTTATTGGAAGCTAGAAGAGAACCGATTCACAATAGTATTTGAGATAAATTCCTTGATCTTCTTTCTGTCTCCCAGGATTAGTTCGTTTCTTTTCCTTCATTAGGTTGAGGATCAGGATTTTGGATCTTGTTCAAAGGGATATTTTAGCTTTTGGATTAGTGCTTGCTGTTTGAATTCGTATCATACTAAGCGGATTGTTCCCAGACTCTGTAAGGTAATGTTTTTGGATTTCTATTATTATCATTGCATGCTTTCATTTGCTTTTGTATCTGAGTTATATTATATTTCGAAGAAGAATGGAAGGGAAACTAGTATGTGCTTATAAAAGGAGATATAGAATTGTGAGGCATAGTATGCTAGTATTTTGTTTAACTGACATCATTTAGGATATTTTATCTTTGTGATGCATATGACAAAATTTTGAATTGAATTCAGTCATCTGTGAAGCCATGGCCGTGTTTTGCCTGGTGATATCTCTCAAAACAGAACACATGGTGTTTAGACACACACTGAGTTGTCAGAGGACGAAAATGGTTGGTATTTTACTAGGAAGGAGATTACAGAAAATTCATCATCCAAGTGAGATGGTATAGATGGGAAGAAAGAGACCTACTTATGCAGATTATACTGCACATTTCTACAAGATTTAGGCATGAGACTTAAAGTGTGAATTTTTTCTTTATTCTCAAACAATTGTCATCAGTCTATCACAGATGCATTAGGTACTTGTTTGATCAATTTATAATTTATAGTACCTCAGTTTCTTTCTTTTCTCCCTTTGGTCAATTGAGATATTGGCAGTGTCATTCTTTATATAAATGCTTCATCAAACTTTTTATTATTGATATAAAAAGATTTGTTGTTGAGAATTGAGAAGAAGATATTTACAACTGTGTAAAACTGCAGAACTTGCATTCTGTGTATCCAAAAGTTATCTACAATTCATTAATGTTTATGCTTCGAATAAATTAGTTGAAATATGTCATGTTTATTACTAATCATGTGAAAAAAAATGCAATGATGAAGATATGTAACAAATTTCATCTTGATATCTGATCCTGATTTTATGATGCAAACCTCATGTAACCATTGCTACTGCAATAACTTTTTGCCATCGATTCTACCTTCATCATTCCCTTGGAAGGAAAGATAAGAGTGTGAGTCTTTATTTTGATATAACAACATGCATGTTGTAATTGTTATATCCATGTTGTAATTGTTATATCCGTTTAGATAAAAATTCTTATGCCTTGGATTTGTAATCGTTATGAAGTGGACTGACAAAAATTTGATATTATGTTATTTTATACAATAGATGGCACAATATCGGTGAAGAATTGAACAATTCCTTTTGTAGTTGTTTTCTAGAGGTTGAAATGGAAGTCAAGCCAATAGTTCATCGATGTCTGGTTTTTCTGCAAAGTCATTGTCCCATTTTTTCAAAATCCTTGCAATATAAATTGACTTCATCAGCAATATCTCATGTTCTATAAGTTTATCAGCTGATGTCTTTTTTTTCTGTTATGATTCTTTGTTATTATTTAGAAACCTTTCAATCACAATGTGCAAAGTGGTTTTCATTTTTCCTAGCTCCTTATCATGTACTAAATGATGTGGTTTCGCTGAATCGTCCTTAAAATGTGAAGATGTTGTTGGCATTCAATCAAGCAATTCCTGTTTCCAAAGAATGATTCTAAAAAATCAGTCGCTGAAATTAAGGTTTAACCCTAATTCTAGTACTTAAAAGAAAAGCTCAATCCAACTAGAAAGGCTCAATCTCTATCTAATCTTTATTGGATTTTATCTAATATTTATTCGATCTTTATCCAATCTTTATTGGATCTTTATTAGATATCTATCCAATCTTTATTGGATATCACTTTGGATAATTCACAATTATCCTTTATCATCTAACCTCTTGAATTTAAGTTACCATTTTACATTCAATATTTACTTTCCAAATTCAAATTGGCTTAAGACCCTACTAGGCCTTCTGAAATATTTGGGCCTATTAGTGGAATAACCAATTTATCACTAATTATCTAAATATGGAGCCATTTAAGATTGGGCTTAGAGTTCTACTCCAACCCAATTACATCTATAGTCTTGGCAAAGCCCAATAACAATTATTGGCCCAAAGTTGCTAAATATAGCAATCAAGAACAACGTTTAGTGTGTGATCCAGTAGGCCCAATTAGTCACTGACATAAATAAATTTGGACCAATTAAACTCCTTTAATGGACTCAATTTATCTAATGACCACATAAGACATTGGTAATACTCTGCGGCCCCATAACTAATTGAATTGATCAAGTGATCTACCTTTCTAATTTGGATATCGTGCGGCATCATCCCTCACATTGTCATTTACATTTAGTCGAAAGCAAAGATAGAGTATCATCTCTCTTAATTGACTAAATGTAGCTAATTCGCAGAACTAGGAATCTTCTTTTATTGACTTAAGACAAATCATAACTCTTCATGATCACTTGTTGTGTGCACAGACTACCAAGTCAACTGGAAGTCATCCAACCTCTACTGGTCTTGTGAATGACTAATCCCTTTAGGGGACTGTGAGTCTTTTTGACATGTCCATCTATGCTCATGTATTTGAGTTATACTTAAGAGTACATTGTTCTCCCTATTTTTAGGTGAATAGAGTTGTACAATCAAAGTATAACCCTATGGCATAGTGTTTGATGATATCCTCAAGTCCATGACGATTTGCACTATCGAACGATGAGAGACTTTACATATCCAATGATATTCTCTACAATGAATCTTTGTGGAGTTTCTTGACGGGTTTGTTCAATGCTATTTTTTCCTAACAGATACACCCACGACATTAGCTATGGCATCACCATGTCTGTATTCCATGAGGTCCCTACCTTGTATCTCTATACAAATATATGATGTCGTACTAGTCTTATTGAAATCACCAATGCCATTTCTTGGTGATTCAAGATTAGGAACAAGTCTCAAACAATAGAAATGCAGTGTCCTCGAGTCCTCATGATCATGATCCGTATGATATATCTTTGAGTAAACACTTGTTCTATTCTTAGGGCTTTTATCTTTATACGCATATTGACCTTAAGAAAGTCGAGACATAAAAATGATAAAGATTAAATATGCTCATTTATTTAAATTATGAAATACGAAATAGAAAAAAGTGTTCATATATCAAAACATATTGCCTCTAGTAAACCTACAAAGTAACAAAAATAAACAACCCAATGTGCACTAATGAAAGGTCTTATATGTGATAGAGTTTTTCTCATGCACAAACCATAGATTCAATCACTGTGACAACTAAGTTCTAGGGACTCTCTAAATATTGGTTCATAGGCCTGTAATAATTAATGATGTTGTTTCTTTCTTTTCAAATTTTATGGATGAAGAATTAATATTGTTTTGACGCAATCAAAGAAAAAGATTATCATCACCTATCGTCTCTCCTTCAAGCTAAAGCTTAGGCCAACCCGGAGACAACGTTGCATTTCTTCAGAGTCCTTGTTACTATGGCAAAATGGGTTTTTGAGGAATGTGGTGTTGAATTGGGCCAAAAGGTTGGCTACTCTATTAGATTTGATGATGCTACCACAAGTTCAACAAGGATTAAATAGATGACAGATGGATTGCTTCTTAGGTACAACCGTTGTATCCTTTTCCATTAGATTGAGATATTATACTTGATGAAAATGGCCCAGTTAAAAAAATTTGCAGTCCGATAATTGTTATTCATGGATTTCTAGAGAATTTATAGACATAATTGAGGCAATAAGCCTTCGTCCCAACTAAGATAATTGTCTAAGTTAAATCTGTCTAAATCCCTTAAAAATAATATAAAATAATGTAAAATAAATCTAACTCGACAAAGATCATTAAAGAGATACAATGCTTAAAAAAAGAATAATAGATAAATAATAAAATAAATCCATAAGAAAGATGATGCAGATCAGAGACTTTAGTTTGGGCCTTTTGTTGCTAAATTGGGCCCGATGTGAATTTTCCCGAAAAAAAAATAGCCATAAATTGGGCCTTTAGTTGTGATAGTGGTACTTAAATTTAATACGATTTTTTTTGTAAATGTAACAAAGAATAAAGGTCAGATTTTTTTGAACTAAAAGCTGTTTGGTTTATTATTTATTTGTAAAGTGAAAGGAAATGGTATCATCATTGAGCCTACTAGTCCTTCTTGAATTGGTTTACTGGTACCGAGACGCTAGTCCTATCCCATCCATGACTTTATTTTGACCTGGTTTATTAGTTGTGTGAGGTGGTTGTTTGTGGTTTGATGCTTTTTAGAAGAGTCAAAGATCACAGAAGAGAATATGAAAGTGAGAAAGGTGTCATTATAGCTGGAAGGACTCTTTCCATTTTGGGTGGATTCAAGCATGGGTTATGAGAGGGAGGATGGTAATCACTGTGACAATTAAGTTCTGGGGACTCTTTGAGTATAGGTTCATAGGCCATTAATAATTAATGATG